>CM067905.1:0-1389011 GCA_034621355.1 Mycalesis mineus
AGTTCTTACAGAGCGGCCTTATCACATTAAGTTGGAAGTTTCAATTGTAATTGCTTCGGACCTTATTAACAAGGTAATTAATAGGACAAGGGGCCATGTTTGCCGGCCGTTATTGGTCGAAAGGGTACGAATTTCGGGAGCCAATTGTTGTTTTAATTAGAGAGCGTTTCGTAGTTTTGTATGAGGTGATGGGGACTTTTGAGGCGCTGTTTAATACGTATCCACGTACGCTGAAATTGGATTGGGGTATTTTAATTTGAGACTTTGTTAACCTCATATTTGTAGAGGTAGCTCTTTCGTGCTATTAAATTTTGCGCTGCCATCAAAAGTAATTGAGCAAACTTTGGTGCTCTGCTCTCTCCGGGCGCAATTACACTGTTTATCTTTTTACTGAAAATTTAATGAACCCTATTATGTTAAAGAGAAAATTACGAACGACTTACTTCAATTTGAAGATTATTTTATAAATAAATATTTATATTATCGCGAAGGAGTTCAGTTGATCGTTTGGATTAGGAATGTAGTTCAATGGTATCCTTTGGGCAAATAGCTACCACCAAAATAAATGCAAAAGAAACAAAAATAACACGAAAGAAACAAGAGAATCTGTCCTCCGTGTGAGAACTTTAATACTACGCATAGAAACATACATTTAATTAAATGTAAATTTAAACTGAATTGTCAAATCCAGAAGACAAAGGCACACACACCCGATAAAAATCCTCTACACACATCTCATTCCAACATGAGAGCAACCTCAAGAGATTTTAACTCTACAATGTTCAATTACTTAACAATTAATAAATTCATAGATGCAAACTCAACACCCCTCCTTTACGCTGAGGGTTAAAGTAGCCCTTCCGCAGGTGAAAACTAAATAGAGGGCAAAACTTGAAGGTCTTAATGGAATATTTAAGTGTGGAGTTGTAACTGCGCCTCGGCCACTTGACCTCCTAGCCCGTAATGAACTCGAACAAAACGAGGGAACTATTTCGTTATGCAGTTCCTCTTTAAGTTCCTAATTGTTCAGATAAATTGAGGGTTGGAACTTTCACCTGCAGTTCTAACTTTAGCGCAAGCTGTTTGAACAGATTGATTGAGCGATAACTTATTGTAACTTTTTCTATTGCTTTCTTTAATATCATCATCATTATCGTCAGCCCATTAATGGCCCATGGTATGCCTTATGGTAGGTCTCGTCTCCATACAGGAGATATTTAGAACATTTTTTAGAAGTAAGTCCGTGACTACTAGCACACCTTTTAGTAGGCGATGTATGTATTTTAAGATGGAAGAGCGCTTTTTCACAATATCGTGCCGCGACGCTTTATTGCCTTTGTCGACAGGGTATTAATTAGCCGCGGCCTAACTCAAGGAAGACCAGAACATATTTAGAAATTCTCAGTCAGCCCAGCCGGGAATTGGATCAGAGACCTCCATCTTATAAATCCGGAATATGTATAACGAACCATAATGGTGTATACATTTTCTTCCGAATTTTGTCAATTTCAGAGGAAAAATGAAAATTTAATATTTCAATAATAAAACAAAAAAATATGCTTAGGTAATAATCTATTCCTTTTTAAATTTTAACAGACTACGATCAAAATATTGGCTGCGTTTCATAGGTACCACAATTAATATCTATGTGGCTTTGAACCGTTCCAACTCAAAGTTTAAATAAACGACCTTTTCAGTTAATTATCATCGTAAAGTTTGCGCCAAAGTTTAAGTTCCGCAAACATCACAATAGTCTTGTTATTGTTCCAAGTTTATTGAACTGTGAACCGTAGATTAGAGTTCTGTTAGGAACGTGTCTGATGTTATTCATGGCTTAGCTTTCGTGTTTAAGGGCACGCCAACAAACTTCAACCAAGCCAGGCTAAGTAGTGCCGTTTCATTAATTGAAAAATGTAGTATGGTCATTTAAATTGTAAATAGAATTTGACTGCCTCTTTCCATAAATACACGACACGTACACACATTCATACATACACATACACACACACACACACACACACACACACACACATACACTTTTTCGCATGGTTGCATGGAAGAATTATAAGTAAATATAATTTAATTTAAGGTTAATTTTAATTACTATTTATTAAAATTTGAAGGAAAGAGCGGGGCCTTCTGACACAAGTCTAGTACTTACTAGATTGTCGCAGGCCTAACAGTTATGTACCATTATGAAAAAATAAATTTTCATTTCATTTCATTTCATAAATACTAAAATTTTCACTTGTTTTATTACTCATTGATTCAATTCACGAATGGAAATGTTATAATTATTCAAATTCAAAATCCTTACTTATAGATTTTAAATTAAGAGAACGTGTAAAAAAAGATGTACTGACTGAAATTGAGAAGAGGATGCTTAGATGGTTTGGTTATGTAGAGAAAATGGATGATTGACGATAAAGAAAAGAGATTTATGAGGCGAGGGTGAATGGAAATGTTGAAAGTGGAAGACCTAGTCGAACCTGGACCGAATTAAGGATATTTAAAAGAATGGCCAGGTCAAGAGTACCTTAAACCGACGAACTTGTATGAAAGGATTAATGAAAGTCAAAGACGTCTAAGAAATATGCAAGGGTAGTGGCAACTGGAAGGATGTAGTAGAAAGTAGAAGATCTATCTATGGAAATGAGTAAACAAAGGATAGGATTTTGTCGGGGGTAAAAATATTTGACTTATCTTTTATTGAGTAAAAGAGATCAAGATTTTCTTCTATCCCCGTTAAGGGAGTTTAAGAGTGTAGATGAAGTTGTGTTTTTCACGAGTCTCAAGCCCTATTTAATAAAAATAATTACTTAGTATTAATGTTTATTTTCTGGTTATTTCTATGACATACATATTATAAGGGCTATAGTTATATGTCTGACAGCAGGACGGCCTCCGTGACGCAATGATATGCGCTGTTGAATTATAAAACGGAGGTTCTGGGTTCGATACCCGGCTGAATTAAAATTTTTCCCTTATAAAAATTTTTCAAATTAGTCCAGGTTTGGTTGGTGATTTTACGTTACGGTACGATCCAAATTTCATCCTACTCTTAACAAGTTAGCCTACTTTCATCTTAAATTGCATCATCACTTACCAGGTGTGATTGCGGTCAGAGGCTAACTTGCAATTAATAAAAAAAATGGACTTTAGTCTAGCCCACAAACAAAGGCTTTACGAAAAGGGAATTCTTGTATTACACATTCTTTTCTTCATTAAAAAAAATTTTTAACAAAAAATAGAACCGACTCAAAACGCACTAAAAAGTAAAAAATAACTGTGTCATTTAGTAGTTTACTTTTTAGTGCGTTTTGAGTCGGTTCTATTTTTTGTTAACAATTTTTATTTCTTACTTTTTAGTGATTTATCGACACGCAACATACTCGTACTATACTGTCATAGTATAGTACTCGTATACTATCATAGTATAGTAGTATAGTAGTCGTAGAGTATACTCGTACTATACTGTAAATATGGCACTAGTAGCCAAAAAGCTACCGATACCGAGATAAAGACCGAAATCGCTGTAAGCGTGCCTCCAAAATTTGAAGAGTTCCTTCAATTTCCCCAGGATATCATCATCAGATCCTAACATGATGACAATGGAACCACCTTGAAAGTATGCCCTTTCTAATAAAAAAAAGAATTATTAAAATCGGACAACTCTGTAAAAAGTTATGCGTGGTCATACATAAAAAAAAATATACGTGTCGAATTGAGAACCTCCTCCATTGACATATTAATACTATGGACTTCGGGTCTAATGCAAAATTTACGTCAAAAGTGTCCCAAGATATTTTATACACTCTAGGATGTATTTATGTTTTTATACACAAAATAACATTGTAATGTATGTCTTATCGTATTGTTATACAGTCTAATTTGCAACGGTCTAATTGCATGCAATAAGTAATCAGCTTCGATTGACGGTTACCATGGCAGCCTTTTTTTGACATGACAGCTTCCCGTGAAAATAGGACAACATAAATGGTGTGGAGTCGGTAGCTTTCAAATTTTTTTGGCATCTTATATTTATATATTATATTTACAGCAAATTTTAATTTATATTTACATATCCCTGACCTCTATATGCTGGGATAAATCTTGTACCAAATAATAATTGTTGTAATTATCTTGTATAAAATAATAATTAGTTATAATAATAATTAATTACAAACCAAATCCACTAATGTACAAAATGATATGCCACTCGACATAGTTCTTTACTTTGAAATTTTAAGTTCTCGATATTTCCCTCTTTTTAATTAAACTGAAAATATATTTTTTTACTTCAATGACGTTAGATCACTTTTTTAAATAACTGTTCCTAATTTCATGTAGATAATTCTTATAGTTATCAAATTAATATACCATTATGGTAAAAGTCATTTGATCAATATTCATGACATAAAAAAAAAATTTGACATAAAAAATAAAAAATTTTGAATTGAAAATAATCAAATTATTTTCATTCAAAAATTAAGTAATTAAATAATTCAAATGTTAAACAACAAAATAACTCTATGCAGTCGTTGTTCTAAAACATTCTATTGCTCACGGCAGATCCGAACTAAATGTGGTTAATTAGATAAACATATTGCACTCCTTCTATCCTATACGCGGGTAGCGTATGGGAAAAGGACAGATAGATACTTTTGTTCGTTTTGGTTGGTTATGCAATTTGTTTCTATAGTTTATTAAAATTTTAATAAAATAGCTTGTTTCTAAGCAAAATAATACTTTAAAATCATCAGTAAATATTTACTTACTGAAAATATGGTACACCGTCTTCTTTTCTCACCTTACTCGGGTAGTTCTTACAAGTTTTTTTATAACACATTACGGCATTATTGACATGTATTCTGTCAGTCAGCTAATATGAGACTGAATTGCGATTGGAACACATTTCGCGTTTTGGCTTACTTTTGGTTCGGACACTTTTTATCGCCGACCCGAAGTCCATAGTATTAATATGTCAATGACCTCCTCCGTTTTTTTTCGTCGGTTAAAAAGGAGCAAATATTTCCATTATTTTAAACTAAATAAATAAACTAATTTGAGATTACTCTTAAAAGTAAAGGTAAAAACGAGTAATGACTGCCTCTGTTTGTATTATTGAATCGGGCGTTAAATTCGTTCCAGCTGCTGATGAACTCAATTAGGTTTTTTTGTAAAACAAGCTTTTGAAGTTTATTCAGCGGCCAGAAATTATTTGCGAAAAGCCTTTTTATATAAGCGTGAACTTTAATAGGCTCTTTCATTTTCTGAACCGTTTTTTGTAATTATGGCGTTTTGAAAATTATTATCGTTCTTTATTACAGTTCAGTTATTATGTTCTATAGTTTTATATGGGAAAATGGTCTGACCTGTACCATGATCTAACTTGATGGTAAGTGGTGATCGAAGGTGAGAAGTGTTTGCATAGAGGACGTTTATTCATTATTATCAAAAGCAAAAAAAAATACTAATAAATAATATTAAATACATTTTACTACCTTAATACCGTATTCAACAAAACTGACTGCACACTTCACCATATTTTTATAATAAGTCTGCTGCGGTTGAGTGGAGCGAAACGAATGTCTCGTCTGTGTACCTCACCTACAACTTAAAGTGGCTGTTAGTATGTTACACAGATGTTGTATTTAATTACGATTAAAGATGTCAATTTAGAAATATTCTATACTACGGTAAAAATCCTTACAAAAATAACTGCTATATTGAGCAGTCTTTTTTTTATATCGACTACAAGTTGGCCCTTACCTGCTATCACACCTGATGTTAAGTGATGATGCAGTCTAAGATGGAAGCGGGCTAACTTGTTAGGAGTGGGACAAAAATCCACACCCGTTTCGGTTTCTATACGACATCGCACCGGAACGCTGAATTGCTTGGCGATACGTCTTTGTCGGTAGGGTAGTAACTTGCCACGGCGAAAGCCTCCCACCAGCCAGGCCAAGACAAATTAAGAATCTCAATCTGCACCGCCGGGAATCGAACCCAGGACCTCCGTCTTGTAAATCCACCACGCATACTACTGCGCCACGGAGGTCGTCAAATTTATCCATCCATCTACACAGGAATATATATTATTGATCCTACTCAAGCGCACTCCGTACTCCCTCACACACATATTTTTCAAATCAAGAACAGACTTATGTTGTTCTCGTTTTCAACTGTTGTTTAGTGTAGATATTTATTACAATTTAAGATAAATTATTACACTGTTCATTCTCTTTTTAAAAATACCCAAAATATGAAAATCTGATGAAATGGCAGTCCGAACAACCCGAATTTTTTATTTGTTTATTTATCAAATAAAATTAACACAGAGAACAACCATAGAACCAAAAAACAGGCGCAGAACCTAAAATATTATTGTAAGAATAAACTTGCATTATTTGTTAAAAAAAAGATGTATATAAATAACAATATTATAAACTCTTAAAAGTATAGCCACAACATAGTATGTGTCGCAAACCTATAACATATGTTCAGCTGTATCTAGTGAAAAAATTTCAGCTCAATCGGTTGAAAGTATCTACTTTAAAATTGAGCTCAAAGATTTCACGCGAACAAACATACTTACAATACAAGTTAAATAAAAGTTTTTAATAATCGCTCAACGCCTGATGCAATGATAAACGAATTTTAAATATTTTCTGAATTTTAAGTATTCGGCTCATCGCCATTCATCTGCCTCTTCTAAAATTTAAACATTATTGCATTCGTTGTTCGTGACGCAGTATAAAGTCATCCACACGTTCATCTCACTAATATTGTCAATGCGAAATTTTGGATGGACATTTGTTAGGTACTCAATTGCGACTTAACGGTAGAACGGATTTGGAGAAATAGATAATCTGGAATTATACGCTGGATATCCGAGTTTTCAATACACCACGCTGGATATCCGAGTTTTCAATACACTACGCTGGATATCCGAGTTTTCAATACACCACGCTGGATATCTGTGTTTTCAATACACCACGCTGGATATCCGAGTTTTCAATACACCACGCTGGATATCCGAGTTTTCAATACACTACGCTGGATATCCGAGTTTTCAATACACCACGCTGGATATCTGTGTTTTCAATACACCACGCTGGATATCCGAGTTTTTAATACACCACGCTGGATATCCGAGTTTTCAATACACCTCGCTGGATATCCGAGTTTTCAATACACCACGCTGGATATCTGTGTTTTCAATACACCACGCTGGATAACCGAGGTTTTAATACACCACGCTGGATATCCGAGTTTTCAATACACCACGCTGGATATCTGTGTTTTCAATACACCACGCTGGATATCCGAGTTTTTAATACACCACGCTTGATATCCGAGTTTTCAATACACCACGCTGCTCCACGGAATCCATCATATAATTTTGTCTATTGATCAAAAACTACATCTTCGCCTATCATTACCGTCATTGTAAGCCTTCCATCAAATGGTGTTATTCGATGAGTGAAAAAGCAAACGGCGTGACCACATCCAGAGTCCGCTCGTGTAAGTTTCCCGTATATTGAATTTTTGCCCAAATTAGCTGGCAGCCGGCCACAGGGCTTTAGCGTTCGCACAATAATTGAATCCGAATTCCCCACTGTGGCAACTATGGTAATTTGTTGCAATTTGCAACTAAAATTTGGCTGCAACACAAATTCCAGTGTACTACCGAAAGCTGGGTATTGGGACGCCTAAAAATACACTCGCAACTCTAAGTAGGTACACTGACGATTGTCGGTGGAATTTATTTTGTACAAGGCTTTGCTTTTACGTTGTCGGTACGTTTTGGGTCATACGCCATCTTGTCCTATGTAAATTTTGCTCGCGGCTACATTTGACGCACTATCTATATTATAAAGTAGCAGAACAGTGTCCTCACTTGAATATAATTTAATGTACACACTTGTAGCGATTCTGCGTAACTTATGAATTGTTGTTCTCTTTGACTGAAAAGTTGAAACTACTTTAAATGTGAGGTACATTTTCGAGAATCAAGAAAGAACATGCTTACAATTTAAATAATAATAAAACTAAAATCTTCGAACATTGTTATGAAATGTCTGAGACGCGGTCTCTAAGTATAGACCTTTTAAGAATGCTCAGAATAAGCAGACACTATGCTTATACTAAGTATCTTTGTGTAGTCAAATTAAAAACGTGGAGAGTCACTGATGGAACCGTAGTCAATATATTTACAATATATCGTGAGGCACATCATTTGTAAAACCTTTCTGGTCTCAAGTTAATATTGGTAATTCTGTATCTAAAAGTGCTATCTCCTTCTGCTACTCGACATTCTTTTGGTAGAGGAACGATAAAAATAGAGACTGTAAGAAAATAGTCCCCATACAAATTTATATCCAACTGTGGATAACGATGTTGTTTCTATCTCGTATATAGAAATTAGGTTATTCTCAGTGCGTGTATTGCCCAGACGTCGATGATGTGGAGCACACAATATTTCACTGTCCATATTTTGAAAAGCAGCGACAAGATGTGAATACAGATGTGGGAATACAGATGAAGTGAGTAATTTGATCACCTTAATGTTGGAGAAGTAGGAAGAAATAAAAATATAAAACAAGTTTAAGGAACATTTATTTTACGTACTAAAGCAGTTTGTGGGTTCTAGGTAACGCAGAAACCTTGGCTGGCACCGACTCCTAGATATGCTTAAATAAATTAAAGCAACTAAATGACACAGTTATTTTTTACTTTTTAGTGCGTTTTGAGTCGGTTCTATTTTTATTTAAAAATTTTTATTTCTTACTTTTTAGTGATTTATCGCCACGTAACGTACTCGTAATATACTGTCTTAGTATATTATACGGCACTAGTCGCCAAAAAGCCAAAAACCGAAATCGCGGTAATCGTGCCTCCAAAATTTGAAGAGTTCCTTCAATTTCCCCAGGATATCATCATCAGATCCTAACATGATGACAATGGGACCACCTTGGAAGTGTGCCCTTTCTAATAAAAAAAGAATTATCAAAATCGGAGAACTCTGTAAAAAGTTATGCGTGGTCATACATAAAAAAAAATATGCGTGTCGAATTGAGAACCTCCTCCGTTTTTTTTCGTCGGTTAAAAATCAAAGAGAAGGACATAAGAACCAGAAAAGGATGATACGAGTACACATGCTGGTGGTAGGTCATAAAGATAGATACACCAATGCTCATCGGCATGAGTCCGGCACTATCCGATAAGGAAGTCCATGAGGATTTTCTCTTCCTAAGGACAAATATGGATGACCATCGGTTACATACATGATCTCATTTTAAAGTTTTTGTCGATTGTCAAGCATAAAATAGACTCGTTTATGACGTCCAATTTAAATAATATTATTTATTATTTAATTATTTAGTTATATTAATGTCTAATTTTCAACCTAACGCCCAAACTAAATGCAGTCAGTTGAAACAGTGCAGTCGCTGTCGCCGCGCAAACCACTTAGCAATTCGATAAAATGAATAGTCCCGGAAATGAAATGCTACATCGCGCGCCATAACAGCGCATGTACATAATTTCCCCCAGGAGCGCGCTAGTGATGCCCACGGACTATTCGGATATTCGATGTGTGGACGAATATCTATTATTTTCTATCTCTTTTTATCATTAAGGTTGCCAGTTCATAGCCGATCACAATTTACTGACGACGTGTCGTACTGGTTTGTTTGTATTTCTATGAAATAACATTCGGGGCGTGCGACACCTTATTTCCATACCTACCAGCAGTCGCCTGTGACTTCGTCTGCGTGACAACCACTTGCCCTTCTATTTTTCTATGAAAGACTTTCATACAAATTTATTTACCTATTGCTCTCTCTATGTTTGCTTCTGACAACACTGGATTCAAACAATGTTTCCAGCAAGACGTTTCGTTTGACATATGATGTGTTGATTGGCGTATCTAAGATGGCGAATGCAGTTTGTTTGGATAGCAACCACGGTTTATTTGTCAGTATCATTGGAATTTAACAAAATTCTCCGTATATATGTTGTCGACGCAAAATCAATATTTTGTATGCTTTGTTATTCATCAAACGTTTCAATCGAGTATACCGTACCCCTTAACGAGATTATTAATAAAGATAAATACATAGATATCAGTAGTGACACTGCAAAACGTTCCCAGGATCTATCGTCTACGGTCTGCTACAAACTTACATCCTTATTTGCAAAGCGCTGGTCTCCTTATTTGCAACTCCAAAACGGCTCAACTAATTTTGATGAAATTAGGCACATATACATATTTCAAATCAAATTAAACTAATTTATTTCAAGTAAGTTCTCTCAAATAAGCACTTTTAAAAAACCAAGCCTGTTGGTGCGTGACTGTACTACCGGTTTGGAAGTCTGATTCTGCCGAAGAGAGCCGGAAAGAAACTCAACAGTTATTGTTTTTTAAAAATGATTGTTACAATTAGTATTTTAGATTATAATATAAATTAACTTATGGATCCTATTTTTATTTTGTTTTATTTTATTTTTATTTTTTTTCATTTTGTTGCTTGACATGTACAAGAACTTTTGTTCCTGGTTCATATTTGTCTATTCTTTTCTCATTTATGTATTGTTCATGTTTACTCTTAATATATACCCTCTATTTAGTATTTCTTATATTTATATAATTTTAACATAATGTAACTGATTTATATTTTATGAAGTATTTATATATTATTGGCATGGCACCAACTTCATAGATATGCTTAAGTAAATTAAAGCAACTAAAGAACACAGTTAGTGCGTTTTGAGTCGGTTCTATTTTTTGTTAATTTTTTTTATTGTATTTTATTTGTATTAGTGGTGTTTCTCCTAAATAAACATTTTTCTTTCTTTCTTTCTTTCAAATTGGTAAATTATGTATACCGATATTCAAATTTAACTTGCAAGAATTCACTACAGAGACCGGGATAGGTAAAATCAAATAAAACCTTGTAAAGCCAGCAGCCAGCAGAGCCGTGGCACATCCCTTGCCAGTAAGCATAATGAAGAGAATTCCTCTTCAAATGCAAATAATCCTTTCACGTTATCACTAATTCCGCTTCACACGGGGTCCCCGGTCACCCCATTAGCATACGTAAATGAAAATATTTTCTAGTTTCGCCCCCGGATTATTTTGATACCCAACTGTGTAACAACTATGTATTTTCTGCACGATGTGCTGAAATTTAAATTTTAACACTGATAATTGCGTTTCAACGTTTTCGTTCTAATCTCTATGCTGTTTTTATTTGCAATATTTGTTGTTATTTGTTATAGACTGTCATTGATTTTTCAAATAGGTCATGGGTGCATGTCATTCATTTTTGAAGTCATTTCACATTGTTCAATGTTATATATGTTTTGACATATTTTTTTTCTCAAAAGTACTTGACTCCTTTTTTCAAGAAATTTGTAGTTTTGCGATTCCGTAATTTATCTAAAAATTTTGATTAAAACTTAAATTGTTATTATCACCATTTTGTGAATCCTAAAAATCTAGATAATAATGATGAAACTATAAGTTTACATCTATAAATTGGCAGAAATAAATACTTACGTCCTTGTAAAACTAAATAAAGGCATGAAATATAAACAGCAAGACGGAACGAGTTTAGCTCCAACATGCTTCATTTTCCTACATCAAACAATCTCACAATGAGGCCATGTAAAGTATATGAGAACTCTGTTATACTCTCCCTGCGCTGTGATACACTGAGCTAGAGAATACTCTCTTTGATTCATTCACTGTTGTTGATTTGTAGCCTTTTGTATACCTACCTACAGTCGATGTTACTATAAGTACAATAAGGCCATGTAAATATATGAGAACTCTGTTATACTCTCCCTGCGCTGTGATACACTGAGCTAGAGAATACTCTCTTTGATTCATTCACTGTTGTTGATTGGGTAGCCTTTTGTATACCTACCTACAGTCGATGTCACTATAAGTACAATAAGGCCATGTAAAGTATATGAGAACTCTGTTATACTCTCCTTGCGCTGTGATACACTGAGCTAGAGAATACTCTCTTTGATTCATTCACTGTTGTTGATTGAGTAGCCTGTTGTATACCTACCTACAGTCGATGTTAGTATAAGTACAATAAGGCCATGTAAAGTATATGAGAACTCTGTTATACTCTCCCTGCGCTGTGATACACTGAGCTAGAGAATACTCTCTTTGATTCATTCACTGTTGTTGATTGGGTAGCCTTTTGTATACCTACCTACAGTCGATGTTACTATAAGTAAAATAAGGCCATGTAAAGTATATGAGGACTCTGTTATACTCTCCCTGCGCTGTGATACACTGAGCTAGAGAATACTCTCTTTGATTCATTCACTGTTGTTGATTGAGTAGCCTGTTGTATACCTATCTACAGTCGATGTTAGTATAAGTACAGTGAGGCCATGTAAAATATATGAGAACTCTGTTATACTCTCCCTGCGCTGTGATACACTTTTCCTTTGTTGATTGGGTAGCTTTTTGTATACCTACCTACAGTCGATGTCACTATAAGTACAATAAAACCATGTAAAGTATATGAGAACTCCTCCTTGCTGTGATACACTGAGATAGAGAATACTCTCTTTGATTCATTCACTGTTGTTGATTGAGTAGCCTGTTGTATACCTACCTACAGTCGATGTTAGTAGAGAATACTCTCTTTGATTCATTCACTGTTGTTGATTGAGTAGCCAGTTGTATACTCTGTTATACTCTCCCTGCGCTGTGATACACTGAGCTAGAGAATACTCTCTTTGATTCATTCACTGTTGTTGATTGAGTAGCCTGTTCTATACCTACCTACAGTCGATGTTAGTATAAGTACAATGAGGCCACGTAAAGGATATGAGAACTCTGTTATACTCTCCGTGCGCTGTGATACACTGAGCTAGAGAATACTCTCTTTGATTCATTCACTGTCGTTGACTGGGTAGCCTGTTGTATACCTACTTACAGTCAATGTTAGTATAAGCACAATGAGGCCATATAAAGTAGGTATATGAGAACTCTGTTATACACTGAGCTAGAGAATACTCTCTTTGATTCACTCACTTTTGTTAAAATAGAGATAGGAAGACCACCCTCCATATAAGATAGGGGATATTGTGCGTAGACCACATTGATCCTATGTGGATTGGCGGGCATAGGTTGATAATATTTCTATTAATGATTACTATTAGATTTGTAATAAACGGAATCGATCTTAGCGTACTCTCCGAGGCACGATGGTGTGGCACCACCAATTTTGTTTTAATAAAAATTTCTTAGAATAAAAAAAAATAACGTATATTTTTTTTCTTCGAATCATCAAAACATCGAATTGAGAACCTCCTCCGTCTTTTTTGTCGGTTAAAAAATAAAAGCTTACCATTCTACAATCCAACATAACGTGGTATTTATTATAAGCAAATTCAAACAATTCTTTTGTATGTTTGGGCGCTACGACGCCCAATACGTACAAAACCAAATATACACGCAACTAAAGCATCTCTCGTTTACGTCAAGGTTACATTAAAAAGGGCATGTCTCAGTTCACAGTTTAACCTTCGCTCTAGATATTCCACGCATTTATCTTGAAATCTTTCTTTTCATCTCTGAATCGCCTACTCACTCGTCTCAGCTCAACTGCTGTTAATCTCCGAAACAAAGAAGCTGTGTGGAGGGGAGTGGAAGGAGGGGGGATGTTATCACGATGTATTGTTCGCACTTGTTTGTGTAATCACGATTAGGAGCGAAGTTTAGAGTAATTTGGATTAACAACTCAGATTAAATATTCGTTTATTTATGTCCTAAATTTACTCTATCTAGTAATTAGAACTAATATACTTAGTATTTTATCACCGGAAGTAACCAGATATTTCATTGAAGTTAATTAGTTGGAACTAACCAACCAACCGGTTTCTCCATTTCACCAATCCCATCTTCAATTCGTACGAATACATTGACATCAATTTTTATACTCGTAATATCAGAACTATTAATTTGATCTTAATATGGCCCAGAATCGTCTCTCAAGATAACTCGAGGCAGTTCAAGGACCATTAAACTTTATCTGCGCTAACTTCGCCGCCGTGATTCACTTTACGGTGGTGGATACATGGCCAAGTTGAGGCAACTCAGTTACGTTTGTTGCCTTTTTGTTGCCTGTCTGTTGCCTGGCTGTTGCCTGGCTGTTGCCTCGTTGCCCGATACTTTGCGTAATCACTGCACAGGTTCAACTTTTCGGATGGGATTTTCAATTTGAAAGTTGGCTTTAATAAAAATAGATGGGGCTTCACATAATGGTTGTGATGTTCCTATTTTTGTTCTTTTTATTATGTTTTGGCTTATAATCTTTGTAGTTATGCTGTATATGTGTTAGAATTGATAAAATAAGTTTCTGTTTTGTCCAGTAGTCGACCTATTTTAGTAAAGAAAGAGGGAGAGAATTTCACATTGTATTGAATCATTGGCTTAACTAACAGATTTTAAAAAGTTTGTATGTTTGTATGTATGGATAGATGTCTGTTACCCTTGCACACAAAAATTAATAAATGGAATTTAATGAAACTCAACAATAATACTGCACATAATTACATTAGAATTTCACATAGGTTATTATCCAGAATATTTTACGGGTAAAATTGCAGGCGTTCTCTAATTTAGTCGGAACTCCGTGTATTTTTACTCGACTATGTCAGAAGGAGGGTAATGTTTTTCAAGCGTATGTATGTATGCATGTGTGTATGCCCATTTTTTCGGCACGCGCTACAGCCTAAACGGCTGAACGGATGTGAAGTGTCGTTGACTTTGGCAAAATGTGGAAGTGACATAGGCTATATGAATTTTAAAAATGGCGGCTGTAAATGGGGGGAAAAATAAAAGGTCGTAAAAAGACAATTTCAAAAATATAAATATAATATCATGTTTATATTACTGTCAAACATTTTTTGTCATTTAACAAAAAATGTCAAAATGTGTACCGTCTCATTTCTATACCACAAATTAAAACTAAAAAGTCTCAAATAAAATTATTACTTATTATAAAAACAAAAAACCCGACTGCTTAGAAGTTAAGAACTGAAAAGAGAAAAACAAGAATCACTATTTCTGTACAAACTTAGTTTTGGTAGATCTTTCTTCCCCAAGTAATAAAGTATTATGTCCACGCCTGCAGAACCATAAAGTATTTAAAATTTTATATAGATATAGTTATCCTTGTTTTTCTCTTTTCAGGTCTTAACTTCTAAGCAATTGAGTTTTTGTTTTTATAATTTTCTTGTTATTAGTAAAATTGACGCGATAACAATACTAACAAGCTGTGATAGAAGTCGAAAGAGTCACAATCATTCAAGCAGCATGGTGGGTGTACTCGCCAAAATATTCTCAAATAGACAAGAAGTAGTCCGTACTCCGAACCTTACAACTAACCAACATACTGCGAGTAAGTAATGGTGTCGATAAAAAAATCGCGATTGCTGAATTTAAATTTTTTAAATGTTTTTTTAAATTGAATGAAAATAAAGAATAAAGTAGAAAAATGTTTGTCTCCGAAATTAGGACTTCTATTTCATTTTCCAAAACCCCAGACTGGTTGTAAATTAGCATTAAAGGAAAATCTTTTGATGTGCCGCGATAAAAACATTTCTGCGCCCCTTTTTTAGGTCGTGGTCAGGCGTACGGGCCCGATACTGTCCGGGTGTCGGCCGAGCGTTGTCCGGGCGTTGTCCCGGTGTTGTCCGGGCATCACCCGGGCCTCGGCCGGGTGTCGGCGCTGAATCCAAATGTGTTTGAAATCCGATTGAGTTGTTTTTTGTTTGTTTTTCAGAAGCGATGAACGCTTTACGTTCCACTGTAGAAATGCCTGTGAATGTATAATTGTTTGAGAGTGTTTGAAAACCATACGAAAAGGTTTTCTTTTATTTGATGGCATTATGAAGCGATTCTATTCAAATTGATTTTGTTATCTCGTTCGTACGCTCGTTGTATGGTAGATTTAATTTTTTAAAGTTTGCTAACAAAATAATAACAGCTTTGGTTTTTGGTAGTATTTTAATAGTTCTAATACTTTTTGCAGGACATTCAACAATGTTGACGACAAATAGCAGATGAAATTGTAACACAATGAAAGACCATGGGTTCGACTCCCAGTTCGGATATCTTAGATCATCTTAAGTCAAAGATGATGTAATTGCAGTCGCATTACCACATAATATAAAGTGATATTGCAGACCGAACCGACCGAAAAAAAAATTTCTATTAATTTCTTTGTTTGGACACAATAAAAAATATACAAAGATAAAAATTAAATAGTAAATTTTCTATCAGTTTCACCTTTTGTAATTTGGAGAAACTAAAAAGTGCGTGGATACAATTCAAGGTAAGAAATGCTAACTAAATTTAAAGAAGAGTGCGGTGGAAAGTATTAAAAATAGTAAGTATAATAAATACAATTACTTAAAATTATAAAATACAAAAATACATGTTTTTAACCGTCGAACAAAACGCAGAACATTCTCAATTCGACACGTAAATTATATATAACGTATAACTTTTTACAGAGTTGTCCGATTTTTATAATTCTTTTTTTATTAGAAATGACATACTTCCAAGATGGTTCGATTGTCATCATGTTAGAATCTCATGAGGATATCCTGGGAAAATTAAATGAACTCTTCAAATTTTATAGGCACACTTGCAGCGATTTCGGTTTTTGTGTAAGTGTCGGTAGCTTTTTGGCTACAAGTGCCGTATAATATACTATGACAGTATAGTACGAGTACGTTACGTGGCGATAAATCACTAAAAAGTAAGAAATAAAAATTTTTTTACAAAAAATAGAACCGTCTCAAAATGCACTAAAAATTAAAAATAACTGTGTCATTTAATAATTTACTTAAGCATATCTAGGAGTCGGTGCCAAACAAGGTTTCTACTTTAAAAGCATTACCTATAACCCACAAACTGCTTTACTACGTTAAATAAATGTTCCTTAAACTTGCTGGCACCAACTTCATAGATATGCTTAAGTAAATTAAAGCATCTAAATGACACAGTTATTTTTTACTTTTTAGTGCGTTTTGAGTCAGTTCTATTTTTTGTTAAAAAATTTTAATAATAGACTTTAGAAAAATAATACATAAATAGGTACAAATAGATACACTTACGTTTATAATAAATAATTACATATTCAAGTCCTGAAGTTTCATGTATTGTTGATGCACACGAGATTTTAAAATATTTAACAAGAGAGCTTCTCGAATACTTTGGGGAAGTGGGTTCCATATAATATTTTCACTAGACAAACATTAGGTGCGACCTTGGGAACTCAGTGGATTTAAACGCTTTTGTAAGTATGTGGGAGAACATGGAACATTGAGAATACCAACAAGACAGAACGTGTTCATCCCAACCGTGGCAAACACGAATATAGAGCCACACTAATTTTGAAAGGAAATTAGGTATATGATCAAAATTACGCAGGCTATAATAATAGCGTAAACGAATTTGATACCGATTGATGAAAACATATTATTACAAAAATAACAAAGGTCATCAATATCACGGCATATCTCCGATGTCAATCTGTCGTCATAAGTACGTATCCACCCTAACCGATCAAGGCCAAACCTTTTGACGAAAAAAATTCGATATAAAATTTCAAGATAGAATATTTAACATTAAAATCTTCCTTTTTATCTCACAATCGCCTACTTGAGCCTGTTTTAAGCTGAACTCGAGTTGGGAAGTGTTCGGTTAATCTCGAAAACAAAGAAGTAACATCTAAAGGGAAGATTCTTTTCTTATCGAGATGTATTGTTTGAAATCTTGGAGAGGGCACTTTCAAAATGTAAGGCAAAATTCAAGTGTTAAGAAAGTACATTTTAATGACCACTCTGTTGTTAGTAACAAAGTCTAATTTTGATTTGTAGTGCACGACGAGTAAAAATACGATAGGTTACGTTAAGATTTAACTTCAAAAATGTGTTTCTATATTAAATTTATACTATGGCATACTACCAGGTCAAGACTAACTTTTATTCATTTATTATTATAATGAAAAAGTAACAACACATATTAATTAAATGTAGTAAGAAATCGAAAAAATTTAAATTCACAGAATATCTAATATAAAGCTTAGAGCCACAATAATGATGTCTGGGTTGGCGTACTTAGTGTGACAATAATTTACTCTCACTGCTATTTTTAACTATCGTAAGCCAAAAATAACCTTTCAACGATCTTTCCTAGTCACGGGGGTGTGACACCAACAATATCCCTACTCGTAGTTATTATTAAGAATTTCTGTAAAAGGAAGAAAACACTAATATACATACATATACTTCAATAATCAGGACTTGAATTCAGAACCTTCTGCTCTGTACCCACTGAATAGCCAATGTACAAACAAGGCAGTTTCCTTATCATCGCGATTATGGAGACAAGTTTTGTTTAGCAAAATAATTAAAAAACTGAATATATTCGACTTTGACTATTGTTACTTAATTAAAACTTTTTACGACAAGCGAATATAATTTAGAGTTATATGGAAAATTGATTACAATTAAAAACATTTAAGCTCTTGATTTTAGTCATACAATAGTAGAAATATTTTATACATTGAAAAATGTACCTAAATTTGCACTTCATTCTTTGATAGCAGTTAATAATGTAATTTAATTGTACATTAAAGATATAAACACTTTTTTGGGTAACATTTGCTAATTTATACACCGATTTCAATAAAGCGTTTGACCGAGTCGATCACAGATTCACAATAAAAAAGATCGTAAATAAATTCACGATTCTTTCAAAGGTGCCGGAACCAATACCGGTGGCGTCTGTAGAATAACAATGGGGCGACAGTCACCGCTACAGAAATTAGATTCGGCACTCGGGGTTTTGCGGGGTTCCTCGGGGTACCTCGGGGTTCCTCGGGGTGGGATCTAGGGTCTGTATGTAATGAAATTATTCATGATGTACATTTAATGTGGCGTTGAAAAAATAAAACGGAAAAAAAAATGTCTCGCTTAACTAATGTTACGATAAATATTTATTAAGCCTAATGCCATTGAAATCTGAATTGGTAATACAACTATTTACATGTTATTATCACTTATAAGTACATATCTAATTTCAACATATAGAATAAATGATTCTAAAATGTCAAAATTATTAAATGTGAAGGATTAAAAACCCCTCCAAAATATTTCATACAATGGGAAATATTATCATAGAACTTGAAATAGAAATCATGAAGCACCGGATAAAATAGCTGCACATTTGAAAGCAAGAAAAATAAGATAATAACGAGGAAGAAGGGCTCTTAAAATCGTTCCGAGAGCAGAATTCGCAAGTGGCTTATTTTTCCTACCGCTATTAGGGCTTCGTCACATTCCATTGCCCTTGCGTTTGATATTTGTATTAAGACATAGCGGTAAACAAATGTTTTTAAATTAAAGCTAAATACAATCAGTAAACTCATAGGAAGAATGTGTTATATTATAAAATATAAAGTCAACTTCAGGCTTCTAAATTCTATGTATGTCAAGCACAAATCAATCAAGCCTGGTCACTTTACAAACCAGCTTAATTAATTGTTTGTTGAATCCAGAATTAACAAACATTCAATACTTCTACTGATAGATTAGTGAATAGTAATACCTATAAGAAATTTATACTGTAACTTCACGAAACCAACAAAGAGTTTATCTAAATTTAGTAAGGTAAACTCTAAAATAAGAAGATTAATTTAAAAATATTCATCTTAGCTTTGTAGTTATTAAAATAATACAGATCGTCTTAAAAGCATAAGTCGAAAGACACTAAACCTGACTGCGGTGGATGTGGTGAAGCCTTTACGTTCAGGCTTTCTGTTCCCCTCAATGTTTAGTTATTTGATCTCGCTTTCTTTTGTTTAATGGAGGTATTTGTCGGATTCAGCCGCTGCTGCTTTAAATTGACCGATGAAATCTTTTTTGGTTTAGTTTTTGTTGAATATTTTCACAATTTTTCACGGTTTTTCTTTGAGCGAAGAGACTGTTCAAAGAATGTTTTGCAAGTTTTGTTTCTGTTGTATAATGATTTGGTATCTTATTTATCTCCCATATTTATATAACAAACAAATGTGGTATTTTCTTCTCAGTGTTGTTTGTTTGTGTTAATTATCCAACAAAATTACAGACAATACAGAATTTGGTCATCTCTCATAAAAGTATTGCCCCGAAAATTGATGGTGATGAGTACTAGTCAATATCATAATTATAATGTTTACTCGATTAAGAAATGAGGGTTACATATTTAGACGTTTGTAATGAAGACGAGAGTCTTCGAACAGTGCGTGTTGCCTGTGATATCCTACGGATCCGAGTCTTAGCCGCTGACTGCGGGCTTCATAAGAAGACTTAGAGTCACTCAGCGGGCGATGGAAAGCGCAATGCTCGGAGTGGAGTATCTCTGCGTGATTGAATCAGAAATGAGGAGATCCGCAGAAGAACCAAAGTAACATAGCTCAACGAGTCGCAGAACTGAAGTGGCAATGGGCGGGGCACGTAGTTCGAACAGCTGATGGACGTTGGGGGCCCAAGGTAGTAGATTGGCGACCCCGCACCGGAAAGCGCAGTGTTGGTCGACCCCCAACTAGGTGGACTGACGACATCAAACGTTTCGCAGGGACCCGCTGGCAACAGGCGGCTCGGGATCGTTGTGTTTGGAAGTCCCTAAAAAAGGCTTATGTCCAACAGTGGTCGTCTACAGGCTGGTAATGATGATGATGATGATGAATGCCAGACCGACATGGCATTTCAAAAGTACTTTTATAAATTTATTTGAACTTGAATAATAATATAAGCTTACAGCATGACTACGCCGGTTATTCTGGTAGTCAAGCAAACAATTTTTGGCGAAACACAATGTCCGGGCTGGGAATTTATAGAATTTTTAATAAAGATTATATCATTAACGAATATTTTCCTTATAATATAATGTTGAATAGCAATTTCTGGAAAACAAAAATAATTCCTAATTAATTTCAACGTAGTATAGAGAAAGCTTATCTTTTAGGCATCCATAATAAATTGATATAATTATAAGTAAAAGATTAGAGCGTTAAAATGTAGAAGTTCGACATTAGTGGGGCTCGGGGCTTGGGCTCGGGTCGGGGCCGCGGTCTGGTATTCATTACTGGCTTCATTAAAACCGTAATGAAAGATAATGTTTGAAGTAGAAATTAGTTCAATGTTTAACTTCGAATTATTTCACTATTTTAACACGGTTTTATTATCTTCAAAAGAATCTCTCTATCTATGTAAAATTATAACCATGAAAAGGCTTTTGAAAAAATATTTAACTTACTGCGACTGAACCTGGAACTTAACAAGTAGAGATGAAAATATTTTGGAAATTTTCATGTGCTCATTTTTTTAGTATTCACGAAGGAGATTTGATTGGAATTGAGGTAAGATATGAATTGTTAGAAATCTTTATTTTTGCATAAATAAATGAATTATTAGTAACTAAGATAAGTAACTTACATTTAATTTATTGCTTTTAATGCTTGAAGTTTGTGTTTCGAGTTTTGGGTGAGATTCAAGAATGTGTCATCATGCAAAAAAGACACTGTAGGTAATATGGTTGATATCAAGATCGTCTTATCGTGTATAATCAAAAATTCTTAACTAGGTACTTATTATTTGTACATCTTTTCTCAACAAATTGATTAAATTAAGAATCGAAGAGCAATAGAAGATTTGATAACAGAGGTATCGCTATTTATTCTTTATTTCAGTCTGAAACGTATGACGATATTTGAGACACAGTATGAATCTTTACGTTTGTGGCTCAGATTTTGACCTTTTGATCAAATGTTATTTCTCAAAAAAAAAATTTTATTGCATAAAAATATATTATCTCAAAGAAACAGACTAACAGAACCACCTTGCGCGACCCCAAACAGAAAACATAATTTCCAAAATCGTAACCGCCAGTCCATTGTTATTCCAGTGTCGCCGCGACCGAAACAGGCGACTTCAAAAGAAATGTGAGCCCCCTTCCCCTCTACCCAGTGTCGCCTCTACCGCACTTTATTGTGAATCTGTGACCGCAATGTCGGAAGAACCTTTAAATGTGGAATTGAAAAGTAGGTTCATTGCTGTGAACATGGGGTGGAGTGTTTGCGTCTATTGTTATTGCTTTGACAGTCTCGTTGGTACAGTGGTTAGCCATTGTGGCTTTGGTCACGAGGTTCGAATCCTGGGTCAGGCTGTTATTTTGTGGAAGTTTTTCTTCCTTCTAAAAAATTTTAAAACAATTCTTACACCGGACTCGGGAAGTTATTGGTGTTACATCCCTTGCCTCTGAGAGCACGGTAAGTTTTCGGTCCCGGTTACTATGATCATCATTAATTGAACATGATGACAAATGAATGGTGATCATTAATTAATAAAGCATTATCACCCTAAGGCCGCCAACCACCATTGAAACAGCGTGGTGAGTTTAAGCTTTACATCCACTCTGCTACAAGTAAGGAAGCTTGGCCTGTACTGGGTCTTTAATAGGCTGACAACAATAAAAAAATATATAATAAATGTATCAATGCGTATGTTTTTTGTCACTGCAAACAGTTTTGAACAAATTAAAAATAGTTCAGACATCATAATTTAAAAAAATACATTTCGTGCCTGCTTATTTGATCTTTGTTTTTATTGCTTGAGTCTAAATAATTCTTCATATTTTTGTCTCGTTTCTTAAATAATAGTTCGTAGTCGTAAATAAATAAAAAAAATATTGTCTGTGCAGGTAAGTTAGCAGTTTTCTCGTAACATCATCGTCGTCGACAAAATCATCGAGTCTTGTAATTTTTTGAACGCATTTTTTGATGTTGATTGAAAATAATATTTCCCCGCGAAAATGACTTCGTGTGTAATTCATAATTAAATGAAAATTGTTCGGTATTTTATTTCTCGCTTCACCTTTGAGCACAATAAGAGTACAAGAGCGTTTCTTTAAAAAACTTCAAGAAACGAAGAAACCGCAAAGAATAATGAGATGTTCTCATTTCGTCCGGAACTTAACTGACTGCCTCTCTTTATAACATTTTCCGGTTTCCTTTGAAACGCGCATTTTCTTACAAATTGGTTTTAATTCTTTATGGGATAGTTTTCTTTCGAATAACCTGTTATTCATTTGGAGATTAGTGCTTTGTGTTGGAGATTTTAATTAAGTTTACCGTGAAGGAAAAGTGACTTTCAAAAACAGACTGGTTGCGTTTATTGGCACTCTAATTTTTTCCTTTCTACGTTAACCTGAGTCTTAATGATCGTCTGGCCTAGATTATAAGAGTTGTGAAGATTTTTTTAGAATTCTTTTAGGCTTAATGATATTGAGATTGAAAAGTTGTTGTATAAGTAATGTGATCTCGCGCTTTTAGAACGGCTCTATTGAAAATCTTCATTTCTGAATATTATTTATAGCCATTGTTCTTATCTATCTTTTCTTATAAATATTTTTCTATTTAAAATATACCAAAACTACATAACCTTTTGAACTGACTATTATTTTGTTGAGAGCAACAAAGAAAGCTTATTATTTTCTTGCCGTTTAAATTTATTATTAATATCTTATCTATTATAAAGAGGTTAAGTTTGTAAGTTTGTAACTGGGACATCTGTTGGGGCTAATCTTCGGGACTACTGATCCGATTTAAAAAATCTTTCACCAGTAGAATGCTTATACTATCGAGTTGAGAACCTCCTCCGTTTTTTTCGTCGGACTCTACGTACTTACGTACGAATACGTGAATCGTCAGCATTTTGGTAAGTAAGCTGTTTCATAGATAATACGGTAACGGGGTTGAAAATTCTATTTTTGTTCAATTTATTTGCCATAAACGACCATATCTATACTATTAATTTAAAGCGGAAGAGTATTTAGATTGTATTAAAGAGTTTGTTTAAATGGGCTAATCTCTAGATCTGTGTGTCGGATTGTAAAATTATTTTTGGTTATTTTGAAAGCTGGTCGAGTAGTAGAGTGTAATAGACTATTTAACATCAGCTTGCCATAAATATATATTGTCAATATTAATGTACTGTGATGTCGTACAATGTTGAACAAAAATGTAGATCTTTAGTAACCGGGACGGGACGGAGAATATTGCTTCACGGGAAACTGTAAAACAATTGAATTGAGATGGGGAGCGGGGAACGAGCATTTTTTAAAATTACAAGGGTACCTAAGAGGTTTTCACGCGGACGAAGTCGCGGGCGAATCCTAGTATTTAATATTATATACAATTGACATTGTCAACGCATGTCATGTCATGTGTTGACATTGTCACCTGTGAGTGTGTGTGTGTTAGGTTTTTTTTATTAAAAATCTAAACATCCCGTGCTCGCATTCTTAGAGTAATCTCAGCGTAGGTCACCACCGGCCGGGGCGTCGGTACTCCGCACAGCGTAGTGTAAACCCGTAAAAGTTGTCCGACTGAAGTTATGTAGGTAAGCTGAGCTATGTAGGTGAGCTCAGTTATGTAGGCGAGCTCAGCGCGGCGTAAACTGTAAAGTGAATCACGGAAGTCGGTAAAAGTTACCCGAGATAGAGTTTAATGGCGCTTGAACCGGCGCCTTATCTCGGCTGTAGCGGGGACTTCACAACATATCTGTGCCGGCTCTGTCTATATCTTTACATATACAATATTTTTTTGTACACGCGAAATATAATAATCATGTGAATTAAATTGTTTTTCTATTTCAATATTAGGGACTTTTCTATAAATAATTATGTCCCTAAAAGAGACTTTTAAACCATTTTTCTCTTTTCGTTACCTCGTGAGACAGTGCAATATTATAATATGTGTTACAACCCAATTATATTGTTTATTTATTAAGCTATTGTATAGCTTTTATCGCGGACCTTGAGCGTGGAGACCGAATACAGAAATTCCGTAACGAAAAAACCTAACACCCCCTGAGTATCAAAAACATAATATCAAAACTACGATTTCAGCAACGACGTCATCGGGGAACGTGGCTTAGCGGTAAGGCGCTCTAAGTGCCTGGATTGCCAGAGAGACACGGGTTCGAATCCCGTCGGTTCCGCAATTTCTTTTTCAAGCGTAAAATTTAAAAAGTCATTTTTTTTATTTAATGACTGTTTGCAATATCACGCTTAAAAAAAATTGCGGAACCGACGGGATTCGAACCCGCGTTTCTCTGGCAATCCGGGCACTTAGAGCGCCTTACCGCTAGGCCACGGTCCCGATGACGTCCGTAGGTAAACATAGTTGATAAATGACCTCTCGCTATCGAGTGTCGTCAATAACATGCTCGATAGCGAGGAAGGTCCCACGTTGCCTCCTTTTCCGAGACTATAATCGGCTTAAAGGTGGCCTCGGAGCGGGGGAGACGCTCGGCTGACGCTCACCCGCTCCGGAGAAGAAGAACGGGCGGCAGGAGACGCCGGTATGCACATCTTCTGCCACCCTTGTAGACACCAATGAGTGCACCGATGGGCGCACCGGGCGTCAAAGTGAATGATTCTCGATCCTTTGACGCTCCAACTGAGGCACAGGCGGCTCCGCTGGGTTTTAGTGGGTATTCTGGCTGCTTCAGCCAGCGAGTCCCACATACCCAGACGGAGACTGCGCAACAGCTCTGTATGCACAGTTTCCGACCAGAATGCGTAAATTCATTCCCCAGCGTAAAAAAAAAGGTAAGCTTCAGGTTCAGTAACATAGAAAAGTTAAACCAAATCAAATTCGATTATTTCAAATAGGCTCGTTTACAAGAACTTATGAAACTTCAAGTTTGACTATTGTTAATAACTCTAATGCCAGTTCAGTCTGCACAAACAAGTCTAACATAAGCTGATAATAAAGCTAGAAGGAGTGGAGTGTAGAAAGAAAACCATATTGTTTTAAAGCTGCAAATAGTTAAGTATTATCATCAGGTATTAGTGATAATATCCACCGAGCGCAGCCAGGCCCCCACATCATAAACGGTAATGTTCACAACGCAAACAGTGTTAGTGTTAGCAGCGGGGCATTGTAAACATCAACTAATTTAACCTTTTCGCTGCAGCATTAAGTATTCATCAAGAAGTTTAAAATTTCAACAACGCGCAGTGTTCCTCGCTGCGCTCCTGCTGATGAGCTGCAAACTGCGGCTTCGCAACTAAATGTGAAAAGTTATAGCCTGTGTTGCGATTGTTGTTAATGCTCAACTTTGCATATGAGGCGGTTTGGAAACTTACTGGAATTGTTTTTTAATTCAATGTTTTGATGTGAAATATCTATTGGCGCGCCTTAGCTGTATTCGAATTCCATTACGGCAAACGGTGAAACGTTTTGTGGCGTCTACGAATAGTAACATAAACAAAAATGAATGCCAAATGTATGCAGTGCTTATTTCAAACTAATTCCTAGCTATAATGACCCAGTTCCGTGTCGGCCAACTCTTTCTAGAAAATTTGGAAGCTTACAAAAGATCTAATACATCCGATTTGAATCCGAAGTACATTAGAGGTATTTTCAGGGATAAAAGAGGGAATAAAATGTAGTCTGATGGTAGAATTTGACCATGGCTAGAGGTACCACGTATTTAAGCGTTCCGGTATGAAATCGAAAGTTTGTAAGTATGTTGTTACACTTTCACGTAAAAACTACAGAACGGATTTTGAGGAAACTTCACAATAATACAGCTTATATATCAGAATAACACATAGGCCACCATTTATCCCGAAATTCCCACGGGAAAGGGAAGTACCTGAGTGAAAACGCGGGCGTCCTCTTATATTTATATGCAGTGCCAGAATAAATTAACAGGTGAGATGATGGACGGATCTAGTGCCTAAGAAAGTTCGGTAATTTTCGGTTTCAGTAAACAGTCACCCTTAGTCATATTAACTCATTCCTTGTTTGCTTTTTAAACCCATTTATCAAATTTCACCATCGAATTGATCACAAAAGGAAAACGTAGCAAATTAGCAACATAATAAAATTCATTAGCGCGCGCAGGACGCGCTCCTAATTGCTTGTTATAATTTATTTTAATGACCTTTTAAACGGACTTAAGGTCAAAGAGGCTTTGACGGTGAGCTTAATGGAATAATTTGCGAGATATTTTTGCGTTCTAGAGCCTTTCACTAGTGGAATATTTAGACGCTGGCAAACTGTGCCAACCGTAGTGATGTCACTTATCTTTTAATTCTTAATTTAGATAATTAATTGTATCTCATAAGCTTCATTTCACAGTATACGCTCTTTACGAATACGTCCTATAATGCGCCTGAGGCACGCGTCAGCTTGCGCTTGTTTATTCCATGAACTGCGGCTGTCATTTCGCCGACAACAGAAAAGATTCATTTTCATGACGCCCAAGTTTTTTATTCATTTTTATTTTGATTTAATTATTTAGTTTAGGTTATTGTAGCGGTTATTTCCTTTTCAATTTAATTTTAAATATTTTATTTGCATTCACACATATATTTAATTCATACATTCCGATTTGCTCATTAAATGTTTTCGGTAACGTCTGAAGCAAATTTAAGCATTGAAAAACATTATCCTCCTCACGCAGTCGGGTAAAAAGCAATTTTATGCATAAATATCTAAAACTATTGGTTTGAATTAAAAATGAGAATCAATGAAAAATGTTGCAAAAACGGAAAGATATTGCTTTTGGAAGCTTTTGGTGCGTGCGTAGCGTAAACGGTTGAATATACTCATCAATCGTGTACTACGCAATTCTATTCGAGGCAATTGTATTCCTTTAAAGGTCAAAAAGATCCACGACACTATAATGTCCATCTTTAAAAGTCATCATTATAACCAATCAAAAAGCTCAAAGCTCGAAATCTGCGGGATTCACTTCACACTCTTGGATGAGATATCGACCAAGCGCGAGTCTATTATGAATAAAAATTCCATGAAGAGAATGATGTGAAGCAGTTGTACATGAGAGCAGAAGTCGACCTAACCTCTAAAAATGCAATTCCGCGCACGCGGCCGCCGAAACGATCGAATAAACCGTTATACGTTTTTTATATCCCCCAGTACTTTACGAGCGTTAACTTTTTTTACTGTCGGGTAATTCAATCATAAAGATGAGGAGTTTTCCAAAACTGTTTGTGTAGCAGCGTGGCTGTAATGGGGTTCTGAACCGACTCTCGAGAGCGAGTGTTATGTTATATTGGTACTTCATTTTTGGAAAATATTTAGCTCTGGTTCTTCTGCATAATAATCGCTTTTTTAGTTATTTATGTATTGTGGCTGTAGAAGTACTGTTATATACCTAAATTCTATATTAATAACGCTGACCTGCAACTATCGGCTGACACAGATGTCAACGGCCAGTCAGCGATATATTTGCCATAAAAACCATAGCTTTGCTTCAAACAATTAGTCGTTTTAGTAATTAGTCAAATTGCTGTCGAAGACTACGGACCTGGTTTCTGCCCGCCGGTCTGGACTTGTAGTGAGACTAAGATCCTGCCCATAAAGTCGCCATCAGACCTTTTGAAGGTCCTCGCGAATCGCGGAATAAAGTGATTTTAGTAAACTGTCTAAGTTGTGAGAATTATAAAATAATATAAACATTTAATAAAGTAACTTTCTAGCCAGTGCTGTGTTTTTTATTATAAGCACTGAGGGCCCGAGACTAACAGTACGTATTAAAACGAGTTTTGATTTTATTGTCGATACATTATTGTCTTAACTACCAGTGATAGCGAAGTGATTTGTCTATGAGGAGTCCTCCTGTATTTTAAGTCACTGAAAATAATAAAATACAAATAATCTCAAATGTTTGTCCAGGGCCAACAATACGCAAGCACGAATTTAATTTCGCGATATTTCAGCGCCAAGCTTTTGTTAGTTTGCGAATTTTTAAATATTTTTTGTGAATTTAATCTTTTTTAACGAGGAACACAATAAGGAACTTAATTTTTTTCACTTTTACTTTATTTTTAAGCAAACTAAACAGTAATACACTATTAGATTCAGCATCTAATAGAATCTTGGCACTTTCACGGCTTTAGTCAGCAGGTACGCGATGTCCATCCTACGCTCGTAAATCGCGAGTGAGATAGCAGCCTAATTAGTGTAATCACGCACGACGCAGGACGTCTAGCGTGTGTAATGTGCCTAATTGAATCCCTATTTAGCGGTCACTCCGACCAAACAGTGTTAGCCATTAGTCAATATGATGATACCAATGAGATGTTGTTAGTTCTAGAGAAACCTAGAGAAACAATCCGATATCGCGCGAGTAGTATCCGTTCCTATATAAATTCATTTAATTTAATATAAAATTTAAAGGATAATATATAATAAAAATTTTAACAAAAAATAGAACCGACTCAAAACGCACTAAAAAGTAAAAAATAACCGTGTCATTTAGTTGCTTTAATTTACTTAAGCATATCTATGAAGTCGGTGCCAGAAAGTTTAAGGAACATTTATTTAACTCCTTATAACTTATCCTCTTCCGGTTCCGATCTCACAGTGTAAACACAAGTTTTTAGTGCTCCTGGACAAAATTATTTAAAATAAAAGTTAAAACACCTTATTTAATCTAAAGTCAGTGACATACAGTTACTCAGGACAGTACCTAGCCTATTCAGTGTATTTAACTTGAATTTGTTGCAGTATTCTGGTTAATTTTGCGAACAAAACTTTGTAACTCACTACTACATAAACCGTTAATTAGGCAAAAGTGTTTTTAAATATCCAAAAATTACTAATTATCGACCAACTAAGTGAGTACTACAAACACAACAAAGCAGCTGATTGGTTACGTCAAAAGTCAATGTCAATACTGCCAACCTTTGTTAGTCTTGACACATGTTTGACATTTCCTGTTTCCATAGACAATTTCTGTCTCGACATCCTGCCTTTTGGAACACGATTTGGTATGACAAGTTAAGAAGATAATTATATATATTGACTAAATTATACTGGTACCAGTGATATAAATATACTACACACACCATTGATATAAGGCATACTGGATACGTACTTATTTATTCTTTTGCTTGCTCACTTATAATTGGTAGGTATGATGGATAAGTCTTTATCAGATTCAAACTTAGATGAAAGAAAAAAAAAAAAAAAAACCAATTATATATGTTTTTCTCTCTGGGATCGGTCGCTACCAGCTCAATTTGACATTATTATTCACTCTTGTCTACAGAAAAATAAGGTTTGTGATTGTCCGATACTGAAAAAAGTCCAAACTGTCAAGTATCTCGGGGTAATGCTAGACCACAGACTAAATTGGTATCCGCATGTTGAATTAGTTTCATGTAGAATTAGAAAACTCATTTGGATTTTCAAAAACTTAAGGTACATAGCTTCCAAAAATCTTCTAATCACAGTTTATCAAGCATTGGCTCAATCCATAATCACGTACTGCTTACCAGTCTGGGGTGGTGCGGCTAAGGTTAGGTTTTTAGAGATTGAGCGAGCGCAGCGCTCACTTATAAAAGTTATGCTTTCGAAACCTTATAGATATTCTACAACTAAATTGTACGCTGAGTGTGGGCTACTTTCAGTTAGAAAACTATATATATTACATGTAATCTTGAGGAAACACAAATCTATGCCATTTACACCGCACAAGCTACATAAAAGGCGTAAAGATATTGTCGTGCAAGTCCCTCACACTAAAACTCATTTTGCTAGAAAACAATTTGTGCGGCAATCTATTACATTATATAATAAGATAAATAAAAAACTCGACATATACCAAATAAAACTTAATGACTGCAAGAAATCAGTTATTAATTATTTATCGTCGCTTAATTATGAAGAAGTTGAATCTTTGCTTAAAGTTATAACCTAATAACACACACACACAAACATACACACACACACGCTCTTACACCCACAAACAGCAACACACACGCACTTACACTCAAGCACATACATACCCACACTACAATTAGTTTATTTAAAGGAAAGAAATTTTAATTTTAATTTTAGTTTTAATTTTAATTTTAATTAATTTTAATTTTCTTTTTTTAATTTAAAATTCTTTTATTTAACTATGTATCCTAGTTATGGAAGAGCGGAGTCTTCTAGTACAGGGGTAGTTTATACTACTCCTAAAAGAAAGCTCCTAACTCGCATGTATTAATGTAAGGAAGAAACTGAAATAAACGAATTTTTATTTTTTTTTTTTTTTTATTTAACGTAGTAAAGCAGTTTGTTCTAGGTAATGTCCTTAAAGTAGAAACTTTGGCTGGCACCGACTCCTCGATATGCTTAAGTAAATTAAAGCAACTAAATGACACGGTTATTTTTTAGTTTTTAGTGCGGTTCTATTTTTTGTTAAAAATTTGTATTTCTTACTTTTTAATGATTTATCGCCACGTTACGTACTCGTACTATACTGTCATAGTATACGGCACTTGTAGCCAAAAAGCTACCGGTACTTATACAAAAACCGAAATCGCTGCAATTGTGCCTATAAAATTTGTAGAGTTCCATCAATTTTCCCAGGATATTATCATAAAAGTGAGAATAGGACCATCTTGGAAGTGTGCCCGTTGTAATAAAAAAAGAATTATAAAAATCGGACAACTCTATAAAAAGTTATGCGTGGTCAAACATAAAAAAAAGAAAAAAATATATACGTGACGAATTGAGAACCTCCTCCGTTTTTTTTCGTCGATTAAAAATCATTAGAAGTGATCTCTTCCAGATAACCTAGATTATCAGACCTTTACTTTTGAAAGACGGGACATTGCAATAAAACACATTTTTTAACATACAATCGTATGGTAAATAAAATTAATATTAAAAAAAACAAAAAACCCGACTGCTTAGAAATTATGAACTGAAAAGAGAAAAATAAGGATCACTATATCTGTATAAAATTCTAAATACTTTATGGTGCTGCAAACAGGGACAAAATACTTTAACCTGCGGGGAAAGAAAGATCTACCAAAACTACGTTTGTCCCCGCCTGCAGCACCATAAAGTATTTAGAATTTTATACAGATATAGTGATCCTTGTTTTTCTCTTTTCAGTTCATAACTTCTAGGCAGTCGGGTTTTTTGTTTTTACAATAATAATTTTATTTAAGACTTTTTAGTTTTTAAGTGTACACTTAGTACACTTTTTGCCATTTTTTGTTAAAAAAGTAATACGAACATGATATGATATTTATATTTTTGAAATGGTCTTTTTACGACCTTTCAATTGGTACCCATATTGCTAAGATAAGAGAAAAAAATACACACATCCCCCCTTTTTTCCCTCATTTACAGCCGCCATTTTGAAAATTTATATAGCCTATGTCACTACCACAATTTTGACAAATTCAACGACACCTCACATGTCAAACTCCGTTCAGCCGTTTAGGCCTCCTTATGACGCAGTCGGGTAAAAATTTTTTACACGTTTAGCTAATTCGAGTCGAGCGAGTGATTAGCTTATGCCCATAAGTTCAGAGTTCAAACTTTATGAATTTATGATATTCAGTATCCCGTGGTAGCTCTGAATAGACGCGAGCGAAGGCTTAATAAGTTATTCAGAATATACTATCTACATTTTAAATTTCCGCTAAACACATTCAATATTTGCATGAACACAATTTTAACAAACTCTTTATGTATGTCAAACTAATTGACGGCCGAGTGGCGCACTGGGTAGTGACCGTGCTTCTGCGTCCTAGGCTGTGGGTTCGATTCCCACATCTGGAAAATTTTTGTGTGATGAGCATGGATGTTTTCCAATGTCTGGGTGTTTATCTATATATTGTAAGTATTTGTGTATAGTATATATAAAAATATTCACCAGTTATCACAGCACCCATAATACAAGTTATTTACGAGTACGCTTACTTTGAGGCTGTAAAACAATGTGTGTAATTGTACTATATTATTTTTATTTATTTATATTATTTATTTACATGTTTGTTTCAATTGTGTTTTCTTTCTATTTAAAATATTATTAGGGCAATTAGTGTAAATTCGCAACAGGACAGGCAAGTAAAGAATGACTCCAAAAGCCAAAGTTCGTTACCTAAATACTGTATCCCAAATTAAAGTTTCTTTTCATAAATAAATTTGCATCCAGATTTTTATCCTGAAAATTTGCGTCTAAAAGACTGGAATAAAAGTTGCAAAATTATATAAAATTTTTATAACTTTGAAATAAGAGATATTAAAGTTTCTGAAGGAAGTTTTCTTTAAGGTTAACACAGGAAAAGTTTTTAAAAAAACAGCCTTTAACGTGTCCAAAGCTCGTATTAATTTTCTATAGCTGTAATAATTTTTACTATCGCCATAAATATCGTCGGAAATACATGTATTATGTATCTCCATCAAAACCAGACTTCGTTTTACACTGCAATACGTGATGATGCAATCTAAGATGGAAGCGGGCTAACTCGTAAGGAGTAGGATGAAATCCACACTCCTTTCAGTTTCTACACGACATCATACTGGAGCGCTATATCGCTTTGCGGTATGTCTTTGTCGGTAGGGTGGTAACTAGCCACAGCAAAAGCCTCCCACCAGCTAAAAGAATCGACGTTCAAGAGTCGACATTTTTATTATAAATTCAGACAGTAACATCTCACTGTCACAATGAAATTAGCGAATCCTTTAAAGCCGACATCAAACATAGCATGCGTCTGTGTCCACAGCCACCACACACACGTCACGTGACGTCACGCGTCCGTCCGTTCGTCCGTCCGTCACTGACGGCATACATTAGCGCTATCAGCTCCATTATCTGAGCGATCTCATGCATGCAGATTGCCTGAATTAGATTCCATGTATAAATAACTAGGCTTCACTTTGAAGTATCACTGGCTCGATGGTGAATGGGGTGGACACAATGAGACGAACTTTGTGAAAACTTTAGAAGAAATAAACAACGTACATAACCTATAAATATATTTATAACTAGGGGACGCGGTTCCTGTTCCCGTGGCAGTATGGTAAAGATTAGGTACTTATATTTTTAGGGGCAGCTAGGGGTTGAAAGATGCAAACGATACTTAATAATTATTTAATAATGAAATAATTAAATAAAAGTCTTATAATTAAACTACATGACTAAGTGAGTAGAAGATCAACGATTGCTAGCTAAGGTGACTACAGATCGGCGATCGATCAAGAAGTGATTTCCGTAGGCTCTAGAGGTAACGGCTGTTCACGTGCGACTTGCATGTAGATCTCGCAGTGTCAGCACCTCGTTCGGTTGGTGCCGTGCACACGGATTAAGGGCATCGCTAACATGGCAGCCTTGATTTGGTTGTAGGTACGTATCAAGCTTATAAACCTGGCTACCATATACAAAATAAATTTTTGCAATCTGACTGGATTTCAAAAATTACCTGGAAGAAACAGACAGGCAGACAAAAATGAAAAAAAAAATTTTTTGATGTTCTAATTACCTACTTTCATACATCATACTTTTAACATAAAAAAGGAAGTTAATTTAAAATTACAAACATAAACTTCAATGTTATTTATTTGTACATAATAATCTTCATAAGACAAAGTATTATTACCTGTTACGTGCAGCCAAGTCAAGGACGCTGCCGTGTAAGCGATGGCCTAAAAACCTGCACACTGAACCAGTCGCACGAGGCGCTGACACGGCAAGATGTACATGCAAGTCTCACGTGAACCGCTGCTACCTCTAAAGTTAGGAGCCTACGAGAATCACTTCTTGATCGATCGCCGATCGGTAGTCACCTTAGGCTTAGCTAGGATGTAGAAGATCAATCGTGATCTTTAGTATGTAGAAGATCAATCGTAATCTTTAGTATGTAGAAGATCAATCGTTGATCTTTAGTCATGTAAGTTTTATTATATTGTAATTAATTATTAATTAAATAATTATTACGTATCGTTGCATTTCTTTCCTAACCCCTAGCTGCCCTCTAAATGTAAGTTACCCATAAATAAAAACAAGATCAATTGCCTTCCAAATAGATATATGAGTTGCTGATATCACCGGAAGTAGTGAAAACTGCGAATTTTTGATAGTATTGTTGAAACGAAAATGTTTCTGGACATCAAATCATTTAAAATATGCATTTCCGATTCAATATCAGGTGCAGCAGAAATGCAGTAGTGTGAACGGCTGTAAGCCGTTCTCCAACCCAAGCTAATTTTGACGTGACAACGTCTTATAATTCGATAGAGCCGGCTGCACGCACGAAAAAACATGACGTCATGCGTCGTTACCTCGCTTTGAGGCGTTCCATGTAAGGCTTGAAGTGCAAGCGAGAGCGCGGCACGAGTGACAAAGAAGCACAATCGGCCTTTGCGTTCGGCAGCGTTCGACATCCGTCTATTAAATATAATTATTAAATATATTAATTTTAAATTAAAAATTAATGTGTTTATTATAAATTTAAAATATAAATTTATAAAATCAAAATCAATTATTTTATTAATTTAAATTAATATTTATAAAAATGTACTTAAATTAAAAATTTTAATAACCAATTAAATGCTACCATTCCATCAGTATTTTCTTAAGACATTGTCACGTTCAACTATCGTCAGTAAACCGACTTTACAGACAACAAATTTTTTCTTTTAAATAAAAAAATCCTGAAAACAGTACCGATGTGTAAGCAATACGATAAAACATGATGACTTTTATAAAGAAAACTGCAACGGTTGAGTTTCTTGCCGACAAACAATTACACTTATAATATATTTTTCAGACAAACGAATAGCTTATTGAATAAACTCGTAAGTGTAACGAGCACAATTTAAGGTTTTCTAGAAAAATTCAATATTGAATCCATTCTTTAAACTGGAAGTCCCTTTGTGATCGAGTCTTGAGCGAAGAGCGCTTGTGAGAGATCGCTGGATATTTGATCCGTTCCCCGGCGTAGGACGGGGGGATATCGCCCTGGATCCGTTCAACGGTCGAGACCTCGTTTAGGGATTTTACTATTTAGTTTCACTATTTAATGGTGAGTAGCAGATTAAATAGTTTACGTTATATTGTTTAAACTTTTTAACATAAAAATCTATGAAGTCGGTGACAGCCAAGCTTAAGGAACATTTATTTAACGTAGTAAAGCAGTTTGTGGGTTCTAGGTAAAGTCTTTAAAGTAGAAACCTTGGCTGGCACCGACTCCTAGATATGCTTGAGTAAATTAAAGCAACTAAATGACACAGTTATTTTTTACTTTTTAGTGCGTTTTGAGTCTGTTCTATTTTTTGTTAAAATTTTTTATTTCTTACTTTTTAGTGATTTATCGCCACGTAACGTACTCATACTATACTGTCATAGTATATTATATGCCACTAGTAGCCAAAAAGCTACCGATACTTACACAAACACCGAAGTCTCTGCAAGTGAGCCTATAAAATTTGAAGAGTTCCTTCAATTTTCCCAGGATATCATCATCAGATTCTAACATGATGACTATGAGACAATCTTGGAAGTGCGCCTTTTTTAATAAAAACGAATTATCAAAATCGGACAACTCTGTAAAAAGTGGTCCGTGGTCATACATAAAAACAAATATACGTGTCGAATGGAGAACCTCCTCCGTTTTTTTTCGTCGGTTAAAAATAGGAAAATGCCAGTGAGATTCATCTTACAGAAATTTTTTATCACTACCATTATACTTATACTGTGTTATATAAATGAGCAAGTATAGATAGTACTGACTATAGCAGTGATTCTCAACCTTTTTTTTGTTGCGGCACTTATTTAATAATTTCAAAATTTGGCGGCACACAAAGAAAAAGATAAAAATTATTTACTTACTACAACACACTGCAAAAATTTAATAGTTTATGACAAAAATTTTAAATACACCAAGACCCCGCTTTGCGTCGCTAATGTGAATCACAAATTTGGAAAGCAAATAATAAAATAATTTTTTTTTTTTGTGGATTTAAATATAATTATATCATGTTAAAAATATTTTTCTTTTTCAATGATATAATTTAATAATATTAACATTGGCTGAGAATCACTGGTCTATAGCATTCTCAGCAGATGTTGTGTCTATACCACTCAATACGAAGTGAGGAAAGGAAAAGAAGTTATAGTGGTGTTTCTTCGCAAATGAGTATTTTATACATTTGGAATTGTAGAGACACCATTTCCTGCGGATTAAAAAAAAAATCGACGTGTGAATACAGGAGTAGTTTAATCATACGTCGATAATTTATTGTTGGATCCAGGTAATTTCGTCAGTGGTTCTGTATGGTTTTCGCAGAAAATAACAAAATAAACGAATTATGAACGATTCTTTATATCTTATAACATGCATTTTTGTCGTTAAAAAATCAATTTTATCTTTTAACTTCTACTTTGTATATTTTACTCTTTCAGCTATATCTAGCTGTTATCAAAAAGTTTTCCGGCAATTGTCTAGCCAGTCTGCGAAGCAGGAATCTGAGAATATAGACGACGCAAAGAAAGACATTTAGGATGATCGCGGCTTCCGTACGGAGGTAAAAACAGTAGCTCGTTAGCCGTATCATCATACTAACAAATGCGATCCTTCTTGCGTTGTTGTATTTTTCTTGGCAAACCGTGTACTTTAATGTATCACGGAAATTCCAACTTTATTCACTTCACCACAAAGTTCAAACTCTATTATCTGTTACACATGTTATGGCTAGGGGAAACTGTTGGTGAAATTAAAACTTTATTGTTATTCACATAAGGTTTAAATTCAATTGGTCGTTGTATGTTATGTTAAGGGATACTTTGGTTGAAATTATAACTTTATGTAGATAGTAACAAGGTATAAAGTCCTTTGATTGTGATGTTATAAATTGGAGAAATTGTAACTGAAGTTAAACTCAATAAAGTTTTAAGTTTTGCCATTATATGGGGCTCCTTACGTTGACCGACGAGGCTCAAATAAGGTAAACGCTGGTAAAGTCGACAGTGTCCCAATAGCCGTCATAATATGAAAAATTAACTGGTATTTATTTCTTATAATATCTAAGTAAAATTTTTTTATGTTAACATATTTGTGGTATTATACACGATAATTTGTATGCAAAATTTTAATCAGCACTTTATTGGTGTTTGAGAAACAACAAACGAAAGTTTGCGTTTTTGAATATTTGTATTTTTTTACAAGTTTAGGCACTGAATCGCAGCTCTGCATGCTTGTATACGATGTAACTTTTGTAACATTTGTTGTCAACTTTTGATATATCCAATTATTTTGTACAAGAGTCAATTTAATTCTCTACCGTAATAATTAGAAAAAACCGTGTTATATTTCTTTTTATTTTTATTTTGGGCGTGTGACATCTATTCGTACTTTGAATTCCCAACTTGACCCAGAACTCGTCAAAATTTTGACGACTACTGGGACATACACAACAAATGAACGTAAACCTGACAGCGTTTCTAGTTTAAGCTTTATTGCGTGGGGATAAGGATAAAAGTTGCATGAGGTGCGGCCAGGTAGTGTTAAGTCTTTAACTTAGCTTTAAATGTTAAGATGATAATACATCCGCTTGATAGTTTCAATGCCTTCATTTTTAACATAAGTCAAAATTGAAGTTAAATATGATTTTAGGTTAACGTATTATATATAAATATCAGCTTTACTAGCTCGTTATGCTGCTTTGTTTAAACATATCGTTAGATATGTATTTTTTTCATCGCTGTTAAAACGGGCAAACGAGCTCACCTGCGTGTCACCTGATGTTGAGTGATTACCACCGCCTATGTACATTTGCAACACCAGAGGTACTGCTAATGCGTTGCCAGCCTTTGGGGAATTGATTTATTTGCCCCTTAAATACCCCTATGTTATAATTGGCAGAAAATACCGTAGCAAGAAGTTGGTTCCAGAGTCTGCATATGCGCAGCAGAAACGATCTAGAAAATCGAGTTTGTAAATAGCCAACCATCCAGATGATGTAGATTGTAGGTGAAACTGGTTGCTACGCCGTAAGTTCCACTGAGAGAAGACAGAGGGTAGTATAAGTTCGAACAGCTCCTCAGAGCACTCGCCATAATAAAGACGATAGAACATACACACACACACACACACACACACACACTCACACACATAGTCCAAACTTGCTGGTGAGTTTGGAATTGTCAATAAAGCGAACTGCCCGCCTTTGTATGCGATCAAGTGGAAGAAGTTGGTATTAAGGTGCTCTGGCCCATAGATATGAGCACTACTTCATGTGCAGAGGTACTTGGGCTTTATACGGCAAGAGCCGTATAAAGCCTGAGGCTGAAAGTAACGCTTGGCTCGGTTGAGCACCCCAAGTTTTTTAGAAGCTAACTTAGCTTTCCCTTCCAAATGATTGCGAAATTTGACTTCATTCGAGATGTCGACATCAAGGATTCCAATGGATTTAGTAGGCAAAATGTGAGTACTCTGAAAGGGCAGTGACGACCATAACGCTATCTTTTTAGCGAAAAAAGCACAGACGTCTTAGAAAGGTTTAATTGTACAAAGTTAAGTGAGTCAGAGACTTGATTCAGGGAAGTCTCAATTTCAGACACAAGTCTGGACCTACACTCCTCAGCTGTTTAGGAGAAAGTTGTACGCGGCGATAGTAAAGGGCGTCGCCCGTGCTATCATTCGTATAGCAACGCATGTTGTTGCTGGAAAGCATGTCATTTATGTGCAGTATGAATAACGTGGGTGACAGTACTGAACCTTGTGGAACACCAGTGTTAATTGATTTGGGAAGGGAGCACAAACCGTCGATTACGACTTTAATGCTCCGTTCATTTAGAAAGCTGGCGATCCAATCGTATAGCTTCTCCGGGGGTCCATAAGAAGGTAGTTTGGGCAGAAGTGCCTTATGCCATACTCGATCAAACGCCTTCGCAATATCTAAGCTTGCCGCGAGAGCTTCTCCTACTACTCTCTAAGGCTTGTGCCCAACAGTGAGTGAGATAAACTAGGAGGTCGCCAGCTGATCGGCCATGGCGAAAGCCAAATTGACGATCGCTGAGGAGTTGACGTTCTTCTAGGTACCCAAGAAGTTGCGCATTGATAATTTGTTCCATCACTTTGGAGAGCAGGGAGTTTATAGAAATAGGCCTATAGTTGGATGGAATTGACTTATCGCCTTTTTTGGGTACAGGGTGCACCAAGGTAGGCTTCCACGTAGTCGGAACAGTACTGGAGGAGTAGGAAAGTCGAAATAGACGTGTCAGGACTGCAGTCTGTCGTCTGCTCTGGTGCACAAGTTCTCAACACAACCGTTGGGATACCATCCGGCCCACTTGTCTTGTTGATGTCTAGGGACAAAAGCGCTTTGTGCACTTTACGCTGGGTGAACAGTATGTCACGCAAAGAGCTATTATACCGCGGGATAGTAAGCGGTGTATTTCCCCGATCATCAAGCGTAGAATTATTGTCAAAGAGAGAACCAAGAATTTCTGCTTTCTCTTTAGCAGAATAGGCCAGTATATCGTCTGATTTGCAGAGTGATGGAAAAGAAGAACGGTAGAAGTTGCCTTGAATGGCTTTGGAAAAAGAGCAAAAAGCACGAGATCCAGATGACATTTTAAGCAACCTCTGACCAATTAGTTGATGAACTTGCACTTTGCCCTCGCAAGCATGTAACAAAAAGATCCAAATGCAGGACACTTGAAGAATACTTTTAACGCTGCCTCCAAATCCTACAAAAGTAATAGTACTTTTGTTACATGCAGTGTTCCACACTTGGTCACACATGTTCGTATTTAGGTTCGAGTCGGTCGCTGATTTTAGTTCAATAACTTTGTTTCGGAGGGCAGTTTCTTATTGTGCGTTCTGAACGGATGGAAACGAGACCAAATAATGTTGCCTATAACAAATGCTTCACAAACAAATTAGCATCGAACTCGATGAAACATAACAACTCACAGTCAATCTTATTATGTTTGATTTTGTCTCTTCCCATAACTAATACGTCACATTGCAAAATCTCTGTGTAGGATTTGGTTATAGTTCGATCGATTGGCAAGAAACGGTGCTCGGAAATTTACCATTAACAAGTACCACCTGATCGACTGCATACTATTACCATTATGACTACAGATTTTCAAAGCTGGAGTGCTAATATCAAAACAATCATATTATCATATGTATTGAACTAAAAAAATAATTAATAAAATGAACTTTATGTCTAAGTCAATAAAGTTCAAATTCTTTTTTAAAAATGACGAGTTCTGGGACATTTTGACGATAATTAGGACAAACCTGACGGATACTGGTACAAATCGCTCATTTTGAAATTTTTTAAATATTTAGTTACACTATATTAACTACTTAATACCAAAATTATATTTCTAAAAAAATTAATTAAATTTGCTCTCTAGTCATGTAATTAGTTTTTCTCTACTATGACTAGTAGTAATCTGGCAAGGCTGCAAAGGTAGCGAAGTTCAGAAACTGACGACTATTGGGACGTTTACCTTACCTTGATAAGTGTACGTTTATTCGTGAGAAAGGAAGATCTAGATTGGACTATTCAAAATTTTATAAAACTTTAAGACGAATATCTTAGCATTCCATGGATTGGGAGTAGGTAAAGACCCCTGAATCTGTCTATTGGACGCAGTCAGTTGACGCGTCTGAAGACGGATGACGGTAATCTCATTCAATCAAGCCCGAGATCTAGAGTGAGGTCAAGAAATTCTATGGACAGTTATACACTTCAACTCAAAAGCCTGTTAACAGTGGGCCAAAGACCCCAAAGTCAAATTGACCCAACACTATACCGAAGATGTCAGCCTAGACCAGATTAGTATGGCTCTCAAACATCTAAAGAACAACAAGGCATCAGGTGATGATGGAATCACAGCAAAACTCCCGAAAGCGGGTGGTAAACCGATACTTGAGGCGAGGCACTCCTGTGCGTGCTTGTTCTGTTCTTCAAAAAGGGTGACAATACCTTGCTGAAGAATTACCGACAAATTAATTACAAGCTATTCTCCAGAGTCATCACGAATCGTCTCGCTCGACGACTTCCAGCCTCCCGAACAAGCCGGTTTCCGACAAGGCTTTAGTACCATAGACCACGTCCATACGCTGCGGCAGGTTATACAAAAGACCAAAGAGTACAACGGGACACTTTGCATGGCGTTTGTGGACTATGAGAAAGCCTTTGATGCCAAATTTTTTCCAAATGGCGTAGGCCGTTAGAATTTTTACAGCCACGCACGTGGTTCATAGATATAAAACCACCACGCTCTTCAATATGGAGTTGTGGGCTATATTTAATATAAGAGTAGATAAAAGTTATAAAACTAGATGTCATGTCAAAGTGCCATCCCCCCTGCCCCCTGCCCCCGGCCTATGGACCGTGTCGTAATTTCGCGTGACACTTGTATTCAGGCGGCGAGGCGAGCTCTAATGGATTCTTTCCAGAACTTTCTCACACAATGTGTTATGAAGAGCGATGACGCGACGCTTCTGTGCTTGCGAACTTTCTTTCTGTCGTATTGTGTGCGAAGTTTGCTGCTGTGTGATTTTTATTCTTTTATTAATATTAATAAATAACTTATGCACTAACTATCTAACACTACGTTTGTATTGAACAAAACAGAAGCTATTTACTGTAATTTTATTATGAAATAAATATATTTGATTTAGTGAAGAGTCCAAGCAAAGATATCTACTTAAGATAAGCTTGCAATGTTAAATTGAATAGTATAAAATTATCTTTTTACCAAGTTGTATTTACTATACAATTGATGACTTTCTAATTCTTAGTATCAATCGACTCTTTCTTAAGCGAACAAGACAGAGTTGTGAATTTTAAAATACAAATTGTAACATTAATTTGGAAAGAGCAACTGCTCAATTTCTTGTCGGCTCTTCTCGATCGAATAGGTTTATTGAACAGGTGATAGAGTCACACACAAGACTTGACTTTCCACAGTCCGGGAAACGGACCAAATGACAAATAAGCTTGGGTCGGAGAACGGTTTTCGGTCGTTCACACTCCTGCATTTCTGCTACTTTTGAACCCCATGTTATACTTTACTTAAAAATAAACCTCATGCTACTGAACCCAGGCGCCCCGAGGCGGAGTTGCAGCTCTGGGGACTCGCAATCATAAATAGACTCGAGTTGCGCCTGGAATACTCATATGCTAAAAGGCTAAATAGCTTTGAACCCTCGAGGCGAGCCCAAAAAGATTATTCTTATTAGTTGTACGACGGTTTCGTTGATCCCATGATTAGCTTGGTATCGGAACACGAGGTTCTGGGTTCGAGTTCTTTCCATTCCCGCATAAATGATGGTTCAGTAATCATACTCAGCCCGGAGTCGGGGCGTTAATTTCGTTACAAACCGTTAAGCCATCAGTTCCGGTCAAATAGGGTTTATTAGAGTTAAACATTATCAGGTCAAGCTCGCTAACCCACTTTAGAGTAGCATGGTGGGTCTAAGCTCCAGATATTTCTTACAAGTCAGATAGTCAGGTTCTTCTAGTGAGCTATTAAATTAGTCACAAAAAAAACGATTATCACCCTAAGCCCGCCAACCCATACTGGAGCAGCATTATGGGTCTAAGCTCCAGATATTTCCCACCAGTCAGGGAGTCCGCTTCTTCTAGTAGGCCACCTCTTTCCAACAAAAAAAGAATCATTATAATTGGTTCATAAACGAGGAAGTTATCCGCGAACATACATAAAAAAACATTTCCCTCTTTCTGACGCAGTCGGGTAAAAAAAAATAGTAATAGGAGTACAAATAAGTTTCCGCCGTTTTATTGTAGATGGTGTGGCACGGAGTTTCGGTTAGTTTTCGCAGATGATAACCGGCTTAAAAAATAGTTTGGACATTCAAGAACAACATAACCTATTAATATTATTGATTTTATATCGGCAAAATATAATTTTTATAAGTTGAAAATGCCAAAATTTGAGTCGAGTAAGCATCATTTGCGGGAAATATTACTTTACTTCTTTAATTTAAAGAAATCTGCTGCTGAGGCGCAACAAGTGCTCGTAGAAGCATATTGATGAGGGTACTTTGAGTGAGAGAACGTGTCGAGAGTGGTTTCAAAAGTTTAAAAACGGTGATTTCGACGTAGAAGACAAAGATCGCAGTGGAAGGCCAAAAATTTACGGGGATGCAGAATTGGAGGAATTATTGGAGGAAGATTCATCTCAAACACCCTGAATACTATTCTAGACACGAAAAATTATTCTTCTGCATGACAATGCTCGTCCACATGTTGCGGCTCCCGTGAAAAAGTACTTGGAAACACTTGATTGGGAAGTGTTATTCCACCCGCCGTATTCACCAGACATTGCACCGTCCGATTATCACCTGTTCCGGTCCATGGCACAGGTTCTGACGGCGCAGCGGTTCATATCTTATGAGGATACCAAAAATTGGGTTCATTCGTGGATAGCCTCAAAAGACAAGGAGTTCTTCAGACGTGGGATTCGAATGCTGCCTGAGAGATGGGAAAAAGTGGTTGCAAGTGATGGACAATATTTTAACCTCGTACCTACATTTGTACTACTCACAGTACGTAAGAAATGAAAAATTCTGCGTCTTTATTTTTAAATGAAAACATAAATTTTACTTAACAGTAAAATCTATTGGATATTTACGTACATAAAAACAATTTGAAGTGACACCTCACATTCGTCATTCTATTTCAAAATAGCGTCAGAAGGTGGAGATACAGACATACGTTCATACAGGGGTAAGTGAATCCGTTGAAATCTTTTTAAATTCTTAATATTTTATACATTTTGCATAATTGGTAAAAATTTGATAATTTGAATCGAAGATATGCCACGTTATTTTCGCGTAAAAATAAATATAGTACGAGAAATCTTGAATCATTTTTCTATGTCCTATGCAAAGAACAAAAGTAGGTAATTAATGTTTTTATAGTTTTACTACTACTGTACTATGAGAAGTACATTGTAAGATTTATTTTTTTCAGGATTATCAGATGCTGGAATAGACATGATTCTGAATTGGACTTTTTCGGGGATAACTGCGACGCTGATCTAGATCTTTTGCCTGCAAAACCGGCACAAATAGCGAGTTATCACGATTCTGTTGCGTCCAGTAACTCAGACGAAGATTTTGTTGTGATTCCTCCACCAGCTTCTCCAACGCTGTCCGACGGTTCTTTTTCTGGATCTCACTCAAGAGGACTTGGGATAACAAGACGTGGACGCAGTCTTGGTCGCGGACGTGGCTCAAATCTTGGCGAAAAATGTCAGCAGTACCATTCTTCACCTCTATCTACCTAGTACTCTGCGATTAGAAATCTCCAAACGAATGATGGCTTGCAAGACAAATTAGGAAAAGATACCTTAGAACCGGTTCTTTGGTTTTCGGACATTTTTTAACCAACGTAAAAACGGAGGAGGTTCTCAATTCGATATATTTTTTTTGATTCACCGTTATTTTACTTCACACACATTAAGATGTGGGTTCCATGTTATAGGCACTGTGATGAGAAGTAGAGTTTCAAAGACCTGTTTTTTCGGAAAAATAGAAAAAAATTCGGAAGAAAGACTACTTCGTAAAAAAGCCAAAGGAAGTAGTGAAGTAAAGGTAAGGGAAGACGAAAACTCGCTGTAACAATGTGGCTTGATAACAAGCTTCTTTTGATGATGTTGACTTGTTATTGCGATGGAAACCATGATCGGTCCGAGCGATGCTCAAAGAGAAAAGGTTTGAAAAAATAAGAAGGTCTAAAGTGATCAAAACCAAAATATGGGTGGCGCCTCACTGACTGTCAGTCTGCCCATTGCGTAATCGAACAAAAAAATGGACCATTCGAATAATCTCATACCTTTTTGATCTTGATGTGGCCAATGCTGGGCAACAATAAAGAGATGTTGAAAGTAAAAAGGTAAAGCAAAGAAATTTATTGTGCAATCGAGGCAGTACAAGTTAGATTTGGGTACAAAGCTATTGATAGACAACGAAGAGTACAGTGATGATGATACCGTAGAAGAAAAGTACGAAGAGCTTGAACCATAAGTTTTCATAAAACCAATGCCCTCTAAAGAAGTTCTTGCTAATGCTGCTTTACGCTTACCCAAATATGGCCCAAAATAATCGCGTTGTAGGGCAAGTGGATGTGTCATAGAAACAACAGTTTATTTTAAACAATGTGATTTTTTCCTTTGTTTAATGCCAAATGTGAACTGTTTTTTCTAATTTTCGTGCGGGTAGTTAGTAATCTTAGTATATAACTTTAATTTCTATTTTATTTATCTAATTTTGATTCTTATTTATTATAGATTAGTAAATAATGTAGCTTTATTAGTCAATTTACCTTTATTTATTGAGAAAATGATTAATTTGATAGTTCTGTATGAGAAAATATTATAATGTTGTTATATTTATGTTTATTCTAAAAAAAAACACATTGCAAAAGATAGCGTCTCTTGTTAGATTATAATCCTATTTTAATAACAATTTATATTCCAAAAAATTTCTATGTCCTATATGTAGGACATAGTAATATCGTCACTTTGTCCTTTGGAAAGGACATAGTGAAAATCCATTTTCCAAGAAGTGGGAATTTTTTCACTATTTTTCCGACACATAACAACGGGTTAGGAATACAATACTAAAGTTTCATCAATATACTAAACAAAAAGTGCCTCTGGTAGGCAGGAGGTTAAATAAATTTATATTATCGTTCTTTTATAATAAATATTTAATTTGTGTTAAAAAACGGCGGAAACTTATTTGTACTCCTGTATATGTAAGAACACTCCTCAGACTTTTTCCTATAAGAATATGTCATTATATCGGGTATCGGCCAAGCCGTTTGGAAGTTGTAGGGGAACATATAAATAGTGCGGACAAACAGACAGACAACAAGAATTTATAGCATTCCGCAGAAATGCAATGACCAAGATTGTAAAATAGCAAATATAAATTGTGATAATAGAGCAAACGCGCAGTCACTTGCCGGCTCTTACGGGCCTTACGGCAGAATCTGCCTTCCTAACCGGTGGTAGAGTCACTACGTACTGATAGACTTGACGTTTTAAAAGAGCTCGTATACAGTCTAATTTACATTAATTTTTGTGCGAGTATCATGAATACCTAGTTGAATAGAGGCACACTTGGAATGATATTCGACGGCCGAGTGGCGCATTGGGTAGTGACCCTGCTTCTGCGTCCTAGGCTGTGGGTTCGATCCCCACGTCTAGAAAAATTTTTGTGTGATGAGCATGGATATCTTCCAGTGTCTGGGTGTTTATCTATATAAGTATTTATGTATAATATATATAAAATTATACATCAGTTATCATAGCACGCATAACATAAGCTACTTACGAGTACTCTTACTTTAGGGCTATATAGCGATGTATGTAATTGTCCTATAATATTTATTTATATAATGTATTGAATCTATTACAGTACACAAACAAACGGCGCGTCACTGAATCAGTTAGTATCACAGATCTGTTTACGAACGTTAATTGGAATCGAGTTGAACAAACACGGTTTTTATCCGCGCCTTCTGCTGGATTCTATTCGATTTGTTGGGATTATCGAGTTTTAATCGAAATGTGTCCGATGCAAAACTAAGGGCTTTTGCACATGGCATTTTGTTACAGTTCAGTTGGTAGTGCTCAGTTAAGTGCTTTTAGCGATCTATCATACCTATATATATCATACCTTAGGTCATCAGTAGCAGTCTTTACAATAAAACCAAGATTCCCGCCTTTCCGGGTATCCGCAAAAAATGTTTTTTTTTGCTTTTTAACCGACGAAAAAACGCAAGAGGTTCTCAATTCAACGCTAATTTTTTAAACCTGGCGTATAACTTTTTACAGAGTTGCCAGATTTTGATAATTCTTTATTAATTGGAAAGGATACCTTGTACTTTTGTGGGAGTGTTTTTCATACTGCTATTATAAAGGCGAAAGTGTTTGTTACTTCTTCACGACTAAACGGCTGGAGCGATTTTAATAAAATCTGGTGTAGAGTTGGCTGACACTCTGGATTAACACATAGGCTACTTTTTATCCCGAAAATTTTACGGAAACGGGAATTACGCGATTGAAACCGCGTACGTCCTCAAGTTTAATGTAGTTATGTACCTATCATAAGTAAGGTTTCTGGCGACTATTACACGAGAAAATAAATAAATAAACAAATAAATATTATAGGGCAATTACACACATCGCTATATAGCCCCAAAGTAAGCGTAGTTAGCTTGTGTTATGGGTATTGTTATATTTATTATACATAAATATATAGATGAACTTATAATATATAGATGAACACCCAGACTGGAAAACATCCATGCTCGTCACACAAACGCAGACGTGGGTTTCGAACCGAACGTAAACATAGTATTGTAAATTGCTACTAAATTCGACAATCTTTTATAGGAGGCTAGAAAAAAGTAGTAAAATAATATCTAGTATTGAACATCAAATACAAAATTGCATCAACACTCGGCGCGCAGTATTTGCATTGCATGGAACTCGGTCAGAACATCGCAATGTTTTCGCAATTTATTGCAGTTTGGACGCAGTTCTATTGCATAGTGGATGATCGAGCCGACGCGAGCAATATTAGAACTTTATGCGAACTGGACACAGATTGGAAGTGATCATCAATTCCTTGTTTTGATAATATCACGACAAGTATTGACTCTGTTATAAGCAGCTACGAAGATGAGAGGATAATATAAAGGCTTATTCTTCTGCTTTTTATCCTGTAGACAGAACAGTGATTACTGAGTTATTTCTATCATTGAGCCATCAAATTCGATAAAGTTACACGTATATCATTATCACTACATATTTTCAAACTGTTTATCTGTTCGTAAACTCAAAGACTACTAAGTAAATTTTTTTGCAGTTTGCACTACTTGGAAGCTTTCATTGCAAACGCTACTTTATCTACTTGAGATATAACAAAACAGAGCACGGAAGGACTGTTTTTCTAGAGAGAAGACTAGTGTTCTGGGAAGGTTGCAACTACACACTTTAGTTACACTATTTTGCTCGCAGATGAAGGCGGGGGCGTATGCTAGTTATCTATATTTTAATTATGGAAATGGAATCGTATGCCATGATATTTTTTTAAATAGTATCAATATGAAAATTCGTTATTCCCGAAAAAAATTCCTGTGATCACCATGAAAAATTGACGGACGTTATAGAAAATTCATGTTGCTATTACGTCTATATGGCTCCTTACTTTGTGAGTATTGCTATCCTTACATTTGGTAGATTCGTCGTTCGGGAGCCGTCCATTGCTGTGAGAGGGTAAAAGTTCCCGTAACTTCCGACACTAGTGCAGGTTTGGGCCTTAAAAGTCCCTTGAGGTCGCGTCTCAGACCTGCCCCACTCGAGTTGTTCTCTCAGATTTTGTCCTGAATTTCTCCCAAAAGTTACACTTACATACGTCTGTAGGGACCCTTAGTGCGTATTGCTAGGTAAACAGTTACCCGAGGAAATGCGTAATGAAAGGCGATAATCTCGACTTTTATATTCTCAAAGTTTCCGAGTGAAGCGATTTGATTTCCCTTCTCTCGGGGAGATCGTCAGAATCACCATAAAATCACTTTTAACGGTGAAAGTTTCGGAGCAATTTTGATTTTGATTAATCTAACTCGCGAAGTTCCGCCACGATGAGCCGTAACACGTTATGCTTGGGGAAACCTTGGATCCCATATACTGAACATTCATTCAAACGCAAACTCAAAATCATATCTATAGTCTTAGTTCATTAGCACTTTTGAAACCATTTTCAAAGTAATGGTGACAGCTAAATAGAGTAAAGCATTATCATCATTCATCATTGATATTTTTAACCAACGAAAAAAAACGAGGAGGTTCTCAATTCGACACGAATTTTTAACAAAAAATAAAACCGACTCGAAACGAACTAAAAGTAAAAAATAACTATGTCATTAAGTAAGTAAATTAAAGCAACTAATGCTTTAATTTACTTAAGCATATCTAGGAGTCGGTGCCAGCCAAGGTTTCTACTTTAAGGACATTACCTAGAACCCACAAACTGCTTTACTACGTTAAATAAATGTTCCTTAAACTTTCTGGCACCAACTTATAGATATGCTTAAATAGATAAAACCAAATAAATGACGCAGTTATTTTTTACTTTTTAGTGCGTTTTGAGTCGGTTCCATTTTTTGTTAAATTTTTTTATTTCTTACTTTTATGTGATTTATCGACACGTAACTTACTCGTACTTTACTCTCATAGTATTATTATACGGCACTAGTAGCCAAAAAGCTACCGATACTTACACAAAAACCGAAATCGCTGCAAGTATGCCTATAAAATTTGAAGAGTTCCTTCGATTTTCCCTTGCCCTTACTAATAAAAAAATAATTATCAAAATCGGACAACTCTGTAAAAAGTTATGAGTGGTCGTACATAAATATATATATATATATATATATATACGTGTCGAATTGAGAACCTCCTCCGTTTTTTTCCTCGGTTAAAAATATGGACCCCCATGTTCCTTCACACTAAATATATACACGAACCATTTCATCATTATTTTAACGGCCTAGTACAAAGCTAGGCCACTTTGTTGAAGAGGAGACATGGAGCGTATGCCCATCACACTGCCTTAAACTCTTCTTCATTATTACTTTCGACAAACCACTGCAGGGCCAGGCATCCTTAGAAAGGATATGGAGATTAGATCCATCAAATAGGTAAAATGTAGCTTAAATGGTTTTAGAGTGCTAATGTTGCATTCTTTAACGAGCGAACGATAACGTATCGGATATGGATGACAAATGATCGAGACTGATAGTTTAACATGCTCATCAAGACACGGCGGTGTAAAACTACTACCTTTTAACCTCCTTGGAAATTATACTGAAAATATCTTAGAAGAAATAATTTAGGTAGATATTATACCATTGCCCCACTCAGAACCTTGTGATCCAAAGTCACAAAAATACCCCCCGAATCAACAAAACTGTTTCATATATTAAATAATAATTATGATAACCGGATCCGACAGTTGAACATGCTCTCCAGGGCACGGGAATTAAAAAAATAATTTCAAGTAGCATAAACAGATAACCCCAAGAGATCGCAGTTGAGTATCGTTTAATTTTGAAAACTTTCCAACGTTAAAACGATATAATATTTGTATTGAGATCAAGCGGAGAGTAGTTACCGATCTCTCCGCTTGTTGCCAACTCTCTGAAACTCTCCGCGAGAGAGTTGGTAAACTCTTTACTGTTATTCTTGTTTTCTATTTTCCTACTTTTATGAGGAATAAATTATCAAGTGTGTAATAATAATAATACTTTAATAATATAAAAATAATAGTAATACTTTCGGCATTATTATTTTTTTATTTTCACCGATTCTCTTCAATGCAATGCCATGTGATGGTGTAAATAACAGTCTAAGATAGTTTGAGACAGATAGGTATAGTGAAAGTGAGTGAAACCATAATTCTTTATGAAAAAAAATGTCAAACACTGACATTAGATACTGGCCCGTTAACCTGGAATAGACCGTCGTGGCAAGTCTTAGTTCTAACTCTCTTATATCAAATCAATTAAATCAATCAAATCAGGTCTGACAGTAACATTTTTGATGTTTTTTTAAATATTTAAATTCTTATGATATGATTAACATTCCCTTTCTCATACAAATATTTACTTATATGACCAACAATCCTCGTTTTAAGCAACTAGTCGTAAAGACTGTATTAGAAGTGTTTCGTTTCAGTAATGGAAAGAGCAAGACTAGAATCCATTACCTTTCAGTATTAAATCTGGCTCCTTCACCGTAAAACTATCGAGGTTGTAAGCCACTCAATCAATTCAAATCACAAATCAATTTAACGAAGCCCCTACTGGATCGCTTATCAATATCAACATAACTCAATAACTAGAGTGCAAATAAAAAAATAGTCTAACAAGCGACATTTGAACTCGACTCGACTCGACAAAAGTTTGTAGTGTAGAAGTTATAAGGACCCTCAGGCACTGTTTGCTCGTTCAATAAAAACTGTTGTGCAACTTTGTCGTGTCGAGTGTGTCGACTTGACTGGCCGATGGGGGAGTCGAATCGATTTTATTATATCGAGTGGCCGCTCACAATGGGGTTTTGTTCCGATGTCGAGACAACACTCGATATTGTTTAAAATGCAATCAATGATATTCACTTGTGGTTTATAGCACACTAGTCAACGTGACAGACGGTATAATTTCATATAGCTTGTTTTTAATGAAAACGCGATCACAATGCCATCTACTGGGTTCAATTGTATTTTTAACAAACTAAAATTTTGCACACACACAACACAAAATTCGTCTTCATATTTTTTTTAATAGGAGAAGCGAACTGTTAGTCTCGGGTTCTCAGTGTTTATAAAAAAAAACACAACACTGGCTAGAAACTAATTTATTAACTGTTTTTATATTATTCTATAATTCTCACAACTTAGACGATTTACTTAAATCACTTTATTCCGCGATTCGCGAGAACCTTCAAAAGGTGTAACGGCGACTTGATGGGCAGGATCTTAGTCTCACTACTAGTCCAGACCGGCGGGCAGAAACCAGGTCCATAGTCTTGGACAGCAATTTGACTAATTACCAAAACGATATATTGTTTGAAGCAGAGCTAAGGATTTTATTGCAAATATATCGCTGACTGGCCGTTGACATCTGTGGCAGTCAGACATTACCTAGAACCCACAAACTGCTTTACTACGTTAAACAAATGTTCCTTAAACTTGCAGGCCCCGACTTCATAGATATGCTTAAGTAAATTAAAGCAACTAAATGACACAGTTATTTTTTTATTTTTTAGTGCAATTTGAGTCGGTTCTATTTTTTGTTAAAATTTTTTATTTACTTTTTAGTACGTTAGGAGTCGTTTCTATTTTTCATTATTTAAAATTCAACGTTAGTAAATAAAGCCGGCATTAATACAATACGAATACTACTTGACTTTGCAATAAATAGCAGGAGGTGTTAAAGACCGATATCAAGGATCTTTCACGAGAGAACTGGAATTTGTTACTGTCAAGTTGAACCTGAAACAATAAACAGTGTCGGCGAGAGCACAAAGAAAACTCTTTAATTCCAAATGAAAAACTTTTTGAGTGAGATCTTTGAGTTAACTGAAACCGTCACAGACAAAAGCGATGCATTTTGAAGCCTCAATAGCGCTATGGTTAAGTTTTACTCTAAACAGAAAGGTCTGGAGTTCGATTCTGATAGCTAGGCCATTTTATTATTTCTAATACTGCTTTATAAGGAATCATTCAAATGCTATATAGTTTATGTGATTTTGGAATTTTATAAAAAATAAAACCGACTTCAAAACGCATTAAAAAGTAAAAAATAATTGCGTCATTTATTTACTTTAATTTACTTAACCTTAATTTCTTTGGGATCCCATCCACCATACAGATTCTGATTTTCTTGTCATAGTATTACCACCGGACTATTTCCTTTTCAACTAAGCAAGAATTATCAATGACGAAGATATCCCCGAACAAATAAAAAAATATAAATTTAAAAAATTAAAGTCAACAGTTACTGATGAATTACTAATGAAGACTGATGATTTTTACATTTAACAAGTGCACGGAGAGTAATGAAATGAAATTACCAACTTGTCGTCGAGTAAACTAAAAACATTTTATTTGAGCGTTTAAACCATTAAGATTATCTGCAGAGTTTTTCATAAGTAGCGCAAGTTCCTCGAGAAATGTCAGATTTAAGCGCTCCTTAGCTCCATTCGCTAGAGCTCAACTCAAAGGCGCCTCGCAGCACTCTACTAATGTATTAGTGCAAAAAAACTAACTTTAAGGCACACTTACACGGAGCGAGTTAACTCAGCTTTGTCAGCGAAAATTTAAACGTGAGATAGATTATAACCTGGTCAATTTTAAAATAATTGGAGAGATTTGGAAGGATTAATTTTGTGATAATAAAAACGTAATAAAATATATATCTCAAATACAAAAAAATCCAATGAAAAGTTCAAAAGCCTTCCGGCTCATACCACTGCTATAAACTATGCAAAGACTCAATTAAACACACCCATATAACAACACATATTTTTTAGAATAAAAATATGAATTTATGAAAATTAAAAACCTAATTATTTAAAAATTAAAATCTTTAATGTTTGTCATCAAAAATTTGTGCTTAGATTAAATACGATTATATCACTTGCACGTGCCTACTATCTAATTCAAAAACTCTTTAAATGTAAACTTGCCTTAAAATTTTCATGCTTTTTAACTTCTTTGAGGATTTGCAACGATAATAATCTGCAGTTCGCGATAAAAAGAGATCCAAAAGGCGTTCATTTTCCAATGCCTCGAGCTGACGCCTGCTTCGTGCGTGAAGAAAAACTACACTTTGAGGAAAATTTGCATTTCTGACAGAGAGCAATTTGTATAATTTACTGGATATAATTCTCAAAGAAGTATAAAGAAGCGCTATTTTGTACGGGAGCCGCTTCTGAGTTTATACTAAGCTTAGTTTTGATTATGACGGAGTAGTGTTTCCCTTTTGAAACTGACTTGCAAATTGTATGGCTGTAGAACTATAGTTTATTACTCGAAAATATTGGAAAATTTAATTTGGTAAACTATAAAATTTAAAAATATAATGGCTGCTTTTAATCTATAAGTTAACTTCGAAATAATTGTAAACATAATTATGTGGTAAAGAAAACGGTAGCTGAATTTCCATTGCTTCGTAGTTTCAATTAGGTAGGTACGAAAAAAGTGAGTACTTATATTAATCTTTGAGATGCGCAGATAAACATACAGACATACAAATATGCAAACACACAAAGGTATTCTTATGAAATTTGCTTGTAAGAATTATAGCTGGTCTAGATTAACATGCATAAACAAAATAATACAATTCTAACAATAATAAATAGATATGGGTGGAATTAATAACCTTGTTTGAATTCAGTTGAAAAACAAAAAGTCAAGCAAACGCTATATTATTCGTCGTTATGCTATCGTTAGAATATCAAAGTAGTGCAAGCAGTGTCACGTGCTCATGTGGGTCATTGAGTCGCTGAGCAGCGCAGCCTCTCTCCACAGGAACTGAGTACTCATATTGATTTTCCTTTGACAAAGTTCCTTTTATTATAAAAGTTTCCGTTACAGACACTCGTACGTTCTCGATGAAGTGAAATTATTGAGTTAAGTATAAAGGAAACTTTTATTTCTAAACCCTTTTAGGAGCTTTTCATTATAAATAACCACGACTTTTCTTTTAGAGCTTTTTTTATAATAGATAACCACGGCATTGAAATTGGTTGCTTTAAGTTTCTTTTACATTACAATTTGTAAATCTTTTGGTATACATGTATTTTACAGCGTATAGTTGTATTAATATTTACCACACGCTGTACACCTTTGATGTTTTTTTTACAGAAAGGCAGTGTTCTTGTCCAGTAGGGGCAGAAATTAGGCTGACAGTGATGATACTCTGACAAATCTGTGCTAAGAGTGGTTAAAATAATATTGTAAAGGGCGTGAATTGAACTCTAAATTCAAATTAGGGTTTTAAATAGGTAACACAATGAAATAGTAGTTTGAACAATCTAAAACCGCAGCAAATCCCAGCCAACTCGTAAAGCCCGCAACTTAGTCCGCAGGTACAGACTGTCATAAACTAGGGTTAATTCCGATCGGACCTTAATAGGGCCATTAAAGATTAGGGCAAGTTGCCCCTGTTAGTAATGGGCTATGTTTTATATAGATGTGGGCTGAATTTGTCTTACAACTTAAATATATCACAAATTTGTTTAAGATTATGTTTTTATAACGATAACAAAAGCAAACTTAGCTATACTAAAGCCAAACTCGATTGAGAATACTTGTCAACAAACAAATTTAAAATGGAGGTAGAAAATACAACACGTTTTATGCCTAATAAATTTAAAATTATGTTTAGTTATTTTAGGAATCTTATTTAAAAGACATTTAATATATTAATTAGTTTTAAGCTTACTAATCTAATTTATGTCATGAATTTGTCATTAACAAATAAATTTTTTTACTTAAAAAATAAGATGTAAAATGACTAGTGATTTCTACTTCCATTTTTAAGTTGTTTGTTGACAAGCATTCTCAATCGAATTTGGCTTTAGTATAGCTATATAGATAGATATAAAAATGTTAAACCAATTATTCCACTTGTAAAAATTTAACCATTATAATTTAAACCAAATCAAATTTTCCTGCCAAATTTTTATTCCTTCGTAAACTTTATAAAAAAGGGGGGAAAATTTTTGCTCACGTTTTCATATTATGATTAGGTTAATGGAATGGATAATAAAAAACATGTACCCAAAACGGCAAAACCAATTTGAAGATGATGTTTGCAAGCAATTAATTTCGATCCTCTTACAACAAAAATAGATTCACAGAAAACATATATTGTAAAAGCAAGTTTATTTACCTTTAAAAGCAAATTGTTTCACAATAAATTTTTAGGTACAACATAGATCAAGAGCCTGTGAAGGCCAAATCTTCGTCATATAGTAAGGGCTGATTTATCAGCCTGTTATCTTACCACGTAAATACGATAAGCAACTATAGAGTTAGGAAAATGATGGCTTTAGGCTTTTTTATTAGAAAATAAGAAATGAATTATATTTTTTTTAATTATTTATTATTTTCTTGGATGTTCTCAGTCATCAGAGACACTTTTCGTTGCGTAAGCCCTGCGTTTGACACCTTTACAGTATCATGTTTGTTCCTTCTAAAAACACCTTGATTCAAAATATTGCAATCTACTCGCTACTGTCCTGTGGTAGGAGCATGGACTGACAAAACTTCTTTTTAATTGACGAATGTGTAACCACCACTGGCTCTTAGACCGTTTAAGCTGGAAAACAACTTTATTTACCGGTAATTGTAATAATAATTCGGCCTAATGCTGTGTAAATACCGCACAATCGGGCCTTAATTGGGCCATTAAAGATTAGAGCAAGTTGGATCGTTTGTTGGATCGAGTCGGCCCGACTTGGTCGGATACTAACGAACCGTGTTCAGTTTGAGATCGAAATACTTCGAGACTATTTGCTATAAGTTTATTAGGAAAGTTTACTTCGATAAAAGGTAATTTTGATTTCAAATAGGAATCGCTTAATTTACTTTGTGGTGGTTTCTAGGCTGTTTGTTCTGATCTGATTGTTAAAAATACTGATTTTACATACAAACGGAAGACGATGCGAATTCGTAATTCTTTGTTCAGTCTTAATGAAACAAAGCCTATACGTTTTCAAGGCCTAGTTTAATTATATTGTGGAATCCGTTCAATAGATTTTGAGTTTATTTTGATTAAGCGAATCTTTATTTTATTTAAATTGTTTACAGTTAAATATGTACATTGAATTAAATATTTACAATTAAATAAATAAAATACTACATGTAGTAATTTATATTATACAGAAATCACTAATTACTAATCACTATTTTGATTAAGTTATATTTTTTTATTTAGTATGTATATTGAAAAATTTTTGTAAAATGTAATTTCTTTTGTCGCATTAAATAAAAATGTTAATATAATTGGATTATACAATCTTTAGTCACAAAGTTACGTCAAAACAAGCCACAAATCGGTTATTTTGTTTATATGTTAACAAATACACGCAAAAACAGATAGAATCGCCATTATAGTAATTAACGACAGACAGTAATTAGTAATTTCTGTGTAATATAAATTATTACATGTAGTATTTTACCAACCTTCATTAACTTCTGTTTACAAATGAAATATATTGATCATTTGAATGTATATTTATAGTATTGCAAAGTCAGCAAGTCGTCCGTCAATTTCTGCGCCCTGGCAGCGGCCACCTCATTACTATGCGAGGGGTGTGGATGACGTCACAGATCGCGGTCAATCACTTGCCGGCGGGTGGTAATGTGCCATCTAGATACACATCAATTTTATAATTTACTAGCTGCCCCGCGATTTTATAAACGTAGATCCGGTTTAAGAGAGGATATCGGGAAAAGTTCATGTGCGAATCAGAACTATGGTGTATGTCTTTTATGTGACAAACTTTCGTAAAATCGGTTCATTTGTTTAATACATTATTTTTGTAATGTCTACCTTCGAACCTGAATATATTCCTATATGCATAACTTTAAACACTTGTATTATAGATAAATAATAATAAAGAATAACAATCCACATGACGATAATCTGGTGAAAGCTGAAAACGAAAAAGTATCAAAATACTTGGACCTTGCTCATGAGATTACCGCCATGTGGAATGTTGATTCAACGATGATTCTTCCTATAGTCGTTTTAGTCAACAGTCTTATAGCGAAAAGCTTTGACCTACATCTTAAAAAGCTTTCGCGTAGTTGTGATTTAGGATCAAATACAGAAGGCGGTTATTCTTGAAACGGCGCGTATTGTGAGGAGGTTCCTCACTCTGGAGCCCTGAGCACCAGTTACTTGGACCCCCGGGCGCCGCAGCTGGCGGATTGGATTTTTTTTATTTTTTATAAGTTTTTAATAGTGTTTTTTATAATTGTTTTAAAAGCATTGTTGAAAATTTAAGAAAAACTGTAAATAAATAAATGATAGAAAAAAAGTAACAATAACAAAATCTCATTATTTTGTCCAATGGTTAGCCTATGCGGTTTTGGATCTTGAAGTCCCGGGTTCGAGGCCTGGTTCCGCCTATAAAATATTGAGTTTTTACATATTCCAAGGAGTACTCAGTAGCAGACCTGAGTTAAGAAATTGATCATGTTACTGCCGTACCTATTTTTAAAGTCCGAATTCAGTTTTATTTTAATTATATAGTTACGTTCCGCTAATATTCGCCATTGTGTTAATTTATACATCAGCACAAGTTCCTTTAAACAAAGAAAACCGGGAAGCCTCACTAACACTCGAAGAAGAAATTAAATCACTCAATAATTGCTTAAAGCGGCAACTTGATTGAAATTGTTCGCTCTCTTTACGTAATAATTCAGCGACAGCCGCCACCTTAGGGCGCGTGCCCACTGTCACACTATTGTAACAGCTACCTCTAGCTGCTACCGTTATAACAACTTTTATCGTCATTGTCACTGAAATTTTTTACCGTCGAACAACAATCATGGCCAGATGTTTCCGCTAGATATGCTTTTGATTCACATTCTGATAAATATACAATATTAGTTAAATGGTATAACTTCTCGATACATTTCGTGTCTTCACGAAGTGAATCTTCATGTCATCTTGTTAACACAATTCTGTATGTATGAAATAATTATTTTAAATTTAAAAAATCCATACTAACATAGCAAAAAGGGTTGACATCTTAAAGATTTAAGCAAATTCTTCTCCACATATATCCCTCAGAATTCTACTTAGAAAGTTTATTCCTTTTTTCTAGGTTTGTATTCTCTCTCCCTAACTCCTGGTTGATGGCCTGACCTAACACGTAGTATAAATATTATACACGTAGTATAAGTTTATTGTGTCAGTTTGCTGTGACAGTTTTTTATTCAATTATAATCTGTTGTCACAGAAAAAAGTAGTCGCGTACGACAATTGATCGTGCCACTCTATTTGTGGACAACTCCATTTAAATGTACAAGCCACAATACTTCGAAGTGCACGGTAATGTCGCCACGACATAGTGGGAACGCGCCCTTACTAAGCGCTTCGTTAATTAAACTTTAGATCGATCCGAAACCAATTTAATTATTGGTGTCTCTGTTACACTCACTTTGGAGCATGTTCTTTGCGATCATAATTAAGGGCCGGATGAGATGCCATCTATACCAGTATCTGCCAGCATAATTTCATCAGTCGACATTGGACATTGGCTTCTTGACAGAATATCCAAACGCTACCAACTTAAGTCGGCAACCAGCCGCTTCCAGTAACCCACTGGATATTATCAATCCACCTAGTTCGGTGAGGAAAGGTTAGAAATGCTTTTGGGTGAGGGGTCGCCATTCATATACCTTGAGGTCCATTGGCACTTCGAAGTATATGCCCCGCATATCATTTCTGCTTTGCGATAGCTAGGTATGTCGCAACACACAAATGTCCACTGGGGTACGTCGTATTATACATAAATAATTTCTGTTTTGATTGCCACGTCATTTACCATAAACGAATTTTAATCGAATTTACTAACTGCCAACAGATGTTTCTAATCAAAAATGTATAAAATCCGAAAAGAAAATACGAGCCGTGTCACTACACCTGTCGATGCTCTATCGACACGAGGGCTGGCAGTGACGTCACTATCCGACACAAGGGCTGACAGTGACGTCACTATCTGCAATTGGTCCGATAAGCGGCTGCTGATGGAGCGGTCGGCTCCGGGGCGTTTCATTAGCATATTGCGGTTGCTTTGACAATGTTACTGATCTAGCTATTTGGAAAAGAGTAATCCAGTCTTTACCTATTAGATTAAAAAGAAAAGGATACGATTAAAGACAAAATAAAACATTATTTACAAAATGGTATCAAAATTATCAATCTAATCCGTAAATAATAAATAGATCTTAAAAATCTTAATTACAAGCTCCAGCATAAAAAAATGTGATTTAAAGATAAATATCTTAACATTCCATGGATTCGGGTGCCAGGTCCATCGTGTGGCAGAGAGAAAAACGCCGAAGAGAGTATATAATATAATATTTACATTTTTAGGGTAACTCCTTGGGACACAGCTTGTTCGCAGTTGCCATCTGTAGTTACCGGTGCTAACACCAAATAATATTTTTTACACTACTCAAGGCAAAAGAAGACATTAATTTTTAACAAAGATCAAACCAAGCAAAGTATTTTAACATCTCTGATCCAGAGCTACTACTGAAAAGTCAGCAATCAAATCAAATCAGAGCTCAGGAACCACTATATCTACCACAAAATCCACAAGGTGATATATAGGTGAGGCCAATACCTACTCGTAAATTGTAAAAAAATGGTAAACGCAATCCCCCGTGTCCCGGAATTCGGGACGCGCTAATTCCCCCGCGTCAGCGCCCGCGATCGCCCGATAAGCCTCCCCGGGACGATTGCGTTGAATCCGTGTCGCGCTTTGAGCGCTGACTAACGGCTGCGGACGCGCGCTAAACGGTTGAGGCTTTTTGATTTGTGGCGCTGATTCGCGACACTAATACTACCATTATGTGTTATATAAATAAAAATCAATAGCCAAATGTTTTCATCAATAGCAGTTTGTTTTGACGACCTCCTTGGCGCAGTGATATGCGCGGTGGATTTATAAGACAGAGGTCCTGGGTTCGATTCCCGGCGGGGCAGATTGAGATTTTTCTTAATTTGTCTTGGTCTGGCTGGTGGGAGGCTTTCGCCGTGGCTAGTTACCACCCTACCGACAAAGACGTACCGCCAAGCGATTTAGCGTTCCGGTACGATGTCGTGTAGAAACCGAAAGGAGTGTGGATTTCATCCTACCTCTAACAAATTAGCTCGCTTCCATCTTAGATTGCATCATCACTTAACATCAGGTGTGATAGCAGTCAAGGTCTAACTTGTTGTCGATAAAAAAAAAAAAACCTACTTCAACGTCAGGCTTCTTTTGTAGAAGGGAGGAATCTTAGACAAAATACGCTGCTCTAATGTGTGTTAGCGGACTTGGGGTAGTAATGTTTGATTGTATAAAGATTACAATCAGATGTCGATAACAGTGCCCTCTAAAGAATGGGATGTAACGGATCTCATTTCATGAAAATTTCTTATATGAAAAATGTATATCTATATCAGGCCCAAAGTCGCATGTCACTAGACCAACAAGACAAAAGTGCAAAACTCGTGAACGAATTCAGTCTGGTTATTTTATTAATTTTGATAAGACTTCAGAAGGTTCTTAGTAAAAGAAGGCTCTTACTAAAAGGTTACTTTTTAAAAATTGTTAAATTTCTATAATACATAAAGTATTGACTATAACAGATGCCTAGGAAACAAGTAAGCGCTTACACATCGAAACTAATTTTACGATCAACTCCGGGCGAACCTTATGGAAACTACACAGCAATACTATCCCCCTCCCGCGTCTCCACCCTCCGCCGAACATACAGCTTATAGAAGATTAACGCCAGGCCAAATTGAATTTTCTATTAATTGATGGGACTAACCGCAGTAAAGACTACAGTTAATGTTTCACTACGTGCCTGATCCCTTCGCTTGTATATTGAGTGCGTCACGTTTTGTGGTAGGGCGGTGGAATAAGAATTAGAGAGCGCTTTCTGGTAGAGAAAACTACCTCGTTGGTACAGTGGGTAGAGATTCTACCCCCTGCACGTAAGACCGTGGGTTCGATTTGCACAAATGGAAGATATATGAGTGACTAGCGGATACCCGCGTAGCTAAAACAAACAAACAAACTTGTAGACAAACAAAATAAAAGACGTGTGGCACTCGGAGACTGCCGCGGTAAAGCTATTGCATAGCATTTTTATCAACTTATGTTTACCTTTCGACGTCATCGGGACCGTAGCAGAGCGGTAAGGCGCTCTGAGTGCCCAAATTGCCAGAGAGACGCGGGTTCGAATCCCGAAAGCTCTGGTATTTATCGATAGATGAAAAAACTAAACGGTTTATTTTGTAGGTTTTCCATCTATCGATAAATACCAGAACTTTTAATGACTTTTTGAAATATCACGCTTGTAAAAAAAAATACTTTTTGAAATATCACGCTTAAAAAAAAATTGCCGAACCGACGGGATTCGATCCCGCGTTTCTCTGACAATTCGGGCACTTAGAGCGTCTTACCGCTAGGCCACACTCCCAATGACGTCGGTGCCGAAATGATGCTTTTTATATAATGTTTTTGATATCCAGCGGGTGTTAGGTTTTTTCGTTACGGAATTTCTGAATTCGGTCTCCACGCTCAAGGCGCGCGATAGAAGCTATACAATAGCTTAATAATTGTTTATTTATGTTTCTGAATAATCAAACCCGGGTCTTCGTGATCAAAGCCATATGGACTAACCACTAGACCTACGAGGCAGTGGTATTATTTAATACAAGCTTTTGCCCGCGACTTCGTCCGTGTGGAATTAGTTATTACGGCAGCCTAATTTTTCTAAGCTTTGAATGTCATATTTATTAATATCTAATCAACTGCCTAAGAAATAGGTCTTAAGCTTTCAAAATGACGACACTTTCATACAACATTTCATCCCCCCTTTAACCCCTTACAACCCTTTTTTCGCAATTAAAAGTAGCCTATGTCCTTTTTCAGGCTCTAGACTTACTGTGTACCAAATTTCATTTAAATCGGTTCAGTAGTTGTAGAGTGAAAGCAAGACAGACAGACAGACAGAGTTACTTTCGCATTTATAATATTAGTTAGGATTAGGATGTAAAATATATAATATTTTCCTAAGCACGCTGTCCACATTATTACAACGATGATAAGGCGCTGCTAATGCTCCCGGCGCATCAAATCCATCCAGATTTGATAGTAGAGCTTGATTGAAATTGCGGAGTCCCTTTACGTAATAATTCAGTGCATCAGAGGCTCAGCCGGGCTTAGCGTGATTGATTACAAATATCTGTTTAACAGATATACCTAACCAACATTAGCAGCGTTTAATTATAAATCTAACTATACTTATATAAAAGTTGAAGTTAGTGTTACTTACTCCTTCCGCAACCATTGACCCGATATTGGTTGAAGCTTAAACTGGATTATAGAGTGTACCCTGGACTAAATTATAGACTACTTCGTATCCCGATATGCATACGATAACGGGAAGTACGCAGGTGAAACCACGGGGCAATGCAAGTATTGTGCTTCGTATCTCTCCTGAAGGTTACAGCTTACATTCAGTGATACGGTAGGTTGTGCTGTCCAAATCACACTTTTAAACATTTAATTTAAAAAAAAGTTGCTTTCTTGACTCGTTAGCGACAATAATAATGGAAAAACTACTTAAAAATTATCAAAAAGAAAAAGAAGAATCTCTTGATCTTCAACGGAAGAATTATTGAATGAATATTGTTTATGATCAGCGACGCCCCCCAATTCAAATTATTAAGGTCAAGATTCCTTAGAAGTTGCAAATATTATTAAAGCGAAAATTCGTTTGTTTGGTACTTACTCACGCCGTAACTGACTCTTTATAGCTGAAATTTTAAATCTAGATACTCGCATTATAAATTAGTTTAAAAAAATTTTAACAAAAAATAAAAACGCCTTCAAAACGCACTAAAAAGTAAAAAATAACTACGTCATTTACTTACTTTAATTTACTTAATTACATCTATGAAGTCGGTGCCACCCGAGCTTTTTAGTGCGTTTTGAAGGCGTTTTTATTTTTTGTTAAAAATTTTTTATTTCATACTTTTTAGTGCTTTATCAACAACGAACATACTAATAAACCTACTCGAACTAAACCATAAGTACCAATATTCACTACCTACTTATAACATTCCGACGCCCCTGCAAAAGTGAATATAAAGTTTAAAGAGTTTCCTCGAGTTTTCGTAGATCATTGGATCATGATTTAGTAAACATTAAACTAACTGGAAACTATAACCTTTCAAACTTCTTATTGAGTCATAAATTAATCGAGCCCAATCACAAAGTAGCTACTGTAAACCGTTAAATAGCTTCCTCAACTGTCCTTCTTCTTCATCGCCAGACCCTCAATGACAGTCACAGCCCATCTAAATGTAAAGTTCTCATTGAAACAAACTAAGCGAGCCCAAACACAAGGTAGCTACTGTAAAACGTTACGGAGTTCTCTTATATATAGATCGGCTCCATCATCAGATTGACTCCAGACCTTCATCAAATTGTAGTGCTTTTAAATACTTAAAATTAACAAACGTACTTGTTGTCCCTACAATTTTTGAAAGTTCCCCTCGTTTTCTCCAGGATCTCATCATCAGATCCTGGTTTTCTTGTCATGGTACCACCACCGGATTATCTTCTTTCCAACAAAAAAAGAATTATCAAAATCGGTTCATAAACGACGAAGTTATGCGCGAACACACATAAAAAAAAAAATATATATATATATATCGCCTCTTTGCTTCAATAACGTGATAAGTCCGAAAAATCGTTTTTTTTTTTATTTGATTATTGAAACCGCAGTGCCCGATTTTATTTCCACAAAACGTGGTATCTTTTGCACATCTAGCAGTGAATCTATGAGTAAAAGAGAAAAAACAACTGTGTCAGAGCGCGATATCACGTTGTCTCTTTCTGCGCGGATATTTGTTTCAACAACGAAACAAAACAGTTGTCACTACACACGTAGCGAGGAAGATGCTCTCTTATTTCGGCAAAAACGTGACATCACGAAGTTATCACTTTGTGGTTGCAAAGGTATGTTACGTTTCAATTATTATTTCTTGTGCTAAAATGTGGTATTGTGGGTTAACACAGTGTTGTAGAAAAATGTGTGTCATGTCTTCATTGTTTTAATTGGTCATATCACATTGTTGCCGAAAGAATGAGAATTTTGCTACGTGTTATCATGGGATACGACAATGTATTTGATAAAACTTTTCCTAATACTAAAATCAAGTAATAGTTATCTGCTGATGTTCCGTTATTGAACTAAACACGAGTGAATTTGACCAGTAATATTCCAAAATATTACTATGTTGATGCTAAAACAAATAACTTGTTGCACATATTTTTTCAGATGAATTTGCGATCTAAAAGACTTGTTAATCTTGTATTGACAACAGACACCTCGAACACACCTGTTGCAGGGACAAGTGCAGGTATTTATTTGTATAACTTTTAACTATGGATGATCTTTAAAACTCCGGCGCCGCCCCCCACGCGGCTGATTTAGTATTCACCTTCTACTTTATAACGCGTGGTAGGTACGTGTAATTTTCAACATTTCTGTGCACGGTATTCTATTCTAGGCACTAAGTTTACTATACATATTTTTTCAATCGTACTAAAATTTATTTAAAAAAAAAAAAAACCTTATTTCCAGATACCATAGACCATTTTATGAAAGTTTGTAGCTTTTAAGAAAAGCCATTTTTTTAATAATTTAAGTGATTTTAAAAGGCTGATATTATGAACATTTAAACCAAAACATAACTAAGACTGTTACACACTTTAAGATAGTGTGTTATCATTTGATTGTAAGGACAATATATTTTTGAAAAATTTATATTTTTTGTTTGTTAACAAGCAGTACTGAATTATTTTTGAGATTTGTTTTATTTTTTAGTTTATTAAAATTATTCTTTTTACGTCCATGACGAGTTAGATGTTGCTAATGAGTAATTCTTGCAATTTTATTGTATTAGCGAATGTAAACTCTTGAATAAGATTTTCTCGTTTCTTCAACAATACTCAATGTTTACTTAGTTACAATAAGGTATACCTGTGATTCAATTATTAGAGACTGTAGTACAAACTATTAAGCTAATAATTTAATTTCTCCATAAAAATTGTGATATTAGTAGATAGTCATAAGATCTTTCATTGTGAATTTTAAAGTGCATTTTGCAATTGTACTGTTTCCAATAAAGATTGATACTGATTTTTTTATATTATTTTATTTCAACAATGTGTCCTCATAATATAACTCAGTTTCATAAACAAAATAATATCATCAAAATCGTGACAACTAAGTTTGAAACACTTATTTTACTATATATTTTCAAGAACAATGTGACATGTTTTCCCCTTTTTTTTAAATAAAGCCAATTTCTTACTAAACTTCTAAAACATCAGTTTTTTAGTACGTTTTCTTTTAGTTAATAAATCATACTTTACAGTATATTATATAATTACTGTAAAAAAATATTATATGCTACACAATTATTTTTTGAATGTTTAAAAGCTCTCTCCTGTAAAATTCCACTTTTCAAGATACCACATTATTGAAGCAAAGAGGCGATATACGGTCGAATTGAGAAACGCCTTTTTTTTTGAAGTCGTTTAAAAATATAGACTAACTTCTTATTTATTTGATTGTTATATTAGGGAAACCTCGTGGAAATAGCGGAATTTACACGTGCACAAGCCAATAACAATTATGTACGTTCACTATTACTTCATTAATAATTGTAATGAGAATTACATTGCAAGTGATGTAGCAAAGGGTAGGAAGGGGTATGAAGGGGTAGAGAGGGGTAAGGGAGCATTGTTACAGCATATTATAGAATAGTACCTACATAGCTGACGAGGTTACGCCGGTTCAGTTAATTAGAGGTATGAATGATGCTCATTGATGTGAAATTAATTCTGCTTATCTGCTCGGAATACTCGCATTATCATTATCGATCGATTGGGTTATAATGGCAGCTGGGTTGCTCACAAAGTGGCTTCAATAGTTTTTTGAATGGATTTTGTTATGAGTTGTATGGCATCCTGATTATATTTTTTTGTGACTTCAAAAAAGTTTGGGATAGTGGCAAGTAAAATTTTTAAAATCTTTAGAGCCTAATAAAGACTAGGGTAAAGACATTAATGTCAGAATCTTTTTCCATCATGTTAGAAATCACAATTAAGTAAGAAATATTTCGGTTAGCTTTCAAACAAAAAAAAATTGCATTGTAATAGGTCCATTCGTTTACCCATATCGTAGACAGACATACACGAAACTTTATTACGTTAAGTATTAAAAACACTATGTTTACCCTGAGTAAGAAAGTAAGAAAACCTTTACATATCTATATTTCAATCTCTAACTTGGACCGAGGTCCTCATAATACCGAGCTACATTGGCTAACGAGAGTTTAATAACATATTTAATTTTACATTTTATTTAAAACATTGTCTCAATAGTGTAAATTAATTTTTTAAGTAGCTTTTTTAAAAAGCTCAGTTTACAATCATTTTTGATACGTAAAGGTCGACTGCATATAGCGACTCTACCATCGGTTCAAAAGGCAGGTTGTAGCACAGCAATTAATTCCGAATACCCGCAGTCGTATTACCGAGTCGCAACATCAAAGTTAGACTAAACAGTTTAGTTGTCAAGTTGCAAACTAACACGTCAGCGCGACTCCTCATTAAGCCTCTACCAGCTCCACGCCAGTTAGTGACAACTATTGCACTGCACAACTTTAACATTATTATTTAATTTAATTTTAACTTACAGACACTTGTTCTGTCATTTATTGTTGGAAAATTTGTTTTAGAAACTTTTTAGGACATTTATTTTGACATTTTTAGCTGATTGCATCAGGTATTTCGAGTGTATAATATTATATTAAATATTTTACAATTAAATGACTTTTAATTGTAATTATGTCACTGTAATTATAAATTCAAAGGGGAAATATACCTAGAAAAAAAAAATCTTAGAATAATCTGGGATAAAACTCAGTGCCTTGTGATCAAGCTAACAACTAGACCAACAAGACAGTACCTAATTACTAAAATACTGACATACTAAATACCTCAAAGAGAAGTAGATTCGCTGAAATTACCCATTGAAATTAATGTATTACGAAAGGGTATACTGTTTCCCTGAATTTTCACCGGACAGGATATTACGCGGTAAACATCGATCGGTTCTACTTATACGATTTTATAATTTAACTCGCAGTCGCCCGCGACTTCGTCCACGTGAAAACCTCTTGGGTATCCTTTTAATATTAAAGACAGACTTTCGTATAAAGTGTGCTCTTTCCCCGCTACCCCTCACAGTTAAATTTTTTATAGTTTCCCGTCAAACCATATCCTCCGTTTCGTCCCGTGTACTAAAGATCTACATTTTTGTTAAACATTGTACAATATTACAGTACATTAACATTAAAAATATATATTTATGGCAAGCTGATGTGTATAGCTTGTAATAATAATAATAATAATAAACGCCGTGTGGCACCGGCAGAATAGAATGTTGCCACCCCCTATCTTTCCCGTGGGTGTCGTAAGAGGCGACTAAGGGACATCGGAGAACCTTTTAAGATCTTCTGGTTCTCCGGCAATGAGCTAGCTGGCTCCAAAAAACAGCCTCCTCGGGGATCTGAGTGGACCCCGAGTGATGTAACCACCACTCACCCCCCCCCCCCAAAAATAAAGATGATGGAACGTACTAAGAGAGCGCGCATAGGGCCGCTACCTGGGGGTCGCCAGGGCGCGTCTGGGGCTGGCGCTGGACGTGGCAGCATGCGGACCGCCAGCCACACCAGTCGACTGCCATTACCACCTGGCCAGTCGACGTTTCCATCATCCCCACCGGAGGGCTTGGCTCGGACAGGGCCCACTAGGGTCCAATCTTCGGAGCCCGCCACCGGTGGAGTACGGCGCATGAAATGGACAGATAATATGAATAAAAACGTCATGCGCGCGTACTACAGGGCTACAGGGGGAGAAACTGGACGGACTGGCTACCGAGCTGCAATGTATCGCGAGTTCTTGCTGCTTGAGCCGCATTTAACTGTCACGGAACAAAACCTGGCAGATCGAGCTCGGTTTATTCAGCGTTCGAACATCTTTAACGCTACCGAGCTCGAACGATTGCGACGTGAGGCTGTTCCTGAAGTGGTACCTTCCACAGAGCAAATCGTCTCACCGGCGGCGCCTGTCCGCGAAGAGACCGAACCTATGTCCCAAGATTGGCATGTGGAAGAGAACACTGGGGGAACAGTCGCCCTTGATATAGAACGGATGAGAAGGGTTTTAGAAGAGACGATTTCTGAAATCCGTAATGCTCCTCTTGAGAATCGTCCGCGGCTCTCCCGTATTACGCTGAATATAGCGACGCGGGATGTCATTGAGGCTGTCAACCAAATGCTTCACCAGCATTTGGCGGTCAGCACTGGCCTGGACGATACGGCTTCTATTCTCTTCGGGGCAGCCCTGGCCGTCCATCGGTTCATTGGTATCAAAGTCAAGGAACCTGGACAGCCGGGGCGTTCTGCTAATAACACCAGAGCAGAACCAGCCTGGAAGAGGAGGATAGAGCGCCGTATCACCCATGCCAGAAGACTCATTGGCAGACTGCAATGCTTCAGGTCGGGCAACACAAGGCCAAGGATTGTGCGCTCTGTTAGGATAGCCTTTAATGGGCTCGGGGTTAGGCTGGATCAAGCCGACATAACCCAAAAACTAACGGAGCGCATCGACGACCTGAAGCAGAAAATCGCTGCGTGGGGGAACCGCATACGACGATACTCGGAAAGAGTCGAGCGATTTCAGCAGAATCGTCTTTTCTCGAGTGATCAGAAAAGGTTCTATAACAAACTGGAGTGTCCCGCGGTCTGTCTGCCTCTCCACAGCCGAGTCCGGCCGACCTCATCGCCTTCTGGCGAAGTATCTGGTCAGGAGAGGTAGAGCACGATGAGAGCCCTTGGATTGCGGCGATAGAGGAGGCATGTGCCGCAATTAAGCCGATGAACCCGGTCGCCATCTCTTCGGAGGATGTAGTTGGTGCAGTAAGGCGGGCTGCGAACTGGAAAAGTCCGGGGCCCGACGGACTGCACCACTACTGGCTGAAGGCGTTCTCGGCTTGCCATGTCACCTTGGCTCGCCAATTTCAAGAGGCTCTCGAGCAAAGGACGCTCCCGAACCTTTTCACCACCGGGATCACTCACCTAGCTCCAAAGACCACCGATACCGCGGACCCATCTAAATACCGCCCCATTACGTGTCTTACTACCATCTACAAGACACTGACATCCGTTCTGAGCTCCAAGATAACCCGTCACGTTGACGAAAATAACATCATATCTGGAGCTCAGAACGGATGCCGGGGTGGTAGCCGCGGCACTAAGGAGCTCCTTCTCATCGATTCCGTTGCGGGCCAGCTGGTCAAACGCAACCGCCGGAACTTCGCCGCAGCCTGGATTGACTATAAAAAGGCATTCGACTCGGTGCCTCATTCATGGCTCCTGAGGGTCCTTGAACTGTACAAAGTTGATAGTACAGTTCAAGACTTCCTCCGGTCGTGTATGGGGCAATGGAGCACGATCCTTTCTCTCCATGGCGAGCGGCTGGCGGCTGCCGATGACCGGATAAGGATACGGAGGGGTATCTTCCAGGGCGACTGTCTGAGTCCACTATGGTTCTGCTTGGCCTTGAATCCTCTTAGTACATTACTAGAGAATTCGGGGACAGGCTTTCAGTTTCGGAGAGGAGGGACAAAAGTGCCTCACCTTCTCTACATGGATGACCTCAAACTGCTGGCACCCAATGCTACTCGTCTGAGGGAATTACTGAACCTCACCACGGGGTTTAGTAGTTCCATCAAAATGGAGCTTGGGCTAGACAAGTGTGCGGTCTTGCATGTTGAGAAGGGAAAGGTTACTCATACGGCCGGGATCAACCCCGAGCCAACTAACATCAAGACCCTCTCTGAAACTGAAACATACCGGTATCTGGGCATGTCACAATCCGTAGGGGTAAAGGAGGCGGACATGAAACAGTCAGTTTGCGAGGACTTTTTTCGACGTCTGACAAAGATCTGTAAAAGTTACTTGTCAGGCGCCAATAAGGTCCGAGCTTATAACGGCTGGGTCATGCCCGTTCTCATGTACTCTTTTGGCGTGCTCAGATGGACTCAGACCGAACTTGACGCCCTGGATACAAGAGTCCGCACGACTATGACTCTCCACCGTATGCATCACCCAAAATCGTCTGTCATGAGGTTGTATATCCCCCGAAAGTGCGGTGGCAGAGGCCTACTCAGCGCCAAAACCATGCATAATCGGGAGATATGCAGCCTCAGGACCTACTTCGAGACGAAAAGGGAGTCTCCGATGCATGTGGAAGTCATAGAATGTGATGAAGGACTCACCCCCCTATCCTTGGCCAAGAGCGATTGGCAGAAACCGGTGGTACTGAGCACTTCTGACCGAGAGACCGTATGGAAGGGGAAGGAGCTGCACGGACGCTTTTTTAAGGCTCTTCATGAGCCCCATATTGATAGAAAAGCGTCTGTGCAGTGGTTGCGCTTCGGAGACCTCTTTGGGGAAACCGAAGGGTTTGTCTGTGCGATACAAGATCAGGTGGTTAAGACGCGGAACTACCGAAAGTACATTCTGAAGGATGGCACTCACGACATTTGTCGAGCCTGTCGCCATCCCGGAGAGTCACTCAGACATGTGCTTTCGGGCTGTTCGGCTCTTGCCAACACTGAGTATTTGCACAGACACAACCAAGCAGCCAAAATCCTTCACCAAGAGCTTGCTCTGATGTACGGTCTCTTGGATCAGCGGCTGCCTTATTACCAGTATACACCGGTGCCAGTGCTAGAACGCGACGGAATGCGGCTCTATTGGGACCGGTCTATCATCACGGACAGGACTATTCTAGCGAATAAGCCTGATATCGTGGTGTTAGACCGGGCACAGTCGAGGGTGTTTTTGGTGGACATTACAATTCCATATGACGAGAACCTTGTGAGAGCTGAGACGGAGAAAAAACGTAAGTACCTTGATCTGGCTCACGAGGTTACCGCCATGTGGCATGTGGAGTCCACTGAAATCATCCCGATCGTTATATCTGCCAATGGGTTGGTCCCAGTCAGCCTCGCTCACCATCTGAGGCGGCTGGGGTTCCGTGGCGGTTCGCTCGCAGGCAAGATGCAAAAAGCGGTCTTGCTTGACTCGGCTAGGATGGTCCGCCGGTTTCTTCACCTGTCGCCCTGACCCCCGGCCGTTTGGTCTCCCTGCCGGGGTGAATCCTCCGCCCGGAGCATATATGTATTTATGTAGCGTATATTTAAGTTTATTTATATTAAGTATTTAAGTAAGTTTATTATAACAGTTTCGGTTTTTTATATGTATTTATTGTGCATCCGGGCGTGAGAGTATAGAGTATAATAATAATAATAAATCTTTTATTTGCAAGAATGTGGCTACAATGTCGATCTTAAAGTCAAATTACAAAAATATGTCCAATCACATACTACCACATACATGGTGTGCAAAAAAATGTATTAAAGTTCAACTATACATATACTTTTTTTAAAAATAATTACAAATTACGTTATTATAAACCTTATATTATCATCACATGTGTAGTATCATTAATCGTCAAATATTTAAATGTAAAGGATTATAATTATACAATGTCAAAAAAAATATATAAAAGAAATTAAAATTTGTTTTCCGTGAAGTACTCATTTACAGTGTAAAACATTTTATCTAATAGCATTTTATGTACTTTATTTTTAAATTGTGTCATATTGTTTAATGTTGTCAGATGTTCAGGTAACCTATTGAAAATACTTATTGCCATACAGTATGCACTTTTTTCAAATATCTTAAGACGCCTAGGTGGCAATGGAATTTTATTTCTTCTTCTGTGCCTATCTGAGTTATTAACTACGTTTTGAATGCCAAATAACTGTGGGTATTTTTTTATAAATATAATTGTTTCATATAAGTAAAGACAAGGCAAAGGAAGAATTTTATGGCTTTTAAATAAAGGCCTACAACTACTCATCATATCCACTCCACAAATTGCTCTTAGGCAAGCTTTTTGTTTAGTGAAAATTTTGCTAGCATCAACAGAATTGCCCCATAATATAAGTCCATATCGCAGTAAAGAGGCAACATGCCCATGATAAGCAAGTAATGCAGTTTTTTTACTTGAGGTTCTACTAATTTTCCTCAAGACATATGCAAACCGATCGAGTCTAGAAGCTAAGTTTTCTACGTGGACTTTCCAATTACAATGTTTATCAAACATAAGACCTAAGAAGGATATATCAGCTACTTCTTCTATGTTATGTGCCATATGGCTTATCTGTAGATTACTAGGGACACTGTTGTATGTTAGAAATTGAATATATTTGGTTTTGTTTATGTTTATAGATAGATTATTAGAACCTAACCATTCAATTGTTTTTGACAAGGTACTATTGATTTCATTTTCTAGCTCAGATTTGTTTTTACATTTAAAAATTATTGTTGTATCGTCAGCGTATAATATGCACTGATGCTTAATATTGTCCGGTAGGTCATTTATGTAAGTAAGAAATAATAGAGGTCCCAGTATACTGCCCTGAGGGACACCATAAGGGTTTTGAAGTTCAAAGTTTGATCTAAAAGCATTACAGTGTCCATTACTGGTTTGTGAAATTTCGACGCATTGAAGTCTTTGACTTAGGTAACTTGTTATCCATTCGATTGCTTTTCCTCTATTTCCGTATCTTTCTAATTTTTTTATTAGAGTTTTATGACAAACTAGATCAAATGCTTTTGTCATATCCAGAAATAGGCCAACAACGGACAATTTATTACTCAAAGCTTCAGTGATAGATCTATTTAATTCAAAACAAGCTAATGTTGTATTGCTCTGCTTTCTAAACCCAAACTGTTGAGGCTTAAGTAAATTGTACTTTGTTAGAAACATGTATATTTTATTGTACATTAATTTCTCAAATATTTTAGATATGGTTGGTATCAGCGTTATGGGACGGTAGTTGTTTAGTGCTGTTTTGTCTCCTTTTTTATGTATTGGCTTAACAACAGATAATTTCAAATTAGTAGGAAATATTCCTGAAGAAAATGATAAATTAATAATATGACACAGAGGCACAGATATGTACTCTGCACACATTTTTAAAATTTTCGTGCTTTTGTCGTCATATCCAGTTGAATTTGTGTTACGTAGATTTGCTATTGTTTTATAAACATCATTGACACTAACAGGGGTAATAAATAATGAATTAGTGTGATTAGGTATGGCAAAGAAATCATTATTTGGAATTTTCTTAGAAGGGTCTTTAATATACTTGCAACTAATATTTATAAAGTATTTGTTGAACCTTTGAACTATATCATTTGGATTAGTGTATGCCAAATTATTTGAGCTTTTTATTTCTTTTATTTCCATATCTGATTTTTTGTTACCTATGTTAGTACTGATTATATCCCATGCTGCTTTGCCTTTATTTTTAGATTTAGAAATGTATTTGTTATTAGAAATAGAATGAGATTTTTGAATACACCGTTTAAGTAATTTACTATATTTCCGATAATGGTATTTGTGGCGGCGCCACCCGTCAAGTAAACAAGTCGTATCATTGCTCCGTGTTAAATATTTAATTATAAATTTCTATAGTCTCCGTAATTGCCTAAAAATGGTATAAAAATGATAGTCAGTGTATAAACGTGCTATGTTATCGTTTTTACTGCGATACTGCAAACTCTAATCCCTAAAAGCTGGTGATAAAAATTAACGTCTTTTTTTGAATCGATTCTTTTCCTTCATAATTATAAACAATTAGTGGTGTTTATAACTGTGCAACAATTAGACAGTGCTTTATGTGCCTATAATTAGAAAACTATGTAATAGACAGTTAATTCAGTGTATACATTTAAAGTTACGATACATATTTTGGAATACGTATGAATCATTGTTTCAAGTCGCAACAATTCAAAAACTGTCAAAAAATAACGGTCTACATCCGAATGTTACAATAACCAAGTAAACTTCGTTGCTAGCATCATTAAGCTTGTGGCGCAGTGGAGCTAACGCGTTGTTAGAAAAACTTGATCGAAGATCAATCCTCAGCGACGGCATCGAGTTTTGTTTTTTAATTTTTTTTTTTTTTTTGTTTCTACACAAAACTTCAAAAGTTTAAAATTTAAAAAAAAAATAAGTAGTAAGTGAAGAATGGCGCAGATCAACATATATGGGTCAGAAACGAACCATACAATGGCGCCGGACATCCCCACCGACGTGCAGCCCGATCGCCCCATCGGCTTCAGTGCCTGGCGCGACCAGGGTGAAGCCCTCAGCTCCCGCCTGGTGCACCAGCCAACTATCAGAAAACCTTCCACCGCAGGATCCTCCCTTTATGAGCAACACGGACGAGATGATGTTGTACTTTATAGTTTGTAGTTTAGTATTTTGTAGTTTGTAGTTTAGTACTCGGTAGTAACGCAATGTCCAAAAATAAAGTCATGAATGGCGGCGGTGAGATTCGCGATCCATCACGTCTCGTTCCTCATGGGGGCGAAAAGCGGGCTACGGAGAGCCGTTTTGCCACATTGAACGTTCGAGGAGGAATGGCCGAAAAGTTAGATGAAGTATGCCAGATGATGGATGATAGACGTATAGATGTGCTTTGTGTGAATGAAACGAAAAGGAAAGGATGTGATACCACTAACCACAACTCCTATACAGCCTACTGGTCTGGCGTTTCCAGGGACAGAAGAGGCTGTCAGGGAGTAGGTATCATCCTTTCTGAAAGAATGACTGAGTGTGTGAAAGAAGTTGAGTATGTGAGCCCAAGACTCATTTGGATCAGGCTAAAAGTAGGATTGACCCGGATTTTTGTTGTAGGTGGATATGCTCCGACGGATCCGGGTCCAAGAAAGACCAAAACTTTGGGAAAAGAAATAAATGAGTTTTGGGATAGCCTGAGTGATACTTTGAATAAATGTGGACAGAATGAGAGAATAATTATGTTAGGAGTTTTTAATGGATGGGTTGGTGTGAAGCGTGAAGGGTATGAGAGAGTACTTGGTATGTTTGGTGACAATTCATATGTATACAAGGGAAGAAGGGAGTGCAAGAAGTATGATTGATTTTGTGGTAGTGGATGAAAGATTGAAGAAAAACATTCTGGATGCTCGAGTACATCGCGGTGTCGAAATCGATACTGACCACTATCTGGTTATTTGCCGAGTTAGTGGTCTTTTTAATCGATGGCGACATCGAGCAAAAGAAAAGACGAGCATTCTAGAACGGATAAAAGTTGAGAGATTGCAAGAGGATGATGTAAGAGAGGAATACGTGAAAAATTTGAATGAGCGTGAAATGAATGCTGTTGAAATGCAAGAGGTTGAAAGTTTTTGGAGTAATTTTAAAGATGGAGTGGTAGGTGCTGCCATTGATGCATGCGGGATGTCTAAAAGGAGAAAAAGTAAAAAAGAAAAGAATCTGTGGATGGACAAAAGTATACAGGCAGTTGTATGCGAGAAAAAGAAAGCTTGGTTAGACTGGTTGGCTACAAAAGCTAACCAAAGAATGAAAAGAGCAACAAATGATGATGTTTTGAAAGCTAGAATGAAATACAAAAGAGTGAAAGTGAGCGTTAAGGAAGCTGTTAGAAAAAAGAGGGAAGAATGTAAAGATATGTATGATAGGAGACTTACCGATGATTTTCAGTCTAACATTAAGTTTTTCTGGAAATCTATACGGCATGCTCGAGGAAGGTCCACTACATCTGATCTGAGTAAAGTCAGAAATTTAGATGGTAGTATAATAAAAGGTGAAGAATGGATGTTGAAGAGATGGAAGCAACATTTTGAAAGTTTATTTGTAAGAGATGAAGCAGGGACAGACATGTCCTCTGTAGAAATTAATGAAAGTGAGATTAATAACCTTGAGATTAGTTTGGAAGAGATTATAAAAGCGTTGAAATGTATGAAATCAGGTAAGGCTGCTGGGTATGATAGAGTATCAGTCGAAATGCTGAAGGCTGGAAGCGGTATTGTTGTAGGTCAGTTGTACTGCCTTTTCAACTTGTGTTGGGTGAAGGGCCAAGTTCCAGGCGACTGGACTAAGGCCGTAATTGTTCCACTATATAAGGGAAAAGGGTCACAGCAAGATTGCAAGAATTACCGAGGGATCAGCCTTCTCAGTGTTGTCGGCAAACTGTATGCAAAGGTGCTGGTTGAAAGGTTGATAAATGAAACTAATGGAAAAATGTGGGATGTGCAAGCAGGATTTAGGAAAGGAATGGGATGTACGGATCAGGTCTTTTCCTTGCGATGTATAGCTGAAAAATTTTTGGCTAAACACCAAAAAGTGTACTGTGCTTTTATTGACTTGGAAAAGGCCTATGACCGTGTGGTGAGGAATGAGCTATGGTCAACATTGTCCACGTATGGGGTGAGCAGCAGTCTGGTCCGAGCACTGAAATCTCTTTATGACAATTCTAGTGCTTGTGTCAGAATAAATGGGGCATACACTGAGTGGTTCCCAGTGGAGAGGGGCGTACGACAGGGATGTGTAGCGTCACCATGGCTGTTCAACTTGTTCATGGACAGTTGCTTGATAGATTTGAAAGAAAGTGTATGTGGTCTAAGAATGAACGAGTTACTCATTAAATGTCTTCTCTACGCAGATGATCAAGTATTACTTGCATCGTCTGCTAATGAGTTACAAGAAATGGTAACTATTATGAATGTAGCTTTGAAAAGGAAAGGAATGAAAGTGAATGTCAGCAAAACGAAAGTAATGATTTTTGAAAGAGATGAACATGTGACAGATTGTAATATTTTGATAAATGGAGAGAAAGTGGAAGAAGTAAAAGAGTTTGTATACCTGGGTAGTAAATTCACGAAAGATGGAACGTGTGAGAGTGATATTGAAAGAAGAGTAAATGCTGGAAACATGGTGAATGGTGCTCTACATGCATTTATGAATAGCCAGAAAGTGTCTCAGAAGGCAAGACTGGCTGTGCATAGAGGTGTGCTAGTGCCCACACTCATGTATGGTAGTGAAAGTTGGGTATGGCAGAAGAAGCATAAAAGTAAAATAAATGCAGTAGAGATGAGAGCGTTGAGGAGTATGAGCGGAATAAAACTGAGTGACAGAGTTAACAATAGTATAATAAGAGAACAGTGTGGTGTAAAAGAAGATGTAGTGACTAAAATAGAGAAAGGGATGCTTAGATGGTTTGGGCATGCAGAGAGAATGGATGAAAGAAGATTAACAAAAGAGATTTATGAGGCGAGAGTGAATGGAAGTGTTGGAAGGGGAAGACCTAGGCGAATGTTTCTGGACCAAATTCAGGACATTTTAAAAAATGGCCAGGTCAAAAGTACCCTAAACCGACGATCTTGTATGAAAGAATTAATGAGTGTGGAAGAAGCTAAGGTAGTATGCAAGGACCGTGGCAAATGGAAGGATGTAGTCTCTGCCTACCCCTATGGGAACGAGGCGTGATGCTATGTATGTATGTATGTATGTTTGATGGTGAATATCTATATTTTAAATATAATCTCCTTTTATTTATGCACGAAAGCTTTAGGCCTTTAGAGATCCATTTATTCTTAATATTTATAATAATAAATAGTCTATTTCACTTTTGAGTCTAGCTTTCATAATAAACAAAATAATTTACAATCCGACACGCAGATCTAGAGATTAGCCCGTTTAAACAAACGAACAAACTTTTTCGTATATTACCTATATAAATATGTTCTGCAATGCCAAATAAATTGAATGAAAAGATCAAAGATCGAATTCTCAAAGAATATCAGTACCAAAATGTTAACCCCTATTCAGTACGTATAACATAACACAGAGGAGGTCAACTTTATTTTGACGATATAGCGGCAGTGTTTTAGAAAATTTGTAATATATCCGAAACTATATGACTAATAAACATACTGTAAAGGCAAATCTAATCTTTATAAAATCCTAGTGATTATTAAATAATTTATTTTGATAAGAATTTAAATTTAGTTGCATAAATAATGACGTAAACGTAAGCATATGAATTAAATGAATTTTTAAAACACAAAAAGTTATTTATCTGCCAAACTTAAAAAGATAGATATATACTATTGAGGACTTTTTGGTAGAACTTTTTAAGATGCATAAAGTTTTCATTCAATCTTTTCAATTATATCCAATAGCTAAGCCAGCGTATGCGCATAAGGCCGATTTAATCAATTTTACGATCCGACTCGCGTGACTAAAACTGTGATTACTCGGGTAATATATACAATACAAATATAAAACATAGCCTATGACACTTACCGATAACGTAGCATTCTACTGGTGAAAGAATTTTAAAAATCGGATCAGTAGTTCCGAAGATTAGCCCCGACAGATCTTTATTTACAAACTTTACCTCTTTATAATATTAGCATAGATTCACAAATAAAAAAATATTTAAAAATTGTTTGCCAAAAGTATGCTATACAATACGGGCATGGGGCGCTCCATGTCCCCTCATAGGGTGCTACCCCTAGCCCTGCAGTAGGCAGTTAATAGTCTGATAATGAAGGTTTATGTACACCACAGAATACATTATAGAGAGCAAAGCATGAAAGCGAAGCAAAAATACAAATGACACACATCAGAGTAACATTTGAAGCAATGCTGTTATCTCTGCGTGATTCCATTCAAGGCAAATTGATTCCACAATCTCGAACTTATTTGAGTTCTTTGATGTCGGTAATTTCCTCCCGTCGCGTCCCCTCCCCGAGACTTGCTAGTTCATTGCCGCTAATGATCGTGATGGATGCGCGAGTTGTTTGAGCGAGCGGCAATGTATGCGGGCCATTGAAATGACGACGTGAGTGATAAGCAGATAGACTGGTAATGAGCTTATTACAGCAGCGGCTGAGGCAGCTGAGGCACTACTCGTCGGAGGGAATATGCCAGTTTTTCTTTTATGGCAGTCAATTAACTACTTCAGCTATCTTTGCCTCTAATGTGGATATATATTTTTTGTTCAATATCTAGTGTATTGTCTCATTTGATATTAAGTTTTTTGTATGTTTTGCCTGCGGCGGTATGCGCGATGGATTTATTGACTTCTTGGAGGTCTTGGGTTCGGTCGAGATTTTGTTAATTGGTTGAAATTTTCTTAAATATTGCTGGTAAGAGGCTACGGCCGTGCCTTTTTACAACCCTACCAGCAAAGACATATTGCTACGATTTAGAGTTTTGATACGATGTCGTGTAGAATCCGAAAGGGGTGAGAATTTCATTTTATTCCAAACAAACTAACGTAGTTCCATCTTAGATTGCATCATCACTTACCATCAGGTTGTAGTGCAGTCAAAGAGTGTAAAAATAATAAATGACGATAAATGTGCTGTATTTAGAAAGGAGTCCTTTAGCATGTAACTTGTTCTGGGCCTTACTTTCTTTTGTACTTACCTAAGTTAGGAAGACAAAAACTTGGAAATTATGATGACAACATTGCACATTTAAATAAAGGAGTAGAAAGATGTCTAACTTGTTCTCAGTTTTAATAACAATATAGGAAATGGCATTAAAAATTTCCAACAAAAAAGCTTGATTTTCCCTTATGGCGCTTGCTTAGGTGACCGGTGCAACTCAATACCATCTCAAGAATTTCTATTGATCCAAAAGCTCAGCGAAAACATTTTAAAGTATTGCTTGTAGCTTTGCAACATAATAGCCACCGAATGAAATGAGTATAGTTTCATTTTTCCCTTAAAGATTTTACTTATCACCATTACTTTACAATAGTGGACAATAATACTTATATTAAAGCGCTCTAAAAGGATCTGAGATACAAGAAAATTAAAATTTAAATAAAAATTCCATAAATTACTTTAATGTACTGACAGATTTCGTAGCAACTGTTGCATAGAAATATAAAATGTATTAAATTACTGAAATATAATAGTTAAAAAATAAAAGTTTGGAAAAATGAAAACTGTTATGAGTATAATCTGTACTTCCTTCCTGTCACACTGACAAGTCTTACGTAATACACGTTATGGTCTAGGGAACGTCTTTAATTATTTATATTATAAAAGCCCTTAAACACCTCTTAAATCATACATGGTGTCAGAAGTGAACTTAAAAAAGTGCCAACGAAAGTCAAAAGTTAAAATATAAGTCAAAAAATATACGTAAAATAACACGTGTCCGATGGCGTCCGAGACAAAGAAAACGCGTAGTAATGGCGCGACTGGTGAAGAAAATTTTGCATCATCTAAAAGGTTGAACCTTACAGGTAATATAAAGCCTATGTGTCTAGAAGGAAATTTATGTACAAATTGGAAAAAATGGTTCCAATCTTTCAACATATTTTTAAAAGCAAGTGGAATTTTCGAAGAATCCGACACAAGGAAAGTCGCCATGTTGTTACACTTTATTGGGAGTGACGCGTTAGAAATTTTCAATACATTTGGCTTGGATTTGGAAAATGTCACATTCGAAGAATTAATTACAAAATTTGAATCGTACTTCGTACCTAAAGCAAATATTACTTATGAATGCTACAAGTTTTTTACAACCAAACAAAGAGGTGATGAAACTCTAGAGGATTTTTTAACAAATTTAATAAACAAAAGCAAGTCGTGTGAGTTCGGAAACTTGGAAGAAAGGATGATAAAAGATATTTTCATTACAAACATGCATGAGAATTTTCAACATGTACGAGAAAAATTACTGCTAGAAGAAGAGTTAACGCTAGAAAAGGCTAGGAACTTGTCCAAAAGTATTGTGTCAGCTAGATCTCATGCAGTGGAGTTTAAAGAATCTACAAATGTCTTTTATCAACGTCAGTCATTCAATCAGTCAAAGTCGAGGGCGAGGTCTCAGTCAAGAACCAGATCACAGTCAGAGTCAAGGTCAAAGTCACAGGAAAGAAAAAACTGTACACGGTGTGGTCAAATTCATCGCTATAAATGTCCAGCATATAATGCTAAGTGCAGGAGGTGTAACTTAAGAGGACATTATCAAGCCTTTTGTAAGTCAGTGAAGTTCATACAAGCTAATATGGATCAAGAAGGTAATGAGTCAAAGTATTTATTTGTTGGACACTTAAATACATGTCAAAATTCAATTTCAGAGTGGAGTGTTAACTTAAATATTAATAATATAAATGTTCAATGTATTTTAGATACTGGAAGTGATGCTAATGTTATGTCATATAAGTTATTTCAATCATTGAATGTCAGTAAAAATTTTTTACCATGTCATTATAAAGTAACCTCTTACTGTGGAAGTACCATACCCATATTAGGTCAACAAAAGCTAGAATGTAGTTATTATATCAATAGTCAACATGTGTCAAAGATAATTAATTTCATCATAGCTGATGTGTCATCACCAACTGTCATTGGAAAATATACATGTTCACAATTAGGTCTTATAAAAAGAGTCTTTAATATTGAAAATACAGTCAATAAAAGTCAAAATTTTGATTCTACATTAGTCAATAGTCAACATCATATGTCTGAGTTAAGTAATAATTGTCATGTTAACAATAAATATCAGTCACAGTCAAATGTACAGTCTTGTATTAGTAAAAGTCTTTATAAGTCTAATGTTTACAGTAACTGTCATAAAAAGTCACAAAAGTCATATTATATCAATAAAAATAATTCATTACAGAGTCTACTGTCAAAATATAAATCTGTATTTGAAGGATTGGGCTGTCTACCGGGTGAGTGTCATATCACTATCAACACTGATATATGTCCTAAAATAGATCCACCACGGAAAATTCCATTCTCATTACACGATAAACTGAAGAAGGAATTGGACAGTATGGAAAGTCTAGATGTCATCACCAAGGTTACTGAGCCAACGTCATGGGTGAGTTCACTTTTATTAGTTGAGAAGAAAAATGGTCAACTTAGAGTCTGTCTTGATCCCAGAAACTTAAATGAAGCTATATACAGATCACATTATCCAATACCTACCATTGATATGGTGCGATCTAAGCTACAAGGTGCATCATATTTTTCTACTCTTGATGCGAGCAGTGGATTTTGGGTTATTCGTCTGGATAAGGAAAGCTCAATGTTATGCACATTCAATACGCCGTACGGGAGATATAGGTTCAAACGTCTTCCATTCGGAGTTAACTGTGCTCCTGAAATCTTTCATAGAATTATGACTGAAACATTTGGTGTACTACCAGGAGTCATGGTGTATGCAGATGATATTTTAGTCTATGGAAAAAGTCGCCAAGAACATGAAGAAAATTTAGAAAGAGTGTTTAAAAAAGCTCAAGAAGTCAATTTGAAATTTAATAAAAGTAAGTGTACATTTTGCCAACCACAGGTTAAATACCTTGGTCATATATTTTCTCAAAAAGGTGTGTCACCAGATCCAGATAAAGTCAGGGCTATCAAAAATATGCCGTCTCCAGTCTGTCTCAAGGATTTACAGAGATTTCTAGGTATTTTAAATTATCTGGGAGGATTTATTAAGAATTTGGCTGAAGAAACTGAACCTCTACGTCAATTATTAAAAAAATCAAGTGAATGGTCATGGAATGATAGTTATGAAGCTACTTTCAAACATTTAAAAAATATTATTTGTCAGTCACCAGTCTTGTCACATTACAATGTCAAAAAACCAGTTGTCTTGTCAGTTGATTCCAGTCAGTCAGCAGTCGGTGCAGTCTTGCTTCAGGATAATCATCCAATTTCTTATGCATCTAAAACATTAACATCAAGTCAGAAACGCATGGCGCAGATTGAAAAAGAGCTGTATGCCATTGTCTTTGGTTGTATTCGTTTTCATCAATATATTTATGGAAAAATAGTCACTGTAGAAACTGATCACCGTCCACTAATAACTCTTTTCAAAAAGCCTTTAGCTGAAGTCCCAACACGTTTACAAAGATTAATGCTTAGGATTCAAGCTTATGATTTAAAAGTCGAATATAAGCCTGGTACTAAAATGTACATAGCAGATACACTATCACGAGCAGCTTTACCGGAGTCTAGTGAGGATGAGTTGGATGAAGATGTCATGATACATGTCAACATGCTTGTTAAAAACTTGCCTATTTCAGCTGAGCGTCTAGAATGGCTTACTGAGGCTACAGAAAATGATGAATGTCTACAACTACTGAAGAAATATTATGAGGAAGGATGGCCTGAGAAAAGGTCAGAAGTCAACAAATTAGTCTTACCTTATTGGAACTGTCGTCATGAAATTCATTCAGTCAGAAATTTATTGTTAAAAGGTAATAGTCTCATTATACCTACTAAATTAAGGCCAGAAATATTGAAAATAATACATAGTGGTCATCAAGGCATAGAAAAGTCAAAAAACTTTGCAAGAGGAGTTGTGTATTGGCCTTTAATGTCACATGATATAAAAGTGTGTGTGGAAAATTGTGAAATATGTCTGTCACACAGGAATGCCAATTCACCAGAACCATTAATGTCACACAAAATTAGTTCATTTCCTTGGGAAAAGGTTGGAATAGATTTTTTAAAATTTAAAAATCAAACCATACTGGTTGTCGAAGACTACTATTCAAATTATATAGAAATCGCTAATGTGAGTTCAACGGGTGCAAAAGCACTTATTAATGCATTAAAATCTATATTTAGCCGTCATGGAATTCCTTTAACCATAATATCAGACAATGGACCACCACATAATTCACAAGAATTTAAACAATTTTTGGAATCTTGGAATATCAATCATACTACTTCGAGTCCATATCTGTCACGTTCTAATGGTCTAGTTGAGTCAGGAGTGAAAATAGTAAAACGTATACTCACTAAATGTGCAGATTCTGGAGATGATCCATATCTTGCATTATTACAGTATAGAACAACACCTAGAAACAATTTACCGTCACCTGCGGAATTGTTAATGTCCCGTCGTCTTAGAACACTTATACCTACTGTTGTAAAACATCTTCAACCTAAAGTCATGAGTCATAATATGTATAAAAAAACAAAACAACAAAATAATAGTAAACAAAAGTTTTATTATGATAAAAAGTCAAAAAATTTATCTAAAGTAAAGAAAGGAGATAAAATTATGTTCAAAAAGTCACCAGAGTTGAAGTGGCAACCTGCAAAAGTCATTAAGGAATGTGAAGAGCCGAGATCATACATTGTCGAAGCACCTGATGGTTCTACATATAGAAGAAATCGTCAACATCTGTTACCTTGTCATTATTCGAGTCCCATAAAAGAAAGTGTACAATGTAAGAAAGAATTTAGTCCAAATGTCAGTCCAAAAGTCAGTCCAAAGTTTAGTCCAAAGAAGGAAATGAGAATGGAAGAAAATATTCCTCATGATGGAATAAAAAGAACAATTAGTGGTAGACAGGTCAAGCCTCCAGTCAGATTTCAAGATTGTATGTAAAACTAAACTTAGTTATAAATAGATTTAAAGTTTTATATTGTAAGTCTGTCTATGTTTTTTAAAATATGTAAACCAAGTTATAAATAGATTTAAAGTTTTCTATTGTAAGCCTGTCTGTTAAATTGTACACATGTCTTTAAAATATCAACTTGTCATTTATCAGTCGGTATGTTTAAACCAGTCTAAAGTTTCAATATTGTCAGTCCGTATATCTTTGTAAAATTATTATTTGTCTTGTCAAACAGTCTGTCGTTTAAAAAAAAAATGAAAAGGGAGATGTTATGAGTATAATCTGTACTTCCTTCCTGTCACACTGACAAGTCTTACGTAATACACGTTATGGTCTAGGGAACGTCTTTAATTATTTATATTATAAAAGCCCTTAAACACCTCTTAAATCATACAAAAACGTTTTATAAAATTTTTCAAAAGTTCTGTATTTTTCTTTCTCGCCTTATTTAAAAATATATCTCCATAAAGGAATGGAATTGCAGTTTTCCCGAGTCTTAACGTTTTTCATTATCCTTTTGGCGCCTTTTCCCGACTCTCCCCGTCAGAAAACTTCTCGGAGGAGGCTTCGGATTCATTTCCGGTGCCTCTCAACAAAAGCCTTCGTTTGGTTTGAAGTCGGCCAACGTGCTGGTCACTGGCGCGCAATTATCAACTTTATTGTTCCAACATTTAGGTTGAGTTTCGATAGCGCTCCGTTTAAGTGTATTTTTTCAATCAGGAAATTTACTATTGCAGTTTTATTCCTCTCATACCGAATCCATTTCAGTTATCTTATATAATGATAAAACAAACAAATGCTTCGCTTAAACAATTTAGTCGCTCATTTTCCTTCCTTCAACTTGTTTCCTGAATTAATAACTTCAAAAGAAGATGATCTTAAATACCTAAACAATTAAAATAATTTCAAGCGACATTGGTTTTTAAAACGGAGGAGGTTCTCAATTCGACACGGATTTTTTTTTGATGTATGACCACGCATAACTTTTTACAGAGTTGTCCAATTTTGATAATTCTTTTTTTATTACGAAGGGCACACTTCCAATATGGTCCCATAGTCATCATGTTAGGATCTGATGATAATATCCTGGAAAAATTGAAGGAAGTTTTGAGTCGGTTCTATTTTTGTTAAAAAAAATTCAAGATTTTTGTTGTTATTCAAGAAATATTGATGAAATTTGGTAATATGTTTTTCCGTATGATCTTGAATGCATTAATAAGCTAATCGCTATTTCTGACTCTCTTTTTATAGTTGCTATGAAATATATTTATACTGCGAAATATAGGTACCTATTGAAGTACCTAGTGTAAACCCAAATCGCACTACAAACAAAGATTAACTGGTAAGTGACGGCCGGGTGGCGCAGCGGGTAGTGACCCTGCTTCTGCGTCCGTCCTAGGCTGTGGGTTCGATTCACACATATGGAAAATGTTTTTGTGATAAGCATGTATGTTTTCCAGTGTCTGGGTGTTTATCTATATCCAACAATATATTGTTGGCAGCATTGCGAACCATAGACTATAGAGGTGCCGATTTTGTGTTGTTGTGGCAGACTGTAGCAAAAAGTGGCGGTTATGGGCCATATAAAAGAAGCCCTAAAGGTGAAGTGATTATTATTTTGGTGTGTTCTCTTTGTGTGCAGTTATGCTGCCAGTTAATTTTGTTAAAATAACTTTTAACAAAATTAACTGGCTTAAGTGTAATAAATTGTAAATAAGCGCTCGTTAAGTAAATTATGTGATTACCGTAGGATTGTTTCATTTTGATATGATTTAAGGATCTTTTGTATTAAAAATGTGTTGATATTTTGATTAATGTTCTTTTGCTGCTTGTGCCTTTTGACGCCTTCTGATGATGTTGCTAAAAATATATTATAAGTATTTATGTATAATAAATATATAAAATTATACATCAGTTATCATAGCACCCATAACACAAGCTACTTACGAGTACGATTACTTTGTGTGTAATTGTCCTATAATACTTATTTATTATTTCATAAAGTTTTCACCACAAAAAAGTAATTTATTTTCTTCTCTCATTTTCCTTAAGACTTAGGCTAAGTTACACGACCACTAACGACCTGCCATCTTGTAGTGTGTGTACACAGATGTGTAATTTATCCGCCAATTAGTGCGGTTAATTATATGTTAGCAATATACGTTAGAAAGTGTAAACGTATTAATACTGATTAATTACCTATGGGGCTGTAAGTTTGCTTTGGGAAACCTCTGAACAATTCCACCATGGTGTAATATTAACAATAATATTTATTTATCTTTTATATATATAACGGCGTATCACCATTCTCCTTGACATCATCTCTAGTAGTTCTTACTTTTGTGGGCGATCCAGAGTATTTTGCAAACATAATATAAAGTCTGTTTTCCCAAACAGATTTATTGCAATTTTACAATGATTTGATACATGGAGTAAATTTCTATAATTCTTGAAGTATTATTAAGATTCAGAGCAGAGCAGATTCAGAGCAGAGCATATCACAATCGTACAAGAATCTATTCTAAGTCTGTAGACTAAGACCGATTCCTCCGACATATATTACTTATGTCCGTATGTTGGTAACAAGTCTCGACTCACGGTCAGCCAGACCTGGACCAATTTAGATAATCTAAATCAGACGAGCCGGGAATCGAATCAAGGACTTTCGTCTTATAAATCAACTGCGCCTACCACAACGCAACGGTGGCCTTCAAAAAGCCCGAGATCTACCACACTGTTCACAACAACTTTTAACTTTGTAACGGTTACTATCACGTGTTTATGATAAGAACCAGAGGTGCTCTCCGCGGCAGAGGAGACAGGTGCTCTCCACGCTAAATTGCTTGGCGATACGTCTTTGCCAGTGGTAACTAGGTACGGCCGAAGCCTCTCATCAGCCAGACTTAGACCAAATAAGAAACATCGTCATCGCTGCAGCACAGAAGCAATTTTTAACCGACGAAAAAGAACGGAGGAGGTTCTCAATTCGACACGTATTTTTATTTTTTTATATATGACCACGCATAACTTTTTACAGAATTGTCCGATTTTGATAATTCTTTTTTTATTAGAAAAGGCAAATAAAATAGTCCCATTGTCATCATGTTAGGATCTGAAGATGATATCCTGGGAAAATTGAAGGAACTCTTCAAATTTTATAGGCACACTTGCAGCGATTTCGGTAAGTGCTGGTAGCTTTTCGTCTAATCTTGTCGTATAATATATACGGCACTTGAAGCCAAATGCCACTATGATAGTATAGTACGAGTACGTTACGTGGCGATAAATCACTATAAAGTAAGAAATAAAAATTTTTAACAAAAAATAAAACCGACTCAAAACGCACTAAAAAGTAAAAAATAACTGTGTCATTTAGTTGCTTTAATTTACTTAAGCATATCTAGGAGTCGGTGCCAGCCAAGGTTTCTACTTTAAGGACATTATCTAGAACCCACAAGCATTACTACGTAAAATAAATGTTCCTTAAACTTGCTGGCACCGACTTCATAGATATGCTTAAGTAAATAAAAGCAACTTAATGACAGTTATTTTTTACTTTTTAGTGCGTTTTGTTATACACAAAATATCATAACACTCTCTTATTTTAAACAAACGCTAAATAAAAATGTTCACAATAAAAGTAAATCATAGTTGTATGTTTGTCAGCAAAACGGTGCGATTGGGCTTCTGTGAGCGAGTAAGCGCTTTATGTGCGGAGTGCGGCGCTCTTGCGGACATGTTGGAAAATAATTTCCCCCGGACTCGGAAAAATGAAATAGTTATTGTTGACTGTAGCGACTGTGCGGCTTGTTCTTTATGTACACTGACAGCTTGTTACTGCTTCGCGAACAGTTGCTGTTGTTATACTTTCAGAGGACGGATTGTAAGATTAGCTTATATTTTTTAACCGACGAAAAAAAACGGAGGAGGTTCTCAATTCGACACGTATATTTTTTTTTTTTTTTTTTTTTTTTTATGTATGACCACGCATAACTTTTTACAGTGTTGTCCGATTTTGATAATTCTTTTTTTATTAGAAAGGGCATACATCCAAGGTGGTCCCATTGTCCGCATGTTAGGATCTGATGACGATATCCTGGGGAAATTGAAGGAACTCTTCAAATTTTGGAGGCACGCTTACAGCGATTTCGGTTTTTGTCTCGGTATCGGCAGCTTTTTGGCTACTAGTGCCGTATAATATACTATGACAGTATAGTACGAGTACGTTACGTGGCGATAAATCACTAAAAAGTAAGAAATAAAATTTTTTAACAAAAAATAGAACCGACTCGAAACGCACTAAAAAGTAAAAAATAACTGTGTCATTTAGTTGCTTTAATTTACTTAAGCATATCTAGGAGTCGGTGCCAGCCAAGGTTTCTACTTTCAAGGACGTTACCTAGAACCCACAAACTTCTTTACTACGTAAAATAAATGTTCCTTAAACTTGCTGGCACCGACTTCATAGATATGCTTAAGTAAATTAAAGCAACTAAATGACACAGTTATTTTTTACTTTTTAGTGCGTTTCGAGTCGGTTCTATTTTTTGTTAAAAAATTTTATTGTTTGACAAAACAACTCGCCCTATATGAATAGTCGAACTTTTGTGAAAGATCTTTCCCGAGTAAAGTACTACCACCATTTTTAATGCTGTAGTCCAGTCTGCAGGGCATGGTTGTTGATGGGATTACACACTTGAGGTTTAACACTCTTATGCCTTAGGTTTATGAGTATACTGGGAGTAGTAGTAGTAGTTTGTTGCACTGTTTGTAGGCGATATTTTATATAAGCCATCACCTTTCGAAACATTCAGGATATAGGTTGTCCAATTTATCGAAGCCTGATTTAAGGCTTAAATAATTATGCCTTTTGCCTATTTAGAGTGAGTATCCTGTATGCTTACTATTCTCTTAATTTTACATTAGTTTATAAGTAAGATTGTATAAATGAGTATGATTTGGTTGCGTTATAACGTATAATAAATAAATAAATATTATAGGACACACATCTCTATATAACCCCAAAGTATGCGTACTCATAAGTAGCTTGTGTTATGGGTGCTATGATAACTGATGAATATTTTTATATATATTATACATAAATACTTATAATATATAGTTAAACATCCAGACACTGGAAAACATCCATGCTTATCACATAAACATTTTTCAGACGTGGTGGTCGAACCCACAGCCTAGGAAGCAGAAGCAGGGTCATTATCCACAGCGCCACTCGGCCGTCAATGCAATAATAATGCAAGCCCGTTAATCACTAAATGAAGCACATTGGGTATAAGTACCAAATATTAAGCTTATGATTTAAATACAAAAAATATTACTATATTCGACGGCCTAGTGGCGCAGTGGGTAGTGACCCTGCTTCTGCGTCCTAGGCCATGGGTTCGATTCCCACATCTGGAAAATATTTGTGTGATGAGCATGGATGTTTTCCAGTGTCTGGGTGTTTATCTATATATTATAAGTGTTTATGTATAATATATATATAAAAATATTCATCAGTTATCATAGTACCCATAACACAAGCTACCTAAGCTTACTTTGGGGCTATAAGCGATGTGTGTAATTGTCCTATAATATTTATTTATTTATATTTATATTAAAAATAGGCTGATGACGATCATGTAGAACTCATTTAGAGAAGAAATACGATCATGCTTGTTCATTCTACCAAATAGCTTCGCTGTGTTTGATGTGGAAAGGTAATTTCTGGCATAATACGAATCTTATCACTTCGTATTGTAGGCGCTATCCATAATATAATACCGCATTGAGATTATTTATTATTCCTCCTAATGTCTGCTCGGCCATTTGTTAAGTCCGTCTACTGGATAGGATAGAAGAAATCGCTAATTTTCCGTCGCTTAATAATCTCGCTTCATACAAAGAGGAGGCGGGGGAGAGATGAAGCGAGGCCAACAACGAGAACATGTTGGAACATAATTGTTCCGCGACTAAGAAAAATGAATTGAGCTCTGTTTCTTTTCATAGTTGTTGTTAAGTGTGCGATATATTAAGTTAACTAAAACGGCAAATTAATACGAATGACCTCATTTTTACTCGACTGCGTCAGAAGGAGGGTAATGTTTTTCGAGCGTATGTATGTATGTATGTATGCCCATTTCGGAGAAACGCGCTACAGCCTAAACGGCTGAACGAATTCTGACATTTGAGGTGTCGTGACACAGGCTATATAAATTTTCAAAAGGGCGGTTGTAAATGGGGGAAAAAGTGGGGGAAATGACAGGTCGTAAAAAGAGCTTTCCAATATATATATATATATAAAACCTCAAAAATGTATCTACCTATTATACCGTCTCATTTCTATACTACAAACTAAAAGTAAAAAATCTCAAATAAAATTATTATTATATAAAACAAAAAACCCGACCGCTTAGAAGTAATGAACTGAAAAAATTAACTTTCTCTTTTCAGTTCATTACTTCTAAGCGGTCAGGTTTTTTGTTATTATGATATTATTATTAATAATTTTATTATCAAATGTTTTCTTTAGTAAAATAACCAGCAACGAGTACCTACAAAACGGTTAAACTCGTGTAATTGTTTTTGGAGTATGTCCGACTAGTTTCAAACCTATATGGGGCCCATAGTCATGAGCTTTTTTTTTTTTTTATCGACTACAGGTTGGCCCTTGACTGCTATCACACCTGATGTTAAGTGTTGATGTAGTCTAAGATGGAAACGGACTAACTTGTTAGGAGTGGGACGAAAATCCACACCCCTTTCGGTTTCTACACGACATTCGTACCGGAACGCTAAATCGTTTGGCGGTACGTCTTTGTCGGTAGGGTGGTAACTAGCCACGGCGAAAGCCTCCCACCAGCCAGACCAAGACAAATTAAGAAAAATCTCAATCTGCCCCGCCGGGAATCGAACCCAGGACCTCCGTCGTCGGACGGAGGTCGTCAAATAATGTCACGTCACGGTGGTGTAGGCTTTTCTCGGACTAAGACGCTTTTGGAACCCTCGTAGCTTTAATTTGAAGTTCCGGACCTTAGTTACCATTAGATACTTTACATAATCTAAAAATTACATATCGACGATTCAAAATAATCATTAAGATTTCACCTATTTCACAAAGATATTTTGATTTTGATTTTCACTTGGTTCATGTGACGAAGCGTAAACTGATTTTTTCATTTACTCTTGACATTTTATATTTTCATTCCTCTAATTGCAAATGTCAAAAATATTGATCAAATATTTTTTTGGTTTCAAAATTAGATGTTTCACAGCTTTAAGAATTATAATGATTTACTTACTGATAGTTCAATTCACTAAGACGCGCCCCACTATTTCTCGCGAGGGGAAACCGAAGGGTGCGGGGAGTACAGTTCGAACATCAGTCTCGAGTCGACCACGGCTCGGTGTACACGGGCTATTGTAGGTTGTATCGCTGCGTGTCATGACCCAACGGAATGATCCTCTACTTAATTTTTTTACCAATATTATATTTATAATGTAAAAAAAAACGTATCGTATGATGATAAACTACATATTTAAATGTGATTTAGCCAGAAAAATCGTTCCGTTGCCCATTCCTTCAGGTTGACCGACTCGACTTTAATTTTTCTACAAAGGTCACTTGATTGGTTTGTTACTGCCAATATAGATTTTCCAAATTAGCTTAGCAAAATAGCTTTGGTCATTGGTACTATCCTACTAAAAAAGACGTGCCGTCAAGCGATTTAGCGTTCCGGTATCGTGTAGAAACTAAAGAAATGTAGATTTCATGCTACTCCTAACAAGTTAGCCCGCTTCCATCTTAGTTTACATAAACTAACTTGTAATGAATCAAAATAATAATAGATATCATGGGTTCACGCTTTACAAAAACACTAGGGGTATGGTAGACAAGTAAACAAAAGAAAAATAGATATACTAGGTACCTATCTGAGATGATTGTGGGTATGTGTGTTTTTAAGATATTTTTAAATGGATTAATATATATGTCGAAGGAATTAGACTAGAGACTTAGAATAGATTGTTGTAATATTGTAATAGACGTCATTGTTTATGGAAATGTTACTGTCTGTGGATGTAATTATTTTTGGTATGTCACGAGTTTTTGACGTGACAACGTCTTGTAATTCGATAGAGCCGGCTGCACGCACGAAAAAACATGACGTCATGCGTCGTTACCTCGCTTTGAGGCGTTCCATGTAAGGCTTGAAGTGCAAGCGAGAGCGCGGAACTAGCGACAAAGAAGGACAATCGGCCTTTGCGTTCGGCAGCGTTCAACATCCGTCTATTAAATATAATTATTAAATATATTAATTTTAAATTAAAAATTAATATATTTATTATAAATTAAAAATTAATATATTTATTATAAATTTAAAATATAAATTTATAAAATCAAAATCAATTATTTTATTAATTTAAATTAATAGTATTTTCTTAAGACATTGTCACGTTCAACTATCGTCAGTAAACCGACTTTACAGACAACCAATTTTTTTTTTATGAAAGTAATCGAAATAGAACGAATTGTTAATCATTTAATGAGAGATATGAGATAGGTGCTTACTTAAAACTTTAACACAAAGTTAAATTCAATTTGATTTGATAAATGAATGAATGATTGATTTGTTTTAATACTCCAACCAATAAAAGAGTCAGGCGCAAAAGTCCTAGTAGAGTATTTACACCATCTTGAGGGGAATAAAGGAGTTGGGTAGTTAGTTTGTGTCTGGAGTGCGGAGAGGATATACTTTTACACTGGTCGAGATGGACCAGTGTAAAAGTGTTCTTAAGAACTAAATTAAATTAGGGTGTAAAGTAAGATGGGTGTAAATAAACTACTGTTCTGAATATTTATAATACGTCAGGAATTATAAAAATCTATTTCGTGTATCAAAACATTGTGAACTTGCAATATATCTGTTCGTGAAGACAAAGTCTTTGTAACCCTAGAAAACGCCCAAGAGATTAAGAACCACTAAAAATGATGTCAAGAAGAATGGTGATACTCCGATATATATATTAACCTATATCACAATATAATTTTGCTGTGCAGGACCAACACGGCATATTCATTTTTAAAAAATGAGTTAAAATGAAGTAGAGCATACTGCTAGTCAAATATGACATTCTTGTTGACATAATTAACTTGACACTTTGTGTGAGTGTGCACACATTGCTACTCGTTACGTAGTAATAGAACTCACATTCTTGCAGTTTTTATTGCACACTTGCAATGTAAGCGTTTGAAAAACAAAACACTACGAGCCATCGTGGATTGACCAAGTTATAGTATTAAGTTCAGTAATATTTCTACGCGTTTTTGGGAATTAATCTTTGACAGGCAGATATACAGAAACATTATCCAGTATAGGATTCATTTTTCTTTTCGGGAAACTTTGAATTTTATCCTTTTACTTTACCGTTTTCCTAGAATGTAATACTATAAAAATGAAATGTATTTGATCCTTAGATGATTGTACCTATGGTAACCAACAGAATGAAATTCTTTACAAATAAAAAAGGTATAGGCTAGGCTTAACAAAAACTATTCCAAAAGGATAGAAAAATAACTATTGATAGTTATTTTTCATTTGTCATTGAATGGATTGACAAAATGTATTAGAGTAATAGACACGTTCCTCGACAGAATCACTGCGAGTAAAACATCAGCCCTGCAATCATTGGCCCTCGTCCACTGAGTGTCAAACAAAGGGCCGGTAATCTCGGGCAAGTGACGCACCTGGCACCGCTCGCCCCACTCTACCCGTGATTGGGTGTATTACAAACACTTTGATTCGAGTTCCACTTTACAAGGTGATTTAAAAATATACTGTAGGTATATCTTTGTTGTAGGTTCGGATATTTTGACAATGGTCATATTTTATTATACTCGTAGATTTTATACATTATGGAGATGGTTTTTAGACAAACGTCGAAGCTTTTTAATAGTAGTAGAGCTTTTTGTGATAGTTTGTTCAGAGAAGAACTGAATCTAAAGCAGTTATTTGTCGATACAATTCTAGGTACACGATACTTAACCAAAGAAGGGCAAAGAACGGGAACGGGCATTTTATAGGACTTATTTCTTGCATGCTCTGCGAAGTGACAGTTGCTCTGTTTATATATTTTCCTAATTACTATCAGGTGGACCATCTGTCTAGTCCATTAACTGCTACTAGTTTAAATTTGAAAAATAATTTAGCAACATTAGACTATATACACGATAATTATACACGAGTAAAACAGTGGGGAACTGCTAGTAAACTACGAGTTAACACAATAAAACATCAAACATAATCAAGAGATTGACAAGCGATCAAATTAACATATCTGACCAAATCAATCACATCACAATATAAACTCAATCAATGCAAAACATACCTTATCTTAAACTCATTAAACGCTAAATTAAATTGCGGGTAGTCAGCAAATCTGGGAATGAAAGTTAAACCAAAGGACTGTAAATCTTATTCCATTATTTTTAAGGTTTAAATTGGTTCGCGGGTGGTAAAAGGAATCTAAAGTGGTTGGACCAAAGGAAGATACACCTTATGTTGTTAGCGATAGGGTTAGATTCCTTTGAGTGTGAATATGTGTAAGGGGTGTGCATATTCCGGCAAGACGACAAGCAATCTAGCCACGGTCATCTGGCGGCTCTTTGTAAGACGCTGCGGCTTGTCGGCATTGCTAATGTGACAATAGACGTATTATCATATAGATGACACTTTGCACTGCGGCGACAGCGCGGTGTAATAAACTCGAGCTGACAGTGCAATGTGTCAAAATCGCTCTGTGCTGTTGGGATTACTTTGAACCGTAAAAGTCCTGGATTACTTACCAATACTTTAATGGTCTATTGTAGAGCCAACCCTTCTCTGATCTTGGGGGTCGTTGTCAGCATATTTTAATGACGTAATAGTACTAGGACCTCTTATAAGTATGAACGGGGATATGGAGCTTACACCCACCTTGCTGCCCTACTGCGGTGTGGCAGACGATAATATTATATATTTTATTATGATCATTACTACATGTTATTTGTAATATCTAAACCACCGATTGGCCTGGATCTAACTTCAAACTGAGAGTTTGTCGAATAAATGAAATATTTTAGATGAACAGGAACTTGTAATTCAATAATGTAAAATAAGCTAAACAATCGGCCAATGAGATAGCTAATTAACTGCTGGAAATTATTGAAAATTAGAATAATTAGGTAATTTAGCATACTCTGTGGTTAATTGTAACGCTTGTTTAATTACTAAGAGAACAATTTCATTTCGAGCGGAGATTATCAAAATATCAAACGTATAACTGAACTTAAATCTGCAACACACAATAACATAGTTTCAATATCAAAATCAAAGGAACCACATGAAAATTACATTAAATTAGATCAAGCTATTACGGAGAAGTTCGATAAATACCCTGTGATAAGAAATTTGCATAATATAATAGGTTAGACAAGTTAACTAGCCAAGCATGTGGCTAAACTCGTAAAAAGATTACAATGGAATCCTTAATGAAATAGTAACCATCCATTTTCACAATAGCAAGTAAACACTAAAGTAGTGTACCCAACAACATAGTTGTAGTATCAAAACCAAAGGAACCACATTTCCTACATAAAAGGAAGCGGGTCTGTAGCTACGAGTACACAAATTCCTTCAAATATTCAGCTGTTCCCAGCCCCGGCCGCCCGGCCGCCCGGCACGCTGCCCCGGCCCGCAATCCTCGGAGACGTCGCCCGCTAACACTTCATTATTATTTGTAGTTTACCGAAACAATTCCACTTGTTAGCGAGTTTAATGTTGTGGAAATATTCGACTTGGACTTCTCTGCCCGAGCAAATAATGTCGTCTAAGGTTCCGAGTTTGTTTTAGAGGCCGTTAAGTTGTTTACGAACTAATTAAGTTGTTTTTATTCTAAGTAGTCTCTTTTATCACGTAATAATATTAGCATAATAAAAATAAATATTTAAGATAAGATAATGATATCTCACTAATTATCTCAGATTACTTTAAACAACTCGCTAAGCCACCGTTCTAATTGGAGAAGGAAATAGGGGGGAGTATAGTGAGATCCCCTAAGTTGCTTCAATATGGGTAGGCAGGTGATAATGTTTGATATCCGATAAGATATCCGCCGTTTTTGTTTTTATCTACTTTCTTGAAGATCATACCTTAAAGCCAGTTCGGAGATACCTGATAAAAAACGGCATTATTTTTGAAAAAAGGGTCAGAAATGTCTCCGTACTGTTATTGTGGACAATTAAAAGCTAAAAATCTTTTCAGAAGCCACACTTCAAAACATAATAATTATATTTATTCCACTATCAAAGATTGATCGGCTCTACCCTACGAAACTTCCAAAGGATTTTTGTTTGCGAGAAACTTTGCTAGATAATTTTACGGATGTTTTTTGGCTCAGCGGTGCAAAACTTTTTTATATCGCCCTTGGGATGAAGACAAATTGTTTGTTATTTTAACAATTTCACGCTAGAAGTCCTCGAGGGCCGAGCGGTAGTTCCCCGGCACTTGCGAAGGCTTAATGTGGCGCTCATAGCGTCTTATAAATAATCATACAGTCAACAATTTGTTTCACTTAAAATAAGCTTAATGTTGCGAAGGATTTTTAGTATCTATTTGCTATATTTTTATTCTTTAAGCATTTTAATTTAGTTATAGTGACATAATTAGTTTTTATGCTTTCTGGGTGAACTTTACAACTGCGTTCCTAAAATAATTACGTATGTTCTTAGTCTAGCCATTTCAGCATTCTTCCAAGGTCTGTGCTTAGTTAAGGCACTGTAATACGACGACCTCCGTGGCGCAGTGGTATGCGTGGTGGATTCATAAGACGGAGGTCCTGGGTTCAATTCCCGGTGGGGCAGATTGGGATTTTTCTTAATTTGTCTCGGTCTGGCTGGTGAGAGGCTTCCGCCGTGGCTAGTTACCACCCTACCGACAAAGAAGTACCGCCAAGCGACTTAGCGTTCCGGTACGATGTCGTGTAGAAACCGATAGGAGTGTGGATTTCATCGTACTCCTAACAAGTTAGCCCGCTTCCATCTTAGATTGCATCATCACTTGACATCAGGTGTGATAGCAGTCAAGGGCTAACTTGTAGTCAATAAAAAAAAAATATATGACATAATTTATTTAAATGAACATTTTTCTTGTTGCAGGCGGAGTATGGTCGCTGCGTAACCTGTCCATCTCAGTGCCCCGCGCGGTGCTGTCCGGGGAAGGGCAGGCGGCAGTACTCCGCTGCTCGTACGACCTGGAGGGGGCTGCTCTCTACTCCATCCGCTGGTACAAGAGCGAGACGGAGTTCTACCGCTACGTGCCCCGGGAGATGCCCCCCACTATGGTGTTCCCGCTGCCTGGAGCTTCTGTTGATGTGTGTTGATACATTCTATTTATTTAAGAACTCAGTCCCCCACGAAGTGCTATACAGGAATTTGGGCACAAAAAGACGCTTGATACTTGCTTTCAATTGAATATTTAGAAAATAAAGAAAGAAAAATAAAAATAAAAAAGAATTGTGATACGTGACATAATGAATAACTAAGGATTAGTTATTAATTATGTCAGGTATCACAATTCTTTTTTATCCGACTGCGACAGAAGGAGGGTAATGTTTTTCAAGCGTATGTATGTATGTGGGTATGTGAGTATGTATGTATGTATGTATGCCCATTTCTTTGGCACGCGCTATAGTCAAAACGGCTGGACGGATTTTAAAACATGAGGTGTCGCTGAACTCGTCAAAATTGTGGTAGTAACATAGGCTATATAAATTTTCAAAATGGTGGCTGTAAGTGGAGAAAAAAGAGGGGGATGTGTATATTTTTTTACTTATCTTAACAATATGGGTATCAAATGAAAGGTCGTAAAAAGACCATTTCAAAAATGTATATATCATATCATTCTTATTTAACTGTTTTACCATAAAAATGTCAAAAATTGTACCGTCTCATTTCTATACCACAAATTAAAACTAAAAAGTCTCAAAAAAAATATTATTATAAAAACAAAAAACCCGACCCGAAAAAACTTAATTTTAGTAGATCTTTCTTTGTCCGTAATAAAAAGTATTGTTTGTTCCCACCTGCAGCACCATAAAGTATATAAAATTTTATATAGATAGAGTGATACTTGTTTTTCTCTTTTCAGTACATTACTTCTAAGCTGTCGGGTTTTTTCTTTTTATAATAATATTGTTTTTGTTATACAACTCCTTGCGATGTGTTAATGCTGCATATTCTTCTAAATCCCCTCTCCTATAAGAAGGAAGGCCTGGCCCTGCACTGGACTGATGCAACGCTGATTTTCAGCAGAATACCAAATTCAGGTGCCGCTAAGAATGAATATATAAATACAATAGTAATGCGGCTTTTTGTCCAATGGCCAGTGTAGTGAAAGCTGACGTGTCGTGTGTTCCAGCTGGCGCAGTCTGATCACCAGCAGGTGCGCGTGGTGAACCTCAACCGGCGCCTCAGCGGCGACTACCAGTGTGAGGTGTCGGCAGACGCGCCGCTCTTCCACACAGACATCCGCTCCGCACCACTCACTGTCGTCGGTAAGACCATAATACCACAGCTTTTATACTGAATAGGCCAATGAAGTCAGGGTTAGAACGCGCTTCCTTAGAAGATACATATTCATACGGTGGCTAAACATACGTCTACGTGTCAGAGAACATTAAAACCAATAAGTCGTTTTACATCTTAGCTGTTCTGAGTGTCGTGCGAGTCAACTGAGGATGATAATGTTAACAGCATCGTGCTGATTTCAAGTTTTATTTCCTTTAATATTAGTCTACATCGTTAACCCGAACTATTCAAAATTCTGGATTCTGTGTTATTAGAAGCCACACAGGCTCACGTACGTATCCCACCAGATCGTCTCGCCATATATATAATGGTTCTTCATTCTCTCCAATCTTTTTTCTTATATTGAGAGCACTAAGCATTATAATGACTGCATTTTTCGGGCATCTGCAAAAAGATATCTCTATGACTTTACTAGACTGTTTCAGAAAGAAAAGATTCCCGGAATAATTAGCCAAGAAAAATGAAAAAAACGACATGAAATGTGGCAGACGACGCCTTAAAAATATTTCACAGGATTGGAAGAGATATCTCTACCTGACTTTTACATTTAATTTCTTGCATTTAATTCATTCACTCTCTCATTGCCCTTTATTAGCAGTGGGTGATATGCTCAGAGCATTTCTATTTATTTTCAGGGCCAAAAATATAAAATATAGGTCTTTTGAGTAAGGCGTTATATAAACTAGCATTATTTTGTAAATCTCTGATCGTTATTGTAGATATAAATGACTGAATTTGAAAATTTTCTCAGCACTTGCAAGTTACTCTCGTGCCAAATTTTAAGATTCTAGGTCACCGGGAATCACCCTATAGCTTTTAATGGCCGTTAGTAAGTTGATTTTTTTTGTGTTAAAACACATTTTGCAAGGCCGTATCTTTTTATTGTGCTTAACTGATTTTTTTAAGCAATACTACATTAACTAGCCTACATTGACTGCCTCGTTGGTCTAGTGGTGGGTTCGATTCCTGGTTCGGGTCACGGAATATTTTTCTCATTCTTCTATGAAATGTTCAGTACATTTCAATCTCGGAGTCTGGAAGTTGGTGGTGTTACACCCCCGTGCCTCGGAGAGCACGTTAAGCCGTCGGTCCCGGTCACTATCATCAACATCTGATAGCGATCGTTAATAAATGAAACATTATCACCCTAAGTCCGCGAACCCGCATTGGTGCAGCGTGGTGGGTGTACGCTCCATATCCCCTCTCCTATAAGGAGGGAGGCCTGGCCCTATAGTGGGTCTTTAATAGGCTGGTAATGAAGATGATGACATTAACTAGTTTGATGTAAGTTTTAACTTGACGGCCTCTGTGGTGATTTAGCGTTCTGGAACGATGTCGTGTAGAAACCGGAAAAGAGTGTGGATTTCATTCTAACCATAACAAGTTAGCCCAATTCAACGAGATTGTCTACGCATATACCGATCATGATGCGGCTCTTTTTGTTTGAAACCTGCACTCATAGAAATATCAGAATTAATAATTTTAGTGCGGTGACAGTAAGAAATTCTAACTATTCTAGTTATTTTAACTATTCATGAGTATTCCATTTCTAAACTTTTAATTATAACTTGTTCTTTCTGTGGTACGGAACCCTAAAAAGAATAAAGTAAGGGATCTGTTAGTAAAATAATAAAACGTCTTCATTGCAAGTTGGTGAGTCGGCGACGTCGCTAACTAGCAATTAGGGACTTCTTTTCTACTCCAGAAAATTAAACTTTGAATTTTTCTTACAATTTCCCAATAATTGTGAAAACCACGAGCGTCTCTTAAGTTCTTTGGCTTTTGCCTGAGTTTTCCTGAATATCGTCGTTTCCAAAATAAATATTTGTGAGGAAAACCACCTTTATAATAAAGCGGGCGCATTTCCAGAGATTCGTGAAAAGCCTTTGAAGGTGTTTCATTTTTCTGGAGCTGCTTGTGTTCGCGAACGCCTGGTGACCTACTTCATATATTGTATTGTTATATTTACAGTTGTTACCTAAGGTTTAACTACAATCTTTTTGAAAAAAATATTTTATCTTTACAAATAAATAAAATTAAAGTGTCTGTTTATAATTTCAAATAAACTGTTCACTAAATGTATACCGTAAATATATATTATAATTTTTTTTGTCTGTCTGTTTGTTATGGAAAATCTCCGAAACTACCAGTCGGGTTGTAAAAATTATTTATGTATATGGTAGCCAGACTCGACAAAAGTAACATACGCAAATTTTTATGTATAACTAGCAAATTTGTACGCAGAGCTCTCAGTAACGGGGTACAATGTGAATGAAACCGCGGGCTTCGGCTAGTAAAGAGACAAATATTAAACATATTATTTAATTTAATGTATTGTGATTATTGATAATTTATAAATATGATAAATATTTTAATGTATGTGACGATATTTATCTTTATTAATAATAATAATGTAAATAATGTTAGTGACGCCCAAACAGGGCCTCATGTGTATATTATGTACATGAATGCTACAATGAATGAATAAATTAATTAAACCTAAACTCGTTTCACAAATATTAGAATCTAATACACCCGCAAGAATCCATGAAATACTAAGATGTCTCATTCGGAACGAATTAAAAAAATGCAAGAATCTTTTGTATTTCTTATTGATTTAAAGGCGGTGTCAAAAAAACTAATACTTCATCCTATTGTGCACCGTCCTTAGTCCGATCAGTATGTCGATTCTTTAAAAAAACGTCAGTTCTGAAGCCGATGTACAACGGTTGCAAAGCGGATGTAACAGAAATCGGTATTCTCGTATGACATTTTACCATATTAGACTGACAGTCGAACTGAAGATGCAAGCGAGATGTTTGTACGATGTATTTATTTCAAGAATCGACATACAGTATAGATCAAATTGGTACTTACTCGTAGGTCGGTTAGCTTTCGCTTTTTAGCAAATCTTTCTGTTTTAAGAAATCTGTTGATTTTTTTATTTGTTTATACAGTATTATGCCACACCAGCTGTATTATTAAAGAGTTTTGTACACGTCTCCTCAGTACAATTCTCTTTGCTCTCTACTTTACAATTCAAATTGATTTCTTTGATATTCTGTTTGATTTCTAATACATTTGTTTTGGCTTATCGTTTAAGGCTTCGCTAGCCGATGTTATTTATTTACTTCTATGTCCCAATATATAAAAAAATTACTCAGTTCAGAACTTTTGATTTTCTTTTCATATTTTGCTAACTAATCACATTTTTTATTGACAGCTTTCCAGTAGATAGATGCATATGAATGTTTATACGGTATGTTTATTTGTTTTATATGTATATGTGTCAGCCGAGTGGCGCAGGGGGTAGTGACCCTGCTTCTGCGTCCTAGGCTGTGGGTTCGATTCTCACACTTGGAAAATGTTTGTGTCATGATCATGGATGTTTTCCAGTGTCTGGGTGTTTATCTATATCGTCGCTTAAATAGAAAAGTGACATTATTCAAAAATATCAATTTTGTAGTTATGACCATTTAAAGTTTTCAATTTTTTTATAACTCGTTTTTCTTGTTATGTATTATATTTATATCTAAGTGTTATATATCATTTAAAAGGTATTTACATAAGAAACAAAACAACGTAGTTAATATAGTTGATTTATTAAAAAGGGGGCATTAATAACAGGAAGTGTCTTTTTTCCATATAAAATTGATAATACTATGACACGGATTTTCTAAAAAAATTAATCAAATTATCTAAAATAACAATCAGTAATAAACCCTATATGAACGTAACTCCTACTTATTATATAAATCAATGGCAACAATATTGATATCGATGAGTTTTAACTTAAATCTACGTAATTTCTTGATTTTTTATAATAATATAAAACCGCAAATAGAAATTACAAACGTCCTAACGTTTAAATGTCCTGAATTTGGTCCAGGAACATTCGCCTAGGTCTTCCCCTTCCAACATTTCCATTCACTCTCGCCTCATAAATCGCTTATGTTAATCTTCTTTTATGCATTCTCTCTACATGCCCAAACAGATGCTTTGGACTTTCAACCTTTCCATATTTCGTAAATTTACTACCCTGTTCTATAAACTCTTTTACTTCTTCCACTTTCTCTCCATCTATCAAAATATGACAATCTGTCACATATTCATCTCTTTCAAAAATCATTGCTATCGTTTTGTTAACATTCATTTTCATTCTTTTCCTTTTTACAAAGCTGCATTCATACTGGCTAAAAATAAGTTTTCGCTTCTCCTCACTAATTTTGTAATAATATTTCAATTCACATTTTTTCAGTACATGTTACTTTCATTTGTCTTTCTGGCATTTGTTTTTGTAACTTAGATGTCGATATACCTATACCCTTTTCCAGAATTCCTTAATAGTTTAGCTATATTTTTCTGCATTCACTAAGCACAGCTTCTCTTTTTTTACATGCTTTTTCTCTCTTTTTTAACTTCATCAGCTGTATTTTCTGGGATTCCGGACACATTAGCAGCTTCATCTTCCGAAAATGATGATGATGATGATGATATTGCAAGATCTTCGCATATTGAAAAATCCGACATAATTATATTACTTAATAATTATCCAAATCCGACATAATTATATTACTTGAAGTCTTATTATGGGTAGAAATGTTAGTGCTTTTTTCTAATTCTGAATGACTTACACGATAATCCTACTCAGTACTCCACTAGACTTTCTTTAGAATATTCCCTGCACATAAACATTTATCCACCACGCCTCATCCTAAAAAAGCAAAATAAATTATTAATGTTCAAAATTTTTATTTTAAATCTTTAATTAAACCCGTTTATTTAAACCGTGTTTAAAATAATCATGTACTTTTGCCATTAAATGCATTTAATGTTTACAAATAAACGTGATTATTAAAAAACTGTAACATAGTTCTGTTAAACTTAATGCTACTAAATGACTATATTATAAGTATTTACGTATAATATATATAAAAATATTTATCAGTTATCATAGCACCCATAACACAAGCTACTTACGAGTACGCTTACTTTGGAGCTATATAGCATTGTGTGTAATTGTCCAACATTATTATTATTTATTATATGTGCCTTTCAGTTTGTTTCGGCTGATCTCTGAGTACCTACCAGTGGAATTACAAAAAAAATCTTTTCATATTAGTGATAGCCAAACTTTTAAGCATCGACATAATATGCTGATTTTATTCTAATATTCCCACGGGAATTAGAACAACGTGGGTCAAATCTTAATCTTCCGTAGTACATAATAAAACTTTGTCGCATAATTAAACTGAATGGTGAAAACAAAAAGAATACCCAGACTTTGGCCAGCGCATTCTTAATGGATTTATTTTTTATTGGTAATTGCAAATCGCAAACACAAAAGCATTAAAGCGTTGCTTCACCCGACTTCAGCAAACGATTCCATAAATAATTCAACAGCATCCCCATTTGACTCGGCGACGAAACTCGACCATTAAAATAAAATGGTCTTTAATTAGTCTTAAAGGCTGGCCGACGTTTTTACAGTTCTTGTAAACGAATTAAAACATCACCGAGTGACTAATTAATGTGCTCTACAGGAAGAGATTTATAAAAGGGCTTTTAGTTTCACAAATATATTACATTGGGACGACAAAATTTCATGATTATTTAAATGATCCCTTCTCTTAGGAGAGGTGATGTGGAACTCAAACAACATTTGGCGGACTTACTGATAATTAGTTAATTGGAGTTTAGCGTGCTCTCCGAGGCTTATGGTTGTTAAAACACAAATATGCCAACTCCATCCTTTAATTCTTTATATCCAGGCATGAGTTTTGATCAGGAAATAATATCGAATAAAATTCTTTAACAAAAAATGGAACCGACTCAGAACGCACAAAAAGGTTAAAAATAACTGTGTCATTTAACTGCTTCAATTTACTTAAAGCATATCTTTGAAGTCGGTGCCAGCCAAGTTTAAAGAACATTTATTTAACTAAATGACGCAGTTATTTTTTACTTTTTAGTGCGTTTGGAGTCTGTTCCATTTTTTTGTTAAAAAAAATTATTTCTTACTTTTTAGTGATTTATCGACACGTAACCTACTCGTAATATACTGAGAGTATAGTACGTAGTATATGATACGGCACTAGTATTCAAAAAGCTACCGATACTTAGACAAAAACCAAAATCGCTACAAGTGTGGCGATAAAATTTGAAGAGTTCCTTCAGTTTTACCGAGATATCATCATCAGATCGTAATATGATGACTATGGGAGCATTTTGGAAGTATTCCCTTTCTAATAAAAAAGTATTATCAAAATCGGACAACTCTGTAAGAAGTTATACATAAAAAAATATACGCGTCGAATTGAGAACCCGTTTTTTTCGTCGGTTAATAAAAATGATATGACTGACTTTGAGACTGTTCTATCATGATTATCAGTCTGGAGCTCAGAGCCACCACACTGCTCCAGCGCGGCATGGCGGGCAGGACTGTATCGTACTGTAATATTGCAGACCCTCCGTTCCGTGCGCCGCGCCTGTCCGTGTCGCAGCGCAGCTACGCGCGGGGCGACGTGTTGCGAGCGAACTGTTCCGTGGACGAAGCGTATCCGGCGCCCAACATCACCTGGATACTGGATGATCACAAGGTATGTATGATTTGTTGTTATAGACAAATGTCATCATCATCATTATCATTATCAGCCTATTAACTGCCCACCGACTTCTTAACTGCAAACTCATATGACCGCGCCCCCCCGAGGAGCCGTCGACATCTAAATAGGTTTCACCCTTACACTCAAGCAAGTAATGTACTAACTAAATAGATTCCTAGCTCTAGGAAGATACAAAATTGTAAGAGTTTCTCTAAAATATTAAAACATCTGGCATACTTTCCGATGTAAAGGTTGTAAAATAACTGAAATTTTTCTGATGCTCTCGTTTTATATTTATAAAGAATGAAATTTTTCAAGCATATATCCATTTTTTGACTATTTGTATCTAAACTTGACTTTCAGGAAAGCCGTAAACATGCAATAATATATTATTGTCAACCGCATTAGAATTAAAACAATAGTTACTAAAGCATCTGGCGTACGTTGCTATGCAAAGGCTATAAAAGAACTCGAAATTTTCTGATGAATTTCTTTTACATTTTGTTAAGATACACAAAAACAACATCAAAATATACAGGCATAGATTTTGAATTATTTAAAAAAACTTGCGTTCACATGCAATACTATTGACAACTGGCTGTGCCTCACGATTTTACACGCATAGACCCGCATACCACGAGAATGACGGGTTCAAAAGTGGCCTATGTGCTAATCTAGACTATAATCTATGTCTGTGCTAATTCTAATGTTAATTAAATAATAATAATTGGTGTGTTAGAGAAAAATTTACACACGTAGCAACGTTAGGTAACCTTATCCTACAGGAATATTGTTTACAATATAGACAATATTATTTAATATGTGAGAGCAACCTCAGAAAAGTGTTTTTCATTTTTATTACTTCGACTTTACTTTTTCGACTAGTACTTTTTTTTACTTTTAGTCTTTTGGAAACATTTGAAAATTTTTATTAACGCAGTGTAAATAATCTCGCTTCCCGCCGTCACTATGTTTAGATCTTATAAACTGCCAACATATAATGTGGTTTTCATTAAATGATAGAAGCATTAAAGAGGAAGATCAAACTTATTTACCACGAACACAGTCCTCATACAAAGTTGTCTGGCCACTGCAAATCCAAATTGTTTAATTGAACTGCTTTGATTGTGTTAATAAAAAAATGCTTGGTTTAGAGCTTCCAGGCGAAAGGAGCCGCGGGCATCCACTAGATTTATATAAACAAGACAAGTAAAAGGCAATACAATAAGTATCTACTTATGTACATAGACGTATCGGTACGTAAGGCGATACCCCAGGGGTAGTGAATATCAAAGTCAGACTCAGAGATGCATCCGACGCCCCACATTCTCTTATACGAGTATGTTCGTACGTAGGTCTTCGCTACGTTGCGATAAATTGCTTTACATTGTAGTCAGGCAATAAGAATATTTCTTTGTAAGATTCAATATTAGTACCTACACTAGCGAACGTAGTCGACTTTTTCCACCAAATATGAAAATTACAATTTTTAACCAACGAAAAAAAACGTAGCAGGTTCTCAATTCGACACGTATGTTTTTTTTGTGTATGACCACGCATAACTTTTTACAGAGTTGTCCGATTTAGATAATTCTTTTTTTATTAGAAAGGGCACACTTCCAAAGTGGTCCCATTGTCATCATGTTATGATCTGATGATAATATCCTGGGAAAATTGTGGGAACTCTTCAAATTTTATAGGCACACTTGCAACGATTTCGGTTTTTGTGTAAGTATCGATAGCTTTTTGGCTACAAGTGCCGTATAATATGCTATACTATGACAGCATAGTACGAGTACGTTACGTGGCGGGAAATCACTAAAAAGAAAGAAAGAAAAAATAGAACCGACTCAAAACTTACTAAAAAGTAAAAAATAACTGTGTCATTTAGTTGCGTTAATTAACAGCCAAGGTTTCTACTTTAAAAACATTACCTAGAACCCACAAACTGCTTTTCTACGTTAAATAAATGTTCTCTAAATTTGCTGGCGCCGACTTCATAGATATGCGTAAGTAAATTAAAGCAACTATAGTGCCTGCGCTCTAACATGGTGCCTGTGACATATGTCATTAACTTTCCGTTTCACTCTTGAAAGTTGAAGCGATTTATAAATTATGACTTAGTATTTCAGCTGTTCCAAATTCTTAATATATTAAATCGTTAATAGCTGTAGTAACTTAAATTTAAAACCGTTAAACCCAGCCAGAATGTTCTAGTCTACAAATAAAATTAAATTGAAAGAAAAATTAAGCAAAGTGTTGTAACGTATAACGTAACGCCATAGACGTGTCTAGTGATGGAACGTACTTCTACGATGAATAGTCGATATTTTTTTTAACAATAAACGTATATTGTAGTACAATTTTTATTTTTAAAAAGTCTATAATTTTATACAACAACAGAACATCAGGGAAAGTTTACTCAAAAGGTTGCAAAGAAGAAATATATTTTATTCGTCCTAACTTATATCAGAATTAGGAACATTTGAGTTGTCACTAAATTCATCATCTGAATCTATGACGAATATTATTAACAACTAGCGGTCTCCCGGTATTTCACCCGCGTAGTTCCTGGTCCCGTGGTAATATCTGGATACAAATTACCTTATGTCACCCCTTATGAGTCGAGCTATCATATACAAAAGGTTTTTTTATAATCCGACTGATGACTGATGTAGTTTCAGAAACAGACAGACAGACAATAATTGAAAAAAAATGTTATTTTGATGTATGTACCGTATGCATATATGCACAAACAGACACTGCAATTTTATTTATATGTATAGATGAATTAATTATGTTGTTAATATGGACGTCACGATCCCAATCAGTCATAATATCCCTTTTTGTTTTATTCACGACCTTCGACCAGCCTTCAGGTTAATCTTTGTTGATGGCCTCTTGTAACAGTGCCAACATGTTATTTGCCGTTAATGGCGGTGAAGTAGGTATTAATTTTTGCGGCGTGACTGAAAATTAAATGGGAATATGGAAAAAAGTATTTAAATTCAATCAATCAAATCATTCAATCAAATAATCAATTATTTCATAGGTAATGCTGCGTTCGCAACGCTGATGTTATAAATGCTGATTTTATAAAGCTTCAAAATAGGAATTGAAATTAAAAGCATACATGTTATTTGGGCCCAATAACATTATATCTAAGGACCGAGGTCAGACCTATTGTCATCTCTTCTAGAGCATAGGTAGGAGTTGGTGCCTTTTGACGCCGGACTAAGGCAATAAGCTCCAACTTTAACATTTTTATATCTACTCCGTTTTCCAGTTCATCAACTCGCTGTTGCGATTGGATTGGTTTGAGGTTTATTAACCTGTACCAAATGGTAAAGCGGGGCAGATTGAGATTTTCTTAATTTGTCTTGGTCTGGCTGGAGGAAGGCTATCGCCGTGGCTAGTTACCACCCTACCGACAAAGACGTACCGCCAAGCGATTTAGTGTTCCGGTACGATGTTGTTTCATTCTACACCTAACAAGTTAGCCCACATCCATCTTAGACTGCATCACACATCAGGTGTGTTAGCAGTCAATTGCCAACTTGTAGTTGTTAAAAAAATTATCGCAGAGACTATAGTCAATAAAAGTTTAATCCCTAGAAACTATGCATTACTATAACCGCGATAACAAAGTCTCCTCATAAATAACGATCAAATAATAATTTGCCTTTTAAGTTAATTTTTTTACAACATTAAAAAGAGCTAGATTTATGCTGCGAGTATCGTCAGCGATAAACATGAATTTCTAAGCGTCACATCCCTAGTCACTGACGTCAACGTCATACTGACAACTGTCACCCGCACTTTCTTACAGCAATTCGAGTATAAATGACACAGTTATTTATAATTTTTTAGTGTGTTTTAAGTCGGTTCTATTTTTCGTTAAAATTTTTTATTGAGAATGTGTTTAGTAACAGTAAGGTATTCTTGAGATAATATATAATGCCATTGCAGACTTCGAATAAAGATGAATTACCTAAAGTATACATAGTTTCGTTACATCTTAAAGGGATAAGGCTGCGTTTTCCTTAAATACTCCCAGTAGCTTAAATTTTTTCGCCAATTTCAACAATTGTTTTTATATTTCAGCCAACATAAACACAATTTTGACAAAATAAATACTAAAATCTTTCTAATTTTTATACAATTATTTGTGAAAACTACCTGAAAATCCGTTCACTAGTTAGAGTTTATCCCGAAAAAGCACACAGACAAACAAATGCGTTGAATAGTCATAATCACGGAAGCATGCCAGCAACCTGACTGACAGACAGCTTTACAAATAAAGTTTATTTTTCGTCCTTTTACAGTACGCTGATATTAGACGCGTATTTTTTTTCAGGATAACTTCAGGATCATTTCAGGATAACTTCGCTGATTATAAAACGAAATACAGCTAGCATCCAACAGGTTCAATATCCACGACTCCCCCCTATTCCCCCCACTTGTAGAGGAACTACAAATAGACTGAACGAGGCTGTGCCCCTGAGACCTGACACGCTGAGGCACCTGTGAGGAATTTGCTGTAGGAGTTTCATTTTTGGCTTTATTCTCTCGCCCTATTTCAAAAATGTGTTATCGAAATATTTAGTAGGACAGTAGTAGACAAATTTTGTAATAAGAGAGTTCACCTGATACATATCGCGGACTTTTTATCTATACTAATATTATAAGGAGGTAAAGTTTGTAAGTTTGTAATAAAGATCAGTCGGGGCTAATCTTCGGAAATACTGACCCGATTTTAAAAATTCTTTCACCAGTAGAATGCTACGTTATCGGTGAGTGTCATAGGTATTTTATATTTGTATTGTATATATTACCCGAGTTATCACAGTTTTTGTCGCGCGATTTGGACCGTGAAATTTATTAAATCGGCTTTATGCACTTGCGCTGCTTTAGCTATTGGATATAATTGAAAACATTGTATGAAAATTTTATGGCATCTTAAAAAGTTCTACAGTAAAGTCCGCAATAGCATATATCTATGTTTTATATTTTGGCAGATATATAACTTTTTGTGTTTAAAAAAATCATTTAATCCATATGCTTACGTTTACGTCATTATTTATACAACTAAACTTAAATCCTTATCAAAATAAATTATTTGCCTTTTACGAGGTTTTCACGCGGACGAAGTCCCGGGCGACTGCTAGTACTCCTAATCAAGAAAAACAAACCTTTCGTACACTGTTTCGTTATATCTCAAATAGAAAAACCTTCTTCAGGAACCACTAACTATTGGTAAAAACAGCACGACAGTCTATTCTGTAGTCTTTGGGAGTACCGCGCACAGACATATAGACAGATGCGGTGGATGACTTTTTTTATAATATTTAAGGAAACGAAGTTCGTAATCTCTGAATTAAATCTAAGAGCTTTCACTTATAAACCATGAAGCTCCCAATTCCGAAGGGAAGTTCAAAACTTGAATATTTTTTAGAAAAGCGACATCAGCATACAATAACATTGAATGCTTCCTGTACTCGTACGTACTGCATAAAGAATTAAAAGTGAAACTGGATGGCGGTAGACTCTCGCGGGAAATCACGAATTGTCTTGCAGAAGAGGGCTTTTTGAATATTGCACAAATATTACACAAAACTACTATCGGGAACTGGCTCGCTGCTTTATAAGTGTATAGGCTTAGAATCGAGAGGCTCTGGGTTCAAGTCATGACTTGGAGAAATATTGAACTTGTCTTGTGAAAATTTGTGTACTTAAAATGAAAATAGACTTTTATTCTGAAAAATAAGTATTATTCTCGCTAGATTTAAAAACTGATTAGAGATAATAGCCAAAATATACGATATTTTATGCTCTCGATACCTTTAAAATTACTGTTAAATGAAATAAAAAAGGTTTTCAATATACTGTTTTCTTGTGGCTTTGATGCTGGCAGGACTAGGTAAATTGATGATTTTAACATACTAAATATTTTTTTCATTAAATATGTTGTTAAAAATGTTTCTATACAAACGATTTGATAGTTAACATCCTGCTGTTTTCAATTTAAACCCGTTTATTTGCACGGACATTCGAATCAAAGTTTATTGGCAGAATCAAGTATCAATTCACTTCCTAACAAGCAGTCAGCAATTCCACCGAGAGATGCACAATTGTCCTCCGAATACTCGCAACAGTTGAATTGTGTAAAAATTTAAAGCACGTTCAGGATACTGCAGTATTTAAAGTGTAAATTATATACAAGATGGCGCGCAGTACTACAACAGACTACAAGGATAACTTCAAGCGCTATGCGACACTTGGCATTGCGAGAGAGTTTTATTAAGTTCTTTTGTACTTTTTTGAGTTCACGTCTTCCCGTTGGTTATGCAATTTTTTGGTATTATGTAATATTGTGAACTGCCTTGTTGTCGTTGATGGATACTTTATGTGGCCTCTGATCACGAAGTTCGGCCATTAAATTCTCTATGGCGCTATGATACTTTAACCTATTCATTCTTCCAGTAAGCATTTCAGCCTAGAACTTGAAAGTTGATGGTGTTATAACAAAGTGTGGTTTAGCTAGCTTTAAAAGAGGGTTTGGGTTTATTATAATGGTGCCGATTTTTCTTTAGCGTACTCACAAACGCATTTGTTCTGACATTTTACTTCTACGCTCATAGCCAAACTTCTTAAACATATTCGAGAGTAGAATAACAGCTATTTTGATCAATTTTTCTATTTATATGATGATTGTCATTCTACTTATTATGAAAGAATCATCAGGCTAGATCTTTCCTTATAAGAAGACGGGATTTAAAGCGTTAGAGTCCCTACGCTCCTCCACTGCTGGTTGATGGACACGCACGATCACTATCAGATGTTGTTGATGGTGACCAAGACTTTCAACTACAAAACAAATGTACTCCCATGCAAGCCCATTAGCGTGGGACACTATTATTACTAGACATTAACGGCCCACTACATAGACAGGTCTCCTCCCATTTAAGAGAGGGGATGTGCAGCTTAGGCCCACTGTTGCTCCACTTAACGATCACGATCAGTCACTATTGATAAGACGCTGTCGGGACCGATAGCAGAACAACATGTACTCACTCTCCAGCAATGCCATTAGCGTGAGTGCGACAGTGGCGACAAATAACGTCGTAATTTAAATAAGAAGATGGCCGCCAGATGAAATACTATCAAATAAAAGACGTACGTGCTCGCTGTACAAAGGACCTGTAATATTTCGCGGCGCCATCTTGTTCTTGCAAAATTTTTTAACGTCTTTATTTTTTGAGACGTAAGTAATTTTAGATTCACTCCAGAGCTCCTCGAGAGATGTTTTCTAGAGCTCCGGCTAATAGTATAATAAAAATGTTATGTTAACGAGGTTTTTAGAGCTAAGGAGTTCGTTAGAAAAATATTTTTTTTTTGTTTTAATAAAATATGTTTTGATTCGTTTAATCAGAATTGAAACTAGTCTGGATTTTTCAGTTGACGACCAAGGTAATACTGTTCAAAAGGTCTTGGTTTTAATCCTGAGGATTCATTGAGGATCAGAAAAATTGAGTATTTTTTACGACTTATGGCGGGACGCGTTTAACGAATAAAAATTTTATAATGTCTTCTTGGCCTTGTTATGGACTATACGTGCCATACAGCCATTTAGGTTTTCTGTAAGATGCTCGGCTTCGTGTGACTGTCAATATTATGGTCAACATTATTGATTGTTCCTAAGAAAAAAAACATTAAGTGACAAACGTGTCAAATAGCTCTTGTTTCATGAATACGACAAACTTACCATTTCCAGAGTGTAATAATAGCATTCCACAATTATATAATTTGGTGATAAATAAAAAACTGTTATAAAGTATTTTTGACATAAAAAAAAAACAGAACTAACCAAATATTATTTTCGTTTGATCAATTCTCGTGGACCCTACACGAACATTAATATTTATGAGTCAGAATAAGAGTCAAAGAAAATAAAACAACATCTGAGTTTAAATTTTCTTTGGCACAAGTTGGCCGAAGATTTCACTCAATTACTGCAAATAAAAGCCACCAACGAATACGCTTTGAAGTTATAACGCCCGACTTACATTGTTCCATTCCCGAGAATGAGGATAATTTAATCAAAACAAATTCAAAAGAAGAAGGCTTGAGAAGTGACTCTACCGACGTATCGACCTTCTGAAAATTTATACTACTAAGGTGAACAAGCAGTAGTAAGTTCTTTTAAATGTCAAATGTATTACATTTATTCGAATTAATAGCCCAAAATCTTTAGCTATTTACAAAAGTTGAAATTTTGAACGACATTAATTAATTTTGACATTCGATTCCGAATTCGACAAAAAATGTTCGTTTTATATACTAGAATATTTAATAGATAAAAAGTGTGTTTACAGCTGAATATTGTAAAGTCATCATTTCCACCAATTTTTTTATTTAAGAAATTATTTATAACCAAAAGTTTGGATAGGACAATATTTACAGATGTTAGTTGTACATCATGTGACTACGTTCTGCTGTTGCACAAGTTTAGATACCGCTCCTATGGAAATATCAAGATAAAAAGGATCCTGTGTTAATCTGGGGTTCAATTGCTTCTTTCTTCTATGTAATATTAGTAGCTTATTATGATAGAATGATGGTCGCTACTTAATTCTGACTATTGGCTGAGTTTCAAGACGGCAGTATCACATTTCGATATCTGTAAAGCTAGGCAGTAGAACCGTGGTCTGTAATGCTACTGGAGCAATGTAAACAGGCCTTAAACAACTAGCGACCGCTATGAATGATAAAGAGCCGATAAACTTTTTCCATAAACGGTTCTTTAAGCTCGGTAGTTAAAAATTCCGAAGTAGTCCCATCTCTTGAATTATACAAAAACACAGACGTATTTAAAATTCATGAACAATCAGGAGCACGACGGATCGCCATTACCATACTGGCTGCGGAAAACTTCACAACAGAGAAACTTATTCATACTGTCTCAAACGACTGTGATCATTGATTTAATAGAATAATTTATTTATTGAAAGAAAGAAAGAATACAATACTTATTCTAAAATAACAATTCAAATTATGCCTATACGAATGGTGGCAAGATGTGTTGATAAAGTTACAATGCCAGGTTATTTTTTTTACGTAATTTGAAAGTAATTAAATTTACCACAATTTACCACAATATGCATTATTTTTTTGTTTGATTTGTTTATCGAACGAAAATAATTTAAAAAGTTATTAACATACTTGGGACTTGCTCACGAGATTTCCGTCATGTGGATTAATAAGTCAAGTGCTCAGATTCCGACAGTCGTTAGTGTTAATAGTATACTTGTATAGTAACTGTAACTTTACCTTTAAAAAATTATCCCTCGACTTTAGATTAAACGTTGCATACGAAGATACTAGTCCATGAGATGGTTCGTAACGTGAAGAGATTCCTCACTTTGGAACTCTGTTCCTAATTATGTATTATAGTTCAAAATTGAAAAATAAATTAGCATAAAATTAGAAAAAAAATCACCATCGTCAAAACAAACTAGCTAGCTAACTTGTGTTTTTGTGTAACAACTAAGTTAAGATTGAGTGTGATTTACTTCGAGTATCGTTTTGTTGTTTTTAAATCCATCTTTGGCATAACCATGTATTTTAAAACAAACATAATGTGTCTTCTCCATAAATTTTTCATTAATAACCATAAAATTTACTATAAATTTTGTGATTTCTACTTTGATTTAAACAAACTCTTGAACAAAAGTTAGTAATTATAAAACAAAACACGAGAGTGAAAAGTTTTTACGAAATTCATCCTATAAAATATAGTATAAGAGTAGTTTGTCTCTAAAGAAATTCCGAGCTAGTGCCCTTCCAACCGTACTGAGCCCGCCGGATAAACGTCCTCTCCTTCAATCAGAACACTTGCCCAACTGTGAAATATTATTACAATGGAGGATCAAAGGGGGTACAGCTAGCAAAAACGTACAAGACTTGCATTTTAACTGAATGTTATATTCCATCAAAACATCCATGTAAAAAATTAGGAATATCTCGCCGCAATCATTCGCCATCAAAAGTTGTGAGATCGTATGCAGACCCATGTCGATCATTTGAGATAAAATAAAAAATGTAAATCAAAATTCGTTTATGTACAAGCACGTTTGAAATGGAGTAAAGTCCTGTACATTATTGCGTAGTGTACAATTTTTTTATCATGGGGAAATCCACATGAATACCTCATCGTCTCTGGATGATAAAGAGGTACCTACTCGTAATATCGGACTATGACCGACCAAAGCTATTATATATTCATCTGTTTACAATAACACCAAACTAACTAATAATTTTGTTAAAACCGAGAATCAAATGGGGTAGGCAATTACACTATGCAATGTACGAGTATGAGGCTGTGATGGCTCAGAGAGAGGCTTCGTAGTGGTCAGGAGAGAACAATTTGGACTCATCCGATGCGTTGCAGGAGAGTCGGGCGCAGTCTTATAACTCAAGATCACCTGCCTCCTTGATGGGGACCTCTGGGAGAGAGGTACTGGGAATCTATCGGGCTGGAAGGTGCACCTTGTGTTACTGGTGAGCCTTCATGACTTTAATTTAACGAATAAACAGTTTACGTTGCGGCCGCCGTTGAGAGCAGCAGTTTGGCTGGTGGGAGGCTTTCGCCGTGGCTAGTTACCACCCTACCGACAAAGACGTACCGCCAAGCGATTTAGCGTTCCGGTACGATGTCGTGTAGAAACCGATAGGGGTGTGGATCAGTCACTTAACATCAGGTGTGATAGCAGTCAAGGGCTAACTTGTAGTCAATAAAAAAAGAGCATCGCGGTAGAATAAAAAAATTTTTTAGCAAAAAATAGAACAGACTCAAAACGCACTGAAAAGTAAAAATAACTGTGTCATTTAGTTGCTTTAATTTACTTAAGCATATCTATTCGGTTCTATATTTGGTTAAAAATTTTTATTTCTTACTTTTTAGTGATTTATCGATACGTAACCTACTCGTACTATACTCTCATTGTATATTCATTATACGGCACTAATAGCCAAAATGCTACCGATACTTACACAAAAACCGAAAACGCTGCAAGTGTGCCTATAAAATTTGAAGAGTTCTTTCAATTTTGCCAGGATATCAACATCAGATCGTAGTATAATGGCGATCTTGAAAGTGTGCCCTTTCTAATAAAAAAAGAATTATCAAAATCGGACTACTCTGTAAAAAGTTATGCGTGGAAAAAGTTATATATAAAAAAAATATACGTGACGAATTGAGAACGTCCTCCATTTTTTTCGTCGGTTGAAAGCATTCCCGTGGTACAGTTATCAGATGACGAGTAGGGTTTAGTCGGTAAAAGTCTGATATAACCTCACACCACCCCAAGGCGATGAGGTATCTATGAGGATTTCCCCATGATAAAACAATTGTACACTACACAATGGCGGACACGACATGTTAACTGAATATTATGTTGCGAAAAATTCCCCATCAAAATAAATACTTATTCACTTTTATTTCAGCGGTCTTGTTTCGTGGAAAACACAATTTGTTATGTGATTCATATGATTGTGACACAAAATTGTTTTGTGTTCTGTGAAACGATGGTCTTCTCTGTTTTTAAAAGTGTTGGAATTGGTTTGTGCGTGATTGGTTTGGATGTAGAGAAACAGGTAGGACTGTTTTACATAAAACAAGACAGAAAACGTTTTGAATTTTTATTTGATAAAATTATTTTAGTTATAACATAGCCCCAAGCATTCCTTTTCTTTTGGACAGTTTATTTTCTGGGTTATATAACAGTAAATGTGATCTTATCAATGAATTTGAACTACTCACTAAGTACTTGTTATAAATAGCTTTTATTTTTTCCGGCGTTTTTTCGACTGCTAGTCTCTCAATTTACTCTACAATGTATACAAACTCAAAGACAGTACGCTAAACCATTAGCATCGATAGGAATTGTTACTAAAATAAAAATATTACAACCGGATTGAACTGTATGCCGTTTTGTGAGAAGGGGGAAGGCCTGACTCTGCCTGGCATCTTTTTATCTCATAAACTTGGTACATAATATAATATTGCAAAATAAAAACGAAAAACCAATGTCATTTTTATGGCGGGAATTTACACAACAAATACTTAGTCACAAACTAACTTACTAACAAGCTACTAAATAACAAGCTACCAGTAAGTTATTGTAACAATATCATTTGTAACAAAAAAAGAAAGAAAAGTAAAAAGGAAGAGAAAATTCGTCTCAAAATTTCACCGATACGAGAGGGCGGAACACAATATTGATAACATCGTCCGTTTCTTGATACAATAGTTACGGATGAGGAAAAAATCAGGCTGTTTATTTGAGACAAATTGGACGAAAATAAAACCTTTCCGCTGCTAACGAGTGGATGGGGATGCTGGAACAAACACCCTGTACCAAAACAGTAGCTCTTTTTCTAAATTAGGTGCTTAGTTTTACTAGAAAAAAGGTGGGCATATTTTTAAAAAATAACCTATTGACTGTTAATACAAGTTAGTTTTTAACTGCGATCTTTCTTGTTGGTAAATTAATATCAAGTTAAATCAAACTGTTAAGATTTTTGCTGGCTAAATTACTCAAAATAAATGAACTTTGAATTTTGATTTTATGATTATTGATGAAATATTACTTATTGTGTTTTAGTGTGAAAGGTATGGTTGCCGGAGTGACTAAAGACATGATTGATGGACAGTTGGACACAGAATTGCTCTTGCGTGTTCCTTGCATGTCCTGCACAGTGTTGCTCTTTTTATAGACGATACTTAGTCTACAAATCGCCTACAGGTGGGCTACAGAGATGCTATAGTGCTTTCAATTCAACGTAGGCAAAAAATTACAGCCGACCGAAATAACAAAACGCTGAATCACGTTAAATGTGTTTCTCAAAAGGACAGACATAATATATTCAGAATTTATGTATTAAATCCATAAAATAAATTATTTTCTCGTTTGAAGAGCATTTTTATTTGCCTCTGGAAAAGCTCTTGCGTTATGAATTAAAAGCTTCGAATACTTATTCATAGCCCGCATTAAAATTAAATTCAAACATTTGTAAGTAATTTTCAGTAAAGATTAAAATGATTATATGCTAACCTTCTATAAAAACAAATCGACCCACAGAATGCAATAGGTACAACTTACATGTATAAAAAAGAAGGAGCATAGTACCAGTCCAGCCTCCGCAAACACCAATTCCCACTCTCCCACCCACCCACTCGGTTTCACCTCTTTAGAGGGATTGATGAGCCTCTGGCAATCGAAGGTTGCAGTATAACCATTTCAAGAGGCTGGACTAACAAACGACACAGACCGGTGTTGGGCAGCAGCGACACCTGGGCAAATCTAGCTCTACTGTTGCAGAAGATTGATGACGATAAAAAATAAGTATGACAATTAAACTATAACATCCGGTTGTTGGAGGGCGCTGCTATGTTGTAGGGGAGATTAGAGTAGACCCGTAACACTATGACCACCTCGAATGCCCAGCGTGTTCATCAGTCACACCTTTGTATGGATGACAAGAAAAACAAACAGCTCCTAATTCCCGACAACTTCGCTATTTCTAGCTCTAGCAACGGTTATGGTAACGTCGGGGAAGGGTGATAAAAATCCCTGGCAGAGATTTCGCTGCCAACCTCGACGACTAGACCTTACACGACTGGTATGGGAACCAGTCGTGCAAGGTCAAGTCGTCGAGGTTATGTAAGGTATTTCTGTGAAATACCTAGTACACATGTATTTAATAAGACTACATATACTTCTAGTTTCGTGGCGACACGTCGCCTGCCGTGGCTGTCTTCAGTCAGCTACGAATCCGTCCTATATCCTTGGAGTAAGACCAACACAGATCGATCTCTTTCCCAATTCTTAAGCCACGTATGAAAATATAGTATGCGTTTCCTGAAAATGCTACAATTATGTCAAATAAAAGATTGTGAACTACATTTCTCTGAAAAGTTTCTTGTTACATATGAGATTGGATTTTTAAGAATTCATACTCTTCGCGTTTTACTAGAAGTACAATACATGAAAATTGTTTAAATTCTAGGAAATATCCTTTTGTACTCTTACTAATATAAAGGGTCACGAATTGTTAGAATGTTAAAAAACTAGGTTATTTATTTTGAATAGTATTGTAACGTGATGGCAAAGAAATAAACACAGTTTGTTGCTTCTTTACAGTGCAGCCAGATTATACGCTGCATTAACAAATAGCCCATGGTTTTTATTCCGGAAAACTATAAAGTTCCCTCGGACCAAACAATTAAATATACATATTGTAACATAATATATTCAATAAACATAACCCCTTTTTATCAATCAGGAAAAGTATTGAAAATCCCCAACACAAGTGTACAATGTGGCAGTCTGTAAATGTTCTAACAGTTTCCCATTTCCCGAGAACAAATCATAGAGATGGTATCGGAATCGATTTACATTTTTATTTCTGTGCAAAGAACCCCCGCTCGTGTTCCAACAACATTGTAACGGCTTGACCAGTTTTTGTTCCTGATCGTTTACATTACGCTTTGTCCCGGCTCCGCTCGTTAGTATAAAAGGTTTTGTGTTTTTCTTCAATTTGCCGTTTATCAACAATGTTTTGTTAAATCTCCCGTCGCTTGTATCAATTTTGTTTTAACAATATCCGGCCTTTTATGCTGGTCGTACATCTACGAGTAAGTATTTTAATATTTAGTACATGTGAGCCTTTGAACTGCAATCACATCTGGTAGTAAGTGATGATGCGAGCTTCAAGAACTTTTTAAAAGCAGGTAACCCTTTTGGTTCGTAGCAGCAGCCATTTTGGACTAATCTTTACGAAACATAACTAAACACCAGCACCAGAAAAAACCACCCGCTTTTTAAAAACTGTGTCGAAATCGGCCCATTCGTTTGAGCGCTACGATGCCACAGGTAAACACCCACACACACACATACACACATACACCCATAGACAGACAGTTAGATATCGACCTCAAACTTATAACACCCCTTATTTTGCATCGGGGGTTAAGAAGTAACTAGATAAAGGAAAAATCCGTAGCAAAGCAAATCCTTGTAACCAATTAGTGTAGAAAATGAATCAGCTTAACCCTTTTCTATTAATCTGAGAGGCTGATTATTCAATTTTTTATTTGCTTCCAACGTAATGGAAAATGGATTAGATTATTCAATTATATTCCGACATAAAAGTTTTTAAAAGCATAGATGCGTTCTATATTGGTGAGACAAATATTTGCAAACTTTGTTTGTGATTTAAAATTAACAGCTTTTCACTAAATGCATGTGAAAGTCAAAAAATCTATTTTTTATTTTTTTACCAGTCTGTCTGTTTGGACCCACTAATGTCTGAAATTTTAGTCGAATTGTGAAAAACTCATTTTCGTAGGTATATAATATCTAGACTCAAGAGATGTAATATAGACTAATTTCTATCCAAACATTCTCACAAGACCAGGATTGTCAGGTGATGGACTTGCACCGCAGGATATAGGCCTTTTTTAAGAACTTACACAACGGTTCTGTACCATCAGCATCTAGTTCTAGACTTCCTATAACCTGCTAGAAGTCGCCGGTTCTCCTAGTGGGCACGGACAGAGGTCTACTAAAACTGCGCTTTCCTGCGGGATCTACAATATTAATTAATTTAGCCCTGCGGTGACCAACCCCCCCTGCCCAGAATTGTCACTAATAGGTAAAGCTTTCTTTAAGCACAAATAAATGTAAAAAATGAAAACGACGCGTCTGATTATACATAGTCAGTGGTTCCATAGTAATATTAGTTTTATTTGAATCTCTGTAATAACTTCTCGAATGAAATCGGATTTATTATAGAGGATCATATTCTCCTTGTTAAAAGATTTTCCGCAAATTATAAATGCTGTTACAACGTACGAGCATATTAATGTTGGATCTTCTTATTTCTCGCTACTGCGTTTTAAAGTGAATATCTATTTCATTTTAATGCCAAGTGGTTTATTGTAGGTACGAGTTAAATGAATTGTAAATGTTCAACATTATTGTGTAGATGCGTTTGATGAGAGAAATTGTCTTTGCTTACCTTTTACCTTTAGTGTGAAAACAAGCATATCGTGAGGCATGGTCATGGCTGTAATGACAAACAAGGATACAGCCTATGGTGGGAGGAACTTGTCGAAAAAATGTCTTCTTACTCATGTCTTGATGATCATAGACCAAGCAATAGTACCTAAAACGAAAACGAAAGCGATAGAAAGATGGACATTCCATATTTATGCAGTGCGAATCAGGAATGAGGACCGAAAATGTTTTGGATACCTCCAAGGTCTACGTAAAAATGCATGCCACTCCGATGTTAGGCGGCGAATCAGTGGTCACAGGGTGAAGGCACTAGATTAATAAGTTTCTGTCTATGTGGACCAAAATATATCCTGTAGAAACGCCATAAATATGATATGGTTTGACGTTATGAGTTTTTCTGCACTTTCTTACAATTTCAAAGCACCCCGCTGACAGCAAGTCGTTTGGTATGATCTCTTGCTGTCTGCGCGGCGTGGTGGAACGCATAATGCAGAACTTATAATGGCTGAACTCTTATGTGGGCTCTTAGTTCGAGAGGCCTAGGACTGTGCTTTGGACTTGAGAATTAGAATAATATATGAGTGCTATTGTTCTGCAGATAGCGGAGACGGTGACTTGGCGGACATCGGAGCAGGACTTCAAGGAGCGCGGCGCCTTCAGCCAGCTCGAGCTGACGGTGCTGGAGGCGGAACACTACCGCGTGGGGCTGACGTACACCAGCGCCAGTCTCAGCCGCGTCTACCCCGACCACTATATTTACGACCGGGAAGTGGATGATGAGGTTGTCAGGTGAGTAAAGCACGGGACTTCAAAGTAATTGTCAAGACACATGGCGCAGCAGTTTGTGTCGTATCACCGTATTTCTGACTCTTTCTATTGTGGACTTATCCTCATCACATCACATTAACCCATGGACGTTCAATACTGAACATGGGTGCTTCTAGGGACTTTTAGAAATCCTGACCTATTTGTATGACAATCTACCTAGTGGGGATAGCTTTCCAGCATAGTATCGCCATTCCAACACGTTGAGACCACAACGTTTATCGACTCTATAATAATAACCTTCACTTTAAGCCAAATATATTATGTTTCATGCAGTAATGCCTCTTCATCAGATACACGATGGTGCCCCCCACCAGCGGTCAGTTCGCGCTGGGCTGCGTGGCGACAATCTTCGACATCTATGCGCGCAAGAGTGAGCCTGTTCTCATTCGGGAGGATGCCCCCCACCCCGCTTCCGTCACAGGAGAAGATTCATCAGGTAAAATACATCATCATCATTATTATTTTACTTTAATGGTCTATTACAGATCCAAGCCTCTGTTTATAAAGACAGAGAAAATAATAATCATTTCCTACAAATAATTGATCCTTATTATAAAAGGAATTTTATGTAATAAGTATGTTATACTTTTTTACGAACGTTGCCAAATATCTCCAGAACAGTTTATCTGATTCAGATGCGGTTTTGCTGCCAGAGACTTCAAATATTTTGTTGATATGTATGTAAATGGTATGTCTATCTGTGCAGGCACCAAATTGAGCTACAGCGTGCTCCTAGCAGGCGCGGCATGCGCTGCGCTCGTCTCGTTATGATCACATCGCAGCTCGGCCGTACCAGCGTAAGGGAACTGAATGTTGTGATAGACATTAAGGACTGTTGCGTAGACCACATGTATATGCTAAGACTTGAACTTGAATCTTTTTGGAATTTTAATTGCATTAGTAGTAAGCATTAGAAGCTAATTAGCGCTTTCATGACGGAGTTTTAAACGGATTTCTTTACCTCTCTTTCCATCTTTTTCTTTTTGTTTTTAATTTTATACAACATTAGTGAATAGAAGAGTTTCATTCAATGTATATACGGACTTATTTTAAAGTTTCACAGCCCCGAGGGGTCCCCTGGCAACCGTCAGGCAAATAATGACAGCTGTCATTATAGCTCCGTCGCTACCCGGGTAGCCGCGGGCCTCAAAGAAGGTTTGAATGTCAGGCCCACAGGGGTTAAAGAAGATTGATAGTTATAAAAATGAGCCAGAAAATATTTCTCTCGAGTTTTTAAACTGAAACTTTATCCTTTATCTCCAATTTTTCATCCATTAATCGCTTGTCACTTAATAGTAAGTGTTGAACAAGAGGTGCTTAGCAGAGCTGTCAAGGTCAATATGGCAGTGACGCTTCAGCTGACCTGTAACATTTAAATTATCGCATTGGTGCAAGTGTTCCGCGGTCTTTAAAAAGTTTCACTTGCATCGTGGTTTCATAAATTCATACAATTTTTGTTTTCTTGAAATTGAGTTATCACGCTGGGCTATGTAACGCTCCAATAAAAACTATTTTCGTTGTCTAAGTTAATAGACCAGTGCCGATAGCTTTTGGAACCAAAAAAAATCGCAGTAGGATGAAACCCATTCAAGGAAGAGAATATCATAAAAATGAAAGGAAAAATAAATTACGGGTGATTTGAGGTCGGGAAGGGGTTGAGGGTTTAGGGGTAAAAAACGGATTTTCTCGATTTCCGGCAAAACTAAAAGTTCTACGGAAAAGAATTGAATGGCAAAGTTGTAGGTAATAAAAAGATCTAAAACTTTTGCTCCTATACTTTTTTCACATAACTTCAAAATTAATGTGAAAAATTCAAAAACCAAGTTTTTCGTTTTTTATTTTTGTCTTTTACAAATAAAATTTTATTTACTTAAAATTTGGTGAAAACTTGCCTTCTTATGTCCCAAACACGCTATAATTTATTTGATTTGAAATATTTATTTTTTCACCTTATTTTAAATGAAATCCGTTTTTTACTCCTAAACCTTCAACCCCTACCCCTTCCCGTCCTCAGATCGCCCGTAATTTATTTTTCCTTTTATTTTTATGATATTCTCCTCATCTTCTGATGAGTTTTTGTTATTTTTAAGGCTAATTGCACTGGAGTATGTTATGTTGTCAACGCGTTACTGTTATAATCGCTTGATGAAAAGGAATTTGCATTTACAGTTAACTTCCTATACTCGAGAAATTTATAAACAGGTCGGTATGATCTATCTTTACCCCTCTAGTAGTTCAAAAAAACCTTGCCCTTACTATGCGTCCATTCCCAATTCCGAGAATGTTTTGTTTGACCAAGTTTGGAAATGTATTTGGCAATATGTTTGATAAATATTTGTGGTTCGCACGCAATGGTCTTGCTAAAGTAATAATAAATAGATGATACGTACAACCGGCAACCAAAGTTTATACGTACAGAGCGATTTCCATTTTTTTATTGTCATGTACATAAATGACGATAGGGTCAATTCTATTGATGTTTGTTTGTTAATAATAATATATAAATAATAGTAATTATATTAAGAGCTGCGTTGCCGCGCGTACTAGCTGTAAGTTATAATATTATGATAATTATTTCAATGTTAAAAATACTATATGTGAATATGTAAATAAATTTATTAGTTACTTAATTTTTCTTTTATTTCATATAATTTAATCTACCTATACTATAAAAGCAGTGCCATTTCACCTGGGAAGCCTGTGTCCAACAGTAGATGCATAGCTAATGGCTGATGAACGATTTTATACTATTTTATAATCTCATCCCGAAGGAAGTACTGGACTTGCCTTTAGAAAAATTAAAAAATGTGTTAAAAGCCATTTACTAAGTAAAGGTTACTATAAAATTAATGACTTTATTAACGACAAAAATACTTGGAAGCAATCAGGTGTTCTTGCTACCTGATTGCTTCCAAGTATTTTTGTCGTTAATAAAGACAGGATTAACAAAATTGTAATTTTTAGAATAAAAATTGTAACATTGATTTTTAAAAAAAGAGCAACTGCTGAGTTTCTTGTCGGTTCTTCTCCGTAGGATCTGCCTTCCAAACCAGTGGTAGAGTCACTACGTACTGACAGATCTGACGTTTCAAAAGTGCTTGTACACAGCCTACTAGAAATAAATGATTTTGAATTTTACGAAAAATTCTAGAACAGCTGTTTTTTTAATATTTGTAAAATTCCAAAATGACAGGTGAGAAAGTATGAATATGTAAAGAAATTAAGTTAATTTTATTGACGGTACTAAATTCGCTGCTAACGTCTGGCAGCTTGGGGGTTGAAAGAATGAACGATAATATTAATAATTGTTTAATAAAAAAAAATAACATAAAAAGACTACAATTAACGACAATGTTTATAGCATATTCTTGTACCACATATTTCCCCAGGGAGGTAAAAGATACATATAAAATATACATGATATGCATATACCAATAAGAATAAATACTGAAAAATGAAAATTTCTTATAGATCCGACATCTGGATTTTTTAATTAAGGACAAATTTCTCAAAAATTAACTTTTAAGGAAAGTTTTGTCATAAAATTAGGTCTAATGAAAATTGTAGATTATGAAAAAGACGAAAAACATTTTCTTTGATTTTCAATAAAAAAAAAATTCAGATGCTAGATCATCCTATCATTAATAATCATTATTAATTATATTCCAACAGTAATATCAATTTTCAGCTCTCTGGGAATAACTGTAACCTGATATTGTTACTAAACTAACATAGCTTACAGCCATTCACAGCTAGTCGTAAAATATATTATAAAGTCCACACCACTTCTTTGATAATGATCTGTATCAGATATTCTCTCCGTGGACTAAAATATACAGAGGCGACTCATATAAATGTAAAGTGTAATATGCTCCATCGACGAGATGTCTCCGCTAACCTGAGGATACGCCGAGGATACGCCGAGGATACGCGATGGATACGCGGAGGATATAAATCGAATGTTTATGTAAACGGCTCGGTATATTAAGCGCTTCATGGAATCGGTCACACGTGTCTATCTCTATAAATCTCTCTATATATCTATCTATACAATAATTCTTCTTGGTTTAATCTCCTCTATTTGTAGAGCTAAGTAAAGCTTGGTGACTATTTCGAAATATATTCAGGTACCTGTTTACTCACGTACATTTTGAGCAGGTAAGTGCGTAGATCTGAAAGAAAGTCAGATCTACGGCTCCTTTAGATCTCGTTTCGTATGATTTGCTACATGGTGATTTTTTATTCAATGAAAGGTGGTTGTTGATCGTGATTTGACTTGATGTTAAGTGACAATGAAGTCTAAGAAGTGCTAACTTGAAACATTGACATATTAATAGTTAGTACTGTGGACTTCGGGTGTAATGCAAAATTCAGTTACATGTTAGGTCACTGTTCCAAATTTCATGTAGATAATTCTTATAGTTATTAAAATAATCGAGTGTGAAGGACGGACGGACGGAAGGGTTCCATTTTACCATTATGGTAAAACTTATTTGATTAATATTAATGACATAAAAAAGTACATTAAAATTATTTTCAAATCAAAAATGAAGGAATTAAAAAATTCAAATATTAAACAACAAAATAACTCTATGCAGTCGTTGTTCTCAAACATTATTGACGTGTATTCTCTCGGTAAGCTAATATGAGACTGAATGCGATTAGAATTCTTTTTCGCGTTTTAGCTCTCTTTTGGTTCGGACACTTTTTAGCGCTGACTCGTAGTCCATAGTATTAATATGTCAATGACTTGAAAGCGGTACGAGTTTTAAAACCATACCTACCCTATGGTAATGAGCCACAATCGAAGCATTCTACCAGGCATGAGTAAATCTAGAAAATAATATAAAATACATACCAATCTGAGTTGAAGTCAAACCCAGGACTTCTCTGTTGTAAGTTAAGACTTCTGATACAAATAGATAATAATTATTGTACGAATTTAATTGGGAGTGATACAGATGACACACAGGTTGCTCATCCTGGTTCATTGTTCCAGTGGTAGAAGAGCTTCCGTTCTTCAGGTCCTGGATTCAGGCCTCGGGTCAGATTGTGAAATTTTGAGCTTTTCTTTCTTCCAAGGAACTGTCAAAAAATTCTCAGTCCGGCGTTGAAAAATTTGAAGTCAAAAGTGAACAATTCACTTCACCCTACGCCCACCAACCCGCATTGGAATAGGTCTTAGCTTTTATAAAAAGGATTACTTGGTCCTTTAGTGTATGATGAAAAATTATAAACTAAACTAATATATTGTAATGACTATATATGGCAATGTTCTCACTATACCTCTGGCTCCTTTTCCGGAGTGGGTTAAAAGCCACTGAATAAAATAAGCGTGAAATTATGGAACTGACTCAAGTCATAAAAATGTAAAGCAGAATCTAGATCTAGTCCACGTCGCACGGCGCACGGCGTAGGAACGAATCTTTATGTAAAGGATATGGGTTATTAAGCACCGGGATAAGTATCACCAAATCCTTCTTTTGAAGAGGGATTTTTGTGATAGCGCTCACAATATTTGTGATCTTGATGAAATAATTTTAGGGTACCGTACCCAAAGGATATAATGCGACTCTATTACTAAGACTCTACTGTCTGTCTGTCAACGGGCTGAATCTCATAAACCGTGACGGTTAGACAGTTGAAATTTTCATAGATGATGTACTTTTGTTGTTGTTAAAACAACAAATACTAAAACAGAATTAAATAAATATTTAACCGTGCAAACGCGTATGCTATTTTGTAGTCTATGTACTGTCTGTAAGAGTATAATAGGGTTAATTATTATATTTTTTATTAGTTTATAAAAGACATTAGTATTTTAAAAAAATAGAACCGACTCAAAACGAACTAAAAAGTAAAAAATAACTGTGTCATTTCGTTGCTTTAATATATTTAAGCATAGCTATGAAGTCGGTTCCAGCAAGTTTAAGGAACATTATTTAACGTAGTAAAGCAGTTTGTGGGTTCTAGGTCCTTAAAGTAGAAACCTTGGCTGGCACCGACTCCTAAATATGCTTAAGTTAATTAAAGCAACTAAATGAGACAGTTATTTTTTTACTTTTTAGTTCGTTTTGAGTCGGTTATATTTTTTGTTAAAAATTTTCATTTCTTACTTGTTAGTAATTTATTGCCACGTAACGTACTCGTACTATACTGTCATACTATATTATACCGCACTAGTAGCCAAAAAGCTACCGATACTTACACTAAAACCGAAATCGCTGAAAGTGCGCATATAAAATTTGAAGAGTTTCTTCAATTTTCCCAGGATATCATCATCAGATCCTAACATGATGACAATGGGACCACCTTGAAAGTATGCTCTTTCTATTAAAAAAAGAATTATAAAAATCGGACTATTCTGTAAAACGTTATGCGTCGTCATACATTAAAAAAAATATATATATGTGGGGCGTGTGCATCTCGAATCTGACTTTGAATTCACTACCTCTGTTTTTTTCGTACCGATACGTTTAAAAATACATGGCACTGTCTTTTATATAAATAAGGGTACGAGTGGAAGCTCTTAACAAAAAAATACTGCACCTACAAAGGGTAGCCGGCTGCAGACAGCAATAGCAGGCGGTGTCGCTGACATTACTAGTTTCGATGTATTTCTTTACTTCTCGTGGCGCATTGTTGGTTGATCCACAATAGCTGGACTGACAAAATTAGTTGTTAGAAGTCATTGGCTACAGGCGGCTCAGGATCGTTGTGTCTAGAAGTGCCTAATAAATATTCAGCAGTGGACGTCCATCGACTGATGTGATGATAACCTTCTATGGCTAGCCATACATGTTTTCCTCACAAATACATAGAAACAAGAAGTACCACGACGACACATCTAAGTTTATAATAGATAAAAAAGAAATCATGAAATGTTAAAAAGTTTAGTTCAAAAATGTAAATAGATGTCAAAGGAGGGGACAAAATGATAGAGTCGCTGCACTCGTCTCAATCTCTGGCTAGCCGGTATCGGTGGGTGTTTGTCTGTTTGTCTGGCGCGGCGCCAGGCGACGGGTAATGGGCCTCTCCTGATATTGAGTTCGTGTTCAACTGAATCACTTACAGCTGACATAAGTAACCACTCTACGGATTACCTCCTTATTTTACCTTAAGATATGTTTATGTATCTTTTATTTAAACTACTCAATTAAATTCAAATTCAAATTCATTTATTGCGAATTGAGTACACGGAGATCTTACATAAATATTATATCCTTAAATCACTAAAAATACTGGTAATAGCTCTGTCATTCCAAACAATTAACGATTCTAACTTAAACTTAAATTAATTTAAATGAATTAATCATAAAACCATGAAATACTAAGGAGTTAAAATCCATCCATTCAGAAGTGGTCATAAGAGATGGAGGTTCGACGTCGTATTTTTGAGAACACTCTCTTAAAAATATATCCGATATTTTGAAAACGCTGGTTTAGAGTTTGATATAATAGAAGCAGTATAGCGTGATGTTGGAATTATTATAAAGGGTATAAGAATAGATAGGACCGAAAATAAATCTTCTGATTATAACTTAGTTTAAAAATAGTGATGTAACAGGAGACCGTAAAATGGTTGAGTCACTGCACTCGTCTCAATCTCAGGCTAATTTATTTCTCTTGTTGTATTAGTTCTGTTTGTACGAGGAATAACTAAAAACGGGGAATGACTTAGAGTTGATATAGGTAACTACTCAATCGAATTTGAATGAAGCAGCTGTTTTAAATACTTTGAATTGAAATAATTTAAAAATCATTTATTTTGACTAAAATAATGTAAGTACCTCATTGGTTCAATGGTAGATTATGGCTTCGTATCACGAGGTCCTAGTTTCGACTCCTGGGTTGTGCTAAGAACTAATTGCGCTAATTTATTTCTTCCAAGAAATTCTTAGTAAATATTTTCAGTCAGAAAAGACGTAGGTAATTATATTATTGTGCCTCTGTTATTATCACCTTAAATAGGAGTAGCGTAGTGGGTCTAAGTTCAATATTCCCTTTTTCTATAAACCAAGAAACCTTCTCTTACTTGTTTAAACTAGTGATTTATAATTGAAGCTTTATATAATGTCTTGTAAAAATCCTATTCATAAAAGTAACGCCAGAAAAGCTATTATAGACTGTATCATTACACAGCAGTTCCGAGCATTCTGTATATTAAAACTGTGCCAAAAACAGAACAAAATTATATCGTTCCAGACGATTTGTCGCTGAAAATGTAAAATACACCTCCGACTGAAAAACTGTGCCTTAACACAATCCTGGTATACTTGAGAACCGATTCTCTTATTCAATTTTAAAAATTCCTGCCAAAACAAAACCAACCTTATACCACATATAAATAGAGTACAAAATCACTTGTTTGCTTTAAAATGTTGCGCGTCTTCGAGAATCAATCTTTGCCAATTTTATTTGCGTTCAATAGAGTTCGTATTGCTGTGGTGTTAGGTTTATTTTGGTTTGAGACGGTTGGTAAGTAGGGTCGTTATTTCTCGAGGAGGAGAAGGGTCCTACAATAAAGCAACGAATTGGAGCGAAGCCAGGTGAGTGCACTAGCTACGACCCGAGCTTGTTATAAGGATAAGGTGAAGTGATGGATACCTGACTACTCACAAATACTGACGACCTTCTCATATTGATTATTTATTTTGGTGACCACTTGGTAATTTGGTGCCAGGTTTGAATCCCAGGATTATGTTGTTAAGGGATTTTTTATGTACACAATAAAACAACAAAAATTGAAATGAAATTTTTTGAGTGTCGCTTTGATAAAATTTGGTACAGAGATAGATTATTAGAGATTATAAATTGGTAATGAAAATTTTTTAAAACATTAGTATGCACAGACAGTCGTTCAAATATAAAACAAAATGTATTTTAAGATATTCTTGAAAGTACTAAACGGAATATCTGGAAATGTTGACATATAGCTTTTCTCTATAATAATCAGATTTATCCTAAAATCATCGGTGTCTATGACTTATCGAACTCTCCGAGACACGACTGAGAAAATTTACTACATAGATAATATTCTACAGGCTAAGCCAGGACTTCAATCTGGAATCTCATATTCAAAAACACATAGTATGGTAAACTAAACAAAAATAAAACCAAGGAAACAGTTATTAAAAACATCACAATTCGTTCCCTAAGTTTGGAAGCTCGAATTCTATTTACAAAAAAACTTATACCCAACCTGTTATAAGTCATAAAATAAAAATTATTCTCAACGAATCAATTGAAAACGTAGTCCCTCTAACGTAATATTACTAAGTATTCGAATAAATCAAATAGGTCCACTACTTCGTTCATAAAGGGCCGTTCAATCCGAAAAGGGCAAAGCTGGAGCGAAAAAAAACTCCCGAACAAATCCCAAAAAATATATTCATCGGGAGAGCTAATAAAATTCCACTTCTCCCTATTCACATATCATTTGATCGGACCGGACTCCCTTACACACGAATCTATTATGATTCTATTTGTATTTTTCTCTCAAATTATATTTAGATGGCTTCTAGGTACTGTAAGTTTTGAAATAAATGGTAAAAGTAGTACGAAATACAATATTCAATGTAGTTGTAGTTCTATTTTTATTTATATTGATGTGTCCGTGTAATTGTGTATGTGACTGTCTGTTGTAGCCTAAAAATAATTTTTAAACTAAAGGTATATCAGTCGAGAGTGTTCTTAGCTATGTTTGGTGGAAATCGGTTCGGGTCTTCAGGTCATTTCTTAGGTGTGATAGAAATGTTACACACTCAGTTTGCTTGAAAGCATGTGTGTGATCTGACATTTGAAACACTAATGTCTTCTGGAACCACTGAGCTGGTCTGATGATAAGGCTCGAAGGTAGGAAACGAAACCTTGGTCTACCTTTTTAGTAAGTCCATCGAGTTTGGGCTCGTTGAATTTATCTTGTCTGGATCTTTTCATGTTTCTAATTGACGAGGACCTGATGCTGGAAATGGGATGTGGCATATGATACCCTGGAATGCAGGAATGAAACGGATAAACCGATTTATATTTTTGCTGAAGAATGGCCAAAGTTTAATCTTTATAGCTAGATAGCACCTTGATAATAATTCCTCTGATTTAATAGATGCCATTGACAGACTTTCTCTATTTATGCGGTTTTTCTTGTAATTTCTTTTTTTGAATTAATTTGTTTTTTAAATCTAATCGATAACTTTGTTGCAAAATTTGTATCTTGTTTCTTGTTAATGAAAAGTACGTATTTACACTATGAAATGTTTAAAATTCAAGATGGCCACCACAAAAAAAAATGGTAAATTTGATTTTAGTCGGGGGTTTTTAAATTTTGAATTTAATAGTTATTATTTATATCGTGACCCTGTGCTCTTAGTAGCCTCAAATAATTATTAAACTACTAAGAGCACTGAATTACATTTTCCTCCTTAGAAGACCGGGTAGATGGACACGTTGCCGGGATGCGTGGTGAAAACCGGAACCTACGGTTTAGCGTGCTCTTCGAGGCACAGGGGTATAACAGCTTGGATATTTTACTTAAAATTTGGAAAACTCACTATTATATTTATAGCCTGATCAAAAAATTAAACCTCATGATCATGCGTTTGATCGACGCGTCCCGTGACCAGAGGGCTGGTCTCTTTTTAGGTCAGAGGATCAGCATTGCCATTCAACGTAGCAATGCTGCTAGCCTTCTGGGCAATATACCGCTCGACACCGATTCGAAGGAATATTATGACGCCTAAATATTTTTACTGCTTTTTTTAAATTGTTTTATATATTATATATAGATTAGGTTATTGTAGTGTTTAAGCATTTAATTTTTTATTTATTTGTAAATATTTAATTTTATTATACCGTCGGATACATACGCTTACCATTGCACTAATGAGTTGGTTATTAGCACGAATATTAACAAAAATTAATGCTATCAAATATATTACTATATACACAAAACAAAAAAGCATTAACTGTCGTTAACGGCTTCAAAGGTTAAACATAAGGCATACACAGAGATAATTACACTCATAATTCTGTTAAAAACTCGCTAAAAAATCTTTTTCACTCCTCAATAAGAAGTTCTAATCGAAAAAAGTTTCAATTCAAAAGCCTTTCAATAATCAGGATACTTTGCTAAATCCCGACTATAACCGCTATCGGGGAAAAAAGTTGCTAATTGGCTCAAAACGGGAACCCCGTTTTTGAGTTCCCCCCATAAAGGAAATCCTGTTATAGCAAGCCTTTGTTCTCGGGATCGCGGAGTGGATTGGGTTCAAAATGTTTAAATAACAGGTGAAATTGCGGAGTTTAAAAGAAAAGTTCCGATCGTGAATTCTAAATTTTAGATGTAAAGTTTTCTGAATTCCCGCTCCAGTCTGCTTTGAGCTCGGCATATTTTGTGAAATTTAAAGACGGGTAAGAGTATGCTGAGATAGAGGCGGCGACCAAGCCGGTCATGTCTCATACACGAGGTCCAACTTGGAGCGCCTTTACCTAGTGGATGCCTAGTCAATAATTATGGCTAACACACGCATTCTTCACTTTTGCTGTTCGCATTAGAAAATAATCAGATGAAAAATCTTTACTGCCAGTTGCCTGGATATCCAGCACCTAGCACTGTGCTTAGGATTTTATTTCTCGGATTATGTAGTTCCTGTGCACTTTCATTGAAGCTGAAGAAGAAAACCATTGCGGCTGTGCTGTAAAGTTTTTGCTTACTTAGGATTGATCTGACTAAAGAATTTTTGGCTCCTGTGCTGATGGGCTCTTCTTTTGAAGGTCTTTAATTAGTCTAGTTAATATCAATTCAGCAGAGCCATTTCAAAACAAACTGTAATTTTACATGTAAGTTCTGGTCTGAGCCTAGGAAAAAGTTATTCGGGTATGAAGTAACCTTAGCATTCCAAATTTTATGGCTACTATTTTGACTTGTGTCTCGATGTATTTTTTGAGCAACATGGCACATATAGATAGTTCAATACCGACCAGAGCAACACCTGAGCGTTGTTATTCACAATTCCACATAATGTGCGATATTCATGATATATAGAGACGCGAGGCCAAATTGTTTTGACGCGATAAAACTCCGCCCGATGTTTATGTGCTTGTTTGCGCGGCTGCGACTTTTTATCTGATCGCTCCTTGACTATTGTTTTATTGCTCGTGGGGAATTAGAGGGGGGCTTTTGTTTTCAACGAGTTGTATACGTCAAGTTTTTGTAGACTCCTCTGGGTTGTTCTGTTTAATAACAGAAACTTTTTTTTTATAGTCTACAAGTTGGCCCTTGACTGCTATCACACCTGATGTTAAGTTATGATGCAGTCTAAGATGGAAGCGGGCTAACTTGTTAGAACGAAAACTGTGGGACGAAAATCCACACCCCTTTCGGTTTCTACACGACATCGTACCGAAACGCTAAATTGCTTGGCGATACGTCTTTGTCGGTAGGGTGGTAACTAGCCACAGCGAAAGCCTCCCACCAGCCAGACCAAGACAAATTAAGAAAAATCTAAATCTGCCCCGCGGGGAATGGAACCTAGGACCTCCGTCTTATATTCACGTAATCCACCGCGCATACCACTGCGTCACGGAGGTCGTCACTACAAAATGCGTGCCGTTGCAAAAAATTTGACTGGGTTTAATTTGTCAGCCTCCGTGGCGCAGTGGTATGTGCAGTAGAATTATAAGACGGAGGTCCTGGGTTCGATCCCCGATTAGACTAATTAAGATTTCTAAATTGGTCTCAGTCTGGCTGGTGGGAGACTAAAACCCTAGCTACTTACAACCTTACCGACAAAGACTTACTGCCAAGCGATTTAGCGTTCGATATCGCATGGAAACAGAAAAGGATGTGGATTTCATCCTACTCTTAACACGGTCAGGTGTTTGTTGTTAGTTTTAAAACTTTATTTCACAAAAAAAAATTTGTACAAAGGCATTTTCTACCGATTTCACCTTTTCTGATGTGGACAAAGTAAAAAGTGATTCAACTGACTGCAATCACAATACAATTAAATTGCGATAGACATGGCAGAAATCATCGGGTAGTAGCTATACATCCATGTGGGACACCTAAGGTTATGTGATGTGATGACGATCATAGAGCGAGGCATTTCTGGCATCATTCATCATTAAATTCATTTGTTTCAAGTAGGTTTTACTTTGTGTATTGTGATGAATAACAGAAACTGACTTTGAAAATATAGAGACCCCCTCATTTTCATTTTATGAAAAATCATCATTTTCCTCACGCGCATAATTCACTCGTAGGAATAACAATAAGTGGTTTCCTCCCTCGGTGTAGAAATAATACATTCCATGGAATGGAATTGAGCTAATAAAACTTTTCCCGCTGTCCGAATTTACGGCAGGTAGTGTTTTGGGGTTTATGGAACGGGGCTGGATCGGGAATCGTCGATTCCGTATTTTATTACCACCGTATATCCTCCATGAGATAGTTGGAAACCTTTGTTGTGACTTTCTTAAACTGTCGGCGTGCTAACACAGCATTTACATATACGATTACACTAATATTACACGACCCCTAATGTAATTTAGTCATTTTTTCACACCGCAATTACCGTACCTAGACGACGACATTAAATTAGAACGCTAACTCGCTTGGCGGCACAGGGTTGCTGACAGGGTGGTAACTAGTCACTTAAGCCACTCAGACCAGGACCAATCAAGAAAATCAGTCAATCCAGCCGAGAATCGGACCCGGGACTTCAGTAAATAAATCCTCCGCAAATACTGTTTTTTTGCTGTACACCACAGAGAAATAAAGAAAGAAAGAAAAATTGTTTGTTTAAAGAAATTGTGTCACAAATAACAAAAGTATTTGACGGCCGAGTGGCGCAGTGGGTAGTGACCCTGCTTCTGTGTCCTAGACTGTGGGTTCGATTCCCACATCTGAAAAATGTTTGTGGGATGAGCTGGAAGTTTTTCAGTGTCTGGGTGTTTATCTATATATTATAAGTATTTATGTGTAGTATATATAAACATATTCATCAGTTATCATAGTACCCATAACACAAGCTTCTTACGAGTACGCTTACTTTGGGGCTATATAGCGATGTGTGTAATTGTCCTATATTATTTATTATTTATTATTGGATACAATATTGTGACACTTGACGCCTCCTGGGTTAGAAAAAACCAACAGGCACCAAACACCACTCCTGCCTTGTGTGGCACAACCCAGAAAAAGGTACCAGCTCAGCATTGTGCTGCATACCAATACAAAATAATGTAAAAGCACACAGCGCTGATTTTCTGCCGGCACCTTGTTTAGGGTTACACCACAGAAGCACGCAGTCACATGCCGATATAATTTGAAAAATACACACAGTAATAACTAAGGCCAAAATACAAATATAAATAACCACGAGTACAATTGTAAAATCACAAAATTAAAAAAATGTATAATTATATAAAAGTAATAAATTAAAGTCATCGCATTCTCAAACCACCGGCTCAAAGGCCTCTATTGAAAACACATTACTAATGCTATAGAAGTATCTAAGATGTCGTCAAAAGTGAGTTTTTATCAATCAAATGTGTACAGCAGGTTAAGTGTTCCTCACTCATAATAATAAACTCTATTCAGCACGATTAGGTCACGTTACTGCAATAATTGTCAACTAGTAGGGGCCATAAGCCGCCGCCCTCGCACGATATATTAATGGGCTATTAGTTATAATGGCTGATTCACTTCGCCTCGCGCACAACTTTGTCGCTTTTGTGTTATTTATTCCTAATAAATTATGACTAATAACCGTTACATTCTGTCCTTTAACTTACATAATGCTTTATAGGTCACGTAATTATCATAATATTTTGATAAGCCTATTAACGGTCCACTATTGGGTTGCGAGGTTGGACGTTTATCGACGAGGTGTGAAGCTGAACTGGCAATAGGTGGGGTACACAGTTTTAAAAGCCGTTGGACGTTGGTATCCTATGGTACTGGTGTGGCGATCGCGCACAGGAAAGTGTATGTTGATGGACCCCCCCCAATAGATGTATCAACGACCTCAAGCGGATTGCAGGGCGCCGCTGAATGCAGGTGACACAAAACCATTTCTACCATGATACCAGATTTTATTTTAATCACTCTAGCCGTTTAGTCGTGAAGAAGTAACAAACATACACACTGATATATCCACAAACTTTCGTAGATTCTGGACTTAAATCCAATAGTTGGTATTGGGCTACTGGATTAAAAAAGTAATTACAATTAAATGAAACCAGTCAAGACTCGAACCCGTACCTATAAAATTTTTAACAAAAAATAGAACCGACTCAAAACGCAATAAAAAGTAAAAAAATAACTGTGTCATTTAGTTGCTTTAATTTACTTAAGCATATCTATGGAGTCAGTGCCAGCCAAGTTTAAGGAACATTTATTTAACGTAGTAAAGCAGTTTTAGTAAAAACCTTGGCTGGCACCGACTCATACATATGTTTAAGTAAATTAAAGCAACTAAATGACGCAATTATTTTTTACTTTTTAATGCGTTTTGAGTCGGTTCTATTTTTTGTTAAAATTTTTTATTTCTTACTTTTTAGTGATATATCGCCACGTAACGTACTCGTACTATACTGTCATAGTATATTATACGGCACTTGTAGCCAAAAAGCTACCGATACTTACACAAAAACTGAAATCGCTGCAAGTGTGCCTATAAAATTTGAAGATTTCCTTCAATTTTCCCAGAACATCATCATTAGATCCTAACATGATGACTATGGGACCATATTGAAAGTATGCCCTTTCAAATAAAAAAAGAGTTATCAAAATCGGACAACTGTGTAAAAAGTTATGCGTGGTCATACATAAAAAAATATATGCGTGTCGAATTGAGAACTTCCTCCGTTTTTTTTCGTCGGTTAAAAATAGAATGGCTTAAAAATGTCGATGTGTAAATAATTTTTCTATTGTGTAAGTAAATCAAGAAAACGTTTTGACTAATAACAGCGATGAATGCAAAATATAATTTCTCGTTAAAAGTTTAAAGTTCCAAAGGGCTCGGTATCAAGTTGCCAAGTATCGATTCCTATTTAATGAGAAGTTGTAGCCTGCAGCATTTGGGTTCACTTTGGAAAATAATGAGAATTTTACGCATTTTATAGGTGCTGGTTCGATTCTTGACTAGCACCTACACATAAATAAACTATTTTTTTAAAAGACGACTTATCTTTTGATGATTAGTAATTTACAAACATGTTTAGAACTGTTTTAGTTTAAGTTAGTGCCATAAATTTACCATAGTAATTCGTTTAAACTTGGCCTATAATATTTAAAAAAAAATCTTAAATTGAAAGTTTGAGTCTGAATGATCCACTTGGCAAAACGGTCATACTTTATATTTTTACACCAAAAAATCTATTTTTAAAGTTTTTGCCTATCTGTCTGTTCCGAAAAATAGCTTCAGTTTTAGAGATTTTTGACTACCTCCGTGGCGCAGTGCTATGCGCGGTGGATTTATAAGACGGAGGTTCTGGGTTCGATTCCCGGCGGGGCAGATTGAGATTTTTCTTAAATTGCCTTGGTCTGGCTGGTGGGAGGCTTTCGCCGCTAGTTACCACCCTACTGACGAAGACGTATTGCCAAGCGATTTAGCGTTCCGGTACGATGTCGTGTAGAAACCGGAAGGGATGTGGAATTTCGTCCTGGGTGTGATAGCAGTCAAGGGCAAACTTTTAGTCAGTGAAAAAAAAGATTTTTTGGTGTAAGTATTAGTAAAAATATATACCGTTTTGTCGATAGCTAGATTATTATCACATATTATATCAATTTATATCAATTTATATCCTAATCCTTTCCAGGGGTACTAAAGGGGTGGAACCCCGAGCTTGCGCTAATTTATAATAACGATGACAAATTTCATTGTAATCTTAAAAAGACAAAAAAGTAAATCAATTAATAGCACCTGCACTAAGAAGTCCCGTAGCAATAAACGAGCAGCTTAAAGTCCAATAAACCTTCAATAAAACCTTCGCGCGCGCCGGAAGGACCCTAAACCCCATTACGGGCGCGGGGTCGACGCTATAAAGCAGTTATCGACAAAGGTATTCTTTGCTATGAAAACGATTTGCCCGGAATGTTTGTTAAGCTCGCTCTCAGCGTTCTTGTTTTAACACGTTCACAATCATATTCCAAAAGGAGTCATAATGAAACTTCATTAAGGTTATCATGTGAGAGTTAACGTCGCTTGAAGAGGGTTCCGTACGATGCTTTATGTTTATTGAGAGATTCACCATTTTATTTTCAAGGCTAAAGATTTACACATATAATTTTACATGGTAGTGGGTAATATTTATTTTGTATCTATTTTCTTGCATAAGTAGGTGACTGATTATTAACTGACGAAAATAAACGGAGGAGGTTCTCAATTCGACACGTATGTATATTTTTTTTATGTATGACCACGCATAACTTTTTACAGAGTTGTCTGATTTTGATAATTATTTTTTATTAAAAAGGGCACACTTCCAAGATGGTCCCATCGTCATCATGTTAGGATCTGATGATGATCTTGGGAAAATTGAAGGAACTCGTCAAATTTTATAGGCATACTTGCAGCGATTTTGGTTTTTGTGTAAGTATTGGTAGCTTTTTGGCTACTAGTGCCGTATATACTTTGAGAGTATAGTACGAGTAGGTTACGTGTTGATAAATCACTAAAAAGTTAGAAATAAATATTTTTAGGAAAAAATAGTTTCTTTAACATTTAGTTGCTTTGAGTAAATTAGAGCAACTAAATAACGCAGTTTTTTTTTACTTTTTAGTGCGTTTTGAGTCGGTTCTATTTTTTGTTAAAAATATTTTTAATTAAAAAAAAAAAAACAAATGAAAGATACCCTCACAAAAACCCTTTCATTTAATGTGTGTGAAGTGTGCAACTTATTGAATGAAAGGGTACACTGCAGATTCCAGTGACCTCCATAATTATTCAGTTTTCGTTTATTTCTTTAAAGAAATCTGTGATCGCTTGTAAAGTAGAACATAAAACTACATACTTAGATTTTATTAGCCCCAAACGCATGTAATAACGAAAGGATACACCACGCAACACTTACAGAATTAAACCCAACAGCACTTAACATTTAAGCGATGGAATAAAAACCATAAAACGCCAATAAAAGTACTTCTCGAAGGGCATTTGTAAATAAGAGGCTACAATCTATTAAGGGCCGTTCGGAGGGTCGGGATAGAGCAGTAACAGGGAGGGGGGAGGAGTCTCATCAGCATAAACGATTTGCCTACTGGCTATTGCCTTGTGATAACGGTACAAATTTGATCAGTGACATCATGTTCTTTGTACAAGCATTTATTTAACTGATCCTGTTTCTATGTACTGTTCTTGTTGTCTATTTAAAGGCTGGTGTTTTTACCATCAGGTGGGGTATCTGCCTAGTCCGTCAACTATAGGATATATATGAAAGGAAAATGAAGGCTTAATTTGATTCCTACCTTCTTCATAAACAGAGCATACTTGTCTGTTTCTGAATTTATACTACTGTTCTGTATCTCTTTGTTTGTTTGTTACTACTAAACTACCAGCCGGCTGTTGCATTTCTGCGGAATGCTATAAATTCTTTTTGCCTGTCTGTCTGTCTGCAATATTTATATGTTCCACTACAACTTCCAAACGGCTTGGCCGATCCCGGATATAATGACATATTCTTATAGGAAAAAGTCCGAGGACATGTTCTTACATACTTATTTTTTTGTACCCGACTGCGCCAGAAATGGACCATGCTGCACCAGTGTGGGTTGGCGGGCTTAGGGTGATAATAGTTTTAAGACTGTTTTAATGGCCCACTAGAAGAACCTGACTCCCTGACTTGTAGGAAATATCTATAGGTTATACTCATCCACCAGTAAGTCTTTCAGCCTTCAAAAGGACTTAAAATCTAACGAGCCAATCTAATATTAAAGCTAAAAGGCTCGAGTTCTTTGGATCAACAGCTGTAACTGTCATGAGGGGTCTGGTGATCAAGACGGGGGACAGTTAAGGGAGCTCCTTAACTTATTAATTCTCCTTATTGATTTGTACTGATGAGAACTTTTCATCCAGATAGATTGTGACTGTTATAAGGGCCTGGTGATGAAGACGAAGGACAGGTAAGGGTGTTAACTGTTTCATCATCATCATCATCATTATCCGCCTATTAACGGCCCAATAAAAGGCCAGGCCTCCCTTCTTATAGGAGAGGGGATATAGAGCGTACACCCACCGTGCTGCTCCAATGCGGGTTGGCGGGCTTTGGTTGATAATGTTTTATTTATTAACGATCACTATCAGATGTTGATGATAGTGACCGGGACCGACGGCTTAACGTGCTCTCCGAGGCACGGGGGTGTACAACCACCAACTCCCAGTCTCCGGGCTAGAAGTGAACTGAACATTTCATAGAAGAATGAAGAAGTTCAGAATTATTCCGTGACACGACCCAGGAATCGAACCCAGGACCTGGTGATCGAAGCCACATAGGCTAACCACTAGACCAACGAGGCAGGTTAACTGTTTACAATAACATATTATAAACGGACGGACGGATGGGCGCCCGTGGTACTGGTGGTGCCGGGCACCGAGGGCCATGGTACAGACATACAAATTTATGCACAAAGTAGCGCCGCAAAAGATAGCAGGCAGTTTCCAACATCATAACATCGAAGTGGGGGGGGGGGCTCCCCGTCCGCGTCGGCAGTGTGAGGTGATATTTAAGTAAAGTATATTGGGTTCAATATCGGGCGTAGCAGAAATGCAGGAGACTGAACTGCTCGAAACCGTTTTCCGACTCAAGTTTTTTTGTAAAATTTCTTTTAGTATATGATAGACAGACTCATGACTTACTTCTACGGGAATGAGAACATCGCAGGTGAAACAGCAGGACATCGCTATTGAATGATTTGTATAAATTAAAGAAATAACTAGATGGTGTACAAGAATTACTTTTGATTTTATTGAATAAAATATATTGTCTTAAATATATTGGTTTAGTAGAAACAATATACAGTCTTTAATGTTGATTCAGCAATAAATATTTGTTCTATGAGTGGATACGCTTAGATTAATAAAGACTCGTTAAGAAAATCTCGCTTCGCAAAAGCGCTAATCGAGATTTCAATAATCTATTTGGATACGATAATAATTCAATGGACAGTCCTATCCGTCAACGATTAGAAAAAATTGTTGACGCATTAAGGTTTCACCCCTCTTTATTTTGCAACAAGGTAAACCAACAACTGGTGACAAGAAATCCTACAGGCTTAGCGGCATCATTTTTAGCATCATAAAAGTTCGATTTTAGTTGCATCTTTACATTATTTGTGTAGAAGGTCACCAACGTAAATTTTAGTTGTGGTAATTCAGACCCCGTGTTATCAGTTTACACAAAAATCATCTAAGGTTAAAAAAAATACTAAACAATACAAGTGTCTTCCAAAAAACGAGGCAATGGGCTGCTCAAAAAAGCCCCCACGTCCGCGACACTGCGAGAATGTTGCTACAAACAATAAAATTACCGCCTGGAGAAGGAAGGGTGCCAAAGACCGGCTATAAAGTGCATTCGCAAAACAAACGCCACTTCATTTTGTAGTTTGGCGCGAGTGGATGTACACCCCACCACCCTAGCACTAGCACCTTATTAGTAAGTAACAAGGACTAAATTGGCGTGAAGGTATTAACGATGCAGCGGGCCACTGTACGGCAAGTGCAACTATGTCGCACTTCGATGAATAATGCGACTGCGGCTCGTTTCCAATACACTGCTTACGAGACTCTTTGAAAAATATCCAGCGACTGGTTAAAAGTGGGTAAATGGCGGGAAAAACTAACCTATTTATTACGTAAGGCTGTGTTGCAACACTATTTATCTTATGTCAAACGAAACAAAAGCCTACAACACTATTCCGGGCTGGGCTAGTGTTATTGAAATTCGAAATTATTTTTTGCGACAAAAATGCTATCATTTATAACACTATTCTAAAGGCAGAAGTTTGTGTGTTATGAGTATATGTTTGTTACACCGTTTACGCTACAACAGTTGTACAAATTTGTCTGGAATTTGGAATGGAGATAGATTATACTACTTTTGCCCGATGGGTGCTTATTCGTAAATGAATCTGCGGTATATGTTTTTGCGATCTGATGACCTCCTAAAGAAGACGGAAGTAAGCTCCAATAGGCTTTAATGGGTACCCTTACTATTTTCTAACAAGAAAATCCTACACACCAGGACAAAGACTACATATTGTTCGACCGGGATATGGAAATTAATTTAACAGCGACAAAACTATTTTCGTGACGATTTGACGGCCTCCCTGGCGCAGCGGCGTGTGCCACCTCCCTACCTCTCTACTGGCAAAAACGTATTGCTATGCAATTTAGTGTTCCGCTACGATTTTGTATAGATATCGAAAAGGGATTTTTATTTTATCTTAACAAACTAAGACATTTAATTGTTAAGATAAAACATTTAATAACATTTCATCAACACTCACCATCAGCTGTGATCGCAGCCAAAGGCTAAATAGTAGATAATTTCAATAAAAGCGTCATTAGTATACCAAAGGTAACGCGTTACGGCGGTGGCAGTGGAAACTCGGCGGAGCTCCTGACTCGAGCGAAATCGCGGATGCTGCGGGCCGCATTCCTGAGCTTATTTGCACCCAGCATGAAATAAGAGCTGGCTCGGTACAGTACTTCATAAATCTAGAGTTTTTAACGATGAATGAATTAAAGAGATGGCGTCTGACGATAAGTGGAAAAGCATGAGCTATAAACCGAGTATTACAGATATGCCAAGAAGATGTCGCCCATTTTTATAATAAAATCAAGGTGTTAGTCGAAAAACTTTATCTAAAATAGATATTAAAGAGCAACACAAGTTTTTATTTAACATCGTAGCTTAGGAACTTAGGACAATGTTAAATTAAAACTTGCCAATGAACCAATAACCACGATTTAACTATTTATTCAATAAACATCTGACTTTGAAGACCAAATAGACAAATTATAGAAGCATTTTTAATGATGTAAAAAGAATAATTAAAAAGAAGGATTTTAATTTGACTATGAGGTAAGAAAGTTTTGGAAAAACATTACATTGACTTTGAAGTTTGCTTAAAACGTTTTTATATAAAACGAATGCAAGTTTCTCGAAAGTAAATTTAAAATTAACAACGATTAATCCATTTCCTCGAAAAGTAAAATCGCTCGCATTTCCACAGTCGCAATAAATAAAGTGTTTCGCAACAACACAGCGACGCGATGGAGTGAGCGGAATGTGGAAATGAACAGAGCACTGCAGCTGCAGCGGCGCGGCGCGTCAGCGGCAGCTGCGAGCTAATGCAGCGAACAAATTACTACAAAAACTGCTGTTATCACACCCTCTGGTATAATACTACTTACAGCTTACCATTAGTATTGATAGTATTGTGCTGTAACCCACTAGTACAAACTGCTGTTTCCATTCTTAAATTCATCACAACAACCAATAGACGTTTACCACATAATAGAGTTGGCCTGACCACAGACAACGACCTCTTGACAGGCAGTTGAAAATACAGTGTTTCATCAGTGATGATGAGGCACACAGTTTATGTCACAGGAATATGATTCCACGGCAGCGTCGGAACTGCAGTCACTTAGTCCAAGGTTTATAGCCTTGTCTTAACATCTCTCCAAGATATAAACTCCGAGGGGATATCCGTATATTTTTTTTAATAACGGTACATAAGCAAGGTAGTATCTAGTATTTCAAACATCCACATCAGTGTTTTGATACCATGTATACTCGTACAGATTGAATACAGAACCACCTTTTTCATCAATAGTTAAAAATACTGAAGTCATGGCTTTCAAAGTTTAATACCGAGTGGCAGTGGTAGTTAATCCCGTGACGTCATAAGTCATGAATTCATAGCAGTAGATACAAGTTTATGTGTTCCAGGCGCCGCGTGTTGTTACCAGTAACACATAAACTTTACGACTTTTCTTATATTCTCCAGATACAATACAATTGGCTAAGAGGTCCCTTACACTGACGATATGTCGTAGGTACAGAAATATCAAACTAAATAATTTGGGCTTTTCTGGAAAATTTACTGAAGGATCCCGTAGGTTTTTATTATGGTGAATAAACGATTGTATGAATGAATAAAATTCTCAGTTGCAGAATGAAATATAAGGTCGGCCTCCATTGCGCAACGGTAAGCGTAAATTTATATGACTGAAGTTTTGCGTTTGATTCCCGGCTTTTTTAATTGTTTCTAGGTCTGGCTGGTAGGAGGCTTTAGCTGCGGCTAGTTACCATCCTGTTTCCAAAGACGTACCGATAGGTGATTTAGCGTTCTGATACGATGTACAGAAACTTAAAAAGGGTGAGGATATCTTCCTACTCCTATGTAGCCCGCTGCCATCTTAGATTGTATCATCACTTACCATCGGGTGTGATTGCGGTGAAGGGCTAACTTGTAGTGATTAAAAATAAATGGAAATTTCTTAAGCTAACAGTACTAAGATTCATGGCAAGCGAGTTTTCATTTTAGAACTCTGTTGAACTATCTTTAAAAAGGCTTCATAATGTCATAGGGTGTGACAGACAAACTAACAATTGTTTCCATGTTACATTCAAAATGTCAACCAGGACACTGGCACCCTCGGAGCATTCATTATGAGGATGAAGCCGTCGTTGTGAATCATGCTTTATTGCTATTGGATTAGAGTTTAATTTGAATTTCGCAATAAATACGTTAACTGTGATGAGGGTCAGCGGGAACTGTCCACTGGTCGATCTTATGCAGAAGTGAAGTACGCAAAAAAAATTTTAATTTTTTAAAAATATTACTGACTAGTGTTACATAGATTGTTATACTACATATCTGTAAATAGTAAATGCCATATGTCAAAGTTATCAGTTGTCACTTGTCTCTTGTCTTTGTGTCGCTCAAAATGTAAGTCGTCAATTAATAAAACATAATCGATACGCATCTGCTGTTTTGATAAAACCCCAAGACATAACATGGTGTCAGAATGACTTTGCATGGATACTCTCTCGTTGGTACAATGCGTATATAGCTTAGGTGGCTTATGTGGCGTACCACAATGCTTTGCGTTCCTGTCCTGGGTTGGGAAAATTCAAAGTTTTCCTTTTTTGCAACAAACAATTGACAATAACCACTCTCAACCCGGAGATGGAAAGTCGTATTAAATAATCGTCCTAGAGAGGTATGTTAAGCCGTTTGTAACAATCATTAACATCTAACTTTAGCACCCCAATCCCGCTAACCCGCACTGCAGTAATAAGTCTAGTAGTATTTTTGAAAATAAACATGGTGACAAAACTTGACTTGTGGAGCCGCGATTAAAACGTCTCTTCAACTATCTCGCTGGCTTTGTAATTTTTGATATCACGTTTATTTTTAGTGTAAGTATAGTACTCTGCTTCATTTGATACCCATATTAAAGAAGTTGTGAAAAAATTTAAAAAAACCGCCAGGAAGCTGACTTTCAAATTAAAAACAACAACAGCTACAACAACAAACATACACACACATACACACGTACGCACACACGCAAGCATGCACGCACGTAAAAACATATTACACATGAAGAGTGTATTGCATGAAGCGGTCCGGGCCAGTGCGTGTGACGTTTCGACATGTCGGACTTATAACTAAGTGGGCGATAACGTTTCACATGATAACGCGCTGTTTCACACACGCCGCCCCGGACCCCTCAGCCGCCCCCCGCCGCTAACTAAACGACCTTTTTACTATGTCTTTACTATGTTCACATATTTTTAACACTTTTAAAGTAAAATATTTTTCCAACACCTCAAAATTTTTACGCCCATCTAATGTATGTCACATTACAACCAGTTATGGGTAAGGATAGAGTAAAAAGCGCTTGGCAGAGCAGCCAAGGCCAATGTGACGGTGCTCATGGCTCACGTCAGCTGAACGTGCATCATTTTTACATAATATTATATATTTACCTGCAAGCGCTCCACTCCGCAGTAACTGTGTGTTTTTTAAAACAAGTTTGTATCAATTATTTTTTTAACCGTAAAGTAACCGTGGGACTTCTTAAAGCCTACAAGTTTACGATTTTAACTAGTGGTTACTATCATAAGGTTTGGGGTTACGAAGGCCTGAAATCAAGCCATAGATCCTGCTTGAAAATGTTAAGTTTTCCTTTCTCAAAAAAACCACTGAGTTTCATCGAAGAGCTCAGCACACCTGCATGGTTACAAGAGTATAAAAAATTATCAACATTAACCCGCCAATCCTTATTAGAGAACTGTAATGAGTAAATTTTTATTTTTATTTTAATAACTTTATTGTAATTATTGAAAGTAACATAGCCTAAAAAAACAGAGTATCATCAATTGGCAAAAGGCGGCCTTATCACTAAGAGTGATCTTTTCCAGGCAACCTAAACCTTGATTCTAAATATTCTGTGAGACAGGAAATTGCACAAACAAAAGAAAAGAAAGTAAAACTAAAATATGTCAATATTTCCTCTCCTAAAAAATCTTAGCCCAATAGTAATCCGATAAAAAGACTAATTATGTTCTACAGTTTTTTCAATTAACTGTAAGTTTCAATGTTATTGCCTTGTCAGTGAACAAAATTGTTTTTTCTTCCCGCACGAGTACAAGTTGAGAACATAATAACAGTCTGTCTGTTTGTACACTTGACGTGGAGTCTTCACCAGTGACGGAGGTCAACGTTTATTGCTACCGTGGGGAAAACTCTTATAGAATCTTAGGTAGGAAAAAAGTTAGCTGTTTGCAAAATATTCAATGTTATTAGGTGGTTATAGACGGAAGAGACTTACCTGAGTTTAAATGTTTGGCTGACTATTTCAATCATGGACAGTTTTAAGAAATTGCCTCGTATAATCAGATATTACTTACATAATTATAAAACAAAGTCTATCTTTCTATTCGCGATAAATTCTACAACTAGGCACTGAAGCAGTGTTGATTAACAGATAGGAATAGTGATTTCTAAGGAAGGTGTTAATAATAATTTGTTAATACTAAAACCTTCCTTGCCTTCATTATATACGTAATGTCCCATAATGAATGGATCAAACGAAAATACGTATCTCCCATTTGTCACCTATATATCTAAAACTAAATTGCCTAGCTAAAAAACCGTAGGGTGACCAAGTTATTAATACTTTTACGTATCTACCATTTTTATTTTATCTATTAACTACGGGTTACCCTGTATAATGATGATTATTGGCGTGAGAAAAATCATGCAGCTCGGGAACTTTCATCGAAAGCACTACATACTTTCTATGAGAATTAATATACGCTAGAATTGTTTTTTATATTAGAACTATATCGATTCGCGGACATAGTTGTGTTGTTGCGAGGCTGCAACACCAATGTTGTACGGACGAAGTCGAGGGCGTCCGCCAATTACATTTAAATGGAAAATGTTTGACTTACAGAACGCTTGGATTCGCCGAACTTAGTAATGACATTTAATAAATCCACTTTCTCACTTCACTTCAACACAATTTACTGTAAGCGAGAAAAATGTGCCCCATAAATCACAATAACGACCCCAAAATGTGAAAAATTACCCCAAAAATATCGAGCACAATGTATTAATATAAATAGGTTATGTATTGAGGAATCGCGTATCATTTGGGATATTTTCAAAATCATTTCCTCTCGGCGCGCGCGGGGCTCGCTCGCGTACAAAGAAATCGCTCACTCAGTACACGCTTTCATATTTGCCGAAATATGAATTAATATAGTCCTCCGTTACTATGTAGTGTAAGAGCCGGTTGCAGGATATACTGGCATCGTGGAAGGCCCATTTCAATAAACTGCTAGTGAGTTAAGTATAGTGAAAGATATAATGAAATAAATAATTGATTTGATTTAGGAAAGAGGGCTATTTTGCATCTTTGATCCTACGCACTGCTCCTATGATTTGCGAAGATAATAAAAAAATGTTTTATTTTTAATTCCTATTTCGTTACGTTTGGAACAAGAAAGCAATAACTATTATTTATCTATTAAACATGCCTGACTTTCCGAGTAGAAGAAAGATTTAGATAAAATAAAGAAAACCTCAGATTATGAAAAAAATATACTTCATGAAACAAATATACCATTTCAAATAATTAGATTTTAGTTGTTAGAGTTTGGCACATTTACCAAAAGTTCCTCAATGTAAAACTCCTAAAACCTAGAGTTCTAAGAAATTATTGGAATCAAAGCCAAAGTCAAAGTCAAAATATCTTTATTCAATGAAATCTTTATGATTATTTGAATCGTCAATTTATAGATTTTGGGACGGACATAGAAGGATTGTAATAAGATGGCAAGCTTACCTGGTCAAGCTCTGTCACAGAAAATCTGACATTTTTGACAGTATTGTTATTCTTACAACTCCCTCTTTGACTAGCGTGTATAAAGCCTGCGTATTATGATTCGTGGAAAATTGAACTCAACATCTAAACAATAAGGTCCACTTCGCTTCAATGGTGGATGAATACAAGAGAGATATAAGGAGAATTTGAATAACAAAAGACAAGACAAGAGATGATATTTGATATCGCCTGTAGCCACGCCAATATTAGTAGTTGTTTTTGAATATTTCCTCGACTTTTGGCAAATATTAACTGAGCGAGAGATTAACTACATCTTTTCAGACGGCATACACGATAAAGTATTGCATTTTTTATATTGTGTGTTGTGTGCCTTCTGTACATAAAACATATCATAAATACTATATACAAATAAAAAAAATAATAATAGACATAACCTTTATGCATGCAGTTGTCATGCATCAATTAAATTCAGCATCGAAGCGAAGCGATTTGTCAAGTTTGTCAATTAAAATGAAAATATAATAATTATTCATATCTATGTATTCAACCATTAAGGTACAAAGTAGAGTGACACGCGTCGATGCTTGATTCAATTTTTGTATATTATAATTTTGTACTATAGTGATGGGAAAATAGAGATGAATATGCTATTGGCAATAACAATGACGCAACGCTTCGATTCGCACAGCGCCATATTGCGTTAAGCTTATAGATCCGCTTTGTAGACCAGTGCATTTAATTTTTGAAACCAAATAAAATCGCAGTAGGATGAAACCCATTGGAAAAGGAGAAGAATGATATTCCTTTTCATTAATAAATAAAAATGAAAGGAAAAATAAATTACGGGCGATCTGAGGTCGGGAAGAGGTAGAGGCTGAGGGTTTAGGGGTAAAAACGGTTTTCTCGATTTCCGGCAAAACTAAAAATCCTACGGAAAAGAGTCGAATGGCAAAGTTGTAAGTTATAAAAAGATTTAAAACTTATATTTCTACACTTTTTTCACATAACCTCAAAATTTGTGTGGAAAATTCAAAAACCAAGTTTTTCGCTTTTTATTTTTATCTTTGACAAATAAAATTTTATTTTCATAAAATTTGGTAAAACTTGCCTTCTTGTGTCCCAAACACGCTATAATTTATTTGATTTGAAATATTTATTTTTTTACCCTATTTTGAATGAATATCGAAAAAATAAACCTAATTTTCAACCAAAAAATTGGCCGTCAAAATACCATTTTTTTTTAAATTGGTGTGCTTTCTGTTCGGTAAAATCTAGATGGTGAAAATATATATATATATATATTACGATAGTAAACCTTCTCAGAAAAGGCAAAACCTAGACAAACAGTTTTTAATGCTGCTACGTAATAGCAGGTATGTAGTAATAGCATCTATGTACTCAAATTAATTAGAATTGATTGATATAATTGCGTGGTTGGTCTAGTGGTTAACCTATCTGACTTCGATCTCAAGTGCTGGGTTCGAAACCTCGGCCGGGTCACGGAATAATTCCGAGATTTTCATTCTTCTATGAAACTTTCAGTACTCAAGCCAAAAATCGGGAAGTTGGTGGTGTTACACCCCCGTGCCTCGGAGAGCACGTTAAGCCGTCGGTCTCGGTTACTATCATGAACATCTGATAGTGATCGTTAATAAATGGAACATTATCACCCTAAGTTAACTAACCCTCATTGGAGCAGCGTGGTGGGTCTACGCTCCATGTCCCCTCTCCGTAAATAGGCTGATATGGATAATGACGATGGTCATATAATTATTTGACAGAGATAATAATGTATGATACCATAAAAAAGTTTCCTTGTTTATTCATTATTACCGTTCTACCTTAGAAATTGGCAGAGAATAGAGTCGAAGGATACTTGTTCCCTTCCATAACCCGACGTTAGTCCATAGTGGGGTTAAAATTCTGTTTCACAGTCCCTGAGGGACGGCGTAAGGACGGAGGGCTTTTAGGGATTTTTTTTCGCTTTTAAAAGGATTTTCGGCGGCCGTATTAAAGATTAATAAGATACAACGTACGTTTTTTACTTTTTGCTTAGTTTTTTGGGTTTTAGCTCCAATTTTTGTTTGTTTTGGACCTCGCCGCCCTTTTCAAACAACTTTAATGCGTGCGGTTAGTGTCGGGCGCTTTTATTTTGTTTTTGACCCTCGATGTAAGAGGAGTGTTACATATGTATACGTTATAGTCTTTATGTCTACCTGTAGTACCATTGCTCCTAAACGGATACGCCGACTTGAACGCGAATGTTTGATAAGAAACATTTTTTTGCGCGTTGACAATAAAATCAACATGATCAAATTCAAATTATCTTATACCTTTAAATAAGTTATACAATTCTTGATCATCGGAATCTCGAAAACGTCTCCATCAATTTCTATGTAGTTTTGTGTAGTTTTAGAGATAATTAATCGATCTATACTAAAACCAAACTCAATGAAAATGCAACACATTTTATGCCCAATAATTTTAAAATTATGTTTTATTTTTTAAAAAATCTTATTTAAAAGATATTGAATATATTAATTAGTTTTAAGCTTACTTTTCTGAATTATTGTCATGAATTCGTCATTAACAAGTTAATTTAAAAAATTATGGACGAAATGACTAGTAATTTCTAGCTTCATTTTTAATTTGTTTGTTGACAAGCATTCTCAGTCGAGTTTGTCTTCAGTATAGTCTAGCTTTCATTTGCAGAAAATGTATGTATTTCAAAAAATCGCCAACCAGGTACTTTAGCTTAAAATCGTATACAATATAATTATGTTGAACCAGCAAATACGCTTAATTCATGAGATTTTATGTTACAATTACTGGATCCCATCATAACCACTGTAGTACAAGCCCTTGACTGCATCACACGACACACCTGATAGTAAGCGATGATGGGGTTGAAAAGAGAAGAATGTTAATTAGTTAGTTAATGTTAATTAAAACTTTGCGATTGAACTAACTAGATAAAATTTGAAACATACTTTTATATCGATATTCTCACAGGATGTTCGCGGGTGAAACCACAGGGTACCGCTAGTGTCACTGGAGCAGTGGTTTCCTCGGCTTTGAGCAATCAGGGCCCGCGGTGCGTCAGCGCGAGACGCAATATTTCTTACATTTTGTGAACAAAGAGTCCGGGTTCATTTACAAATTTGATGTATCCGCTGATGTAAAAATCCTAAGAAAGGTATACGGTTATTTGTACCTACGAGTACTATTATTTTTTCAGACATTTCTATACATTCTGGTTTGATTTCTCGTTCCTTATATATACTGCTAAGATATGTAATGCGGAATGCCCGTCTAGCTTCCGTTTTCCCTACTACCCACAATTTGGGTATCTTCAAGTTGAGAGTGAATAGCTTCAAGGCAAGCGCGTTCTACCATCTTCGCTAATTAAAAGAGCTTATTTTCATACTGATCTGTTAAGCCGTTTTGTATTAGTAAATTATGCAACCTTACCGAATTGTATTGCCTCATTGATCCAGTAGCTAGCCTATGCTACAAATCACGAGGTCTTGGTTTCAAGTCCTATAGAGCGGGCTGGAAAATATTAATTTATTTTTTCTCTCTCAGTTGGGACTTGGCTTCTTCTTGGCCCGTGTTTCGGAGATAACTCCTTCAGTCTCCATCATTATTCTCTTAAACATGTGATAATGACCGTTAAAAAAGATGATATTTCCTCTCCTACTCTTCTAAAATGTGCCCGTCCCTTTAATGGGCCCTTAAGACAGGCTTAAAATGATTTTGATTTACTGTAGGCTTCTTAAATGACACCTTACCACTGCCGATATCAACGAAAACATTTGGTTTGAAGCCATGCAGCTTACAAGCTTAGTCATATCAATCATACCGCCTCCGTGGCAGTAGTTAAGATCTACGATCTAATGACATAGAAATTTAAGGACTTTATATAGATAATAAAGTGTATCTATGGTTTCGAATCAACGGTGCGCTCGTAAAAAAAGGGGCTGTGTGTATATTTGATAAGGCAATCTGACCCGCACGCGTCTCAAGCTTTATTGCCCCCATAGTGAGCTGCGTCTTACCTGACGCGTGGCTGCCGCGCGGCACGCATGGCGCCAGTTCCTGGATTTGATTCCTGGCTAGATTGATTGAGGATTTCTTATTGGTCCAGATTTGGATGCTGGGAAGTTCCGGCCGTGGCTAGTTACCACCCTGCCAACAAATACTTCACTGACTTTCTAACAAAAGCCTTTACTCTAGGGATCCGAAAGACTCAGAATTTCGGTAACCCTGCCCTTCCGACCGCAACACAGCTATCCTAGTAGTCGGAAATAAGCATGGTAGTAGTACTTTTCAGGACGAGCTTTATGACAAAAAGCTTGTACTCTAGACATCTGAAAGACTTTAACATGAATGGTGAAAAAATTAGTTATTGATTGCAGGACTTAGAGCGGCGTCCATTAGTGAGGCGGCGCAGGGCGGCACAGGGCGGCACAGGGCGGTGCAGGCGGGACGGTCCGCAGAATTCATTTAGTTTCGATTGTTTCACAAACAAGAAACGCGCCAGAGAGCTCTCGCCGAGACTTGTGTTGTTATTGTTACATTTATATAGAAATTGCAGCCGGGAATCGAAATTTCTCGGTTTTAAATTTTATAGTTAACGGAGAAATAGTGCTTTTTGTTTCAGAAAATATTTGTTATATATGTTTTTTCCAAATACTTTACAAAGAGAGGTTTATGTGTTTTTATATCTGTTTGTATTTTTCTGTTTTCTAAATGAATAGACGATTTTACTATTATGCTTCGAAGTTGACACGACATAAAAGTTGTTAATCTAGCTAAAATAAGAATCGGATATTATCAAAATCAAAATATTTTTTGGAAAGAAGCACAAGAAAGTCCAGATTCTTTGCAGTGAGTTATAGAATATTAATGAGACGTTCACTTTAGCACTCCATGGATCCATGCAGATGTCGGAACCATCGAGCGGCAGAGACAGAATCTGCGAACAGAGTCTAAACTTGTGACATGAGTGTGGGATTCAAAGGAGCTCCTTTGTGATAGGGAGAGTACCGCCTAATACAGGTCCATATCTACTGGAGGGTCGCAGCCATGTCACTAATGTTCATAATGTTTACTTTGTGATACGTCAACACACTTGTTCCTGCCCATCGCATATATTAAGACGGCCGAGTGGCGCAGTGACCCTACTCCCGCGTCCTAGGCTGTGGGTTCGATTCCCACATTTGGAAAATGTTTGGGTGATGAGCATGGATGTTTTCCAGTGTCTGGGTGTTTATCTATATATTATAAGTATTTATGTATTATATATAATCATAAAAATATTCATCAGTTATCATAGTACCCATAACACAAGCTATTTACGAGTACCCTTACTTTGGGGCTATATTATAGCAATGTGTGTAATTGTCCTATAAAATTTTTATTTATTTAATTATGAACTAAAAAAACTCTCTAGGGAAATAATTGATAACTGGTCTACTATACTAATTACTTTACTTTGTCTAACGCAATTTAACAGCCAAACTTAGACTCAAATAACAGCTCCTTTACAAAGTGAGGCTTGGTCGCATACAAAATCATTAAAATAAAATAAAATGAATGACAAACTTAGTACAAAAAGGTGAAATATTTGAGTAATACGTTTAAAAGCCACGTCTCAGTCTGCACAGTGTAAGTCTCGGCAGTACACCGAACAGCATGTACTCAGTACAAGGTAATCCCCAAACAAATAGCGCGTTCGTTTGCGAGTTGGCGGCGAGAAGCTCCGCTGATAGCGTCTATTTGTTACCGCCGTGCCGCGCGCCGGCCGAGCTTGCCCAAACTATTTATGCCCCGTCTTACTCCGCGCTGTTTAGTTTTATTGGGTGCGCTGGCAACTTGTCTTACGCCAACATCTACCTTGAAATTTTCAATAATATTAATATATTGTTACAAGAGTTCATACTACTATACGTCACCCGACAATAGCATTTTTTTATAAGTTCTGCTGGCTGGTACGATTGGTTAGATTTATTTAAATCCCAATTAGCAGAATAACCATTAAAATATTGGAATATTCAACGAGAAAAATCACGTATAAAAATCATCTCTTTATACATTTTATATGCAACACGATATTTCTATACGTTTGTTACTCGTTCACTGATCAACGGCTCGTTTAGATATTTGATATATTTTATTAAAAAAGTCAATGCACCAATGTTTCCGTTTCCGGGCGCCATGTAACACCGGAAGCGGTGTAATGTTAGTTCGCGCCCCTAATTAGTCACCCGACTGCGCCGAGATGAAAAGGAAATGTATTTGGAAGGCTATTGAGCAACTCGCAGGCACCTTTACATCTCAAGACATTCACAAAAACCCTTTTTTTACTAACTTATTTAGACACAGGTCGGCACAGCTAGTAACTAACGGAGTGACAAACATGTATTATGTTTGTTACTAGTAACTAACGGAGTGACAAACATGACTGTACTAAGTTTGTTACTAGTAACTAACGGAGTGACAAACATGTACTAAGTTTGTTACGAGTAACTAACGTCAACTCAAAAGCCTGTTGACAATTTGGCTGAAGACCCCAGAGCCAAATTGACCCGACACTATACCGAAGATATCCCGGACGTCAGCCTAGACGAGATTAGTATGGCTCTCGAACACCTAAAGAACAACAAGGCGCCAGGTGATGACGGAATCACAGCAGAACTCCTGAAAGCGGGTGGTAAACCGATACTTGAAGTCCTTCAGCGATTGTTCAATTCCGTCATTCACGAGGGCAAGACGCCTCAGGCGTGGCACAGGAGCGTGGTTGTTCTGTTCTTCAAAAAGGGTGACAATACCTTGCTGAAGAATTACAGACCAATCTCGCTGCTGAGTCATGTCTACAAGTTGTTCTCCAGAGTCATCACGAATCGTCTCGCTCGTAGGTTTGATGACTTCCAGCCTCCCGAACAAGCCGGTTTCCGACAAGGCTTTAGTACCATAGACCACATCCATACGCTGCGGCAGGTTATACAAAAGACCGAAGAGTATAACCGGCCACTTTGCTTGGCGTTTGTGGACTATGAGAAAGCCTTTGATTCGGTGGAAACCTGGGCTGTGTTAAGGTCATTGCAGAGGTGCCGAATCGACTACCGGTACATCCAAGCGTTGCAGTGCCTGTACGAAAACGCCACCATGTCAGTCCGTATACAGGATGAGACTACGAGGCCAATCCAATTGCAGCGAGGAGTGCGACAGGGAGATGTTATCTCCCCGAAGCTATTTACCGCCGCATTGGAAGACGTCTTTAAGCTCTTGGACTGGAACGGACTTGGCATCAACATCAATGGCGAGTACCTCACTCAACTGCGGTTTGCCGACGATGTAGTGATAATGGCAGAATCTCTAGATGACCTTAATAATATGCTCAATGACCTCAGCAGAGTTTCTCAACAGGTGGGCCTTAAAATGAACATGAGCAAGACAAAGATCATGTGTAATGCTCATGTTTCGCTCCACCCAGTTATTGTTGAAAATTCTGCACTTGAAATTGTAGACGAGTATATATACCTAGGGCATATGGTCCAGTTAGGTAGGTCCAATTTCGAGAAAGAGGTGAACCGCCGAATCCAACTCGGTTGGGCAGCGTTCGGGAAACTGCGTGACATCTTTTCGTCCAAAATTCCTCAGTGCCTGAAGACGAAGGTCTTCGAACAGTGCGTGTTGCCAGTGATGACATACGGATCCGAGACTTGGTCGCTAACTGCGGGCTTCATAAGAAGGCTCAGAGTCACTCAACGGGCGATGGAAAGAGCAATGCTCGGAGTATCTCTGCGTGATCGAATCAGAAATGAGGAGATCCGCAGAAGAACCAAAATAACCGACATAACTCAGCGAGTCGCAGAACTGAAGTGCCAATGGGCGGGGCACGTAGTTCGAACAGCTGATGGACGTTGGGGGCCGAAGGTGCTAGAATGGCGACCCCGCACCGGAAAGCGCAGTGTTGGTCGACCCCCCACCAGGTGGACTGATGACATCAAACGGGTCGCAGGGAGCCGCTGGGCACATGCGGCTCAGGATCGTAGTGTTTGGAAGTCCCTAAAAAAGGCCTATGTCCAGCAGTGGACGTCCATTGGCTGATAATGATGATGATGAACGGAGTGACAAACATGTACTAAGTTTGTTACTAGTAACTAACGGAGTAACAAACATGTACTATGTTTGTTACTAGTAACTAACGGAGTAACAAACATGTACTATGTTTGTTACTCCTTCAAGCCGCAACTATAGACCTGGTAGAAAGTAAGGGTGATATATTATAACTTGGATTAAAATATAGGCTAACTTTTATTTCCACGGGAATATTAAATACGCGGGGGATACTGGGGGCTGTGCCGCCCTGTGTCTATCAAGCTGAGGCGTAGGTTTTAAACCTCAAGTGCCTGTAATTACAAAATATGCCTTTCAGACCAGGCCACAGCAATGCTGCTCGGCGGCACTTGCGAGACGACATGTGCTACATTACTCTCTTACAGAGAGGTCCTTTTTGGAAATAGAGGTAGCTGGATTGGGCTATGAATTATTGAGCTTTTCTTTTTTCTAAGAAATTTTCATTACAACTTCTTATTTCGTAATTAGTTGGTATTCCACCGTAACGACAAAACCGCTGGTGCAGTCAATATCTGACAGTGATCGTTATAAGAATAAACACATTTGAAAAACGCGTTGGCAAGCTTATGATCAGATGCCCAATTCAGTTTTAGATCTGCCATTGCAAAAGTTTAAGCAATGTATTAAAACTCACTTACTGAGTCAAGGTTATTATACTATAGATGGATTTTTAAATGACAAAGAGGTTGAGAGGCAATAGGATCAGCTTTCAACTTCACACAAGTAGTAGAATAAATAATTTTATGTAACAATACAGTTAATATTGTAAAAATTAATGATTTTAAAAGAGCGACTGTTGAGTTTCTTGCCAGCTCTTCTCAACAGGACCTGCCTTCCGTGCCGGTGGTAGAGTCACTACAAATAGTCTAATTTGACGTTTTAAACGTACTTATAATTAGCCTACTTGAAATAAATTATTTTGAATTTTGAATTTGAATAAAGTTAATGTTAGGAACAAAAAGTAAGTTGAGTTTAGCCTGCTAGCCTTGGTGGTATAACACTATAATAATTCTAAGTATGGCAACGTGTTCATAATGAATTAGAGCGGGTCGTGCGCTGTAAAGGAGGCTTTTGTGAATAATTCAGTCGACTGACGGAAGCAGAGATTTGAGTCGCGTACAGTTTTACAGTTCGCTCAGTTATTATTCACGGCTACGAGCGCAGTTCACGAGTGAGATTAAAACTTCATTATTTATTATGAAGTGAGCTGTTATTTAACGTGAAACTATTGTGAAACTGTTGTGAAACGCTGTTGTGAATTCATTCTGTATTGCTTTGTTACACTAATTTTCTATTATAAGCATGTTATGAGGGCGCTTTTGTAACTTTATTGAATTAATGTATTACAGTTTAACTGTCTGATTGTGGTAAGCATATTATGTGGCTTTGGATCCAAGTACTGTCCTGCTTAGAAATATTGAACTTTTTCCTCGCAATTCTTAATGGAAATTCCTAGCCAAGTTTTGAACAGTTACTGGTGTATTAACCCTGCGACTCGGAAAGGACGCTAAGCCATAGATGGAGGCCATAAAGGATATATAGGGCTCTTTGAGAATTAAAATATGCTGATAATAATGACAATTAATAACTGGGTTAGGAACATAATAAGTAAGAGAAAAAAAATGGTTTAGTAAAAGACTGATTATGAATAGGGACTTACTTACAAATAAAATTAAGAAAAAAGTAATAAAATTGATCAAATAGCTAAAATGTCTATTATATAGACATATCATCATCATCATCATCATCATTATCAGCCTATTAACGGCCCACTACAGGGCCAGGCCTCTCTCGTTATATGGAGCGTACACCCACCATGCTGATCCAATGCGGGTTGGCGGGCTTAGGGTGATAATATGTCATTTATTAACGATCACTATCAGATGTTGATGTTAGTGACCGGATCCGACGGCTTAACGTGCTCTCCGAGGCACGGGGGTGTAACTCCACCAACTTTCAGACTCCGGGCTTGGAATGTACTAAAAAACCTTAGAATTATTCCATGACCCGACCCAGGATTCGAACCCACGACCTCATGATCGAAGCCAGATAGGCTTACCACTAGACCTCGTTGGTCTAGTGGTAAGCGTAAGAAAGAGAAAAAAAATGTGATTAAGAATACGGAATTTATATTAACCCAGATAAGCCTGAAACTAAAATTTTCTGAAAATTTTGAAAAAAGTTACATTATTTAGTTTATTAGATCTTATGCAACATAAAAAAAATTATGAAAAAAAAATTAAGTGTAAGGCTTTCAGGGAAACAGCCGTCCTATATGTAGGACAGTAGGATAATAAGAGGAAATAAAAGACCATTTATGACAAAACAGAATGTAATCAAAAAGTGTAGTTTATTAGATAACTATTGATTATATTACCCATTGTTATATGTAATTTACTAGATTAACACTATTTATGAATGATATGTTTCAAAACACTTGACACACACTCCAACATCACATTTCTTGCAACGTGTCAAACATTTTTTGTGACATTGACGACAGTGTGTTTGCTTCGATTGAGGAATAACCAGATGATTCATTTGGTCTTTACGACTATCAGCATGTTCATGATGGGAGGGTCGGCTAGGCCCTATTTTGGAATTTTTTCTGTTTGATTCAATCAAAGCAATTGCTACCCTTCTGCGAAAGCCAAGATGATCCAGTTTTCCATGATTTATTTTATATAACTGCCATGCATTATGTTCGGCAAGATCAATCATGTGTGTGAGCATCGGCATGTACCATTTCTTACCTCGTATACCAATTCGGTAATGTGAAATATTTTCATCAGACCGATCCACTCCTCCCATATATTTGTTATAGATGGACACCATATGTGGTTCTTCTATGACAATGTTTCTCTTTTCACTTTGTGAGAAGCGTTTGGCAGATTGTTTAGGATTTATTCCTACAGCATTAGAAGCAATACTGAATATATTATTGTCATGCCATTTAGCAATAATGAACGTGTTGTCATGTGTCGTTCTGTAATCGACAGCACCACGTTCCTTTTTTTTCAGTAACTTCGATGTAATCAGAGGACAACTAGATGTCCTGTTTTCTCGAACTGTCCCAGTGCAACGAAGGCCTTTCTTTGTTATCTCTTCCAGCAAGGGCGTCCCAGTAAAAAAAATATCAAAAACTACGTGGTAAGGAAGGTCGAAGCCACGTGAAATCAGCACATCGCAAAAAGTGAGAACAACGCTTGCACCCAGCCCCAATTCTTTATATATTGGATTGCACATAGTTGTAGCACCTTGGTATGGTTCCATCCATAAAACACACTCTAACCGTGTAGCACCAACCCAAGCTTTGAACCCGTACCTAATAGGTTTACCTTTTATGTGCTGTTTGCAGCCATGTCTACCATAGTAGGGGATCATGGCCTCATCTACACTGTAATGCTCTTCAAGAGGAGAAAACTCTAAGAACTTTTTATTTAGAAGTGTAACTAATGGGCGTACTTTTGTGTATTTGTCTTGCAAATCCAGATTGACATGAAGGTGGCGAAAAATAAAGTCAAATCTATCCCTAGTCATAGCCGAGCTGATCAATTCATTCTTTGTATCAGGGGAGTTTTCCCAATACATTCTTCTACGGGGGAGCCATGAATAACCACTAACCAACAATATGCCGATGAAACATTTCATATCTTCAGTGGTTATGTCTCCAGGCAAATTCTTTTTGACAGCATATTTATTGCTCTCTGACACCAACAACGAAATAACATCTTCATCTAAGAAGTTTTCAAACCACTCAATTGGGCGCTTATCTTGGCAAGCGCCTTGAACATCTGGCCAATTCACGGGATTTTTTGCCAAGTCCCGTTTTCTCTATGCGTAGGTACGCCTACGTTTAGTTCGACCTGTAGAATCAGAAGGTTCTTCTTCTGTATCACTCACCATAATCTGCCCTTGAATCATTACTTCAGCCGGTTGAAGCAGAATGTTTCGTGGCAAATTATTCAAAGTTACATTATCTTCTTCACCCGAATCTTCGTCAGTGAGACAGTCAGGATCAACAGGAGGAGGTAGAATACATATCAGTCGTTCTCTATAATCTTCTTCATTATCAGAAACATTTTCTAAAGCATCTAAAATTTCATGCGCAGCTAACGGTCTGTAAAGAAAAAGTTGTATTATTGTACTAAAATCATGTATATTATCCTACTGTCCTATATATAGTACGCTAGTATTTGTAACAAGTTATACGTAATTTATTTATATTATTTTGCTAGAATATTTATTTAGTACAAAAGTTAAGGTTATCAACTAGATATTAACACAGAAAAAAACAACTCACGAGTAAAATATAACTTTTTATACATACCTGTCATTTGCCATGTCTGCAACGCACTTTTATTACACACTTATAAAGTAAAATATAAGGTAAAAACTGTTAAAATAACTGTCTTTTTATTTTTTCTAATAAAGCTGACACGTTTCTTACTGCAAATCATAAGACTAAATAATCTTAGATAAAGAGGGTATTCTGATATTTTTTTTTATTTCTACTGTCCTAAATATAGGACAGTAGGCTTATCTGGGTTAAAAAAAAAATACGAAAAATCTAATAAGATTGATCAAATAACAAAACTTATAAGACTATATTATATACACATACAGAGACGGTACACTGCTATGACGTCATAGCTAGTTACGCCACACTATTTCAGTGCAATTTCTTTTCCTCCAATATATAAGCGATATATGTTACATTTTAAATGTATTTTCACCGTATGTCATAACTTCTATTCTACCTCATAATAAAGTAATAAAAAATTCGAGTTATCTTCCCTATTGGATATAAATATGAATCTGTCACGTATTGCAATGAAAAATTAAATACATTTTAGCAGAATAGTACTCATATGCCTTTAAACATTACAAGAGCATAACCGAGCAGCCCGGCGGGACAGTAAGCTGACACGACCGGTGAAAGATTACACGCATGACCAAAGGTTTACCTGCTCTCCGAGACACGGGCGGTGACGTCTTGACCCTACTTCTGAATTTTCTTAATAGAAACGTACGTCTTATTCCAAAAAAAATTTAACAAAAAATAGAACCGACTCAAAACGCACTAAAAAATAAAAAATTACTGTGTCATTTAGTTGCTTTAATTTACTTAAGCATATCTATGAAGTCGGTGCCAGCAAGCTTAAGGAACATTTATTTAACATAGTAAAGCAGTTTGTGGTAATGTCCTTAAAGTAGAAACCTTGGCTGGCACCGACTCTTATATATGCTTAAGTAAATTAAAGCAATTAAATACCACAGTTATTTTTTACTTTTTAGTGATTTATCGCCATGTAACGTACTCGTACTTTACTGTCATAGTATGTTATACGGCACTTGTAGCCAAAAAGCTACCGGTACTTACACAAAAACCGAAATCACTGCAGGTATGTCTATAAAATTTGAAGAGTTCCTTCAATTTTACCAGGATATCATCATCAGATCCTAACATTATGACAATGGGACCATCTTGGAAGTGTGCCCTTTTTAATAAAAAAAAAGAATTATCAAAATTGGACAACTTTGTAAAAAGTTATGCGTGGTCAAAATAAAAAAAAATATACGTGTCGAATTGAGAACCTCCTCCGTTTTTTTTCGTCGGTTAAAAACCAGAGCATCTTTAAAACATCTTTATGAACAGCCCAAGATAGGAACCATAGGTTTATATAACTTGATGTTAAATCAGTCACACTCTCGAGAATCCGTTCAGTCTTTAAGTTAATCGCAAACAGACAGACGGTCAAATACTCAGACAGGTGCGGTATTATCAATTTAATAAACTTTAATAATAATCAATAATTCAGCCTTTAATTTGCAATACATCAATGCTGCTTGGAAATAGAAATGATCCTTGCAATACGTCCCTAGAAGAGTTTACCCACAAAGTGCTGTACTAATAAATTAATTAATCAAATTCCAGGTAGAATTCCAGCCGCAATAATACCTCAACCATTGTACACGCTAGCGGCAAGTTCGAAGGTAATTTTAAACTTTCCTCCCTTGGGATTTGTTAGACATGCATCGAGGAAACCCTATTAAGCATTCATCGGCCCAGCTGAAGTACAGGCTTGTAGCACGGTAGGCAGTTGGAGACGGACTTAGGACTGTTCAGTTAGAATTTGAGTTGACTGCCTCGTTGTTCTTGTGGTTAGCTTAGCCTATGGAAGCCACATATTACTCGATAACGAAGTCCTGAGTTTGAATCCCGTGATTTTCTTTCTTCTAAGAAATTTTCAGTAAAATTCTTAGCCCGAAGTCGGGAAGTTGGTGGTGTCATACCCTCTGTCTTGGAAAGAACGTTAAGCTGTTGGTCCCGGCTACTATCGATTTTTTAATTTTTTTTATTGATTACAAGTTGGCCCTTGACTGCTATCACACCTGATGTTAAGTGATGATGCAATCTAAGTTAATATCGGGCTAACTTATTAGAAATAGGATGAAATCCACACCCCTTTCGGTTTCTATACGACATCGTACCGGAACGCTAAATCACTATCTATCATAAACATCTAATTGTGATTTTTAATAATTTAAACATTATCATCCGTCAATCAGCATTGGGGCAGTGTGGTGAGTACAGGCTCCATATCCCTATTCCTACAAAAAGAGTCTTGGTCCTGTAATGGTCCGTTAACAGGTGATAATGATGATAAGGACATAAATGACAGTAAGTAGCTAGCGGAAAGAAGTAGAATATCCATCCACAAATAGCATACTTCTACCGAGGCTTACTCCGCTTATCCACCTCGCTAGCCGTGCGCCGTTGAGTACGGCAGGATAAGCAAGCGCCATATTATCATAATAACAGAGAGAGCGGTATTCTATTTATTGCAGCCGAAGAATGTGGCGAATGATAAATATACATGCGAATGACATCAAGCGGGAGTGATAGCGCAACACACACCATGCGATACGATTGCGATACGACGGTGGTGCGATACAATATTAGCTTATTTTCATGGCTACTTCTTATAGAAGGTGGGGTATGGACCTTACTTGCATCGTGCGGGTTGGCTTGCCTCCAGGTACTGCCTTAATAGTCTTAATGTAGGGAAAAACAACACTCTGCGTTTTTCGTTGCAATGTAAGCATCTTGGTATCCCAAAGTCTATCGTACTATATTCCCTGCGGATTTACTTTAGCTTTGTAACTAACTCGCTAAGCTATATTTTTTTTATTGTAGCAAGCTCTACATGATATTGAGCTTGCTACATATACTTTCTTAGCTAGGTGTATTTTTACCTTTCCTTCAAATTAATAATTTTGACTGTGTTAGATAGATATGGACACGACAATAGAAAAATGAAATTTTTGTTACAGTCCGACCATTTACTGTGTAGTCATAGTTGCTTCATAGCTAGCGATGGGGATGTATTAGGTATTAAATTATAAAACAAATTGCTGTGCTGTGTAGTAGAAGTTTCACATAATATAACGACCGGGTTTTATTTATTAGGTCACAAATCGCATAGTGTAAATGCACTCCGCTGAATATTCTCATCTGAGACATGTAGTCTGTGAAATCTGAGATATTTACCTATTTCCATCTGCGACGCTATCAGTGTGTGAGTGCGGATATCAAACGAGTATATTTATAAATTCTCAACGGAACACAAATAACTGAAAATGTTACGTCCTCACACGCTTGTGGAAATCGATTTGCTTAGGAAAAGTGATATATACAATGCACTAGCGGACGCCCGTGGTTCGTACCGTGTAGTTTCCGTTCATGTGTGAATATAGAATACAAATAAAAAAAAATATTTTAAAATCCGATTTTTAAAATATTGTTTTAGTAGTTTCAGAGATAAGCCAAAGCAAACAGAGAGATAAACCAAAATTTTATTTTAATTTTATATAAGTATCGTTTATACTATCATATGCATTTAGTGAAAAGCAATTCAAGTTTATTTATTTTTAAAAATTATTGCAGGTAGATAGGTATGTCCATAATAATTGTAAATGTCAATTATATATTTATAAACCTAAAATAGTGAACTTTATTCAAAAAGCCGCTAGACGTTACAGTCCAAAGGTGCTGGAATGGTGACCCCGCACCGGAAAGCACAGTGTTGGTCAAACCATGAATGCAAATAGCTCCGAAATGAGGAGTTTGCATAAATGCTGTTGTCCAACAATGGACGTTCATCTGATATAAATATGATGATGATGAAATATACCTTTAAAAATTAATTTCAAGTTTGTCTCTTTCAACTCAAAATCTTAGCTAAGTACGAGTAGCTGCGCTAGACTGTCGAGCTATCAATAAAATCAATCATATCTATTGCTCTGTGTTTAAATATGAAAATCATCAATATTTATCTAGATAATACAATCTATCAATTTAGAAAACTTTCTCCCTTAGAAAAATGTCAGCTGGCCTTAAGCCACTATATTTCAAAAACCATAAAAATAGGAGATTAGGAGATAAAGTGCAAAAGTGTGGCCGCAAATACAGTTAGGATATCTATTTATGCCCTTCCTATGATTGATCAACACGACCGGAAAGAGATCAGGCGCAGGCTATAAGTGCTCTCCGCGGCACAGGGGAAATTAACCTCAAAAACAGTTTTATTTGATTTCCTTATCCGGGGCTTTTGAACTTTAAAAAAAAATTGGTTGTCTGTAAAGTCGGTTTACTGACGATAGTTGAACGTGACAATGTCTTAAGAAAATACTGATGGAATGGTAGCATTTAATTGGTTATTAAAATTTTTAATTTAAGTATATTTTTATAAATATTAATTTAAATTAAAAAAATAATTGATTTTGATTTTATAAATTTATATTTTAAATTTATAATAAATATATTAATTTTTAATTTAAAATTAATATATTTAATAATTATATTTAATAGACGGATGTCGAACGCAGCCGAACGCAAAGGCCGATTGTGCTTTCTTTGTCGCTCGTTCCGCGCTCTCGCTTGCACTTTAAGCCTTACATGGAACGCCTCAAAGCGAGGTAACGACGCATGACGTCATGTTTTTTCGTGCGTGCAGGGCTCTATCGAATTATAAGACGTTGTCACGTCAATAATAGTATATTTTAATGTTACCAGTGTAAAAATAGTCTATTATAAAGAATGTTACCAGATGATTCCGAGCATATTATTTTTCTTTTTTTATAAAACTTTTCCTAAACACAATGTAGTTTCTCATATTGAAATGCATTAAATTAATTGAAATTTGTAGTGTAAGCGCCAGTGGGTTTAAAAGCACCTTACAATACACTCAAATTGTAATATTACTATTAGTGCAGATTATGTTATTTGTTATATTATACAAAAACCGTGATTCTGAATCAAAAATATAACTGACATTATTAAATACTTAACGTAAATACTCATATCATTGATTGTTCTTAATAAATACTTAGTTTAGCATTTTAAAATGTTAGTATTATCAAGTAATAACAAATATTTGTAGATTTAAACAAAGTACAGTAGTAAACAAAGTATTATTTCCACATCGCTTTGTTATAAATAACAAGGCATAAACAAATGTCTTACAAAAATGTTTACATCATTTTAGGCAAAGTAATATTAATAATTTTCTTTTTTCCAAACAAAAGACCATGTATTCAAAGTGAATAAATATTATGACCTTACTAATTAACTAACTAAAAATGGCTATGTGGTTAGTTTATACGCGATAGAAGTGGGTGCGAGAGGTATACCAGCGAAGTCTCTCTATAATCTGCTAAAAGACCTTGGTCTTACTAGAAGTGCAGTAAGCTCCATATTGGAACGAGTATCCAAAGCTGCTCTAGTAGGGTCCTTCCGCACCTCCTCCTCCTCCCACGTTGAATCCATGGAATGCTAAGATATTCGTCTTTCTCTCTCTATGTGGAGAATAAGAGATAATATCACCATATGTATTATCTATTCCCGTATTTTCATACCTACTAAATAAACAAAGATATTAAAATCGGTTGTGCTATTTCATAGCAGTGTACAAACGAATAAACATCGTTACATGAGATTTTTATAATACTACTTGTAAAGCAGTATTGTTCTCCAGCTCTTGGTCTACTCAAATGTAACAACAAGCGTTTACCTAATTTAAATTCTCATTTGCGTTTCATTTTCCTAACAAGCTCATTATGCCGGGATATTCCGACACAGAACCTCGCTTTGCTTTCAAACTGGGTGTCTTTTAAAATCTGGAATAACTACACAGTTGTGAACAGACAACGATTTTGTCTACCTATCTTACACTAAGAGCAAGTCATCTACTTGTTTTTGTAACAACATTTTTGTGAAAATGTTCTGGAGCAAGAAATTATTTTCGCAAAATTATGTAAACCAATATAATAGTAAAAAAATATTTATGTTTTATTTGATGTCGTATCATATACACTACGCTAAAATATAAACTGGGTAACTCATTGGACTTTGCTCAAAACACGTCTTTATAGGTGTAAAACCCAACTGAATGTCTCACCACCGATTGCAGAAATGAGGGTAACCTTCATACTTTACCAGCGGAGAGGTTGCAAATAAAAAGCCATACCTTGCCATACATACTGTGACGATAAGGTGAGCTTTTGTTGCTTAAATCGAAAAACTTTTGATTCGAAATAATATCTTATAAACACAATTTTGTTATACAATCCATTAAAAAGAATTTCAAAACATCTCGTTAACCGTCTCTTGACGCTACGGTGTTGCTACGGCGTAGCGCTCGTAGTGACACGTAGCACCGGCGTAGCATCTTTCAGCTACGTAGTTTTTTGTATTGACATTTCGTAGAGCGTTTTAACAAATTGTTAATTTTAAGTAAATTGCAAGCTTTAGCGTACTTTAATTAAGTTAATGGACTCTAAAGGAAGTGAAAATGAGACTCGACCGTTTTCGTCTCAAAATTAGTTTCTTTAGACGTGCCGCAGTTGGTACGGGACTTGAAGAACTTAACAAACTATTTAATTATCGAAATGTAGCTTAGCTCACATAAACTACTGGGACTTTTAAATCCAGACATAATTTTGTTTGAACAGTAGAAAATTAGTTTCTGTAAATACAAAACACAAAAATATTTCGATATCTGTTATAGACTTTAAACTACGAAACTAATTTTCCTAAACTCATAACATTAGAAACTTAATAATTGGAAGATGATATTTATGGAAGCAAAATAAAATTGAGCATATATATTTTACCTAACACTAATATTTCGACTCATTTCAAATATCTCAATACTTAACTAGAGGACGCCTGCGGTTTCACCGGCGTGGTCGTAGAATTCGGTAAAAATCTCGGTAGGAATTTCAGGATAAAATGTGGCCTATGTTTTATTCTGTTATTAAAACTATATTATTGTGAAGTTTCATCAAAGCCTTGTCAAACAATCGTTTTGTCGTACAAACTTTTGTCTTCATAACATTAGAAAGAATAAATACTAACGGTGCAAAATTATCAACAATTATTTATGATATATTTTAGCCAATTTATACAAAATCTTAAAATATACTAAATCCTTTCTCAGGAATAACTGTATATATTATTAAAAACTACAACAGACAAACAGACGCTGAGGATATTGCTTAATAATTTTAGTGATATTTACAAGATTTGTTCGTTTATATTTAAAACTAGCTATATAATCAAACAAAACATAAATATAGCAACTATGTCGTAACCCCTCAAACACAATGCGACACAGAACAATACAGTTATAATTACATCTCGACTCGTTATATCCTCTAATTAAACTATGACACAAACGTCGTAATTATGACAACTGTACTACAATAAGACAAACATTCTATTTCGGGTTTGACTTTGTACAGGCAGCCAGGTTAGTGTAACTGAAGGAGCGTTAACAGACCAGAAATATGTTTGTGAATTATTATTATAAGTTTATACTGACTGTAAGTGGTTAAGAGGCGGTTTTTGATGTTACACGCCCTTCAGGTTTTCAGTCAAAATATTTTTTTCAAATAAGCTTAGTTTACTAGCACTTTCGGAACGTAATTTTAAACTATTATTATAATGTATTGGTGATAATGTATGGTCGATCGAATTTTAAAATTCAAGCTACAATATTCGAATCATCATTGCCTCGTTGGTCCAATGGTTAGTGTAAGTATCATTGCATTCTGAAATCCTAGGTTCGAGTTTTGAGTCGAGTTATAAAGAAACATTGAGCATTTCAGTCTTTCAACAAATTTTGAGGAAAAATTATTAGCTATAAGTTGGTGGTGTTACATATACCTCGGTGCCTTAAAAATCATTCAAAGTTCTCTTAGTTAGTATTACCAGGTACTATAAATGAAAGTGATCGTTAAAAGTCAAACATTATATTTAGCTACCAACTTATTTTAGATTGATATAGAACTTAGAATAAAAAGTAAATTACTTTATATTCCGATACTCTCACGGAAACGGAGGCTCTTTGGCTGAAACAAATAGCTTTTAATATTTTGCGGGCATCTAATTCAGTCTGAAAGTAAACAACTTCTCTGTCTGAAGGTATGAAAACTTCTTCAAAGTGTAACCTCATGATCACCGAAGTTTGACCACGACGCGACCGTTAAATTTCACTAACATAATTAAATCACAGTTACACCATTAATATATTCACAAATAATCAGCAAATTGTTTGTCCAACACCAGTTTGTCCACTACTAATTATTATTATTATTATCGTCGTTCATTACATGCGCCGACCAGCGCTGGATTTCATTATTCCCATTTTAATTTCGCGCAAAACAAAGCCAAACAAAGCCAATTTAATTATGCAATCCCAACCGTCTGTTGATAAAGTATTCAAAATTAAATCCAATATTTTATATTTAACATCTCTTTTCTACTTTTATGAAATTGGATTTAAAAAATACGCTCGGATTCGTTCGTGCGCGGTGTATGCTGCAATGACGGAATGGTTTAGGCAAATAGGCGCTTTTAGATGTATTCAGAGAATCAACGGGCTGAAAACACTTGAAAAAGATATGTTTTTAGCTCAAAATTGCAAATTTTATAATTTTAGTTAAAAATAGGCTGATAATCTAGGCTTTTTTTCTTATAGGATATGAGTCTGGAGCTTAAATTCACTATGCTGCTTCAAAACAGATAGTGATTTTAAAGTAATCTTTGATTATTTAACGGTTACCGTCATATTAATATTAATGATGTCTGAAACTGACGGCTTTACGTGCTCTTCAAGGGTCTTAAACCACCAACTTCCCAACTGAGGGTTAAGAATTTAAACTGAAAAATTATCACAAGAAGGAAAATCTCCATGCTTCATAGTCCGATTTAGGACTGGAATCTAGGACCTTGTGATCTATGAATGACTAAATAGACAACAAAAATTACTTAATCAGACTGTACTATTGCCACAAACATAAATACATACATACATACTTATGAAATTTGACACATTTGTTCAGACCTCCTTTTTTTGAAGTTGGTTATAAACTGATAATAAGGCATCACATAACAGCACTCAATCACTGAAAGGTTTTAAGAAACGGTAACGGTATACTAAGAAACATTTCGAAGAGTTTGCTATTTTTTATAGCTGTTGTAGATCCCCTTGTTCGTTGTAATAATGAAAAAATCCGAATATAGAATCACATTTGGGAAAAGGAAAAATATTTACCTAATAGAAATATTTATATAATACGACCTTGGAAACCTTTGTACATTAAAAAGCTTTTGTAGACATTTGTGAGAACATGAATTATTTGCCGGTTGTTTTCAGCAAAACCTGCATTCCGAAATCGATGGTAGAGTCACTACATATTGTTTAATTTTACACTTTAAAAGTGCTTGTAAACTAATTGTACCTACTTCAAATAAACAAACTTGAATTCGAATTTTAAAAATAATCATTTAGGTAACCAAGAACAATCCAAGATCCATGTACTCCAAATTAAATATATTAAATACAGTTTTTTCTTTTCCCAAAAATGTTGGTGTGAAGCTTTTCTAGGAGATTTTAAGCATTCTTCTGTATATCCACATTTCAAAAACTTGCAGCCTGTTCATTGTTTCTTTTTTAAAAATCCAAGTTCCACAACCATACAAGACAGTGGACCACACATAACATTTCATAAGACGACTTCTTAGTTTAAGATTTAACTTTGAGTTGCATGAAGTCTTTGACATGTTATGAAAAACATTCTTAGCTTGGCCTATTCTACATTTTATATTTTGAAGGTGATCCAAATCTAGAGAAAACTCATGTCCTCCTCCGACCTCTTTTGACGACCTCCGTGGCCCAGTGGTATGCGCGGTGGATTTATAAGACGGAGATCCCGGGTTCGATTCCCGGTGGGGCAGATTGAGATTTTTCTTAATTTGTCTTGGTCTGGCTGGTGGGAGGCTTTCGCCGTGGCTAGTTACCACCCTACCGACAAAGACGTATCGCCAAGCGATTCATCGTTCCGGTACGATGTCGTGTAGAAACCGAAACGGGTGTGGATTTTCGTCTCACTCCTAACAATTTAGCCCGCTTCCATCTTAGACTGCATCATCAGGTGTGATAGCAGTCAAGGGCCAACTTGTAGTCGATGAAAAAAAAATGTCCACTATCATCCAGAGAAAACTACAGTTTCTTTGGACACCTTCCTTTCCAAGGTTAATTTTGGAGGAAAAGCTACAGGGCAAGAGAGTACTAGGTAGTCAAAGGCGGAAATGGTTGGACAACATAGGAGAGTGGACAGGACTCAATTACCTCCAACTAAAAAGAGTTGTAAAAAATAGGAAAGCTTTTCGTGTTATGACCGCCAAACTTCGTTGCTAATTTTTTACTATTAAAATATATAGTGATACATAGACAGTAAGGTTACACTCTTTTATTATATTATAGATATTTATTGTCAGTAATAACAGTTAGTATGGTAAAAACAAAATGGCGTCAGTCCAGCCCACGCTGCGGGGGTAGTCGGTAAAACCTGATCGCTGGTGTAGTGCCAAAACCAATAGAATACACTTTATTGAGCACCATAACACTACTACACGCTGATTATATGTTATTATATGTTATACATTTAGTTCGTAAACATACGAACATGATGGGTAATTTTAGAAATTAACAAAGTTTAAAATATATCATAGATATTTAACTTCAGCACGTTACCATTTTAAACCGACGAAAAAATGGAGGAAGTTCTCAATTTGATGCGTATATTATATTTTAAGGGTCTACTTTTAAAATGGTTCCATAGTCATCATGTTAAGAACTGATGATGAGATGCTCGGAAAATCGAAGGAGTTGTTCAAATACCAATAATGGCACACTTGCTGCAATTTGGGTATTTTTTTTAAAGGTCGCTAGCCTTTTGGCTACAACAGTTTTGTTATCTCAAAGCAATCAGTTAGCAGTTAGACAAAAGCTCCCACGTAGCTTGACTTTTCTGACACTTCTAACAATTATCGTTCTATATCAGCCAATTATACATAAAAAAATTAACAAGTTATACAAAAAAATTAGTTTTTCATCCTCTCAAATCTTACACGCGGCACTTAGTAGGTGTAGGTAATCTTAGGGACAGACGAACGTTTTATAATAGGCAGTGATAGTGTTTTATAAGTTACATGTAAAGCTGAGCCCACGTGTGACCGGGTCACTGCACAGCTGTGACATCACCAACAATGACGTCATTATTTTCGAGACGCGAACCTGACTTAATTAAACAATCACACACGAAGCGCGCAATTAGCGCGTCTGCAAATGAGCTCGAGACAAGGAACTTGTTAACACAAGTCGGGACAAGTTGCCGTTTGTTGCTACTAACTTGTCTTTGTGATACTGCTACTGCCGTGCTACTGGAATCGACACGCTTTGTTATGCTTTACGGCGTGTTCTTAAACTTTAGTTAGTATTGAGCCATGATATAGGTTGTTTAACTTTTCTAAAGAAAATAAAAAGCTACGTTATTTTAATATAGAGAAATAGCAGTTCATAGAAGCAAAATATATTTTCTTACTTTTGGCTGACTTCAAGAATATTGTGTTTACAATTTGGCAATTTTTTAAGTCAATATCTGGGTTAAAAAGGTGTTTGTAATTACATACATTTCTGGATTTTTTTTATATTTTAGTTCAAAAATAATTTTACATAAATCAGGACTAGTAGGTAAAGCAAGCGGGTCTTCAGATATTAAATGATTGCCATTGCCACTGTAACACCAAAAGAGCCTTCAATGCATTTGTCTTATTATGAGTCCTATTCTCCCTATAAGAAAATGTAGAAATCCGTTAATGGTAGGTCACTTAAATTAAAAAGTCTTTTCTTAATCATGAAGCTAGCTCAAACTGCATGATCATTAGATTTAATGTCTACAAGAAAAAACTTTGAAGTTGACTTTTATATAAAAGCTTACTATTGAGAAACATTTGATGGCAATACAAACATTAAGTCTACGATCAATCGACAAATGAAAAAAGTTTTCCAAAACTTGGGAAATAGTATCCATTGTGTCCGAGGACATTTTAATCGATTTCCAAAAAAATCAAGTTTCAGAACGTAGGTAACTTAGATTCAGATTTGGGAAATGTGAACTCGATTATTTTAATTGCAAATCAAAATAAATAAAAATAAAAATCCAAGATTAGTGACATTTTTAAATCTAAACTGATGTTCCGAGTTTAAGACTGAAGAGTTTGAGTTTTGTTTGTTTGTTTGAACGCGGTAATCACAGGAAATGCTAGTTCGAAATATTTTTTTTTGTGTTGGATTTATAAGCAAGGCTTTAGGCTATAATATAACACCACGTTGTAACCAATAAGAACAAAGAATCCGTGGAAAATGTGGAAAAAAGTGCAAAACTTATCATCTTTGAGGCCAAGGTCTTTTAGCGGGTTATACAGAGACTTCGCTGGTACCTCTCGCACCCACTACTACCGCGTATAAACTAAACACAGCCATTTTTAGTTACTTCTTTTCTAGTTATTAGGAAGGTCATAATATTTATTTTAGGCTATTTTCATTTTCATAATCTTATTTATTTTAATTCCCCGTGAACGAAGTCGCTGGCATCCGCTAGTATTATACAATATTTAAACAACCAATTTTGAATATAAATAATATTCTATATTATTTTATTCAAATAAAGCTTATCTGAGCGAGTAAAGTCGGTAAAACGACTAGTCGCGAATCAAATGTATTATTCTTTCAAATTCTCGTTTAATATTCTAATACTTAATGGCATAAAGAGCTTTATTTGAGGGGCATGAATAAGCAAACAGGTTTCAAATTAATGTGTTTTCTTTTTGTACAACAATTTGTTTGAAGAATTTTCTGTAATATAAAGTAGAAAAAAAGATCAAATAAATGATAACTTCAACACCTACCTAACTAGTGATTAATTACGGTTTACCTCGTCTTGATATTTTAACGAAGTGTTGATAAAAAAGCTAATTGATTATATTTTGGAAATTGTTTAAAATATATTTTTTATGAATCATTCTATCAATGCCTCTATGGCTTCAAATTTTGGGGTTTTTGGGTTCAAATCTGGGTTTGGATAATTTTTTGGGTAGTTTCTTAGAAAACAATGTATATCTATTTAGTCGTGACTAAATAATCGTAACAAAATCGAGCACCCGTATTGAAGTCGTGTGGTGGTTCTATGTTCCATATTCTTTCTGTAGTTTGCAGTTCGAATAGGTTACATAGTTAGTCTTAGTAATTGAACCTGGGACCTTATTATCCATCTAATCATCTCAACGCTAGCCACTATACCAACCTAACATTTTGAATATTTAGCGAAAATAAATCACATCAGATAAAGCCATAGAACGTTGGCAGGTTTCAGATAATTATATTATCATATTATTTCCCAAACAGCCAGTAATACTATTATCCCATTTCGGAAAAAAACGGCAAAGTAAGAGCCGCTAAGCTAAATGGGAGGAAAAAACGTCAGGAAATAACAGACCTTCTCTATATAGATGGGTATCTTATTTTTTATCTAATCGCCGCGCGAAAGGAAGGCTATGTTTTTTACCTACCCAACTTTATAAGTATATTTTTAATAATTTCTACTGTTGAACTGATTTTATTTTGTATGTTTTTGTTTAACCATTAATCACATGTTGTTAAATACACATGTAACAGGTTTGTTTAAAAACCTTTACACAACCCAATAGCATTGGTTTTTATAATTTATGTTGAGAGATTACTGTAACCCTACAAGAAAAAAATTAAACTTTTCTTAACTGTGACATATGTATGTATGTATGTATGTCCATTTCTTCGGCACGCGCTACACTCAACGCTGAACCAATACATGAGGTGGCTAATTGTAAAAATTATGGTAGTAAGATAACCAATAAAGTTTCAAAATGGCGCCTGTAAATGAAAAAAGGGGAGATGTGTGTATTTTTTTCTCTTATCATAGCAATATGGGTACCAATTGAAAGGTCTTAAAATGACAATTTCAAAAATATAAATATCATATCATATTCATATTACTTTTTTAACAAAAAATGGCAAAAAGTGTACATAGTGTACCGTCACATTTCTATACCATAAACTAAAACTAAAAGGTCTGAAATAAAATTATTATTATAAAAACAAAAACCCGATAGATAATATAGATTGCAAACGAAACTCAAAAATAACTATGACAAAGAAAAAATTTAAACTTTTTTTTACTAAGTGTCTAACATATTTAGTATGATCAGCAATGAATTGCGATCAATCTGGTAAATCTTACAAATAATACTGAACTATGCTGGATACAAGAGGTATGGTATTACAAGAGGGAACCTTGGTATTGGCAAGAGTTTTCATAGGTTGCCCTTGAATTTAGGAGTACATACAAACTAGTAATATCACTGCAACACTTTGTCTGATGTTGTCGTCTACGAACTCGCACCCTGCTTGGAGTCTTTGGTACCGTGTTCAAGGTTTGTCCTAGATATGGTTGAATGTAGCACGCGATGCGTCTATTCTCACAAAGTCTCGGCTATGATACATCCCGAAGTATCGCGAAATGCCGACACAAGCTAAACCTCATTAGGCGATAGTTTATTTCTGCGAATCAATTTGCCAAACAATATCATAGTTATTTCTTATTTTTACTTCGATAGAATAGATAATTATTTGTTTTTATTTATGTACAATTACTTAGGTATGAAGTTAGTGTTTTATTTATATTTTCACGGGAACTGTTGGTATTTTTTTTTTGAATGAAAGGTACACAATATGTTCTTTTTAGTACCCCTTTAGCATTATTCTGTATTGATATTTCTACAACTCGACAGTGTGTGTTTTTCGTTTTAAAATAAATTACTATATGTTATTAAAATAGAAACGGTCTCACGTTTCTCAGGCGGAACCATTCCTATCGTACGATTTACATGATACTATGCAAAGAGAAAGATTCAAAGAATCTTCGACTTTGACAGTCTCCGAGGCGCAGTGGTATGCACACAGGATTTATGAAATGGTCCCGGGTTGTACCGGTACATTACGATTTTCTAAGTTGCTTCAGGTCTGGCTCATGGAAGGCTTCAGCCGTAGTAAGTTACCTCCCCTACCAACAAACTTGGATTACACTTTATTTGGATACCTCACATACGTGCATACAAATCAAAATCCTCATACATAGACAAAATCACGCGAATAATACATTATCTATAACACACATTGACAGAAACTGCCAACCTCTGCCAGTAGAGAGGTTTAGTTGGAAAATGCATTTACGCATCCATTCCCAAAGCCGATATAATTATCGAATCCACTTTTGGAAGGATGAGACTCGCCGGCTAAGCTGAAATATCCTCTAAAACCCAGCGGACCAGTTTACGTCACTATGTGGGACGCCATAGGGTGGCCATTCACGTGGTACAGTAACAATATGAGGATTTCTGCGTATATCTATTTACCTTTGGACTAGGTGTGCTGACACCTCCTTCTGCCTATCTAATTCTTTTTTATTCCTTACAAGTTAGCCCTTGACTGCAATCACACCTAATGGTAAATGACGACCTCCGTGGCGCAGTGGTATGCGCGGTGGATTTATAAGACGGAGGTCCTGGGTTCGATTCCCGGTGGGGCAGATTGAGATTTTTCTTAATTTGCCTTGGTCTGGCTGGTGGGAGGCTTTCGCCGTGGCTAGTTACCACTCTACCGACAAAGACGTACCACCAAGCGATTTAACATTTCGGTACGATGTCGTGTAGAAACCGATAGGTGTTCGGATTTCATCCTACTCCTAACAAGTTAGCCCGCTTCCATCTTAGATTGTATCATCACTTAACATCAGGTGTGATAGCAATCAAGGGCGAACTTGCAGTCGATAAAAAAAAAAAACGTTGGAAATGGACTAGCTTGTTAGGAGTAGGATGGAATTTAAACCCCTTTCGGTTTTCACGACATTTAACTGGGACATTAATCCGATTAGCGGTACATTGTTGCCGGTAGAGTAGCCACTATTCATGGCCGAGCCTTTCACTAGTCAGGCTAGGATTAATATACAAAAGCTTACGACCTTGTCGGGATTTTAATGCAGGCCCTGCATCTTATAAATCTACAATGCACCACAAGGACGACTCATATATTTTAGGCGCGCAACTCTTCCCACTATTATTGCCATATTTGAACCAATTTACACAAACATAACAAATTATATACCAAAACTTTTCTCAAGAATTACTTACTTGAAAAAGAATTGGTTGTCTGTAAAGTTGGTTTTGACGATAGTTGAACGTGACAATGTCTTAAGAAAATACTGATGGAATGTAGCATTTAATTGGTTATTAAAATTTTTAATTTAAGTATATTTTTATAAATATTAATTTAAATTAATAAAATAATTGATTTTGATTTTATAAATTTATATTTTAAATTTATAATAAATATATTAATTTATAAATATATTTAATAGACGGATGTCGAACGCTGCCGAACGCAAAGGCCGATTGTGCTTCTTTGTCGCTCGTTCTGCGCTCTCGCTTGCACTTCAAGCCTTACATGGAACGCCTCAAAGCGAGGTAACGACGCATGACGTCATGTTTTTTCGTGCGTGCAGCCGGCTCTATCGAATTACAAGACGTTGTCACGTCAAAAATAATTTAGTGACTTAACAGAGAATTAGGTAGAATAATATATAGCACATAACTCTCACTTAACCTAGGATAAATAAAATAAACGCATTTAAGGTATCTCTTAAGTCCCATGTTTCTACAAACTTGGATAAAATATTATTTAACTATTGCATTTAAAATTTGCCAATAATGCATGCTGTCTGCAAAATTATAATAATATACTATCTCTATTTTAAGTGAACTGTACGTTTTTTGGAGAAATATATATTTTTAAACTGAAATACGATATTCTCATCTATATATTGTATTGTATACAGTATGTATTGTAGTAGTAACTGTGTATTGTATAATATGCTCGAGGTATTGTATATAGTATTACTCTCGTAAGTTATGCAAGTATTGTCCAGGGAGAGGGAGCGTGGTTCATTTGTTAATCTTTTCTCGAGCTCGGCCGAGTTTTCAGTTTCCCGCTGAAATGGAGTTTACACTTTGAAATATTAACCCTGTCGCTGAATGAGGGTATATTATTATAGAGGTAATAGCAGAATTATTATATGACTCTTTGACAGAGTCACCATCAATATTAACCTCTTTTATAAGATTTAGGCCTCTGTCCTTACAGGAAACCCGCCCAGCGTAGACTCACGCTATTTCAATGTGGTATTGTGGGTTCAATGTCCATGTTTGACTCTAACAATAACTATCAGATGTCAATAATGATAACCGGGCCCATTTCAATGTTCAGAAAGTAAAACAACTGTGTGCCTAGTGTGAGCTTTCACCAAAACAAATCGAAAACTTCACATTCGCGTTAAGGGCATATTTATATGGAACTGAAGCAGCGCCCCTGGCGAAAGTGAGAGAAAACTCAAATGGGCGAGTGTCAGTGTGAAGTTTTCGATTTGTTTTGGTGAAAACTCACACTAGGCACACTGACTGCACAACTCTAGGTTTGATTTACTATTATTGTTAAGAAGGTAATTCTTAGTATTTTAGTAGGACTCTAACCAAAACCTATTTATATAAATCACACAAAGGTAACGTAAAGGTAGGTAGGTAAAGGTAAAAGTAGTAATTCGGTAATAAATGTTATTGACAGTATTTAGTTAAACGCTCTATGTAGTTTTAGATATTCGATTTAACGAAATTATAAATATTAAATATTATAAGACAATTACACACATCGCTATATAGCCCCAAAATAAGAATACTCGTGAGTAGCTTGTGTTATGGGTACTATGATAACTGGTGAATATTTTTATATATACTATACATAAATACTTAATATACAGATAAACACCCAGACATTGGAAAACATCCATGCTCATCACACAAACATTTTCCAGATGTGGGAATCGAACCCACAGCCTAGGACGCAGAAGAAAGGTCACTACCCACTGCGCCACTCGGCCGTCATTAAAAAGCCTTGTAGTGACTTTTGAACTCGATAAGTTGTTAAACAACGTTATTTACGACCGACCGAATCGACGATTCCGTTTAAAATGTGTCGGCTATAGTTGAAGTATAACCTAAAACACTACTTTTCTCCAGTATAAATTAATTAACACGGCTATAAGGCCAAGTGACAAGCCCCTCGCGTAACACACGAAACTATTATACGACGATTAAATCGGATTTGAAGCAGTTACCGCCTCCTCCGCACCACGGCACCGCACTTTGAATATATTCCGACTATTTCGTTAGCTCGACATCCATTGCGTGTTCTGTATAGAAATATTTTTAACAGGTGACATTTTGTCGCCCAGAGGAATTGATTGTAATATCTAAAATGAAATACATTTTTGTGTTTTCTAAAATATAGGAATTACAATAATTTATATCTAGATATATTATAAAAAAGATAAAATAAATAAAAACAATGTTATGGCCGGAGCATAAAAGATTTATAATTTTATAATTTATACTTGTTTTATGTATGACCTTATAGAAAATATCACATCATTTAGTTTAATTAAAGGGCAGTTGGTTTAGGTCCAAGTTTGACTTTAGGTTGTGACTATTACTCCTATACAACGTCTCTCATTTGAAATTACACACTTGGCTCCTCTCCTTATGTGTATTCATTGATGGTTATTAAGGTAAGATAATTTACAAGTGTTTTTGTAAACCGCGCAATGTACATTAAAATTTATTGAGCTTGTTGTGGTAGATGCCAAAACGTTTACGTGGTAAAGGACGTAATATTGCTTAGGAGTTTGCGTCAAAGTAGCAATTAAGTACCTTTCCTTGGACACGGCTTAGCGCGATCATTTTATAAAGATAATGTAATAATTTGACATAATTTTTATATTCACTTAAACAAGGGTTTTAAGAGGAAGGATTTAAAGGCGATGGAAAACTTTAGAGTAAAATACTTTGTATGAAAACCATAACATAAAGTTGCATAAATTGTTATTAAATCAGATTTTTTAAATTGAAGTGTTAATGTCTTGCTGGTCCAGCAGTTAGCCAATGTAGCAAGGATGACTAAGTCCGGAGTTCAATTCCTGGATCAAACTATGAACAATTTAGCTGATCTTTCTTTCGATAAACTCTCAGAATTGGGAAATCGCTGGTATTACATCCCCGATGGCTTTACAGCAGGTTGAGCCATATAAAAATGTTTTCAAATGTAAACCCGCCAAGCCACACTGAAGCAGCGTGGTGTATCTAAGCTCCAAATATAATATCTTATAAGAATGAGGATTTGCTTTGCTGTGGAATTAAGAAACGACAAAATACATTTATATTTTAAAAGCTTTTAGTAAACAGTTTTCCAATTTCAGAAAAACAAAATGGCGTCGAGTGCGCTTCATTGGTGGCTTAAAATGTTTAGACGCTGTAGAGAGCGGACATGCATTATTTGTTCGGACTCACTATTTTAAGAGAACAAATACACTTGTTCGGTAAGTTTATAATAAATAATTAAAACAAATATTTAAAGGGAAATTCGTCCTCATAATAATTGTTATCAGCTTATTTAATAGGACTTTATTGGGTTAGGGCAAGACAGTTTTATGTGACATTTTTATGTGACAGAAATATTGTGAATTTTTCGACTAATTTACATTCGTTATAAAATTGTTATAACAGTCGGATTTGTGTCACTAATACTAGTGTGATAGTGATACAAAAGTGTGTTCTAAATAATTACAACATAATCATATGACGCTAATATTACAAAAGCGAAACTTGTGTGTTTGTAAGTATATATTTTTTAAACTCCATTACTGCATAACTATTGAAACAATTTGGCTATAATTTAGAATGAAGATTGATTATATCCTGGATTAAAAAATATATTGTTTTGGTACTTAGAATATATTTTTTAAATGTTATCCATATTATCAATCTACATAATATCGTCCTACGACAAAGCCAAGCTTAGAACGCTGCTCTAATGGGATTTGGTGGATCAATTTAAATATTTTCTATTCGGATAAGTGTGTATGCTCCCCCACACAGTTAAACTGGTGCAAGCAAACATATATTTAAGGCAAACAATAGTTGTAACGAAGTAAGAACAATCACATGTCCCCTCTCCCCTCTGTGTCCGCTTCCCCCGCGCCAGCAAGTGGGTCGCAGCTAAGTACCGGCTGAATACTATTTATTTTGCTTAAGTTTCACTAACTTCTGAGATGTGTTTTATTGGAACAGCATTAGAAAAGATTTTATTTCATTTACTATTTACATATTTAAGAACAAACATAATATCAAAAATTGCGGTACCGACGGTATTCGAACCCGCGTCTCTCTGGCAATCCGGGCACTTAGAGCATCATACCGCTAGGCGACGGTCCCGATGACGTCGGTGCCGAAATTGTGCTTTTGATATTATGTTTTTGATGTCCAAGTATACGGCCTGTAGTGCCATCTACAGTATGAACTGAACATGTTACACTACTATTGAAGGCTCACATTACTAATAAAACTCTTCGATCTTAAAGATAACACATTCCTATTTTATTCTTTTTTAGTTTTTATGGAAAAGTGTTACCCACACTTAAGAGATTATTTATATTAATTACTATTTACATACTGCATACGAACAGTGCGTGTTGCCAGTGATGACATACGGATCCGAATCTTGGTCGCTGACTGCGGGCTTCATAATAAGGCTCAGAGTCACTCAGCGGGCGATGGAAAGAGCAATGATCGGAGGAGTATCTCTGCGTGATCGAATCAGAAATGAGGAGATCCGCAGAAGAACCAAAGTAACCGACATAGCTCAGCGAGTCGCAGAACTGAAGTGGCAATGGGCGGGGCACGTAGTTCGAACAGCTGATGGACGTTGGGGGCCCAAGGTGGTAGATTGACGACCCCGCACCGGAAAGCGCAGCGTTGGTCGACCCCCAACCAGGTGGACTGACGACATCAAACGTGTCGCAGGGAGCCGCTGGCAACAGGCGGCTCGGGATCGTTGTGTTTGGAAGTCCCTAAATAAGGCCTATGTCCAACAGTGGACGTCTACAGGCTGGTAATGATGATGATGACATACTGCATAGCGAAGTAGTGTGAGAGAAGTAGAATCAATGATTATTCTTGTTCGCATATTGCTTAAATGCAATTTAAAGTTAACCATGAAATGAGTTGATTTCGTAAATGCTACCCTAAAAACTCTGTATAGTGCTCAGAGAGCTTTGATTTTTTTAAAGTTGCTAATTTAGCACCCTCTATGTAAATAACTCAATTTAGATCATTTTGAGGGTTGGTCTCATTTTGAATAATATGATCCAATTAAAAAAAAAGTTATAAGAAGTTAAATATTAATTTTATTTAAAAATTTAAAATCATGCAGACTTAGATTACAAGCACTTTTGAAACGTCAAACGCAAGAAACTGAGATGAGTTATAATAAATACTCCGTCCTACGTTGAAGTTCCTGGGTTCGAGTCCCTGCTGGTCTGAGATTTTCATTTTAGTTTACATTTTATTCGACCATTGCTAGTTTGCTTTACATACATATCTTACCTTATATGAGTATACTTACCTTTTATTAAACATCGCCAAGCGATTTAGCGTTCCGGTACGATGTCGTGTAGAAACCGATGATAGATGAAGGATGTCACCCTACTCCTATCAATATAGCCCGCTTCAATCTTAGATTACAGTATCACTTACCATCAGATGAGGTTGCTGTCGAGGTATAAACTTGTATTGTTTGTATTTAAGCGATAATATTGATGTAGTCGGTATGGTATATTAATTGATGACATTATAACTACAATTTCATCATTATCAGCCTATTAACGGCCCACTACAGGGCCAGGCCTCTCTCCTTATAGAAGAGGGGATATGGAGCGTAGACCCACCACGCTGCGCCAACATGGGTTGGCGGGCTTAGGGTGATAATGTTTCATTTTTTGATGATAGTGACCGGTACCGACAGCTTAACGTGATCTCCGAGGCACTGGGGTAGCACCACCGACCGACTCCGGGCTTGGAATGTACTAACAATTGCATAGACAAGAATGAAAAAGTCAGAATTATTCCGTGACCCGACCCAGGATTTGAACCCATGACCTCGTGATCGAAGCAACATAGGCTAACCACTACACCACGAGGCAGTCTGTAATTCAATAACGTTGAAATACATTATGATCGTAATATTATAATACTTCGACCACTCTGCAACCTATTCAAGTATGTCAAAATCCTTGTAATATTCCGAGCTATAAAGCCATACCAATAAAGAAAAAATATCAGCACATTTTTTAATGTACACAGTTTTAGCACAATTTACATAACATGTAACCCTGTGCATATGAGTGCAGTATACATCCTTACACTGTGCAGTCCGAGTATTATCAGTGAGCACTAAATACAGTGTAATGTATCATCGCAGAGCTCTATCAGCTCAGATAAACAGAGCCTTTTGAGCTGCTTCAATGGTGGAAGCACTTTTTTTTATTAAAACACATTAGCGCCCTCTGACTCGTAATACTCTGTGAAGGCGCTACATGATGAATAAATGCACTTTTTGTGGTCCAAGTCATGGAAGATAAGTTTGAACAATAATTATTATAAGCTCACAAATAAGAACAAATAATTTTTAGTTACCGTCACTACATTATCAACATTATTTTGAAGTTGTAGTTTAACACGACTTTTCAAAAATGAGACCATTTGAAAAAAAAGTAGTCTTTGACTAAAATGTCATCTCACCAAATTCTACTACTAAAAGTTATATATTGTCTTCTTAGTTCTTTTGTAGATTATTTTAAGATTGTGATAAATAATTCTGGGTAAAATTACATTTGTTTTTTAACAGTCATATCGCCTGCAATCAATAAAAATTACGAATAATAATTTTGTTTATAAAACAGAAGAAAGCCCAAAGCAACTTCATGCATCAGTGTGAATGAATAACTGGTTAGTGACTTGAATGCTAATAACGATAGATTTGCGTAAACCGCCACACCGCACAGACACGGCATAACATAACGCTCATGACTTGGACCCGCGCGGCGCGCTCCGTACAAGCGAGCGAGCGAGCGCCAGCAATACGATACACATATGCTAATGCCGCCTGCGATAGCGTCGCGCAGACCGCCACACCGCATAGACACGGCTTAAAGATAATTAAAAACATAATCACCAAAGAAATTTTAGATGCTAACTCTTTGCAAATTAACCTAGATGAACTTACCTTAATTGCACTTTATAAGTCGCTTTCGTGTAATATAGGCATATTCTTGGATTCACTTAGAAAATTTTAAACCGCTCCGGTGAAATCCGGTCACAAAAAGTGTTTTACTGATACTGATTTTAATATAATATGAACTGTACATGCGCAAGCTATCGATTATCTAACGGTGTTAGTTAATAGTATCGAAATTGGTATCGACGCCCCCACTCAACACATCAGTTGTCTCGATCATTGTATGTTGCGACTTAAAAAAAACTTAAAACTGATATAACTGATTACTAAATTACCTTTTTCAAAAACAATAGGTCTCAGTATAAAAAAACATTGAATCTCAAAGGGACTTGTAAAGTGTATTCACAAAAGAATTAAGCTATACAATTATTTTTAAAAATATACTAAAAATCACATTATTGATATTTTTATATTTTAGTTAATACTTAAAATATAAAAGTAAAACTTAAAATAATTAAGTTGGCGAAAAAAAATTACTACAAAAAGAAAATTCTTATAATTCAGAACATGCTAAAAATACTTGGGACTTTCTAAATTAAGCTTCAAATCGTAAAACAAAACAAAACAAAAAACTCAGAAGACATGTTAGTCGGCAATAATACTACAAAATTTTCTTTGGAACCAGATAAAATACTAACGCTTTTAATAAGTTCTTCTGTTCTACTAACTATAACTTTACACAGCAACATTTACATAGGACAAAATATTATAAGAATCAATTAACAAGACTTATGCAATGAAATCCGAAATATCTTTTTATATTAAGCCAACCAACCCACTGGAAGTAGCTAAATGTATTAAAACTTTTAAAAAATCATAGTTCTGTGGACAGGATGTATAATATGCAAAATAATAAAATTTCTATGGTCTGAATTTTTTTTCCCCATATCTTTTATGATTAATTTAAGTTTAAAAAAGGAGTTTTTCCATAATCTTTAAAAATAGCTATAATTATGCTATTACAAAAAAAGGGTGAACTAATTTAATGTCTAATTATATTAATATATGGCGTATAATCTAATTATACGCCCTATTCATCAAATCGTAGAAAAAGTAATGAAATCCGGGTCAAATGCTTACTTTCATGGTTTACTGCACAATAATCAACGGGTTTAGTGAGGTAATAGGGACACATAACGCTATTGCTGAACTTTTCTAAGTAGGATATTATGAGGAAAAACTGAAAAGTTTTGATTTGGCTAAGGCTTTCGATACAATTTCGCATAAACTATTATTAAAAAAACTAGAGGCATATGGCATCGTTGGTTCTGTCCTAAATTGGTTTAAAACTTATTTAAGCAATTATAAGCAAATTGTACGGGTTAACAGTCATTACAGTCTAGAAAATAAATTAGATATTCTGTTCTGAGTGCCTCAAGGGAGCGAGCTAGGACCAATATTGTTTAATATTTATCTAAACGACTTGCGTTCGGTGCGTGCAACAACATGGGGGGAGTACTATAAATAGAGATAGAGTGGGTACTATTAATAAAGAGAATTGTATATTTTAGTTTAATCAAGCAATATTATTTTTGTGACCTATTATGTATTTATTTTTGACTGATATCCCTTGCTCAGACCTTGGTATACTGGGGTTGTACTAAATCATGCACCAAACACGATAAGGGAGTGTTTTTACTGTGTGTGTGTGTTTTAAAAAATATGTATAGGAGTCTAATAACATTTAACTAATGTCATTAAGTCTACTGAAATAAGATATTTGCTAACTGGGCAAGTTAAGCTAAACACGTTGGTAAGGTTAGTATAAAATACTTTATAATTTATATTAAAATGTTTGAACAGTATCCAAGTTCACACACATGCTTATGTTAAGTGAAACTATCTAGTTATTGTCATCAATAATAACTGAACGTGTTCGAAGTTAGCGCAGATATAATTAGCCGCGTACTCTAGTGTTGCTCAAGTCCCCAATATCCGGGAGATGCTCGTATTTATTAAGTTACGGCAACTTGCGGGGTACAATGGAATCAAACCCCCAACAGACTTGTCGGTATTTCTGGATTATATGGGCTTGCGTTCGAGATATTACCGCTACCTATTCGCTTGTTTATAAAATTCTAGTGTTCATAAACAATTTTAAAAATGACTTAATCTAATATTCTTGTATTTTATCTGTCATAAAATTAATATGATTAAATGAATATGACTTCTAAGTGTATATTGTGTAAGTATATATAAGCACAGTACCTTCTTAACATAAATTTGCGTTGTTTTAATTTTCTATTTCAGTTTTTTTTATTTTGTCCTTTAATTTTCTTGCATTCTTAATGTAAGTACAGTTAATATTTCGAAGAGCTCCACAGGGAAAGGGTCGCCTTCAACATGGACTCAACTAAATGAAAGGAAGAATATTGACCATATTAAAAAAACTTAATCTTTGGTTAGTCATATTCTTTTAAAAGAAAAGGTTTACATTCGCGTTCATTTTTATATTTGAATGACCTTAGGATTTTAAACTAACTTGAATTTTACTGTTTGTTGTGTTGTACTTTCGTTGATGAAATAAACTATTTTTATTTTTATTTATTTATATTTCATTTGTGTATACGCGCGTGTTCTGACAAAATGAACTCCCGTATGTATCGCGCGAATGCACTTTGTTCTCGTTTCCATAACATCAGTGCGGCCGAAACTTCTCGCTACAATATAATCAACTTTAAGTTGCGCCGGTACTCGCTCGCTGTCTCTTTAAGCTCTTTGAGCTGGCGCTAATTAATACAGGTTGCAAACTTAAACTCAAAGGTTTTTAGTAAACCGTATTTTTAAAGCCTCAATAATGTTTAATAAAGGTAAAATTTAATTATAATTTATGGATTTTTTGTTGGCTTTAAATAAGGAGATTCTGAATTATACGTTTATATGTCAACAATTTTCTCAAAAAAACTATTGATCTGATTGGATAGCATTTTCGTTAGTATAGACTCGTTTGGAAATATGCATATTAACGAAGTAAGTTGTATTAAGCATTTTTATAATATATTGAATAGAAGCAGGAGTTACTTTGAACAGTGAGTAGTTCATTATGAATTGTGAATAGTTAATTTATTTTGTTATTATTTGATATTAACCACCAGATGAAAGCGTCTTAACGCCCGAATACTTAAACGCAAACCAAATCAATCAGTATGCCGATTCTAAAGCGGATGTAAAGAGGATGTAACAGAAATCGGTATTCTCCAATGACATTTTGCCATATTGGACTGACAGTCTAGTGAAAGTGAGACGTTCTTACGATGTATTTTTGACAGGAATCGATAGAGTTGATATGAGATAAATACATCTCCGTTATTTTAAGTAGATTTTGAGTAATGACTTTAACGTTTGAGTATTCTCAGGAAATGTACATGTAGAACACGGTAACAAATAATTTTTTTTATTATTTCTAACTTTTTTAAATATTGTTATTTACTTGCAATATACTCTTTAAAATTTGTTTAGAAGTTAGAGTAGTACTCAGTATACCGATAATTTAAATGTATGCAATTAAATAAATGAATATTAAATGTTTTGATTTTATTGACCAAGTCAGTTCTATCAGTTGCTAAAGTCTACATGTGATTTTTCCGCCTTTATTGGCGCAGCGCGATGCCGATGGCGAATTAGATTTCAATCGCGCGATACGAGTGTATGGTGCAGCTCGCGCCCGCCGCGCCAGCTGAGCTGTACGCATTCGTACAAATAGGGACTTGAGTTCTTTATGGTAATAATTGACGGTTGTTGATTGAAAGGACCAACTATTGCGTTTCTATTGCTTTTCTCGGTAAAAATCTGACTTCCGAACCGATGGTAGTATTGCTACTAATAGAAAAGATTGACGTTTCAAAGATGTTTAAGGAGTTTTAATCGGCCTGATGGTAGTGGAAGTGGAAAATCTTTGCCTATAAACAGAACCCTTTCCATGCAAGGGACATGTCCTACAAGTGTAACTGTTTCGAAGTCCCATACAAAGGTAAACATTCGTCACATATAAATATAAACACAATTTACATCATGTTTTAGATCTTTCTAAAGGTTATTATACTTTTAATTTAAAAGTATTAGATTGGCACGTGATCGACTTTCGATTAGGACCCTATTATCAATGTTATGTCCATAAATAACTCAAGTACTTTTAGAGTTTCGGAAGATAAAATTCATGCAACCATAAACAAATCTTGACTATCCCTAAACTCATACTTTCTCACTGTATTACATGAACTGATTCTCATATATGTGGCCCCTTTCATGTTTTATAAATCAATTCTTTGTATTTTTCAATACACGAAGTGTTTCCCATTTATGTAGCATCTTCGTGTATAGTATATTTTCAAAATATGTGATTAGAATCAAATTCTCTTAAGAACTTAAAATTCCAATCAATAATAGAGTGGTATCACAGATACACACACACAGAGCGATCCGAGTAAGTCCTCAGACAAACCTTTGATCGATGGCATCTTTCTATTGAAAAATGGAACAGACTATTGCTCCACATTGTGGTGACACAGATACGCACGCGGAGCGATCCGAGTAAGTCCTCAGACAAACTTTAGATCGATGACATCTTTCTATTGAAAGATGGAACAGACTATTGCTCCACATTGTGGTGACACAGATACGCACGCGGAGCGATCCGAGTAAGTCCTCAGACAAACTTTAGATCGATGGCATCTTTCTATTGAAAGATGGTCATATGCTCCATCCCGCAATATGACGGTGCCCCGCTACCAGAAATGCTAGTTCTATGATGCCCGGGCCGAGTGAAGGTTACCGCAAAACGTCTAACTTAATAATTATAATATGATAGCCACACTTCGTGAATGCAGCCTCCGTTAATGTCTCTATGAACTTCGCTAGTTGCCAAAACATTCTGCGCCGACCACATCGCACAGCTCAACGAACCGTTCAAAGAACCGGCACGATTCTGTGGAAAGAATCTAATAATCGAATCTCTTATTAGAGAAACCGGAGCCCCCCCCTCAAATCATTTCTTTGTGAGAGAAATGTATACGGCACAAGTTATAGAGGTGTGTCCCTCTTTAATTTCATACCTCGATACCGAGGTGTAAGGCGTTCGAAAACAGCACATTATATTGGATTCTAATTGTGAGAAGTTAAATGAGAATAAGGCACTCAGTAAGTCAACATAGAGCTCAGACATCCGTTTCAAACATCTCGTCAGATGCAGATTCAGAGCTGAACCAAATGTAAGTGGCTAGTATCTCACTCCTCAACCAATCAGATGAGTATACCTCGTTACGAGGTGTTATGCGTTCAAAAAGCTTTAACATAGATATAAATACAACAGTCGTATTTTATTGTGTAAATGCCCAAGCTGTCAAGGCATATTTATATGAAGATGTTAATATATTTATATTATTATGTGTCTTGCTATCACATAATTCAATAATTTATTTTATTAAATTCTATATTTCTTAGTAAGGGTGCATAACCTTACTTGATGGATTATTGCTTATTAATCTCTTTCCATATAATGCTTTCTCACACTATTTATAACCGACCTCTATGTATTATATTCATCGCTCGATGAAAACACAGAGTAGCAATGAAACCGCGCCACTGTCGGAACACCGCATTCTCATGGAACTGACACAGACGCGGAGCACTCACTGCATCGTCATGCGGACACAGAGACAGACGGAACGGCGGAGCGGCGCATCGCGCATCGCACATCGCTCAAACACTGAGCAGATCCTTCGATCTAGCATTCGTTCGAAAGTCACTTCACTATTCGTCTCCGGCAGCCCTCGGGGCGTATTTGACATACAATATGGACGCTACACGATTTTGCGTTCAATTAGAAAATACTTCTAATTACTCGTTTAATATAAACCACTGTTGTTTATCGTTTTACTATTTTTTAATAAAACTCTTTTATATATTTTACATGTATATATATATATTTATATATATTTTAATTATTTTTTAGTGTCATTATATATGTTAGTATGTACGATTATGATCGTCACATTCAACCCCCTAAATTCTATGAAATCCTGTGGAATAGAATTTACCTTAAGTTGTAATATATTTCAATGAAAAGAAAAATATGCCTTCTAATATTCATTATTTATAATAAGTTTCCACAACCACCTAATGAAACAACATTCTATCAGGTCTACCAGACCTAATCGCCAAAACCAACAAAATAATAATAATAATAATAAAACACGTCCTCAGACGAGTTTTCAGGTATCTATGAAACTCATCTACTCGCAACCACAAGTGCATTTGATTTATTGAGTATCTGTATCCTGATACATAAGTCGTCCATAGACGATTTCGAGCCCCGACATCGAACTAAAATAAATTTGAAACTTCGACACAGTGATAAACGTGTTATGACTGCTCACACCGTTTGTCGCGTTTCAAACCCATTGCACCACAGTGAATCCTTAAGAGTTCCCGCATGCAATTAATTTCGCAGCACCTTAAAAATAAAGTGCAACTAGAAAAGTCACATTGCTTAGAGTCCTACGACTCTCGGGTCTCAATAGTTAGTCAATTTTGTCAACTTCGTTGAACTGTTATCAGTTTTAGTGGCGTTTACATAACTAAATCTAGTAATATCACACCAACAGTCGCTCGACCAAGTGCGTGATTACAATGTCCAATCAACTGTTCTACTCATTTTTAGTAGTTTTACTATCGCAATAATAATAATGCCATCAGTAGGGTTTAAACCAGCTTAATATATTATTAGAAAGCAAATCGTGCCTCATCAAGATTTGCACAGCTTGACTCAATCAACATCTTTGTTAGTTTATTTAAAATACAAGATAAACATAACAACCCCCAAACTGCAAGGACGTCTGACTATCTTGACTATTTGTTAATGTGTTTTAGCCATCAAAACGGTAAAATATATTTCAATTAACACTATCTTATATTCAAAATCCTTAATTTTCCTAATTTTCATTACTATCGCAATATTATATTATAGCCATCAGAAAGGTATGTAAATTTATATCAATAACCTTTATCGTAATAATCAACGCATCTCATAATTATTAAAATTCCTTCACTCGACCTTCTTATTCAATAACAGACAAAATACTTAATCGTAACAACCCCCAGACCTCAAGGGTTCCTATTAATAAAATAAAATATTAATTTATAGTCATTGACTATTTGTTCATATCGGAAAACATTTCCTATTTAATAAATATAACAACCCCCAGACCATAAGGCCTTTTCCTGATATCTATTATTAGCAAGACTATTTTGGTCACAATGAACTTCATACTTCCTCAGACTCTTTCCATTTCACGGACAACAATTGTAGGCATTAAGCCTATTCAATAGCCATAATAAACAAGATCAAAATATGATCCTGGTCACTACGGCACCAATTGTAACTGTTTCGAAGTCCCATACAAAGGTAAACATTCGTCACATATAAATATAAACACAATTTACATCATGTTTTAGATCTTTCTAAAGGTTATTATACTTTTAATTTAAAAGTATTAGATTGGCACGTGATCGACTTTCGATTAGGACCCTATTATCAATGTTATGTCCATAAATAACTCAAGTACTTTTAGAGTTTCGGAAGATAAAATTCATGCAACCATAAACAAATCTTGACTATCCCTAAACTCATACTTTCTCACTGTATTACATGAACTGATTCTCATATATGTGGCCCCTTTCATGTTTTATAAATCAATTCTTTGTATTTTTCAATACACGAAGTGTTTCCCATTTATGTAGCATCTTCGTGTATAGTATATTTTCAAAATATGTGATTAGAATCAAATTCTCTTAAGAACTTAAAATTCCAATCAATAATAGAGTGGTATCACAGATACACACACACAGAGCGATCCGAGTAAGTCCTCAGACAAACCTTTGATCGATGGCATCTTTCTATTGAAAAATGGAACAGACTATTGCTCCACATTGTGGTGACACAGATACGCACGCGGAGCGATCCGAGTAAGTCCTCAGACAAACTTTAGATCGATGACATCTTTCTATTGAAAGATGGAACAGACTATTGCTCCACATTGTGGTGACACAGATACGCACGCGGAGCGATCCGAGTAAGTCCTCAGACAAACTTTAGATCGATGGCATCTTTCTATTGAAAGATGGTCATATGCTCCATCCCGCAATATGACGGTGCCCCGCTACCAGAAATGCTAGTTCTATGATGCCCGGGCCGAGTGAAGGTTACCGCAAAACGTCTAACTTAATAATTATAATATGATAGCCACACTTCGTGAATGCAGCCTCCGTTAATGTCTCTATGAACTTCGCTAGTTGCCAAAACATTCTGCGCCGACCACATCGCACAGCTCAACGAACCGTTCAAAGAACCGGCACGATTCTGTGGAAAGAATCTAATAATCGAATCTCTTATTAGAGAAACCGGAGCCCCCCCCTCAAATCATTTCTTTGTGAGAGAAATGTATACGGCACAAGTTATAGAGGTGTGTCCCTCTTTAATTTCATACCTCGATACCGAGGTGTAAGGCGTTCGAAAACAGCACATTATATTGGATTCTAATTGTGAGAAGTTAAATGAGAATAAGGCACTCAGTAAGTCAACATAGAGCTCAGACATCCGTTTCAAACATCTCGTCAGATGCAGATTCAGAGCTGAACCAAATGTAAGTGGCTAGTATCTCACTCCTCAACCAATCAGATGAGTATACCTCGTTACGAGGTGTTATGCGTTCAAAAAGCTTTAACATAGATATAAATACAACAGTCGTATTTTATTGTGTAAATGCCCAAGCTGTCAAGGCATATTTATATGAAGATGTTAATATATTTATATTATTATGTGTCTTGCTATCACATAATTCAATAATTTATTTTATTAAATTCTATATTTCTTAGTAAGGGTGCATAACCTTACTTGATGGATTATTGCTTATTAATCTCTTTCCATATAATGCTTTCTCACACTATTTATAACCGACCTCTATGTATTATATTCATCGCTCGATGAAAACACAGAGTAGCAATGAAACCGCGCCACTGTCGGAACACCGCATTCTCATGGAACTGACACAGACGCGGAGCACTCACTGCATCGTCATGCGGACACAGAGACAGACGGAACGGCGGAGCGGCGCATCGCGCATCGCACATCGCTCAAACACTGAGCAGATCCTTCGATCTAGCATTCGTTCGAAAGTCACTTCACTATTCGTCTCCGGCAGCCCTCGGGGCGTATTTGACATACAATATGGACGCTACACGATTTTGCGTTCAATTAGAAAATACTTCTAATTACTCGTTTAATATAAACCACTGTTGTTTATCGTTTTACTATTTTTTAATAAAACTCTTTTATATATTTTACATGTATATATATATATTTATATATATTTTAATTATTTTTTAGTGTCATTATATATGTTAGTATGTACGATTATGATCGTCACACAAGGTACCACCCGTCGTCTTTTAAACTTAAGCATAGTTATTATTTTGTCATTTATTTATTTACACTTTTCTAATTTTCAACAATGCTTATAAAAATTAGCAAAAACACTATTAAAATTTACAATAAAAATGTAGTCCGCCTGCAGTGGGCTTCGCGGGCCCATACAAGCAGTGGTCAAGGCTCCAAAGCGAGGAACCTCCTCACAATACGCGCGTACGTCTCAAGAATAACAACCTTCTATTTTCAAATCTTTTAAGATGTTGGTTTTGACTGGAACTACTTCACATTCAACATGGCGGTAATCTCGTGAGCAAGGTCCGAGTATTTAGATACCTTTTAACCGACTTCAAAAAAAAGGAGGTTATTAATTCGACCCGTATGTATGTAATATGCCCAGTTTTCGCCTATGTTAGTCTATATCAGCGTCTGAACAAATTTCAAAAGTGTATGTATGTATGCATACGCATGGATCCAGCTGAATATCAGCGCTACATGCTCTTTTGGATTATGTAGTAAATGCTGAGCTGGGTCCATTTTCTAGGTTATGCTACACATCGCAGGGGTATACCGGTAAAATTGTGATGTGTGGCATAATTTATAAATAAAGATATTTTTCTTTCTTTCATATATTACTTAACCATCTTTGAAGTCGGTGCTGCCTGTAAGTTTTCTACTTTAAAGACGATACCTGATTCACACAAATTAAAGTAAATGACTCATTTATTTTTTACTATTCAGTGCGTTTTGAAGTCGGTTTAATTTTTTATTAATTATTTTCCTTTTTTTATTGACTACAAGTTGGCCGCTAAATCGTTTGGCGGTACGTCTTTGTCCTTTTCAGCTTTCACCTGAATATACTCATGTGGAACAGTAATATCAGCACTCATTGCGACTATCAATATATCAGATCTTTTGGCTTCAATATATCTATCAGCGATAATCGTTCGATCCCAATAGAACAACGCATTGATATTTTCGAGAACTGACGCTGGGTTCCGAAATTTTTTCCGAACTATGCGGGCGAAACTGCGGACGCCTTCCTATAAATTGTAATTCGTATAAAATTTCTATAGCCTATCTTTAAATTTCAGATTGTTTAAATCTTCCGTTACATTAATACACAGATAAATAGCTAATATAATTGTGTGTTAATAAATCTACAGCATTTTAATTTTTAAATAGCAGGAAGCAGGTCAGATAGCTCAGCATATCTGCAGGTACCTAATTAATAAACTTGTTTACGAGCTATGCAATAAGAAACTTTCATTGTTAGGGTTACGAGACGTCGCGACATTAAAACTTGTAATTGGGTTCAACTTATCTGATAATACGGACTTTATATTCGCTCGAGGACCCTACTTAACAACTTTCCTCTTTTTGATATGTTATAAGTGAATGCTATTTTGGCGTATTTTAGCAATAAATTGCCACGTGGATGGATTTCTTTGTACATAATATGATAATAATATAATACGCGTGCGTGCGTGCGTGCGTTTTTTTTTTATCGACGACAAGTTGGCCCTTGACTGCTATCACACCTGATGTGATGATGCAGTCTAATATGGAAGCGGGCTAACTTGTTAGGAGTAAGATGAAATCGACACCCCTATTTCTATAACGGTTTCTATACGACATCGTACCGGAACGCTAAATCGCTTGGTGGTACGTCTTTGTCGGTAGGGTGGTAACTAGCCACGGCGAAAGCCTCCCACCAGCCAGACCAAGACAAATTTAGAAAAATCTCAATCTGCCCCGCCGGGAATCGAACCCAGGACCTCCGTCTTATAACTCCACCGCTCATACCACTGCGCCACGGAGGTCGTCGTCAGTGCGTCGAAGTGCGTGTGTGTGTGTGAAGACGATAGAAGAAAATTTTTCTTAATAATAATTACTAGTATAAAAACATTGTATAGAAAAAATATAAATAAAAATTAATGCTCTACTTGATATTTCAAATTAAACAGCCTCATACTAAAAGCATACAAAAGTATATACGATTCTTACATCAAAAAATTGATACTTAAAATTTTTGTCAAATTTTCTGCATGTTTGTTTCGGCTTAACTCTGAAACTACCAGTGTAATTGTGAGACTTCTTTATGTATACGATAGCCAGAGTCATGAAAAGTGAATTTGTATCCTAATATCTATGCGGTACTATACGGGTGAAACCTAGCTAGTCTTGAAACCTCCTTTCCTCCCAAGTCGGTAAAACACAGCTTTCAAGTGAAGCAAATAGAAGGCTGGCAGTGTACTGTGCAAATTCTATTCACGGCAGGAAGTTACAATTTCCGGCGAAGGCTTTCAACTAGACGCGAACCCCGGCTGCGTCTCTCCGTGACAATTTGTTATTGTCACAGAAATATATGAGCTCGTGAGATTTCTCACACTCATAGCGGAGAGCTCGGAATATCTCTCTCTAGATGATCTGTACGAATTATTACTATCGACATGGCTCGACTAGGTGGTGTGTGATTTATTTCTTCCTGTTGAGAAACGAAATTTCTTTGGATTTTCTCGGACTAGGGCACGTTTGAAACCTTGATAACTATAATTTTAAGTTTCTGAATCGTGTTTTAATTATGAAAAAGTTGAATCTTTGCTTACATTTATAACCTGAAAAACATACACTTACATACAGAAACACACAAAGACACTTACACACTTACATAAGCAGCAACACACACGCACTTACACTCACACACATACACACCCGCACTTCTTCTTCTACAGTGATAGTACCCGTACTTCCAGTACAGAAGTAGTAGGTAGGTTTTTTTTTTACGCTGGGAAATGCGTTTACGCATCCCCCCGGAAACAAAGCGGTCACAGGTGCGCTGTTTTGGGGGGGGGTATGTGGGTCTCCCCGGCTGAGAAGTAGCCGAAATACGCATTAAAACCCAACGATGTTCCATCTCATCGCCTGATGACTAGATCCCTGGAGCATCAAGAATCTTCTGCAACCCAGCCAGCGGCATCTGCCGAGGCAGACCCTCAACTGGGGAATAAATCGATTCCCTAAAATCCGACTGGGGCGCACCAGGAATATGCGGTGCGCCCCCCGACCCGAAGTTCATACTACTCCTAAAAGAAGGTTCCTAACTTGCATGTGTTTACGTAATGTAGAAGCTGAAATAAACAAACTTTTATTTAATTTTTTTATTATTTTATTTATAATTATGACCAAATTTTGTTATTATTAATTTTTGTGCTTTTTGGTGATTTTTTTGCGTTCGGTACGATGTCGTGTAGTACTCGACAGGAGAGTGAACTAGCAACGTTACACTAATAGTTGATAGTAATAAAAGAGAGTTTAGCATGATGATAGTTCCCCAACTTTAATAAAAACAAATACACTCCAAGAAATTAGAACCCATATGAGTTTTACTGCAGTTTTACAACGATATTTTACGGTTCGCCTTGCGTGTTTGCCTTCTGCCTTGATATTTGTTAGGGTTAAGAAACAGGTGGTAGCGGATATAGTTTCTATATTATTAAGTTTCGTTTGTAGCCAGCGGTTCACAGACTCTGGAGGGAATTAGCAATGATAAATCCAAGAACACGGAAAAATAATAGCTTATAGTTAATAGAGTCAGTAACACGTTTGTAGGGCGCAGTTGCGATGCCCTCACAGGGTGTATAATTGTATTATAATATATTTCCAAACAGTTGTATAATGGCGACTATAATTAATACGACCTCAGGTTATAAAACCGCAACATCCAAAGCGAAATCTTCAACAGGTAGAGGTATCCGCACTTAAAACCAAGAGGTGTGTTAAATTTTCGCTTTCTGAAGTATTTTCATTCCCTTACAATTACTGCCTCGTTGATCTTGTGGTTAACCGTCGTGGGTGTTGTCGTCGTCGTCAATTACAAGGTCATGAGTTCACATCCTGGTTTGGGTCACAGACTAATGCTAAATATTTCATTCTTTTATGAAATTTTCAGAATATTGCAAGCCCGGAGTCGAGAAGTTGGTGGTGTTACACTCTCATGCCTTGGAGAGCACGTTAAGCCGTAGGTCCCAGACAATTTCATCATAAATATATAAAACAATATCACTCTAAGCCCGCAAATCCGCATTAGAGTAGCGTGTTGGGTCTGCGCTCCATATCAACTCTCCTATGAGGAGAGAGGCCTATCCCTGTAGTGAACCTTTAGAAGGTCGATAATGATGATTCACTTATCTCTCAACCAACCTGTCCGACGTATAATATTATTAAACAAAAGTATAGAAAAAATGTTTGTAAGAGTAACCGTCTTTTAAATAAAAAATAACTATACTCAGTTTAACCTCATAGCTTCAGGCATACTGGCGAAGACGTTTAAAAAGTTACACAAAAACCGCTATCGCCTTTGTCATACGCTACCCGCGCCGTATACCTCATGTATTCGCGCTGTCATCGCGTATTCATGGGATTAAGAGATATTGCGCGTATTGTATGCCTGGAACTTCACACGAACTGACACCTTGCGTGTTATTAAACAAAATCTTATAAAAAATGTATCAAAAAATCAGCCTCGCTTCACAGAGTAAACAACATAATATAACGCATTTTGTTACGAAAAATATTTAAAACATACTGTCATTTTCTTAAAGTGTAATTTTTCTTTTTTCCATCGCCTTGATTTTTTTAGAAGAGTTGGGAAAATGATGGCCATGTCACGGAGAAAACGTTACGCCCCGGTCATTCAGACGAATATCTTAGCATTCCATGGATTCACCGTGCGGGTGCCGGGTCCATTGCGTGGCTGAGAGAAAAACGCCGAACAGAGCCCGAGACTTGTGACACGAGTGTAGGTTTAAGGGTACCCTTAGTGACGGCCGTCAACACTCACCTCCTCTGTTCAAGTTATTCTCCCTGCCCAGCCAAATTCGGAAGACCCTACTAGAGCAGCTTTGGACACTCGTTCCAATATGAAGCTTACTGCACTTCTAGTAAGGCCAAGGTCTTTTAGCATTTTATAGAGAGACATCTGGTAGTGATCGTAACGGAGTTAAAAGTTATAACCTAATGCCTGCCAAACTGCATAAGAGTCATATAATGGATGAGTAAATTGAGAAATAAATATTATGATAACAGTCTTTTGAGGCGCAGTAGTATGCGCAGTGGATTTATAAGCCAGAATTCTCGGGTTCAATTCCCAGCAGGTACGACTGAGATTTTTTGAATTGGTCTAATTCTAGCTAGTGGGAGGCTTTGGTCGTGGGTGATTACCACCCCGCTGACACAGACGTATAGCCAAGCAATTTTGTCGTTCCGGTATGATATCGTGTAGAAATCGAAAGAGGTGTGGATTTCATCCTACTCCTAACTAGTTACTCCGCTTCCATCTTAGATTGCATCACCACTTACCATCAAGTGTCATTGCAATCAAATGTCAATTTGTGGTAAATAAAAAAAGTAAGATAAACCCTGCATTTTGAATTATCCGAGAAAATGCGCAAAAATCTATACTTGTATCATAATAGAAGTTTTCTTTCTTGTCCAAATAAGCTCAGCCTTTCACAATGGTCCCACAAAAGGGTCGAAAAGGAAAAAAACCAACGACGTCCCTCAAATATTCAAGTATGTATTCTTAGCTGAACGCATCAATTATTCGCCCTCCCGGGACGAACGGGACAAGTCGGGACATTGTTAAACTTTCAACTGTGTCGATATCCCAACTTAGTGTAAAAGTTAAAATTATTTTTTTATGTAAAACTTATATGATCGCTCAGCATTATCAGTTACCTTCCTTGCAGGAGAGGGGATATACAGGCGTGACCCACCACGCTGCAACAAAACGCCAACACCATTGACGATTTGGTACATAGCCATCCTTGTATTGTTCAGTGGTAAGCCGTGGCTTTAAGTCACGTGTTCCAACTTAGAGTCCAGGATCGTTTTGTTTTATCTACTAAAAGTTGGCCCTTGACTGACACCTGATGTTAAGTGATGAGGCAATCTAAGAAGGCTAACTTGTTAGGAGTAGGATTAAATAAATATAGGACAATTACACACGTCGCTAAATAGCCCCAAAGTAAGCATACTCGTAAGTAGCTTGTGTTATGGGTACTATGATAATTGATGAATATTTTATATATATTATACATAAATACTTATAATATATAAATAAACACCCAGAAACTGGAAAATATCCATGCTCATCACACAAATATTTTCCAGATGCGGGAATCGAACCCACGGCCTAAAACACAGAAGCGGGGTCACTTCCCACTGCGCCACTCGGCCGTCAAACCACACCCATTCAAAATCCGCACCCCCCCGCAATTCTACACGACATCGTATCGAAATTTTAAATTGCTTGGCCGAACGTCTTTGTCGGTAGGATGGTAACTAGCGACGGCGAAAGCCTCCCACCAGCCAGACCAAGGCAAATTAAGAAAATTTCAATCTGGAATCGAACCCAGGACCTCCTTCTTATAAATCCACCGCGCAAAACACTGCTTCGTTTCTTCTTAGAAATTTCAGTAGGAATGTTAGTCCCAGAGCAGGGAATCGTGGAAGGTAATACCACTTCTCCTGTAAGGAGGTATGATCCTGTTGTGAGTGAGGATGTCGAGTAAAACCTCTCTCTTTTTAAGAAGTGGGGATAGCTCTGCTACATTGTAGATAGGGAGGCTTATAGTGATAACGTTTTATTCTTGTAACGATTGATTGACTACTGATATAGTTAAACTATTTTTGGAAGACGGTTTGGCTTCGGATGTAACTGTAAAGTGACACCACAAACCTTCCTCAGGAACAACTGTATTGGAAAAACCACATGACTCTCCGTTCAGTAGTCTTTGGGTTTGTCGTGAACAGACAAACAAACAGACGCGGCAAGGGACTTTGTTTTAATAATAATTATTTAAGGAGGAATGGCATAGAAACAGAGATTGTAAACTTTTCTAAATAAAAATACCAGTAACACAAACATTTTTTAAATCTCTTTAGAGTGTATTTCACTCAGTTTATTCAAGTCAATTGCTTTACACTAGAGCGGAATTGAAAGGGGGGAAACAGGGCAGATGGGAGGGGGTTGGTATGTAAATAAAGCTTGATTGTGTAGGTGTAAATGCGGGTACTTTGCGATTTTACTTTTGAGAACCTCTCTGGCGCAGTTGGTAATGCATTACAGAGGTCCTGGGTTTGATCCGAATCGGATCAATCTTAGATTTTCTAAAATGAGTTACATCTAATATGCTAGGCTTCGGGCGTGGCTGGTGGATTACACTACCCGCAAAAACGTACGCCAAAGCGATTTAGCGTACCGGTAGGATGTCGTGTACGAACCGAATAAGGTAGATTGGATCATCATTTAACATCAGATGAGATTCTGATAGTTGCATTTTGAACTTAATTGAAGTGAAACTTCTTTATCGGGGTTGGAAAAAAATTTAGTGTAACATTTTTTTTTGTTACGCGTCACATTTTTCCGTTACGCCCCATCTTTGACTTATGGAAGTGACGTGATAAATATATATATATATGTTATATTGAAGTGATCAGCAAAATCTAATTCAAAAGTTTATTTTAATTCTAATTGCAGTGAATTTCTAAAAAAAGTAAGTAATTACGACATCAATGATAGTAATAATTCTATTACAATTAATGAAATTCAATAATAATCTTTGTAGTAATAAGCTAAAATGAAATAATTGTAGAATTTGTATTTATGTCTATGATAATAAAAGCCTTTTATTAAACTTTATCTAATTTAACTTTATTTAACCAATTTCTGTAAAGTTGCATATTATACTAAATTATTTTTTGAAAAATAACGTCATAAAAAAGTTTCACTTCTTACGAGTGTACGCTAGTACACGCACACATTTTTATTTGCATCTATATATACCTTATATGTACGTATGTTAGAAACTGCTTCGTTGGTCTGATATGTGGTTTCAAATCTCAGGGTTCGAGGTTCTAGTCTTAGTCGGGTTATAGAATATTGTGCCCTTCCTGCCATAAAATTCATATATTCTGATAGTGCGCATTTTAGACTCAAAACATTATGCTTCTACGGCCATACTCTAATCAACTATTGACGCGCATTGTCCGTGATTAAATCCATTTTTTCGTCGGTTAAAAATGCGCGTCGTCAGCTCGTTTAATTAACGTGGTGTACATAGTCCTTAAGCCCACCAGTCCACATCGGAACAGCGTGATGAATCTATTTTACTTACGTTTCTACAATAAATACGCATCGTTACAGTTACGAAAAAATATATAAACTTTTATCGACTCCTTATAGACTTTAATCCAGTTAACTGTTGAAAAATATATGCTTTTATGCACACGAAAGCTGAATTTTTAAACATATTCAGAATATCTAGATAGTATAAGTCGTTATTCAGTTTATTTTACAGCCAAGCTAAGCCAAGTGCGGCGGTGTTTGGCTGAGCCAGCACAAAACGAAGCCACTTTAACTTTAATAAGCTCTCAATTCCCAAAATCCAAGCACGGCGGGTATAAAAAAGCTGACAAAAGCTCCCGAGCTTCGAAATATTCAAGGGTGTCTTTGTGGGAGGCATCAATTATTCTCCGTCTCGGGATCCCGGGACAATCCGGGACGATCCGTGCACAATCCGGAACGATCCGGGCACAATTCGGGACATTAATGTCTCCTTACATTGACCGTCGGTGATGAAGCTGCTTTGATGGGATTGGGTTTTTATACATTTATCGACTTTGCTGTAATGTAATTGCTTGTGTCTTATATGTAGCTTAGTCCCACCATGCTTTTCCGATGTGAATTGATGGCCTTAACATCAGTAGCTAGCCAGGTTTTATAATCCATAGTCGACCTACCTAAACAACGTATACATGTATGTCGAAAGCCGCAATGACCTCCTCAGCCACACGGCTCAACACAGAGAGGTCGTAGATTTGATCCCCACCCGTTGGATTATAGTGGTATTCACACTTAAAACAGTATTTACGACTAACTAGAAAGAATAAAAAATATTTGTCATATTAAAAACGTAATATAGATAACAAAAAGATCCCTACGTCATATTTCAAGCGAGTGAATAAACACACCAGTTAGCGTCGGCGTCGGCACGGAGCTCGGCACAGGCCAAAGCTAATGTTGTTCTAGTTGGTTCGGGTTTGAGGTGGAAATCTCCCGCACCAATTAAGCCTTTGAAAAAGTTAAAAAACGCAAACAACGAGTTCCTAGAACCAGTAGGGTGACCACGTATACACTAGGATTTTCTTTTATTTGTTCAAATGGTTACATCGATATACAGTAACATTTATATATGGTCCTTATAATTAATAAATTAATGCATGAACTTACGACAATTATGTAGGAGAGAGGGTGGCCTTCCAAAATACGAAGTTCTACTCCTGCGGTTTTTTTATTTTGTAAATTGTTCGTATTGAATAATGAAAAAGTAAGCAAATAATAAGTTTATATAAGTTGGAATTAAAAATTATGAAAATTGAATAATTTATTTCCATTTTAAAAGGGCGTTAACCTTTTAAAATGGAAATAAATTATACAATTTTCATAATTTTATATAGATATACTTGGATTGGCGTATTGGATCTTAATTATATCTTAAACTAGTGAACGCCAGAAACTTCGTCCGCATGGAAATTAAATTTATTAAAAATACTGAAATAAAAATAGTCTAAGTTACTTTAGCGAAACATGTCTGAAAGTCTCGTCTAATCGGTAAAGCCGATTTAGAGATTAGATATTAAACTCCTTTATAACTTTTCAGGGTATCAAAAAACTTTCAATTCAAATCAAATTATAATTGTTGTTTATAAAATTTATCATTTAAATTAAAGCTATTTAAATTTTTAAAAATTACATTTTTGTGTCTGTCGTCAATTTTATATTGCCCTGTTACAGTTTAATTACAAGTATAGATATACTAATAATCAAATCGGTCACGTTAGCTTTCAATTGGTCAGCTTTAGCTTTCAGACTTATAACAGCCCTCTATCTTACGTAGGGGGTTAAAAATAATATGAGAAAATCTGTGATTCTGTGAACATCTGGTCATCCTGGTCGCAGGACATAAATAATTCATGCAGTGGCCTGATTAGTAGCGCTGACGTAGACAATCAGCCGCTGACTCTCCGCCTCTCCCGTCATTCCCGTCCCTCCCGTCTCTCCCGTTCCCTCCTCACAAAACATTCTTATGTGGTGTGTCCTTAGCAAATTGCTACCGTTAGGCAGTTTGGATAGGCTTTGGAAACTAAGTGATCCTTATAGCCTGTTTACGCTGGCGATTTTCCAATCGAGGCGTTTATTTTTCTTCACTCTATTTTAACGTTCCACTAGAGAGACAGGCTTCACTCCTTATAATAGAGGGGTTATGGCGCTTAGACCCTCCACTATGATTTAATGTTGGTGGGCTTACGTCCAAAAATTTGAACGCAAATCAAAGGAGAATGCCAGACAATGTATAGGACTTTAACCCACTAACAAAAACATAGTGTACAACAATGTGTTATGCATCATTTTATTGCATTTTTTTTACAATTTAATATAAATTACATTTAAAAGTTCTAGGAGTCGGAGTATTCGATACGAGCCTAACGTTGATTATCTTCCATTTCCGTAAACAACCACATAGCACGGCAATCACACCAACATGACAATCGCAAAGCTTAATTAAATACATTTTTAATAGGCTCAACGACTCTGGATACTAGTCTTTTAGAGCACACTTTTGATGAAAATACAATAAAAACGATTTAAAATGCTAGAACCCAGTGCAACAATAAAGATTTTAAAATGCGTAACGAGTGTAAAGTAAAAGGAAATAGTTCAATTACTTTTTTTAACAGAATTATATTCCGATGTCCAACAGTAAAAATGGCTTATTGTAAAACATTTATGTAATAGTAGGAAATTTTTAGTATATTTACAATTTGTGTTCTTTCTGGGTTAGGATCTGGCATTCTCCTTTAAGTAAGTCTCACACGCAAAAATTACTGAATGGATTTTAATGAAACTTCCGAACAATAAGTAAGTATAGTTTACATATCAGAATAACACATAAGCAACAATTTCATCCCAATATTGCAACGGGAACTACGTGGGTGAAAACGCAGGCGTCCGCTAGTTTATTATAATTTATCATCAGCTTACCACAATATGTTAAGACTACTTGTAGCGATTCCCTGTAGTCCCGTTAGATGTCGTCGGTTCGTCCAGTGGGGAGTACTAACAATATGCTTTTCAGTGCAGGATTGCCACGTCAGTACTTTGAGACCACTTTGCGACTCGTTGAGAAAGCAAGCGAGTCGGTAACTTAGTTTATTTTTCTTTTTTATTTATCACAAAGGCTAAATATAATAAAATCCACACCTCTTTAGATTTTTACACGACATCGTACTAGTACGCTAAAACGCTTGGCTTTACATTTTTGCCAGCAGGGCGGTGACTTGCCACGGCCACAGCTTCCCTTAAGCCAGACCTGGATGAATTAAGAAAATCTCAATCAGTCCAGTCGGGAAACGAGCCAAAGTCCTCCGTCTTCACTGCGCCACTGCGCTATGAAGGCTTTCAAAGATATATATGAAGCTACTTGTAGAAGATAGTAATTTTCGGTTAATCTTGATAAAATACTTCAAATATAGCTCAGTTCATCGCTAGCTAAGTGACTTCTTAAAAGGATTTATTGGTACACTAGGTTTTTATTGTCTGGTAAAATTATAGCATCGCGTTATGAAATACTTCTCTCGTAAGACGAAAACTACGTGGACGGACAAACTAAATAGTTTTACTGAGGTCAAAAAGTGCGCTACAAGAAGACAGTGACCTATAGTATGTGGTTATGACCTACGGAGCGATGCCACATAATCAAAGGCTTTGGGTTTCTCAGGAAATTGCTTCGTTACTCCAGCGGTTGGTCTATAAGACTAGATCATGAAGTCCTTGATTTAAGTTATAGGTCGGATTATGAAACTAAGTTTAAAGGAATTACTCTTGATTTTATCTTTCTTTCAAGAAATTACTAACAACTTTGAATCGGAAAGTCTTGTAGGAAGTAGCAGAGCACGCTAATCCATCGTTTTCAATAATTATTAGTAACATTTGATAGTGTTTCTTAGAGAATCTATGGTTAGGTTACAAAATGAGTGTTTTTCTTTTTACATTGTTTTAAAAGCAGACGAAAGAAGCAGCAGAGTTAGAAAGGGAGACCTTGAAGATAAGATAAAATCTTTAGTCTATCATTGTCATAATAATGAAAACGATAAATATATTGTGATTGTTACAGAGTAAAATCTTTATCAGCCTAAAACCTGTAAACTAAATTGAAGCGTGATAATTCCAAAATCTCAAACACTGTTCCCAAAGAAGAGAGGAAGTACAGGCTTTGCAGTAGATCATTAAACATAAACTAAGGATATGCTGATGACAAATTGAAGACTTTTTTTTGGTAACCTAAAACCTAAAGCATAATCCATTAAATGAGAGAACAGGCCAATGAGACAGGCAGGCGGTTGGGCGAGTATAATCAGTCTCGTGTGGCGACGTGTGAGTGCAGAGCAGTGCAGAGCAGAGCAGAGCGCGGTGACAAAGGTGACCGCTTGTAATCTGGCGAACAATCATCTCGGGCGACGTAGCGTGCGGGCGAACGGGCAGCGCATCGATATACGAGTATGTTCATATGGAGGTGCCATCAAATATAAACTGATTCAAAATATTTTAAAAAAAGGAATTGGTAAATATGATACACACTATATTTTGTGGATGTAGAATAAGACTGAGGGGTCACGCTCGAGTATGTAACGCTCGTTCGGGTAAAGTCGTCTCTCGGCGAAAGCTGTATTTACGCTTCACTTCTATAGATTTAAGATAGAGTGGCGTAGAGTTAAAGTGAAGTATCGCATCATGTTTTTTGCCTGTAGCCACTTTGTCTCTATTTTTCCATCATTAATGTATAAAGTTGTATCATACAAAAATGGAATGAATTTAGTGTAACGGTATCATGCGCGCAGTGCCATGACACACTTCAACCATAACTAAATTATGGTGGACAAGATAACGCAAACGTCGTCATGTAATGACGCGCGTTCGCAGCACGTTGTAATTGACAGACATGACACGTCACGGCACTAATGTGAGTAAATTTATATTTACTCCAAAAGTTGTTTAATTTTAAAAGTAATACTATGTTTAATCTTTTACTATTCGATTTTATAAAAAAAGAACTTTAACTAAGTTCATCATCGTCATCATCAGCCTGCATGGTCGTCGGACCATTGTTCGTCCTACGACGCGCTTAATAGTACGTGGTCTTCACTCCAGAACATGCCGGTCCCATTGATTATCTATTCTGCGATTTATATGGCCTGTCCACTGCCTCTTCAACGTGCTTATCCTTTTAGCTTTGTCTACTGCTTTAGTTCTCATTCGGATTTCCTCATTATGAATTCTATCCTTCAGAAAGACTCCTAGCATAGCCAGCTCCATAGGCCGCTAAGCGACCTTTAAATTTTAAAGTTAGTGTCCACGTTTCTGCACCATTAGTCATATCATTGCTGCAGGACCTATAAACAATGTTCACAGACCTTAGCAGTGCTTCCAGACAAGTACCTAATTATTAATTAAATAATGCAATAAAAATTTTCCATAAAATAATTATTTATTGAACAGCAATGAATACTTTAGCGGTTAATAGGAAATTAAATTAGTTGTTCTTTGAGTGCGGCGGAGTTTGGCGGCGGCAAGTAACGCTTGCCTATTCAACAGCTAATTAAAGGGAAATTTCGAACAAAGTGCGGTTCATAATTAATACCCTTGAATTTTTCGCTTTTTCTCGCAACTGGCCTTAGTTCCGAGAAAAAGCGAAAAATTCAGTTATTCCTAATAGAAATACAAAGTTCATTAGATTTCCTCCTCTAATACTTGTCAAGAAAATGATTTTTGTATGAGTTTTATTAGTATTACGAGTAGAAGTATAATATTATAAAAATATTTGTTAACAATTTTATATTTCTATGTTATTCTTATAATATGATTTTATGACATAGTAACTGAGAACAGCCTCGTTAGTCTGTTCGTTAGCTTATGAGGCTTCAGATCATGAAGTTTTTGGGTTCGAGTTTCAATTCCCGCGCCGGAGTTGAAAACATACATTCATACATGATTCACTTTAATGTACCTGTAGTAATTAGTTGAATTGTTAAATACGTAAAATAGAAAGCAAGCACTTTTTTGGCTAAAACCTACCATAATTAAGGTCTTTTTGTATTTTTACCACTTTATTATTTCCATTTATAATAATTTTTAATATAAGTAAAAAAATTTCATGATTTCAATTTACCATAAATAATAAATAAATAAATATAGGACAATACACACATCGCTATATATAGCCCCAAAGTAAACGTAGGTAGCTTGTGTTATGGATACTATAATAAGTGATGAAATTTTTTTATATATATTATACATAAATACTTATAATATACAGATAAACACCCAGACACTGGAAAACATCCATGCTCATCACATAAACAGTTTCCAGACGTGGGAATCGAAACCACAGCCTAGGACGCAGAAGCAGGGTCACTACCCACTGCGCCACTCGGCCGTCTAATGTTTTAAATGAATGAAAAAACACTACCGTATCCATCATTCGTTCATGCAGACGCCAATAGCGTGCTGTCAAAGTGTCGTTCGCTACAGAGCGCGGGGTGGAACCAGGAGCAACACTGAGGCCGCAACTATCAACCGCAACGTCATCTGCGACAACGGGCTACTGACAGATAAAACAGTTTTGCCCATTGTTTTACTAAATGAGAAAAATTGTTTTGTTGAATTGTTTTCAACATATTAAAATTTGAAATATTGAAATTCCCCAAAAGAACGAATTTAGCCCGACCTAGCGGACGTTCGTAATTTCATCCAGACTATATTCAAAAACTGTGAATGTAATTTCATCCAGACAGTATTCAAAAACTGTGGAATTCTAACAGTATTAATTACATACGGTACGAAAGATCAAAGACTCCTTTTTTGAAGTTGGATTAAGCTTTGACCTTGTACTAAGTAGCAAGTAATACCGTCGAGTGTGGAGAGTAGTGGGACCGTCCACTCGGGTGTTATTAGGGAGCTCGTTTGTTGCACGTGCAGGAGTGGAGGGGTAAGGGGGTGGATGCGCGGAACTCACGTCGCCGCTAGCCAGGGCTGACACTGCAAAATGTTTGGAATTAAACTGGTTTGAGCCTTTTTTGACGTGACAACGTCTTATAATTCGATAGAGCCGGCTGCACGCACGAAAAAACATGACGTCATGCGTCGTTACCTCGCTTTGAGGCGATCCATGTAAGGCTTGAAGTGCAAGCGAGAGCGCGGAACGAGCGACAAAGAAGCACAATCGGCCTTTGCGTTCGGCAGCGTTCGACATCCGTCTATTAAATATAATTATTAAATATATTAATTTTAAATTAAAAATTAATATATGACGGCGCCTGCGTCATCGTACACGACTAGAAAGAAGTCTGTGAACTGCACGTGCACCAGCTATGCTCTGTTGCGGCTGCGCATCGTTCGATACCCCCACTCACCCCACTACTTGAGTCATTCTACGCTGTATAAAAGGAGCGGGTCTGCAACTGGTTGGCAGTCTAGGCTCTGGCGTGGCGCGGTGCAGACCTTGTACTTTGCTTATCGCTTAACCTAGACAACTCTGATAATTAATTTGTGCAAACGAATTAATTATTATTCTCAGCTTGAGACGCAGTGTCTTGAGGTTACATTAATTAACACGAGACGTTACGTATCATTGCAATACCATAATTTGCCAGTAGTAATTCACTGTTAATTAAGTTGCTGTTAATTATTCTTTCAGTTACCTATTTCTAGTTATGTCTGACCCTCTTTCGACATCAGAAGTGGGATCGGATCCATCCCCACTACAAAAACTTGGAAAGTATGGACCTTATCATTGCACTTCCTCACTCACAAAATAAAACAAAGTAAAAGCAATTCTCTTAGTGATGATGACGTGACGGCGGATGATTTAAAAACCGACAGTCATCTAATTAATCTAGAAATTGATAGTCAAATTAATGATATTGAAATTATTAGTCCATGCCAAAACAATTCAGATACCATATCAGTCGATAACGTAACTATGTCTGCCCACTCTGACACTATGTCTGATAACTTTGATACTGACTCTGTACAATGTAAACCTCACAACATTGTGATGCAGGCTGATGTTCACATAACTAATAAAAAATAATAAAAGAAACAAGAAAAAAAATAATAATAAAAAAAATTAAACAAAAGAAAAAGAGAAAAAAAAGAGTAACTATCATTGAAGGCGCAAGCGGACCAATGATAGGGCTATAGGGAATTATGAATTCCGGTCTAGCAAAGGTTAAAAAAAAGAGAAAAAAAAAAAACGAAAAAATAAAATAATAATAAAAAAAAAGGAAAAAAAAATAGTCGTTGCAGGGCTTAGCCGGTCCAATGACTTTGCTAAAGGGATCAATGTCCGGTCTAGCACCACCAGCTATAGGGAATTGATCTGGTCTAGCATTATCTGCTAAAGGGATCAATATCCGGTCTAGCATTATCCGGGCCAGTTAATAAACTGAAGGGATCGCTGTAGGGTCTACTGACCGGTCCAGCATAATCTGAAGGAACAGATCTTTATGTTTGTGAGATTTGTAAATATGGTAAAATGTGTCAGGATGATCGAACTGTCATTTTTTATCTCAGATAAACAACAAAGACGCCCACGAGGACGTGTGCTGGTCAGTATGGCCGTGACGGCGCCTGCGTCATCGTACACGACTAGAAAGAAGTCTGTGAACTGCACGTGCACCAGCTACGCTCTGTTGCGGCTGCGCATCGTTCGATACCCCCACTCACCCCACTACTTGAGTCATTCTACGCTGTATAAAAGGAGCGGGTCTGCAACTGGTTGGCAGTCTAGGCTCTGGCGTGGCGCGGTGCAGACCTTGTACTTTGCTTATCGCTTAACCTAGACAACTCTGATAATTAATTTGTGCAAACGAATTAATTATTATTCTCAGCTTGAGACGCAGTGTCTTGAGGTTACATTAATTAACACGAGACGTTACGTATCATTGCAATACCATAATTTGCCAGTAGTAATTCACTGTTAATTAAGTTGCTGTTAATTATTCTTTCAGTTACCTATTTCTAGTTATGTCTGACCCTCTTTCGACATATATTTATTATTAATTTAAAATATAAATTTATAAAATCAAAATCAATTATTTTATTAATTTAAATTAATATTTATAAAAATATACTTAAATTAAAAATTTTAATAACCAATTAAATGCTACCATTCCATCAGTATTTTCTTAAGACATTGTTACGTTCAACTATCGTCAGTAAACCGACTTTACAGACAACCAATTTTTTTGAAAGAAAGTTGTCATGAATCCTTAGCCTAGCTAGGGGGAAAAAAATGTAGGGTTGACACCCAAATACTCAGACGCAAATTACAGTTGGAAAACTAGGCTTGAGCTCGCATTTCTCAGACACTCACAAACTATAATCAATTCGCGCTTTAGTTAAATTATATAACAATATCACAATGTCCTAAGACCGCGTCATAGGTCGGACTGTGAAAATGTAGAGCTTTTCTTTCTTTAAATAAAATTTCAGTAAAATTTATGGGAAACTGGTTACACACCCGCGTGCTACAGAGATAACTAGTTTTTGAAGACCTCCGTGGCGCAGTGATATGCGCGGTGGATTTATCGTTAGACGGAGGTCCTGGGTTCGATTCTCGGCGGGGCAGATTAAGATTTTTCTTAATTTGTTTTGGTCTGACTGGTGGGAGGCTTTCGCCGTGGCTAGTTACCACCCTACCGACAAAGACGTACCGCCAAGCGATTTAGCGTTCCGGTACAATCTCGTGTAGAAACCGAAAGGGGTGTGGATTTCATCCTACTCCTAACAAATTAGCCCGCTTCCATCTTAGATTGCATCATCACTTAACCTCAGGTGTGATAACAGTCAAGGGCTAACTTGTAGTCGATAAAAAAAGTCAACTTAACACATATGAATAAGTTCTGGTCATTATCTGAGAGTGATCGTTCAAGAGTCTTCGACATTATCACCTAAGCTCGCCTACTCGCATTGTAGTAACATTGTAGGTCCAAGTTGTATATACATACAAGTAAACCTGGTCTTGTAGACGACCGTTAAAATATTCTGATCATTATGATAAATAATTAATTGTATTACGCGAATTCTGCTCTATCGCAGCCCTGATGTAATTTCTGCAAGCTCAGCAGATAATTCGTTCACAGTGCATTTGTTCCGGCTTCAACGGCGTCTCTCTTCTGTTCGTCTTCTGTCCAATAACAGTTTAGATACTTTACACCAGTCTCTGCAACTAGTCTGCTCGTGATTAACTGAGTCCAAAGTCTCGGGTTTGATACCTCGGACAAATATTGCAAAAATTCTGATAAAGTTTATTTTTTCATAAAACCTTTGTTGCGACGCTGGTGTGTTACCGAAAGTTTTCTGCCTGTTCTGTTGAAACTATCAAAAGTTGATGTATGTTGTCACCAATTTTACCTATGTAAATTTTGCTTAGTAATAGGCAAAAATTGTTGCTTGTTTTACTGAATTAATAGGCATTTTGTAAGCAAGCCTGTTCTGTCTTAGGAATAAAACGTTTTCCTAGGAATAAAAACTTTACAGCCAGTTTAGTTTACGCTACTTTGCATGAACAAACTTATCCCCGTTGGCCCTGACAAGGCTCTAAACTAGGCAACCAACAACCATACCGTGATTTTAGCTGTTTTTGTATTCAGTATTATGATTTGGAATATTTGCGTCACTGGATCAGAGTCACTGATATGGCTTAAATAGCAAAGCTGTAGAGGCAATGGACGAGGCACATACTGAGCCGATTGCACTGGGGTGTCAAGGTGTGTGAATGACAACCGTGCACCAGAAAGTGCATTATTGGTCGACCCAATGACTTAAAACAGGATGCAAGCGTTTTTAGAAGGCATTATAAGAGGTCTATGTTCAGCAGTCGTCCATCGGCTGATCATGAAAGTTACAGAATACACTCACATAGTTAAGTTCTAATAAAAGTAGAAATACATTTTTATGTATTACAAAATATCCAATTATACTCTATAAGCTAAACCTAAGCTCGCAAACTCTCCAAGGAGCATTTAAGAAGCAAGTTTAAGAGCAGATACGGACACACGTACAGAAATACAATCCAGAATATCCTCACGAGACAAACAAGTATTTATCCGAATAATCCGGGATTCTTTAATATATCCCGCGCAATTTCTCCGAATCATTTCATATAAAATATAGCACATAATATAATATGTTCACTGGGATTTTTTTTGCCTTCAACAGACACCCCAACTGTGTAGAAGACATGTTGTCCCGACTAGCAATCAATTACAAATTGATTGGAGCGAGTAATATACCCAACTGAACTATTACATACTCTTATTATAATATTTTTTATTTGTACGACGCTAACTTAGATATATGTTTGCGTAATAAAGTGCCAGAAAGCAAAATTAATTAGCAACACGATTTAGAAAAGATTAGACTTTGAGAAAATTTAATTCCTAAATTGTTGAACTTAAACTTATTGAGTAGCAACATGTTAACAAATTAGGTTACTGACTATTAATTGTGGGTTTCAAAATAACATGTCCCCCCTATATCAACGTAAATAATTTCACGATGTCTTTCAGCTGTGCTGTCATTCCTTTAGTTTTCTTACACAAATGCGCTGAAGCTATAACTCTACCACTACATCCAAAATCAAATCTTTAAAAAAATTAACAAACTTGACATAAAGCTTTATTTTTATTTAAAAAAGTAACTAACTTTTCTTAATAACTAAAACAAATCATGTCCACGTATGTTGGCAATAATTCATTTTTGCATTGATACAGTGCGCCAAAGTCAGTCTTTCTCAGTCAGTCAACTACTCAAAATATTGGTTCCCAATATGAGTCGGGTCAGAAGTTGGCATGTCTGTCGGAGCAGTTTCGTGAGAGCGCGCGAAACGGCCCCATGGCGTAACGAGAGCGAAGGAAAACACCGTAGTTAGGCATGTCGCCAGTCCAATATGCCAGATTTATGGACAATTTCATTAGAGGACTGTAGTTCCCGCCGTCGCTCACACCGATTGTTGAATTTTAATTGAGTGAAATATTTCGGTTTTACTCACATTAACGTGTTGGCAGCATTGAATACTGTTTGACTATAGACAATATAGTGGCCTCATTTTCTGTATTGTGGTACCGCGTTTAAACTATAGATAATAGACTAGGGGCGGTACTCGTCGGGCGTTAGGCTATAAAATATGCCCCTATGGATAATTGTAATCATTCACGTTAGTGTCCAAGTCTTGTGCAGTCATACTGTTTGTTAGAATATGTGCTTGTAATGTTTAATTAAGTAATTACTGTAATAATGTTTCATTTTGATCATATTTGATGTCTTTATAAATAAATTGTTATTAAGTTTGTCTTTTGGTGTTTTAAGTTGTATTTCCTTCTGGCTGTTTGTTAACAAACGTAAGGTTAAAGCGAAACGTTGTGCCTTTACCACCTAACCTATCTATTACATTTTTATAGATATAATCTATCTATTAGATATAATATATTCCTACGTTTTTCTTCATTTACATTGTATACTCAGCCATACATTCTTGCGAATTTCTTCATTTTTCCACATTGTATACCATACGTTCTGTTTCCTTAACTGTCGATCTTTAAATATCATAAGTACCGAAGTGCAATGTATTATGATGCTTTTTAGTATCAATCGACTTCAAAGTTGATTAAAACTTAGAAGTCGATTGATTTTTTTTTGTCCCAGAATATCCTGCTAGAAAGCCTCAAGCAAATATTAGAATGGTCCTCTGTTACCTCCCAGCTGAAACTCTTGTACACCTTGCAACTAGGGGCGGAATGTTAGTGGTTAGAGTCCTGAAATATAACTGAGAGCCTAATGAATTGCTTAAAATAATAAGGTACTGATAGAATATTTTTTGACAAGATAGTTTGGAACGAAAAAACTATTGAAAATACGAAAACTTTTAATATGATACAAAGTATAGGAATTTTATGTTATACATACTCAGAACGTGGGCTTAGTTCTGGTTTAGAAATAAGAATGTAGTAAATAATCCAGGGGTCTGGGTTGCAGCCCAAAAAACCTTTTGATAGATCCAGCTAAAAAGCGTTCCATGAGTACATAAACTATAACAGCTGAAAGAGAGCAGGTCGGTGTGAGCGGCGGCGCGGCGTGGTGCCGCGCAGGCGCGTTGCATAATGCATGACGGTATATTTCCTCCGCGGCCGCGGGTGGCGGACATTTTTTAACTCATAGCTCGTAGGGCTTGGAGATATGCTCTAAATAGCTCATCCATTTCTGACGGCCTGTGTGGCACATTGGTATGGGCGGTGGATTTATGAGACGGAGACTCACGGTTCGATTCCTGGTAGGTACGACTGAGATTTCCTGAATTGTTCCAGGCTGGGTCTGCGGCCGAGGCTAGTTACCACCCTTCCGACAAAATAGCTCTGCCAAGCGATTTAGCGTTACTGTATGATGTCAGATGGAAACGGGTGGGAAAATCTAGAAAGGGGTTTAGATTTCATCCTAGTTAGCACGTTCTAATCTTAGATTCTATCATCACGTACAACCAGATGTGATATCACTCAAGGACCAACTTAGCAAATAATAAAAAACCCACTCTAATAGATCATCGATTTGATAATTCAATAGGATAAATATTTTTAACTTGCAGTCGCTTGCAAATTTGTCCGCGCAAAAAATCGCTGTAATTATTGCTACAAAAATGTACAAGACAAAATTTTAAGCTCATAATGTTATTTTAAAAATTTTATTTATTTTAATTGTAATGCTGGGAAGACGAAGTCGCGAGCGACCACTAGTCAAACAATAAAATAATTTACAAACATTCTAAAAAGAATGGCAAAAAAACACGCCTATTGTGTCCCTATCCCTTACCTATAAAAGAAAATGCCTAAGTATTTTTATGTACCATTCAGTTCAGGGCACATTAAACGTATAAGGAAACGGTATACAAATAATTCGAACAGGGTTTCCCTTCAATCTGCTGTTTGTGGGTAAACAGACCCCGGGCTGGCGCGGCGCCAGGCACGCCCACGACACGATCAGGCAACGACCACGTAACGACAACGTTACGACGACGTCACTACCACGACACTACTACGCATAAACCTACCTGCATAACGACGACGGCACAAAATACGTCACAGCCAAGTCACGACAATCGCATGAGAATAAATTGAAGTTCGTTTTAGTGTGTCAACTTTTGTGTATCCAGCCAGGATTGCTTCTCCCTGCTATTACTTCCAATTAGCAAAATTAATTCTTAGAAGCTAATTCGTTTTCTGTTTCTTTTATATTCTAGAAAGGTCTAGACGTCTTGAGGTCTCGAGCATGGCCAGAGAAAGACTATAAAATATCTGGTGTTTAATTCTATCAATAACAAAGTTTATGGTGTTGTACCCCGGTTTTTTGAAAAGCACGTTAAACAGTCGGTCGTCGACATTATTTTTATCATCTAAAAATACTTTACAACAGAACATTATTATTAAATCAGTAATTTCCAAAATGATCCATGTGGATGGACGGGAAACTCTAAATGGGTTCATATTTGCGTAATAAACAAATGGAGGTTCACAATTCTACGAATTTATCTGGATAAATCTAGTATAATAAAGAATTCCAAATAAGGACTTTTCTAAAAAAAATAAGTGAGAATTAGCTAGTTCATCATACTGTGAGTGGAGATCAAAAAGTGATATTGGATGGAATCACGTTTTTGACTGCGAGACATTACTCGTTTGACATCCATTCACAGCATAATAAATTATCACTCAATGTGTGATTTTTCGAAAACTGTTAATTCGTGGAGCTAACAGCCATAATTCATAATTTTAATCTTCACTTTTTTGTAGAGTGTTAGGAAATGATAGAAAGACCAGGGGGAACATCTACCTTAAACCAACATTGAAACATTGTGGCGTGTCTAACGGATAAGGAATTTCTTATCCCGTCTTAAAAAAGGATAAAGCCTATCTCACTAGTAAGCTGTTAATAGGCTGACTATGATGAATTATACTGAGCCTAAGTATGCAGCTTTAATTTAGAAGCCATCCTCTAAACATGTGGCAGTACATTACATGATCCGGGGAGCATAATGTATGAGTCACTGGCCGCCTGCCAGATCCCGTCCCTATTTGCCGTCAAATATTGGATTGACCGGGCGAAGGAAGCGAGTGTGGTTATTTGTATACTATTTCCTCATACGTTTAATACTTCCTCCGACTTTATTTATATAAAAAGACTGGAGCAATTCGGTGCAAAGAGAGCAATGACAGTAACCTTTCAACTTTATTATGTTGTAGGATTCTTATGCCACTTGCTTATTTTTGTCGCCATTGCTGTCTGCTTCTGTTGTCGGAGAAAATTTAGCAACTTAAAGCTCAACTCAGATTAGAATATGGATTATTATAAAACATTTTTTGGTTTTTTTTTATACAATTTATCTCCATCTATACTAATATTATAAAGCGGAGGAGTTTGTGAGTTTGTGATCTTGTGACGTTGTAACGGGTAATCTCTGGATTTACTGAACCAATTTTTAAAATTATTTCACCAATAGAAAGTTAAGTTATTGTGAAGTGTCATAGGCTATAATAATTTCCAAAATTATTTACGCATCTTTACTTACATTTGAATTATGTATTCAAGGTTGTAAAAAATTGCATTAATCGCGTGCGCTGCGAAAACTATTGACGATAGAACAAAACAATGTACTACAATATTAAAGAACATATCAAATTCTGTAAAAATCTTACTTATATCTTCTACGGATAACTCACAACACCTGCTTTTACAGTTAAAATTGTGGATTAAAAATAATAATCCTATCTAACCTAACCAAAGACTGAGTATGTCGAACATACGTAATACGGATTCTAGCACCGAACGTTCGCAGCGGCTTGCTAGAACTCTGCAAGGCGTGTAAGAGAGAATAGCATTAAAAGGTCTCAGCGACTGGGTAACTACAAACAATATGCCAGACATACGTAATACAGAATCTACCACCGAACGTTGGCAGCGGCTTTCCAGCGAAAGAGCTATTGTCTCTGCAGTACGTGTGAGAGATTCTGGTATTAAAATGCCTCAGCGACTGGCTAACATATAGGCTAATATGTCGAACTTACGTAATAGGGAATCTAGCACTAAACGTTCGCAGTGGCTTGTCAGCAAAGGAGCAAATACATCTACTAGACTTGCTATCGTCATCATAATTTTTATTTATCCCGAACTTTCTACCTGAAGTATTACGCAGTACAAACGCGTCGGTACAAAAATATTTCTAACGCGGAACGGAGTCCGCGGGCACTGCTAGTTTTCAAATAATTATCGTAAAAAGGTGTATCATACAAACATGAAAAATTTAATAAGCTATAAAGAAACCTTTTTATAAACAAGCTTTTTGTTACACACTCGCGTAGCTCTCGATCTCGTGAGAATTTCGAGATAAAATGTGGCCTATGTGCTATCCTGATTCACCATTATCAGTCTATTAACGGCCCACTACAGAGTCAGGCCTCCCTCCTTATAGGAGAGGGGATATGGAGCGTAGACACACCACGCTGCTCTAATGCGGGTTGGCGGGCTTAGTGTGATAATCTTTCATTTATTAACGATCACTATCAGATGTTGATGATAGTGCCCGCACCAACGGCTTAACGTGCTCTCCGAGGCATGGGGGTGTAACACCACCAACTTCCAGACTCCGGGCTTGGAATGTACTGAACATTTCATAGAAGAATGAAAAAGCTCAGAATTATTCCGTGACCCGACCCGGGAATGGAACCAGGACCTCGTGATCGAAGCCTCTTAGGCTAACCACTGGACCAACAAGGCAGTAATCTAGATTATGTAGTTTTTGCGTGACAGAATAATAAACATTCAAACTTTCGCCTTTATAGTATTTGTAAAGATACATATCGCCATAGTTCATTTTCAAGAAGTCCGCCATAATGAATTAAGATTGAAAAATAATGTGACGTCCACATTATTTTTCAAGTCTTTTTTTTTTGTACCAATATTGTAAGAGTGTTTAGAAAATAATTGGTCCGATATTTTGGGTATGCTGCCATGCTGGAAATAGAGAACGTCACACAGTGTCACACACCGTGCATTGTCATCCAAACTTAACGTGTCTACAAAATTTTAACGGTTAAAGACGTCTGCTTCAAAATTGAGTTGCTAGATTTCACCCGAATGTTACATACTTACATTGCAAGTTAAATAAAAACTTGAAAAATGGAGCAACTCGTGGCGGTTCACGTCGACGCTTGGTTCCATTTTTGTGTAGTAAAACTTAGTAAAGTTAGATGGGGAAATCGAGATGATACCTTTACTATAGGTAAAAATTGGGACTTGGCACTTCGCTTCGCCTCTGCGTCAGTCTGAGTTAAGCCAAAAGCTACAAAACATTGTAGAATATATCTATACTTCTTTTGTTATCTCATATTGTACTTACTGAACTATTTTATTAATAATATTTTCTTTTTTTAATAAAATTATCAAAGAAAATCTCAATATTTCATTACCAGACCTAGAACACGAACCCAGAAGCTTGTGATTGTAAGCTAAACAAGCAAAACACTGGATTAACGAGGCAATAAACATATGGAACGTGTAGCATTCCGAAAAATAGTTCCAAATAAATTTACAATTAAGTATTCGTTTTGTACCTACAATCCTACATCCGGTCTTGACCGTATCTTAAGAAAAGTAGGCAAAAAATATTTAGAAATTCACGTGGACGTAATTCGGGTCGTCTCATCAATATCACCCTATTAACGGCCCAGGACAGAATTGTTTCAGTTTGAAGTATTGCATTGTATCTTGTCCTTTTATTACAACTATCAATTTATCGGACTATATAGTGGGGAGATTTTAAGCATATAAATTCAACTTAGGCTGTCCAGGATTCAGACCTTTGACGAGGACCCACTGTGAGCCCTCTGGAGCCCGGTTTTCTAATCAAATTCCCAACGTCCTAATCCTGAAGCTTATACCGATCTGGCTGAGAGCCAATATTTCACGAATGTGATGTTCATCGGATACCAGTTGAAGCCTTGCTAAGGCTTTCACGCCGGGCACGCCCAGCGCCTATCTTAATAGTTTATCTATAGTGAATTTTAGTTTCAAACACGCTGTGGAGATATCTGTATCGCACATGAAATACTATTTAATTTATATTTTATGGCCGATAGGTGCAGTGAAAACAGAGCCGCTGGCTACAGGCGCCTAAGGATCGATGTTTTTGGATGTCCCAAAAAAGGCCATAAGGCCATACTTATATTAATTAGTTTTGCTTTATAAAACTAATTAATATAAGTCAAAAAAATATCTATAAATAAATTTTAGATTGAATTAGTAAAAAATTAAACCGACTTCAAAACGCACTAAAAAAAATAACTCATTTAGTTTCTGTAATTTACTTAAGCACACTATGAAGTCGGTGCCATCCATGTTTAAGAAACGTTTATTTAACGAAGCACTTTTTGGGTCCGGAAAGTAGAAACCCTGTATGGCACCGACTTCATAGTATGCTTAAGTAAATTACAGAAACTTAATGACGTAGTTATTTTTAACTGACGAAAAAAAAACGGAGGAGGTTCTCAATTCGACGCGTAATTTTTGTTTTTTTTTTTATGTATGACCACGCATAACTTTTTACAGAGTTGTCCGATTTTGATAGTTCTTTTGTTTTTATTTTTTGGTGCGTTTTGTGCGTTTTTTTTTACTTTTTAGTTATTTATCGACACGTAACCTACTCGTACTATACTATTAGAGTACATTAGAGAAGAAGAAACACTTTATTGCACATAAAAGTAGATATAACAGATACATGAAAAAAAAGAAGGATTAAAATAAACATGCAAAGGCGGCCTTATTGCTAGAAGCAATCTCTTACATGCAACCTATTAAAAGGACATTTGAGTATCGTAAGCGGGGTGGTGCAATGAGAAGAAATTACTTAAATTTATTATAAATATAATATTTAAATTTATTATAAATATACTTTTCAGTTATTTATCGACACGTAACCTACTCATACTATACTATTAGAGTACATTATATGACACTTATAGCTATAAAGCTACCGACACTTAATTAAATACCGAAATCGCTACAAGTGTGCCTGCAAAATTTGAAGAGTTCCTTCTATTTAACCAGGATCTTATCTTCAGATCCTGATATGATGACTATGGGACCATAGTTGAAATGTACTCTTTGTAATAAAAAAATAATTTTCAAAATCGGACTATTCTGTGAAAAGTTATGCGTAAAAAAATCTCTATCTCAAAAACTACTTAACCGAATTTGATAAAATTTGCAGTTTTGCCTAAGTTGATTAATATCTACTACAACAAAAAAAGAATTACTTAAATCGAACTTGTAGTTCCGGAGATATACCTCCACAAACATAAATACATACTCCTACACTTTTGAAATTTGGCACATTTGTTCAGACGCTGATATAGACTAACATATGCGAAAACTGGGCAGTTCTGGAAATATTACATACATACGGGTCAAATTGACAACCTCCTTTTTTGAAGTCGGTTAAAAAATAGAAATTTACGCGGACGAAATTTGGAAAATTCACTAGTAACAAAGTAAAATGTCCATTATTGTGTGAAAGCTCGCCTAAACTACTGCACAATTACCTAACTTACGACAATAAATTGAAAATGTACACATCGTTGTGTAATGACCATTTATATAGAACAAGTTTTTTCTATATATTAACACTCAATTTTTTATAAGATATAACTCGAAACGAGAATTTTAACTTAAAATGGATTGATGTACATAAAAGATAAGAAGATAGGCGGATTTCGGCATTCTCCTTTCAATTTGTATTACTTGCAATACAAGCAGGTCGTGGATTTTTAACCGACGAAAAAAAACGGAGGAGGTTCTTAATTCGACACGTATATATATTATTTTTATGTGAGACCACGCATAACTTTTTACAGAGTTGTCAGATTTTGATAACTCTTTTTTTTATAGAAAGGGCACACTTCCAAGGTGGTTCCATTGTCATCATGTTAGGATCTGATGATGATATCCTGGGCAATTGAAGGAACTCCTCAAATATATTATAGGCACACTTGCAGCGATTTCGGTTTTAGTGTAAGTATCGGTAGCTTTTTGTCTACAAGTGCTGTATAATATACTATGACAATATAGTACGAGTACGTTACTAAAAAGTAAAAAATCAAATCGCACTAAAAAGTAAAAAATAAATAAATCCATAAATAAGTCCCAAATAAAAATAAATAAATAAATAAATAGAAATCACAAACTGCTTTACTACGTTAAATAAATGTTCCTTAAACTTGCTGGCACCGACTTCATAAATATACTTAAGTGAATTAAAGCAACTAAATGACACAGTTATCTTTTACTTTTTAGTGTGATTTGAGTCGGTTCTATTTTTTGTAAAAAAAAATTATTAAGGTATCAGTATGCTACATAACTTTTGCTTCTTTTTTTCTTTTGTCTATTTCTGTAATGAAATACAAAACATATAATAAAATACTAAAAATATATATAACATTCTCCTGTAAATAACAAGAAAAATCCTTAAATATATTAGACAACACCCTTCTTTTTTATTAGCGGTTAAAAAGCCATAAACACTTGATTCCAGCCACAACGCGTTGTGTTGTATGGGACGCCGCCAATGTGTTCCAACCATAAACCCCCCGTATCGAGGGCAACAATATTTACTCGCACATACCAGCGAGCGGCGAAAAAATGTAATCAAAGCAAATAGCGGGTGGGGGGAGGCATCGACAGTACAAAAACAAAACATTGCAAGTGACACTAAAGCCAATCGTCCACAGACTAAACAACTTATTTTTGCATAACTAAAATATTTTTTGGCATATAATCACGATGAATGCACAAGTATAGCATTAGGTAAAATTTAGGTTTAGTTTACAGTAGACGTACAAGTTAATGTCAAATATTCGGGTTGCTAATTTTTTTTCAACGACAAGTTATTTGACTGTAATCTCAAATCTGAAAATGTTATCTTAGATAGCAGCAAGTTACGGTTGTAGAGGAACAAATTTATTTATTTAGAGCAGTTTACTTGGACTTTTGTAATGTCGAGTTGGTTTATTTGTGTTGACTTTTACTCTTTTCATTTTTAGCTCTGTTTAATAAAAAAAAATCTGAAAAAATTCATCAAAATTCGTTTTATTTCAAGTAGGCTCAGTTTACAAAAACTCTTGTAACGTTAAGTTAGACTAATGTAGCGACTCTACCACCGGCTCGAATAAAAGGCAATTTCTAAATTCAATCAAATAAAGCTGGGTACTAAAGAGAGATAAAGTATCTCTTGGTTATATATCAACGTGTCAAAGTTAACACTTAACCGAAAAATATTGAAAAATCACTGATTATATATACAACTATATAGAACATTGAAGTTTCTGATAAAACTATACGCTTTCAATTATCTCCGTATTTTTTCAAATGTACCACTTGCCGGGTTATGAATTGTCACAGATGAGATAGTGTGTCATAAATACAGTAGGGTAGTGGATGTTGGCTGGCCGCCAGCGACATCTAGCGATAAACTGATGCTTAATTCGATAAGTTTCCCGCTCCGCTACTGATCGCCCTTGACAATATTTCTGGCGTATAGCTTTATTAATGTATCCTGGTTGATAGCAAGTTTCGACGGCCTCTATGGGTTGCTAGCAAGTGAGCTTTGACCAAGATCTCACTTGATGGTAAGTGCGCGAACTTATTTCATATAAAAAAACAATGATTGCAAAGGCTTCAATAAAATGGTGTTACTGATTTTAAATAAAATATCTGTACACAAAAAACTAGCCACTCCCGAAACCACAGACATTTTTGTGTTATCAATTACAAGTTGGCCCTTGACTGCTATCACACCTGATGTTAAGTGATGATGCAGTCTAAGATGGAAGCGGGCTAACTTGTTAGGAGTGGGACGAAAATCCACACCCCTTTCGGTTTCTACACGACATCGTACCGGAACGCTAAATCGCTTGGCGATACGTCTTTGTCGGTAGGGTGGTAACTAACCACGGCGAAAGCCTCCCACCAGCCAGACCAAGACAAATTAAGAAAAATCTCAATCTGCCCCGCCGGGAATCGAACCCAGGACCTCCGTCTTATTAATCCACCGCGCATACCACTGCGCCATGGAGGTCGTCAAAAACATGAACCAGTTTCAACAATGTAAAGTCTTAAATTGATGGTTATTCGTATTGTTATTTCAAGTTTGACGCCAAAATCAGTTGCACGCTTCCCGTTGTCGCTGTAACGCCGTATTATTTTCATTTATCGTCTTAGTGTATTTTTATTTTTGCGAGAATGATCATTTTTAAAGTTCCGTTGCCAATTGGCAAAAAAGGAACCCTTATGGATTCGTGAAGTCTGTCTGTCTGTCCGTAGATGTCACAGTCACTTATTTCCGAAACTATAAGAACGATACATTTGAAATTTGGTCAGTAGATGTATTCTGTGAACCGCATTAAGATTTTTACATTTATTATTATTAAATTAAAAAAAAAATTATAAAAAAAAATTACAAAAAATTTTTGGGACTTCCCGTACTTAGGACTGAAACTCACAGCCCTCACACCGTGGAAATTTAATATAACTAATTTAATTTTGTATGAACTGAAATATACTTTATTGCTTCGTAGCAAGAGTAGCTATTTTTTTAAAGATGTTGCTCAGTAATTTTTCTGTGCTTGTTCCAATTCTTTCTGTATTCTTTTTTTTTTGAATGCCTACAAGTTGGCCCTTGACGGCTATCACACCTGATGTTAAGTGATAATGGAAACGGGCTCACTTGTTAGGAGTAGGATGAAAATCCACACCCGTATCGGTTTCTACACGACATCGTACCGGAACGCTAAATCGCTTGGCGGTACGTCTTTGTCGGTAGGGTGGTAACTAGCCACGGCGAAAGCCTTTCACCAGCCAGACCAAGACAAATTAAGAAAAATCTCAATCTGCCCCGCCGGGAATCGAACCCAGGACCTCCACTTTATAAATCCACCGCGCATACCACTGCGCCACGGAGGTCGTCTATCTGCATTAAAGTTGTAAACAAGCGCCTCCCACCTTAGACCACTTTACACTTACCATTAGGTGAGGTCGTGGTCAAGCGCGAAATTATTTTATATAAAAAATCGTATTGCCTACCCTAAGGACGCGTTACAAACCTGTAAACAATTTCTCATGTGGTGTATTTTTTATGTCCAACCTTATTCACGTCATTACCCATGTTAGACAAAATTCAAAATTCACGCAGACGAAGTAGTGTGCATTATCAAGTTTACTGCAATAAATGTATTTGAATATCTCTCTAACTATTTTAACTGTGAAACGCACAGCTTCTCGCAAATGGAATCGTCATAGAAATAGACAGTTGGAAGTAAGTGAACCGATTAACAGAATTAATGAGAATTTGAATTCATTAGTGTAATTCCGATCGCACGTATTGAGCGAATCAGAGCGAGTAATTAGATACCTACTTGTTACGTAATGAAACGATCGATTTTCTGAATACTTAATACACTTCGTTTGTAGAAAAGGAATTATTTATTTATTAAAATACTTCGATATTTTCAGTCTTTTTAAATAGCTTACTATAACAGGCCTCGTTGGTCTAGTGATTAGCCTATGTGGTTTCGATCACGAGGTCCTGGGTTCGATCTCTGGGTCGGGTCATGGAATAATTCTAAGCTTTTCATTCTTCTATGAAATGCTCAGTACATTCCAAGCCTGGAGTCTGGAAGTTGGTGGTGTTACACCCCCGTGCCTCGGAGAGCACGTTAAGCCGTCGGTCCCGGTCACTATCATCAACATCTCATAGTGATCGTTAATAAATGAAACATTATCACCCTAAGCCCGCTAACCCGCATTAGAGCAGCGTGGTGGGTGTACGCTCCATATCCCCGTTCCTGTAAGGAGGGAGGTCTGGCCCTGTAGTGGGCCGTTAATAGGCTGATAATGATGATGATGATGACTATAACAGGGCCAGGCGTTCCTCCTCCCTTAAACCGCCGATCCGCGTCGGAGCAACGTAGTGGGTGTACACTTTATACTAAGAGGGAGGCCTGGTCGTGGCTAATAGGCTGATGATAATTGCTAAAAATTAAGTTAAGTCTTTCAAGAAACCTAAATTAAATGATCTATAACAGCTTAAAAGCCTTGGAGCAGCGTGATGGGTAAACTCTACATCTCTCTCCTGTAAGGCAGGAAGATGAGTGATGATTTAACTTCATCAGTAAATGCAAAGCGCTTAAAGCTTTTTAAGATCGCTTTAAATTCAAATTCATTTATTGCTAGAACGTGGTAATACAAAGTTGTTCATACAATTAAAGAGGCTTAGCGCATTCTGCCAAATAGGCATGCTAACAATTATATACTACAATTATGATTATTTTATAAAAAAAATTACAATAATTTAATTACATGATTATTATATAAATGTTTTTTTTTTATCGACTACAAGTCGGCCCTTGACTGCTATCTCACCTGATGTTAAGTGATGATGCAGTCTAAGATGGAAGCGGGCTAACTTGTCAGGAGTGGGACGAAAATCCACACCCCTATCGGTTTCTACACGACATCGTACCGGAACGCTAAATCGCTTGGCGGTACGACTTTGTCGGTAGGGTGGTAAAGACAAATTAAGAAAAATCTCAATCTGCCCCGCCGGAAATCGAACCCAGGACCTCCGTCTTATAAATCCACCGCGCATACCACTGCGCCACGAAGGTCGTCAGAAGAATGAATGTCAGTTAATAAATTAAATTATGTCAATAACAAAATATTTATCCTTAAGGAACTCGTCAACAGAATAATATCCTTTATCCAAAAGTATTTTGAACTTTCTTCTTTTGAATTGAGCCGCATTGAACGTTTTTAGACTCTTTTATTTAAAATAAAATAATGCAAAAAATTTTGTTTATATTTCAAATTACCTACTTAGCTTTTGTATAGATTTACGACTGATTTAACAAAATCAGCTCAGTATTAAGCCCAACAGCGGAAAATGAAATATTTTATACATAACATGTTATAGTAGAAAAATCATAAACTTTTTCTTTCAGCTTTTCCGAAGTGGGGTAGAAACAACTTGGGTATTATGATTTATACGATCAAGTCGACTTTTCCTGTAAATTATATTACTGTAAATCGTAAAATATCCAGATCGCTGTTTTACTATGCAGTAAACTTTGGTACCATAATATTTTATCCCAAGAATTATAAAAATGTGAAAAAGATGCCAAGTTGTAAAGAAACGACATTTGGTAGGCATCGCTCGTAGTGTGTAAATGGCTTCAAGTTCCATAGCACTTGCTCAATTTTTTGATATTGACTACAAGATGGCCCTTGACTGCTATCACACCTGATGTTAAGTGATGATACAATCTAAGATGGAAACAGGCTAACTTGATAGGAGTAGGACGAATGCTTTAGTATTTCTTTTAATGGTTTGTTTTTTAAATTTGTCTTTATTACTACTTTAAATATTATCAACCGACTGTCTAAAATTTTTGTGGCGACAACTAATTTGTACAGCGGAATATGTAGGTGTGGTTGTTCATGTGATCCCTCATTAACTCTTAACTGTGTTTCATTATTTCAGCAACGGAGGAGTCGTTGGTATCGACTTAATTGATGATATCACAAAGTTTAAGGCTTGATTTTAGTAATTTTAAAACAATTTTACGCTACATGATCACTAACATATATATATTGACGCCTGAAATAGATATAGTTTTCTAAAAATTCCTTGGTATTTCATGTATTAAGCGAGAGCACAAAAATGTTTGTTTGTATAAACTAAACTAAAAAGTAAAAAATAACTGCGTCATTTAGTTGCTTTAATTTACTTAAGCATTTATTTAAAATTGTAAAGCAGTTTGGATTCTAGGTAACGTCCTTAAAGTAAACCTTGGCTGGCACTGACTTTCTAGTGCGCTTTGAGTCGGTTCTATTTTTTGAGGCCCAACTCATAGACATAACATAGTTAATTAAAATATTACTGTTTTACTAACACTTCATTTTTACATCTGACAAATAACAACAAAAGCTAAATAACATTTCCGAAGTAGAACATCTATTTGGAACATCTTTTGTTGATAGTTCATTCCAGAACTTGGCTGTCACACTGTCGTATGTAGATCAAACACAGGCAAATGTCTATTTTCATAAAACGTGATCCTGTGATAGCACGGCTGAGTAAATCTGTGTTCCTCTATGTTCTTCTGAGTTCCTCTCGCCTGCGTGGAGTATTACCGTCTAATATTGCTGAGGTAATATTTACCCGCTCTCATATTTACCGGTTCAGGGACTTTGTCAAATTAAACGTTTCTCATTATTTCTTAACATACCCGCGGTTTTCTTATACACTGTCATTGTATAACAATTTTTAACAAAAATAGAACCGACTCAAAACGCATAAAAAGTAAAAAATAACTGCGTCATTTAGATGCTTTAACTTATTAAGCATATCTATGAAGTCGGTGCCAGCCAAGTTTAATGAACATTTATTTAACGTAATAAAGCAGTTTGTGGGTTCCAGGTTACGTCCTTAAAGTAAAAACCTTGGCTGGCACCGACTTATAGATTTATTTAAGTAAATTAAAGCAACTAAATGACGCAGTTATTTTTTAACCGACGAAAAAAAACGGAGGAGGTGTTCTCAATTCCACACGTATATTTATTTTTATGACGCATAACTTTTTACAGAATTGTCCGATTTTGATAATTCTTTTTTATTAGAAAGGGCATACTTTCAAAATGGTCCCATTGTCATCATGTTAGGATCTGATGATGATATCATGGGGAAATTGAAGGAACTCTTCAAATTTTGGAGGCACGCTTACAGCGATTTCGGTTTTATCTCGGTATCGGTAGCTTTTTGGCTACTAGTGTAAGTAGTGTAATGTAGTAATGGGGAAAAGCTTCGGAAAAAATCTTGCTATACCTATGGTGAGGCAGTGGGCACAGCAAGGCACTTATTGGTAGGACGAAAAGTGTTCCTGGACAGGAGCGTTAGTTTATACGCGGTAGAAGTGGGTGCGAGAGGTATACCAGCGAAGTCTCTCCATAACCTGCTAAAAGACCTTGGCCTTACTAGAAGTGCAGTAAGCTCCATATTGGAACGAGTGTCTAAAGCTGCTCTAGTAGGGTTCATCCGAATTTGGCTGGGGAGGGAGAATAACTTGAACAAAAGAGGTGAGTGTTCACGCGCTTCACTAAGAGATCTCTCTATAACCTGCTAAAAGACCTTGGCCTTACTAGAAGTGCAGTAAACTTCATATTGGAACGAGTGTCCAAAGCGGCAGGGAGAATAACTTGAACTGAGGAGGTGAGTGTTGACGGCCGTCACTAAGGGTACCCTTACACCCGTGTCACAAGTCTCGGGCTCTGTTCGGAGTTTTTCTCTCAGCCACGCGATGGACCCGGCACCCGCACGGTGAATCCATGGAATGCTAAGATATTCGTCTTTCTCTTTACATGCCATATTTTTGAAATACATTTAAATTAAAAAGTAGGTAATGGTAAACTAGTCTTAAATGTATGGTGTATGTACGAGAAATAAAACTAATATTTTCTAAGTGAAATCACGATCTACCAAAAACACCATCTCGATATTTCTATAGAACTCGTCCAAGTGTATTAGTCCAAGTCACGCCTCTCAGAAATAAATCTCAGAACAAATCGTTCACTCGGTTAGATTACACCGAAACTGCGTATCATGGCCCGTTGGCATTTGTCCAACGGTCGGTGTTTACCTCTCCGACACTAAACTACGTCGGATTGACCGCCGCCGCCGGATGTAGACAGCCTTTTTATTTGTTTACTATTTCCTTATAAGTTTTATATCGTCTCTGTGAAAAGGCATAGATGAATCGAGTATTTCCTTAATCCTTACGAACATTATAAAGAAGAAAGTTTATATGTTTGTTACTCTTTAACGCCAAAACTACATAATGGATTTTGATGAAACTTCAAAATAATATAGCTCACATATCAGAATAACATATAATTTACATTTTATCCTGAAATTCCCATAGGAACGATGACTACGCGAGAACGGAAGAAACCGCGGGCGTCCTCTAGTGAATATAATATAAATTTAGATATTTTAACCTACCTTCGGAGCCGGTTGAGTCACTAACAAATAATGGTCAACGTAGAGCTGTGGTTGCACCTTTTTTATGTATGACATACCCGTGTAATCTCACCTGGTGGTAAGTGATGACGCAATCTAAGATGTAGCGGGCTAATTTGTTAGGAGTAGAATAAAAATTTTACACGACATCGTGCTGGAACGCTAAATCGCTTGCTGGTACCTCTTTGCCGGAAGGGTGGTAACTAGCCACGACCTCCCACTAGCCCTAGTCTGTCTGAAAATCACAATCAGCCCAGTCTCGAATCGAACCTAACTCTTATAAATCCATTGTACATACTCGTATCATTGCGCCACGGGCTGTCGACCTCCTACCTACCTACCTTATAATGTATACCTACTATGCCGGAGACACCAGGGATATGTGCATTAAACATACGTAGGTACACATGCGACTGCTCTATCTTGACCATTTCTGAAAGTCAGTCAGTATTATCAACTTGTTTCGTCCTTTTTAGAATACTTTTATAAGTAGTCGCGTTTTAGTTTTTCTTTCTTAGGTTATTTTTTTTAATTTTTCTTTCACCTTAAATAATACAACATAGGCACTTAGCTACACCTTCATTCGCTTAATTTTATCATAAAAGATCTACAGTTTTCGCTTTACGTTAATACTTGTACTACCGTACGCTTCTAGTCGTAATATGAGACCAGCTGTCAAAATAGTCCCACATTGGATGATCCTAAAACTTAATTAAAACAGCAAAAAATGGGTAAAAGCTTTCAATCAAACGCGGTGTTTTAAACCGAAGGGCTCGGAATTGATGGGAATCTGAATTCATTAGCACATCCCATCGTTACAGTGTGAACTCAATGTGTGTAATCAGCCGACACACCAGCCGGTGATTGGTTAAACGTTTCCTATGTTTGCATTGGAGCGGGTTTTAAACGATTCCCAAAAGGAGGAGATTTTTTTCGACTATTTTATTCTCGGTGGCAAAATAATGGGCGTGCACTTCGGGGTATACGTTATAATAAGTACTTTGAAGACTTTGGGAAATATATCAAAGAAAAATCCAATTCGGTTTTGCCAATTCGAGCCTACTGGATGTCGGCTCAGAACCTTGTGGCTTCCTGCCACACTATTAATGTTATTATCCAACAAATTACATCTTGACTGGATAATTATACTGACGCTGTCCTATTGGAATATGACAAGAAATAGCAAAAGAAATCAATTACCACTAAAATCAGCATGCGGCTACAGCATCACTGGAAACTTCTCCAAGAAAAACAAGACGAAAATAACAAGAGTAATACTTTCTAGATGATTCGTAATAAGGACCCGCATTACCCCTATTAATATAGTGTCAAACGTTTGTTTTGTTTATAGAAGTACGGCCCCAGAACTAATACAACTGCCCCACTTTATTCCCTTTGTACACGCACTATAACTCACCTCCACCAGAGCTCCGCATTAGGGTACAAATAATTTCCCACTTATGGTTAACGAGCATTATTTTTTCTATAGCCTTCCGGGCATGTGCAACTAGCTCTATAATGCCTTTAATCCAAGAACCTTGCAAACTGAATTGAACTTTATAACAGTTGAACAAGATACAGTTTCACGTGACGACGTGTTTGATTTCATTCTGTTTGGAATTGTGGAATCAGCAACTGGTATAACTAAATTTGGGGCAATCAGGAACGGTAAATAGATGAAGTTATTTTATTAGTAGTTTTTCGAGAGGTAGTTAAAAGTTGGTAGTAGTTTAGTTTGTGATTGGTTCATTTTAGTTAATCTGCTGAAATCTACTCATTAACGAAGTGGTCATCATTATTTATTTAAACGATGGATTACAGAGCCAGGCTGTTTTCCTTATAGGAGAGGAGGCTTAGTATTCCGACCCACCATGCTGATTAATTCAGGTTGGTGGGCTTATGGTAATAATGTTTAAATCAGTAACGATATTATAAGATAATGTCTGGGGAAAATGCCTAACTTGCTCACTGAGGTGTCACTAACTTTTAAGCTTCGGGGTCCAACTTAAATTTTCATAGAAGAAAAAAAAGCTCAGTAAGTATTTTACAGGCCAACCAAAGACTCAAGCGAGGACGTCGTTATCCGAAACTGCATAGACTAACCAGTAAAGAAAGTTTAGTAGAAATATAGGCTTTTACCATTGTATTGTGTTCTTTGATATAATTTTAATTTTCTTCTGCGGAGCGGATGAGCATCAGCCGCCTGCTCTCTCTGCCGCTCCAAGGACTCCTTTAAGCCGATGACGGTCTTACAAAAGTAAGGAACTTGAGTCCACCCATCCTCGCTGTCGAGCATGTACCTGACGATACTGGGCAGCGAGAGATCTCCGTTTAGAAGAGACACCAATGAGTGCCTCTGTGGCGCCCGTGACACACATTCTGCCAGAGTATGGCGCACCGTGTCCTCTGGCACGCCACACTCATGGCAGACCGGCGAGGCCTCCCTCCTCGCAATCCCGTGCAGGTTACCGAAACAGCCGTGTCCAGTAAGCACCTGCACGAGACGGTATTTTTTTTCTACCCTCAAAAATACAAAAAAAAACATGAAGCAAAATTATATCTACCCAGATAATATGTGTAGTCTGTATGTTTTGTAAGCAGTACCGAGTGATAATAATTTATTTGAAATCTTGTACAAAAGCAAAATATTTAGTAAGGCAAGTCAGTGAAGTGAAGTGAAGTGATAATGATGATGTTAGCAAGCACTCTTCATCATCACTTTGTAAATTGCGCGCGTTCCATAGATAGCCCTCCATCTTGTTTATAATGACAGGCTTGAAGCGGCGTTTCAAACCAGTGTTCGGTATATTTTGAAAAAAAAATACCTTTGAAAAGTGCAAAAGTCCTGATATGAATAGGAGCTCGGTGTACGGGTGCGAAGAGCATTTTCACATACTTTGTTAGTTGACCGCACAGCGTCGTTGGTATATGGTGCGGACTTGAACTGTGAGTAAGGAAGCGGTCGCGAAATCGAATCCCACTCAAGAACTACTATTGTGATCAAGTAGTTTTTTTAATTTATTATGGATTGTGTATGATGCGTTTATGCGATTTGCAATTGGTTAAAAACTATTTGAATTGTATCGGCCATTTTGGAGAGTGAACTGAGTTGAGTGACTGAGTGAAGGACTGAACTGAGTGAAGGAGTTGGGGTCAGACATTCGTGTTGTTGGTTAACCGTCCTCCATGTTCATTTGCATACATTGTTTTTTATTAGTTTTTGCTGTAGTATTTTTAGTGTATTTATAGTGCATTGTGAACGTGCTGAGAGGGCCTCTCGCAACGCCTTCTCAGTACAAGAGAAATACAACGAATTATTTTGAAAAAAATTCAATTAATTTGAAAAAATTTACATTTTAGTGCGTTTTGAGTCGGTTTTATTTTTTGTTAATAAATTTTGTTACGTCAAGTTCGACTTTTCGTAGTGAATCTACTACCGGCTAGGAAGGCAAGTTGCCTCAGCATACGTTTCACTCCGAGACCGGAGATGCTAACTCACTGTTCAATTGCCACTTGATTTTACAATAGTACCTATCTAAAAAAATACAAGAATTGCTCGTTTAATATATTAAACTGTAAAAATATCGAGATACAAATTAACCTATATTACTTCTTATAACATTAGCTATCTGCGAGTGAAAGCCAACAATCAACATCTGTTTCAGAGATTAAGCGGAACAGACAGAAAACAAAAATGTTTTTTCATGTACGTGAGAGAACGATGCTTTTATAAATTTATGTGGAACGCAGTTAATTTGAAATTAAAAAAGATATATAGATACATATATAGATTATATAGGTGCTTCACAAGTCTAATAGTCAAATTCAAGCAATGCCACCTCAGTACTCATAAAATGTATTATTTGTATGTAAAATGAAATCAGCAATAACACAGCGTCGTAATTTTCACAAACGACACCAGAAGTTCGCGGAGAAATAATATTTTCGGATGGCACCGCAAAACTGTAACTCCAATTTCCATATTTCCCTGCGGATTCCTAAAATAAGCGACCGCCCCTCCCCTGCTACCCCCCGGGAGGCGATGCATTAAGATCATTGCATGTTCGTTTTGTTTTTACTGATTGGAACATCCCGGATAACCGTTTCATCCGGGATATGGATATTTGCATCGATGTTTAATATAATCCGATTATAATTGATTTTTTGTGTGTTTCGACAAACTTCGTTAAATCGTCAATATTTGTATTTGAAATATGTCGGATTGGAATTGTTAGTATCAATTATCTGCTGTCGACGCCCGTTTAGTTTGTTTTTTTTTTATTCTCCATAGGCTAGTGCTTGGCGGCGATCATGCCTGATGGTAAGTGATCATCAATCTAAGATGGAAGCGAGGTAACTTGTTAGAGTAGGTTCACATCGTACCTGAACGCTAAATAACTCAGCGGTACGTCATTCACGAGCTACCTACCTTTTTTAACCTTTTACCACCAGACCTTTTTAAACGGATCATATATTGTCATAGTCTTTTTTTTATTGACTACAAGTTGGCTTTGAATGCTATCACACCTGATGTTAAGTGTTGATGCAGCCTAAGATGGAAGCGGGCTAACTTGTTGGGAGTGAGAAGAAAATCCACACCCGTTTTGGTGTCTACACGACATCGTACCGGAACGCTGAATCGCTTGGCAATACGTCTTTGTCGGTAGGGTAGTAGCCACGGCGAATGCCTTCCACCAGCCAGACCAAGACAAATTAAGAAAAATCTCAATCTGCCCCGCCGGGAATCGAACCCAGGACCTCCGTCTTATAAAGACTTTTAAGAGACATCTTGCAGTATTTCGTAAGCTTCAGAACTAGTCACCAAAACACACTAACGACACACATTTACACACGCACACACATATATGCACGCACACACATATACACGAACACACATACACAACGCACTCACCCACACGTACTCACGCACACACATACACGTACACGTTTTATTGTGAATTTGATTGTTATTTCATTTTGTAGTTGTTTATTGTTTTTTTTTTACGAAAAATCATAGGGCTAATTTTTAAGAAAAATATCTTGATTATTTTGTATATTTGGTAACGCTGTTGATTTTTCTTATAAATAAATAAATAAATAAAAATAAATCCACCGCACATACCACTGCGCCACGAAGGTGATCACAAAAATCATGACTCTCAATTACAATTTCTTTTAGCTTTAGTTCCGTCGTCATCATTTTCGTAATATTGCTATTCGAACGCATGGCACAACTAAAATCTAATTTACAATTTCATATATAGTCTCTAATCAAATAAACATAAAGCAATTGTATTGTTGCGTCATGACTTGTCAGCCACTGTGACGTCACGGCTCGTCGGCGAGTGGTGACGTCACGTCCCGCGCACCCGTCCTCGCAATTAATGGCCCGAACCTACACGCGGGTCATGAAACGGGCGACTGTTGAGTTTCTCGCATAACTTTCTCAATACCTGCTTTCTGGTTCTAGAACAGACAAACTTTGTTAAAGAAGTGAGTCTAGTTGAGATAAACTTATTAATTAGATTTAATTTGAATATGAGGGTCCGATATATTTTTTTGTGTGTGTTTGAGCCATCGAGACGATAGAAAACAAATGAATAATTCTGGAAAATCTGACATTTTTGCTAACGACAGAAAAGGACAGAGGAACTCGTCCGCTCTATCATACCGGCCCTTTATTAACGTTTATTGTTTTAATAGCTCGGCCTAGAGTAAAAGTTTAATTAATCTGAAATTATTTTTTTTATCGACTACAAGATGGCTCTTGAATACTATCACACCTGATGTTAAGTGATGATGCAATCTAAGATGGAAGCGGGCTAACTTGTTAGGAGTTGGAAGAAATCCACACCTCTTTCGGTTTCTACATGACATAGTACCGGAACGCTAAATGGCTTGGCGGTACGTCTTTGTCGGTAGGGTGGTAGCTAGCCACGGCGAAATCCTCCCACCAGCCAGACCAAGACTAATTAAGAAAAACCTCAATCTGCCCCGTCGGGGGTCGAACCCAGAACCTCCGTCTTATAAATCCACCGCACATGCCACTGCGCCACGGAGGTCGTCAAAACTTAGTTTTAGTATGTACGTCGGCGACCTGTTTATTATACGTGAAAAATCCTATGAACATTATAAAAGTGAAAATTTGTTAGTATGAATGGATGGATGTTTGTTATTCTTTCACGCAAAATCTACTGAAGGGATTTAGATGAAACTTTGCAATAATACAGCTTATATAGAAGTGTACCCTTTCTAATAAAAAAAGAATTTTCAAAATCGGACTATTCTGGGAAAAGTTACACGCAGTCATGCATAAATATCCCTATCTCAAAAACTTCTAAACCGATTTTGATGAAACTTGCACTTTAGTTAGTTAAACAATACCTAGTACAACAAAAAAGAATTACTTAAATCGGACTTGTAGTTCCGGAGATATGTCTCCACAAATATATACCTACATACATACACTTTTGAAATTTGCCACATTTGTTCAGACGCTGAAATAGACTAACATATGCGAAATCTGGGCTGTTCTGGAGATATTACATACATACGGGTCGAATTGATAACCTCCTTTTTTTGAAGTCAGTTAATAAAACTAATAGGATTTAGCACGGGTTTTTAAATAATATCCAAAAGACATCGTTGGGATTAAAGAAATTTCTGTCACATAAGTTTACTAAATTATTTATTGTCAGTGAATTAGTAAAACTTTCAATTTATTTGTATAATGAATTCTACCACAATAGAATTCATTTTTAAATTTCATCAATTGTTCACAATTTTTTTTGTGATAGTATTCGTCTGGGGAAGTACCGCATCGTTTCTTTTGGTTTCAAAAAAATATTTTCCAATGAAATGTTTGCTACATGAAGTAATCCTTCAAATTTACAAATGCAATGTCGAATATGTTTTTCAAGTAAAATGAACCACTTTAAAATTATTATATTTAAAGACAAACATACACTCAAACATGCAGGTCAAAGTGAAAACATCCTTATTTAAATTGGTTAGATATCAAAACCTTATCCGTAATGTAACAAATGCTTTTGTAAAAACAGCATTTAGCCAAACAAAAAAATTATTGCTACGAACATACAGACTAAGAACTACAAGCAAGCACCCGCTCGTTTGATGGCGTCGGGAATATATTCATTTAACACTCTGGTATTGTTTTTTAAATATCTCGTGTTGTCCAACGTCGCGCGCAGACGGCGACCGGACGGGCCCGCGCGCCTTCATATGTATATCATTTAAAGAGGCTTCATTATTCATTGTTAGCAGCTTATTTCAACAGACTACCGCACCAAGCCTTTCTTCTTATTCCTATACGGAGAAAGATCGTGAGGAAATATGGAGTTTAAATCCACTGCACTGCTCTAAAGCGGTGTTAACCTTGTAACGATCAAAAAACAATTCAGTTATCAATAATAACTGAAATGTTTTTACGAGGCATGGTAGTGTAACACCGTCAACTTTCTGACTACGGGATTTGAATTTACTGAATATTTCTTTGAAGGAAGGAAACTCAACCAGGATTTGAACCTTGGACTTCATGATCATGAACAACTGGAGCAACGAGGCAGCGTGTAATAATTCTAATACAAAGTAATAAATACGAGCTTAGAGTTAACAAGCGTTATTTTGGTTGCGTGGTATTCGGATTTTAAAGCAATAACGACGGTTGAGGGTCATTATGATGGAAGTTTTTAATTTAGCCGCAAGTCTGGCCCCCGGGGCCGACGGTCCGGGGTCCGGGGTACGGGGACCAAACCCCTCGGGGGTCGCTGCGTATTCGTGCCGGGGAATTTACGTATTTGAGTTGTGGAACAACTCGGAATTAGGACATTTTTTTAATGACCGGTAAACTTTTATTTCTTTATTTTATGAATGAAATTTTAAGTCTTTTTGTATGACTGACAGACACAAATTCTAAGATGATTAATTTAGTAATTAAAGGGTCAAAGATTTGTTGTAATATAATAAGACAAAATAATAACGTTTTGACAGCCGAGTGGCCGAGTGGGTAGTGACGATTCCCACATCTGGGAAAAAAAATTGTGTGATGAGTATGGATATTTTTCAGTGTCTGGGTGTTTATCTATATAATTATTAAAAGTATTTATATGTAATATGTATAAAAATATTCATCATTTATCAAAGCACCCATGACACAAGCTACTTACCAGTACGCTTACTTTGGGGCTATATAGCGATGTGAGTAATTGTCCTATAATATTTATTTATTTAGCAGGTAGTGGATTTATTTATGTTAAGCTAAAATTCAAAGTCTTAAAAACTCCCTACTACTACTTTAGACAAATGTTGTAGGGTTTTAAAGTGCTTTTAATAATTTCACTCGGACTGCAACGTTCGCTGAAAGCAAAAAGCAATATTTTAAGATTGATGATGATATTATTTTTCTGTTCTACTGGAAATCTCGATGTTCTATAGATTATTACTATAGACTAGCTGTGTCTCGTGGTTTCAACCGCGCATATCTCATTCTTGTGAGAATATTTGTTAAACAAGAAAATTGATACGAACAAACGAATCTCTAGACAGAGTCATAAATAAGTTTCCCCGGTACTGCGCTTGAGCAGAGTGCAAAAATCATTTGTGGGACTGAGTATACGATTTTATAATCTCATCCCAAAGGAAGTACTGGACTTGCCTTTAGAAAAATTTAAAAGGTTACTATTAAATTAATGACTTTATTAACGACAAAGATACTTGGAAGCAATCAGCTTTTCTTGCTACACACAATACGGGATAACCAAAATTGTAATTTTTAGAATACAAATTACATTGATTTTTAAAAAGAGCAACTGCTGAGTTTCCTGCTGGTTCTTCTCCGCAGGATCTGCCTTCCGTACCGGTGGTAGAGTCACTACGTACTGACAGACTTGACATTTCAAAAGTGCTTGTATAACAGCTTACTGTATGTATGATAATAAATGATGAATTTGAATATTTACCTTAACAATATAATTATATTATGCTGCACATAGCACAAACGCACATTATACGCTCACCCGTTGAGTCGTGGTTAGGTATCAAAATCTCTATAAAATAGTCGTTACATTTTCTTTCTTTCTATTTTATCGATCGATTTTCTAATTTTTTTTTTCGTCTCCTGACAATAACAAAAAACAAATATAACACAGCACAGCGAAATCGGTTCAGCCATGCCCGTATGATACAATGACCAAGGGAAATAACAATTCGATTTTATTGATTTAATTACATTGTTACCATATAGAGGTCAGAGATTGGAAGAACAATCACAAAAGGAAAATAGAGAAGAATCACCGCAGCACGTTGCGACGCCGTCGGTTCGTACTCCCACGCCTGAAGGAACTCCGTCAACTGCGATGAAGATATGCCTGGGCATTCATTCAAATGAGTTTCCAATCAAAAATATCTTTAATTTTCTCTTTCTCCTTCTCTCCTCTGACGGATCGGCCATAACAATAAGTATAGACTACAGGACGCCGACTGTCGCGACATTGTTTGCACGAAATTGTTTTAGTTTACTCTCTTTGCCTTACAACCTTTTAAAAACACCAATTGAAGCACATCTGGGTATCTTTGTTGATATACCGACAAACAGACACTTTACTGTGTTTAACAAGGCCCGTAGCAGATATAGCTTAGTCCCGTTTTATCCTTTGGGTACGGAATTCTAAAAATAGGTGATTTTTCCAGATAAATAAATACGCGATATGTCTTTTGTAGTAAAGCCATGTTTATAGTGCCTGTAAATCCCAGAACGCGTTATGGTTGGGAAATAAAGCCATTATTTCAGGTGTAATATATTAAAAACTTTCCTAACGCCACTGTTTAAATGGAGGCTTTATAAATCACGGAAATAGCGCGCATTGAAGGCTTTACGGGCTCCGCTGAATTATACTCCTTTTCAATTTCACACTGTTAATATTATTTGACTGCCTGGTTGGTTTAATGGTTAAGTTATGGACCACGAGGTCCTGGATTTGAAACATGGCCAGGTTGTGGAATAAATCTGAGTCTTTCTTCTAAGAAATTTTCTGTATATACTAATCTTTTTCAGACTGCTGGTGTTTTGGGTAATGCTATGATATACAGAGTTTTTCTGTCTTCTGAAAAGTTTTCAGTGAAAATTCTAAAAAAGTTGAGAGGTGTCAAGGGACACCCGGATGGACCGAAGTTCCTTTCGATTAATTAGTGAAGGAAATTAATTTTTTTTAAGTAATAATAATATTTTTTTTATTATTAACAAATATAATGTTATATAAACTTAAACGCGTACCACACACGCGTTTGTTGTTGTACACCGAAACACCAGAGGGCACCACCAGAGCGCGAGACAGCATACAGCGCGGGCGCCCCCCGCCGCTCACGCGCACACACATCAAAGGCGGCGGCAAGATCCTTTGATCAAAAAGTGTCGTGACAACTTTTCGTACGAATTTTTTCCGTCTAGCCCCCTTTCACAACGCGCGATAAGGAACTTCGTTCCAACAAGGAGTTTGTATAAACTTCGTTGCTCAGAGAGCACCGCAGAGCTACCGACGAAGACGTACCGCCAAGCGATTTAGCGTTCCGGTACGATATCGTGTAGAAACCGTATGGATTTCATCCTACTCCTAACAAATTAGCCCGCTTCCATCTTAGATTGCATCATCACTTAACATCAGGTATGATAGCAATCAAGGGCTAACTTGTAGTCGATAAAAAAAAAGCACGAAAATCGTGCTGACGTGAGACACTGCCTTGAAATATCCTGATAATGATGACACTTTCCCGGTCCGCATCACATCTCAAAATCTGGTGTTGTAATTGCATTTCTGCGGGATGCTATAAATTATTGTTGTTTAAAACTTCGTCACTTATCATCAGGTGACATTGCGACCAGTAAGCTGTCAATATAATGAATAAAAGCAACAAAAGCCTTAGTGTAGTAAGTCCTAACAAAAATCGTTTTCCGACAGGCGATATTTCATTCGCATTGTCGAATCACAATCGCGTAGATAAATAAAAGTAGAGGGAGAGAGAGAGCTCTCCGCACTTTCCGCACTCTCTGTGCTCTCTGTAAATAAATCATGGTCACGTTTCCGCATACGAAGTGGTGTTCGCGGCGAAAACGCTCGGAAAACACTCGCGCGGTGACGACTTGAATGCAGATTGAAAGGTGTAATACACTGGTGCGAATTGTTAACCGAAATGCGGCGTTTTTATCTTTAAAAAGTACAAAATTTACAGACTAAAAGACGGAATGCGTTGACGTGAATTTTTACATATTTCGCTGAGTCTTTTTATCTTGTAAAATAGAACTAAATTTAGTTTTGATGTTAAAATATTATACTAATTGGTTTCTTACCTCTTTTAAATTATACTAATTGTGTGGCTTTCATTTTTCTTTGGAAACATCGACATCTTAAGTTTGTTTTCTCATTGTTAATTAAACTAATGAAACATAAAATAAACATTTCCTTATTTAGGTAATTTATTTTTAATAAATGTATTTATTAATAATAAATGTATCAATTCCTTTACCTTACATAATTTATATATTATATTTTAATTGCTAAACAATATAATGCTTTACCTGAGAGTGGTGATTTCTTAATAAACAGATTCCCATTTCACTAAATAATTTAACAATATGATTCTGCTATGGTTTATGTTATATTAATGATTCTGCTATAGTTTATGTGTATAAAATAAAGAAACGTCGCTGACGCTTAAATCGGAATGACACCTAACTTGCTAACATTCTTGGTTCTGGCTATAAAGTATTTAGCTTTTCTTTGTTCTAAGAATTTTTTAGTGACAGTCTAACAGGAAATCTGTAGCGTTGCACCCGTGCCTCGGCAAACACCTAAAGTCATTGGTCTTAATAATTATTATTAACAACGAAGCCTGATGTTTACAGAGTAAAAATAATATAATTCTAAGAATAGCAATCTAAGCCATCCTCCAAATATCCTCTTCTATAATGAGGCCCTGGTCCTTTTGCCATTACAATAAGATAATGTCGTTGATGGTATTTATTAAGAGAGGTTCATCGAAATCAGCTGCTATAAGCGCAATATTCAAACGTGTGTTTCCTGCTAGTGTCGGTAGGACGACAGGGCCTGAATATGTGAATGGGAAAAATGTGTGTCATAAGAAAAATCAACTTTTATCTCCGCACCTACACTGTGTCACTCATGACAATACAAACGGCGATCATACTAAACGTGCACGGGTTTATTTGTTTCGCTGACAAGCCCCATTGCGGAGTATTTTTATGGAGTCATTAATCATTGACGTTTTTAGTAAAAGTTGACGGAACAGACGGAAATTGTAATTAAGTGTATCAACATTTTGAAGGCACGCAAGGAACGTGTCTAACAATATACTGTCCTACGTAAAGAGATGACATACTGCTCGAGTCTTTGAACGCAGGCGGTCCAAGACACATAGGGCTGGAAGACCTTGCAAAATGTTTGCAGTGGACGTCAATCGGCTGACAATTATATTGAGCTATACATTGGCAAAGCTAAACTAGATTATTTTAGCTTTAACAGAGGTTAGGGGGGTGTTGGTGAATGAAGAATGAGATCATAATACTAGAGTCGGAAAATCGTTATTGATGAAGGAGATCATATTCATTCAGACTGAGGAAAAAGCGTATCATATAGCGTTTATAGAGGGAGGTTAGTGACTGATCTGATCCACTGCCTGGCCATGGGCACGTTGGCGTAGACGCCGGGCTGGCGCGGCGCAGCGCATCCGACGCCGTACGACACGAGACCGATCAAACGCCCGTTGCTCACCACTGGGCCGCCAGAATCACCCTGAAAATGAAGAGGACTATAGCCACTGGGTGACTGACTGACTGGTCAGATATATTACTGACTGACTGGTCAGTTATATTACTAACAACCAAAGGGGCAACCCTTATGATGACTTACGTAGAGGCTGTAGTTTGTTCAGGAATTATTTAAACAACTTTTCCGCAATATATTTTTATACGCCATACTGGTATAGCTACCCTCTGACCTCTCACCTGACACGAATCCTTAGTCCCGTTGAGGTAGCCGGCGCAGAACATCCTGTCTGTGATGTCGGCGTATTTCCCGACGGGCATGGCGCGGCACTCCTCTTGCTCCATGACCGGCACCAGCACGCGATAGAGTACCTCTTGCATGTTGCTCTTCTAAACACTTTTAGCTCAGTAAATTGTTTTATTTCAAGACAAATTAGTGTATGATATCTCAATGTTAAGAGCCGTTGCAGTCTAGTCTAAATGAAAGCTTAACTTGAGTAACTGTAACTGCTTAGTTGGTCCAGTAATCAGTCTGTGGCCTTGAATCATGAAGCTTTAATCTTGGGCAAAGCTATGAAATATTGTGGTTTTCTTTATTATGAAGTTGGTATATTGGGGGTATTAAACCTGCACTAGAGCTGTGAGGTTTAGGAAAAGCAGCATATTGGATCTAAGCTTCAAATCACCTTTCCTATAACAAAAATTTTAGCAAAAATATTGAACCGACTCAAAACGCACTAAAAAGTAAAAAATAACTGCGTCATTTAGTTGCTTTAATTTACTTAAGCATATCTATGAAATCGGTGCCAGACAAGTTTAAGGAACATTTAACGTAGTAAAGCAATTTGTAGGTTCTAGGTAACGTCCTTATAAAGTAGAAACGTCCTTAAAATAGCTGGCAGCGACTTCATAGATATGCTTAAGTAAATTAAATCAACTAAATGACGCAGTTATTTTCTACTTTTTAGTACGTTTTGAGTCGGTTCAACTTTTTTGCTAAAAATCTTTATTTCTTACTTTTTAGTGATTTATCCTAACACGTAACCTAGTCTTACTATACTCTAATAGTTTGTTATACGGCACCAGTAGCCAAAAAGCTACCGATACTTACACAAAAACTGAAATCGCTGCAAGTGTGCCTATAAAATTTGAAGAGTTCTTTCAATTTTCCCAGAATATCATCATCAGATCCTAACTTGATGACTATGGGACCATCTTGGAAGTGTGCTCTTGCTAATAAAAAACGAATTATCAAAATCGGACAATACATAAAAAAAAAACAAAAAAAATATACGTGTCGAATTGAGAACCTCCTCCGTTTTTTTTTCGTCGGTTAAAAAGAGTGTCCTGGTCCTGTTGTGAGCCAAAATCGAGCTTAAAATTAAAATGATGAAATTCTTAGAATGAAATCATAGACGTAGACAAATATAGATTTTGACAGCTCTAGCCAGCCCATTTTTTATCTGTAAGTTTATATTAAAAAAATCAAACTTACTTTATAAGCTAAGTGTCCCCATCCACTTATGGCAGTCATGACCCCTGCTCTAATATCGCTCTTGGATCCTATAGCAATGGGCGTGGCAACACTGCTGACTGGGATGGGAATCTCCAGCAGCAGAAGCTGATAGTCATAGTCGTGGGAGTGGAGTTTGGAGTTGTTCCACTGGGGATGTACGAAGTGGGCACAGATGTGGTAGGGCGTTCCTTGACTACGGAAGGTTGAGCCAGCGTATACATATTGCTCCTTTGGTCTGAAAGAAAAATCATCATCGGAACGTTAGCGGAGAAATCTATATCTATACTAATATTATAAAGGGGTAAAGTTTGTAAGTTTGTAAATAAAGATCTGTCGGGGCTAATCTTCGGAACTACTGATCCGATTTTAAAAATTCTTTCACCAGTAGAATGCTACGTTGTCGGTGAGTGTCATAGGTTATATTTAATATTTGTATTTTATATATTTCCCGAGTTATCATAGTTTTTGTCACGGGAGTCGGACCGTGAAATTTATTAAATCAGCTTTATGCGCGTGCGCTACCTTAGCTATTGGATATAATTGAAAACATCGTATGAAAACTTTTTGCATCTTTAAAAGTTCTACAAAAAAATCTGCAATAGCATATATCTATCTCTTATATTTTGGCAGATATAGAACTTTTTGTGTTTTAAAAATCATTTAATTCATATGCTTACGTTTCCGTCATTATTTATACAACTAATCTTAAATCCTTATCAAAATAAATTATTTAATAATCACAAGGATATTATAGAGATAAGATTTGCCTTTACAGTATGCTAATTAGTTATATAGTTTCGGAGATATTACAAAACTTCTAAAAATTGCGACACTGTAATAAATCATTTAATTTATATGCTTAAGTTTACGTCATTATTTATATAACTAAACTTAAATCCTTATCAAAATAAATTATTTAATAATCTTAAGGATATTCTTGAGATAAGATTTGTCTTTTACAATATGTTTATCAGTTATATATCAGAAGTTAAAGTAATTAAAAGTAGTCAGAGGTTAAAGTATGAAATTGCCGATTTGTACTGAAAAATAAAAATTCGTTTTTTTTTTTAATTTAACATATTTATTTAATCAAAATAATTACCATTATTATCTATACATTGCTGCCATCTAATAGGAAGCTCATTTATGCCTTTGCGATAGAAATCTAGATTCGACAAACTGTGTGAAAGCATTTTGCACTGCCTCCTGAGAAGAAAACTTTTTATCACGTAGAAAATTATCCAAAACACGAAAAATTGGTTGTCCGTTGAAGCAAGGTCTGGCAAATATGGAAGGTGACGAATGGTTTCTAATTGCAGTTCCTGTAGAGTTAAAACGCTTTCTCGTGCTGTATGAGGTCTCGCGTTATCATGGAGCAATAATGGTGAAGATCAATTCATAAGTCAGGGCTGTTTCACTGCTAGTTTCGCTATCATTGTTCGGAGTTCGGTGCAGTAGACATCTGCCGTTATTGCTTGACTAGATCGGAGAAAGCTATAGTGAATAACACCACGCTGAGACAACCAAACAGTTATGATTACCTTTTTATTGGTAACTTTTGCTTAGGAAACTGTTGCGGCGTTTCACCTGAGGTCAGCCATTGCATTTTCCGCTTACGATTATCGTAAAGAATCCATTTTTCATCATATGTCACAATTCGATCCAACATTCATTCATTTCTGTATCGATTCAACAAGGCAAAGCAAGTTTCAACACGCGTTTCTTTCTGCAGATCAGTCAAATCATGAGGCACCCATTTATCATACTTCTTCATTTTATTGATTTCACGCAAATCAGTCAATGTTGTTGGTAAAGCAACGTTAAACCATGCCGCTAATTCCTGGGTAGTTTGCCCTGGATCGTCTTCCACCATCTTTTTCAAATCATTGTTATTCACCTGTGAGGCCGGTCTTCCACGTGGTTCGTTTTTCAAATCAAAGTTTCTATCACGAAAGCGTTTACACCAAAATCGCACAGTGCGTTCATTAGCAATCCCCTCTCCAAACGCAACATTAACATTGCGAGCTGTTTCTGCCGCGCTAGTTCCGCGTCGGAACTCGTATTCAAAAATCACACGAATTTTCGAAGTATACATCTTTATTGTCTAAGCTGAATAAAAAAAAACAACTAAAAGTTGATAATCGAATGTTGCACATTTTTTAAAAGAACTACACAGGTACCGTATGAAAAAAGTTTCACTTTAAAATCTTAAACCATGAAGGTTCTATGTGAATTCGAAGTACCTGTTGCAATAAAACGGCAATTTCATTCTTTAACCCCTATTTTTTTTTTGGAGATATTACAAAATTTTTCAAAAAAATTTAATAAAAAATTAAACCAACTTCAAAACGCACTGAAAAGTAAAAAATAAATGCATCATTTAGTTACTTTAATTTACCCAACCTTTAAACATAATTATATAATATGCTTTTTGGAGAATGTAATGCTCTATAGAGCTATACCTAATTAAAACAAAGAATTTAGTTGTTATAACGTTTAAGTTATTTCGTGTATCGCTTCCCACGTTATTATTTTCTTTGGCTCAAAAATAATTTTATTGCATGACAGTAAATAAAGCTGAAACGGTTCATTACTTAGTATTAAAATTCTCGTGTTTCTATACACACACACACTAACGATTATTATGAAATGTATTATGAATGTGTGGTTCCAAACTATTATAAAGCTTACTTCGTTCATTTGATTAATTGTACTCGAGTTTTAATAATTCATATCAAGAATTTCCGTTTAATAATTTGATAAAAGTAAAGAAGTAGGTATTTAGCATAAAATATGTTTTTATTATGTAGGTACTTACTTACAGTGAGCTGCCGTGATGACCCAGTCAGGGGCAAGCAGGGCCCCCCCACAGTATTTCCCGTACATGACCTGGTAGGGCGCTTCTTCTATTGAGATCCTATGCCCTCCCACTATTCTCCACCGAATCTGAAGATAGAAGAACATATCTTTCGTTTAATTCTCTTACTCACTCCCACCATGCTGCTCCAATGCGGTTTGGAGGGCTTAGAGTAATAATATTTAATTTATCAACAAGTAACAGACGCTTGCATCTTCGTCCGCGTGGGGTGCATCCCAGTAGTACCCCCTAATTTTAGTTCTATAGAACTGTTGATACACCATATTAGAGTTTAGTGTTTAACAAATTAGTTCTATATTAAAGAAATGTCGATATCAACATCTTGTTTGTACGTTACATATAAATTACCTAGTTTTTATAAGTATAGTATGAAATCACAGACAAAAAAACGTAATCCTTATAGATTTGTAAAGACTTTCTGTCCGTCTGTATGCAACAGCCACTTTTTCCGAAACTACAAGAACTATACTATTGAAATTTACTAAATAGATCCTTCCTTCACACAACATTTCATACAAAATAGAAAAAAAAACAATAAGTTTTGCGGATTCCCCGTACTTAGAACTGGAACACAATTTTTTTCTTTCATTAAACCCATACGTGTGGGGTATTTATGGATAGGTCTTTAAAAATGATAATGAAGTTTCTAATATTATTTTTTTCTAAACTGAATAGTTTGCGTGAAACATACTTCCAAAGTAGTAAAATGTGTCCCCCCCTGTAACTTCTAAAATAAGAGAATATTTTTTTAAACACGACTACTTCAAGGGATATTTTTTTGTTAAAAACAAAATGAAATATCAATTAAAATAATATAAAGTTTATAACTTATATGCTATAAGTAAAGTCAAGAGCAAAAACTATACTACAGTACTATATAGAACTATTGGGATATAATTTGACAGCCCGGAAAATGTCCCAACAGTTCTATAGAACTACGGTATGAGGTACTAATGGGATGCACCCTCCGCGTGAAGACCCCTTATTTTTTTTTTAAATATAATGTGGCCTATGTCACCCGGACATAGTGTGAATTTCCAACAGTGAAAGAACTTTTCAAATAGATTCAGCAGTTTCTTAATTTTTTCAATACAAACAAATAATCAAATATTTCCTCTTTATAATATTATAGTGTAGACCACTCTCTACTGAACGTGAAGATAATGATCGAGACTGACAGCCTAACCTGCTCTCCGAGGCGCAAAGTGTCGCACCACGGCACCACTAGCTTCCTGACTCCAAGCTTAAAATTTACTTGGAAGAAAGAAAAACTAGAGAATTATTCCACAAGTCACAAAAACTAACCATTAGATCATTCAATGAAATAGATAGAAAGCCAGCTATTCAAATGTGCTACTGTGAAACAAGCAAGGATTCTATATCTTACATTAATAGTAGACTGTGGAGTATCAACTCCTGCGAGTATCTCGTGGTAGTATCTGTAGTAGCGCGGAGGTGTCGTCTTCTGCACAAACAGCTGGTAGTAGTTCTCCACACATTTGGGAGTCAGGAGTCCTTTAGCGGTCTTAACTAAAAGGTCACGATAATAATATTACACACAATAACAAAAAATAGAAACGAATTAAAAATGCAATAAAAAGTAAAAAATAACTGTGTCATTTAGTTGCTTTAATTTACTTAAGCATATCTATGAAGTCGGTGCCAGCCAAGTTTAAGGAACATTTATTTCACGTAGTAAAGCAGTTTGTGGGTTCTAGGTAATGTGCTTAAAGTAGAAACCTTGGCTGGCACCGACTCCTAGATATTCTTAAGTAAATTAACTAAATGTAATTATCTTATTAATAACATAACTACATCATAATATAATGTAGTTATGTTATTAAAGTAAATAAAGTAAATGAGACAGTTATTTTTTACTTTTTAGTGCGTTTTTTCGGTTCTATTTTTTGTTGAAAATTTTTAGTTCTTACTATTTAGTGATTTATCGTCACCTAACGTACTCGTACTATACTGTCATAGTATATTATACGGCACTTGTAGCCAAAAAGCTACCAATACTTACACAAAAATATATGAAGAGTTCCTTCAATTTTCCCAGGATATCATCATCAGATCCTAACATGATGACAATGAGACCATCTTGGAAGTGTGCCCTTTCTAATGAAAAAAGAATTATCAGAATCGGACAACTCTGTAAAAAGTTATGCATGGTCAGCCAAGGTTTCTACTTTAAGGACGTTACCTAGAACCCACAAACTGCTTCACTACGTTAAATAAATGTTCCTTAAACTTACTGGCACCGACTTCATAGATTTGCTTAAGTAAATTAAAGCAACCAAATAACACAGTTATTTCTTACTTTTTAGTGCGTTTTGAGTCGGTTCTATTTTTTGTTAAAAAATTTTTATTGTATAGTTTCATCAAAATCCATTCGGTAGAGTTTGGGTGAAAGAGTAAAAAAAATCCACCCATACTTACAAACTTTTGCGTTTATAATATCATTGAGAAAAAAATATACATTTTGGAAATCGTATCCTGAACATTACATGCAGTGAGACTAGCTAACCACAGCCATCAGACCCTGTCGACGAGTATTGATGTAATGTAAATATGTAATTGATGGTCCGCTGCGAGGCGTGATTGATTGGAGCCAGTCCATAGTTCGCGTCTGTGTTACTGATTGTGATTTATTCGATTCCTATTCCAGTATGTACTGATATTGTTCATACTATTGATTCTTTTTTGTGAAACGAAAATTTGATGCAAAGTTATGTTATACTGAATTGGTTTCCTGAAATTATTGTTTGTTAACTATTTTGAAATCATCGTCATTAACAGCCGATGGACGTCCACTGCTCAACATTACAGGACTTTCAAGGACTTCCAAACATCATAGTTTGGCCGCCTGCATTCGACGGCTCTTCGGATATCCTCATCTCTGATTGGTCACTCCAAGCATTACTCTCTCCATCGCGCCTGAGTCACTCTGAGTCTTAATCTTAATGAGACCGAAAGCATTGACCAATTTTTTTTTCTTGTATGTCATGTGTTTTGTGGATTTTTTCGTCATAAATAGAAATATTTTTAAAATCAAAATACAAGAATTATTAAAAAGATTTTTATACGAATAAATATCTATATATATACATAAAACAAATTCAGGTTACAATTTCCATGATCTATGATTTTTTAGATTTACCATTCTTTATAAAATTTAATTTTGAAAATCGTATCCAGAGATTATCCCCCTGACAACGTCACAACCTCACAAAATCACAAACTCACAAACGTTACCTCTTTATAATATTAGTGTAGATAGCAGAATAAATATTAAGACATCTAAAAAATCTCCGAAAAAATATTATAGTTTGCAACTTTGTCTTGACGCGTTTGTTTTTCAATCACAGCCATATGGCTCTACAGATTTGGAATAAATTTTGCAAAGAGATAGATTATAGTTTGGTACAATACACAAGCTACTTTTCATCCCAATATTATCACATATACGTGTCTGCGCATGTAAAACCGCGGGGCACTATTAGTTCTGTATACAAGAATTGGTCGATAAAACATATTAGATTAACACACACCCTCCTCATTGAACACACCGCAGAGAACGCTCAACAACACAACACACACAAAATGACACATCTCATTCCACCGCCACGAGATAAGGACTGTGCGTAACGCGAGCAGAACCGCAGCTATAACTAATGCTGCGGAACGAATCGGATGTTCACGCCTTCGGATACGGATACCTAATTTAAGCCATAAACAGCCTCTGACTTTGTGCTCAGGGAATTGTACCATATCTATCACTACATATAAAAAATATTTCATTACATGATGTGTGAATTATTAAAATTGGCCGAGGCATTTGATCTATATAAGGTGAGTTTGAATTATCTGCCAGCGTTGAAACTAGAGTAAATGGAATGCATACTGATTACAACAGCGGAATAAAAATATTTCAAGAATTCATAAATTAACCGCAAAGTCACCTGAGGTACCAAACGAAGGTATATCTTAAACATTAGATTGCTACCAAATAAAATACGGAAAGAATAGCCAAACGACCAAAATCTCCCACTAGACCAGACCTGAACTAATAAAAAATAATAACAATCGGCTGTCAGAAATCGAACACTGAACCTTCGAAGGACTAAGTATATATTCCCATCTGCACACTTTGGAACTGGTAAAAAATAAATGAAGAACGAAATAAACTTTAAATAAGCACTTAAAACTAAATCAGCTGTACCATGTTCAATAAACTTTCCTGTTAAATTACCTACTGTAAAACGGGGGCGGCAAGTGTTTAAATGCACGTGTTTTTCGGCGTCCGCGGTAGCGATCAGAAAAAGCGGTCTTTTAGAAGGCCGACAATCGCGCCGCGTCTGTTTGTAGGCTCGCTGTCAAAGTTTCACCCTATTAATGGAAAGTTCATTGACCTTGATAGTCGATCAGCTGTTACGTTTGTTATTTTGATCAATTCTAGTGTGTACGTAGGTACCTAATTGCTTGGGGTTATTGGCTGGCTGGCTTTAGGGTTAATTTACGGATACGAGTATATTGGATGGTGTTATGCGTACTGTCGTAAGTGAATAGATATTTTGTAATGTTTTTAATTTCTTTTTTTATTGTTTCTGGGAACAAATTTTTTTTTCTATTGTAATCTATATGCATAAGAATTGCCCCAGTTTCGACTTTGGCAGATAATTCAAACTCACTTTATATAGGCTGATAAACACATTACTACTCCTTTGCGTCGCACAGTCGGGTAAAATTGACTCGAATACCGTAACAGCAAACGGAATGACGCCATTTTTTGTGCATTGCAAAATAAATGTCAATGAATGACAAATTAATGCAGTTTAGATGTTTTAACTTAACTGATACTGCTCTGTACTGTGAGTAGAAGAGAGAGAGAGAGCGATGAGTAGAGAATTATACAATAAAGCTGCCCACACACGTCCGAAAATCGGTGAACAATTATTTGCCGGAAACAAATAGAACCTACACTAGACCTAGAACCTAGACTTCCGAAGTGTAGTGATATGTACGGTGGATTTATAATACATAGGTCCTGCGCTCGATTACCGGCTATACCGATTGCGATTTTTTTTAACTAGTCCAGTTCTACCTAGTAGGAGGCTTTAGCCGTGGCTATTTACCCCCATGCCGACAAAGACGTACCGCCAAGCGATTTAGCGTTTATATAGTACTTTTTGTGTAACGCTTGTGTTACTTTATTTTAAATAATAATAAATAAATAGTATAGGACAGTTACACACATCGCTATATAGCCCCAAAGTAAGTGTAGGTAGCTTGTGTTATGGGTGCTATGATAACTGAATATTTATATTATTAGAAACATCATCAGAAGGGGTTAAAAGGCACGAGCAGGAAAACCACATTAATCAAAATATCAACACATTTTAATTACAAACTTTCTTAAATCAAATAAAAATGAAACAATCTGACGGTAATCACACAATTTACTTAACGAGCATTTACATTTTATTACTCTTTAACTTTTAACAAAACTAACTGGCAGCATAACTGCCTAAGCTAGAACTGGAATTGATAATGTCCGCAATTTTATAAACCGTCCTTTTATATAAGCCAAAAATGCCGCAGAGTAGGTACATTCTTTTTTTTTAATGATTCTCGTCTAATCGTCGTAGACTCTAGCTATTTGAAGCGCAGTATTCAATGTTGCTAGCAACATATATATTATACATAAATACTTATAATATATAGATAAACATTATTTTGTAGCTAGCGGATGTCCGCGGTTTCACCCGTGTAGTTCTCGTTCCGTGGGCATATCAGGATACAATACAATGCAGCCTGTGTCATTCCTCAGGAGTCTTGTTATCATATACAAAAATATTTTTTACAATCCGACTGGTAGTTTCAAAGATTAACCGGAACAAGCAGACAAAAATGTTATATTAGAATTTAAACTATCATGAGTGTTTTTTTTTTTTATCGACTACAAGTCGGCCCTTGACTGCTATCACACCTGATGTTAAGTGATGATGCAGTCTAAGATGGAAGCGGGCTATCTTGTTAGGAGTGGGACAAAAATCCACACCCCTATCGGTTTCTACACGACATTGTACCGGAACGCTAAATCGCTTGGCGGTACGTCTTTGTCGGTAGGGTGGTAACTAGCCACGACCGGAACGCTAAATCGCTTGGCGGTACGTCTTTGTCGGTAGGGTAGTAACTAGCCACGGCGAAAGCCTCCCACCAGCCAGACCAAGACAAATTAAGAAAAATCTCAATCTGCCCCGCCGGGAATCGAACCCAGGACCTCCGTCTAATAAATCCACCGCGCATACCACTGCGCCACGAAGGTCGTCAAATTATCTATTATTAATTATCCATATTATTAAAAATATAACGGCTGAAACTCACGTCACGGTTGTCGGAGTTTGCCCGACTAGTTTTGAACCCATACGGGGTCCTTAGTCATGAGCTTGCTTGTTCCGGTAACGCGGTAAGTTTGCTTATTGTTATTTTTAATAATACAAAAAATGTTGTTTTGGTGTATGTATGTATGCATCAAAAACGGATATTAAAATATTACACACAGACACTCTAATTTTATTTATATATATAGATTATTATAAATATTATTATTTGTATATAATCTTGAATGGCCTTACTTTTCATATTATTTCTAACTGTTTGTATATTTCTGTTACGCTGTTGATTACAAATAAAAATAATGTTAATAAATAAATAAAATAAAGTGCACCACCGCGTCTGCCTGTTCGCAATCAACTGAAAAATTGCTGAACGGATTTGCATGCGGTTTTCTTCAACAGATAGAGTGATATTTGTGTAAAGCTTCAGTATAAACTTTGTTATGGTTTGGTATAAATATACTTAAATATGACTATCATTGTTAAAAGGGCGAGCAATTTAACCACACGATTAAATATAGAAAAAACAGTGTTCACTCCCTCACTATAACTAGATGGCGCTGCTTCAATTCCATATAAATTTGCGTTACGTTTTTACGCAGTCGATCGGTGAAAAACTCGCACTTGCCCCAGGCAGTTCAGTGAAAGCTTCAAGTTGCTCGCCCTTTTAACAATGATAGTCATATTTAAGTATATTTATACCAAACCATCCATCACACTAGGCACACTGAACGCTATGAGATATAATACAACAATATATAGAAGATGTTCCTTTTTATTGGGACCTGGGAGTATTCATATTTTAAGGCTAGCTTAGCTAGCTTAGTACCCAGTTTTTGCCTTTACCCAGTGTTGCTGGAAGATTATTGTAATCTATATGCATAAGACTTGCTCCAGTTTCGACTCTGGCAGATAATTCAAACTCACTTTATATTCCTCGCGGGCGAAGTCGCGGGTGTCCGCTAGTCTCAAATAATCTTTACTTTCATGAGCGCTGATTGAAAGTTTACAACACGTTTAATACTGTTACAGTATTTTTATGTTTTCAATTTTAATTAATGACGCCTTAGGCTCAATACTTATTCTATCGTTTTTAATTCAAAACCATTCAGGTTCAAATTATTATAAGCTCATTTTTTAATAAATTATTTTTGTATTTGATAGGTAGACTTATGATGAGTGACATAATATATTTGTATTTTAAAATTCCCACGGGAGCGGGAAATACATACATCCGTGCTATAAATTGAGGTTTAAAGTCCTCGTGTGTCAAAAATTTCAACGACTACTAAACCTTTCTGGTTAACATATTTAATCATTGTTTTATATATTATTCTGTTTGTTATTAATTCTTAAAGCTACTATGTGTCAATAAAAATAATTATATGTATTTTTTTTATGTATATTGATATTGTTTATATACACTTATATATTATGTTTACATTTTTATGTAGTTTATTTATTTATTTATTTTTAAATATTATATTTATAATAAATTTAAGTAATTTTTTTTTGAATATTAAATTTTCTCATTGCACCACCCCGCTTACGATACTCAAATGTCTTTTCAATAGGTTGCCTGTAAGAGATTGCTTCTAGCAATAAGGCCGCCTTTGCATGTTTATTTTAATCCTTTTTTCATGTTTCTGTTATATCTATTTTTATGTGCAATAAAGTATTTCTTCTTCTTCTTCTTCTTACTGGTTCATTAGTTAGCTTATGCAACTTCGAATCATGGGGTTCTGTTACATCCCTAAATTCTATATTAATAACGCTGACCTGCAACTATCGTCTGACACAGATGTCAACGGCCAGTCAGCGATATATTTGCAATAAAAACCATAGCTCTGCTTCAAACAATCAGTCGTTTTGGTAATTAGTCAAATTACTGTCTAAGACTACGGTTTCTGCCCGCCGGTCTAGACTAGCAGTGAGACTAAGATCCTGCCCATCAAGTCACCGTCACACCTTTTGAAGGTCCTCGCGAATCGCGGAATAAAGTGATTTTAGTAATCTGTCTAAGTTGTGAGAATTATAAAATAATATAAACATTTAATAAAGTAAATTTCTAGCCAGTGTTGTTTTTTTTATAAACACTGAGGGCCCGAGACTAACAGTTCGAACTTCGACAGGTCCTACGAAATATAGAACTTTTCTTCTTTTTAAGAAATTACAGGATATAACTTTAACCAGTCAACACAAGCTGTAACTCACTCAGCACCTCGGCACTATCGTCATCTTTCATGATCTATGGTGTTTAGATTTAAGAATAAACATAATATCATAGTTGCGAAACCGACGGTTTTTGAACCCGTCTCTCTGTGGCTAACCGGGCCTTGACGAGCGCCTTACCCGCTAGGCTACGTTGCACTGAAATTGTTACAATATTGTTTTTCATTCCCCCTAATCCCGTTACCATTTTTGATATTATTTTTATTCTTAAATATAAATAATCCCAAAAGTGTGGGTACACACTTTTGAATAAAACTAAAAAAGAATAAAAATTTGATATTTAGATTTACCTATCTTGTGTCTTAGTTTCTGTTACTTTGATGTCAGTCCTTTACAGAGTTGTCCGATTTTGATTATTCTTTTTTTATTAGAAAGTTTTAAAAGAAAGGCACACTTTTAAGTTGGTCTCATTGTTATCATGTTAGAATTTGATGATGATATCCTGCGAACATTGAAGGAAATCTTCAAATTGTATAGGCACACTTGCAGCGATTTCGGTTTTTGTTTAAGTATCGGTAGCTTTTTGGCTACAAGTGCCCTATAATATACTATGACAGCATAGTACGAGTACGTTACGTGGCGATAAATCACTAAAAAGTAAGAAATAAAAATTTTTAACAACAAATAGAACCGACTGAAAACGCACTAAAAAGTAAAAAATAACTGTGTCATTTAGTTGCTTTAATTTACTTAAGCATTTATCTAGGAGTCGGTGCCCAGATTTCTACTTTAAGGACGTTACCTAGAACTCACAAACTGCTTAACTACGTTAAATAAATGTTCCTTAAATTTTCTGGCACTGACTTCATAGATATTAAAAAATTTTATCTCTCTATCTATAGAGGGCGACAGAGACAAAGAAACGCTCACTGTCGAGGGTCGTTACAGAAAAGCATCACTGGTAATGATTATTAACAGACAGCGAGCACAGTTAAAAATTAACTTTCACCCCAAGCCTCCGTGGCACAGCGATATGGGCGGTGGATTTTTAGAGTTCTTGAATTCGATTCCCAGCTGGGCCAATTGATATTTTCTTAATAAGTTCAGTTCTGTTGGTAAGCTTTATCTAGATAGATGTGGCTAAATACCCTGCCCGAAATGACGTCACCGCCAAGCGATTTACTGTTCCGATACCATGTACCTACTAAAACTTTTTAAAAGAGCAACTGCTGAGTTTCTTGCCGTCTCTTTTTCGCACAATCCGCCTTCGCACCGGTGGTAGAGCCACTATATACTGCCAGACTAAAAGTGCTTGTCAAACAGCCTACTTCAAATCAATTATTTACATTTTTTTTAAACAAGACGTGTGGATTTTATCCTACAAGTTATTCTGCTTCCATCGTAGATTACATGCATCAGTTTTTACCACCAGGCGTATTTTGTAGACAATGATGAAAAATTAATAAAAATCCTGCCAACCCGCATTGTCAAATAATGGCACATGAAACTACTAATAAAAAACAAAATCGATGCAGTTTGTTGGTTGCAGCGGGATTTTAAAATAATATTCTGATGTCTTCAAAATCGTTTTATTCTTTCATGATCTTTTATTTACCGCCGCATCGGAAACGCAGTCCGTGACGAGAAAAGACGCGGCCAGAAAAACTCGACACATGCTCTTTTTAAATGAATTACAAAACCACTCAATTACAATAATTAATATTACACTAAAATATGCATACTTTGTAACAACCAAAAGAACAGTGCCATACACTATTCGACTATTCTAACATGACAATTCTTATCTTTTATTTTATGCCTGGAATCAAGTCCTTTCAAATAATTTGTCAGTCGACAGAAGATAACCTTATGTTACCATAGACGATATCGTATAGTATTGTCTATGGTAACATATTCCAATATTTTAAAATGCTAACAAGTTTAAGCCAGAAATTTCAGAAAATGATTAATTCTTAATAGAAAGAAGGAAAAAGAAAATACTCTTTTACACTAACACTTATTTATTATCATTATTTTACAGTAACAATAATGTATTAAATAATGTAATATGAACGTATTGTAGTAAACGTAATTATAACATAAATGCTTAACTTATCACGAGATCTTTTAAACTTCACGATTGATTTTTTTATCGACTACAAGTTGGCCCTTGACTGCTATTACACCTGATGTTAAGTGATGATGCAGTCTAAGATGGAAGCGGGCTAACTTGTTATGAGTAGGACGAAAATCCACACCCCTTTCGCTTTCTACAAGACATCGTACCAGAACGCAAAATCGCTTGGCGATACGTCTTTGTCGGTAAGGTAGTAACGGCGAAAGCCTCCCACCAGCCAGACCAAGACAAATTATGAATAATCTCAATCTGTCCCGCCAGGAATCGAACCCAGGACCTCCGTCTTATAAATCCACCGCGCATACCACTGCGCCACGGAGGTCATCAAAACGTGATTTGAAAGGAGACCATTTAAAACGTACCAAAATTTCAATATGCTGCCTAAAGAAAAACTTATTATTTAGATTGAGGGTATTATTCTGAAAAGCAAAGGTTTCACAGTATTGTTGTCTTCATAAAAAATGTTTAAGTATATTATAAAATATATCTCTCTTATAAAGTTCTCAGAAAATATATAATAATATGAAATAAAATTCTCAGAAAAAAATCTGCAATTTCAAACTTCAATATCAACGTAAACAAAGGTTTCATAGCATTTCTGACTTAGTAAAAATGTTTAGAATAATACCCTCAATCCAAATAATTACTCTTTTTCTTTGGCCGACACTTTAATACTCGTTTAGTTTACTGTATTTAGTGATAATATACAGTAAATAAAAGTATATAATTTGTTAAGCTTTGTACAAATATGGTTTAGATATGACAATCCTTGGAGGCCTGGAAGCTTTCAAAAAAACTGCCTAATACATTAGAGATATAACGAAACAATGTATGGAAAGAATATTTATATTTATTGGGACTACAAAAAAGTCCGCACGGTATCTCTTCTTCAAGAATAGCTTGCAACATTCATCCTTTCCTTAAAAGTTTCACGATTATTTTTTGTTTTTTGGTGTCCGTGAAATTTCATCAGTATTTGCTAGTGTTTTGTATAAATGTATAATCTAAAGGTGTTTAGAAATGGTAAACGTTCTATTTTCCAGAGTGATCTCAACATTAAACAAGTAATATTGTACATCTTCTGTGTTTTCCTCCGCTACACCGGGACCTGCATCAGCTTGGCTCCCTTTGTCTTTTTTGTGACCATGATAAATGAATACCTGTAGTTGAAAAATAAATTAATAAATAAATAAAATAAAATAAAATAGCCTTTATTCAAAACAATAAACGAGTACACAAACATTACATGAAAAGTTTAAGTATTTAGTTAGTCTAGTAGTGGAGTCTTGTTTATTTTTTGAAAATCTGTTAGCTAGTCGGCGAAGGCTGTCCAACCTTTTCCATTCTAGTATTTTGCGAAGTTGTTTCTGTTTCATTTGATGCGTCCTAACGCGTGAAAAATAAATTAGACGTTGTTAAACATCTCATGACTTCAATAACTAGAGGATGCCCGCGGTTCCGCCCGCGTAGCTCTCGTTCCCATGGGAATGAAAGAGTAACAAACTTACATCCATCAATATATATAACTTTTGCCTTTATAACATTAGTAAGTATATTGCTAAAGATGAGTCCTAAAACAAATTTTAATAAAAAAAACCGGCCAAGCGCGAGTCGGACTCGCGCAGCGAGGGTTCCGTATATTTTAAGGTTTGCGGAATTAATCCTAAACATTGCTTCATGCGAAATTTCAAGATTCTAGAACTAGCTGCGTGTAGTAGAGAATTAAATGAAAAAAATGCGGCTTATGCTGAATCTTTTGATTGTGTTGACATAGAAGTTTGATTTTATTACAGTTTAAAGGTAATATAGAGCCAAGTATTTGATTTAAATTACAATTTAATACCTTTACGGGTTTATGAGAAAATGGGGTAAGCGTAAAGTTATTTAAAGCATTGTTATTATACGATGCAACTAAAAATTTACAGTTTTCGTAATTTTTCCATTATCTTTACTATATAACGTTACTTCGTACCAAATTTCAAGATCCTAAGCTTAAGGAAACTACCCATTAGGTTTTGATTTACTTGGCCGTGTCGAAAATTGGGGAAATTTTTGGCATAAACGGCTGTATCTTTTAATTGCCTAGGTTTAGAAGCTTGACTTTTTCACGACTCTAAGGGACAGCATATTTGAGTATTTGATATAAATTTCAGCTTGATACTTTTACGCGTTTCTGAGAAAAAGGGTCTTGACAGACAGACGGACAACGAAGTGGTTCCAACCTATAAGGGTTCCGTTTTTTCCTTTTAAGGTACGGAACCCTAATTAAACCGACTTCAAAACGTACTGAAAAGTAAAATATAAATGCGTTACTTAGTTACTTTAATTTACTTAACCATATCTATGAAGTCGGTGCCATTCAAGTTTAGGAAAGTTTATTCAACAAAGTAGCAAAGCACTTTGTGTGAATTAAGTATCGTCTTTAAAGTAAAAAGCTTACAGATGGCACCGACTTCATAACATATTTTAGACTTCTTTTACACTACGAGTATTGCTTTGACTTTTTAATATTATTTAGTCGTAGTAGTATTAAATATAGAATATAGAGAGTTACTTTTTAGACACTGGCAATATTTTGGGGATAAAATTTTGAAAGCAATATTCGCGTATATTTAAAAATGATTATCTTAATAATAGTTGTTATTATGTTTTTGATAAGTACCGATCATAATCCCGATTCTTAAAAACGCTTAATATTGTAAGAAGCTAAGGCTGGGGCTCAGCCAACAGCTCACGAAGCGTTATATTTTTCAAGTTTAAGGCATAACGACGCGGTCCAGAATATAATCAAGCATCTAAAATCGAAAGCAGTTTAAACAATATGACCACTTGTTGGGTATTTTAGTTAACTAAAAAAATCTAAATTAAGGAGGTTTTTTAAAATTGCAGATTGATAGTGTAATTGATTTTCAATTATTTCTAAAAATATTGCCATTATCTGAAAATTTATCGTGTGTATTAAAATATAACAGGTCTAACCTTGCAACATTGAGGTCTGCAAACTCCAGGTTCGCCTTTTGCACCCCTTGGACCCCCGAAGCCCCGAGGGCCCATATAGCCCTGTGGTCCTATTTGTCCCTTATCACCCACGGGGCCCCATGATTCGACGAGACCTTGTACTCCTGGCTCCCCTGGTTCTCCTTTTGAACCTACGGAACCGGGAAATCCAATTGGTCCTTTTATACCAACAGGTCCCGGAAGTCCCCGTTCAAACAATTCGGTTCCCTGAAATAAATTGCCTTATTTTTAAGACAAGCTAAAAAGTAGATGACCATTTGTGTACGATGGAGCATGGGCAAGAGAGGGCTGAAGTGGTATTCGGGGTTGCTTAAGGTAAAAAATTTATAAACTTTACAAACTTTGCTCTATTCTGTAAGGATGTTTTTATAACTCGACTGTATGATTAATAATATCTTAGTTAGAGAATACGGCTACTGAACTATATTAACAAGGGTACTATGGAAAGTTCCGTTCATTCAACTAGTTCATAGATATAGACAACTATTTTTATGCATATTAGAGAATAATATATATATATATATTTACACTATTATTACTAAAAGCTGCGCCTGCGCCTTAACCCGCGTAGTTTTCGATGCCGTGGGAATTCACATCAGCCCAGGGCAGCGCAGGCGCGAGCGGCTGATGAGCGATGTCGGCGCAGGAATGGGAATTTACTGCGTCCTTTAAGTGTAACAGAGATAACTTACTCGCCTACTCCTCCGGGCGAAACAATCGGGCTCACAGCAACCCGGGGCGGCGAAGGCGCGGTCGGCTGATGAGCGTTGTCAGCGCAGGGATGGGACTTCATTGCGTCCTTCTAGAGTAACAGAGATAACTTACTCGGCGACTCCTCCGGGCGAAACAGTCGGGCTCACAGCAACCCGGGGCGGCGCAGGCGCGGGCGGCGCAGGCGCGGGCGGCGCAGGCGCGGGCGGCTGATGAGCGTTGTGCGCGCAGGGATGGGACCTCATTGCGTCCTTCAAGTGTAACAGAGATAACTTACTCGGCGACTCCTCCCGGCGAAACATTCGGGCTCACAGCAACCCGGGGCGGCGCAGGCACAGGCGGCTGATGAGCGTTGTCGGCGCAGGGATGGGACTTTATTGCGTCCTTCAAGTGTAACAGAGATAACTTACTCGGCGACTCCTCCGGGCGAAACATTCGGGCTCACAGCAACCCGGGGCGGCGCAGGCGCGGGCGGCTGATGAGTGTTGTCAGCGCAGGGATGGGACTTCATTGCGTCCTTCAAGTGTAACAGAGATAACTTACTCGGCGACTCCTCCGGGCGAAACATTCGGGCTCACAGCAACCCGGGGCGGCGCAGGCACGGGCGGCCGATGAGCGTTGTCGGCGCAGGGATGGGACTTTATTGCGTCCTTCAAGTGTAACAGAGATAACTTACTCGGCGACTCCTCCGGGCGAAACATTCGGGCTCACAGCAACTCGGGGCGGCGCAGGCGCGGCCTGCTGATGAGCGTTGTCGGCGCAGGGATGGGACTTCATTGCGTCCTTCAAGTGTAACAGAGATAACTTACTCGCCTACTCCTCCGGGCGAAACAATCGGGCTCACAGCAACCCGGGGCGGCGAAGGCGCGGTCGGCTGATGAGCGTTGTCAGCGCAGGGATGGGACTTCATTGCGTCCTTCTAGAGTAACAGAGATAACTTACTCGGCGACTCCTCCGGGCGAAACAGTCGGGCTCACAGCAACCCGGGGCGGCGCAGGCTCGGGCGGCTGATGAGCGTTGTCGGCGCAGGGATGGGACTTCATTGCGTCCTTCAAGTGTTACAGAGATAACTTACTCGCCTACTCCTCTGGGTGAAACATTCGGGCTCACAGCAACCCGGGGCGGCGCAGGCGCGGGCGGCTGATGAGCGTTGTCGGCGCAGGGATGGGACTTCATTGCGTCCTTCAAGTGTAACAGAGATAACTTACTCGCCTACTCCTCCGGGCGAAACATTCGGGCTCACAGCAACCCGGGGCGGCGCAGGCGCGGGCGGCTGATGAGCGGTGTCGGCGCAGGGATGGGACTTCATTGCGTCCTTCTAGTGTAACAGAGATAACTTACTCGCCTACTCCTCCGGGCGAAACAATCGGGCTCACAGCAACCCGGGGCGGCGCAGGCGCGGGCGGCTGATGAGCGTTGTCAGCGCAGGGATGGGACTTCATTGCGTCCTTCAAGTGTAACAGAGATAACTTACTCGGCGACTCCTCCGGGCGAAACATTCGGGCTCACAGCAACCCGGGGCGGCGCAGGCTCGGGCGGCTGATGAGCGTTGTCGGCGCAGGGATGGGACTTCATTGCGTCCTTCAAGTGTAACAGAGATAACTTACTCGGCGACTCCTCCGGGCGAAACATTCGGGCTCACAGCAACCCGGGGCGGCGCATGCGCGGGCGGCTGATGAGCGACGTCGGTGTAATGTTGAATGTTCTTCGCTTTCTTCACTCTACACCAATTTTTAATAAATTTATTAAGCTATTGTATAGCTTTTATCGCGGGCCTTGAGCGTGGAGACCGAATACAGAAATTTCGTAACGAAAAAACCTAACACCCCTTGAGTACCAAAAACATAATATCAATTTCGGCAACTACGTCATCGGGGAACGTGGCTTAGCGGTAAGGCGCTCTAATTGCCCGGATTGCCAGAGAGACACGGGTTCAAATCCCGTTGGCTCCGCAACTTTTTTTTTTAAGCGAGATATTTCAAAAAGTAATTTTTTTTTAATTAATGACTTTTTATAATATCACTATAAAAAAATACTTTTTCCATCTATCGATAAATACCAGAACTATTAATCACTTTTTGAAACATCACGCTTAAAAAAAATTGTGGAACCGACGGGATTCGAACCCGCGTCTCTCTGGCAACCCGGGCACTTAGAGCGCTTTACCGCTCGGCCACGGTCCCGATGACGTCGGTAGGTAAACATAAGTTGATAAAAAATGCTATGCAATAGCTTTACCGCGGCAGTCTCCGAGTGCTACACGTCTTTTTTTTTTCATTTATTTCATCTTTATCAGCGTCCCACTTAAGGTCTTTGGATATGGGTGACTCACTATGCTGCTCCAATGCGGATTGGTGGGCTTAGGATTATTAGGATATTCATTCAATTCATTTAATTGAATATTGATTTAACAATGCTTTAAGCAATGTATATGATTAACATTTATTATTTGTTACAAAAGAAATAAATATCTTAGAAAGAGAAAACCATGTGTTCGGAGGATAACATGGGACATTGGTGTTGGCCACTGCTAACAATTAATAATTATACAATATACTAGAGGTCGTCCGCGGTTTCACCCGCGTAGTTTCCCGTGGGAATTCCGGGATAAAATGTGGCATATGTTTTAATCCAGGCAGTGAACTAACTACAAAAAAAATGTTATTAAAATCGTTCTAGCCGTTTAGTCGTGAAGTAACAAACATACACACTCTCATACTTTCGTCTTTATGTTAGGTGTGTGAGTAGTCAAATTATTTTAAATAATTTTAAGGACAACCTTTCATATAATGTGTACTCGTTCATATTTACTTATTATATTTATTTTTATGGACACACTTGTATTTGCGAGGCGAATTATAGTCACAAGCGTTTTACTTCGCGCGTTAACCAAGCGGCGACACAAGTGGTTAGCGTTCGCGTGATTTTTCAACTGGTTTGCAAGTTTGCGTCTGATCCTGCACTTCTTGCGCGAGAGACGGAGAGGAGAGAGGGGCGGAACGACAAGGACAAGCATAAAGGAATACTGGGATTAGAAAAGGACGGCTAATTCACTTCGCGTTTTTTACCAAACATTTGTATTAACTTTTCATTATCTCCTAAAGTACGCGTCCTAATAACATGTTTCAAAGGGAAAAGTATATCTTTGCACAACTTTTTATTTAAGGATTAATATGCCTTCTTTTTCTCAGGAATGCTGGTATCTAGCTGAAATTCATTCATTCTAAGCCTGGAGTTGGGAAGTTGGTGGTGATACACCCCCGTACTATCATCAACAACTGATAGTAATTGTTAATAAAAGAGACATTATCATCCTAAGACGTAAGTTTTCGCCATTATTTATACAACTAAACTTTGCATATCACTTAAAAGATTTATTGAAACATAAAAAGTTCTATATCTGCCAAAATTTAAAAGATAGATATATGCTATTGTAGACTTTTTTGTAGAACTTTTTAAGATACATAAAGTTCCCGTACATTACTTTCAATTATTTCCAATAGTTTAGGCAGCGCATGCGAATAAAGCCGATTTGACAGATTTTTCCGTTCCGACTTGCGCGACTAAAACAGTGACAACTCGGCTAATATTCATAATACAAATTTAAAATATATCTTATAACACTCACAAATAATGTGTCTTTCTATTGGTTAAAGAATTTTTGAAATCAGATCAGTAGTTCCAAAGATTATCCCCAACAGATATATTTACAAACTTACAAACTTTACCTCTTTTTAATATTAGTATAGATAAATGTAAGTGGAATAATATGGTAACAATTATTGCATGCTTTATAGCGGAATTTGGCTGGACACCTATTTTTGTTATACCTACCTAACTCACTGAACCTAAATTTGTAATAAATGATTTTGATTTGATTTGATTTGATTTATTCCCAATAGTTAAGGCTGCATAATAATTACTACGTATAACTAACTATTCACAGAATAGTCCGATAATAAAAATTATTTTTTTATTAGAAAGGGTACATTTCCAAAATAGTCCCATAGTCATCATGTTAGGATCTGATGATAAGATCTTAATAAGATCACATATCTATGAAGTGTCACCTGTAAGCTTTCTACTTTAAAGACGATACCTAATTCACACAAAGTGCTTTGCTACTTTGTTGAATAAACTTTCCTTAAGCTTGGATGTAACCGAGTTTATAGATATGGTTAAATAAATTAAAGTAACTAAATGAAGCTTGGATGTACCTTTGAAGTCATTTTATTTTTTATTAAAATTTAAAATCATGCAAAAATTCACTCTTATACTCACAAAAATATCTTAATTAATGTGCTTACAAATTAATTTATAATTAAAAGATACCCTAGAAATTTTTTATATTTTAATAACTTATGAACCTGTCTAGTTACTAAAATAGCCCCTACCTTGCAATAATATTCATATATGCAAAGACCCGGTACACCACCAGGTCCCCGCTCACCCACATCACCTATAACACCAGGGTAACCAGGGTAACCAGGCTCTCCTGGCAAACCTTTTTGGCCAGATAATCCAACATAATCAGTTCCTGGCTGTCCTTGTTCGCCTTTTGGGCCTTTCGGGCCTGGTGATCCAGTTTCTCCAGCAGGCCCTGGGTAGCCCTGTTCTCCAATGAACGTGCTGGAATACTGCAACATCAAGATAATGAAGTAATTATAAAAATGTTGATAACAATTATCTTGTTACTCAGGTATCCATGGTATTATTTATTAAAGAAAAATATTTTCAGTAATTATAAAGGTGATTATAAACAAACCGACATACACAGTTTAAAAATTCCGTTTCTGGTATTCAACTACTTTTTTAGTTGCGTATTTTTTTGATATTTTTTAATTTCATTAAATAAGCTGAATCGGTAACTACTTTTATACTATTTTCGTTGCAATTGATCAATCATCATCATATTTATTACAACAAAAGTCACTAAAACGAACCTGTCGAGGCTCAACCTTCTGTTAGTTAGTACACAGGTTTAATTCATTAGCATTTAGTGAACTACTACTAAAGAGAATGCAAGGGTTAGTTTTTCTAGGAATGAGTCCTCTTTGCGTCCTTCAAGCGTAACAGAGATAACTTACTCGGCGACTCCTCCGGGCGAAGCATTCGGGCTCACAGCAGCCCGGGGCGTTGCAGGCGCGGGCAGCTGATGAGAGACGTCGGCGCAGGGATGGGACTTTATTGCGTCCTTCAAGTGTAACAGAGATAATTTACTCGGCAACTCCTCCGGGCGAAGCATTGGGGCTCACAGCAGCCCGGGGCGGCGCAGGCGCGGGCGGCTGATGAGCGTTGTTGGCGCAGGGATGGGACTTAATTGCGTCCTTCAAGTGTAATAGAGATAACTTACTCGGCGACTCCTCCGGGCGAAACATTCGAGCTCACAGCAACCCGAGGTGGCGCAGGCGCGGGCGGCTGACCAGCGACGTCGGCGCTGGGATGGTACTTCATTACGTCTTGCAAGTGTAACAGAGATAACTTACTCGGCAACTCCTCCGGGCGAAGAATTCGGGCTCACAGCAGCCCGGGGCGTTGCAGGCGCGGGCAGCTGATGAGAGACGTCGGCGCAGGGATGGGACTTTATTGCGTCCTTCAAGTGTAACAGAGATAATTTACTCGGCAACTCCTCCGGGCGAAGCATTGGGGCTCACAGCAGCCCGGGGCGGCGCAGACGCGGGCGGCTGATGAGCGTTGTTGGCGCATGGATGGGACTTAATTGCGTCCTTCAAGTGTAATAGAGATAACTTACTCGGCGACTCCTCCGGGCGAAGCATTCGGGCTCACTGCAGCCCGGGGCGATGCAGGCGTGGGCGGCTGATGATCGACGTCGACGGAATGTTTCTTTCTCCTCCTTTTCAAGTGGTACATATACATTCTGCGAAAGCCAGCATACACTTAAATATAACGGACAGTCTTAAAAAAGAATCATTTTATTAATTTTACCATGTTACCCCTTTGCAATCACATCTGCAGTAATCGTTTTCACCTGGAACACCTTTTGGACCTCTATAACCCTTGGGACCGGAAATACCGCGAATACCCTTTTCACCCTTGGGGCCAGGATGGCCTGGCATGTCACCTAAAATTTCTGATATTCCCGGTTCGCCTTTATCGCCTTTCGGGCCAGTCGAACCAAGTAGTCCTCGAGCTCCTGTATTACCAACCCGTCCAGGTGGTCCTCGTATTGCCTGCGACAAATTAGAGGTCATTGAGTTTTTGTGGAACCAAACTTAGGAGTTAGGCATTTTTTTGTTGACCATTGACTGCAATCACACCTGATGGTGCAATTGATGATGCAAGCGGGATAATATGTTGGGAGTAGGATGAAAATCCACACCCCTTTCGGTTTCTGTACGACATTGTACTGGAACGCTAAATCGCTTGGCGGTATGCCTTTGCCGTCAGTGTGGTAGCTAGCCACGGTCAAAGCCAGCAGCCAAAATTCTTGTATTCAACATTTCATTCGTGCAGTAGATAGTTTTTGGTTTTCCTGCATTTAATAACTGGACGCTTATTTATACAACTAGTATTTCGTTTTATTAACCGATTTCAAAAAAAAAGGAGGTTATCAATTCAACTCGTATGTATGTAATATTTTCAGAACTGCCCAGTTTTCGCAAATGTTAGTCTATATCAGCGTCTGAACAAATGTGCCACATTTCATAAGTGTATGTATGTATTTATGTTTGTGAAAGCATATCTCCGGAACTACAAATCAAGTTTAAGTAATTTTTTGTTGTACTAGGTATTATTTAACTTAGGGTACACTGTAAGTTTTATCAAAATCGGTTTAGTAGTTTTTGAGTTAGGGAGTTTTTATGTTCGTATATCTCCGGAATCACAAGTCCGATTTAAGTGATTCTTTTTTTGTTGTACTATTTATTGTTCAACTTAGGGAATACTGCAAGTTACATCAAAATAGGTTCAGTAGTTTTTGAATTAGGGATTTTTTATACATGACCGATACATGACCGACCACGCATAACTTTTCACAGAATAGTCCGGTTTTGAAAATTCTATTTTTTAAAAGAAAAAAAGGTTCTATGGTCATCATGTTAGGTAAGTCATCATCTTTTTTAAATTGAAAGAACTCTTCAAACTTATAACATAACATAGGCACATTTGCAGCGATGTCGGTAGTTTATAGTTGGCTGGCGAATAGTGGTACTCATAGTTTAGAACGAGGTTTAACGTATGTGCGTTGTCGATAAACAACTAAAAAGTATAAAAAAAAATTTTAATAAAAAATTAAAACGACTTCAAAACCCACTGAAAAGTATAAAATAAATGCGTCATTTAGTTACTTTAATTTACTAAACCATATCTATGAAGTCAGTGCCACCTGTGAGCTTTCTACTTTAAAGATGATACCTAATTCGCACAAAGTTCTTTGCTGCTTTGTTGAATAAACTTTCTTAAACTTGTATGGCACCGAGTTTATAGATATAGTTAAGTAAATTAAAGTAACTAAATGACGTATTTATTTTATACTTTTCAGTGCGTTTTGAAGTCGGTTTAATTTTTAATAAATTTTTTTTAATTATAAGGAAGCCCAACTTAGGTTAGGTTAGGTTAGGTTAGGTTAGGTTCTTTTGACTGCAATCACAACTGTAGGGCTAAAGGTAAATTGAATGAAGACATATTTCGTCTAAGAGATAATGAGGAACGCGTCCTATCAATTAGTTATATTTCGGCCAACACCACGAATAAAATTATTATTATAAAAACAAAAAACCCAACTGCTTAGAAGTTAAGAACTGAAAAAAGAAAAATAAGGATCAATATATCTATATAAAAATATAAATACTTTATGGTGCTGCAGGTGTTGACAAAATAGTTTACTACCTGGGAAAGAAACACCTACCAAAACTACGTTTGTCTCCGCCTGCAGCACCATAAAGTATTAAAAATATCTTAATCTGACGCAGTCGGGTAAAAAGTGAAGGATATTACTGATTACGCTCTTTGATTTCTTACCATTTCTTCCAAAACTTATGTCTTCGGCCGCATCATAACCCTACTGATGTTAAGTGAAATGATTATTTATTTATGTACCTGTATTTTATAGTTGTTACTCGCAGTTCAAATGCTAAATGACGTTATTGTGAGGTTACTGAGATTAAAAGTAGTCTATGTGCTAAACCAAACTACAGAGATGTACAAAATGGTTCCATAAAAGCATTTAAATACAAAATGCAAAATACTTTTCAGATTTACTATTTCAAATGCAAAATACCAAATACTTTTGCGTTTTGTATTTCAAATGCAAAATGCAAAATAAGTATTTTCAAAATGCTTTTTCAAAATAAAATACCTTTTGACCACATCGCATGATATTTTTATTTATTTTAGAATACCTAGTCACTTATAACATTATAACATTAACCTTAGTTACTTATAACATACTGCCTCGTTGGTCTAGTGGTTAGCCTATGTGGCTTCAATCACGAGGTCCTGGGTTCGATACCTGGGTCGGGTCACGGAATAATTCTGAGCTTTTTCATTCTTCTATGAAATGTTCAGTACATTCCAAGCCCGGAGTCTGAAAGTTGGCGGTGTTACACCCCGTGCCTCGGAGAGCACGTTAAGCCGTCTATCCCAGTCACTTTCACCAACATCTGATAGTGATAGTTAATAAATGAAACATTATCAACCTTAGCCCACCTACCCGCACTGGAGCAGCGTGGTGGGTGTACGCTCCTTTTATATTATTATTTATACGCTCTGCTTACAATTTTCTTTTATCTCTAACAATTGGACAGGTATTGTTAAAAAGTGAAAAAAATAAAAATCAATTTTTATTTATTACACTTTTTAACAATACCAGTTGTTCGAATATATCATCACTCATTTTTCTTCGGTGAGGTCTCATAATCATCCCACCGTACGAAAAAAGTCTTTCTACTGGTGCTGAACTTGGTAAGGATGTGTTGTATTTTTAAAATACGTTTTTTATTGTAGGATAGGTGTTCAGCATCTCCAGACTTGTGGACTCATCCTTTAAGTATTGTAGGGTTTCCAAGTCTATTGTAGTATTGGCACTACCACCCTCACTGGTTGCAGAGGAGTCTGAATCCTGGAACATGTAGTAAGACTCGCTTTTTTGGTTTTTTCGTTCTGATGTCTGTGATTGGAGGCCACTTTTTAAATTTTCATTTTTAAATTTCCTGACTTCTGAAACAAACAGCTCCTTAACATGCTCCTTCTTACTTTTAGGCACCCACTTTAATTTGAAGAATGGATATGATACTGCTGCCAGAATGCTGTCTTTGGATCTTGGGTCTTCTAAATCAAAATTGTTAAAAAGCTTTTCAATACTTTCCTTAATTATTTCAATCAATGGTCCACAATATACTGGGTTGTCCATTTCTAATGAAGCTAATATTTTTTGCATTGTTATCAATTCAGGTTGTAGACATCCATAATACATCTCTTTGTCACCTTCCAAACTCCTGATGGCCTCAGCTATGGGTTTGGAAGTTCTAACATATTCAATCAAGAACTGTATTTCAATTTCTTTCAGGACTGATAATCCCAGTTTTCTTAGAACTTCATTTATGGTTTCTTGGACTTGTAATATATCTGTTATACAATTGTAAAATGAATTCCACCGAGTTGGACAGGGGCTAGTTGGAGACTTACCAGTAACTTCCAAGTAAATTTCAGATGCTTTTGGTGACCTAGAGCATATATTCCAAACAGCCTGACATTTAGCCATAGCTGCATCATGTAGTTTCCTGTATGAATTACTTTTATTTCTGGCTTTATCAATGTCCCGTGCCGGAATCAGATGCAAGGTATGGGTTGCACATCTCTCATGGTTGGGCAGTTGGTATAAATCATTTTCTTGAGGTTCAGGAAACTCATGCAGGGCTAATATATCATCATTATCATCATCATCATCTTGCTGATTGTTAACATCAAGGTTTTCATTTATGTTCACTTCAAAATTGTCTAAATTATCATTCAACTGGGGTCCACCACTTGTATCAGTTTCTAGATCAGGTTTCCCAAAAATTTTAAAAGCTTTTACCATGTTGGAGCCATTATCCGTTACTGTTTTAGTTATTTTGGACAATCTTAAGTCATATTCTTCATGTATATCAGTTATGAGTTCTGCTATCTTATCGAATGTGTGGGACCCCTTGAATCTTCTGCAGGCAAGAGAAGAACTGTTCCTTGCAAATGTATCCGTATCTATCCAATGAACAGTCATACCTAAGTAACTGCGTCTTGAAGATGACCAAATATCGGCTGTAGTACAGAGGTATTGAGCAGCCTTCAATTTATTTTTTAGATTACCTTTATATTCTGTGTATGCATCAGCAATTTTATTATTGCATGTACGGCGGCACATTAATTTTGGTGGATGTGTAAGTTGTTGAGCTCCCTCAATTAAAGCTCTAAATGACTTATTTTCTACTATTGTCATAGGTGACATTGTGTCAACAACAAAGTTTATTATTAATTTATCTAGATTTAATGACTTCTGTAAAGCATTTGTAAGAATACTTTGTTTCATTTTCTTTGCCGTACTTGCAGTACTATTGTTATCAGATTCTGCAAAACTAGACTTTCTTTTCTTTGTATGCTGGGGTTTCAATTTTTCATAATCTTCCAGAAGATCACTGTGGCCTTTTCTCTAAAGAAAACAAAACAACAAACAGGTTAATTATTTGTTAACACAGAAAAAATTACATAGTTACCTATACTTAATTAATTAAAAGGTATCCTATAAGGTGTCATTATATCATATCATATAAAAGCAAATGTTCATAGGTTACACTTACTTTAATATGGTTTAAGAAGTTTGTTGTTGCATGCAGACTTCCCTTCAATGTTTTCAAGCATTTCTTGCAAACAGCACTTATATTGTTTTCACCCTCCTTCTTCACGTCTTTAAAACTGTGCATTAATATAAATGGTAGATTAGGGTTATCCCTGAAATAAAATCATATATGAATTATTTATTGAATCAAATTCTATAGCCACTATTCATTTTACTGGTTTGACGTGCATTATTTTGTTGGTGAAAAGTGACACTGACACAAAACAATACTTTACCTTCCAACTAAAAATGTTAGTAGGCTTTGCATGTTGCTACTTGTATAGTAGATATCAACACTAACTGAATTATTATAATTTATTAAGCTTAAAGTCAATTTAAATTAGTTGACGTCTTTTCTTTTTAGTATATATTTGTTTATACTATTTACCTATTTTATTTGTAAGACGTACAAGTACTTAAATTTTTTAGCTAGGACACCAGCACCACACCAAATTCACCACGGCACGTCTGTTTATAGACTTTCCAGTATAACAACACTTCAATATCATAAAAAAAGGTAATCAAATCAGTAACCACTTCACCAAGCACCATCAAATAATAAATTCGCTGAAATTGAATCGCCGGGATAACGTTCGTCGTCGTTCGTTTTCGTTTGACTTTAACACTAGTCAGTAGTCAGTATCAAGTAGTGTTGCCAACTGCTACCAAAGACTTATAGCTAGAAATTTAACAGAAAGTTGTCAGATTGAGTATTTGTGTCTACATAAAAGTAGCTAGAAATAGCTACCTAAATATCTGGATGAAAATAAAAACGATTGACTGTTAAAGGCTTGAATATTCATTGCATTTAAAATGTGGTATTCAGAAATAAAACCCATGTATTTAATCTAAATAAACTTTAATAAAATTATATTATATGCAACTAATATACAATATCTATACCTATCTAACCTAGCTTAAACAAACTTCAGAGCTAATTTAAACTTCTTATCCAACAATGAAAAACACAAAATAACATAACATCGACGACCGATTCCGTTAACACCGATGTTACCATATTTTTCGTATAGCAACATCGACGTTTTTGCTTACAACATCGATAATCATCGAACATTCCTTAATCTCTACAGGCCAATAATCAGACAATCGAGGGAATCCCCAAAGTGATTTCGCACGGATTTCATACGAGTAAGCGAGTCGTAAATGTTATCTCACTCACTCTTGTAGGTGTACATTGCTACTAACATTTTATTTTCGGGGATTCCCGCACCATTTTTATTATTGCTCTTCTAAAAAAACATCTCAATATACCAAAAGTTGCTATAAAAAGTAGCTAAAAAGTATAGCCACAAGTTAAAAAAATTGTAGCTGCCCGACATCGGAATATTGCTAAATCTAGCTATAAAGTAGCTAAGTTGGCAACACTGTCTCAGTACACAGTAGTTAGACATTATGGAGAGTAGAGGTACCTCTACTCTCCATATTAGACATAAGGCGCACACTCTGACCAAAGAAGAAAAATTGGGCACGCATGGGTAGCAGGCGCCACTATCGGTCAAATTCAGAAATACAAGCGTCATTTGTTCATTTAATTTCGTTTGACTGGTAATGGTGGTTAAACTTAATCACAAAGTATTTTGCATTTTGAAATGAATTTTAAAAATGCAAAATACATCTCGAAAGGTATTTCAAATAAAATACAAAATGTTTTTGTTAAAAAGCATTTAAATGCAAAATACAAAATAGGTATTTTGCATTTTGTATTTGCATTTTAAATAGAAGTATTTCAAATAAATCACATCTCTGCCAAACTATAATCTATCTTTGTGCCAAATTTCATCTAGATCTTTCCAATAACATTTTATGATTGGTGATGATGCAAGCTGAAGTCTACCACCAGACCTGAACCAATACGATAATCTAAATTCTTCCTCCTTTAAATCCATTGACCATCATCATCATCATCATCATCATCATCATCATCATCATTACCAGCCTGTAGACGTCCACTGTTGGACATAGGCCTTTTTTAGGGACTTCCAAACACAACGATCCCGAGCCGCCTGTTGCCAGCGGCTCCCTGCGACACGTTTGATGTCGTTAGTCCACCTGGTTGGGGGTCGACCAACGCTGCGCTTTCCGGTGCGGGGTCGCCAATCTACCACCTTGGGCCCCCAACGTACATCAGCTGTTCGAACTACGTGCCCCGCCCATTGCCACTTCAGTTCTGCGACTGAGCTGAGCTATGTCGGTTACTTTGGTTCTTCTGCGGATATCCTGATTTCTGATTCGATCACGCAGAGATACTCCGAGCATTGCTCTTTCCATCGCCCGCTGAGTGACTCTGAGCCTTCTTATGAAGCCCGCAGTCAGCGACCAAGATTCGGATCCATTGACCATAACATTGCCAAATCAGGTATCTTTATTCTCAAAAGTAGTGAAACACTTTAATATGTATAAATAAGATAAAATTAATAATTTTGATAAACTCTGACCTCAGATCACAAAATCAGAATGACGATATTATTCTGCTAAAAATAAATTCTATCATAGTAACCTAATGGTGGTAATATCATCAGATTGGCTATCAGTTGCTCATATTGAAGAAGTACCTAATGTAATAAAACTTTTCTGAAAAAACTACACCAAAATCGGCCAATCTTTTCTAAACCTACGAAACTTCATGCGTATAAAGTAACATGTACGACAAAATCAGCAAAAATTAAAAAAAAAGTAACTTACTTGACTGGAAACCAAAGTGAGTATTAAACTAAAAACTATGAAACTAACAAATAACTTCATTTTGATTTCACAAAAACTTCATTGAATTTTAAAGTTTTAAGGATTTATTGTTAGCAATCAAGTTGTGAATATATTGCAAATATGTTTTTACACAATGCCACTTTAGAATTAAGATAAACGTGAGTGGATTCAAACTAGTCAGACATACTTCGACTGTAAGAATAGTTAGGTAATAGTGTAAATAATATTTTAATTTATTTATTTATTATTTTATATATTAATTTTTGAGTGCGGTTGTCGTAACCGAACATACAACACGCGCTCAGCTGCAAACTATTAATACTAGCTGATAAAAGTTCTTTTGACAATTGTTAGCATTTTAAAATATAATAGACAATACCATACGATATCGTCTATGGTAACGTAAGGTAATCTTCTGTCGATTGACAAATGATTCGAAAAGACTTGATTCCAGGCCATAAAATAAAAGATAAGAATTGACATGTTAGAATAGTCGAATGGTGTATGGCACTGTTCATTTGGTTGTTACAAAGCATGCATATTTTAGTGTAATACTAATTATTGTAATTGAGTGGTTTTGTAATTCATTTAAAAAGAGCATGTGTCGAGTTTTTCTGGCCTGGCTTTTCTCGTCACGGACTGCTTTTCCGATGCGGCGGTAGATAAAAGATTATGAAAGAATAAAACAATTTTGAAGACATCAGAATATTATTTTAAAATCCCGCTGCAACCAACACAATAATACGAGTATCAATAGGTATCTTATTATTGTTTACAGCGCTGCGTTTGAGCAGAGTACGCGAAAGGATATATCGTTTTGTTATCTTTCACAATAATTCATTGATTGCGAAGTTTCAAATTCATGACCAGAGTTAGGTTAATTATTGGATAAATGATTATACGAGTATGTTTCCAATCACGGTCTATTTTTAACCGACGAACAAAAACGGAGGAGGTTCTCAATTCGACACGTATATTTGTTTTTTTTTTTTATTATGTATGACCACGCATAACTTATTACAATGTTGTCCGATTTTGATAATTCTTTTTTTATTAGAAAGGGCATACATCCAAGATGGTCCCATTGTCCTCATGTTAGGATCTGATGCTGATATCCTGGGGAAATTGAAGGAACTCTTCAAATTTTGGAGGCACGCTTACAGCGATTTCGGTTTTTGACTCGGTATCGGTAGCTTTTTGGCTACTAGTGCCGTATAATATACTATGACAGTATAGTACGAGTATGTGATGTGGCGATAAATCACTAAAAAGTAAGAAATAAAAATTTTTAACAAAAAATGGAACCGACTCAAAACGCACTAAAAAGTAAAATTTTTCGTCATCATCATCATTATCAGCCTATTAACGGCCCATTACAGGGCCAGATCTCCCTCCTTATAGGAGAGGGGATATGGAGCGTACACCCACAACGCTGCTCCAATGCGGGTTGGCGGGCTTAGGGTGATAATGTTTCATTTTTTTTTTTTTTTTTTAATGATTACAAGTTGGCCCTTGACTACTATCACACCTGATGTTAAGTGATGATGCAATCTGAGATGGAAGCGGGCTTACTTGTTAGGAGTAGGATGAAAATCCACATCCTTATTGGTTTCTACACGACATCGTACCGGAACGCTAAATCGCTTGGCGGTACGTCTTTGTCGGTAGGGTGGTAACTAGCCTCGGCGAAAGCCTCCCACCAGCCAGACCAAGACAAATTAAGAAAAAACTCAATCTGCCCCGCCGGGAATCGAACCCAGGACCTCCGCCTTATATATCCACCGCGCATACCACTGCGCCACGGAGGTCGTCAAATTCATATATTAACGATCACTATTAGATGTTGATGATAGTGACCGGGACCAACTTAATGTGCTCTCCGAGGCACGGGGTGTAACACCACCAACTTCCAAACTCCGGGCATTGAATGTATTGAACATTTCATAGAAGAATGAAAAAGCTCAGAAATATTCCATGACCCAACCCAGGAATCGAATCCAGGACCTCATGATCGAAACCACATAGGCTAACCACTAGACCAACGAGGCAGTCAGTGAAAAATAAAATCTATTTGCATATGCACTACTAATAATTTAAAATAAATGCGTTGTTTAGTTACTTTAATTTATTTAAACATATTGTAAGCCGTGGTTCGATTATTTGGAAAGAGCACACATGACGACTCTGATGAGACATTCAGATCTTCAGCTCATAGATCTACAGTTCCAATCGTAGTTCAAAATGATAGCAGAGATCGTTGGAACGTCACTTGTATTGCTTCGACGTGTCTGCAAAACAAGGTTCTGTGTGGATTTTTTTACCGCGTCGATATCGAGAACGGTAAACACAAATTTTATATGACACTGACACTCACCCATTTGAGTTTTCTCTTGATACTGCCAGGGGCGCTGTTTCAATTCCATATAAAATTTGACATTCCGCGAATGTGAAGTTTTCGATTTGTTTTGGTGAAAACTCACACTAGGCACTCTGGTGGGGCCAGAACATAACCTAACCAGAACCTTGTTTTCGTAAGGGGATTGAATTTTTGAGATTTAAAGATCACAAATGATTTCAGAGAATTTGAAACAAAACACGTGTCTCGGAAAAGCAGTAAATAAGATTTGACTTGTTGCGTGACAAGCTATTAAATTACGAACCAAATTAAATTTCCTCAACCTTGCACCGACTTCATAAAGTTTAAATAAATTCAAGTAAAGAAACAACGCAATCATTATTTAATTTTTATGTCGGTTTTATTTTTGACGTGACAACGTCTTATAATTCGATAGAGCCGGCTGCACGCACGAAAAAACATGACGTCATGCGTCGTTACCTCGCTTTGAGGCGTTTCATGTAAAGCTTGAAGTCCAAGCGAGAGCGCGGAACGAGCGTCAAAGAAGCATAATCGGCCTTTGCGTTCGGCAGCGTTCGACATCCGTCTATTAAATATAATTATTAAATATATTAATTTTAAATTAAAAATTAATATATTTATTATAAATTTAAAATATAAATTTATAAAATCAAAATCAATTATTTTATTAATTTAAATTAATATTTATAAAAATATACTTAAATTAAAAATGTTAATAACCAATTAAATGCTACCATTCCATCAGTATTTTCTTAAGACATTGTCACGTTCAACTATCGTCACTAAACTGACTTTACAGACAACCAATTTTTTGTTAAACTTTTTTACCACATCACTTTTTGCCTTGGAGAGCAAGTTAAGCCGTCAGTTACGGTCACTAACATCTATATCTAATAGTAATTGTTATTAAATTAAGAATTATCATGTTAAACACGCTGCGTTTGCGCTGTACATCTCCTCTCCATCAAACAGGGAAACCTGACACAGTAAATAGCCGGTATCTGGCTGATAATGTTGAATATCAAGTTAGTCACATAGGATTCCCTCAGGCCGAGGACGTGCCGTGTCATAAAACGGACTCGGGCCCCGTATTAGCATATTATGATAGTTTTTCATCGTTTATTGAAAACCTTTTCAGTTTACGAGCGGCTCGAACAAAACGTCCTTATCAGTACATAACTGATAGCGCCTGCCTGCAGCCGGAGCCGTTCACATCCTTGCCATACGACTTCAGTTGTACAGTAGAACCTTTTTAAAATTCAAAATACTTTACTTTATTTCAAACAAATACAGTTTAGCGCTTGTCAATCATCAACTTCATATATTTGTTGTGACTCTACCATTTGTTTAGACGACATTAATCTACAGAAAACCTGCCGCTCTTTTTAATAAAATCATACATTGTCATAGTTTGCATATGATTATTTTTAACTAGAAGACACCTGCGATTTTGTCCACGTGATAATTGGTGTATACTTGAACCCCTGTTTCAACTATTTAATAAGTGAGTTTTGAAAAATGCCTTCTTAGTACAAGACTACATAATAATAGGTATATTATTATGTGTCTTAAGTTGTGCGTTGAGAGATCAGTCAGTTACTAAAATAAAAAAAAAATTATAAAAAATTTAACCGACTTGAAAATGGACTGAAGTGTAAAAAATAATTGTATCATTTAGTTGTTGGTGGGTGGTTGGTGCCATCCAAGTTAAAGGAATGTTTATACGAAGGATTTTGTAGATTCTAAGTAACGTCCTTAAGTAGTAACCTTAGATAGTACCGACTTCATAAACATGCTTTAGTAAATTAAAACAACTAAATGAACTAAAATACAATTATTTTTTTCTTTTTAGTGCATTTCGAAGTCGGTTTATTTTTTTATTATTTTTTTTTATTACTTTTTAGTGATTTATCGACACGTAACCTACTCGTAATATATTATTAGAGTGGATTATCCGGCACTTGCCGCCAAAAAGCTACCGACACTTACACAAACACTGAAATCGCTACAAGTGTGCCTATAAAAATTTAAGAGTTCCTACCATTTACCCAAGATGTCATCATTAGATCCTAATATGATGACCATGGGACCATTTTAAAAGTGTACCGTTTCTAATTAAAAATTGAAAAAGAATTATCAAACTTGGACTACTCTTTGAAAAGTTATACATGGTCCTTTATAAAAAATTACCTATCTCAAAAACTAGCAGCTATGCGAACACAAACATAAATGCATACATATATACATACACTTTTGAAATTTGGCACATTTGTTATATAGACTAACATATTATGCGAAAACTGGACAGTTCTGGAAATAACCTCGAATTGGTCGAATTGATAACCTCCTTTTTTTGAAGTCGGTTAACTAAGTACAGTATCGTCAATATGTAAACGTGCTATGATAAGAAATTGATTCTGACAAGTCCCTAGAGGAGCGGGGGTGCGGTTTACGACCCCTGGAGGGGTGTGCGGCGTTCTATTACTGTTACGCGGCGCGAGGGGCAGGGAAATCAAGAAAAAACGGCAATTATAGTCTTGTTATTAGGTACATCACTTCGCTACAAATTATAAAACAGAGTCCCCCGCCACGTCTGACTTTGTCTGTCTGTCTGTTCGCGATACACAGGAAGACTACTGAACGGATTTGCTTATAGTTTTAGAATAGAATAGAATAGAATAGAATTTATTTGTCACACAACACAATACAATTAACAAACTACAAAATATTACAACAGTTCTTGAAAAAACTAATATATTGTGGACAAACAAGGTTTCCGCCTCAGCATGAAGCCACAGCTAGCTGTGACGCTGGTTTTCAGGCGGAGCCTTGTACATTCACGGACGCGTTAATGCTACTATGCCTATTACTACTAACTTATAAACTATAAAATAACTACACAATACTTAACAACTATAATTGGTTAATACTAATTAAAAAAGGGATAAAAAGAGATACCTACAAATAAAATATTAAACAAAGTATAATAAAATAAAACTAGAATCAGTGTTTAAGTCAGTAAATATTAGCATAAAATAAACTAAGGCCACAACACGATAAATTAATCTAAAACTAAAGCTTAAAATTAGTCTAATTAAATGCGCTGCTCACTACAGTGTCAAAAATATTGAAGCCACCAATTTGCCAATAAAGTAATTGAAATAAATTATTATTAGTAATTGTCAGTTAATTGGTTTTGTTCTAACAATAACAGGGATTTAAGTTTGGCCTTAAAAAGGTTAATTATTTGAATATCTCGCAACGGTGGAGGCAAATCGTTCCAACACTTAGTGGCAGCAAACTTAAAACTGCCTCGAAAGGCAGCAGTTCTATGTTGAGGCATAGTTAGAAAGATTGAGGAGCTTCGTAATTTACCTGTAGACCGGGATTCGATCCACCTCAACTTATTTGCGAGGTACTCCAGAACCCCAGTTTTTATTACACCGAACAGCAATGTGGCGAAGTGCAATTTACGACGCGAATCCATTTTTAAGTGGTTCGCATTGATAATATAAGGTGTAACATGGCTCCTTGGCGGAATATTATAACAATACCGAGCACAGGCATTTTGGATACATACTGCATACAGGTGATATCGGCAGTGTTGAAAGCAGTTTACGATATCCGACGAATAAATAGCAAAGAGCAAAGGCCCCAGTATTGATCCTTGCGGAACTCCCCGCGTGACTGGAGATACAGTTGATACCACACTGGAGTTATCACTACGTTTTATTTCGATAAACTGAGATCTTCCAGTTAGGTAGCTATTGAACCATTTAGTTGTTGAAGTATCAAATCCATAAAAAGACAATTTAGATAAAAGAAGTGTAGTGTTTATGGCATCGAATGCTCTAGAAAAGTCTAGTAACACTAGAATAGTGCACATTCCTTTATCCTCGGCAGTCAAGATATCATCAACAACATTAGTGAGTGCGGTTGCCGTGCTGTGACATTTCCTGAACCCCGATTGCTGAACAGGCATGATCTTATTATTTTCGACATGTTCTGATACTTGATTAGCTACTACCCTTTCTAAGATTTTGGAGAGACAAGGTAGAACGCTAATCGGCCTAAGATCTTTATATGTGGAAGGATTACTACATTTTGGAAGCGGTTGCACCTTAGCTACCTTCCATAAATCAGGGAAAGTGCTGGTTAAAATTGAGAAATTAACTATGTTTGTAATTGTTTCTAAACACTGAGGCAAGCATAACTGAATCATTTGCAAGGTAATATTATCAACACCTGAAGCATTTGATTTGAAGTTTCGAATTATTTTAATTTTCGTTTACCATTTGCAAATTAAACGACCGTTCGCAATATCTATGAAATTCAAAGTACGTAAGGTCAGACATGGTAACTGAGTTGCTTCCAGACACAGGCATACACAGTTTTCATAAATATATAGTGTTGGCAGCATTGTATACTCTGCGAATCATAGACTATAGAGGTGCCGATTTTCAGTGTTGTAGCACCCTGTTTAGAAGCATAAATCACAGTCTGTAGCAAAAATGGCGGTTACGGGCTATATAAAAGAAGCCCTAATGGTGATCATTATTTTGGTGTGTTCTCTTTGTGTGCAGTTATGCTACGAGTTAATTTTGTTAAAACTTAAAGTGTAATAAAATGTAAATAAGCGCTCGTTAAGTAAATTATGTGATTACCGTAAGAATGTTTCATTTTGATCATATTTGATGTCTTGGTAATTAAATTGTTCCGATTAAAGTTCGTCTTTTGTTTTTCATGTGTGTTTTGAGTTTTATTCCCTTCTGATGGAGGTTTCTAACAATAGATTGATTCTTAAGGGAGGCTGTAGTAAGTTATTTCATACAAGATGTACATTGTACCGACTATGCCCACAGTTAATTTGAATTAAGAGTCGGATACAGGAGGCAGTACGAAATTCTTGAAACGGCGAATATTTGAGGAGGTTCCTCACCTAATAATAAATGTAGTAGTATAGTGATGAATATCTTAATAAACAAAAATACCTATTTATATTATAGATAAACAATCATTCTCATCACACAAACATTTCTCCAGATGTAAGAATTGAATCTGCGGCTTTGGGCGCAGAAGCAGTATCACTAATTCACTAGCCACTCGGCTGTCCGATAGTACAGAGCTCACGATTAAAAGCAAAGGTTAGGGTCACTTTAGATTACTCGGAATGACAGAATAATATATACAATTAATAGTATTGTTGGTGACGTTGCAAACATAATACTTTTAAACAGAAAAATTGAACCGACTCAAAATGCACTAAAAAGTAAAAATAAATTTTCTCAAGATATCATCCTACTGATTATGGGACCATATTGGAAGTGTGCCCTTTCTAGTAAAAAAATAATTTTTTACTAGAATTTAAAATTAGATAAATCCCAATACATTTTCGTTCCGATTGGTCAAAATACCTAAATGGTTTCTGATACTTTGAAAAAAAAATAATTATCAAAATCGGACAACTGTGTAAAAAGTTATGCGTGGTCCTGAGAAGGTGGAATTGAGAACCTCCTCCTCCAACCTCCTTCTTTTTTTTGTCGGTTAAAAATTATGGACGCACCTTTCGATTTTATTTTATTTATGATACGAAAAAGCATTGTCTAATTTCGTTGCTATTAAATTCTTAGTACTGTCATGATTTTTATGAATAGTTAATCTGTGAAAACATAATGACTGGTCGCGTGTGATTGGTTATGGCGGATCACACCACTTATTGTTAAACCAATAGTAACGATTCCCTCCAAGAATGATTTTTAATGGAGGAATCTGTGTTGAGATGAAAATAGAAAAATTAGGAGGGCATTCATTCTGTCCTGGGTGTTGAAGAAAGTAGATCCTAGAATATTAGTATAACACGAGAGCTGTATTGTGAAAAATAGTACTGTATAGAAAAAATTGTAATAGAAGAAGGAAAGTGATTGTTCTGACTAATAATATAAAGGCGAAAGTTTTTATAAATTTATGGATTGGTTTTTTTCACTCTTACAATCAAAAACTACTGAATGGAGTTTGAGTTGCTTACATATTAGAATAAAACTGTTGTGGAGGGAAATAACAATTAAGGTTCAATCGAAAGCCCTCCGGGTGGTTCAGTGGACTGTATATTAGGGTCGCTATTTCCAGGGGTTCGTGGTTCACTATTCTTGGGGGATCGTGGTTCTTGATGGATCTTGCTGGTTCAGGTTCTTGTCACTTCATACCACTCCAGGAGTTCCGGGGTTCTTGATAGTTCAAGATAGCGGAAGATATACATTTCCCCCGCCCGGCACCGTCGACATGGGTGTCGACCGGGAGAAGGGTAATCGCGGAGGCTGAGGTTCGTGCGGGGAGTGGGGGCGTCAGCGGATGACCAATCAGCGTTAGTCACCACTGACGCCGCGTGGGGCATGTAGCTCCTGTCCGTAACAAAAACGTAAGTCACATTTTTAACGGACGAAGAAAAAACGGAGGAGGTTCTCAATCCGAGACGTATATTTCTTTTTTTTTATGCATGACCACGCATAATATTTACAGAGTTGTCCGATTTTGATAACTCTTTTTTTATTAAAAAGGGCATACTTCCAAGGTACAAAGAACTCTTCAAATTTTGGAGGCACGCTTACAGCGTCTTCGGTCTTTTTCTCGCTATCGGTAGCGTTTTGGCTACAAGTGCCGTATAATATACTATGACAGTATAGTACGAGTACGTTACGTGTCGGTAAATCACTAAAAAATAAGAAAAAAAGTTTTTAACAAAAAATAGAACCGACTCAAAACGCACTAAAAAGTAAAAAATAACGGTGTCATTTAGTTGCTTTTGGTTCCATTTATTTATTTGTTAAAAAAAATTTATCCCAAAATTTCCTTTATTTTAATTTTAATCCCCCGCAGACGAAGGCGCGGCCGTCCACAAGTTTACATTATGTAGTTTCTTATCTATGCTGTATGATGTGTTCTGTATATCTGTAGTATTTATTACAATCGGCCGACATGCGCGCGTGTGCTAAAATAATTTGGACATGAATTACTTCCTGAGGAAATCCTCAAAAACGTATATTCCTCAGCGTCTAAGCATATTTGCCATATATTCACACGATTTTCTGGACTATGACCCATATTTCTACTTTAGAATTGTTCAGTGACAAAGCGTGACTAAAATGAGGTTATTTGTTTATATAATAGTTTTTAAGTTTGCCGCTGCTTTGGTTTCGAGTCAACTAGTGAGTTACTTTTATTTTATATTTGAAATTAAAAACATTTCAATTAAATTTTTTATTTATATAAATGGTCTTCAACTTTTTTTTATCCCCCAACAGCACCGCTCGTCACAGGCTGAGCTAATTACGATAGCGGGAAAGCCTGAGACACAAATCACCGTAAGTTCCATTATAGCACGTTGTACCTATACTACAAGTAATACCCAAATCCTCCGAAAGATATAAGTGTAATTTTATGTATTATACTTTATCCTGGAAATGTCTACAGAAACAATAAGCTACTCTTTGAGCTGAATAACTGAATTTATTATCATATCCAGGAGCACATATTTATTGTATTTTCCTAGCAGCAGGCTTTTGGACTGTAATGAAAATCTATGTTTGAGATCTGTAATGCAGCCTCTGATGTCCATCCTCGAGAGTTCGTGCTTGGCCAAGGTCATTTATGTGTACGGACAGTGTATTAAAAACAACTTTAATTCTGCCAAGCTTTTATATTGATCACATTCACATCAAATGAGCTTCAACTCAATCCTTCTAGCATCAGATCAGCTCAAAAATATTGCATTGTCTCACGATTTATTTGATAGATTATTTTGCATACGAATTTTCAGCTTATTGGAAGTGAGTCAAAATAACTTGCGATATTTCATAACAAAAAGCTTGTAATAAAAATAAAAAAGTTTAAACCACTCACTTATACATGTCTTCTGGCTACTTAACAACATGCAACCCAAGCCACTGAACTCAAAAGCTTCATAGACAAACTCGAATGTAACATTATATACTACGGACAAATACATTTAAGAATAAACTGAAAACATGGCTTGTCGAGAGGTCTTTCTACAGCTATACAGGAGTTATGACAATAAAAATTAAATAATATGGAATATAACATTAAAATTGAATAATTATATTACTAATTGAATTTTTTTTATGAAACAGGAAAATATTATTTCAGAATAATGTATTTATTTTTTATCTAAAAATTATTTTTATTTTTTGTGACGTATAATATGAATATTGATGAATAAATGAATATTAACTATTGACTTAGATCTACTCTCAATTCCCTCAGCCGCACTATGCAACGGGATGTTTACCTAAGTTGAACGCAATTCCATTATCGCCAAATAGAAACTTATTCTCTTTCTTATCAGTTTATCAAAGTTATCCACCAGAAACCAGAATTTCTTATGGATAACTTTGATCTCAGAGAAAATCTCGTTGAATTTTTATATGTTGCAGCAAATACGTGGACCACCTGGAGACGTTGGTCATGATGGATACCCAGGATTGGCTGGACGACCTGGTTTAATGGGTAATAAAGGCGACCCGGGAATATCAGAAATAGAAGGTGATATGCCAGGATTTCCTGGTCCTCCGGGAGCCAAGGGCTTGATTGGTATTACTGGCGCCAAGGGTTTACGAGGACCAAAGGGAGTTCGAGGCGTAAACGATTTCTGCAGGTGTGACTGCAATGGCGTAAGTAAAACACGTGTAGCTTGTAGTTTTATAATTTTGTTTTAAGTTGGTATTTATTTAAGAGTAAGAGTATGGTTTTCTCAGAATGTTTACGCACCTGATCGCCAAGGCCGCTCAACAGCCACTCGCGCCTGCATCGCCCCGGGCTGCTGTGAACCCGAATGCTTCGCCCGGAGGAGTCGCCGAGTAAGTCTCTAACTCACCTTCTTCTTCTTTCTCTTCCCAATGACTCACTTTAGCCAGCCTTATTTTCTCCAAAAGCTTAGCAGGCCGATCAGGTTGTCAACTGCATCCTGGAGTCTTGCTTTGTAGCCAATATAAAGCAGTCTGATACTTTACAGTATCTAAACAAAACGAATATCTGTCCCTTCTTCCCTCATATCTGCTCTGGATAGGTCGGTTCCTGCTAGAATTTAATGATGTTTGTTTAATGCGCAGTACTGTGTTATCAATCCTATAGCTTTTCTCAGCATATGAAGAGTTAAGCGTGAGAGTTTCTTGGTTCAAACTATGCGAGTAACATTAAACATCTTGTGACGAAATAAAATACCCATAAATCTAAAAATTTAAATAAAATTAAATTTCGTATTGTTTGAATTTGAATCGGATTCAAAGTTATATCCATCGGTGAAAACCGTACGAAAATTAAAATATATAATTTATAAATAGTTAGGAGCTCTCCGGAAATCACAGCTATAGTGCGTAAACCATACTTTTCTTTACATTTAAAAATGGTAATGGTACCCGGGTACCTCGTCACTCACATAAGGGTTAACAGATTTTGAGGTTTCGTTTCACTCTGACGTACGAGTAGCAGCAAAATTTTTAAAATTGCTTATATTATTGCATTTCCGTGGAATGTTTTAAATATTTGTTGTCTATCTCTCTGTTTGTCTATCTGTCCGCACTATTTACATGTTCCCTTGAAACTCCTAAACGGCTTGGTCGATCACCAATATGATGACATATCCTTATAGGAAAATCTCTGGGGAGTGTTCTTAGTATAGCAACTTAGGTTATTTAGCTTAGGAAGTGGGTGTAAATGTTGAAAAACAAAACGATGGTAATGTTTAAACGAAAATTTTTCTTGACATAAAATTGTTTAGAATATTAACTTACAGTTCAAATTTAAGCAAAGTATAACATTGGCTTAAATATCGGGCGTAGCAGTAATACAGGACTGTGAACGGCTGGAAGCCGTTCTTCTCCGACCCGAGCATTACTTATATAAATTGAATGTCACAGGCCACGGCCATCTCAATTGGACCGAAAGGCAGCACGGGTGACCCCGGAGAAGCAGGAGATATTGGACCACCGGGCATAAAAGGCGAAAAAGGTGACCGAGGGTTTCCAGGAAGTGGTTATGTCGCAATAGCTGGTAGAAAAGGTTCCGTAGGATTTCCGGGAATGCCCGGTGACATTGGTCCACAAGGTCCGCCAGGTGATCGGGGTCGAAAAGGTTCTCCTGGTGTCTGCATATACGAATATCACTGCAAGGTATAGACCCCTATTGTTACTACCAATTTACTTACTTTACAGGAACAGGGTGAACGAGTTTTGCTCGCTCTTTTTATGCTAGATCGTGAATTTATACTTTAATAATCCCACGTTTTGTAAATAATTTCTGTGATAAATACTTGTGTAAAGTGTCGCACTATCATGTATTCAATACTTCATTTTTACAGTTTTGAAGTATCATTACTTATATACGGGAACTATAAAACTTGATACTCTAATTTCTGTTATGATTCACGAAAAGATATACAGCTAACTCATCCGATAACTTTGTTTTCGTATTTTGATGAACAAGAAGAGCTTAATATATAATATTTAAGTTCAATCCGTAATCAATGTAACGAGTACAAACAACTATAAACGAGACAATCATCATTTCCACAATAAAACATATATACATAACTAGCAGTTGCCCGCGACTTTGTCCGCGTGAAAACCTCTTAGGTACCTTTTTAATTTTAAAGACAGACTTTCATATAAAGTGTGCTCTTTTCCCACTACCCCTCTCAATGTAATCATGCTATTGAATTGTAGCTTATATGTCACGGTTGTCAGTTTACCATAGCAGTGCCATCTATTGATTACTTACTCAATCCAGTCGAAAAGTATCGACATCTGTTAGAATCTTTTGGAGTTAACAGATAATTGTGACTGTCAATTAATTATAGACAAATAATTTGCAATAAAATAAAATTGCGACTATAATTAAAGATCTAAGCTATCTTATCTCTCAAGTTGGACCAAACTGCTTATTGCGTGCAAATTTGAACAAAATCTGTTAAGCGGTTTAGGAGTCCATCGCGAAGATTACATAATATCACGCCTCGCCCATAGGGGTAGGCCACTTGCTACGATCAATGCATATCTCTCTCGATTACTCCAGTTTAATTAATCCTATCATACAAGTTCGTCGGTTTAGGGTACTCTTCCCTTGGCCTTTTACTAGAAAGTCCTGGATTTCGTCTAGGAACATTTCGGTCTTCCTCTTCCAACGGTCCCATTCAATCTCGTCTTACAAATCACTTTCGTAAGTCTATAAAGACCTCCTATAATATTTATACTTAATTAAAATTATCAAAATCGGTTTAGGATAACAATGGCATAGCATCATCCCAGCGCCGACGTCGCTCATCAGCCGCTCGCGTCTGCACTGCCCCGGACTGCTGTGAGCCCGAATGCTTCGCCCGGAGGAGTCGCCGGGTAAGTTATCTCTGTTACGCTTGAAGGACGCTAAGAGGACCATGAGCCGTCGAAGCAAAAAATTTTTTAACAATAAAAATTTTTAACAAAAAATAGTAAAAAATAACTGTGTCATTTAGTTGCTTTAATTTACTTAAGCATATCTATGAAGTCGGTGCCAGCCAAGTTTAAGGAACATTTATTTTACGTAGTAAAGCAGTTTGTGGGTTCTAGGTAACGTTCTTGAAAGTAGAAACCTTGGCTGGCACCGACTCCTAGATATGCTTAAGTAAATTAAAGCAACTAAATGACACAGTTATTTTTTACTTTTTAGTGCGTTTTGAGTCGGTTCTATTTTTTGTTAAAAATTTTTATTTCTTACTTTTTAGTTATTTATCGCCACGTAACGTACTCGTACTATACTGTCATAGTATATTATATGGCACTAGTAGCCAAAAAGCTACCGATACCGAGTTAAAAACCGAAATCGCTATAAGCGTGCCTCCAAAATTTGAAGAGTTCCTTCAATTTCCCCAGGATATCATCAGCAGATCCTCACATGAGGACAATGGGACCACCTTGAATGTATGCCCTTTCTAATAAAAAAAGAATTATCAAAATCGGACAACTCTGTAAAAAGTTATGCGTGGTCAGCTAAAAAAAAATATACGTGTCGAATTGAGAACCTCCTCCGTGTTTTTTCGTCGGTTAAAAAATAGAACCGACTCAAAACAATACAGTTATTTTTAACCGACGAAAAAAAACGGAGGAGGTTCTCAATTCGATACGTATATTTTTTAGCTGACCACGCATAACTTTTTACAGAGTTGTCCGATTTTGATAATTTTTTTTATTTGAAAGGGTATACTTCCAAGGTGGTCCCATTGTCATCATGTTAGGATCTGATGATGATCCAAATTTTATAGACACACTTGCAGCGATTTCGGTTTTTGTGTAAGAATCGGTAGCTTTTTGGCTACAAATGCCGTATAATATACCATGCCGTATAATATAATAAAAAAAGAATTATCAAAATCGGACAACACTGTAAAAAGTTATGCGGGGTCAAAAAAAAAAGATTGTACGTATCGAATTGAGAACCTCCGTTTTTTTTCGTCGGTTAAAAAGAAAATTCAGTAACTTCGTTAATAAAAAGTTATCTTTTTATACATATTATAAAATTAGGCATTTGTCCTGAAAGACTGACTGATACATCAACGAAGCGAAATCTACAAGCTTATAGTAATTTCAATGTGAAATTCATGTCAATCACTAGGCTATGAGGGAAGGACGTATTTTACGTTTCTGCAGATAATACAGCGATTTGTTTAGACAGTTATGAATATTAAAGAAGACTATTTTATTACAGAACGTCGAAACCTCATACTTTTCTGAAAATGAACGTTTAAGAGGATTTCCGGGACCTCGTGGTAGAAAAGGTCAGCCGGGCTTCCCCGGTCCACAAGGACCAAAAGGAGTATCAGGGGTTCCAGGAGTGCGAGGTTACGTCGCCGTCCGAGGACCTATAGGTGATAATGGTGCCATTGGTATACGTGGCCCTGATGGACCTCCAGGTATGCGAGGTCGAAGGGGTCGAAAAGGTGAACCTGGATTTTGCGAACCTGAATGTTGCAAGGTTTGTTTTTTAATATTAATCTTACATTATAATCTAAAAATTAAAAACAAATGTTTTATTTTGTTTTTTTTTTTCTTCGTGGCAACAGTAAAGATTTTTAAAGCGAGATCTTTAACGGTGGTAAGAGTTATCACTAAGTAGTAACTGGCGAATAAGAAAATTATTAGTTCACATTATATTAATTCAGATACATTTGCAGCGGAGCTTGCCTCGTAGAGACCAATTCCATCCTCACCATCTTGATGGTTGGTCTTCTACGACATCAAGATTCTCTAGAACTTTTCTGCCATGAACCTGCAAATTGTGGAATCAACTTCCCGCCCGGGTTTTTCCTGGGAATTTTAATATGGGGGTATTTAAGGGGCGTATTAACTCTTTTTTCAAAGGCTGGCAACGCACTAGCAATGCTTCTGGTGTTGCAAATGTTTCTGGGCGGCGGTAATCGCTTAACATCAGGCGACTCGCATGCGTGTTTGCTCGCTTTTTATCGATAAAAAAAACCTTGTATACTGAGGAAAATAGTAATTAAAAATCGGCCAAATGTGAGTCATTTTAACAGTAGTAGTTTTAACATTCTCTTATTAAAATGTAAGTCCTCACATTTAAAAAAAATTATATTTGAAACCTCAATATCATTTTTTAAGACCTATCGATAGATCTAAGTCTGGGGAATCCCAATTCAAAATTTATTAATTTTTTTTCTATTTTTGTTTAAGAACCTAAATGCGGTTCACAGAATATATCTCTTACCAAGTTTCAACAGAATATTTCTCGGAACCCTATAGTTTGGGATCGGAAAAAAGTGTTTCTACCAGTGTGTCGACCTATGGTTTGGCATATGCCTGACAAACTTTCAACTTTAATAAAGTCCCCTTCATCCCTGCTAATCAATAAAGTGTTAGCATTTTAAAATATTGGAATATGTTACCATAGACAATATTATATGATATCATCTATGGTAACGTAAGGTAATCTTCTGTTTGAGAAATGATTCGAAATTACTTGGTTCCAGGCCATAAAATAAAAGACAAGAATTGACATGTTAGAATAGTCGAATAGTGTATGGCACTATTCTTTTGGTTGTTACACAGTATGCATATTATTATTATAATTGAGTGGTTTTGTAATTCATTTAAAAAGAGCATGTGTCGAGTTTTTCTGGCAGCGTCTTTTCTCGTCACGGACTGCTTTTCCGATGCGGCGGTAGATAAAAGAATAAAATGATTTGACATCAGAATATTAAAATCCCGCTGCAACCAACACAAGGGTAAACTATCTGTACCTGTAAGCAGATCAGCACATTTTGGGAATAGTGTGTTTCATCATCATCATCATTATCAGCCTATTTAACGGTCCACTACAGAGCCAGGTCTTCCTCCTTATCGGAGAGGAGATATGGAGCGTACAACCACCACGCTGCTCCAATGCGGGTTGGCGGGCTTAGGGTGATAATGTTTCATTTATTAACGATCACTATCAGATGTTGATGATAGTGACCGGGACCGACGGCTTAATGTGCTCTCCGAGGCACGAGGGTGTAACACCACCAACTTCCAGACTTGGAATGTAATGAACATTTCATAGAAGAATGAAAAAGCTCAGAATTATTCCATGAACCGACCCAGGAATCGAACACAGGACCTCGTGATCGAAGCCACATAGGCTAACCACTAGACCAACGAGGCAGTCTGTTTGTGTGTTTATTATCACATATTATATAAAAAAAACTACCTGCAAATATAGCAAGTATCAAGAGTTTCAATATAATTATTTGAACATATGGTGCAAGAGCGTTTGATAGACAAAACTTTTTACACGATTCAGGAATATGCAAATAGGTATAGGATTTTTATCTTCTTACTCTATTTGACATTTTAATAGTTTCCTATTGTTTTAATTATTACATGCACTTTAATGCCTGTTATCGGCGAACATTATATCTTTTTAATATAACAAGACCTATGTACATTGAATTGTAATGTTTCAAGCAAATAAATAATTTTGATTGGACAAACCCAGACTATTTTTCATGTTTACATATGGGAGGCTAACACTACTTGTTCTATCAACAGTATGTATGATATTACTTTTACACATCTATCTCTGTGTTGCAGATGTACTTCAAATCTGATGATGAAGGAGACGAAGAAGACTACAGTGAAGTAGACCCTGAAGGAAACACAGAAGATAGAGCAGATATTCGCAGCTATCTATTTAACGTTGACATTACATTAGAAAATCGAACTTTGACTATCTCTAAATATTTGTAAATTACTTGTAGGTATATATTTATATAAATAATAATAATTAAAAGTAAAATTACTTCAAATTTTATTATTTTCCATTTCTCATTTTCTTTCATTTTACTATTTGAAAGTTTCGTGTGAACCTCTAAATTAAAATTATAATTTTAATGGCCTCCGTAGGGCAGCTGCATGCACTGTGAATTTATAAGATGGGAGGTCCAGGTCCTAGGTTCGATTCCCGGCTGGGCCTGGTCTGACTGGTGGGAGGCTTCGGCCGTAGTTGGTTACTAGCCTAACAAAGACGTATCGCCAAGTGATTTAGCGTTCCAGTATGATGTCGTGTAGAAACTGAAAAGGAGCGTGGAGTTCATCCTACTCCTAAGTTTTACCTTGCTTCCATCTTAGATTGCATCATCAGTTACCATTGAGTGTGGTTGCAGTCAAGAATTATCCTATTATAGTTTCACCCGCGTTCCCATTCCCGTAAACATTTGGGATACAAAGTACGTGTTATTTTGATATATAAACTGACGTCAAAGTTGTGTAAGTAAATTAAAGTAACTGAATAACAAAATTATTTTTTACTTTTTAGTGTATTTTGAAGTACTTTTATTTTTGTATTAATGTTTTTTACCAACGATAATGTTATTTGAGAAAACGTAAAAAAGCTTACATGATGACGTCTTATTTCTTTTTACCCGACTGCGTCAGAAGGAGGGTTATGTTTTTCGAGCGTATGTATGTATCCATGTATGTATGCATGTATGTATGTATGTCCATTTCTTCGGCACACGCTACAGCCTAAACGGCTGAACGGATTTTGTCATGTGAGGTGTCGTTGAATTTGTCAAAATTGTGGTAGTGACATAGGCTATATAAATTTTCAAAATGGCGGCTGTAAATGGGGGAAAAAAGGGAGGATGTGTGTATTTTTTTCTCTTATCTTAGCAATATGGATACCAATTGAAAGGTCGTAAAAAGACCATTTCAAAAATATAAATATCATATCATGTTCAAATTACTTTTTTAACAAAAAATGGCAAAAAGTGTACTAAGTGTACCGTATCATTTCTATATCATAAACTAAAACTAAACTGAAAAAAGAAAAACAAGGATCAATATATCTGTATAAAATTCTTTTTCTATTATATCTTTTTATTTTCTAATTTTGGTAAATCTTTCTTTCCCCGCAGGTTAAAGTATTTTGTCCCTGTTTACAGCACCATAAAGTATTTAGAATTTTATACAGATATAGTGATCCTTGTTTTTCTCTTTTCAGTTCATAACTTCTAAGCAGTCGGGTTTTTTGTTTTTATAATAATAATTTTATCATTTGAGGACTTATAAACAAAAATAAAATGAAAATGAAAATCAAAATTTTTAATAAATTTTTTTACATGCATTAAACCTACTGGACACCTTTTAAACAACGTCCCAAACTACATTGGTAGGTCCGTCCACTGCGCCTATGACGCTACTGTACCTATTAAATTTTTTATTTTTTTGTTAGTCTTTCTGTTTGTTCTGGAAAATATTTATAACTACTAATCTTATTGTAAATTATTATTGTATTAGCCAGGCTCATGAAGAGAAATATAAAAATTACCTAATATAGGTTAATTCGAACTTCAATTTTTATTAATATATTTCGCACTTTTGAAAGTCAAGCTTGTCAGTACGTAGTAATTCAACCACCGGTTCGGAAGGCGGATCTCCTGAGAATTTGTTTCCTGATATTCCTACGAAAACAGAATTTAAGCGATTGAACCCACGGGCATCTGTTAGTAAATGTATAAGCATCGCGTAAGACCCGAATGATAATACACAGCGCAAGATAAGCGAGTATAGGGTCACTTTTGATAATGGATGGAATGGATGATGGAAATAAAACTTCGATGATTTATCGCATTTTAGTACTATAAGAAAAAAATTTAACAAAAAATAGATTCATAACGCACTAAAAAGTAAAAAATAGCTGTGTCAGTTAGTTGCTTTAATTTACTTAGTCATATCTAGGAGTCGGTGAGCAAGTTTAGAGGTTCGAATTGAGAAACTCCTCCGTTTTTGTTTGTCGGTTAAAAATAGATTTATTTGTTGAAAGTGTTGATGCAGTCTAAGAGATATTTTATCTTTACATAATTTCTAAAGATTTCGTTTGAAGAAGATTACATTTATGCATTCTGTTTCATATTTGTGGCTCTAATTTCAATGTGGCTTCTCCTCGAATTTACAAAATTCATGTTATTTTAAATAGCAGACGTGTTACGTGCAGCCAAGTCAAGGACGCTGCCGTGTAAGCGATGGCCTAAAAACCTGCACACTGAACCAGTCGCACGAGGCGCTGACACGGCAAGATGTACATGCAAGTCTCACGTGAACCGCTGCTACCTCTAAAGTTAGGAGCCTACGAGAATCACTTCTTGATCGATCGCCAATCGGTAGTCACCTTAGGCTTAACTAGGATGTAGAAGATCAATCGTGATCTTTAGTATGTAGATGATCAATCGTGATCTTTAGTATGTAGAAGATCAATGGGGATCTTTAGTATGTAGAAGATCAATCGGGATCTTTAGTATGTAGAAGATCGATCGTTGATCTTTAGTCATGTAAGTTTTATTATATTGTAATTTTTTTTTCTATCATTTATTTATTTACATTTCTTTTTAAATTTTCAACAATGCTATATAAAACAATTATAAAAACACTATTAAAAATTTATAAAAAAATCATTCCGCCTGCTGCGGGGCCCGGGGGTCCAAGCAACCGGTGGTCAGGGCTCCAGAGTGAGGAACCTCCTCACAATACGCGCCGTTTCAATAATTACTGCCTTCTGTATCCGACCCTTGATCCAACAATTAAGCGAAAGCTTTTTAAGATGTTGGTCAAAGCTTTTCGCTATAAGAACGTTGACTGAAACGACTATAGGAACAATCATTGTTGAATCAACATTCCACATGACGGTAATCTCATGAGCAAGGTCCAAGTATTTTGATACTTTTTCCTTTTCAGCTTTCACCAGATTATCATCATGTGGAACAGTAATATCAACAATCATTGCACGGTGCGTTAATCGATCAATTATCACTATATCAGTTCTATTGGCTACAGTGATAATTGTTCGATCCCAGTAGAGCACTGCTATTTTCAAGAACTGACGCTGGGTCGTACCTATAGTAAGGCACCTCAAAATCGACAAGGCCATACTGAAGAGCAAGTTGTTGGTGGATTATCTTGGCTACTTGATTATGTCCGTGCAAGTATTCGCCATTAGCAAGATGAGAACACCCGGAAACTATATGTCTAAGGGATTCCCCAGGTTGATGACACGCTCGACATATGTCTAGAGTGCCATCTTTCATAATATGTTTCCGGTAGTTTCTCGTCTTGATAACCTCGTCCATAATTGCACAGACAAAACCCTCGGTTTCCCCAAAGAGGTCACCGAATTGCAACCAAGATACAGATGTTATTTGATCTACATCCGGTCCCGTGAGGGCCTTGTAGAAACCTCCATGCAACTCCTTACTCTTCCATATCGCCACACGATCTGAGTTACTAATTACTTTAGGCTTACGCCAGTTCTCTTTGCCAAGGGATAGTGGGGTAAAACCCTTGTCCACTGCAACGACATCCTTATGCATACCCACATTTATCTTGAGAAAATAATCTCTGAGATTGCACACCTCACGATTATGGAGGTTCTTGGCATTCAAGAAACCACGTCCCCCACACTTGCGTGGGAGGTACAATCTCATTACAGATGAACGTGGATGGTGCATCCGATATGACGTCAGCAGTTTGCGGACTTTACAGTCCAGGGAGTCCAGTTCAGTTTGAGTCCACTTTAGAATGCCAAAAGAGTATATGAGTAAGGGCATGACCCAGCTATTGTAGGCACGCACCTTATTACCACCTGATAAAAGACTTTTTAGGACTTTTTTCAGGCGGCCAAAGAACCGTTCCTGCACTAGTTGTTTCATATTCCCTACCTCAATACCGAGTGCTTCTGACATTCCAAGGTATTTATAGGTCTCCCCTTCGCAAATGGTTTGAGAATAATAGTTTCTGAAAGTACTATATTCTCAGAGCTCACAACTCTACCTCGCTCGATATTGATTACCGCACACTTGTCTACCCCAAATTCCATCCTTATGTCACTGCTAAAGGTTTGAGTGATCTTCAACAATGACACAAGGTCTGAACGCTTTGATGCATACAGTTTGAGGTCATCCATATAAAGCAAGTGAGATATGAGTTCACCACCCCTGCGAAGGCGAAAGCCTAGCCCTGAATCCATCAGCAAAGTACTGAGAGGATTAAGAGCTAGGCAAAACCATAAAGGGCTCAAACTATCGCCCTGGAAAATACCCCGCCTAATCCCTATCGGTTCTGTCAATTCAGAACTCTCAGAGATGCCTGGATGATTAAGGACTGTCATCCACTGACTCATGCACGACTCGAGAAAAGAGCATAGGGTTGCATCGACCTTGTACAACCGCATGACCTCCATGAGCCATGAATGAGGCACTGAATCATAGGCCTTCTTATAGTCAATCCAAGCAGCTGTGAGATTTTTTCTGTTTCGCCGAACCTGCTGGCAAATAGCAGTGTCAATGAGGAGCAGTTCCTTCGTACCACGAGACCGGGCCTTGCATCCATTCTGTGTTGGGGCCAAAATATTATTTGCATTAATATGCATTGTTATTTTTGATGTTAGAATGGATGTAAGGAGCTTATAGATGGTAGGTAAGCATGTAATCGGTCGGTAGTTTTTGGGATCCGTGGTACTTCCGGATTTGTATAATAGGAACGAGACACCAGTTGTTAGGAATGTCGGTAGCGATCCAATGTCAACGGCGCTTTGGAATTGCATTGCCAAGATTGAATGCGCACTACGGAACCATTTCAACCAGAAGTTGTGCAATCCATCCGGACCTGGACATTTCCAGTTGGAAGCCGGCCGAATTGCACAACCTACGTCTTCCGCAGTTATGGTTATTGGAACCATTTGTTCTACCATCGCGCATTTCTCCTTGACAATACTCATCCAAACGCCGGTTGTGTGATCAATGGGGGCCGACCAGATGCTACGCCAGAAATCTGACATAGCATCAGAAGTCGGAAACTCTCCATTAGTCACACAAAAACTAGATTACTCCCAGTTCCTATATACTTTCCGTTGGTCACTTTGAAAGATCCGATTCTGATAGTATCGGTCATTGCGCTCTTTATATCGCCTGATACGTTTTGCCCATGCATAGACTTTCTGCTTCAAGAGGTCAATGCGTTCCGTGACACAGTCCAAGTACTGGGACGGACGTGTATCAGTCCCAGCAAAAGCCTGGTTCACGAATCGCATGATCCTAGGGCGGTTATTGCCGTCCTTAAAGCAGATTAGCTTAGCAATGAGAGTTCTAGCCAGTGTGATACGCCTTTCGATTCTGGTCTGCCAAGCTGGAGCTTGACCCGTACTCTGCCGGGCCGTGCGTGGTTCAGGGAATCTAACTCCCGCGATTCGACACGCCGCAACGGCACCACAGATCGAATGCGTATCACTTAGGTCCTCAGATGTTAAAAGGTAATTACCTAATATCTGGTCTAGAACCCCCACTAATACCATATTTCGTCTATGAATAGGCAAGGCATAACGTGGTCTTAAATTAAGAGGCATATACCTGTACATCAGAATCGCATCCTCCAAAGTTCTCCTCAGTTGCTCATCATCCTGGTTACTTACTATCAGATCGATACCACTCTGTAACTCCTCTTGGATGTTATTTTGCAATGCTGGGTTCTTAGTTGGTATTGCATGCTGAGGTAAGTTACAAGTAGTATTAACCTGTGGTAGAGTTGAACGCAGCCGTTCAAGTAGAGCCTCATCCAGCAGATGACGTCGCTGGATGGCCCGTACTTGATCCGCCAATCGTTGTGCAGTCAAGGTCACCGTTGGTTCAAGCGCCTGAAACAGAGACAGCATTCTTGCACGGTACGCAGTGAGGTTAGTTCCCCCCTCTGTCGCCCCGTAGTACGCACGCATGTCACTCTCATTCATATTATGAGACCATCTCATGCGGCGCACTATACCACCGGCAGCGGGAGCATTCGCGGGGGCCATCGGCTCCTGTTGCCCTAAGCTAGCTGGTGGCCCGTCGTCCGTCGTCGTTTTGCGCCGTGTGGTGACGCCCCGATGTGTCCTCCGAGCTGGAGGGGGCGTCACATCCCTCGCAGATGATGGCGGGGTCCCATACTCGTCCGACGGCGGTGACGACGACGACGATGTTCTATGTATTGGTTGTGCGCCTTTTGCTCTGCCGCCACCACGTCTCATTTTTATAATATACCTTTGTGTGCATTTTTATTTATAATTTTGTGTGTTAGTTAGCTGTTATTTTGATATTTTTGCGAATTATTTATATATATTTGAAATTATTTTATAGATTTGATGTTATGTTATGTAATTAATTATTAATTAAATAATTATTACGTATCGTTGCATTTCTTTTCTAGCCCCTAGCTGCCCCTTAAATGTAAGTGGCGCAGCCTAGTGATTAGTCGAATAGCTAGATTAGAGTTGTCGACTATATCGAACCTACGGGAGCAGCCGCGGCCAGGAGAGGAAGTATCTGTATTTCTTTCCGGGCCCCTAGCTGCCTCCTAAACGTAAGCCGCGGCCAGGAGAGGAAGTATCCGAACATTGATACAGCAGAGAAATGCAGACGATTTGGTAAGTACCTAGATCTTACTAGAGTTGCTCGCCTTTCCTAACTATAGTTTCCTTATTCGCCTAAATTTAATTGAATTTTTCCTTCTGTTGAAACATTTAAAAATTTTAGGTTATTTAATATTAGAATCTTATTCGCCTAAATTTAATTGAATTTTTCCTTCTGTTGAAACATTCAAAAACTTTAGGTCATTTAGTATTAGATTCTTATTCGCTTAATTTAATTGAATTTTTCCTTCTGTATAAACTTTCAAATATTTTAGGTCATTTAGAATCTTGCAAATTGATGCAATAGGAATTAAACATGATTTATATAGAATGTTTAACATACCTTGTCGTAATATAGAACTTTAATTTAAATTGAGTTCATTTATTAAATTAAGTTGAAAAATATTAGTAAGAAGTAGTAGGTACCAAATCGGGTACAAGATTAGACAATAGGTAGCCTGCAAATTAAATTAATCAAATTATAGATGGCGGATTTTGAATTCGTATTTATCATTATCGATTAATAAATCATTATCTCGAATTTGATTCTCACATTTTGTAGTAATAGTTATATATAGAAATAATTATATTTTCACATTTTTATAAAAATTGTATGAATTACAATTATAAAAAAATGTCTTATTAATATCCATAATTCCATATGTAATATTATATAATAGAATTCTTCGCAGTTTGTGCATTTGTATGACTAATTATGTAGTTGCGAAATTCATTAAAGAAAAGTCGCGATTCGATTTTATTCGTTTAGAAACTTTATTAAACGATATCCTAAAAAAATATTCTACATACTGCTAGCACAAAAATGTGAAACTCCTTTATGAAAGAATTATTTTTTCATTATTTTACTATAGCATAATTTTCTTCAATAATTTATTACAGCTTTGTATAACGGTCAAGCTCTTTTATCTCAGAAATGTTTAACTACCTAAGAGGTATGAAAAGTGCTAAATTCTTCTTTGCACCATAATGACGTATAGAACATTGTACGTGACTTTACCTACTACTTTACTATTGAAACAAAACGTAAATTATTTAGAACATTTCCAAAATTTGTACGCAAAAAAAAGGATAAAAAGGATAAATAACTTTTCCTTACAATGCCCTTTAGGTTCAGTATTAAGTAGATATTAACATCTAGGTATTGCTTACGATTACGTAATACCTATACGAGTACGACATTGAAATCGCGCGTACGCATTAACTAATATAAATTAGGTTTCGAGTTAATCAGGACAGTCTTAGTAGACTCGTATTTTTCGCTATTCTGAAATAATAAGCAGTATCGTCAAGACTCTTTGCAAGTCAGTCAAAACTTAATAAAATCAGATTAGAAGCCTACAGATCCAGGAAGAGGTTAAAGATGACCAGCAGCTTACCACTCTTCAAGAATTTCAGCCAACTTGCAGTACCTCTGATACAAGATGTCAAGCACTGTTCCTTGAATTCCCATATTCATCGAGACGAACTCCAAAGGCTATCCGGAGCTCCATACTATACTATACATATACTATCTATAAAATCTTCTACAACGTCTGGATAATCATCCCAGTCCAGTTATATTACATCACACGACAACATCTAAGTACTGACACCTCATACAATCGGGTACATGTGCACTCATCGCTAACTTCCGAACGCTACGCAAAAGATGGTTGGGTAGAAGATTGCAGCTCGTTGAAGCACCGCATGAAGTTCAAGTATTCAGCAACATCGACTCCATCGACTCTCACGTATGCCTACCAGTGACCATTTCGGACAGGCCCTGCAATAGTCGCTATTCTACGGGGGGAGGTGTTACGTGCAGCCAAGTCAAGGACGCTGCCGTGTAAGCGATGGCCTAAAAACCTGCACACTGAACCAGTCGCACGAGGCGCTGACACGGCAAGATGTACATGCAAGTCTCACGTGAACCGCTGCTACCTCTAAAGTTAGGAGCCTACGAGAATCACTTCTTGATCGATCGCCGATCGGTAGTCACCTTAGGCTTAGATAGGACGTAAAAGATCAATCGTGATCTTTAGTATGTAGAAGATCAATCGGGATCTTTAGTATGTAGAAGATCAATCAGGATCTTTAGTATGTAGAAGATCAATCGTTGATCTTTAGTCATGTAAGTTTTATTATATTGTAATTAATTATTAATTAAATAATTATTACGTATCGTTGCATTTCTTTCCTAGCCCCTAGCTGCCCTCTAAATGTAAGTGACGTGATTTCACGTATGTTTATGTTTCTTATCTAGTTAAATTTCATCCAGTAAGTTACAATCTACCGCTGCGCGCGCGCGTGTTTACTTCACAGCGGCGATATGCCCGCTGTGTCAGGCGATTCTCAAATTGGCAAATATTTTTGGATACTAAGGCTTACAGACTGGTGCAGTGAATGCGTTGCGATTTCTTGATTGTCTGCTCCTCTTTGTTTTCCCATTGCATCATTCTCAGTATGCCTAGATGGGTAGAAAATTTAATAAGAACACGTGGAGGAAATACGCGATATTAATCACCATTTTTCTAATTTAAGTAATTGTTATTTTTATATTAATTTTCACTTTTCCCGGTTACATGAAAAGTTCAAAAATGTACCATTTTCCACAAATACCCTTTACTCGCAAAATCTGTTCTTAATGTCATCTTATTTTAAGTAAAACAAATGAAACTTTAAATAACAAAAGAAGTGTAAGTAGATTTTAAAATAAAACCATATTTTTTTAATTATGGACCTTTTTTTATGTTCCGCTAAATATGTCACTGTGTTTATTTGAATAATACAACAACTTAAACGATTTGAAAATAGAGGTAAATATTGTAACTTGTAGATAACGCTTCCAGTTTGAGTTAAACCTAAGAAGTATTCTTAGTATCTAAAGATTTTTGCAATATATTCACGGAGTTCGCTCGCCAAAGATCGATATTTAGTTTGAAATTGTTAATACAGTGATAATTCGCAATTAAAATGAGATTATTTTTTGCCCGACTGCGTCAGAAGGAGGGTACTGTTTTTATTTGTATATTATTACTTTTTATGTTTGTGGCGGATTTAGTTTCGAGTCAGGTAAGTCATAATTTGAACGCCAAAACGTTTTCATGAGTAGGACACCACACAGTATCTATCTGATCTTTTAAACTTAGATTTCTGTTAGTTGGTTCGAATCTATACATAGCTATATAAGCAAAATACCACTGACGCTCTCGTTATGAGGTCTCTGAAACAATTGTCAAGGCTTTAACTTTAAAATGTGCCAAATGATCGGGAAACAATATATCATGAATACGTAAAAGTTTGAATGATCATGCTACGCCACATTTACAAACTCGCTTTGCAGCCCCTTGCAGGAGTTGAACGCAATATGACCACACATAAAACTGATACCTCTGATCTACCAAAAAGTCACTGACGTTTTATTTGTCGCAGAAAATAGTCGTACGTGGACGACCTGGACCTACCGGTGAAACTGGAATTCCAGGAATACCCGGATCACGCGGTCCAAAAGGTGATAAAGGTGAACCAGGTATATTAGAAATAAAACGTAATAGGCCCGGCCCTCCTGGATCCTTCGGTGACATGGGGTTGATCGGTGGTCCCGGTTCAAAAGGTCTACGGGGCTATAATGGTCTTCCAGGTGACAATGATTTCTGCAGATGTGATTGCAAAGGCGTAAGTAAAAAATCGTAGATTTTATTTACAAAAACAATATACTATATTACATAAATTTTATTTTAGTTCAATCCTTTTATATGGGTCCTTTTAAATGGTTTCCGCAGAATAAATACATATCTCCACGCCGACATCGCTCATCAGCCGCCCGCGCCGCCTGCATCGCCCCGGGCTGCTGTGAGCCCGAATGTTTCGCCCGGAGGAGTCGCCGAGTAAGTTATCTCTGTTACACTTGAAGAATACAAAGAAGTTCCAATCTTGAGCTGACGTTGATCATCAGCCGTTCGCGTCTGCGCCGCCCTGGACTGTTGTGAGCCCGAATGCTTCGCCCGGAGGAGTCGCCGAGTAAGTTATCTCTGTTACACTTGAAGAATACAAAGAAGTTCCAATCTTAAGCTGACGTTGGTCACCAGCCGTTCTCGTCTGCGCCGCCCTGGACTGTTGTGAGCCCGAATGCTTCGCCCGGAGGAGTCGCCGAGTAAGTTATCTCGGTTACACTTGAAGAATACAAAGAAGTTCCAATCTTGAGCTGACGTTGATCATCAGCCGTTCGCGTCTGCGCCGCCCTGGACTGTTGTGAGCCCGAATGCTTCGCCCGGAGGAGTCGCCGAGTAAGTTATCTCTGTTACACTTGAAGAATACAAAGAAGTTCCAATCTTGAGCTGACGTTGGTCATCAGCCGTTCTCGTCTGCGCCGCCCTGGACTGTTGTGAGCCCGAATGCTTCGCCCGGAGGAGTCGCCGAGTAAGTTATCTCTGTTACACTTGAAGAATACAAAGAAGTTCCAATCTTGAGCTGACGTTGGTCATCAGCCGTTCTCGTCTGCGCCGCCCTGGACTGTTGTGAGCCCGAATGCTTCGCCCGGAGGAGTCGCCGAGTAAGTTATCTCGGTTACACTTGAAGAATACAAAGAAGTTCCAATCTTGAGCTGACGTTGATCATCAGCCGTTCGCGTCTGCGCCGCCCTGGACTGTTGTGAGCCCGAATGCTTCGCCCGGAGGAGTCGCCGAGTAAGTTATCTCTGTTACACTTGAAGAATACAAAGAAGTTCCAATCTTGAGCTGACGTTGGTCATCAGCCGTTCTCGTCTGCGCCGCCCTGGACTGTTGTGAGCCCGAATGCTTCGCCCGGAGGAGTCGCCGAGTAAGTTATCTCGGTTACACTTGAAGAATACAAAGAAGTTCCAATCTTGAGCTGACGTTGATCATCAGCCGTTCGCGTCTGCGCCGCCCTGGACTGTTGTGAGCCCGAATGCTTCGCCCGGAGGAGTCGCCGAGTAAGTTATCTCGGTTACACTTGAAGAATACAAAGAAGTTCCAATCTTGAGCTGACGTTGGTCATCAGCCGTTCTCGTCTGCGCCGCCCTGGACTGTTGTGAGCCCGAATGCTTCGCCCGGAGGAGTCGCCGAGTAAGTTATCTCTGTTACACTTGAAGAATACAAAGAAGTTCCAATCTTGAGCTGACGTTGGTCATCAGCCGTTCTCGTCTGCGCCGCCCTGGACTGTTGTGAGCCCGAATGCTTCGCCCGGAGGAGTCGCCGAGTAAGTTATCTCTGTTACACTTGAAGAATACAAAGAAGTTCCAATCTTGAGCTGACGTTGGTCATCAGCCGTTCTCGTCTGCGCCGCCCTGGACTGTTGTGAGCCCGAATGCTTCGCCCGGAGGAGTCGCCGAGTAAGTTATCTCGGTTACACTTGAAGAATACAAAGAAGTTCCAATCTTGAGCTGACGTTGATCATCAGCCGTTCGCATCTGCGCCGCCCTGGACTGTTGTGAGCCCGAATGCTTCGCCCGGAGGATACGCCCTCTAACAAGCCAAACCATTTGCTTTACGTTCTATTGGACTGTAACTTAGGAATTCATAAAAATAAGTAATGAAAATGAATGCTAATTTATAAAAAAAATCATTATAGTTACTTAGCTCAGTTAACCCATCCCACGTCTAATAAAATTAATGAGATTTGCCAGAATATCCAAAATTAAGTAACTAACATTTTTCGAGTCTATCTGTTTATGCCCATCTCAGAAACTGTCTTTAATTTCGTGTGAACAAAGTTACAGGTAAAAAGTTTTATTAATATTTATATCTAAATTAATATTAGTAAAAACTTAATAAAGTATTTTATGGTGCAGGCAATGGGCACAGTATTTGGACCGATAGGTCACCCGGGAGCTATCGGAGATGCAGGAGATACTGGACAAGCAGGTCTAAAGGGTGAAAAAGGCGATCCAGGGTACCCAGGAACTGGTTATGACGATTTACCTAATCGCAAGGGTCGCATGGGATATCCGGGAGTGGTTGGTGAATATGGTCCAACAGGACCACCAGGTGATCGGGGTCGAAAAGGTGCTCCTGGTGTCTGCGTATTCGAATATCACTGCAAGGTATAGACTATTGTTACTACTAGAGTAAATTAGATTAAAGTACAATACACACGGTAAGTTTCATCAAAATCGATTAAGTAGTTTTTGAGATAGAGAATTTTTATGTTTTTATCTTTGTGGAGGCATATCTCCGGAACTACAATTGCGATTTGTGTAATTCTTTTTGTGTTGTACTAGGAATTGTTCAACTTAGGGAATACTGTAAGTTTCATCAGAATTGGTTCAGTAGTATTTGCGATAGGGATTTTTTTACGCATGACTTTTCACTGAATTGTCCGATTTTGAAAATTCTTTTTTTATTATTAGAAAGGGTATACTTCAAAAATGGTCCCGCAGTCATCATGTTAAGATCTGATGATGAGTTCCTGGTTAAATCGAAGGAACTCTTCAAACTTTATAGACATGCAGCAATGTCGGTATGGACTGGCGAATATTGGTACTCATATTTTAGAACGTGTAGGGTTTACATATGTCCGTTGACGATAAACCACTAAAAATTATGAAAAAAAAATTAATAAAAAATTGAACCGACTTCAAAATGCACTGAAAAGTAAAAAATAAATGCGCCATTTACTTAGTTACTTTCATTTACGTAACCATATCTATGAAGTCGGTCCATCTAATGGAGAGTCAGTCGTGACTGCCAAATACCTACGAAACTATGCCAAAATTTTATTATTAAAAATGGCGCAGGATAACAATGGCATAGCCTCATCTCTGCGTCGACGTCGCTCATCCGCCGCCAGCGCCTGCGCCACTCCGGGCTACTGTGAGCCCGAACGCTTCGCCCATAGGAGTCGCCGAGTAAGTTATCTCTGTTACATTTGAAGGACGTAAAGAAGACCCATCCTTGCGCCTGCGCTGCGCGGGGCTGCTGTGAGCCTGAGTGTCGTGCCCGGAGGAGTTGTCGAGTAATTTATCTCTGATAGACTTGTATAAAGGACAAAGTAAAATAGATGTGATTGTTTAAAGAGGTCACATATAATTGAGATATGCGACCTTTTCACTATATAAAAAATAGTGCATTTATATTATATACTTTGAATATGGGATGTCCAGCTCGACGCAAGCACGAGCGAGCCGGGCAACGAATATTCAAATATAAGATATTATATTTATCTTCTATCTTATATAGGCGTATACCTTCATTAAGTTATTTAATGCTGATATCATCTTACGAGGTAATTTAAAGTAACATACAATTTTATTACAGGACATCGAATACTTTCGTGAAAATCTAAATTTTAAAGGATTTCCGGGACCTCCTGGTAGAAAAGGTCAGATGGGAATCCCTGGTCCAAAAGGTTTAAAAGGAGATGTAGGGGAACCAGGAGTGCGAGGACCTCAGGGTGATAAAGGTAATAAGGGATCCAAGGGCCTTCCAGGACATGTGGGAGAGCAAGGTCCGAGAGGACCTAAGGGTGAACCGGGAGTATGCGCACCTGAATGTTGCAAAGTTAGTCTTGTTTATTTATATATTATATAATGCTATGATAAATTAAATACTTTTTGTAAAACGAGCTTCTAATGGTCAAAAATCAGAAAAATTCCTGATAAGATCATAATTTTATGCCAAAAGAAATGTACTTATCTAATTAGAATTTTTTAGATCTTATGATAGCCAGAATTTTATGTTTATTAAAAGCCGATCGTGCATCAGCTTGTGCTTGTAACTAAAAAGCAGATCTACTGAATAAGTAAGTAAATTAAAAAGTGTAATTCCCCATTATTAAATATAGCAAAGAACCACCGCAAGGAATCTGACTTTCTAATGAAAAAACAGCATTGAAATCAGTCCATCCGTTGGAACGCTACGATGCCACAGATAGACACACATACACACAGAAAGACACATATCGACGTCAGAATTTTAACTCCCCTTTTGTCATGGGTTAAAACCACGATTTTTGTTTAGTATATTTTTATTTAAAATTTAATTATTTTTTTATTAAAATCCGTTCACCCGTTGTCGAGATTACAAAACATTCATAAAATTCTATTATGTGAAAAATTTGCTTGCTTAAATTACAAATACAATTATTTTATAAATAATATTTATTTATATAGAAATTACCTGGTAAGGTTAGAAATTAGAATAAACTTAGGTTTACCCGACTAACCCAATCATTTACTAACTCACCGAGGTGTATCCAATGCTTATCTACTTGGTAATGTTAGATTATTTACTGAAATTAAAAGCTACGGTCATATAAAGCTTTTATTATAAAAAAAATACGAAAACAGCATTTCCAACCTAGCCTAACATTAGATTTTAACTCTGAGAAATGCGTTAAAAAAACGCACCCGTTCCGAAAACAGGGCGGCTAAAATAGCTCTGTTTCCGAGGCGGTATGTGGGACTCACCGGAGAATACCCACTAAACCCAGCGATGTTCCGTCGCTTCGCCTGGTGACTGGATCCCGGAAGCATCGTAAATCTTCCGCAAACCAGCCAGCAAAATAGTGAATCGAAGTGAGCCTACAAGCGTGGGTTCACAGAGTCTCAGCCAGCACTTTGGTTTTACGAGACGCCGTTTGTGTTAGCGACTGAGGGCCAAGTGCTGCCCTCAGTCTCGTCATTGAATTGATTGCGGACCTTAGAGCAGCCTCCATAACTGCACTGCCAAAGGTTTGCATCGGGAAACGAACCAACCTAACCTAACCTAACACTACCCAGCCAGTGTTGGGTAGACCTGGGTGACTATGGGTAAATTTCAAATTAAAATTTATTTTACTTATTAGTCGAACTTACTAAGTACAACCGGGTAAACCTAGGTTTACTAAATCTAATTATTACCCGTAAGATATAGATTATACTGTGTAAATATAATTGAAAAAATATTTCTGTATTGCAGACGTACTTTGAATCTGAAGATAAAGGAGACAGAGAAGGCAACGGTGACACAGGCCCTGGAGCAGCGGAGGAAAACTCAGAAGAGACATCAGATATACATTATTATCTGTTTAATGTTCAATTTACTTTGGAAGATAGAACTTTCACTGTTTCTAAATATTTGTAAATTACTTGTATATAAGGTGAGTTTGAATTATTAGCCAGCGGCGAAACTGAAAAAAGTCTTATGCATATAGATTACAATAGAAAAAAAAATTTGTTCCAAAATCAATAAATAAAAAATTATAAAGCATTACAAAATATCTATTTACTTACGACAGTACGCATAACGCCATCCAATACATCCATAAATTACCCTAAAGCCAGCCAGCCATTAACCTCAAGGCAGTTATGTACCTACTTACACACTAATTAATACTTAATTGATCAAAATAACAAACGTAACAGCTGATCGACGACCAAGGTCAATGCACTTTCCATTAATAGATTAAAACTTAGTTTGAAATGCCGGCACCGCTGGCGGCAGGCGTACAAACAGGCGCGGTGCGATTGTCGGCCTTTTAAAAGACCGACAACGGCACCGCTCTTTCTGAACGCTACCGCAACAAGGGATGCCGACAAACACGCACATTTAAACACTTGCCGCCCGCGTTTTTATAGTAGGTAATTTAACAGGAAAGTTTATTGAACTTGGCACAGACATCAGCTGATTCAGTTTTAAGTGCTTTTTAAAAGTTTATTTCGATCTTCATTTATTTATTTTTTACCAGTTCTAAAGTGTGCAGGTGGGTCATATCTACCTACTTAGTCCTTCGAAGATTCCGTGTTCGATTTCTGACAGCCGATTGTTATTATTTTTTATTAGTTCAGGTCTGGTCTAGTGGGAGATTTTGGCGGTTTGGCTTTTCTTTCCGTATTTTATTTGGTTGTAATCGAATGTTTAAGACATACGTTCGTTCGGTATCTTGTGATTAATTTATGAATGCCATGGATGGTGCTATGTAAAATGTGCTAAATGAGTAAACATTTTGTAGGTAATTTTTAAATTTTTTGTTACTGGTTCTAGAAATATTTTTATTCAGCTGTTATAATCAGTATCCATTACACTTACTCCAGTTTCGCCGCTGGCTAATAATTCAAACTCACCTTATATACATAAATCATTATTACTATACTTCAATGTATTCATGTAAATAATAAGGTTAAACTTTTATATTTTCGTTGCTTTATTTCTCTCACTTTAGTTTTTAACCGACGAATAAAAACGGAGGAGGTTCTCAATTCGACACGTATATATTTTTTTTATATGTATGACCACGCATAACTGTTTATAGAGTTGTCCGATTTTGATAATTATTTTTTTATTAGAAAGGGCACACTTTTAAAATGATTCCATAGTCATCATGTTAGTATCTGATGATGATATCCTGGGAAAATTTATGGAACTCTTTAAATTTTATAAGCACACTTGCAGCGATTTCGGTTTTTGTGTAAGTATCGGCAGCTTTTTGGCTACTAGTGCCGTATACTATGATAGCATAGTACGAGTAGGTTACGTGTCGATAAATCACTAAAAAGTAAGAAATAATAATTTTTAACAAAAAATAGAACCGACTAAAAACGCACTAAAGAGTAAAAAATAACTGCGTCATTTAGTTGCTTTATTTTACTTAAGCATATCTAGGAGTCGGTGCCAGCCAATGTTTCTACTTTAAGGACGTTACATAGAACCCACAAACTGCTTTACTACGTTAAATAAATGTTCCTTAATCTTGGCTGGCACCGACTGCTTAAGATAGATATATGCTTGCACTCCTTTTTGTCGCGCAGTATAAGCATAAAGGACATGGCCGGATTCTGCCCCCAAATCGAATAGAATTTGCAATAGGTATTTATTAATATGTTAAAAAAAAATGAAAAAATAAAGCAATATTTATAGCAAAAATTATATTTCTCTATGACATTCGAGAAATACGTATTTTTTTGTTTAGTTTGGATATTTCTTTGACTCCATTATTGATTAAATATAAAAGTACGACTAACTACATAATAAATACGTAAACTAAAGTAAATATAATAAACATAATTATAATAATAAAAAAAAGATTGACCCTTTTTTATTGTATAAATATGTTACGATTGTCGATGCGGCCACGCGACATGCAAAAGAGTGTCCAAGTATCCGATCGTATTTTGACAGATTTGAAATGTTTTTTTTTTTTATATGGAACAGTCATATGTTATGTAATAATAATGACCGGGATGAATTAATTCGCTTTGATAAACTGGAATAAATGATTAGTATCAACTCATTCTCCTTATATACCAATGATCTTAACCCATATAGCCCAATTATTGAACCAGGGAGGTATTATTTGCTACTAACTATATAACACTTTGGTAAAAGACAGTAAAGTCATTGCTATTTAAAATAATTAGGCGCCTTTTTCTAACATGTTATTGAAGACTCTCGAAAGTTCTTTGACCACAAAACTTTAATAGCAGTTATTCTAATACTCGTAAGCTTTAAAATAAGATACTATATGTCACTGCAAACGAATTTTTTTTTCGGGGCACAGCTCCATACTAATTCCGGCCATGTCCTTTTCAACTTACGCAATCGCATTTGCATATCAATCGTTGCACTGAATTTTCTCTCCGATGTCACCCCTAGCGAATTTATCATCTCTATGACATCCAATTCACCTCGATCGCTCTAACCATGAGTGACGTTTATCCTCGAGGACCGGGATATCCAGATCGGTTTTGCGAAGCTGTGACAAGAAATTTTTCAATAATTTATAACGTAAAATGATTATGTGATGCAATTAACTGGACTATGCATCATGGAGAGATCACAGTAAGGCTTAAGACTAAGCTGTGTTCAATTTAGTTGTTACACGTGGTTAGATATTTATCTGTAAATCTGAAAGACTTACGACATCCATATTTGAATAGCACAACTTTATATAATTTGTAATACACACAAATAGTACTATAATTTCGTACCCAAAATGCTCTGATCACACATATGCACTGAATTTTGTCCGTCGGATCACAGCGAATTCATCACAGCATCCAATCTCGGCTCTAACAATGAGTGACGTTTACTAAAGAGTGGCGAGGAGAGAAGTCAAAATTTATATATGTAAACGATAAAGTGATGCAATAAACGGATACGGTTACGTTTAACGCTAACGTTCCGCTCATCCAGTATTCGATGACGAAACGGAAATTCCTACTTTATCGGATCTATATTTTTGACCGTACATAATATGTGAAGTTGCTCCTACGCCATTAGTATAAAAGAAACCTATACGATAAAACGCACCAGTATAACGGATGACCCGTGTGAGCGGGCACTTAGATATGGATAATATTTGAACAAAAAGGTCTCGCTCTTTAGATAACCTATCATTATCACTATATATTGAAAAAGTTCTGCCATGTCTATATGTCTGTTTAGCTCTAGATGTTTCCTATAGGTATAAGTGACATTTGCAGCCTCTCTGATCATTATTAACTATAACTTATAATTTTTTTTAATTTATATTTTTTTTATTCATTATATGTTAGCCCTTCTTCACTGCAATCTCACCGGATGGTAATTAATTATGCTATATAAGTTCGAAGTGAGCTAATTTTGACGACCTCCGTGGCGCAGTGGTGTGATTGATAAGACGGAGGTCCTGGGTTCGATTCCCGGTGGGGCAGATTGGGAGTTTTCTTAATTTGTCTTGGTCTGGCTGGTGGGAGGCTTTCGCCGTGGCTAGTTACCACCCTACCGACAAAGACGTACCGCCAAGCGACTTAGCGTTCCGGTACGATGTCGTGTAGAAACCGATAGGAGTGTGGATTTCATCCCACTCCTAACAAGTTAGCCCGCATTCATCTTTATATTGCATCATCACTTAACATCAGGTGTGATAGCAGTCAAGGGCCAACTTGTAGTCGACAAAAAAAAAAATTCTTAGAGTAGGATGAAAATCTAAACCCCTTTCCATTTCACATGAAATCGTATCGAAACGACCAGTTAAAAAAACTTAAATCAGCCTAGCCGGGGAACTAACATAGGGCCTGTGTTGATGAGGCCGACAAACGTAAACCACCGGACCTCACATACATCTTGTGTAATTATAGAAGTATGGTGATTAATTCAAACTCAACTCCTATGCAATTTTCACCAATCGGCGATTTTCACCAAGGAAGGTTGAAAAAGACGAATATCTTAGCATTCCATGGATTCACCGTGCGGGTGCCGGGTCCATCGCGTGGCTGAGAGAAAAACTCCGAACAGAGCCCGAGACTTGTGACACGGGTGTAGGTTTAAGGGTACCCTTAGTGACGCGCGTCAACACTCACCTCCTCTGTTCAAGTTATTCTCCCTGCCCAACCATATTCGGAAGGACCCTACTAGTGCAGCTTTGGACACTCGTTCCAATATGGAGCTTACTGCACTTCTAGTAAGGCCAAGGTCTTTTAGCAGGGTGTAGAGAGACTTCGCCGGTATACCCCTCGCACCCACTTCTACCGCGTATAAACTAACCACATAGCCATTTTTGGTTAGTTCATTAGTAAGGTCATAGTATTTATTCACTTTGAATACATGGTCTTTAGGGATGTTTGTTTCCCACGGCACTGTAAGCTCAACAAGTACTATACGTTTGATTTGTTTGGAAAAAAGAAATATGTCCGGTCTAGATGTCGTAACAGCTAAGTCTTCCGGGATTTTATAGTGCTTTTCATACGTGTCCATTAATATAGTCCAATCAGGAGCAGAGCCCAGAATTGAATAAGGCTTGCTGGTGGAATTTGTACTTGAGCCTGCTTTAACGAAGTTAGTTTGTCTTTTATTCGTCGTCAACCCTTTTTGAGCCCTAGCTACTGAAAGGCTTATAGCTTCACGTATGATTTCTAGTACCCTGTCGTGGCGGCGTGAGTAGAGACCCCTGTCCAGGAGCACCTTGCATCCTACCAATAAGTGCCTTGCAGTGCCCACTGCCTCACCACAGCTATAGCAAGATTTTTCCGAGGCTTTTCCCCATCTTACTAGGTTACTCTGATCTGGGAGAGTCAGTTGAAAGGCATTAAGATAAAATTTCAATAAGGCAGGAGACCAACCGTACAGCAAGGCGCGCCACTTCAGAGCCAGAGGGATGCAGAACTCGCCTAAGTTTAACCACTCGTTTTGCATTTCTAGGTTCATGGCATGCACTTTGTAGTTGTCGTCCTCATCTTGTTTAAGAAAAGATTTTATTATGTCTTGGTCTTCCTTTTTACGTCTTGCACCCAACCCGGTTCTATTTACCTGAGCCCCTGCCATAAATTGTTTGTAAAATTGAAGCCTAGAGTCAAGTTTTCCGGCACCCTCGTCTTTAGGAAGTGATGCAACTAGTTCGTCCTGGGACTTAACTAGAATGTGCGTTCTGGTAACCCTGAGGTGTTTATAGAGTTCCGATGGCCTTTTTAGTTTTAACCCAAAATTATTGTAATCTCTGAATAGAGTTGAAGGGTCAGCCGAGAGTGCTAGACCAAACCAAGACTTCAATGTTTTTATGACATTTGCATCTAGTTTTGCCAGATGGGTTCTGCCAATATCATAAACGAGGAATGGCCAAGTCAGACGTGAAGTGAGATAGTTGTCATAGACCCACGCTTTTTTTATATTGTTAATGGGCTGTTGGTCTACCTTATTGAGGTCATTTATGAAGTTATCGACGACTACCTCAAGGGATGGTGTGCGTCCTTTGTAATCAATCTTTCTACCGAGGAACTTAAAAGGCAATGCTTCAGCAATGGTGGTTACACTTTGGCCACTAATAGAGAGACCCGGATCATAAGATGTAAATTTAGTATTTCGTCTCCCTAGACATAGACAGTGACATTTGCTTGGCTTTACCCTCAGCCCACCAGTCCATGAGCAGAACTCAACCACTACATTCAATAGCTCCTGACAATGTTTTGGGTTTCGTGTCAGTAAAGCAAGGTCATCTGCAAAAGCTAAGATGGACTCTGTATATTTATTGTTGATTTTAAACCGATATAACCGATTTCTTTTCTTGAACAATTAATTTATCTATTAGAATATTGATGACTACATTAAAAGCTATTGGGGATAAGCAGCAACCTTGAAATAGCCCCACATTGTAATGTAGGGGTTTTGACCTACTCATTGTTTACTGCTATGGTGAATTTCAATTTTGAATAGTAAGAAGTGATTAAATCAATAACTAGATCAGGAAAATTGTACCACCTCAAGGCGAAAGTCAATAGATCATGCTGGACAGAACCAAACGCATTTTCTAGGTCTATCCAGCAGATCGTAATTTGCCTTTCATATTTTCTAGCATCCTTGAGACTTTCGCCTAGAAGTCAATTGTGTTCCAGGCAACCAGAAATTCCGGGCAAAAACCCTTTCTGGTGATTAGGCCTGAAATACCTATTGTTTATCATGTGCTTTGTCATTTTTGTTTGCAATATACTGAAAAATAATTTAGAAATAGTATTAGTTAGAGCTATTGGTCTAGTGTCCTTTGGATGAGTTACTTCGACTTTTTTTGGGATGAGGACAAAAATCGCTTCGCCAAATGTCGCTGGTATTTGTTGTCCTAGCCAGATCTTATTAAATATGTTTAAGAGATGTTTACAGACTGAAGCACATTTTTTGTACACAATATAGGGGATGCCATCAGGGCCTGGTGCTTTAGATGTTTTCTTCCTGATAGTATTGTTTATTTCCTCTATGGTGGGTGGAATACTTTGAAAGTTTGCTAGAGGATTGTTAGGCCTTAGTGTATGAGGATCTGAATATAGCCTCCCCTGTCTTGGTACCTCATATGTGCTTTTAAAGTGGTCGTAAATCTGCTCATTGGCTAGGACAAGTTTTCCCTTTTTTTCCTTGAATATATAATTTGTTATGATTTTGTGTACATTAGATCAAATATGACGATACCTGGATGTGTGTCGCCGCGTGGGAGCTTTAATTGAAAACGCTGCCTAATTACATTTTTTACATACATTGTATTGTTGATATGTAACAATACAATGTATGGAAGGTTCGACCCACTTTATTATGAATACAAAAAACTTAGCGAGTGCATAATTATTATCTGTCTTTGGATATGAAAAGCGTTTGGTGACGATGACACGGGTCTGTTCCTTTTGTTTCTCAAATAAATGTTTAATGCGCCTAAACAGGCTTTCATTTTTTTATCTACCTACTACAAGTTGACCTTTGACTGCTATCACACCTGATGTTAAGTGATGATGCAATCTAAGATGGAAGCGGGCTAACTTGTTAAGAGTAGGATGAAATTTACTCCCCTTTCGGTTTCATATCAATAAGGTAGCCTACAATTTTTTTCTTGTTGTTCTTGGAAGATAGCGATACATATTTTCCAGGCGGGTACAGTCGCGGATCTACTAGTCTACAGATAAACAGCTATCTGTCTATAACGTAACATCAATCTGGCGGACGGCGCGCGGCCCGCTGGTCATGCCGGCGCGCATCTTATGGCAAGCCACTATATTGATAATAAAGCCAAACTCGTTGTAGAATGTTTATCAACAAACGAAATAAAAATGAAGGTATAAATCGCTAATCATTTTATACAAATAAATGACAACTAATTAAATTCCTAAGCTTCTCTAAGCATTTATTAATGAAATAAAATCTTTTGAATAACATTTTACATAAAAGAATAGATAATTTTTATTACGCCTGAAATAATATACGATTTGTACCCAATTTTTTAATTAATTCGTTGATAAGCATTGCATATCCATTTTAACTTTAATCTTTTTAAAATAATTGAGCTAACGAATAAATGGTTAAGACAAAAACATCTTTTGGTAATTGTCGTTTTTAAATGTTTTAGGCTTATTGCTGCTGTGGTGGGTGTCGTAGAGACAGTGAGTTCTTTTTTTTTTTGGTTTATCAAAAAATATTTAAACAAGATAATATTATGTTATCAATATTGTAGATAATTTACAACCTTTTTTCAAATAGTTTGGCATTCCAAATTCTACCTTAAACGGAATCATCTAAGGTTGAATTTGTTCTGTATTTTCGGTTTTATTGGAAACAGCTTTATTGTTGAACTTCAAGCAAAGGCCTTCAGGTATAATTTTCTTAACGTATTCTAAAACCATCAAAACAAAAAAGTGGTCAGTTTTTAAATGAAATTTTCCACATGATTGTGTGTCCTATTTGTCTGCAGCATCAAAGTCGGTCGTCGGAATGGACATCGCCTCCGAGCACAGATGACGATGCCTCACGTCACATCTCTTCGCTCTCTTCGCTCAGGCCAGAAGGGCCTGTACAATCGCCTGTACAACCTTCGCTACGCGGAATACGTCAAACTGTTGTAGTAAGTTCCACAATCAGTCAGGTAACTTTACAAACAGTTCAAAAACTTTGTGAACTACAAATGTATATGTACACTTCAAAATTAACCAGTGTAGCAGATAAAATTTTCCTGGTTAATTCCTCCGTGGCGTAGACTGAGAACAAGCACGCTGGTAATCTAATGTCAGAAATTTTGCGAATGCCGAGGCCACCCAGGCGAACTGGTAAGGTCGCCTATTGCCACGCTCGCTGACGCTGACCTGTGTACTACCAGGACCTCGTGAGCTCGGCGGCCAACTTCGGCAAGCTACGGGAGTTCGCGCACCATTGGCATAAGAGGCGGAGCGTCTCGGAGCGATGAACACTGTGCAGAGGTGATGTGGAGCTGCTATTCGAACCTGGATGTCGCGAGCGAGTCGCGTTATGTGACGTGCATGCCCCAGAAGGGGGAAAGTGTACATGGGACAAGGACGAGATGACAAAGAACTTGTAGGGAGTCAAGAAGGCGGCCCGATGATGAAACGCGAAGAGAAGTGCGGATTCCGGGTTGCCCTCCCGAGATTGGGCCCAAATGACCGAGAGGTTGAAAGGGCCATGGGTGGTGGTGGATTGTTGCCACGCTCGATCATTCAAAGCCAGATTTAACAAAGAGAGTTTTAGATAATTTTGTCCATTGGTACCAAAACAGATAGGTTTTTCCAAAAATGTGATGATCTAAGACAATGAGTAAATTTGGGTACGAAAAGATAGTATTATTTGTGTGTATTACAAATTATATAAAGTTGTTCTATTCAAATATGGATGTCGTAAGTCTTTCAGATTTACAGATAAATAACTACGTGGAACAACTAAATTGAACACGGCTGAGTCTTAAGCCTTACTGTGATCTCTCCATGATGCATAGTGATATAGAATTGTTCTAATTTAGACGCATGAGAACACGCGCAGAAATAATCATTTTAGTCCTTCGTTAAATTAATTGAAAAATTCTTGTCACAGCTTCAGGAAAACCGATCTGGATATCCCGGTCCTCGAGGATATCCAGGTCAACGCGGAGAACGTGGTCCGAAAGGTGATAGAGGTGAATCTGGAACAATGATAATAGAAGATGGTGAGGTAGGCCCTCCTGGTCCTAGGGGTGACAAGGGAGTGAAAGGTATTGCGGGTCCCAAGGGTTTCCCGGGCTACATAGGTATTCCAGGTGACAACGATTTATGCAAATGCGATTGCGTAAGTTGAAAATTTATGTAGCCTAGTCGATCCGTAAAAATTTGTAAAATATGTTTATTTTATAAAAATGGTTTCCCGCAGAATATATACGTACCATATATACTAGAAGGACGTAAAGAGGATCCATCCCTGCGCCCACGTCGCTCATTAGACGCTCGCGTCTGTGCCACCCCGAGCTGCTGTGAGCCAGAATGCGTCGTCAGGACAACTCGCGTAGTAAGTTATCTCTATTACACTTGAAGGACGCAAAAAGGTCCCATCCCTAAGCCAAAATCCCGGGCTGCTGTGAGTCCGAATGCGTCATCCGGATGAGTCGCCAAGTATATCTATGTTGCAAGCTGAATAGGTATTAACCCACATGCTACGAAAGAACTAACAATTAATTAGCAGTTATCCGGTTTATATGTCTCTGTGAAGCAAATGCTTGCCTCGTTGATCTAGTGGTTAGCCTATCTGGCTTCGACACGAGGTCCTGGGTTCGAATCCTGGGTCAGGTCACGGAATAATTCTGAGTTTTTCATTCTTCTATGTAATTTTCATTAAATTCCAAGCCCGGGGTCGGGAGGTTGGTACACGTTAAGCCATCGGTCCCGGTCCCTGTCATCAACATCTGATAGTGGTCGTTAACAAGTGAAACATTATCACCCTAAGCCCGCCAACCCGCATTGGAGCAGCGTGGTGGGTCTACGTTCCATATCCCCTCTCCTACAAGGAGGGAGACCTGGCCCTGTAGTGGGCCGTTAATAGGCTGATAATGATGATAATGATGAGGCAAATGACATACTAAGCAAATCTTATTTAACTAAACATTTGTAAAGTATTATAATTAAGTCTAGCTAGTTACTGAGTGTAGTTAGTGCGTTAAATAATGGTTTTAGATTGATGAATCTTAGTTAGATCAGTCTCTGCAACATTATTACCAGTACGTACAACAATTTTATGTAACTCTTGCGGCAGGGAAATACGAACGTCTTTAAAACGCGAGGACTTGCTGGTAAAAGAGGGGCACCGGGAGAAGATGGACAACCTGGCGAGAAAGGCACAAAAGGTGAACCACAAGGGCCAGAATCACAATTCTACAAACTTCCGGGTCACAAAGGTTTTCATGGACCCCTTGGATTACGTGGTGCTCCTGGTGAACCAGGTGAACGAGGGGATCAGGGCCGAAAAGGAGTTTCCGGTATCTGCGTTTATGAATATCACTGCAAGGTATGGACTACTCCAACAAATAAACAAACGTGCTTTGAAGAATATTTCCATAATATATGAAGAACATCATGCTCCTCTGTATCTCAAAGACCGATTTGAGTTCCTCAGTGACTCTCACTGTCGCTCACTTCTTTCAAACGATAACTTTATCGTACAAATTCCTTCTCATAGTACTTCTTTCCTTTCTAGATCCTTCACTGTCGAAGCCGTCAGGCTTTGGAACTCTCTCCTTCTTCATATCAGGCGTGCGAAATCTTTACCTATATTCAAGGGACTCTTAGCTAAATATTACTATCCACCTTAAAATGTTTCAGATTACTATCAGTAAATTTTTATGTTGGACATATAGATAAATATATATGTATTATATATATTGTATGTTTTATATACATTTATTTATTTTACATTTTGAATATGTATTTTTATTTATTTATTTCTAAATATTATAGTGTTTATTATTTATAAGTAATTATATATTTAAGTTATGTTTAAAGGTTTTATTTTTCTGTTTTCTCAATTTATTTGTGAATTAAGTTTTTATTTTCTTTTTAAGTTCCTTGTTCTGTTCACCCTCACCCTCTCTTTAATTTATTGTAGCTTCTTAACTAGGTTGTCTGGAAGAGATTGCCTGTTGACGATAAGGCCGCCTATTGTGCTACTGTAAATTTTTGTGTCTATTGTATCTTGTTTTGTATTTTTCCTGTCTTGGTGTGTGCAATAAAGTATATTTTCATTTCATTTCATTTTCATTTCAAGAACATTAAAATATTAAAATGGTCATTCGACACAGAAAAGCGTATTGGCGGCTTACTTTTATTTTCTTTCCATGGAAAATTCTGTCTCAATATATCGTACTACTGCTAGACAGTCTTGTCGTGACAGACAAGCGAACAGTGAGGTGTTGTTTCATTAAAAAACCTTTTTGTTTTAGAGGTACGGAAGCCCAAACATGGCGCGGAATGAAATAAAACGAAATGAGGAGGACCCATCCCTGCGCCAACGCTTCGCCCGCAGGAGTCGCCGAGTAAGTTATCTCTGTTACACTTCAAGGAAGCAAAAAGTGTCTATTTGTTATTTCATTTTATATGAATAGTAAAAAAATTTAATAAAAAATCAAACCAATTTCAAAACGCACTAAAAAATAAAAAATAATTGCATCATTAAGTTACTTTAATTTATTTAAGCATATCTATGAAGTTGGTGCAATATAAATTTAAGGATCGTTTATACGGAAGTAACAAAGCACTTTGTGGGTTCTAGGTTAAGTAGAAACTCTTTAAGTAAAAACTCGAAAAATAATGTAGCGTCATTCTAAATCCAATATAGCGGATCTAAGAGCTTTTTTCAAAAAAGCCTTTTTGTTTTAATTTTGTTTACATCTTCCTGTGTTATTCGTTTTCTTTCCACTTCACAGAACGTTGATTTGGCGCTATTCAAAGGTGTAAAGGGTTTTAAAGGATTGCAAGGGCCGCAAGGTTGGAAAGGAGAACCAGCGGAACCAGTCTCCTACCGATTACCGGGTGCCCCTGGAGTCCAGGGTGACCTGGGTCCCAAAGGCGTAATGGGCCCCCGGGGCATAGTCGGCCCACAGGGGGAAAAAGGAGATCGTGGAGTTTGCGGACCAGAATGCTGCAAGGTTAAGCTCGTTGTATTACTAGAAGACGCCCGCGTTACTCCTGCGGAGATCCTGTTTCGGTATAAAAGTAGCCTGTGTACTATGCCAGACTACAATCTAACTTACGCCAAATTTAGTTCAGGTCTATTCAGCCGTTGAGACGTGATTGAGTAACGAACATATTGGAATACCGACAACGCCGGTGGATTCAAAATATATGATGAAATGACATTTCCTTCTGATTTTGTTTACGTTGAATATTTCGATGTTTTATAGTTATTTTGATGAATAGCAGAATAACTATTAAAATCATCAAAGTCGGCCAAGTTGTTTTCGAGTTATAAGTTACTATCTCGACTTTGTTTTATTCATATCTGTTTATATATGTATGTAGCGGATGCTAACGGATTTAAGTTTACGTGGTCGATATCGCGGTCCGCCATGTTACTTTTATAGGCAGTCAGTGCGCACACCGGCGCAGGCGCTGTCTCGAGGATAAGTAAAACACACTACTGACAGCTAGAACAACAGCGCAGACAACTTCACTCTAGATTTGTACCAAAGACAATCTATGATTTAGAACTGCACTCCCAATCATACCACAGAATATCCACTGATAGGCACTTTACTCTAGAGATACCACAGACATACCAAACTGTTTATAACTTGTGTTCTCTGAGACATTTGCACGGTGTTGCTATTGAAGTAAATGACGTCGTTCGTTCGTATTTTAAATTATCTCTCACATGTATATTATGCATCTCCTGAAACGAGATTTAGTCAAAACCATATTGAACCTAAATCCATTCAAAGAAGTATTGGCAACACCGCATTGCTGACAGCTGTTTACACCCGCGATGTTGGCAGCGCTGCGTCGTAGCTAATATTTATTGTGGTGGCAGCACCGATCAACGACCACGCTATTATAGTTCCGCCTCTTTTTGATTGCAAGCGACACGAGTCAGAAAGAGAGTTAGGAAGTTATTGTATTAGTAGGTACATCAACTAATTAATAACAATTGACATATTTCTGAATTACAGGTGTCCTTTGCTCCTGGTGACAAAGGTGACAGAGACCAAACTGACCCAAGTCCTAGGGTAGCAGAAGAACACTCGGTAGACCAATCAGATATACATTATTACCTATTTAACGTGGAAATCTCTCTGGAAAACAGAACTTTTACTATCTCTAGACACCTTTAAATTAGTTGTTATTTGTATAAATAGTTATAATTCTTACAACTTAAGTACATTATGGTTCAATATTAAACTATAATAACATTATATTATTTTAACATAAGTACGTCTTGTATAAAAAAAACAAAAAGTATTTTTACTAATTGTTGTCTACTGTCAAGTGTAAGAATAGTAAAACTAAAAGTCGATTATATTTTTTTATTTCATACTTTTTAGAGATTTATCCACAGCAATTATAATTTCCGTACGCAAATGCTCGAGTCACTATAATTGCCGAAATTGCTGCAAGACACCTATAAAATTTATATAGTTCTCTCAATTTTCAATGATAACTGTGAGACTGTCTTTTTACCATTGTACCCATATAACAATTTCTACGTGATATCACCACGGAATGATTAATCAATATATTTCACAAGAAGGTTCTGAAAGAGGCTCGTTAACAGAAAAATTTCCTTTATTCTATTAAAAGGTGAAAATTAACAGCCAAAATTGTAAAATTTAATTAGGTGACGAAGCTAAGATTGGTGATTGACGAAGGTAATGTCCGAAACTCTTTCATTGCTAAGAAAGAAAGACGTTCGAAAATGTTTGTATCGATAGGTATTTTGTACTGGTAGGTTTGGTTGAATCATTTTTTTAAACTAAGCAAATACAAATGACTGTATAAGTATATTTAGACAGGTAGATACTAAGACGAATATCTTAGCATTCCATGGATTCACCGTGCGGGTGCCGGGTCCATCGCGTGGCTGAGAGAAGAACAGAGCCCGAGACTTATGACACGGGTGTAGGTTTAAGGGTACCCTTAGCGACGCGCGTCAACACTCACCTCCTCTGTTCAAGTTATTCTCCCTGCCCAGCCAAATTCGGAAGGACCCTACTAGAGCAGCTTTGGACACTCGTTTCAATATGGAGCTTACTGCACTTCTAGTAAGGCCATGGTCTTTTAGCAGGTTGTAGAGAGACTTCGCTGGTATACCCCTCGCACCCACTTCTACCGCGTATAAACTAACCATATAGCCATTTTTGGTTAGTTCATTTGTTAGGTCATAATATTTATTCACTTTGAATACGATATTTTGAATATTTCTTTGAATTTCACTTAGAAATATTCAACAAAAATCACTTCCTAAAAATATTAAATACAACAGCTTCAGCATTGAAAAATGTGGTTTAGGAAAGTGAAGATTGAAAAATCCGAAAAGTATTATAACTTAGTGGTCACCGTACCTTTTTTTAAACAAGTCAAATTAGTTTTAGATAATTACGTGACGTACCTCTATTCTCGTTTTATACATTAATTACGAAACATCCTGTATAATAGCAATATAGGTATCCTACCCATATAGTGCATACTACCAGAAACACTCGTTTTGAGTCAGTGGTTACTACCGGAAGTTTATTTAAAATGTAAGAAGTCCCATTAAAAAGCTCAAAACAGAAAAAGTCGAAAAAGCCTCTCAATGCTCTAGGGAGGTGTGATATTACAAGATTTATCAAACCCCCCGCTGGCCCTCGCCGCTGTCACATCATTACCCCCTCTCAGGGGGCCTGCGAGACCGGGCCATATAATAGATATTATTTAATACGACCTCAAAAAAGAAACAAGAGCGTACAAGGTTTTGATCTTCTTTCAAGAATCTCTGATCAAAAGCTGTAATTGTAATATATACACAATATAATAACATGTTAACGTAGACGATTTTGTACATTAAATACTTTTTAAGTGGTGGTGGTATGTATATGCATAACACAGAGCGGTACCTCTCGTCTGTCTGTGTGTATGTTCACGCAATATTCATAATACAATGGACATATTTACGCGGGTAGATTTAACTTATCTACGCGGACTTTTTAATTATAATTCTTCAGCTTTAGACTTAACTCAGACTGGAAGCGAAGCGTCAAGTTTTTCAAGTACAAATTATAATAGTTATATCTTTATTTTAATTTTTTGCTTGTATCATTCAAATTTGGAAAACTCAAAATGAAAAGACGGCGCGACGTTGCTTGATTCCATTTTTGTAAACTACAACTTCATACTTAGGTGTTGAAAAAATAGAGACGAACTTGTTATTGGCATAAGTAAGAACTCTGCGCTAGTCTACGTAAAGCTTATTAGATTTGAGTTGACTATTTCCATGAAAAACTTAAATAAACGCTGTAGGTCTTTTTGTCTAAAAATTCAGTCGAACTAGCCAACCCTCATCACAGCAATAGTAGCACATTACTGCGAGTGCGGGGTACAAAAGACCCGTCTTTACATAAAAGGGTGGATATTCGGTACACGCCATTCAATATAGTCACCAGTGGATTTTGTAGGCTCACGATATAAAAGAGGTCTGTTTAATTAAAAATAGGGCGATGCGGGGTCCGTTTACAAATTTGTGAAAGTCGACAGAGACAAGGGTGCGTCATTATCGAATTCCGTCATTTCGGCTACAGATAAAAGTCCGATTTCATTTAGTTAAAACAACATTTTTGAAGGCCTCCGTGGCACAGTGGTATTTCCTGTGGATTTTTAAGGTGAAAGTCCTGGATTCAATTCCCGGCTTGGCCAATTCATATTTTTTTAATTGGTCCAGGTCTGGTGGGAGTATTGCAGAGTGGTTAGTTATCATACTGCTAACAAGTTAATTCGCTTATCTTGAACCATCACTTATCATCAGGTGTAATTGCAGTCAACGGCTAATTTGTAGTAAGCTTACCAAACCAAATTTTAAGGAAGTTTGTTATATTTACCAAATTATAGCCGCTTTAGTGAACGACCAAGTCCCTATAATTGAATCTATAGGTCCAATTGAGGACTAACTATAGCCTCTAAGCCTCAGAAGAAGACTCAGAGTCACTCAGATCGAGGACCTCACTTGAATCGGAAATGAGATCCGCAGAAGAACCAACGTAACCAACAGTGCCGCAGAACTGAAGTGGAGATTTGAAAAGCGCATTGTTGGTCGACCGCTCACTATACTAAAGAATGCTTGTCAACAAACAAATTAAAAATGAAGGTAGAAATCACTAGTCATTTTACACCAAATTTTTTTAATTAACTAGTTAATGACGAATTTATGACAATAAATTAAATTGCTAAGCTTAAAACTAATTAATATATTCAATATCGTTTAAATACGATTTTTTAAAATAACAAAACATAACTTTAAATTTATTAGGCATAAAATGTGTGGCATTTTCTACCTTCATTTTAAATTTGTTTGTTGACAAGCATTCTCAATCGAGTTTGGCTTCAGTATAGGTGGACTGACGACACTAATTCTGACGCTAAAAGCCGCTGGCTACAGGTCAACGCCGTACCTAGAGGGGGTTCAAGGGTTAATTTTAGAGTTTAGGGATTTTAATTTTAGTTTGTAAGTAAAGTGTAATTAGTTGTATGTTTGGAATCTGTATTAAATATAAATGGCAAATAAATTATAATTTGAATGTTTAAAAAACAGATAAGTACTTGCTGAATCGAGCAGTGGGTTCTTAGACCATTACAGTAAGTTCCTACCTATCGCACAACATGTCACTGAGTCGTGACGCTTACGATTTGATTGTACACGCAATGCAATAACATACTCTGTTTATGTTATGTTAAGTTATGTTATGTTGTCCGTAACACATAAATGTTAGTCTAACCCACATCCCTATATACATAAAAGACATTAGTTATTGACTGATGTATCAACACACAGCATAAAAAACTGAACGGATCAAGTGAAAGAAGCGCCAGCTTGTCCGTCCCTAGACACGGATTAGATTATTGTGACTACGTAAAATGTTAAATTTATCAATAAACTAGCTGACCCGGCAAACGCTGTTTTGCATTAAAAATTTAAAAAAAAATTAGATGAAATTTAGATAATAGCCGATTCTCAGACCTGCTGAATACGCATACGAAATTTGGTAAAAATCGGTAAAGCCGTTTCGGAGGAGTACGGTAACTAACATTGTGACAGATAAATTTTATATATTAGATAAGTTTTAAGGCTTGGTCTCTAACTGCGGGCCTCATAAGAAGGCTTCGAGTCACTCGCGATGGAAAGAGCTCGGAGTATCTCTGCATGATCGAATCAGAAATGAGGAGGTCCGCAGAAGCACCAAAGGAATCGACATAGCTCAGCGAGTCGCAGAATTGAAGTAGCAATGGGAGAGGCACGTGATTAGAACAGCTGATGAACGTTGGGGACCCAAGGTGCTGGAATGACGATCCCGCACCGGAAATGACAGTGTTGGTCGACCCCCCATTAGGTGGACTGACGAAATGATACGTGTCGCAGGGAGCCGCTGGCCACGGGCGGTTCAGGATCGTTGTGTTTGGGAGGTCTATATCCAGCTGTGGACGTCCGTCAGCTTTTAATGATGAAGTACTTAAACAAGTTAATAAATTAAAAACGCAAAAATTCCAAACCCCGTTAGGATTTCGACGAAGCTTATTAAAAGTTTAATTCCGTTCGGCTCTCGTGTTCCCGAGGGCACGGACCCGGCAAGAAGGCGGCTTTCGATTTTTTTATATACTTATCTATCCTCCCTAGGGCTATCTATTTCATTTTTCATTATACTCTCTCTTAAATTAATCTATATGACCAAGACAGGGACGCAGAATCGAAGCGAAGCGTTGCGTCCGCATTTATGTCTGACTTTCTCTAAACATCACTATCAGTTATTTATATGTGTATGGTATGTACGTTAACTATGTAGAGTGTTGTACTATGTAGATTGACAAAGTATTGTATACTGTATGGCGGTCACAATTTTTAACCATTTACCTGACCACATTAGTAACTTGCCTTTGAATAGTTTTAAAAAAGCATTGTTTAACATGCTCCTGAGCAAAATGTACTATAGTGTTAATGACTATTTGAATGATAAATTGAAATAAGGTTTCCGGAATAACATAATTATGCATTTTTGATATTTTAAAGTTTTTTTTAATTTTAATTATCTTTATAATGTTTTTATTTTTATTATTTTTATGTTATTTTATTTTGTACGTGAACTATGGCAGAATATGTGATACAAATGATTTTGATAAGACCTATGATAAATAAATGATTTGATTTGAAAGGGAGAGATAAGAAGCGTCGCGTCAAGTTATTAACTACAAATTACACATGAAGGTGCAAATGTGTATCATATAAAAATGTATAGGTGCGACGGTGAACTTTAATCTGTTTTTGTAAAAAACAACTTGGTACTTTAGCGATATGAGAATGGAGATTTGCTACAGAAAAAATCATGACGCTTCGCCTCTGCTAAGGTCATACATAGGCTTATGATAAGAAAGGAAAGTTAAAAAGGGCACAAATAACCCTCTGGGGAGGGCAGGTAGCTCCGGCTGTTTGCAATTATTTCACTGAGGGTACCCTCGAAAAGGTTTCATAATTAAAACAAAATGTAATTCGAGCTTTTACAGACAGAAATAATGTGTATGTATGTATATGTATGCAATAATTCTTTTTTACTCGACTGCTGTAGGTGAATGGTTTTCAAACGATTTCTGTAGGTTTCGTTCTTTGGCATTATCTGTAGTCTAAATTGTTTGTCTGGTTGTAAAAATATATTACATAGAGGTATCAGTTTTTGTCATGAATAAACTGTACTGTCTCGCTGTTATCCTGCATGGCTTCAACACGTGGTTTCAACGAATTAGAACCCTAGGTGGTTTGTGAAATGATCCTGGTTTTCTTTTTCTTTTAAAAAAATTCGATAAAATTCTAATCCCGTACCACGAAAAGCACGTGAAACCGTCGATTCCGGTCACTATCACAACATGTGATAGTGATAGTGTTGATGCGGGATTTTGAAATATCATCAAAATCATTTTATTCTTTCGTTAATCTTTTATCTACCGTCGCATCGGAAAAAGCAGTCCGTGCCGAGAAAAGATGCGGCCAGAATAACTCGACACATGCTCTTTTCTCAATTAAATATTACATAATATGTAATTGAATAAATAATACACTTTATTTTACAATAATCATTACAATAATAATTAAAAGAACAGTAAATTACACTACTCGCGACTATTCTGACATGTCAATTCTTATAATTTACTAGCAGTCGCCCGCGACTTCGTCCGCGTGAAAACCTGTTAGGTACCCTTTTAATTTTAAAGACAGACTTTCATATTAAGTGTGCTCTTTCCCGGCTACCCCTCTCAATTTAATTTTTTTATAGTTTCTCGTCAACCAATATCCTCCGTCGCGTCCCATGTACTAAAGATCTACATTTTTGTTAAACAATGTACGATATTACAGTACATTAACATTAACAACATATATTTATAACTCTTAACAAATGCATTAATTTCGACTAAATTTGATTACGATAAAAACGGTTCTAGTGAGTTAATCTTAAAAGATAGACATAATTATACTGTTGTGGATATTTTTTAGATCATTTCAAGAGGAATAATTCTTTCATACATAGATATATTTTTGGTATCTTGAACCGTTTTCGCAGCGTACGCAATAGAAGCCCTCAAAGATGAATAATTTTGTGATGTGATATGATGTTATATAGCCTAAAGCCTTCCTCGTTAAATGGTCTATTTAACACAAGAATAATTTTTCAATTCAAACCAGTAGTTCCTGAGATTAGCGCGTTCAAACAAACAAACAAACTCAACAATAAAGCTTTATAATATTAGTATAGATTTTAGGCCTGGAATCAAGTCCTTTCAGTTATTACATCATCTGACGGTCGACAAACATTATCTTACGTTACCATAGACAATATCGTATTGTATTGTCTAGATAACAATTCTACATAGATTAAAGACAACTAGATAGAGCCCATAGCGTGTCCACTCGTGAGACAGCAAATCAGCCTTATTGACATGACATGTCAACATTTAAAGTACATCATAAAACGTTATGTTTTAAAATATCGTAAAATACGAAATATTACTTTATATAATATAGTTTAGTAAACGCATAATACATGAAATTTGCTAAAAAATAACATATCTAAGCTTTAAATCATCAATCAATGAAGTTTATGCCTACTTACGTATGAAACGTAATTCCTTCGATTTTCTGTTCGCTGCGACTGTTGCAGCCGAAAATATTACAACCCACCATAGCACGATAACGTTTAAATTAATATCGTAACCGCAAAGTTATATTATTTATCAGCAAATTTAACAAAAAGCTAATAATTGCTCAGATATGTCCCTTGTCTGTCACAAATTCCACTCTTGACAAACAATAAAAACGAACATGCTGAAAGGGACAAAAAATAATCTTGTGTCACTTTCTAATAAAGGCCGAATAAAATAAGTCTGTCACGCTCTTGAATCTACAGCCGCGTTATGACTCCATCTAGTAGTCTTTAATCTATGCAATTCTAATATTTTAAAATTCTAACAATAGTTAATGAATAAATCATTATCATCCTAAGCCCGCCAACGGAAACAGCGTGGTGGGTCTACGCTCCATATCCTGCCCTGTAATGAGCTGTCAATAAGCTGCTAATAATGATTATGAAACTGCTACTACTATATTTAACCGTTACACAATTTACTATAAAAATGGTATTTTAAATGTGTATTTGCCGAAATCGCTGATCAGTCTACAGCGCAGTTTGCGAACGCGATATTTGATTTGTTCGCCCTTATTTAATTGATCAAACGAGGGTAATTGTGTTTGTTCACACGCTCGAGCCGCTTGCTGATGTGTTTGCGCTCTCATTGATATTAATTTGGGATCAAGACGTTAGATGCTGCTAATTTCAGTGAGCCTGTGCAAGAATTTGCAAATCATTTGACGAATATCGTTCGTTGACTGCATGTTTGCAATTTTTGCGCGTTTCTTCAATATAATCATTAACAGACTATTTTCTTTGATTACACATGACACATTAAGTACAGCTCTGGTCCTTGTTTACAGAAGGGTTGTATCTAATCAAGAGAACCCCTATCTGTATGTACTTGAGATTAAATAAAATTTTGCAGTTGGGGTTCAAAAATTAACTACCAGATGACTTAAAGAAGCGAAACAATATCTAAATACAAATTTTTTACAAGTCGTCTTATCCGTTTTCGAAATCTCAAAATATTTACAAGAATTTTCCATTAAATGCTCTGGAATGCTGATACGGTATTGATGGAATATCTTGGTTATTACCCGTGTATTTGTCCCGCTGTGCTCTGTGCACTGTGCGCAGTGTGCAGCACGGGTCTAAACTATTAGAGCGGCGGGATAAGCCGCTCATCGGCTCGGCGCGCCTCATTACAGACAAATGCCGCTGCAGATAGATTGATGTGTTTGCGGCGAAGCGGATTATGCTGCTCGGATGACGGGCTGCTACGTTCATGTCTTTAGCTCATCATTAGTAGCTACTAATGCTGCTAGGTATAAAGTTCATCATCATCATCATTATAAGCCTATTAACAGCCCACTACAGGGCCAGGCCTCCCTCCTTATAGGAGAGGGGATATGGAGCGCACAACCACCACGCTGCTCCAATGCGGGTTAGGGGGTTAGGGTGATAATGTTTTATTTATTAATGATGATAGTGACCGGGACCGACGGCTTAACGTGCTCTCCGAGGCACGGGGGTATAACATCGACAACTGCCAGACTCCGGGATTAGATTTACTGAACATATCATAGAAGAATGAAAAAGCTCAGAATTATTCCATGACCTGGCGCAGGAATCGAACCCAGGACCTCGTGATCGAAGCCAGATAGGCTAACCACTAGACCAACGAGGCAGGCTAATAATAATATTATTTTTATAATTTGTTTAATTTTTATTTTTATAATTTTTTTTGTTATAATGTTATTTATTTTTAAATAGAATTTGATGGTGACCTCGTCATTACACAACTAAACGTGTCGGCGTCGTACAAACACGCCGCCCGCTCAGTGAACTAAAGCGCGGTTTGTTTCATAATAACGTGTGAAGCAATTTATTTTTAGTCAGAAATGGAAAAAAAGCATTTCATAAAATTTACAGAACTGTTAGTGGATTTTTAATCTATTAATGATATAGACCCGCAAAAAAGAATATATACAACTAAGTAAACAAGAATTGTCTGTTTAAAGGTATTAGATATACCTAACTATTAGCTGTGCCCCGCAGTTTCGCTCGCGTAGATCCAGTTCTTGTGGGAATATCAAAAATCCATTCTTAATGATGTTCTATATCGCAAAATAAGGAACTACTTATGCAAAATTTCAACTCAAGTGCATAGTGTTAGAGACCTCGTGATGTCAGTGGCAATTCTCTTATATCTCTTTTGACGACCTCCGTGGCGCAATGGTATGCGCGGTGGATTTATAAGACGGAGGTCCTGGGTTCGATTCCCGGCGGAGCGGATTGAGATTTTTCTTAATTTGTCTTGGTCTGGCTAGTGGGAGGCTTTTCGCCGTGGCTAGTTACCACCCTACCGACAGACGTACCGCCAAGCGATTTAGCGTTCCGGTACAATGTCGTGTACAAACCGAAAGGGGTGTGGGTTTTCATCCTACTCCTAACAAGTTAGCCCGCTTCCAATAAAAAAAAAATATTTTAGTAAGGAACTAGCTGTACTATACTCGCCGGGCCCGGGATTTCCCCTGTATAAATCCCCTTCATTCCAAATTTCAGTGAAATCGGGTCAATATTTGCGGCATGAAGGAGTAACAAAAATACTGTCCTGTATTAAGAACCTACAACAAATACTTACTGTAAATTTTGGAAATTTATTTAAATGTCACAGTATATATAAAAAACAGATTGTGTAAGGCAACGCCGCGGGCGGCAACGAAACAACGTGAAACACAAAATAGAATGAAAACAGGGAATTCCATCAGATAACGAGCGATTTGCGTGTATGAGATATTTACGAAAGCGTCGTGCGAGTAAATCCAAACGCGAATATTATGTAAATGCGGAGCCTTCGGGGCCGCAGAGCCTCCTGTTTACCTACCGATCAGCTGGGGCATAACGCTTGGTGCCAATATTAAAAAAAACATTGGGTGTGTGAACAACCTTGCAAGTGACACTTATTTTTAAAGATTTTATATAAAAGTTTTACTTTTTCAAAATTTATGCACTTTGTCTATTTAAGTGATAACATGACAGAGTATACAGCTTTGTTATGTAACGCTGTACAGTTACTATATCTGGCGTCTCTTTCCCTCCCTCCTATGACAGCGGTAGGAAGGCTCCTTTGTTTTTTTTCGCTGGATGGCATCGCAGGAGCAAGCCTCCCGGTAGTATGTGGGACTCGCTAGGCAGAAAGCAGACCAGAATACCCATTAAAACCCAGCGTAGCCCTCCGCGTCTTAAGTTAGGCGCCAACGGATCATGGTTAGATATTCTACATTGGCATCTCGACGCATAGCTTACTTTTCTTACGAGTTACGACCTATGCCGGAGGCACTAAACGGGCAAACCTACGTCGCCTTCCACCTATCCTTCTTTTACGAATCAGTGGAGCACCCGCTGCTAACTCCCTTTCGCGTACCACCGCTTCTTTTAGTCTCATGACGGCCTCACAAAACGAAACCATAGCCTGCCATGTCCTCTGCACCGATCATGAGATCTACAATGGTTGGTAGCGAGATGTCACCATTAAACGCAGCCAGCAACGAATGCCGCTGTGGAACCCAAGCAACGCATTCTACTAATGTATGATGTGCTGTGTCTTCCCGAGTAGGCAGGCTCCTTCTCTCTCAGCCTAACGGCGTTAGCCGTGGGTCACGCAAGTATCAGGTGTGTATGTTACGTCCCCTCTACTATAAGGAGGGAGTCCCGCCAGCCGCACTGAAATCTCTTATACGAGATAACTTTATCCATCTGTATGATTACTAAGGAGTGGTTGAACTCAAGTGTCCCTACTCGCTATTGAGTGCGTGTGTACTAAATTTTTGATTTCGCGATATTATGTAGAGCGTTGAAGTTGTTGTTTTTACTGACATTTGAGTCTTTGCACCTCTTACGGAAGATACGTCGCGTAGTATCGGTTTCGTAACCGATGATGCGTAAATGCGTTGAACGTACGAATTTGACGTCTGACGACCTCAGTGACGCAGGCGGTGTACGGTAGATTTATAAAACGAAAGTCCTGGATTTGTTTCCAGCTATGCCAATGACAATTATCTTAATTTGTCCACGTTTAGCTGTTGACATTTTACCGGCGAAGGCGTATGCCAAGCGATTTAACGTCCCCGTACGATACCGTATATAAAGCCACAGGGGTAGGGATTTCATGCTACTTCTAACAAGTTAGCCTGCTTCTATCGTCGACTGCATTATTACGGAGCATCATTTAGGATTAGATACCATTTTAACATTTTGACGACCTCTGTGGCGCAGTGGTAAGCGCGGTGGATTTATAAGACGGAGGTCCTGGGTTCGATTCCCGGCGGGGCAGATTGAGATTTTTCTTAATTTGTCTAGGTCTGGCTGGTGGGAGGCTTTCGCCGTGGCTAGTTACCACCCTACTGTCAAAGACGTACCTATCGCCAAGCGATTTAGCGTTCCGGTATGATGACGTGTAGAAACCATAAGGGGTGTGGATTTCGCCCAACTCCTAGCATAAAATATCTATTCCCATTTAGCTAAATAATGCGGCCATCAAAATATATTTATTAAAATGAGTGACAAAACGCGAAAGGGCAATCCTTACCGAGTCCCTTGGAGCCTTAAGATCTGTTTATGTTGATCGCTTTACTCACAATTTGGACTGTAAGTGTACTACATTAAGGTCCATTTTTGTATGGCGCGTGTATTGAGAGAAAATTAGCATAATACGCGTTTATAGAGGGCCCACTGCTCGGAATATTCTGGATGCTCATATTAAATGTAACGGCCTGAAAGTAATAATTATGGAAATGTGTCGTCATACTACTGTATTACGTCATATCCCTTTTGATTTATACTAAACATCTCGGCCATTGGGCGGAATTTACTGTTCATTTGATCTTGCCCTTAATTAGTCTTAAACTAATAAAATCAGTAGGTTTTATAGTATTGCAGAGACCAGTCTTAAGACTATTTAACTGTTCTAACCTATATTTCTCTTTATAGAGCGGTACAATTTTTTTTTCTTATTGACTACAAGTTGCTATTGACTGCTATCACACCTGATGTTAAGTGGTGATGCAATCTAAGTTGGAAGCGGGCTAACTTGTTAGGAGTAGCATGAAATCCATATCAGTTCAGTTACTACATGATACCGTACCGGAACGCTAAATCGCTTGGCGGTACGTCTTTGTCAGTGGGGTGGTAACTAGCCATGACCAAAGCCCCACCAGCTAGACTTGGACCAATTTAGAAAATCTTTATCGGCGGTAACAAGCTAATCAAGTGACTTTTGTAGAAAAACGAAAGTCGAGTAGGTCAACCTGAAGGAATGGGCCGCTCCTTCAGGTTGAGGTTGAGGAGCGATTCTTCTAACTAAATCACATCTAAATATTACTTTAATCATACGTAACGTTTTCTTTACATTATTAATATAATATTGGTAAAAAAAATAAGTAGAGCATCATTTCGTTCGGTCATGACAAGCAGCGACACAACCTACAATAGTCCGTGTACACCGAGCCGTAGTCGACCTGTACTCCCCGCACCCTTCGGTTTTTCCTCGCGATAAATAGTGGGGCGCGCCTTGGTGAATTGAATTTTCTATATTATTAGTACATGTCCAAACATAGGTAGTGCATACATATTAAATTTCAAGTCTCAAATTTCAAAAATCATCATCGATTCCCGGCGGGGCAGATTGAGAATTTTCTTAATTTGTCTTGGTCTGGCTGGTGGGAGGCTTTCACCGTAGCTAGTTACCACCCTACCGACAAAGACGTATCGCCAAGCGATTTTAGCGTTCCGGTACGATGTCGTGTAGAAACCGAAAGGGGTGTGGATTTTCATCCCACTCCTGCTTCCATCTTAGACTGCATCATCACTTAACATCAGTTGTGATAGTAGTCAAGGGCCAACTTGTAGTCGATAAAAAAAAAATTAACCAATCTCGTTTCGATCTTGCTTCGCTTGGCAGTACGTCTTTGTCAGTAAGGTGGTAATTAGCCACAGCCGAAGCCTCCCACCAGCTAGACCTGGATCAATTCAGAAAATCTCAGTCGGTAATCCGACCCAGGACCAGTCTTATAAGTGATATACTGCGATATCATGGAAATACCCACTAGCCACCCCTTAGGGCTAACGCTAAAACTGGCGCGGTTGCACGCTCGCGGGTGTATAAGCGGAGCGCGGGCGCGGGTGGCGGATTCTCAACCGCGCGGCGGGCGGCGGGTACACGGCGCGGGCGCCCGCGACGGGCACACGCGAGCGGGTTTGTTTCTACAAATCAGTCGAGCGCCGCTAGATGCTACGGTCAAATAATTATTTGTTGATTTTATTAAATAAAATTATACTAGCAGCGCTAACTGAGACGGGCGCACGCGACGGGTGCCCGCGCGCGGATTTGTGGCCCGCGGCGGGCGACCGCGCCAGTTTTAGCGTTAGCCCTTATTCCGCATAGGAAAAAAGATATGGAGCTTAAATCCACCACGCTGCTGCAATGCGGGTTGGCAAAATTTAGGTAATAACGTTTGATTAACATAACATGTTCGTTCACTGGTGTAACACCACCATCTTAATTGAATTTTTATAAAAGAAAAACTCGGTGTTTTTCCAGTGCCCGACTCGGGATTCGAACCCAGTTTATGGTGATCTGAAGCCACATCGGCTAAGCACTAGACGAACGAGACAGCAGAAGGAGTTAGTTCCTTTTTCAACAATTCAAAAAGAAGATAGGCAATAAAAAAATATTTGTTAAAAAAATATTTAATATCACATCAATAAAAAATATGACATCTAGTCGCACTTGGATATACATATTTCTTTTTTATTATTTCACGTATTAAGTAATTTCCAAAATTAAGCGTAGCAGGAATAACAATTTTGAGAGTTAACATGGAACATAAATACCAACATAATATAACAGAAACATTGTATAAGAGTCGCCAAACTTTTACCGAGTCACTGCGTAAAAACTCACGTAACATTAAATTTATATACAAAAAAACAATTTTCTCACTTTACAAGTTTGGTGGTGTGCTTTAACCTATACATTTTTTTTATTAATTATTAAGCCCTAGACCTGACTTACAAATCCAATCCGCCACGGAGGCAGTCAAATATAATATAATAAAAAACATAAAATAAAACCAATGTACATTAAATATATTTTTTTAAATATTAATTAAGTGGTCTTTACGAAACAAATCAATCAAGGAGTTTATTAACTTGGCTTTAGACTTTGTTTCATTGAGATCGAACGTAAAGAAAAAGGTATCTCAATTAATTAAAAAATGCAGCAACTTCAAAACGCACTTAAAGTTTTAGTGATTGATCACACTTATAGCTAAAAGCTACCGAAACTAAATAACAATATCGAAATCGCTAGTGTACCTATAAAGACAATAATTATATACAAGAGATTTCTCGATTTTCCTAGGATCTCTTCATCTGATCCTGACGTGATGACTATGGGACCAATTTGTAAGTATATCCTTTGTAATAAAAAAAAATATCAAAATCCGTCTACTCTGTTAAAAGTTATGCGTGGTCATACATAATAAATATATATATCGAATTGAGAACAGGACAACGTGGTTTTACATTAACGTTAATTAAATAAATTTTACGCAGCGACTCGATAAAAAGCTCACACTTGGCAACACGTATCACCGTACAAATTGATTTTGACTGATCGACAACAAAGTTTCAAAATATTTTTGAACTTAAACACTTTCTAATCAACATTTCAAACGTACACACATAAATATACTTAAAATTATTCATAGTCTATTACAAGAGTTAATTATAATCACAGATTTCTTTTTAGAGTCCTAAACAAAAAGTTTTTTCAACAAAGTCTCACAAGAAAATACAACATGGCGGTACAGGGAACGCGTAAGATAAATTCGAGAAAATAAAAATGGGGGTATCTCGCTCATATACAGGGTGTAAAGGACCCGATAACAAAAACTTAAATCAAGTAATTTAGTACATGATTCTGAATCCCTTAGGGCTAACGCTAAAATTCGCGCGGGTGTGGGCGCGGGCGCACGCAGCGGGCGACCGCGTAACCCGTTCTTGACAAGTAGGTTACTCAGCGGAGAATTTGATAATTCATTCGCCATACCCCATAATACTGGCCGAAATTGCACCTCAATTATTACGCGCTTTGTATCGATGTTCATGATTGTACCTAGCTTCCGACGCGTGTGACCGTAGCATCTAGCGGCGCCTGTCTGATTTGTAGAAACAAACCCGCTCGCGTGTGCCCGCCGCCCGCCGCGCGGGTGACAATCCGCCACCCGCGCCCGCGCTCCGTCGCACGCGCCTGCGCTGTCCATACTATTTTTCAATATACACCCGTGAGCGTGCACCCGCGTAAGTTTTAGCGTTAGCCCTTATTGTTGGAATTTTTCGCCACTTATTCTACGATTTTTACAAAAAGTTTAACTGATTACAGCAATCAATCACATATATACACCATCACGCCTTGGCGAAGGGTAGGCAAAGACCACATCCCTCCATTTGACACGGTCCTTGCATACTTCCTTAGCTTCTTCCACTCTCATTAATCCTTTCATAAAGATCGTCGGTTTAGGGTACTCTTGACCTGGCCATTATTTAAAATGTCCTGAATTTGGTCCAGGAACATTCGCCTAGGCCTTCCCCTTCCAACATTTCCATGCACCCTCGCCTTGTAAATCTCTTTTGTTAATCTTCTTTCATCCATTCTCTCTACATGTCCAAACCATCTAAGCATCCCTTTCTCAATTTTAGTCACTACATTTTCTTTTACACCACACATAAACCATTACGATTTTAAATTAAAAACCATCAAATAAGGATTGTTAACTCAAACGACCAATGTAAATTTAATTTTAAAATGCATGTAATCAGCTGTTCTAAGAGTTCAACACATTTCACGACTTAGTTATAGATTGCGGCGCGTTTTTATTGCATTGTCCACAATACATTGCGCGCTGAAAAGTTTGAAAATAACTATTTGTGGGAAATGAGTTTGGATATAAAGTGGTTTTCATTACATTTATAATTCTAGACAATATTGTAACCTCTTCACGAAGTTTTCGTGATCGTGCCCCCTACACCCGGTTAGTCAAAATAGTGTATAATTATTATTTTATTATTTCGTAGTATTTCTTAAAATAGTTACAGTAGATAAATAGGTAGAATTAATCTTATCTGATATTTCTTATTATGTAATTTCATATAAATTGTCTTAGATTAATGTAAGTTCGTTTTCTTGTGACTCGCATTTTAGATTCACATCTTAACATCACGTGACTGTACTTGTATGCCCAAGATGTGTCAATAGACATAAACTCGTGGAGACAAAGAGACATACTATTGACCAATAACTCTTCCGTTGTTAAGGGATTATTTCTTTATTCATTACAAGTTAGCTCTCGACTACAATCACACCTGATGGCAAATGGTGGTGCAATATAAAATTGAAGCTAACTAACTTGTTAGGAGTATTTGCAATCCACTGCGCAATCACCTCAGTGATTCTCAACCACTGTGCCGCGGCACTTTTGTGTGCCGCCAAATTTCAAAAGTGTGCCGTCAAATTTTGCAAATATATAATAATGTTAATATTATTAAATTATATTATTTAAAAAGAAAAATATTATTAACATGAAAAAGTTGAGAGGTGTCAAGGGACACCCGGATGGAACGAAGTTCCTTTCGATTAATTAGTGAAGGAATTGTAATAAAATTTTATTTTTTTTAAGTAATAATAATATTTGTTGTTGTACACCGAAACACCAAAGGGCGCCACGAGAGCGCGAGACAGCATACAGCGCGGGCGCCCCCCGCCGCTCACGCGCACACACATCAAAGGCGGCGGCGATCCTTTGATCAAAAAGTGTCGTGACAACTTTTCGTACGAATTTTTTCCGTCTAGCCCCCTTTCACAACGCGCGATAAGGAACTTCGTTCCAATATTTAAATCCACAAAAAAAAAAATATTTTATTATTTGCTTACCAAATTTGTGATTCACTTTGCGTCGCATTTTTCAGGATCGCATTAGCGACGCAAAGCGGGGTCTTGGTGTATTTAAAATTTTTGTCATAATTTATTTATGCAGTGTGTTGTAGTAAGTAAATAATTTTTATCTTTTTCTTTGTGAGCCGCCAAATTTTGAAATCATTAAATGTGTGCCGCAACAAAAAAAAAAGGTTGAGGATCACTGGTCTACCTCCTAAATAATAAGTTTTGCCGGTTGCAAGCTTGCCATTATTTAGGGGTGAGGGTTTAATGTCAATATATATGGTTCGGAGATATTAAGACACCACATACATACGCCACAATCACAAGAAAACTAGAAAACTTACACTATAGTTTAAGTCTGTTGTAAACACACTATAACCCCCCATTTCATCCATTTATAATAAAATTTATTTGATATTTTTACTTTAGGTTGGTCATGCTGGGACCAGGGTATCCTCATTCAGTTTTTAAGCACTTTAGAATCTCATTGTATACCCCAAATATTACATTACAATATTCTGTCGCACAGTTAAAGAACAGCGTCTCTGGGCCTCTAGAAACAATTACATCTCAATGAATAATCAAATCTATACTAAAGCCAAACTCGATTGAGAATGCTTGTCAACAAACAAATTAAAAATGAAGGTATAAAACCACTAGTCATTTCTCACCTAATTTTTTAAGTTAACATGTTAATAACGAATTCATGGCAATAAATTAGATTAGTTAGTTTAAAATTAATTAATATATTCAATATCTTTCAAATAAGATTTTATAAAAAAACAAAACATACTTTTAAATTTATTAGGCATAAAATGTGTTGCATTTTCTACCTTCATTTTAAATTTGTTTGTTGACAAGCATTCTCAATCGAGTTTGGCTTTAGTATAGTTATATATATTTTGTTTACAACAGACTTTTAACAGTAATCAATAAGGCACTATTGATATTGTTAAAAAACTAATGCCGGAAACACAATTGCTACACGCCACGCTGCGCCAAATCACATTGTCGAGTCAAATTAACAATCGGATGTGAGGTTATTTAATAACAAGTTATGACTTAAGACATCGTCGATGAACGCCGGCTACACGCACAAAAAACATGACTCATTGTCACTTTCCGTCTGAGCCGAGTGTAAAACAAAGCAAGAGAGTATATCCTCCGTAAACCGACTTTGCAAACAACTTTTTTATCAGTAGATACCAATTCATAACCCTTGCCCAAATTTTTACCCAAAAGATATTTCTTGATGGGGGTGTTGTTTGATAGTGGAGTTCCTATGAGCACCTTCCAACTACAGCATCAGACCTGCTCTATATCATAAATGCATGCAAAATGTCAGATCAATCTATCAATAGGAAGGGGGTCAAGTATAAATTATTTCATTAATTAAAAAATAATAATCTAACAAACTGGGCAAGTTAAATAAAAAGTTGTAATAATAAGTATAGCTACAATACAATTTAATTTGACTCCACATGTATGACGCTGCGTTAGGTGTTACAAGTGTGACAGCCTCATTAATAGAATCCGATATATTTAGTTCCACTCTTATGGCTCACTAGCGGACGCCCGCGACTCCGTCCACGATCAATTTTATAATGTGATAGTTCGAAAAATAGCCTATGTCCTTTGTCAAGCTCTAAACTATTTCTGTACCAAATTTCATTTTAATCGGTTCAGTAGTTTAGACCTGATTGAGTGCAGTTACGTTTGCATTTATAATATTAGTATAGATTTTCATTAGTCGATAGGGCCCGCATGCGGGGTGCGGGAGATTTAGTCTAAAGCATGTAATACATGTCATATCCCCTCTCCTATAAGGAGGGAGGCCTGGCCCTGTAGTGGGCCGTTAATAGGCTGATAATGATGATGATGATGATGTCATACACCACGAATGTGGAAATCATTTTCACTACTGCGCCCGCACGTCTTGACATTTGAGTTGCCGCATCCCGCATGCTTTGTACCGACCGATGCATTTGATTGGTCGTTTACGTCAGCAAAGACCACTTACGGAAAATAACCGCATGCGGAGGGTCCAGTGAAATTGAGCCATTAGGGTGTAAATTCGTTGCCGACAGACGACAGGAGACGATATGTCGCAACTACTCTACTGGTGTATTATGTCTTACAACTATTGTCAGCCTTAATTCAAAACAAGTAATGTATAATATGCTCTGGATATCATAAAATCTAAATATTTTTCAAAATTACTCACGATAATTAATTTTTAACCCCCGACGCAAGAGAGGGGTGTTATACGCTTGACATTCGATGCGTTTTTTTTTAAATTGAAAAGCTATTTTATTTTTCTTGCGATAGTTCTTAGCTATGTTTGATGAAAATCGGTCCAAAATGGCCGCCGTTATAAAATAGCATATTTTTTCACAACTCCCTTATTTTATTGTTATCGAATGAAAGGCCTTGATCTAGGATGCGTTGCTAGACACATCCCGTGTAGAGAAAGAGGTATATTATCGACCAATAGCGGCGAAATCGGAAATTTACCATGAAAATGAAAGAGACAGGAATATTTTCATTTTCGTATATTAATTTTTTTTTATCCATTACAAATTAGCCCTTGAATGAATCATACCTGATGGTCATGATACATGATGGTGATGATCATGATACAAGTATGATGAAATTTCCTTCAATCAAAATATGATCAACCCTTTTCGGATGCTTAACGACATCGTACCCCAATTGTTAAAGTGCTTGGAGGTATGTCTTTGCCTCCTACCAGCCCGATCTGGACCAATTAAAAAAATCCTTATCGGTCCACCCGGGAATCGAACCCAGGCAAAAAATTAAAAAAAAATTAAAATTATAAATCCACAGCGTACACCACTGCGCCACGAAGGTCGCCATTGGTCGTCTTTCTCTACACATGTGGACTGATGGCGTTTAACATTTTTTATCAAAAGGTATAATTGTTTCACGCACTGCAATCATACTTGATAGTTAGTGTCACAAACACATTCCAAGTACGCTTCGTACGTTGTTTAACGTTACAATATTTTTTTACAAATCAACAATCGTTAAAAGTAAAGTAAACTGTGATAAGCTAAAATGAACCTAATGCAGCTTGTATTAAAGTCGTAGATTATATTCCATAGATCTGTTTTCATAACGTACTTGGGTGTAAATGAAATGGAACTTTAACACAATAGCAATTAGGCTCATTTTACTCTAACACCTGGCACTATATCTAACTTCTAAACTGTATACAATTCTGCGCCAGAGGTCGCCATATTAGGTTCATACTTCACACAGTACTGAAATAGAAAAACGTGCCTTTTGTCGCATATGCTCGACTACAAAACCCCTATGGGGTTCTTAGTCATAATCTTGTTGGCTAGCTTTTATATTCCCAAAAAGTATGTATTGTAGCAGGTTTAAATTTTTTACAGGTGATCAACTGGGTTACATTTTGGGCCCTTTTGTATTTTTAGTGTATATTAATGATGTACCTTATTTTTAAGACACATAAAAGCATCTGGCATAAAATCACCCATTTCACGTTTTTTGGACAAAAAAAGCAAGTTAATTCATAAAATTTAAGAAATTTCGAAATATCGAACACTTACATAGAAATTATAATATGTAAAAGTATAAGAAATATTTCTATGTTATGTACCCATCCATATTACAAGTCACACTGATTTACTGTAAACTTCTAAATGATATAAAAACCAAATGTGTAAAATTTTCATTAGTGTAAAGGAAATATCCAAGTTAATAATAATAAATGGCGCATAACACGCGTTTTGAAATTCAAAATCTGTCGGCTATAATCCGACTTTAACACCCTTGATCACTCAAGGAGCAGGCGTGGGCGAGATCTGGCTGCCGCAATCCTTCACGAATACTTAACTCGTGAAGGATTGAAGCGGCATTTTCCTATTTCAGCATTATCACTCACGAAAGTTTAAATTCTAAAATTCACACAATTTTCAGCCTTATTTCAGTACACCTAACATAGTTTATCCCTTGAATTGTTATGAAGGCCAGTCATGTACAGACTATCATCAGAGTTGTACCGGCCGAGGTTGTGCCCACAGTTGAGCGGACCTTGATCCTCTTGCAGGGCTTTTTGCAGGATGACTTCTATTTGTTGCTGGATGTCACCCAGCAGAGCCCTCTGGGAGGGTTCCGAGGCCCAGCAGGATTCCATGACCTCCCAGCATTCGTCGCTGAAAGTAGGCAGCCTTTCTGGACGAAGACCTACAAATTAAATATTTTGGACGCTCGGGTTATGGAGTTAGTAAGTAGAGGGATATGTGAGGTTTGGGTGACGCTTGAATTCGTCAGTTTTCGCAAAATAAGATAGGAGTGAATAAACACTTTTAGCGAAGCGTCCTCTAAGTTAGATTATAGATTTCTACAAGTATGACTATGTTGAATCGCAAAAACGCTAAATTGTTGGACGGTACCTTTTTGCTAACACTTAGAAAATATTATTCCTAAATTCAAGTGAAAAGTAAAACTCGTCATCGTCGTTGTCGTCACAGGTATTCTTAATAGCCATCAATCGGTATTTCCAAAATGTAAATCAATTGTAACGAATCAGGAATTACCTCTTTTAACTTTACTCCAAAGCTGTTCCTTGTTCTGGAATGTTTCGAAGGCGGATGGCAGTTTAATATTTCCTGCGCAAAGATACCTGAAATAAAATATTTAAAATTGTATATAAAAGGAAACTTGACTATTCTCCTGAGTATGAAAACATCCCTTAACGCTTTTCATCAGGCATGAGCGCCTCAGCGGCGCAGATGCCCAGGTCCGAACACTTAGGGAGAGAGCCACTCACCAGAACAATATCCCGAAGGCGTACACGTCGACGGCAGCATGGTAGTGGCCGGCGAGCAGCTCGGGCGCCATGTGCACGGGCGTGCCCACCACCGAGCCCGACATGAGCGCCTCGGCTGCGCAGAAGCCCAAGTCCGAGAGTGCGGCGCGGCTGCGCTCGTCCAGCAGCACGTTCTTCAGCTTTACATCGCGGTGCACCAGCCCCAGCGAGTGCAGGTACCGGATACCTGCGCACACACGCATGGCTTTGGTTCTCAGCATCATATGGACGAAACCCGCAAGGTCAACTCGGACTCCGCCGCAGTAGAAGATGCCAGCAGCGCCAGCCGCCGGCGCAGTCTACCTCGGGCGGGTAAGTCATTGCGAACGATGCACCCATTAAGAGCGCGTACCGCAGGACAAAGAAGTTCTCTTGTTTGAGGATTAACAGTGAAAGTGACGTGGCAGGCTTGTCCGTCTTGTATGTACATACGTAACCTTTGCTACGCGAACCCATCATTTACTGAATTGTTTTGGGGCGTAACCCCTGGTCATCTAGACACATTCATGTAATGGCAAAGGTAGATGCTTTGAAGTCGAAGTGTACCTTCCACGATGTCGCACGCGATGCGCATCCGCGCGGGGAAGCTGAGCCCGGCGCGCACGGCGGCGTGCAGGTCGCGCGAGTAGCGCTGCGACACGAGCAGCACGCCCGGCGCGCCGCCGCCCCCGCGCTGCACCAGCGACCCCAGCAGGCGCACTATGCGCGGGTGCTCCGGGATACTCCTGGGGATGATACCAATTACTAGCAGACGCCCGAGATTTTGCCTAAGTGGTAGATAGGGTGCTACAACCTACCAAAAACGTCAAAAATAAGAAACCCAAATATTTAAAGCAGCGTTTTCGATGAAAACTAACTACAGAACGGCTTAAATTTCTCTAACTTATCTAACAATTGTTATCATATTTCATCCATCTTCTTCTTCTTCATATGCTATCTACTCTACGGTTAGCGACCATTATAGCTATTCGAATTTTGGATGCAGCAGCCCGGAACAATGATTTTATTCTCATCCCGTACCATTCGCGTGATTTTTTCCAGGAAGTTTGTTGTCTGCTAGGTCTTCGGATTCCGTGGATTATGCCCTGTATTATGCGCTACGAAATCCGATATTTATCATGGCACATGATGAGTCCCAGGTATTGCATTTTCCTGCATTTGATTTTCGTAAGAACTTCCAGAGTTTTGGCCATTTTCAACAGAACCGTCTCGTTTTGCACCTTGTCTATCCATGATATTTTAAGCATGCGTCAATACACCCACACCTCAAACACAAGGTCAAGTTCACAGTGAACAGTTGTAGGCATAGCTTCAAAAGCGTTGCGCGATTTGATAAGTTAGGGGGAGGGATACGGCCGGCGAACAATGATGACTCACTGCATTCTTATAGCCAACGAACTATAGTTATTGTTGTAGTTTATACAAAGTTTAATAATTTACCTGGTGTAGAAGAACTCCATGGCCAGTTCGCGGTAGTGCCGGTCGTCGGCCGGGTACACGGACTTGACGCAAGCGGGACTGTGTCCGGCCCATGCGCCGCGCACCGCGTACACCACTCCGTACTGTCCGCGCCCTGACCACCAGAAGCTTGTTTGAAGCACGTGTCAGCGAGTTCTACCTTATTTTATCATGCGTATAATCATCACGTCAACCAAAAAACATCCACCACTGGACACAGGCCTTTTTTGGGGACTTCCAAACACAACAATCCTTTATTTAAACAGATTTTTCGCTGGGCACTCTGCATTTATGCCTTCAGTATGAACTAAATATTAAACAGTCAACACTGCGCTTTCCATTTATCTGCGGTTAAGCTCAGACACTCTAAAGATGCAAGTTCGTAGCCGGCTACAGACGACTGCAGACGACGTGTCATAGACGCTTCCAGTTTGTGAGAATCTATAAAATGAGATCCGCGGTGGATGACATTTAATTGCTATAGAAATACATGGAATACGAAGTGCGACAGCGATAGTCATCTGCTGCTATCTGCGGTCGACTATCAATTCGCTCCCTTAGTACTAGAAAGCTTTAATTTGGGACTGATGCAAATATTAAAGATGCGAAGAAGTGGTAGAAAAAACTTTGAAAAAGATTTATTTTGTATCGAGGAAAAATGGAGCAGGTTCTCAATTCGATGCGTATATTTTTCTTATATATGACCACGTACTTTACTTTGTACAGAGTAGTTCGATTTTGATAATTCTTTTTTATGAGAAAGGCTATACTTCTAAGGCCTGTGTGCATCAAGATTCCTTAACCGGCATACGGGTTGTCGTGAACAGTAAATTTATAGTAAAGTTATGTTAACGGTTGGTTATGATAACCGAAATCTCGGTGCACACAGGCCTAAGGTGGTCCCATAGTCATCATGTGTTTCATTTTAATAACGATGACGAGTGCTTTGCCGATTTTATGCCATGGCAAGACAGCCTACAAGTTGTCATGCACGACTGTTGCCAAGTGATCGTGAAGCAGTTGTCAAATTCGGAACAAAACGATCTGTTCGTCACAAAAACGGGAGAACAGCTGTTGCGCGCAAAATTCATCATAAGAAAATCCCTGTCCCGCGTGAAGAATCATCGAGCACATTGGCAGACCAAGGTACGTTCAAGCATTATTTTGCTACTGTGTATTATCCGTATAAACACTGTCATCGCCAGACATCAACGCGGGGTCTGAATTCCCAATGTATCACGGGCCTTTAAACAGCGAGTTGCTACATCATGTTAGGATCTGATGATGGGATCCTGGGAAAATCAAAGCAACTTTTATAGGCCGAAATCTTTTTTTTTTTTTATTAACTACAAGTTGGCCCTTGACTGCTATCACACCTGATGTTAAGTGATGATGCAATCTAAGATGGAAGCGGGCTAACTTGTTAGGAGTAGGACGAAATCCACACCCCTTTCGGTTTCTACACGACATCGTACCGGAACGCTAAATCGCTTGGCGGTACGTCTTTGTCAGGGTGGTAACTAGCCACGGCGAAAGCCTCCCACCAGCCAGACCAAGACAAATTAAGAAAAATCTCAATCTGCCCCGCCGGGAATCGAACCCAGGACCTCCGTCTTATAAATCCACCGCGCATACCACTGCGCTACGGTGGTCGTCAAAAAATCGCTTCAAATTGCACTTAATAGTAAAAAATAATTGTGTATCATTTAGTTTCTTTAATTTAATTAACCATATCTTAAAGTAGAAATCTCTGCCGTCACCAAAAATTTCTACTTTAAGGACGTTACCTAAAACTCACAAACATTTTGTACTCACCTATTTCCCGTCCCAGCTCCGGAGTGCCATACATGAGCAAGTCACACATGGACGTGCTCTCGAGACACAGCTGGGCGAACGACGGCGCGTATCTGAAGCAATCATCAATACAATCATTACCGTCATCAGCCTAATAATGACCCCCCAACAGGGCCACGCCTCCCTCCTCGTAGAGAGAGAACAGCATCAGCGTGATGATGAATTACAAAATTTAGAACGACAGTGTTTGTTTCTAACGATCACTATCGGGTAGATGATAACGAACGAGATCGGCTTAAAGTGCTCTTTATTGAAAATCTCTTAGAAGAAAAACTCAGTACTATTTCATGTGACCTAGGACCTCGTGATCCAAAGCCACAAACGCTAACCGCTGGACCAAGGAGGTAGTAACCGAAAGAACACGGAACCGTAACCCAAATGACCAGTGTTTTTTTTTTTATCGACTACAAGTTGGCCCTTGACTGCTATCACACCTGATGTTAAGTGATGATGCAGTCTAAGATGAAAGCGAGCTAACTTGTTAGGAGTGGAATGAAATCCACACCCCTATCGGTTTCTACACCACATCGTACCGGAACGCTAAATCGCTTGGCGGTACGTCTTTGTCGGTAGGGTGGTAAATAGCCACGGCGAAAGCCTCCCACCAGCCAGACCAGACAAATTAAGAAAAATCTCAATCTGCCGCGCCGGGAATCGAACCCAAGACCTCCGTCTTATAAATCCACCGCGCATACCACTGCGCCACGGAGGCCGTCAAAACTCAATACTATCGTATGACCTAGGACCTCGTGATCCAAGGCCACATACGCTAACCGCTGGACCAAGGAGGTAGTAACCGAAAGAACACGGAACCGTAGCCCAAATGGCCAGGTATCTTGTGATTGCACTCACTTTTTCCTTATGGCCAGCTTGATGTCCTCCGTATGGTGCAGCCGACTGGCCAGCGCGGCCTCCAGCGCAGTGAGCGCTGACTGGTATCGCTCGTGCGCCTCTCCCAGCCTCTCCAGGATCTGTCAAGGAAAACAAGTTACTATTTTATGAAAACAAGTACTAGCTCCCATACATTTTGATCCCCAGAAGCTATTCCCTTGAGTACGACGCGCGTGGAAAAGATATGCCGAATAGATAAAACGAGAAACGTCTTCCAATAGTGCGCAATAAAAAAAATAACTCGTAGGTTTGACGACTTTAAGGGCTAACGCCAAAACTCGCGCGGGCGCACGCTCGCGTGTGTATAATGAAAAATAGTATGGACAGCGCAGGCGCGAAGGACGGAGCGCGGGCGCGGGTGGCGGATCGGGCAGCGGGCACACGGCGCGGGCGCCCGCGACGGGCACACGCGAGCGGGTTTGTTTCTACAAATCCGTCGAGCGCCGCTAGATGCCACGGTCACACGCGTCGGAGGCTAGGTACAATCAAGAGCGCATAAAAATTGAGTGCAATTTCGGCCAGTATTATGGGATATGGCGAATCAATTATCGAATTCTCCGCTGAGTAACCTGCTTGTCAACAACGGGTTGTGCAGTCGACGTTGTTTCCATTTACGTCTTTTTGCCAAATATGTAATAAATTAGTAAATAATCCATGGTAATCTACTCGACACAACTGTACAAGCTCGAGATCAAAATTATACTAGCAGCGCTAACTGAGACGGGGGCACGCGATGGGTGCCCGCTCGCGGATCTGTGGCTCGCGGCGGTCGTCCGACGCGTGCGCCCGCGCCCGCACCCGCCCGTGTTTTAGCGTTAGCCCTTACGATCCCAAACAAGTCGGTTTCTGACCAGGCTCAAGCTGATGCTTAACAGAGACCACATACATGCTAAGTAACACCGAAAATATCGCTCGACATTGGCGTAAAGACTATATTTCCGATTCGTTTGTTTGTTTGTTGAGGGCGAAGTGTACCTGCATGGAGATGAGGCGCGCAAGGCGCTGCGGCGTGAGCTCGTGCGCGGCGTGCAGCGCGGCGGCGCGGCGCCACGCGGGGCTCAGCACGCAGCACGCGGCCTGCGCCTCGTCGCCCGACAGCCGCAGCCTGACACACACAAACAACTGACATGATCTACTGGTGCATCGTCTCGCGGGCTGGTCTCCCTGCAGTACTGAACGCCAGTACCTGTAGAACAGCCTCCTGAGGGAGTCCATCATTCCTCGCAGCAGGGAGAAGGAGGCGCACGGCGTGAGGTCCACCTGCCGGGCCACGGACAGCAGCTGGCGCATCGCCTCGCTGGCTGGTCTGCCACCCAACTCCTGCCTGCAGGAGGACTCCAAGGACTCTAAGCATCTGGATACAAGCACATAATCGGTCAAATTTATAACAATTCCATAAAACAAGAGTTCTTGTAGACTTAAGATAAGTGAGAAAGAAGCTCTTTTTCTAAGCGAGCTGTTTATTGACGCATCTTGAGCCTATTAAGCACTACCTGAAATATCCCAGGATTGGCAAGCAAATGCTGAGTGGATGTCTGGTACTTACTTGAAGATTACTACTGAGAGGAAGTATTGAAATGCAATTGGTTGCCTCTATATGCTGTATGGTACTATAGTTTTGAGTACTTTAGACGATCTAAAGGCATAATGATTCATCAGTAAATGGATAATTTTCATCATTAAAAACCGATGGACGTCCACTGCTGGACATAGGAACTTCCAAAAACGCCGGAAGTTCCTAAAAGTGGCCAATGGCCACAGGCGACTCAGAAACCCTATCCTATCCAGCGGCTCCCTGCGACACGTTTGATGATCTTAGTTCATAGGTTATGTAGGGGGGGGGGGGGGTTCGACCAACATGTTATGTTAAGTGTCTGCTAATAACTAATATTCTTTATGAAAAAATACCTTTGTAATGTTCCGAAGTAGGAGTCTTTGAGGCAGTCTACGAATTTGACCATCTTTAAGCTGATTTTTCGACTCAACTTGGATAAAACTGAAAGAGAAATTGAATAAGTATTTACTAACTGCTCAGACCCAGTGACTTTATGATTTTTAGTTTGTTGCAGAGTAAGATACTGGGTTCTATGGCTATGGTTCTGGCAAAATTTTGGGATTTTTATCCTTCCAAGAAATTTTTACTATCAGCTCAGAGTTGGTAAGTGACTTATCGCATTCATTATAACTTCACATCGTATAGCAACCAATGATAAAAAGTAAAAGCATAAATTTGTTAAATGACCTTGATTTAATGAAAACTACATCTATCGATCTCTCTATCTATATTAATACATAAAAAATATTATTTTGAGTCGACAACATATATCCCTAAAATTCAGATTAAAGAGAATTTCGTCAAATTCTTATGCCACTGACAAACAAATCGTAATTGCTACCCAAACAAACCGCATTCGCCATCTTAGATACGCCTCGCGTGCGTCGCGCTAACTAAGTTTTCATATAGCTATAATGACGTAGGCGAGCGCTAACAAACGTTTTTTCTAATGCTTACTTCTTTAAGGGGTCGAACGGGAGTTCAAGTGTACACCAAGTTTCATGCGGACAAAGTCGCGGGCGTCCGCTAGTACTTATAATAAAATCGTAATTTTGTACATTGAAGATATTTTAAATATTTTATTGTTGAGCACTGTATGATCGTTACTGAACCCAAACGTTTTTTTTAAATCCTTGTCTGTCTGGCCGGATCATAGATTATAAGGCCGCTTTATACAATGCTACCATAAATGTAGATTAAATTACATTGCCTATAAAGCTTTGTTTACACATTCCAACAGTTCGGACTTTTGTCGGCCGTGATATACGCCGTAATTACTGAATAAATTCAAATGAAACTTGGCACGATTTTAGTTCATATTGTAAGGTATAACATGGGATACTTTTTGTTGCAGGGGTTGTAATAGGGATTGTATATTTCTTTGGAAAGTCCTTCATTTTTCAAAATATTTTTATGAAAATTGGTACACGGTGAACTGAATTAATATAAAATATAATGTGATTCGAGGAACTTTACATAGGGGTTGAAAGTTTGCATGAAAAGTCCTTAATTTTTTAACTTATGTCTGAATAAATTGACATAAGGACTAGATAAATCAATATAAAATTGAAATAAAATATATTTAAGCTATAAATAATGTAGGAAATCTTTTTTATTATAGTAATTTTATTAACCGACGAAAAAAAATGGAGGAGGTTCTCAATTCGACACGTATATTTTTTTTTATGTATGACCATGCATAACTTTTTACAGAGTTGTTCGATTTTGACAATTTTTTTTTTATTAGAAAGGGCTTACATTCAAGGTGGTTCCATTGTCATCATGTTAGAATCTGATGATGATATCCTGGGGAAATTGAAGGAACTCTTCAAATTTTGAAGGCACGCTTACAGCGATTTCGGTTTTTGTCTCGGTATCGGTAGCTTTTTGGCTACAAGTGCCGTATAATATACTATGACAGTATCGTACGAGTTCGTTACGTGGCAATAAATCACTAAAAAGTAAGAAATAAAAATTTTTAACAAAAAATAGAACTGACTCAAAACGCACTAAAAAGTAAAAAATAACTGTGTCATTTAGTTGCTTTAATTTACTTAAACATATCTAGGAGTCGGTGCCAGCCAAGGTTTCTACTTTAAGGACGTTACCTAGAACCCACAAACTGCTTTACTACGTTAAATAAATGTTCCTTAAACTTGGCTGGCACCGACTTCATAGATATGCTAAAGTAAATGAAAGCAACTAAATGACACAGTTATTTTTTACTTTTTAGTGCGTTGTGAGTCGGTTCTATTTTTTCTTAAATTTTTTAAATTTTAAATCCACGCGGATAAGTCGCTGGCATCCGTTAATTTTAATAAGCCCACTAATATAATATATTATGCTTCTCTTGTTATAGGCGATAAGATTTAAAGCTCAACAGCAAAGGCCCAATGTAAACGGCCAAATACTGAAACATCACTCAAATCCACCGTTCACTTGAAGCCCTCCTGAATTTCAGTAGCGCTTAAAGATATTTGAGTCCTGATTGAATTTTAGAAGTTTAGGAGATTCTTAAAATTAGAATCACGTTTTGTGGTATTTTTGGTATTTCGTTACCAGTCCTCTGCACATCCAGAGACGCCTGCTTGCTGGAGATGTTGGAGCTGGTGCACACGCTGCTGTGAGTGGTCACCGATGTGCTGCGCCACGGGGTGGACAAGCTGTACAGTTCCATCTCGTTCTCTATGGGGATGGGCGTGGCTGCAGACGATGGCGACTCGGGTTTTGACTGATTTTGAATTTGAATTTTTTACATTAGTTTAATTCAATTACGGTAATAAATTGAAAAAGTGTTAAAAAGCTTTCAGATCATAGGCTCATATTTTTGTTATTCATTACAAATTGGCCCTTGACAGCAATCACGCCTGATGGTAAGTGATGATACAACCTAATATGGTAGCGGGTTAACTTGTTAAGTAAATAAATAAATTAATATTAAAGGACAATTACATACATCGCTATATAGCCTCAAAGTAAGCTTAAGCAGCTTGTGTTATGGGTACTATGATAATTGATGAATATTTTATATATATTATACATAAATACTTATGATATATAGATAAACACAGACACTGGAAAACATCCATGCTCATAACACGAACATTTTCCAGATGTGGGAATCGAACCCACAGCTAGGAGACAGAAGCAGGATCACTACCCACTGCGCCACTCGTCCGACAGTTAAAAGTAGAATTAAACCTGTGTATAAACCGAGTGTCGATTTTCATTCTACTCTTAACAAGTTAGCTCGCTTCGATCGTAGATGTTTTTTTCGTTTTTTTTATCGACTACAAGTTAGGCCTTGACTGCTGCTATCACACCTGATGTTGAGTGATGATGCAACAAAGATGGAAGCGGGCTAACTTGTTAGGAGTAGGATGAAATCCACACCCCTTTCGGTTTCTACACGACATCGTACCCGAAATCTAAATCGTTCGGCGGTACGTCTTTGTCGGTAGGGTGGTAACTAGCCACGGCGAAGGCCTACCACCAGCCAGACCAAGACAAATTAACGAAAATCTCAATCTGCGCCGCCGGGAATCGAACCCAGGACCTCCGTCTTATAAATCCACCGCGCATACCACTGCGCCATAGAGGTCGTCAAGATCATCAACACTTACCATCAGCTGTGATTGCAGTCAAGGGCTAACTTGTAATAAATAAAAAAAATTAATACTGTATTTTAGTCGTATTCGTACAGATTTGCACTCTTCATAATAAGTACAATGTCATAAGAATTTGACAAATATATTATTTGATTGATTTGATTTGATTCCATTGATAAAAAACAATCACCATTATCAGCCTATTAACGGCCCACCACGCTGCTCCAATACGGGTTGGCGGGCTTAGGGTGATAATGTTTCATTTATTAACGATCACTATCAGATGTTCATGATAGTGACCGGGACCGACGGCTTAACGTGCTCTCCGAGGCACGGGGGTGTAACACCTCCAACTTCCAAACTCCGGGCTTGGAATGTACTAAACATTTCATAGAAGAATGGAAAAGCTCAGAATTATTCCATGACCCGACCCGGGAATCGAACCCAGGACCACGTGATCGAAGCCAGATAGGCTAACCACTATACCAACGAGGCAGCCAAAAAAACAATACTCACTCTCATTCTCCCGTAAGCGTCACTCACACACAAGCTCTCATCGTTAGAGTGAATCACTTCGAAGTCGTCAAAGTTGTAGCTCTCGTACGACACCGCCTCCTCCACGTCCGACAGCCCGTCCGACTCGTCCTCCTCGGGGCTGTCCCGTCCCGTCCCGTCCGTCCCGTCCGTCGTCTGTCCGTTGAGCTGGAGGGATATGGACGGGCTGCTTCTGGAGGAGTAGAATATCGAGTTGGAGATCGCGTAGCGTTTGTCTTGATGGCACGGCAGATCTGAGGACAGAATATTTTTTGTATAGTAACTAGCAAAGACAGGAAATACTCGTCCATTTTGGATGAGGCCTACACCCGTGAGGGTTCTCATTTTCATACAAATCGAACATAAGGTTACCAATGACTGTTATTTATTGATTATTAATTAAGTAAAACGGGTAAATCAGTAAAAACTGAAAGATAATTCGATTAATAAAAAAAAGTTTAAATCTTAATTATTATTATTATATTATTTTTTCTTTATAATTGTCATTAATATACTTTCATTTAATCATTACTATTTTTTATTATTGTATAGTTTTAAAATTGTTTGTAAAAATTTATGAAAAAGAGAAAATAAAAGGCTTATTTATTTATTTATTTAACTAGCAAACGCCCGTGACTTCGCCTGCGAGAAAAAGTCGGAAAGTAGAAATTTAAGCCACCTGGTAGCTTTAATCAAAAACGCTGCTTAATCTGTTTGACATATAACGAACAATATATATTCTATACATTGTTCGTTATTCGTACTACACAAAATCCGGGATGGCATATATCTATCTTTTGAGGAAAGCTTTCTATATCCATTTTTTTTAAAACAAGTATTTAATTACATTTTATTTATTTTTGTTATTTTATTAAAATTGCACGCAAAAATGCAAATTCAAAACGAACGCATTAGGAGAATTGCACTTATTCCTTCTCTCTCTAACATATAGTTAATAACTCCTCTAACCTCTCTCCCGTAATGTTCCTTCAATCTGACATTCCGATATCAACTGTCTCTCCGCAAACGCATGGGGTGATCGCGCGATTAATTAAAATTAACTGTTTTGTGTAAAGATAAGTGCTTTGAACCTTCTGAAGTGATACTCTGGCCAGGAAAAAGGAAGAAAAACAAAATTGGTGAACTTGGATGCTAAAAAGAGCAGTGACAAGGTACAATCTTCCTTTTTAACCTAACCTTTTAAATGCAATTTTTCAATAATTTACATTAGGGACAATTCCGCATTAACATTATTGCAGTCCACTTAAACATAATAAAACTAAAATTAAGGAAATTGGGTAATAATCTTACACTAAATGGCACTTACCATCAACACTCCAGTCCATATTGTTGATCTCCGATCTCATTTCTTGTAACACTTCTTGCATTATTTGCAACAATTCTTGTTTCTTATCACCCTCAGAGAACTTCTCATTTATTGTCTGAAACATACAATATTAACTATTAATGCCGTGCGGTATTAATTGCACAAATACTGATCCTGAGAATATGGGTACAAATTAGTATAAATGGGGACCGCCTTCAAAGTATAACATATAATATACAAACATACAGATCGAACTGGGCACCTCCTTATTTTTTAAGTCGGTCAAAAATACCAAAACCGCCTATCTACATAATATAACAGATAGTTTTCTAAAACTCGCAACAAAATGATTGATGACAAATGATTTTTATTTAAGTACGGATATTCTTTTTTTGCGATCAATCTAGACCGAAAATTCACTAACAGTTTGGGACATTTTATGAAATTCATTTTTCAATTGCTGACTCAAAAATAACAAAATGTTGGGCACATTATTATCAAACTAATCGCGCGTTAGTGCACTGAGATTCTAGAGTTAAAAAAGGAAAAAAACGTCATTCTAAAATTTCGTTTATTTTGAAAATATAAAAATGGTGCACTAAAATGTCTTCTTGTATAAATATACTCATACAAGTCAAATTGTACCTTCTTTTTTAAAGTCGACCGAAAGGAATCGACTACTCTTGTACAGATTGATTTATTAGTGTTTTGTAGTGGTCATGCAAGTGGTGTTAGGCTACCTCATACAGCTGCTGCTCCTGCCTGGCCACGTATTGTATCTTAGTGGGCACCACCTGCAGCTCGCGCGCCATGTCGAACGACGCCAGGATGAACTGCTGCAGGAGTTTCACGTGGATCTGGAGATTTAAACAGAGAGATCGTTTGTGAATTCTATTTCATAGTAAGGAAGACTCCAAGAGGGGCTTCTGGAAATACTCGAGCGCGGCAGATAAACACCAGTTACAACCATCCCCCCCCCCCCCTTAAGGCTTGCAACTTCGTAACTTTCCCACTCTCTTTTGCCTTAGGCTCAAAGAGACCGTTAGAGTCACCTAGGGTGATGATGAATCATAATTTCCTACTTTTCATTTTTTTTTTGTTAATTAAATAATTTTTAATTTTTTAAAATTAAATAATTTAAAATTCACCATAGCAGTAAACAATGAGTACTCAAAACCCCCACATTACAATGTGGGGCTGTTTCAAGGTTGCTGCTTATCCCCAATAGCTTTTAATGTAGTCATCAATATTCTAATAGATAAATTAATTGTTCAAGAAAAGAAATGGGGCTATCGGTTTAAAATTAACAATGAATATACAGAGTCCATCTTAGCTTTTGCAGATGACCTTGCTTTACTGACACGAAACCCAAAACATTGTCAGGAGCTATTGAATGTAGTGGATGAGTTCTGCTCATGGACTGGTGGGCTGAGGGTAAAGCCAAGCAAATGTCACTGTCTATGTCTGGGGAGACGAAATACTAAATTTACATCTTATGATCCGGGTCTCTCTATTAGTGGCCAAAGTGTAACCACCATTGCTGAAGCATTGCCTTTTAAGTTCCTCGGTAGAAAGATTGATTACAAAGGACGCACACCATCCCTTGAGGTAGTCGTCGATAACTTCATAAATGACCTCAATAAGGTAGACCAACAGCCCATTAACAATATAAAAAAAGCGTGGGTCTATGACAACTATCTCACTTCACGTCTGACTTGGCCATTCCTCGTTTATGATATTGGCAGAACCCATCTGGCAAAACTAGATGCAAATGTCATAAAAACATTGAAGTCTTGGTTTGGTCTAGCACTCTCGGCTGACCCTTCAACTCTATTCAGAGATTACAATAATTTTGGGTTAAAACTAAAAAGGCCATCGGAACTCTATAAACACCTCAGGGTTACCAGAACGCACATTCTAGTTAAGTCCCAGGACGAACTAGTTGCATCACTTCCTAAAGACGACGGTGCCGGAAAACTTGACTCTAGGCTTCAATTTTACAAACAATTTATGGCAGGGGCTCAGGTAAATAGAACCGGGTTGGGTGCAAGACGTAAAAAGGAAGACCAAGACATAATAAAATCTTTTCTTAAACAAGATGAGGACGATAACTACAAAGTGCATGCCATGAACCTAGAAATGCAAAACGAGTGGTTAAACTTAGGCGAGTTCTGCATCCCTCTGGCTCTGAAGTGGCGCGCCTTGCTGTACGATTGGTCTCCTGCCTTATTGAAATTTTATCTTAATGCTTTTCAACTGACTCTCCCAGATCAGAGTAACCTAGTAAGATGGGGAAAAGCCTCGGAAAAATCTTGCTATACCTGTGGTGAGGCAGTGGGCACTGCAAGGCACTTATTGGTAGGATGCAAGGTGCTCCTGGACAGGGGTCTCTACTCACGCCGCCACGACAGAGTACTAGAAATCATACGTGAAGCTATAAGCCTTTCAGTAGCTAGGGCTCAAAAAGGGTTGACGACGAATAAAAGACAAACTAACTTCGTTAAAGCAGGCTCAAGTACAAATTCCACCAGCAAGCCTTATTCAATTCTGGGCTCTGCTCCTGATTGGACTATATTAATGGACACGTATGAAAAGCACTATAAAATCCCGGAAGACTTAGCTATTACGACATCTAGACCGGACATATTTCTTTTTTTTATAGTACTTGTTGAGCTTACAGTGCCGTGGGAAACAAACATCCCTAAAGACCATGTATTCAAAGTGAATAAATACTATGACCTTACTAATGAACTAACCAAAAATGGCTATGTGGTTAGTTTATACGCGGTAGAAGTGGGTGCGAGGGGTATACCAGCGAAGTCTCTCTACAACCTGCTAAAAGACCTTGGCCTTACTAGAAGTGCAGTAAGCTCCATATTGGAACGAGTGTCCAAAGCTGCACTAGTAGGGTCCTTCCGAATATGGTTGGGCAGGGAGAATAACTTGAACAGAGGAGGTGAGTGTTGACGCGCGTCACAAAGGGTACCCTTAAACCTACACCCGTGTCACAAGTCTCGGGCTCTGTTCGGAGTTTTTCTCTCAGCCACGCGATGGACCCGGCACCCGCACGGTGAATCCATGGAATGCTAAGATATTCGTCTCAACATAATATGACTTCCCGGAGAGTCGGGATGACGCTGGAAAGACAGCTGACTGGTGGAAAGACATCTGACTGGTGGAAAGACACCGGACTGCTGGAAAGACAGCCGGGGGTACCGGCCTAGCAAGCCATATCCCTGTATCATATCGCTAAAAGTCCAAAAAAGAAAAATACCCCTGGGGCAGTCCGAGAGGGGGGGCGAAAGATCTGCCCATCGTTTGATAATAATGACGACTCTGGCGCGAATGCGGACTTAAGATGCCCTTCGTGCGGGAAAACTTACAAGAGACGAGCCTGGTACCAAAAACATCTTAAAACACATGGTGTTGAAGCACGACAGCCGTCGGTCAGTTCTTCAACGATCACCACGGATAGAGTTTACCCTCACAAATCCCTTGGTGAGCCATTGTGCGACAGTTACCAGGAGTCCATTAATATCAGGACACGTCTTAGCATTCCCAGCTTGAAAAATACCACCTGGAAAGAACATGACCAAAACTTGGCGGTCCTACTGGAACACCCAGGACACAAACAAGATCTGAACGACCAAGTTTCCACTTTTCAAAATACAATTCACGCGTACTTTTCGGAATACTACCCACCACCGACTTGTTATGCTCAAAAACCCAAGGAAAACACGTTTAAATTGAGAATGCGGAGGAAGAAAAGGGAGTTAATAAAGAAGCTTCGTAAAGCAAAGTCTATGGGCGACAACCATCTTAGTCATCAACTGTCCAGAGCTTTACGATCAATCCTTAAACTCATTCAAGGAATATCTCTTCAAATATCAGAAAGCCGCGATAACTTATACAGGGCTAAACACGAAGTCAATTTTGATAAAAACCCCTTTGAGTACTCAAAAAGCATTTTCAAGGAAAAAAAGGGAAAACTTGTCCTAACCAATGAGCAGATTTACGACCACTTTAAAAGCACATATGAGGTACCAAGACAGGGGAGGCTATATTCAGATCCTCATACACTAAGGCCTAACAATCCTCTAGCAAACTTTCAAAGTATTCCACCCACCATAGAGGAAATAAACAATACTATCAGGAAGAAAACATCTAAATCTGCACCAGGCCCTGATGGCATCCCCTATATTGTGTACAAAAAATGTGCTTCAGTCCGTAAACATCTCTTAAACATATTTAATAAGATCTGGCTAGGACAACAAATACCAGCGACTTTTGGTGAAGCGATTTTTGTCCTCATCCCAAAAAAAGTCGAAGTAACTCATCCAAAGGACACTAGACCGATAGCTCTAACTAATACTATTTCTAAATTATTTTTCAGTATATTGCAAACAAAAATGACAAAGCACATGATAAACAATAGGTATTTCAGGCCTAATCACCAGAAAGGGTTTTTGCCCGGAATTTCTGGTTGCCTGGAACACAATTCACTTCTAGGCGAAAGTCTCAAGGATGCTAGAAAATATGAAAGGCAAATTACGATCTGCTGGATAGACCTAGAAAATGCGTTTGGTTCTGTCCAGCATGATCTATTGACTTTCGCCTTGAGGTGGTACAATTTTCCTGATCTAGTTATTGATTTAATCACTTCTTACTATTCAAAATTGAAATTCACCATAGCAGTAAACAATGAGTACTCAAAACCCCTACATTACAATGTGGGGCTGTTTCAAGGTTGCTGCTTATCCCCAATAGCTTTTAATGTAGTCATCAATATTCTAATAGATAAATTAATTGTTCAAGAAAAGAAATGGGGCTATCGGTTTAAAATTAACAATGAATATACAGAGTCCATCTTAGCTTTTGCAGATGACCTTGCTTTACTGACACGAAACCCAAAACATTGTCAGGAGCTATTGAATGTAGTGGATGAGTTCTGCTCATGGACTGGTGGGCTGAGGGTAAAGCCAAGCAAATGTCACTGTCTATGTCTGGGGAGACGAAATACTAAATTTACATCTTATGATCCGGGTCTCTCTATTAGTGGCCAAAGTGTAACCACCATTGCTGAAGCATTGCCTTTTAAGTTCCTCAGTAGAAAGATTGATTACAAAGGACGCACACCATCCCTTGAGGTAGTCGTCGATAACTTCATAAATGACCTCAATAAGGTAGACCAACAGCCCATTAACAATATAAAAAAAGCGTGGGTCTATGACAACTATCTCACTTCACGTCTGACTTGGCCATTCCTCGTTTATGATATTGGCAGAACCCATCTGGCAAAACTAGATGCAAATGTCATAAAAACATTGAAGTCTTGGTTTGGTCTAGCACTCTCGGCTGACCCTTCAACTCTATTCAGAGATTACAATAATTTTGGGTTAAAACTAAAAAGGCCATCAGAACTCTATAAACACCTCAGGGTTACCAGAACGCACATTCTAGTTAAGTCCCAGGACGAACTAGTTGCATCACTTCCTAAAGACGACGGTGCCGGAAAACTTGACTCTAGGCTTCAATTTTACAAACAATTTATGGCAGGGGCTCAGGTAAATAGAACCGGGTTGGGTGCAAGACGTAAAAAGGAAGACCAAGACATAATAAAATCTTTTCTTAAACAAGATGAGGACGACAACTACAAAGTGCATGCCATGAACCTAGAAATGCAAAACGAGTGGTTAAACTTAGGCGAGTTCTGCATCCCTCTGGCTCTGAAGTGGCGCGCCTTGCTGTACGATTGGTCTCCTGCCTTATTGAAATTTTATCTTAATGCTTTTCAACTGACTCTCCCAGATCAGAGTAACCTAGTAAGATGGGGAAAAGCCTCGGAAAAATCTTGCTATACCTGTGGTGAGGCAGTGGGCACTGCAAGGCACTTATTGGTAGGATGCAAGGTGCTCCTGGACAGGGGTCTCTACTCACGCCGCCACGACAGAGTACTAGAAATCATACGTGAAGCTATAAGCCTTTCAGTAGCTAGGGCTCAAAAAGGGTTGACGACGAATAAAAGACAAACTAACTTCGTTAAAGCAGGCTCAAGTACAAATTCCACCAGCAAGCCTTATTCAATTCTGGGCTCTGCTCCTGATTGGACTATATTAATGGACACGTATGATAAGCACTATAAAATCCCGGAAGACTTAGCTATTACGACATCTAGACCGGACATATTTCTTTTTTCCAAACAAATCAAACGTATAGTACTTGTTGAGCTTACAGTGCCGTGGGAAACAAACATCCCTAAAGACCATGTATTCAAAGTGAATAAATACTATGACCTTACTAATGAACTAACCAAAAATGGCTATGTGGTTAGTTTATACGCGGTAGAAGTGGGTGCGAGGGGTATACCAGCGAAGTCTCTCTACAACCTGCTAAAAGACCTTGGCCTTACTAGAAGTGCAGTAAGCTCCATATTGGAACGAGTGTCCAAAGCTGCACTAGTAGGGTCCTTCCGAATATGGTTGGGCAGGGAGAATAACCTGAACAGAGGAGGTGAGTGTTGACGCGCGTCACAAAGGGTACCCTTAAACCTACACCCGTGTCACAAGTCTCGGGCTCTGTTCGGAGTTTTTCTCTCAGCCACGCGATGGACCCGGCACCCGCACGGTGAATCCATGGAATGCTAAGATATTCGTCTCTGTGAGAAGTAGGATAAAATCCACACCCCGTTCGATTTCTGCACATCCATTACACTAAATCGCTTGGTGGTATATCTTTGCCGGTAGGGTGGTAACTAGCCACGACCGAAACTTCCCATCAGCCAGACCAGGATCTATACAGAAATACTCAACCGGCCCTGCCAAGAATCGAACCCTGGACCTCCGTCTTAAAAAACTGCCGCGCATATCACTGCGCTACGAGGCCGTGAAAACAATACAATACTGCAATGAGATCGGCAAGGCTCACCTCACTCAACCGCGTGCTCTGATCCAGCAGGTAAGTCTGCGAGTATTCCGCCGCGAACTTGAGCACGCTGTTGAGCAAACTGCCGCGGCTCCTCTGCGTCCTGTCGCTGTCTATCTCCTTCTTCCTCTTGCCGTGCTCTTCGCTCTTGTCCGCGTTCTTCATTATCTCCACGTCGTCCACTATCGACCATTGGCTTTTGACGTGGTGCTTTTGAGGAGGGTTGGCTGGAATTCAAATTAACAACATTTTATTGTGTACTCGCTGACATCCACGACTTTGCCCGCGATCTATAGTCATGTGCAACCTTCCAAGAAAGTAGAAACAAATGATTTGAAAGCGAACATAGGTATTTATTCAAAGAACGAATGATAACGTAAAATGATGCCGATAATTAGTTAAGAGAGTTCACTAATATCTTAGGTTATTCGTAAGTAAAGTTTAAATATATAATTCGAAAAGATTTTGAGTATATTGGTCAATCAAACTTGATAAAAGAGTTGAGAAATATGAAGCCGTCTGAGAATTTTCATCTATATAAATTTTTTAACAAAAAATAGAACCGACTTAAAACACACTAAAAAGTAAAAATAACTGCGTCATTTAGTTGCTTTAATTTACTCAAGCATATCTATGAAGTCGGTGCCAGCAAGTTTAAGGAACATTTATTTAACGTAGTAAAGCAGTTTGTGGGTTCTAGGTAATGTTCTTAAAGTAGAAACCTTGCCTGGCACCGACTCCGTTTTCTTCGTGGGTTTTATAGTACGACTGTTGCTCATTATTAAAAAGTAGATAAGTACTACCATCCGTTATACTAGGTCTTTTCTGCCTCGTACTTGTAAGATATGGAATTATCTTCCATTCTCGGTGTACCCACATTCTTACAATTTAGGGATTTTTAAGGGGAGAGTAAATAAACGCAACGCATCAGTGGCTCCTTGGTGTCGCAGTTGTTCATGGTCGGTGGTAATCACTTAACATCTGGTGATCCGCTTGCTCATTTGCTCGCTCTTTTTATAAAAAAAAGTCCATAAAATGTGCTAAGGATGATGATGTTAGGGAAAGGTGAAATATTGTGATAATAGCTCACATATCAGCTCCCACTGGTCCAGCAGCTCGTTCATGAACGCGATCTGCTCCTCTTGCAGTCTTCTATTGGCCTTCGTCTGCTGTGGGGATTGCTCCGAGTGTCTGCAAGTTTGTTCACACAATTCATCTCGTGGCTCGTTACCACCCTACCGACGAAGACGTATCGCCAAGCGATTTAGCGTTCCCGTACGATGTCGTGTAGAAACCGATAGGGGTGTGGATTTTCACCCTTCTCCTAACAAGTTAGCCCGCTTACATCACAGATTGCATCATCACTTAACATCAGGTGTGATAGCAGTCAAGGGCCAATAAAAAAAAAAGTTCGTTCAAATTTAGAATGCAGTGAGCGCCGGCCAAACCCCACCCCCTATCCAATCAAATCTTTTCAAATTACAAGGTCAAGTTCACAGTGACCAGTTGAAGGCATAGCTCCGAACGCGACGGGTGTGTCGTATAATTTGATTGGTTAGGAGACGGGGTTTGGCCGGCGCTCACTGCGTTCTTAACGCAAACGAATGCAGGTGACGTATATCCCATTAATTATGGGACTCCTGTAAATACTCGTTAAAAGTACACATATAAAAACAAAATAAAATGACAAATATTATTTTTATTATTTTGTGACCATAACACTTTGATAATTAATTAATAAATTATATTATTAGTTACCTAAACACTTCATCCTTGAGGATCCCCTGATCAGATTCTGGCAACTCCTCAGTGTTGTAGAGCGCCGACTCCGTGGACTCCGTGGCCTCGCTCAGAGGGTTCCTTCTTTTCTCTTCTGCTCTGCTGGTGGAGAACAGACAGAAGAACACCTGAGCGTTCGAGTCTAGCTCTTTCATTTGATGGAGATCGAGGAAGTTCTGGAAACGAAAATAATAAGAAATTATTTATGACGAAAAAATTGAATAAACCATTTTTTTAAGTATGAGAATCGCAAACATTTTTTCTTTCTTCTAAGTAACTTTTAGTAAAAATTGTAAGCTCGGAGTTGGGAATTTCATGGTGCCACCCCCATGTCTTAAAAAGCACCTTAAAATTCGTTCCCAATAATTTATCATCAACATCTGACAGTGATCGCTAATGAATTAAACCCGTCTACCCTCATTGGCGTAGCGTGGGGGATCTAAACTCCAGACCTCTCACCTATAACAGGACCTCTCAACTATAACAGGACCTCTCAACTATAACAGGACCTCTCAACTATAATGGGTCAGTGACACTTACCTCAACACTGAACACGGAGCTACCGCTTTCCTTCCACACCTCCTCAATAACTTCCTGATGCATTTTCTCTCCCTTTTGCTTATTACTATCTTTTGACTTCTGATTAAAGGTCGCCCAGAAATCATCGCCTCTAGAGACACTCATTTTCGAAACGTTTTCATTGAAAATGTTCCTCCCAATTTTATCCAAAGCGAACAAATAAATGGGCGCGTAGTTTTTCAAAATGGCCTCTCGTTTGTGGTACAAGTCTTTGTGGAGTTGCTTCAATGTGGTATAGTTTGAGGGTCCGGGGTCCGCGCCGATGTCCGGCGGGACTATTATACGCAGGCCGTCCTTTAGTAGCGAAGTGTTCAGCTCTAGTTCCAGAGTCGTTCCTAAGTCTGTGTGAGGTTGACGTAGGATATCCTGGAAAGGCAAAAAAATAGTTCTATATTTGGAAAAAGGTTAAGTTTTGTTATTCATGGACTTACAAGAGTCAACGCATGCTGAAAGTCAATGCGTGTGTAATAAGTTGCAAGTCGAGTTAAACATTTTGGCTTTAGTCAAAACCATATAGGTTGGCAATAAAAAACGTGGAGCTCTCAAAAGTTGCTAAAAGCATATACCAATGTTGCCAATCGACGAAACTTATTATACGGAAGTGAGTCACGCACGGATTGCAAATCCATAGACAACAGAATGATCGATAGTAGTTTGTGTACTCCTTGGCTGTTAGCAACTTTCAAGGGTTCAACGCCCTTTATTACCAATCTTTATTGTTCGAAGTATAAGATGTAGGTTGTGTAGAGAACTTATAACAGGATTATCGTATAACTCTATATACTCTGATTGAGTTAAAAATGTTAATGTATTTAGCATTAAAACCCAAATTTATAAAAGATCCAAAATAAAAACGCTTTCAGAAAAGTTAGATGATTATGTATCTGAATATACAAGGAAAAATATTCTGGCTGGGATTAAAAGACAGAATTTTTTTCCTTGTCTTAATGTCTGTCTAGAATGTCTATGTCTGTAGATCTGTCTATCTGTCAGTTTCTGTGTGGCTATCTGTCTATGATTATGTCTTCGACTATGTGTATGCCTATGTCCGTCTTTCGCCTGTCTGTCTGTATCTGTGTATCTGTTTGTCTATCTATATCTATGTCTATGTTTGTCTGTCTATCTGCCTCTCTATGGTTTAAAAATATTCAGGGCTGCTGACTGCTGTTGCCAGAATTCATATTGCCAAAATCATCGCCGACCTTCATTAGAATTGACAAAGTGAGCTCTGCAATGGGTCATTTATAATATTAGCTCAAGATAATTACGAGATAGACTTGATAGTTTAAGTTTTGGTGGAAGTTTTTAATCTGTGACCACTTACCTGCAGAGGCAACGTGTCCCACGGCCGCTGGTTGCACTCCAGTTCCTCGAGTAGCTCGAACTCTGAGTTGCCCACCGTGAGGTGAACTTGCGTGGACGCGCCATATTGAATTCGGAGCTGAAATATAAACAAAATGGATTCATATTTAGCAGTACTAACAATACATCGTTTTATTTTTTTTTATCCAAATATTTCTCAAAGCCTAAAGACGAAAGTCTTCGAACAGTGCATGTCTGTCAATAATGACTGATGCATCCGAAACTTGGTTGCTAATTATAGGTCTCATAAGAAAGCTCAGAATCACTCAACAGGAGATGGAGAGTGTTATGCTCCGACCGATCATAGACCATAGCAACCGACAGCTCAGAATCGAAAAGATAGAGTGACAATGAGCGGATCACAACGTAAGAACAGTTGGACGTTAGGAATGGCAATCTCGCACAGGAAAGTTCGACTCCCTACTGTGGACTGACGGCATTAAGCACATAATTTGGACTAGAAGTAGGATTCCCTAGGTATAAACATGGAGACCACCGGCACTATCGAGAGATGGCCAGCTTACACCACGTAAATCATTAAACCTTATTAATGGTCAAGCGCAGTGTTAGTGTACCACCCTTAAGTGGACCGATGACATCAAGCTGGTTACAGGAAACCGCTGATAGCAGACCGCTGTATGCAGAAGTGGACGTTCATCGCTGATTATGATGATGATTGAGTTACCCATTTGGAGCCTCTAGGCAAGGTCTCAGGCAAGAGCTTCTTCCCCAGCAGACAGTTGAGGAGCCGCGCCCGCGCCGCAGGGGAGGTGCCCAGGATGACCAAGGCAGTGGGTCGCGCGCATTCATTGCTGATCTCTTGCACCACTGATAACACCTCCGGATCTGGAAACCGACAATTTCATGATAAAAAGAAATACAATGTTCTACAAAAATTACGTTTTGCTTTTCGTTGTTTGTTGATTTAAAAAAATACTTCGAATTTGAGCAAACCTGGGTTGTGTGTGAAATCTTTGTACGAAAATGCAACTGTCAGTCAGTATAGAGAATCAATCTACGAGGCTACTTCAATTGCAGCGAGAAATGCAACAGGAGGATGTGATCGCATTGCTGCTGTTGGATTTGCAGACAACTGAGGATTACCACAGATAGATGGACCTTGGACAGCACTTTGTAAGAGGGATTCTTTGCCCTTGCCGCATTACCCACTGTTGCCGTTGTTATTACAGGCAACTCGGGCTTACCTAAGGGTACCAATGGCGTAACCTACAAAGTATTACTACCGCTAGATAGGCCATCTGGTTATTCCGTATATATACATACAAAGAAATAAAATTGTATTGTCTTTTGTAATTTTAAATTAACAGCTGATCACTTAATTCGTTCGTCTTACGGTTCGGATTCTTAATTGATCCAGATCTGGATGGTTGGAGGTTGCGGCCATGAGTATTTACCAACCTAAGCACATACCGCCAATCGCTACGCGTTCTGGCACGATGTTGTATGTATAGAAGCCGACACGGGTGTGGATATCATCCTGCTCTTAACAAGTGAATCCGCTTTCATATTAAATGGCATCCTCACCTACCATCAGATATGATTGTAGTAAATAGCTAACTTGCATTGAATAAAAAAAACATTACCAAATGGAAGTATGTCCTGCACGTCGTGCAGCGCGCGCGCAGTGTCGCGCAGAAGCGCGCGCAGCGTGCGTGCGCGGTGGGCGCCGCGCCGCCATTGTCCGCCCGCCATGCGCGCCCATGCGATGCCTGCTGATGCAAATACTGGACTTTACACAAAAACAAATATTATGTGGTTTTAATGCATGCAGCGTGCAACAGTAATTTTTTCGCATTTAACTCAATTGCGCCACCATATTGGCGTTGATTGCTTTGCAATAAGCGCCTTTCACTAACGAAAAAGAATTTCACTTTTCTTTACTTTAATAAAAGTTTCACTTTTCTCACTATAAAGAAAATGTTTAAGTATTTTAAAAAGGCTGTCACATATTACAATAATTTAGCACTTCTGTGTTACCTGGTTGTGGGAAATTTTTCGTTTTTCTACACGATTTATCTTTTCGGGCGCATCTTAAAAATTTAAAATTCTAAATAATTTATTTCAAGTAGGCTGATGTACAAGCATTTTTGAAATGTCAAGTCTGTCCATAGACACGTAGTGACCCTACCCTATGGTTCGGAATGCAGATCTTGCCGAGAAGAGCCGACAAAACCTCTGCAGTTGCTATTTTAGAAATCAATGTTACCATGTGTATTTTATAATTTACAATTTTGGTTATCCCGTCTTTTATGTAAAAAGAAAGGCTGATTTTTTCGTCGTTAATAAAGTCATTAGTCTTATAGTAAATGATTAACACATTTTTTGAACATTTTTAAAGACAAATTCAGTACTTCCTTAAAACAGCTTATCACAAAATCTCACTTCGTTTGTCCTTTCTTTCATGACGCAATATGCTGGCCCCTGATTCCTTGCACATGTATACCTACTGGTAGCTTTCAATAGATAAGGTGATGTCATCTCCGAGCTATTGATTGAACAATGCCACTGCGACTCGCCAACACTACAATATGTTGTGCAACTGGGAAATACCTACAATACCTACCTAATACTAGGTTTGGATAACAACTAGAAACCAGAGTATATTACGCTTTTGCATACTAAAAACTACTACACCCTAATCGATTACTGATAAAATTTACATAGCTAGTTTAATTTATAGTAGGTGAGCGGATGACGGGATTTTTGGAAATTCTCGAACGCGGCAGATGAATTTAAGGGCGGATACTTTTCAAGCTGTTGAACTGATCCGCAGATCGCACGCGACACACGCAGGCTTGATCACGACGCGATGGACTCCACCCCCGGGCAGACTTCCCGGACGTAACACCAATGACTGTGCCCAAGCCAGTCCCCGCATGCCGTCGCAGGTGGTGTGAAAACCACCAAGCGGCATATACCAAATTGGTTACTTTAATACCTGTGACGCTACCTACGCGGGATATTTCGGTCTCTGCTGTTGAATATACGAAGTATTCTACCACTTTCACTAAATTTTTATCATCAAATTAATTCAGGGTAGGTTAGTTACTAGCAATAAAATATGCATTTCTAAAATCTGACCATTTCAACTTCCAGTCCAGACCAGTCACTTCAACGTCAGAGAGTGGGTGGATTTGAGTGTACCTTAAATTAGACTCAAATCGTCAGATTTTCGAAATATTCTTTTTAAGCTAACACTTAACTAATATTATCTTAATCTGACGTTTTTGTACTTTTCTGATAATCTACATTTTTTAATATTTTAACCGTTTCCCAGAACGTACGCCCCTACATTAAGGGCTCATACCTACTTGGTGGAGGTATTTAAAGTTTCACAGCCCCGAGGGGTCCCCTGGCAACCGTCAGGCAAATAATGACAGCTGTCATTATAGCTCCGTCGCTACCCGGGTAGCCGCGGGCCTCAAAGAAGGTTTGAATGTCAGGCCCACAGGGGTTAATATGAAAGATATCCTTCCTTATGGTCATCGGCCGTATTCGAGTATTTCCAAAAATTGCCTCTTCCGCTCCCCTACTATTATCTTTTGAGGCTTGAGATCGCATGTAATTACACTTTAATATAAACAGAATTCCACTAGTCAATATTGAAGTAGGTTTTGAATAAGGCTATTGTATAGTGTCGTCCCTAGCAGCATGAAAACCTACCTAACCCCTTGATTAACAAAACAATATATGGAAGGGCTTGTTTCTCTTTAATAGTACTACCAAAAAGTCCGCGATGGCATATGTCTATCATTTAATGTTAGCTTCCTTTTTTTTAAAACAATCGCTTTCTTTTGTGTTCCGCAGGCGTTAGCTAATAAATTGACTGAATAATTAATCATCATCATCATCATTATCAGCCTTTTAAAGGCCCACTACAGGGCCAGGCCTCCCTCCTTATAGGAGAGGGGATATGGAGCGTACAACCACCACGCTGTTCCAATGCGGATTGGTGGGCTTAGGGTGATAATGTTTCATTTATTAACGATCACTATTACATGTTGATAATAGTGACCGGGACCGACGGCTTAACGTGTTCTCCGAGGCACGGGGGTGTAACACCACCACAGAATTATTCCGTGACCTGACCCAGGAATCAAACCCAGGACCTCGTGATCGAAACCACATAGCCTAACCACTAGACCAACGAGGCAGCCACTAGACAGACAGGCAGTCGAATAATTAATAGTTTGTTATTATTTTCGTCTTTTTTCGCGATAAACAGACGAGTCTAAGCGACATGCTTGCTCCCTTTTCTAAGGTATGTTTATCATAGAAAAGTAAGTCATCCACAGAGACCTTTGACTATAAAATTTCATTGTGTTTGCGATATTTTCACATTTATTGAATTTCGGAACGGAAAGGTGCACTTCTCTCCAAAAAAATGTTGTAAACATGCCAACATAATATGCACCATAACTATACAAAAGACAAACTCGTTTGAAAATGCTTGTCAACAAACAAATATAAAATGGAGGTAGAAAATTCCACATGTTTTATGCCTAATAAATTTAAAATTATGTTTTGTTATTTTAAAAAATCTTATTTAAATGCTATTGAATATATTAATTAGTTTTAAGCTTACTAAACTAATTTATTGTCATGAATTTGTCTATTACTGTCATTAACTAGTTAATTAAAAAAAATAGATGTAAAATGACTAGTGACTTCTACCTTCATTTTTAATTTGTTTGTTGACAAGCATTCTCAATCGAGTTTGGCTTTAGTATAGATCTTGGGTAAAATATGCAATCACCGCTGAGAACGGCCCAAATATACAAATGCATATAAAACTAACATTTAAGATGAATGTTAAGTGCATAAGGCAGCGTGTAGTTTGGAGGCCCGGAGACTACAGAACTGCAACAACGTCGGTGCGATAACCTCAGGACACACTCGATGATAATTGTTTATATTTACGACCTTGTTTACTCGCACTATCCTTGATGTGGTCAGTGGTCGCCGCATTTCCGAAACTCGATATCTTCAGTTTTATGTTACTGCCTCTATTTGTTCAGAGATTAGCGTATGAGGCTTCGGTTTACGGTCCTAGGTTCGAGTCTTAATTGCCGAGTTTTCCTTTCTTCTGAGAAATTTTCAGTAAATTTTCTAAGCTTATAGGCCTGAAATGATCATAGAGATATATCTCGAGTAAAGAAAAATAAATAAAATAAATAAATATTATAGGACAATAACACACATCGCTATATAGCCCCAAAGTAAGCTTAAGTAGCTTGTGTTATGGGTACTATGATAACTGATGAATAATTTTATATTTATTATACATAAATACTTATAATATATAGATAAACATCCAGACACTGGAAAACATCCATGCGCCTCACACAAACATTTTCCAGATGTGGGAATCGAACCCACAGCCTAGGACGCAGAAGCAGGGTCACTACCCACTGCGCCACTCGGCCGTCGAGAAACGTCGCCCAATAGCGACAAAATAGGAAACAGCTCTCTATTTTGCCCCAAAGTAACGTTTTCGTCGGTTTCCACACGACATCGTACTGGAACACTAAATCGCTTGGCGGTACGTCTTTGTCAATAGAGTGGTAACTATCCAGGGCCGAAGCCTCCCACCAGCCAGCTCTAAACTGATTAAAAAAAATCTTAATCAATGCAGCTGGGAATCGAACCCCGGACTTTCGTCTCATAAATTCACTGCGCATACCACTGCACCATGGAGACTGAATAACTTCCGCAAAGTAACACCTGACTCTATTAAATACATAGAGAATACATAATTCGAAAGGAAATTGTGTTAGAGAAAGATTTGAATATTTGAATCATCTCCTTTATCTGCGAGAGAAGTCAAGTCTTTGTTATATTTACATTATATTTACACCAACTTGCTGTATGTTTGTATGTCTATATATAGCACTTCACTTTATCACAATGTGAACAGCGGACATAAAAGTTACGAGACATATTAATTGAATATTTATCTAAATAACTAGTAGTGCCCAGTGGTTACACTCGCGTAGTTTTCCCGGGAAAGTATTCAGAAATCCGTTTTTAGTGACTATATCGCGAAATCAGTAACTGTTAAATTTTTTTTATCGACTACAAGTTGGCCATTGACTGCTATCATACCTGATGTTAAGTGATGATGCAATCTAAGATGGAAGCGGGCTAACTTGTTAGGAGTAGGATGAAATCCTATCGGTTTCTACACGACATCGTATCGGAACGCTAAATCGCTTGGCGGTACGTCTTTGTCGGTAGGGTGGTAACTAGCCACGTCGAAAGCCTCTCACCAGCCAGACCAAGACAAATTAAGAAAAATCTCAATCTGCCCCGCCGGGAATCGAACCCAGGACCTCTTATAAATCCACCGCGCATACCACTGCGCCACGGAAGCCGTCAAAATTTCAAGCCAATCGAGTGAATACTTTTAAAGATCTCGTGGTCAGTAGAATTTCGCTTATATACTTGATATATATTTCGTTTTTTTTAACACAATTCTATGTATATACTATTACTTTAAATTATAAAAAATCCATACTAACAAAATACATAACATAACAAAAAATGCACCTTACACCTAGATACTTTGAAGATTTAACTAAATTCTTGTCCACATATCTCCCTCAGGATCCTGCCTAGGAAGGTCTTTTTTAACCGACGAAAAAAAACGGAGGAGGTTTTCAATTCGACACGTATATATTTTTTTTTATGTATGACCAAAGCTTTTTACAGAGTTGTCTGGTTTTGATAATTCTTTTTTTATTAGAAAGGGCACACTTCCAAGATGGTAATTGTCATCATCATTTTCATCATGTTAGGATCTGATGATGATATCCTGGGAAAATTGAAGGAACTCTTCAAATTTTATAGGCACACTTGCAGCGATTTCGGTTTTTGTGTAAGTATCGGTAGCTTTTTTGCTACAAGTGCCGTATAATATACTATGAGAGTATAGTACGAGTAGGTTACGTGTCGATAAATCACTAAAAAGTAAGAAATAAAAATTTTTAACAAAAAATAGAACCGACTCAAAACGCACTAAAAAGTAAAAAATAACTGTGTCATTTAGTTGCTTTAATTTACTTAATGATTATCTAGGAGTCGGTGCCAGCCAAGGTTTCTACTTTAAGGACCTACCTAGAACCCACAAACCGCTTTACTACATTAAATAAATGTTCCTTACAACTTGTTTTTTACTTTTTAGTGCATTTTGAGTCAGTTCTATTTTTGTTAAAAAAAAATTTCTAGGCATGTATCTCTCTGGTTGACGGCTTAATAGGGCATTTACCTAACCGTTTTATAAAATTGATAAGAAACGCTGTATTTCATACTTCACACAGCATAATGTTATATAAGCTATGTGAGAAACAGAGTAATAATTTTGTTTAATTTGTCACAATCTTGATTTAGCATGCAAAATCTCATACACAAATTGCTTTTGCAAGTGTTACAAGTTCCAGCATTATTTAATTCAAACATGTTTGCACTTAGATAATAACATTTTGAACGAAATCTATTTTTTAACAACTTCTGACAAGTTTATCTTTAATGTCATTTCTTTTTATCATAACACTAGGATCTTCTCAAGATAGAATTCAAATTCATTTATTTCAAGTAGATATTCTAGCATTTTTGGAGAGTCAGGTCTGTCAGTGTATACAGAGCAACTCTACTGTCAGTTCAGAAAGCAGATCTTCATAGAAACAAAAACACTACTAACTAACTGAAAGAACAAATCCCAACAACAAACTAAGTAGTTTTCAAATAGAAACTAAATATATTCAAATCCTAGTCTATTGGTCTTAAATCCCAGAATGGCCCTGACGTATAGATGTATCCACTATAGACATTCAATGCCTCTTCTTTGTATAGGTGTACCCAACACTTTCACTGACACAATTATTACATACACCAATGTGGTTACAATAGAAATAGATGAATATGTTAGCAGACATAAAAACGTAGAACAGAGTCTGAGATTTGCGGTATAGATGTAGGCTTTAAGGGTACCCTTTGTGACATGCATCGTCTCCCTGCCCAAACAAATTTGGAAGGTACTGGAGAAACTATGGATGCCCCTTTTAATATAGAATTTAAGTTGATTCTAGTCAGTTTAAGCTTTTTAAGCAGGCTGTAGAGAAATTTTACTAGTATACCATTCGCCTCCAATTCTAATGTGTATAAACTAATTCTTCATAAACATTTACAGTATAAATTTTAACAATCTGATTGGTATTTTCATAGATTAGTGCATTTAAACAAACATACAACCTCCTCAGCTTTATAACAATAGTAGAGAATAGATAGATAAGGTAACTAAATATGTAATACAATTATATTAGACAGATCTAGATACAATGGTATAGACACATACATCCTGTGCCAAGTGTGAACTGCTCCACCCACTTTCACACAGGAAATTAAGCTTTATCTTCAAACAACTATCACTTATACTAGCACCAGCCAGCGACTTCAGCTGAAAGTCAAATAATGTAACTCTCCAAGAACACAAAAAAAAATTTAATACAACCAAAAATATTTTTTAAAAAATAGGTTTTTTAGGAAATAATGGGCAAGTTATCCTCAAATTAAAGATATATATGCCATCATAGACGTTTTAGTAGTTCCAAAAAAGAGAAACAATTCTTGTATATATTGTTTCATTACATCTCAAATAGTTAACGCAGCATATTTTGACTTTTCCAAAAATAATCCTATTCAATCAATTTGCATAAAACCTTAGCAAATTATATATAGAAACATTCCTCAGGTACCACTTTATTGGGGAAAGCCGATTGACAGTCCATTCAGTAGAATTGAGAAAGACATACCTCCAAGAGATTTAGCATTCCGGTTCAATGTCGTGTAGAAACCAAAAGGAGTGTGGGTTTCAACCTACTCCTAACAAGTTAGCCCACTTCCATGTTAGATTGCATCATCACATAACATCATGTGTGATAGCAGTCAAGGGTCAACTTGTCTTTTTTTTTTTATCGACTACAAATTGGCCCTTGACTGCTATCACACCTGATGTTAAGTGATGATGCAATCTAAGATGGAAGCGGACTAACTTGTGAGGAGTAGGATGAAATCCATACCCCTTCGGTTTCTACACGACATCGTACCGGAACGCTTAATCGCTTGGCGGTACGTCTTTGTCGGTAGGGTGGTTACTAGCCACGGCGAAAGCCTCCCACCAGCCAGACCAAGACAAATGAAGAAAAATCTCAGTCTGCCCCGCCGGGAATCGAACCCAGGACCTCCATCTTATAAATCCACCGCGCATACCACTGCGCCACGGAGGTTGTCTATCGCACACAGACAGACATACAGACAGACATACAGACACAGTGTGGGACTTTGTTTTATAATATGACCTGGATACACTAACAGTTTGAAACATGTTGATACTTTTAACACCATTCTCGTGTTGGGCGTTAATAAGATTAATCCTAATTGGCTTGTGTCAGCTATTCACTAATTATAACTACTTTGTAAGTGTAAGTGCAAAATTTAATTAGTTAACTATAGCAACTAAAGTTTAACCCATCTTTACCCAACGTTGCGTAAACGCAACATTTTATATTGGATTTTTTTTTGTTTTAACAACAAAGAAATTTATGTACGACATGTAAGCCAGTTTTAAGAACAAGAACTAAGAGATGAATTAATTTTTTTTAAATGGTTTTTTAAACAAATATACATTTAATTTTTATTTTTCAAAAACTGCTAATTCAGTCACCTACAGATCGATACAATCATCCAATCATAAAAAATATTAATTGAATGAAAAGTAAACTTTTTACATTGTATAAAGCTTAAGTGATATATTATTTATAATATAAATCACTTAGTTGGACCAAACTACTTACGCATGTTGTTTATCTTAGAGTTCCAGGAAGCGTTGCGTATACGCAACGTTGGGACAAACCATAGTAAGTGGTTCTTGTTACACACTTTGCGATTGATGTTAAAAATTTGTTATAAACAATCAGTTCTCGCTATTCAAAGAGTACAAGCTCTTTTGTTAGTTTAGTTAGTCGATCATAGAACGTCAAGCTAACAGTGTCTCATAGTATTTACTAAAAAAACGATAAGTAAGTGTACAAAAATTAGTAAATAAAAAGTGAAAAGTTAGAACATTATGTCTTGGAAACAAGCACTATCTTCTCAAGAAATTTATATAGATATTATATTAGAAGAGAAAGAGTATATTAGAAGAGAAAGAGGATTTAGAAGATGCCAATCAAATCGATGCCGTGTATATTCCCCCGACGGTTGACAATGTTACAGACGAGGAAGGCCTAGATGATGACGCGCTAGGTGATCACGACAATATTGTTTCTACTGATATCGCTGAAACGTATGAAATTCACAGCGATATACCCGCAGAACCTGAAATACGCAAGATGAGCCCGGATCTTCAACTTCGACGAAGCCAAGACTGTCAAAGAAGTCACCAAAATGTGTTCCAGTTTGGAAAAAAGAACATCCAACTTATACAAATTTTTCAACAAGTGACGAAATAGCAATGACAAAAAATATTGAAGAACATGTAAGTGGAAAAACACCTTTTGAAGTATTTTCCCTATTTTTTAGCGATGAAGTTTGGAAACAGATTGTAAGTTTTTCGGAAAAGTATGCTCGTGACCATAACCGTCATTTATTTACTCTCACGGTGGCAGAACTAAAAAGATTTATTGGTATATTATTAACGTCTGGATATCATTCTTTACCTGCTACGAAATTGTACTGGTAATACAAATCTAGGGAGACCATCCAAAACCGCGTTACCATCCAATATTCGCTTCGATAATATTGCTCATGTCATAGAGGAGCACGAAAATAAACGTCGAAGGAGATGTCGACAATATAGAAGTACAACAATTTATGTGCAGAAAATGTCAAGTGCATCTTCATGCTGATTGTTTTAAAATGTTTCACTCGCGCTACTACTCTAGTTTCATTAGACTGTTGGTAAAATCGAAGTTCAGTAATCCCAACGTTGCGTAGACGCAACATTTCACGGAATGTAAACTAATTCATCAAGATTTTTTTTTTCTTTATTTTATTCTTTTTTGATGTACTTATAAACGTAATAAACAATAAAACCATTAAATATGCATTTATTTCTCACCTTGGGAAGTAATGGGTTAATGTGTAATAACATATTAATAGTTCCTTGAACTTTATAATAACTGACCGGTTATCATTGTTTATTAATGCATTCACTTGCATGTAATTTGATTTAAAACAACTGGGTAATTGAAAACTTACTGAAATATCTCAATGATTGCTTCATATTTAACCAGTACTTAGTTCTTAAAGCTTTTTATAGAACACACTAAATTAAAAATAAAAGAAAATAATTACAAAAAAATTTGCTTGACAATATATTTTCCACTCACAGTTTCACAGGTGTAGTTCTTGTTTCCATGGTAATTTTGGAATTAAAAGTGGCCTATGTAAAGAGAGAGAGACGAATATCTTAGCATTCCATGGATTCACCGTGCGGGTGCCGGGTCCATCGCGTGGCTGAGAGAAAAACTCCGAACAGAGCCCGAGACTTGTGACTCGGGTGTAGGTTTAAGGGTACCCTTTGTGACGCGCGTCAACACTCACCTCCTCTGTTCAAGTTATTCTCCCTGCCCAACCATATTCGGAAGGACCCTACTAGTGCAGCTTTGGACACTCGTTCCAATATGGAGCTTACTGCGCTTCTAGTAAGGCCAAGGTCTTTTAGCAGGTTGTAGAGAGACTTCGCTGGTATACCCCTCGCACCCACTTCTACCGCGTATAAACTAACCACATAGCCATTTTTGGTTAGTTCATTAGTAAGGTCATAGTATTTATTCACTTTGAATACATGGTCTTTAGGGATGTTTGTTTCCCATGGCACTGTAAGCTCGACAAGTACTATACGTTTAATTTGTTTGGAAAAAAGAAATATGTCCGGTCTAGATGTCGTAGTAGCTAAGTCTTCCGAGATTTTATAGTGCTTTTCATACGTGTCCATTAATATAGTCCAATCAGGAGCAGAGCCCAGAATTGAATAAGGCTTGCTGGTGGAATTTGTACTTGAGCCTGCTTTAACGAAGTTAGTTTGTCTTTTATTCGTCTTCAACCCTTTTTGAGCCCTAGCTACTGAAAGGCTTATAGCTTCACGTATGATTTCTAGTACTCTGTCGTGGCGGCGTGAGTAGAGACCCCTGTCCAGGAGCACCTTGCATCCTACCAATAAGTGCCTTGCAGTGCCCACTGCCTCACCACAGGTATAGCAAGATTTTTCCGAGGCTTTTCCCCATCTTACTAGGTTACTCTGATCTGGGAGAGTCAGTTGAAAGGCATTAAGATAAAATTTCAATAAGGCAGGAGACCAATCATACAGCAAGGCGCGCCACTTCAGAGCCAGAGGGATGCAGAACTCGATTAAGTTTAACCACTCGTTTTGCATTTCTAGGTTCATGGCATGCACTTTGTAGTTGTCGTCCTCATCTTGTTTAAGAAAAGATTTTATTATGTCTTGGTCTTCCTTTTTACGTCTTGCACCCAACCCGGTTCTATTTACCTGAGCCTCTGCCATAAATTGTTTGTAAAATTGAAGCCTAGAGTCAAGTTTTCCGGCACCCTCGTCTTTAGGAAGTGATGCAACTAGTTCGTCCTGGGACTTAACTAGAATGTGCGTTCTGGTAACCCTGAGGTGTTTATAGAGTTCCGATGGCCTTTTTAGTTTTAACCCAAAATTATTGTAATCTCTGAATAGAGTTGAAGGGTCAGCCGAGAGTGCTAGACCAAACCAAGACTTCAATGTTTTTATGACATTTGCATCTAGTTTTGCCAGATGGGTTCTGCCAATATCATAAACGAGGAATGGCCAAGTCAGACGTGAAGTGAGATAGTTGTCATAGACCCACGCTTTTTTTATATTGTTAATGGGCTGTTGGTCTACCTTATTGAGGTCATTTATGAAGTTATGGACGACTACCTCAAGGGATGGTGTGCGTCCTTTGTAAGCACAATTAAATCCCGGAAGACTTAGCTATTTCAACATCTAGATGGGACATATTTAACAGACACACATACAGGCTTACTTTTGCACTTCTAATAAACAATTATTTTTTTTTTATAAAAATAGCGAGCAAACGGATCACCTGATGTTAAGTGATTAACGCCGCCCATGAACAACTGCGACACAGAGGCGCCACTGATGCATTGCCGGCCTTTGAGGTGTTTATTTACTCTCCCCTTGAAAATCCCCAAATCATAAGACTGTGGGAACACCAAGGATGGAAGCTCATTCCAAATCTTACAGGTGCGAGGCAGAAAATTCCTAGTATAGCAGATGGTAGTACTATACCGGGCATCCAGATGGTGAGGATGAAATTTGTTTCTGCGGCGTGAGGTTTGGGCAGAGAATCCTGACGGTGGTATTAGACTAAAAAGCTCTTCAGAACACTCTCCATAGTACAGTCTATAAAACACACAAAGAGAACTGACGTCCCTTTGGTGTTCTAAAGACTCCAGCCCGCTTTTGGATCCGGCCAAATGGAAGGAGTTGGTGGAGCACCGGCCCATAGGTGGGAACAGTATTCCATATGAGGCCGTACTTGAGCCTTGTAAAGCAAAAGTCTATGCTTGGGCACGAAGTATCTTTTAACCCTACTGAGCATGCCGAGCTTTTTTGAGGCTAACATAGCCTTCTCTTCCAGATGATGTCAGAACTGGACTTCGTTCGAAATATTGACCCCAAGAATCACAATGCTGTTAGAGGTGGTAAGGAGAGTGTTCTGAAATGTAGGAGCGATGTTGAAGGGGGTCTTTTTCGCGGAAAATGTGCAAACTTGTGTCTTTGAGGCATTAAATTGCACATTGTTTTGTTTTTATTTTAAAATAATTGGCTGCGAAATCAATATAATCAGAGTAGGCGAGTGTTAAAATATCAAAGAGGTGCTCCTTCCAGACCTACAACTGTGCCACAAGTCTGGCTCTATTTGGAGATTTTTGTGAACGTCAAGATATTTATTTCATACTGAGACAGATCCTGAGCAGTCAGCTTATATATAGCCAGGAGCTTATCAAAAAATGATGACATATCATCTTAATATTTTACCAACTAAGCCGCATATATAACTAAGTATTATTTTAGTTATGATTTTATATGAAATCCAATATGAAATTAGGTTAAGGTTTGTTTAGTCAATAATTGGTTCAGATAATTATTTTTATGCTGTTATTAGGAGTATTTGCAGCTTTCGATAACTCTTATTGATTCAATAAGATTCTTAGCAATCGGTTTTGAAGTCTTTAAACTATGTCAAGTTTGTTAAATAAATTATTATTAAGTAAGTAATTAGCAACAGGAAAAATATGTACCTACACTATTAAATTACTCATATAATTAATTAAAACAACAATTTAACCAAACGGTACTAAAGTGAAAACTAAAGAAATCGCCAACTAAATGCATTGCAATAAAAATGTGCACATTTCTACAACACCGAAGGTATGTAAACAAAAAAAATTACGAAACAAGGACACGGCCTGATAGTCACGAAAACGATGTTTTACGAACGAATCAATTACAGGAATACCTTGATTACGACTCTCTACACTCTACATCAATGTAAAACTGAGTAAACAGTGAATAATTACATTACTTACTTGACTTTTAGCTCCTAAATTGCATCCGTCTATCGGAAACTTGAAATCTTCTCACTTTTAACCGATCTTAAGTTATGTTACACTTATTTCTATATTTATTTATTGATACAGTAATGAAATATCGCTAATAAAGTACATAAAGATATAATATTTCCATTACTTTTTGTAAATACAAAAATATTCAACTCAACACAACTAAACCACTATTTGCATTTTGCATTTGTGTTGAATTAAAATTAGTAAATGTCAAAGGGAAGATGACATTTTGTGCTAGATGACATTATTCATGTTGACGTATTTATGATTGCCAGCAAAATAATTCTAATCTACCTATCTAATTTACCTATACGGTAAACAAAACTATGTGTAAAAAGTTTAATTATATTGTAAACATATTAAACGCCTAGCAAAGGCTTAACTATATGTATATATTGATAAATAATTAATAGTTAAAACAAATCAAATTTAAAATAAAACAAGACAGTTACAAAAAGAATAAGCCATTTAATTGTTCATCAAAATTCAAGATGCCCAACAAACTGGCGCTATTTACCCTCTGAATTGCAAGGCTTATTTTTTGAGCTAAATAGGCACCAGCACGTTGCTCATCGGACACATGGATAAGTTGTCTGGATAATATGTCCAAAAATTTTTTGGTATGCGATGACCTGGGATAAAAATAAAATATTATTTACTATTATATCACCTATGTACCTGCCCAGAAGGACACTTTTATTTTAATTTATGATACCTAGTATTTTTTGTATTTAGTTGTTCTAAATAAATAAATTTTAAGCTATTGTATAGCTTTTATCGCGGACCTTGAGCGTGGAGACCGAATACAGAAATTCCGTAACAAAAAAACCGAACACCCCCCTAACAAAAAAAATTGGTTGTCTGTAAAGTCGGTTTACTGACGATAGTTGAACGTGACAATGTCTTAAGAAAATACTGATGGAATGGTAGCATTTAATTGGTTATTAAAATTTTTAATTAAAGTATATTTTTATAAATATTAATTTAAAATAATAAAATAAGTGATTTTATAAATTTATATTTTAAATTTATAATAAATATATTAATTTATAAATATATTACTTTTTAATTTAAAATTAATATATTTAATAATTATATTTAATAGACGGATGTTGAACGCTGCCGAACGCAAAGGCCGATTGTGCTTCTTTGTCGCTCGTTCCGCGCTCTCGCTTGCACTTCAAGCTTTACATGGAACGCCTCAAAGCGAGGTAACGACGCATGACCTCATGTTTTTTCGTGCGTGCAGCCGGCTCTATCGAATTACAAGACGTTGTCACATCAAAAATTCATTGGATTTGATCCCATCGGTTCCGCAATTTTTTTTTTAAGCATCATATTTCAAAACGTCATTTTAAAAAAAAAATTAATGACTTTTTGCAATATCATGTTTTAAAAAAATTGCGGAACCAACGGGATTCGAACCCGCGTCTCTCTGGCAATCCGGGCATTTAGAGCGCCTTACCGCTAAGCCACGTTCCCGATGACGTCGGTAGGTAAACATAAGTTAAAATATGCTATGCAATAGCTTTACCGCGGCAGTCTCCGAGTGCCACACGTCTTTTTTATTAATTTAAAAAAATGTGTTTTATTTCCAAACTTAATAATATATTAAAAAAGTAAGTAGCAATATAATTTAATAGATAAAATTAAAATATATTGGTACAATACAGTAATGAATCAATATAAAAATAGTAATAATATGCACATTAAATATTGCAATATTTGTGGGGAAAAAATGTAACTGGCAACATTGTTCATTAAAATGTCGTAACCAATAGCACAGATTAAAACTATATTTTTCGTTTAATTATTGCATTTGGTCTGTCAATAGAATTGTTTTTGAAGCTTTTTATAATAATAAAAAAATTAGAACAGAAGGAAAAATATGCATCAGTATCCGTATTTACAGGTAAAAATTTAGCTGTACAATGGGCATAATAATCTTGTTATTTAGATCAATAAAAAATAACTCTTCAAATCGTTGAGTACCTAGTGAGCCAATGTGGGTTCGGCTCACAAGATTCTGGGGTCATATCTTGAGTAGGGCTTTAATAATGTCTTTCTTTCAAGAAATTTTCAGTAAATTGTGTAATCTTAACAGTTGAGGTGAATTCTTCAGTTCCTTGCGGGTTTTTTTTTTCAGAAAATTAATGCTTTGCGAACCAGTGGTTGAGTAAAAACAGATACTTGTAAACTATATTTTAGCCATTTTATTAAACGAATAAACGTAAACAAAGCTCCGGTATGTTAAAACGAACGAGTATTATCTCTGCTCAATCTCTCGTAAGCAAAGAGCCCTTTTTATAAGAATGTTTTATATTTTGTTTTCTTTCGTTTCGGTGGCTCAACTTTAAGCCTACCTACTTTGAATTAAATTATTTTTTTATTAATTTAAAAATAAGCCCCTAACTGCTATCACATCTGATGGTAAATTGATGGTGCAATCAGATGGAAGCGGGCTAATTTGTTAGCAGTAGAATGAGTTTCGCACTAATTTTGGTTTCTACACGACATTAAATCTAAATCGCTTGGCGGTTCGTCTTTGTCGGTAGGGTGGTAGCCAAGGCCGAAGCTTCCTGCCATCGAGATCTGGACAAATTCAGAAAATCTAAATCTGCTCTATCGGGAATATTTTCCTATTTACCAGCAGGTGTGATTGCAGTCAAGGGCTAAGTTGAGGTAATCAAGAAAAAGGCAGATTCACATTTAACTTTTTTAAATATTTTATTTAGGTTTAATTTATAATTATGGAAGGTAATTAAACAAAGATAACGACTTTCGAAGCCCAAAGGTTCGTACAAACTTTCCGCGCCTACCGCCATCTGCAATCAACAAAACAAACACCGCACCGCGTTTAGATAAGAACCCGCCTGGCGAAGCGAGATTGATGACCTACTTACCTCGCCTATTAAAAATAGCGTTCTACAATAGCTCAATTACTATTTTTAGTGCGTATCAGTGTAGATCCGCGTCCACAACCTTATCTCACACTCGCAGAGAGCCGAGGAGTCAGTCAAACTCAGCAAGTCGACAGCGCAGCGCACGCCGGACCACGGAGTACGGCGAATCGATACGGTGTAGAGGCAGTGCACGCTGGTGTTTCGCGAGGATTAGTGCCCTTTCACTTGTCTATACTTACGTTTTTAGTCTAGTAAACAAGGGATCATGTTATAAGTTAAAGTTGTTGTTAAATTATTCAATAAATATGGAGGTGAAACGGTACATACGGAACGACTCCGCAAGCTGCGCCCACATGGTCGAGGAGAGCACCGCGAACAATAGGAAGATATCTGATCCGCACGAGAAGCTGAAGGCGCTGCTGAACTCCCCGGAGGAGGACACGGACGACACGCTCCCGCCTTCCGACGCCCCGAAGTTCGGCACGGTGATCCACAACAGAATTTTCGTCGGGGGCTTTTCTCTGACGACAACCGACGAGGACTTGTGGAAGTTCTTCTCGGGGTTCGCGACGGTGACAGCCGCTAGAGTGATCTACGACAGAGCTGGCGTCTCTAAATGCTACGGGTTCGTCACGTTCGCCAGCCCCCGCGTCGCCAGGCTTATAGTCAAACAGGTCAGAAACCACCATTTTTCTGTTAAAGCCTTTGTTCGCGGCAATAATTTTAACTTGTTTTATATGTTTAAAGTTTAACTACATATTCACTTTTTATTGACGATAATTAAACGCTATCCAGAACATGTGTGACGTTCCTTTGTCTTTCACATTTTTCGTTTTTGACGAAAAACGTAGGGACAAAGGATGTGTTTTTGGTAGTCTATATTTCTGCCTATATTGATAGGCTTACAAAATACATTTAGGCATATTATTTTATAAGGACCGTAACAGAAAATAGTAGATGTTGATCGTTTAATACCTTGTATTTAGATTAATACACGACGTTATATAGGTCACCCCAGAAAGACAAAATGAAATGAACAATGAAAATATTATTACCTTTGCCCTTTCTATTGTACCTATTTACAAAAAATAATACCTACCTATCTATAAAACATAAATTAAGATGCAGTGATAAAAGAAGACTAACAAATGACTATAAACAATTACCTAGATCACCTATTAAAGGTTTTAATCAGCCTATTTGCGATATAAGAATTTTTTATTGGTTTTCACAGATAATAAATAAACTGAGCCAGAGGCAACAATACAATAAATTTATAATATTTTATATTTAACGAGCATAAAACTATGATTCATTAAGCTCAAACGGAGGAAATAAAACCTTCCTAAGTTTTTATTTTACTACGATCTACAAAACGCTTTTAAATATAATATAATTTACCTGCCCGACTTCCCTAAACATCAATTTCTAAATAAAAACGCTATCCAAATCGTAATATTATTCCAGTAGTACACCAGTGGTTAGCCTGTGTGGCTTCGATCACAAGGTCTTGGGCTCGACTCGTGGAATAATTCTGAGGTTTTCTTTCTTCTAAGAAATTTGCAGTGAATTCTAAGCCCCGAGTAGAGAGTTGGTGGTGTCACACCCCTGTGCCTTGGAGAGCATGTTAAATCGCCGGTCTCGGTCACTATCATCATCATACTATGTAGTCATGAAAAACACCTAGTTTATGAAATACATACACAGTGGAAAACAGAACTTCCTTTTTTCAAGATATTATGTTAGAAACCGAAGACCCTAGAACCCAGTTAAACGAGTCTGAAATACTGGTAATATTGTTTGAATTATCACCAGCCTACTAAAGGGCACTACAGGCCTTTCTTCTTCCTAAGGGATATGGAGCATAGAGTTACCACGCTGAATTGGCGGGCTTAGGGCTTTATAAATTTTTAACCGACGAAAAATAAACGGAGGAGGTTCTCAATTCGACACGTATATATATATATATATATTTTTTTTTTTAAGTATGACCACGCATAACTTTTTACAGAGTTGTACGATTTTGATAATTTTTTTTTATTAGAAAGGGCATACTTTTAAGGTGGTCCCATTGTCATCATGTTAGGATCTGATGATGATATCCTGTGGAAATTGAAGGAACTCTTCAAATTTTGGAGGCACGCTTACAGCGATTTCGGTTTTTGTCTCGGTATCGGTAGATTTATGGCTAGTAGTGCCGTATAATATACTATGACAGTATAGTACGAGTACGATACGTGGCGATAAATCACTAAAAAGTAAGAAATAAAATTTTTTAAATAAAAATAGAACCGATTCAAAACGCACTAAAAAGTAAAAAATAACAATGTCATTTAGTTGCTTTAATTTACTTAAGCATATCTAGGAGTCGGTGCCAGCCAAGGTTCTACTTTAAGGACGTTACCTAGAACCCACAAACTGCTTTACTACGTAAAATAAATGTTCCTTAAACTTGGCTGGCACCGACTTCATTGATATGCTTAAGTAAATGAAAGCAAATAAATGACACAGTTATTTTTTACTTTTTAGTGCGTTTTGAGTCGGTTCTATTTTTATTTAAAATTTTTTAGAATATACCTATCCTTGCAATGATTGGTCGTTGCTCTTATCCGAATTTTTCATACTAAATGATTGAGGTATGCATGGCAGGGGCGTCGGCTTTTAGAAAAACTTATGGGTGTTCATACTCATGGTCATTGGATGACTCGAAAAAGTGGCGAAATGAACACTGATCGACCGACAAATAATAAATATCAAATACTTACGTTGTTCTGGACCCAAAATAACGGATTAACTAAAGGTTTGACGTTGTATTAGCAACAAACAAACACCCAAATCTAACACAAAACGGCCTCCGTGGCACAGTGTTATGCGCGATGGATTTATATGACGGAGGTCCTGGGTTCAATTCCCGGCGGGGCAGATTGAGATTTATCTTAATTTGTCTTAGTCTGGCTGGTGGGAGGCTTTCGCTGTTGCTAGTTACCACCCTACCGACAAAGACGTACCGCCAAGCGATTTAGCGTTTCGGTACGATGTCGTGTAGAAACCGAAAGGGGTGTGGATTTTCATCCTACTCCTAACAAGTTAGCCCGCTTCTATCTTAGATTGCATCTTTACTTAACATCGGGTGTGATAGCAGTCAAGGGCCAACTTGTAGTTGATAAAAAAACAAAACATTTACTGTCTTGAAAATTTTTGTATGTTCGTTACTTTGTTTGTTCAACCATCAGAGACTTGCGCTCCCGCTCTTCGCTAATATTAATTTACATACATACATACATTTTTTTTTTATCGACTACAAGTTGGCCCTTGACTGCTATCACACCTGATGTTAAGTGATGATGCAGTCTAAGATAGAAGCGGGCCAACTTGTTAGGAGTGGGACGAAAATCCACACTCCTTTCGGTTTCTACACGACATCTTACCGGAACGCTAAATCTCTGGGCGATACGTCTTTGTCGGTAGGGTGGTAACTAGCCACGGTGAAAGCCGCCCACCAGCCAGACCAAGATAAATTAAGAAAAATCTCAATCTGCCCCGCCGGGAATCGAACCCAGGACCTCCGTCTTATAAATCCACCGCGCATACCACTGCGCCACGGAGGTCGTCATAATATTACACATTACATAGCATCACGCCTCACTCCCATAGTGGTAGAGACCTTTAACTTGCCACGATTCATTCATATCTCCCAATTTCGGCAAACCTTTCAAATAAGTACGTCTGTTTGATGTAGGTTGGTTTTCCTACTCTTGACCTGGCCTTTACTCAAATTGTTCTGGATCGCCTTGGTCTTCCCCTTTCAACATTCACTCTCGCTTTATAAATCCCTTTCGTATCTCTTTTCATCCATCTCTACGTGACCATATTCAGTTTTACCCAACTCATTCTTCTCAATGATCTCATTTCCACTCCATTTATTTTACTTTCATTCTGCCATACTCAACTTTCACCACAATACAAGTGTTGGCACTAACACTCTCCCATGTACCAGTTTTTAAATCGTATAATTTTGGCCTGGCATTGAACTTACATACTAACTCGCCTACTTACTCTCGACGGCGTCTATCTAATCTATGCTGTTATCAAAGATAACTTCGCTCCTGTCACGAGATTGTAAGTGTGTTGAAATGCTATCACTTATTGTTATCTGTGCCTCGTTGGTCCAGTGGTTAGCTTATGTGGAATTATTATTTTTTTTCCTATAATTCTCAGTAAAATTTCTAAACCCCGAAATTAGGAAGTTTCTAATTCACACAACAAAAATCTCTAAAGACGTATTCAAAGTGCATATATACTATGACGTTACTAGTTACTACCTTAGGCATACTGAATATTTTCGAGGAAAAAAGAATTAGAACCTAGATAGACTGAGCACCGCACAAACGATGCAGTTTTAACGCTAAATAAACCAAACAATACCAATACATACTCTTATCCAGTGTAAGGAAATTGGTGATGTTACACCCTCGTGCTCGATCGAAAGAATCGGAGAGTCTGAGAGTAGGAGAAGCCTCGGTCCCGGTCTCTATCATCAACATCTGATAATGACGGCCGAGTGGCGCAGTGGGTAATGACCCTGCTTCTGCATCCTAGGCTGTGGGTTCGATTCCCACCTCTGGAAAATGTTTCTGTGATGAGCATGGATGTTTTCCAGTGTCTGGGTGTTTATTTATATATTATAAGTATTTATGTATAATATATATATAAAAATATTCATCAGTTATCATAGTACCCATAACACAAGCTACTCTTGCTTACTTTGGGGCTATATAGCGATGTGTGTAATTGTCCTATAATATTTTTAAAAAATGATCGTTAGAGTCACAACGGAACGCCAATCCGCATTGGCACCATGATGGGTCTGGACTTCATATCTCTTCAATAAAGAAGGAAGCCTGGCCTATAGTAACCCATTCACAGGCTAATAATGATGATGACAGACACACATACATGTTACGCTCAAAATACATAACCCATTTTTTGTCAGTCGGGTAAAAAGGTAGAGAGTATTTCCACGTTAAAATAAAAATCCGTTCAAAATAACTGGAGTGGTCCTCGGGGCGGCGCGTCCCAGAAAATATCTTTTTCACGACAATTTCAGCGTTTTGAATTTCCCTTCAATGCTCGTAACTAGTGGCATTTAGATTTTTTTTAAAAAGAAAAGAAACAGATTTTCTTTTCGTGAATAATATTCTCTACTTCACGACTTTCAAAAGAGTTAATCTTAATGTTTGTTGAAGCTGGACCAATCGCGTTGATTTTGATATTTTTAATCTATCTATACTAATAAGTAAAAGTTTATCATTTCCAAATAACAGCTTTTACTAAAAGGATTAATTTAACCGGTACTAATAGCAAAAACACTTATTGTTATCTGTGCCTCATTGGTCCAGTGGTTAGCTTATGTGGAATTATTATTTTTTTTTCCTATAATTCTCAGTAAAATTTCTAAACCCCGAAATTAGGAAGTTTCTAATTCACACAACAAAAATCTCTAAAGACGTATTCAAAGTGCATATATACTATGACGTTTCGACGACCCCCGTGGCGCAGTGGTATGCGCGGTGGATTAATAAGACGGAGGTCCCGGGTTCGAATCCCGGCGGGGCAGATTGAGATTTTTCTTAATTTGTCTTGGTCTGGCTGGTGGGAGGCTTTGCGCCGTGGCTAGTTACCACCCTACCGACAAAGACGTATCGCCAAGCGATTTAGCGTTCCGGTACGATGTCGTGTAGAAACCGAAAGGTATGTGGATTTTCGTCCCACTCCTAACAAGTTAGCCCGCTTCCATCTTAGACTGCATCATCACTTAACATCAGGTGTGATAGCAGTCAAGGGCCAACTTGTAGTCGATAAAAAAAAATTAAAAAAAAACTAATGAACTAACTTAAAATGGCTAAGTGGTTAGTTTATACGCAGTAGAAGTGGGTGCGAGGGGTATAACAGCGAAGTCACTTTGTAACCTTCTAGTAGACCTTGGCTCTACTAGAAGCGCAGTAAAATCCGTGTTAGGAGAATCCAAAGCTGCTCTAGTAAAGTATTCCAAATGTGTCTGAACAGGGAGAGTAACATGAACAGAGGAAGTGAGTGTTGACGCGCGACACTAGGGGTTCCCTTTTAAAATTATACCCCTGTCACAAGTCTCGGGCTCTGTTCAGAGTTTTTCTCTCAGCCACGCTATGGACCCGACACCCACACGGTGAATTTATGAAATGCTAAGATATTCGTCTTTGTCCTAACCTAGCCGAGCTTAGGCATACTGAATATTTTCCTGAAAAAAAGAATTAAAACCTATACTAAAGCCGAACTCGATTGAGAATGCTTGTCAACAAACAAATTCACAATGAGGGTAACACATTTTATGTCTAATAAATTTAAAATTTTTTTGTTTTTTTTATAAAATCTTATTCAAAAGATATTGTATATATTAATAAGTTTTAAGCTTACTAATCTAATTTATTGTCATGAATTCGTCATTAACAAGTTATTTAAAAAAAGTAGGTGTAAAATGACTAGTGATTTCTACCTCCATTTTTAATTTGTTTGTTGACAAGCATTCTCAATCGAGTTTGGCTTTAGTATAGATAGAGTGACCACCACACAAACGATGCAGTTTTAACGCTAAATAAACCAAACAATACCAATACATACTCTTATCCAGTGTCGGGAAATTGGTGATGTTAGTCTTTCGACTGAGCACGAGGGTGCTCAGTCGAAAGACTCGGAGAGTCTGAGAGTCGGAGAAGCCTCGGTCCCGGTCTCTATCATCAACATCTGATAATGACGGCCGAGTGGCGCAGTTGGTAATGATCCTGCTTCTGCATCCTAGGCTGTGGGTTCGATTCCCATCTCTGGAAAATGTTTGTGTGATGAGCATGGATGTTTTCCAGTATCAATCAATCAATCAATCAATCATTTATTTATTTGCCAAAAACATAAGTATGTACATATGTTTAGTCGCATGACATGCAAATACATCATATAAATAAAAAAAACAAAATAAATTACAATTATTATTAAAATTAAAATTACAAATTAGGCACTTGAAATATGTCGTATTTAAATTTAAAACTTAATAATATTAAGACTACAATTGCCCACACTACAATTTAATGTTGAAGAACTCCCTTACAGAGTAAAAGCATTTGTCAATCAACCAGTCGTATAATTTTAATTTAAAACGTTTTATCTGGGTGTTTATTTATATATTATAAGTATTTATGTATAATATATATAAATATATTCATCAGTTATCATAGTACCCATAACACAAGCTACTCTTGCTTACTTTGGGGCTATATACCGATGTGTGTAAATTGTCCTATAATATTAAAAAAAAATGATCGTTAGAGTCACAACGGAACGCCAATCCGCATTGGCACCATGATGGGCCTGGACTTCATATCTCTTCAATAAAGAAGGAAGCCTAGCCCTATAATAACCCATTGACAGGCTAATAATGATGATGACATACACACATACATGTTACGCTCGAAATACATAACCCATTTTTTGTCAGTCGGGTAAAAAGGTAGAGAGTATTTCCACGTTAAAATAAAAATCCGTTCAAAATAACTGGAGTGGTCCTCGGGGCGGCGCGTCCCAGAAAATATCTTTTTCACGACAATTTCAGCGTTTTGAATTTCCCTTCAATGCTCGTAACTAGTGGCATTTAGATTTTTTTTTAAAAAGAAAAGAAACAGATTTTCTTTTCGTGAATAATATTCTCTACTTCACGACTTTCAAAAGAGTTAATCTTAATGTTTATTGAAGCTGGACCAATCGCGTTGATTTTGATATTTTTAATCTATCTATACAAATAAGTAAATTTTAAGTGTCTGTTTATCATTTCCAAATAACAGCTTTTACTAAAAGGATAATTATTATGCAAATTTAACCGGTACTAACAGCAAAAAAGCCGATTTTGAATAATTATTGTCTGTCAGCTGTTTGCGGTTAATTTCTTCTAACTACTAAACGGGTTGAAAAAAATTTTTTTGACCTCTGACGCAAAAACGACGGGGTGTTATAAGTTTGGCGTGTCTGTGTAAATGTGTATGTGTCTGTCTGTGGCATCGTAACTCCCAAACGGATGATCTGATTTTAATGCGGTTTTTTTTTGTTTGAAAGGTATATCATTTGAGAAAGGTATATCGGTTCAGGTCTTCAAGGTCATCAGATCGTTTGTTAGGTGTGATAGAAATGTTACACGCTCAGTTTGCTTGAAAGCATGTGTGTGATCTAACATTTGAAACACTAATGTCTTCTGGAACCACTGAGCTGGACTGATGATAAGGCTCGAAGGTAGTAGACGTAACCCTGGTCTACATTTTTAGTAAACCCATCGAGTTTGGGCTCGTTGAATTTGTCTTGACTGGTTCTTTTCATGTTTCTAATTGACGAGGACCTGATGCTGGAAATGGGATGTGGCATGTGAAATCCTGGAATGCCGGAATGAAACGAATAAACCGATTTATATATTTGCTGAAGAATGACCAAATTTTAATCTTTATAGCTAGATAGCATCTTGAACTATAATAATTCCTCTGTTTTAACAGATGCCATTGACAGACTTTCTATATTTATACGGTTTTTCTTGTAATTTTTTTTTATTAATTCTTTTTTAAATCTAATCGATAACTTTGTTGCAAAATGTGTAAAATGTAAATATTTTTTTACGTCTTGAAAGGTCTTGAATAGTAGAATACTACACTATGAATAGTTTAAAATCAAGATGGCCACCACAAAAAAAAAATGGCAAATTTGATTTTAGTTGGGGGTTTTTAAATTTTGAATTTAATAGTTATGTATATGTCGGCGAGGTGGCGGTGCGATCGTGCGAAACGTTGTCGGCGAGGTGGCGCTTCGATCGTGCGAAACGTCAGGCTATGACATTGACAGCTGTCATCGCTTGGGTTTGGTCTGTGCTTGGTTTAAAATGGCATTCTAACGTCAGCCGCGAGACGGAATGGACGCAAGCGCAGAACTCTCCACGTTTCGTATTGCAATCCGTCTACATCGCATTAGAGTTACCATATTTCGTGTAAATTACTAAGTAAATCGATTAAGGAGGTCGTTTGTGATCATTCTGCGAGTTTATTCCGAAGCAACATCACCCACACTACCCAAGATGGCGGACGAAGATGAACCAAGCTCTCCGACGATCCCGCTCGTCCCTTCCACATATATGATAGTTAGTTTCATAAGGAGTGAAATAAACTTATTTGTATCCTGATATTCCTACGTTAACGGGAACTACGCGGGCAATACCACGGGCGGCCGCTATTGTACTGTTGTAATATTTATATAATTACTAATATTATAAAGGCGAATGTTTGTATAGATGGATGGATGTTTGTTACTCTTTCCCGCAAAAACTACTCAATGGATTTTGATGAAACTCCACAATAATATAGCTTACATATCAGAATAACATAAGAGCCACATTTTGTCCTAAAATTCCTACAGGAACGAGAACTACGTGGGTAAAACCGCGGGCGTTAGTTATCTATTGTGGTAGTCATCATAATAACTATAGCGATTTTGATGGTCTACGAATGAATCTACAATTATAGGAGATGGAATATGTAGCTTGGACACATCTCACACACATTTAATGCTTTGCGAGATATTATCGATGTACATATTTATCATATAAATTATAAATATAAAATAAAATCCCCGCCGTATCCGTCTATCTATCTGTTCACGATAAACACATGTTCAAATGCCGTAGCACAGATTTTCATGTGGTTGTCATTTATTCATTTATTGAGTCACATTTCCACTATATACCTGCCACATCAATTACAGTTAAAATATGTCATTATTACAGTGGAACTCTGTAAGGGTGTCGTGACTAGAGAGAGGTGGACTTATTCGTTTTTACCCGACTTCGTCAGAAGGAGGGTTATGTTTTTCGAGCGTACGTATGTATGTATGTATGTCCATTTCTTCGGCACGCGCTACAGCCTAAACGGCTGAACGGATTTTGACTTGTGAGGTGTCGTTGAATTTGTCAAAATTGTAGTAGTGACATAGGCTATATAAATTTTCAATATGGCAGCTGTAAATGGGGGAAAAAAGGGGGGATGTGTGTATTTTTTTCTTTTATCTTAGTAATATGGGTACCAATTGAAAGGTCGTAAAAAGACCATTTCAAAAATATAAATATCATATCATGTTCATATTACTTTTTAACAAAAAATGGCAAAAAGTGTACTAAGTGTACCGTCTCATTTCTATACCATAAACTAAAACTAAAAAGTCTGAAATAAAATTATTATTATAAAAACAAAAAACCCGACTGCTTAGAAGTTATGAACTGAAAAGAGAAAAACAAGGATCACTATATCTGTATAAAATTCTAAATACTTTATGGTGCTGCAGGCGGGGACAAACGTAGTTTTGGTAGATCTTTCTTTCCCCGCAGGTTAAAGTATTTTGTCCCTGTTTACCTAGAACCCACACACTGCTTTACTAAGTAAAATAAATGTTCCTTAAACTTGGCTGGCACCGACTTCATTGATATGCTTAAGTAAATTAAAGCAAGTAAATGACACAGTTATTTTTTACTTTTTAGTGCGTTTTGAGTAGGTTATATTTTTTGTTAAAAATTTTTATTATTAGACAGCTTGCTATACTCATTCTTACTTTAAAAGTAAGGATTAAGTTTAATTTTTTTTCATGTTCTTGGAAGATTGCAAACACTATTGTTCTCGCGGACGAAGTCGAGGGCGGCAGCTAGTATATGCACAACACACAACACTTGACTTTTATTTCGCAGAGTAAAAGCTTCATCACTTCAATTGTGCCCACTATTGGACGTTTACGATTTGTTAACAACTGATAAACAACCTTAAATTAATTAAGAATTTGTTTTAATTCTAATTTTTTATATAAAAATAAATTAAATAATACATTTTATTCCTAATTTTCATCATTAACAAGTTGTCAAAAAAAAAATTAGGAGTTTTTTAACATGTTTTTAATAATTATATTATTATTAATTTTTAATTTGTTTGTTGACAAGCATTCTCAATCGAGTTTGGCTTTAGTGTAAAGCAAAACTAAATACGTCGTAATTCCAAGCCTTATACTAACTACTAAACTGGTAGGTACTTTCTCTTCTCCTTGCAAGATTTAAATTTTTCTCTCGTCATAATTATTCCGTAAAAATTAGAAAATAGTTGAAAAAAAAGGCCGCGTGATAAAAACTGACGCAGCGCGATATCCGTCGCTTTTCATCTGTGAAAATGTATTTCACGTGAAAATCAACTTTTTGTCCCATATACGGCGTGATATCGCTACGAACAAAAATGTGAAAAAAATATAATATGTCATATACTAGCGGACGTTCGCGGTTTCACCCGTTTAGCTCTAGTTCCCATGGAAATGTGAGAAGACAAATTAGTATATGTGTGGCTCATGTACGAAAAATGGCAGATATATAAAAATTTAAAAAAAAATCCCAGCCATAGAGGATGCATTTCGACCCTGTTGGACCTTTTGTACTCGCCTTTCCTTTATCTCCCTTTGTTTTGGTGGATGGTTGCTTTCAAGTTGGAGGCACAGTAATCCCCTGGTAGTGGATTTGCCACCCACAGGAGAAATTTCGCAAAGCATGGACCTGGTGCTACAATGGCCTGTCTATGCTGCTATAGCATACCGTAACTGTTTTCTGCTCAGTTGACTTACCTTCGCTAGAAAACCTTTTTTTTATTGACTACAAGTTGGCCCTTGACTGCTATCACACCTGATGTTAAGTGATAATGCAATCTAAGATGGAAGCGGACTAACTTATTAGGAGTAGTATGGATATCCACACCCCTTGCGGTTTCTACACGATATCGTACCGAAACACTAAATCGTTTGGCGGTACGTCTTTGTCGGTAGGGTGGTAACTAGCCACGGCGAAAAGCCTTCTACCAGCCAGAACAAGACAAATTAAGAAAAGTCTCAATCAGGCCCGCCGGGAATCAAACCCAGGACGTCCGCCTTATAAATCCACCGCGCATACCACTGCGCCACGGAGGTCGTCACATAGTCTTCATTGCTGGCCCTGCAGATAATATCCTCAATTCGGAAAGCATGGCTCTGGTGCTACAAAGGCTGTGTACGCTGCTATGGCATACTATGGTTTCTTGCTCAGTTGACTTACTTTTGCTAGAAAAATTCTTTTAAGTTACTCACGAACTTTTTTCAGTACCTCAGACCTTCTACTTGTTCCCATTCTGTCGTTTTATACATATATCTATATATAAGTATACCTAAGTAACGTATATACCTACTTTCGTATTTATTTATAAACATGTTGTTATATATCATTTATTATTTATAATTCTTTTTAAAAATTTTAACAGTGCTTATAAAAATTATAAAAAAAACACTATTAAAAATTTATAAAAAAATCCAGTCCGCCTGCTGCGGGGCCTGGGGGTCCAAGCAGCCGGTAGTCAGGGCTCCAGAGTGAGAAACCTCCTCACAATACGCGCTGTTTTAAGAATTACCGCCTTCTGTATCCGACCCTTGATTCAACAACTAAGCGAAAGCTTTTCGCTCGTCGTTGAATTAACACTCCACATGGCGGTAATTTCATGAACAAGGTCCAAGTATTTTGATACTTTTTCCTTTTCAGCTTTCACCAGATTATCGGCATGTGGAACAGCAATATCAACAATCATTGCACGGAGCGTCGATCGATCAATTATCACTATATAAGGCCTATTGGCTATAATATACCTATCAGTGAATAAAAAAAAACATTATAAAATAAAACATTATTATTTGAAGTTACAAACCCACTTCAATTTAATTTCACTGTGTATAGTCGATCCAACCAAACCTCAGAAAACAAATGAATAAATCTTGAAAATTGACAACATTTTTGTTAACGATGGACAAGGACAGAGATAATACTCATCCGTTTTCACATACCGGTTCTTTGTTTACAATTATTCTTTTAATTAAACGACTAAAGTATAGATTTTTGACGACGTCCGTGGCGCAGTGGTATGCGCGGTAGATTTATAAGACGGAGGTCCTGGGTTCGATTCCCGGCGGGGCAAATGAAGATTTTTCCTAATTTGTCTTGGTCTGGCTGGTGGGAGGCTTTCGCCGTGGCTAGTTACCACCCTACTGACAAAGACGTACCGCCAAGCGATTTAGCGTTCCGGTGCGATGTCGTGTAGAAACCGATAGGGGTGTGGATTTCATCCTACCCCTAACAAGTTAGCCCGCTTCCATCTTAGATTGCATCATCACTTAACATCAGGTGTGTTAGCAGTCAAGGGCCAACTTGTAGTTGATAAAAAAAAAAAAATAGATTATTATGTCTATCATACTCAATAGAAGTGTACAATATACTTATATTACTTACTAAAGGACACCCGCGGTATCTTCCGCAATGATTCCGTTTCCGTGAAAAACGTACTCACTCGTAACGTCAAATTATATTAAAAAAAAGCGTTTACTCTCACTATAACTATATTAAAGCCAAACTCGATTGAGAATGTTTATCAACAAACAAATTAAAAATGAAGGTAGAAAATGCAACACATTTTATGCCTAATAAATTTAAAATTATGTTTTGTTATTTAAAAAAATCTCATTTAAATGATATTGAATATATTAATTAGTTTTAAGCTTACTAATCTAATTTATTGTCATGAATTCGTCATTAACTAGATAAATAAAAAAATAGGTGTAAAATGACTAGTGATTTCTACCTTCATTTTTAATTTGTTTGTTGATGAGCATTCTCAATTGCATATTTTTTTTTATCGACTACAAGTTGGCCCTTGACTGCTATCACACCACACCTGATGTTAAGTGATGATGCAAACTAAGATGGAAGCGGACTAACTTGTTAGGAGTTGGATGAAATCCCTTTCGGTTTCTACACGACATCGTACCGGGACGCTAAATCGCTTGGTGGTACGTCTTTTTTTTCTATATAAAATTTGCGTTTAATTATTTCGATATCGACGCGGTAAAATCTTACATTAGGCACACAGAATGACACATGTGGTCATTCTGTGTTGACTATGTGTTATTCTGGTGTACGTATAAGCTGTGTTATTGTGAATATTCATTAAAATCCATTTAGTGGATAGTTGCGTGAAAGACTAACAACTATTCATCCATATAAAAAAACTTTCGCCTTTATAATTATTATTAGTAAGGGTTGATTAGATGCAAGTGACTTTTGGAAAGTTTTGCCGCCATGCTTATTTTTGTCGCAAGGCAGCACTGCTGTATTCCAATCCCTTTTTTAACCGAGGAAAAAAACGAAGGAGGTTCTCAATTCGACACGTATTTTTTTTTAATGTATGACCACGCATAACACTTTAGAAGAGCATAACTTTATAGAAAGGGCACACTTTCAATATGGTCCCATAGTCATCATGTTAGAATCTGATGATGATATCCTGGGAAAATTGAAGGAACTCTTCAAATTGTATATGCACACTTGCAGCGATTTCGGTTTTTGTGTAAGTATCGGTAGCTTTTTGACATATACTATGACAGTACCTATAGTACGAGTACGTTACGTGGCGATAAATCACTAAAAAGTAAGAAATATGTGATATAAGAAATAGAAGAAATGTCCTTAAAGTAGAAACCTTGACTGGCACCGACTTCATAGATATGCTTAAGTAAATTAAAGCAACTAAATGACACAGTTATTTTTTATTTTTTAGTGCGTTTTGAGTCGGTTCTATTTTTTGTTAAAATTTTTTTGAGTAACACCTTCGTCACAGTTTACACTTAGTAAAACGTGGTCATTTCAATATGTTGCTCCGTTTATACGCGATGGTCCACTTACCATCAAGTGGAATTTCAACTTGATCCCTCAATTAGTGATGTAAGAGAAGACGAGTGACATCGAAACCCGATTACCAAAAAATAAGAGCCAAAGAGAACCGTACAAAACAAATGATCTTTGATGAGATACAGTACATAATCTGACTTGAAGAGCAGTTGACCGATTTCCCGGATTCAGTGTTGGCTTACAGTCAAAGCAGGGTTATTGATTTGGCGTTAATGTTTTATTCTCAAGTCATCCTATATTTAGACCAGTCCCGGCTTTCACCTGCCTGTGTATCGTCTACTTATATCTTTTTAACCGACGACAAAAAACGGAGGAGGTTCTCAATTCGACACGTATATATATATTTTTTTTTATGTATGACCACGCATAACTTTTTACAGAGTTGTCCGATTTTGATAATTCTTTTTTATTAGAAAGGGCACACTTTAAAAATTGTCCCATAGTCATCATGTTAGGATCTGATGATGATATCCTGGGAAAATTTAAGGAACTCTTCAAATTTTATAGGCACACTTGTAGCGATTTCGGTTTTTGTGTAAGTATCGGTAGCTTTTTGGCTACAAGTGCCGTATAATATACTATGACAGTATAGTACGAGTACGTTACGTGGTGATAAATTACTAAAAATAAGAAATAAAAATTTTTACCAAAAAATATAGAACCGCCTCAAAACACACTATCAGCCTAACGGCCCCCTACAGGGTCAGGTCTCCCTCGTTATACGAGAGGGATTATAGAGCATAGACCCATCAAGCTGCTGCAATTGTGGACTTAGGGTGATGAACATACTACTGTTATAAAGGCGAAAGTGTGTGAGTGTGTATGTTTGTTACTTCTTAACGACTAAACGGCTGGAGCGATTTTAATAAAATTTGGCATGGAGTTAGCTGGCACCCTGGATTAATATATAGGCTACATTTTTTCCTGAAATTCTCACGGGAACGAGAACTACGCAGGTGAAATCGCGGGCCTCAACTAGTGACGATTTTTTAACGATCTCTGTCAGATGTTGATGACAGAAACCGGGGCTGACGAGGCACGGGGGTGTAACACAACCAACTTAACCTTAACCTTAGATTCCAATATGTACGAGTAGAAAAAAGAAATTCTCAGTAACCGTAAGAAATTCTCAGTAAGTCGATGACATCCGTGGCGCAGTGGTATGCGCGGTGGATGTATAAGACGGAGGTCCTGGGTTCGATTCCTGGCGGGGCAGATTGAGATTTATCTTAATTTGTCTTGGTCTGGCTGGTGGGAGGCTTTCGCCGTGGCTAGTTACCACCCTACCGACAAAGACGTATCGCCAAGCGATTTAGCATTCCGGTACGATGTCGTGTAAAAACTGAAAGGGGTGTGGATTTTCGTCCCACTCCTAACAAGTAAGCCCGCTTCCATCTTAGATTGCATCATCACTTAACATCAGGTGTGATAGCAGTCAAGGGCCAATTTGTAGTCGATAAAAAAAAATCCTTAACGAAACTCAAGATTAGAACCAAGGATTTCGTGATTTGAAGTCGACTTACTAGACCAGACCAGAGCAGTGTGTGTGTGTGAACCAATTTTCAAAAGCGATTATGTAATGAGTTATGAGGTATTTAAAAAATACGCATTGATTCGATAATCTCCTTTTTTGGTTATATCTACGTTATGGTCATAGATCCTACTAATGAATCTGATACCCAACGATGTAAGAAGCACAGTAAATATATATAACATCAAAAAAAATTTAATTAAATTAGAACCGACTCAAAACGCACTAAAAAGTAAAAAAAATAACTGTGTCATTTAGTTGCTTTAAATTACTTAAGCATATCTATGAAGTCGGTGCCAGCCAAGTTTAAGGAACCTTTATTTTACGTAGTAAAGCATTTTGTGGGTTCTAGGTAACGTCCTTAAAGTAGAAACCTTGGCTGGCACCGACTCCTAGATATGCTTAAGTGATTTGAAGCAACTAAATGACACAGTTATTTTTTACTTTTTAGTGCGTTTTGAGTCAGTTCTATTTTGATTTAAAAATTTTTATTTCTTACTTTTTAGTGATTTATCGCCACGTGTCGTACTCGTAATATACTGTCATAGTATATTATACGGCACTAGTAGCCAAAAAGCAACCGATACCGAGACAAAAACCGTAATCGCTGTAAGCGTGCCTCCAAAATTTGAAGAGTTCCTTCAATTTCCTCAGGATATCCTCATCAGATCCTTACATGACATGACAATGGGACCACCTTCGAAGTATGCCCTTTCTAATAAAAAAAGAATTATCAAAATCGGACAACTCTGTAAAAAGTTATGCGTGGTCATACTTAAAAAAAAATATACGTGTCGAATTCAGAACCTCCTCCGTTTTTTTTTTCGTCGGTTAAAAAATAAATTAAAGGACTTTATTACTAGCAACTCAAACATTTTTTAATAGTGGAACAAGCTGTATGTACAAGTGTTATAAAAACGTTTTCGCGCAATGGCTAGTATGTCTTTGCGCGATTTAATTATTACTTTACCCATATATTACTTTTTATAGATTTAGTTTTTTTCCTTTTTTTTATTGCCAGTATAACTTTTTCGTTTATAATAATATTTACTCATTGAATTGTTTTCTTCGTGTTTTAAGCTAATATTTGTATGTAAATTAGACATAGGCTAGATTAAGAGAGGAATGTGCAGTGCTCAGAAAAGCCGACAAAAGCTTACGAGCACCAAGCTGCACCTATATATAAAGATTGTATGTGTTATGATAAATAAAATAAAAAAAATAAATAAATCCATTCGTTTAGTATCACTAAACGATGACGATGCCACAAATACACATACGGTAAGTCAAACTTGTACCACCACTCTTTTTCACTTTAAGCTGAAAATGAACATAGCATTCCGTCACAGAATAAGTGTAATTGGATTCTGATTTTGAATTTACGAAAAAATTCTCTTTCGTCGTATAAATTCACACACGTGAACATCGCAATTTCAAAATTCACTTTTGGCAGGAAAATTCGTATATTTCAGTAGCGCCGTGATCTCAAATGTGCTCAAGTATGAAAGTTCGTCGCTCAACTTTGGCAGTGTCTGTTAAGTGTTGCCAGAGTTAGAACACCACTTGAAAAGTGGACACTTATTTTTGGAATTAGTACGGTACGGGACAAGGGCGTGGCAACGATTTTTTTAGGGGAAGAAAAACCTAGCGAATTAATCGTGGATTTTAACAAATTAAAGCAAAATGTGCGCGCGGTGCAATATTGGGCTCTCTTCATTTTGCATCCCACTCAGCTCCTATCGCAAGTAATAGAGTTCGTCAGCATTTCGAATTAGCAATGAACGGCTGCTCTTCTAAAACCTCCTTACAGAAAGGAGGTTTATGTACCTCCTGTAAGGACGACATCCGTGGCACAGCGGTGTGGTAGATTTATGAAGTCCCGGGTCGATTGAGGTTCTTAATTGGTCCAGGTCTGGTTGGTGGAAGCATCGGGCGTGGCTAGCTGCTCTGCCGACAGACGTACCGCCAAGCGGTTTAGCGATCCAGCACTATATGCAGAAGCCAAAAGGGTTATGGAGCTCATTCTACTCCTAACAAGATAGACAGCCGGCTTCAATCTTAAATTGCATTATAACTTCCCATCAGGTGTCATTTCAGTCAAGGACTAAGTTATAGGGAATAAAAAAAGAACTTCCAGTGATCGCGTCGCGATAAATCATAATTCACTGATTCACTGAATTTAATCATTATTGTGAAAATCTCAGTATCTCGCGATCAATAATACCGGATTATGAAACTGAAATTCAGAGAAGAATCGGAGTGTCACGTCATCACTAAAGTGCGTCTTTGTCTGTACTCTAATCTGTCCAATATTTACTTAAGCGATTAGACCTGGACTTCTATTAAATTCGCTGATGATCATCTCAGATCGTAGAACCGCGCGTACAACCAATACAATACTTCTTGTCTTCAAATGATCCTCGTGCTCTTTGATCACATTTGGTTGGAGAGAAGAATGTATCGCAGAAAACCTTATAATCACTGGATCACTGACAATGTGGAAGGAAAGATATATCCCTTTCTCGACATCAAAGAACACGGGGCTCTTCGTCGTGATAAGCTAAGCTGCATGGCGCGAAATTCTTAAAATTAAATAACTTAAGAGAGGCTGATGCCGAGTCTCATTCAATCCGTCGCAGGACAGTCGGACGCAGGCGGTTCGCACACGACCGCTACTTGCCTCTTTGATGAGGACCTCAGGGCGATGGATATGAGGAATCCGTCGCCCACTAGAGACGAATCCTCGAGTTAGATGACGTGTTGTACATTCCCACCTTCAATGAGTTATATAAATCCTTTAGAAGGGTTGCATTTGCGGGCGTTACTGGCTGGGTTGCGGTTGTGTGCGTCGTTCCCATGGTCCAGTGTCAAGGCAAAAGGTTGTTAAACCGTGGGGTTTTAGTCGGTAGGAGTCCGACATAACCAGTTTGTACCTTGACAACCAGGTATCCATGAGGATTTCCCCACGATAAAAAAAAGACGTCTACAACCCTCAATAATGAAATATAACGTCATAAGGAGGAAGAACTTCCAAACATTACGGCCTTGAGCCACCTGTATCCAGCTACTTCCTGTAATCAATTCGATTAAGATAAAATACACGTGATATCAAAAATTTCGGGGCCGGCGGGATTCGAACATCTCTTTGGCTTTCGCGGCCATAGTGTTCTAGCACTGAACGACGGATCCTGTACCGCCAGCTCCGAAATTATGCATGATGCCACGTTTGATTTTAACAACAGATGTAAAGCCTGTACATTATCCCACACATAATGTTAAAAATTGCTCTTTAAACTTGGAACTGCTTGGACCTAAGATCAAACATTGGTATCGCTCCGTCGAATGTAGTGAAACTACATTAATTTAAGGCTTAGAATTTAGATACCTGCTACTTCCTAGAAGCACCATAATCCAAATTCCACTGTTGTCTACCATGATAGTTAAATGGCCTGTCAAACCTTCAATTTTAATAAAACGACCAAGAACTACTTTTATAAAAATGACGATGACGTCCAATCCATTACATGATTTCAGACAAAAAGAAAAAAAAATCCACGTAAACGAATCCCGAAGAGATAGTATTCCAATAATTTTCCAGATGGAAAAACCGGCAAATGAAAACACCGTTATCATGCCCTTTGTTGCGGCGACGTATGATTCCTGCGCCGAGCCGCCGCGACACGCTAATTATTCCTTTTGTATGCTCTGTATGGGATTTACCTTTCATGTTTATTGCAGCTGTCACCTCGTACCTATTTTTAATTTTTAAGTAGTCTTTTGAACCGTTCATTTGATTGAGGGCTTAATGTTTGTTATATTAAAAGCCGTGTCCTCAGTCCTGTTCAGTCCTTTGTCCATAGTAGCTCTACGGGCAAAGGACTGAACTCAAAACCGAATCATTCGGTTTCGATTCGGTTGGGAATGGGAATATTGGTCATAAATTATTATAAAAAATGTATAACTTAATCCTTAATCCTTAAATTGCAATCTTGTAGTAAACGACAACGCAAGCGGCTTAATTTCTTGGTAGCAGGATGAAATCCACACCACTTCCGGTTTTTGCACGACATCGCAGTAACCCTTAATCGCTTGGCGGTACATCTTTGTCGGCAAAGTGGTAACTAACCATGGTCAAAGCCTCCCACCAGCCAAACTTGGTCAAATTAAGTTATCAATCGGCCTATAAGTCCATTGCGCATTCCTGAATTCTCCGGTCGTCAAAAACCTCCTTGTGCTTCGTTTTTTATTCAATCGGAAAGGTGAACAAGAGGTCGAAACTCGAAAGTAATACATACAAGCACATGACATTCCCTCCCGTTCGCAACATTACCCGCGCTCTCATCGCGGCGAAGACAAAGGAATTTCGTTATGAAAAAATGCTTTTAAATTAAATTTCTCGTACATTTACAATGTTGAAAATATTGTACGAGTGGATGCATTGTTAGTATAATCGGAATTTCATAATTCCATGTTTTTTATATGCTAGTGTATGCAGTTGTGGAAATATTTGCAGTAGAGGTTTTGCAACAGGGCTCATGGCGGCCTCCGTAGCGCAGTGGTATGTACAATGGATATATGTATAAGACAGAGGTCCTGGAGTTTTCTAACTTGATCCAGATCTGGTTGGTGAAGGGATTCGGCCGTGCCTGGTTACCACTCTACCGACAAAGACTTACCGCCTAACGATCTAGTGTTCCGGTACCATATCGTGTAGAAATCGAAAGGGGTGCGGATTTCATCCTACGCCTAAAAAGTTAGCCCGCTTCCATCTTAGATTGCAACACCACTTACCATCAGATGTGATTACGGTTAACTTGTAATGTAATAAAATCATCCAGGGCATCATTAACGGCCTATTAGTATTGACGCACGAAACTAACTGATAGGGATCGTAACGTACGTCGGGCAGTATCACCCTAAATCCGCCAATTCGCTCTGGTGCAGCGTGGTGAGTAAAAGCTCCATATCCCTAGTCCTATAAGGTGAGAGGTGTCCTTGGTCCAGTTGTTTTGGTTGGTTTGAAAGTGATGATGCAATCTAAGAAAGCATACCTACTAACTTACTGGGCGTAGAACGAAAGTAGTAGTAAGAAAGTAGTCTTTTCCCGGCAGGGTGGCAACTAGTTTCCGTAGAAGAAGAACGGGTGGTAGGAGACACTGAAGTGCTCCTGCCACTAAGTGCATTACGAGCGCGTTGCACATCAAAGTACCTGCTTCTGCGCAGGTGGTTGCGCTGAGTTTTAGTAGGTATTCTGGCTGCTTCTCAGCCAGCGACTGCCACATAGCAACTAGCCACAGCCGAAACCTTCTGCTAGCCTAACCTGATTTAATTAAGAAAATCTCAATCAATCTCAGGACCAGCGTCTTATTAATAACGGTGTTATAAATAACAATTACGAGTAGTACATATGAACAACAACATGGTACGAAAGCTTGCAGTAACATAAAGACTCATTAAAAAGCACACACAAACTACGCTCCACTAGTATTTATGTAGTAAGTAAATTAAACTGGAAAAAACTCTTTTATTGTACTTAATAACAATGAGAGCTAATTCACAAAGAAATATTCGCTGGCTCGGGGGCCTTTGATTAAGGGTAACCTTCGACCTTCAACCTTTCGCTAACGGTTATATTTGCGATGTAATTCTGACTCAAATAGAACTGGGAGGCTTTCGGGTGTTTTCATACTCGTGGTAACGGTTTTTAAAAGCGACATTGGTTGTTGGGAACTTTATATCACATCTTATTTACACTACGTTTGACTGTATCTTTGGAACAGCGGTATTCGTGACTTTATAAGAGGTCGTGGGTTTGATTGCCGACTGGGCTAATTGAGATTTTCTTAATTTATTCCTAAAGGCTTCGGCCGTGGCTAGTTACCGGCAAAGACGTTTCGTCAAGTGATTTAGCGTTCCGATACAATGTCGTGTACAAACCAAAAGGGGTCTGGATTTTTTTTGTTTTTTTGTTTTGTGGTTGCAGTTAAAGGTTAACTTGTAGTAAATAATGAAAACCTTTATTTCTGTCCATGTTTACGATGAACTAAAAGATTACTGAACATATTCTGTTCATGCAGATTTTATTATTACACTGATTCTAAGGAAGTTTTCAATATATAATTTGTTAACTTTTTGTTTAAATTGGCTTAAGTGTAACCTGCGTAGAACATTTCACTGACAGTGCTGTTTTTCGCTGTGAGATATAAAGAATCTGTATGTCGATTCTTGAAGGTGGCATGATTGACGAGATGCAAACGAGATGTTTGTACGATGTATTTATTTCAAGAGTCGATGTACTGTATTAGGACCACGGCACTAAACATAATATCATATAAGAAAAGCTGAACAAAACAATTAGATGGCTTATTATTTTGGTAAATATCTTGTTTTACTTTAATTTTTTTTAACTATTGAATATTTATCTATATGTACATATATTTAGTTAAGCCTAAGATATTAATAAAATTAATCTTCTAAATATATATATACAGTTGAGTTGAGAAACTCCTTTTTTGAAGTCGTTTAATACGGTCACATAATATAGTGTTACGACCTAGGGGTCGGGGATTGGAAGAACAACCACACAACAGGGAGAACTAGACGTTTATTAACCAATAAATAGATAGGTATACAAGATTCGATGCAGCACGCTGCGACGCCGTCGTTTCACGCTTTTAAGCCTGAAGGAACCCATCACGGCGGCGACGACGATCTGCCTCGGCACCACACGGCCACACACCCAACCACACTGGGGGACCACTACAGATCCATCGTCCTTACACGCACACTCTCTGGGAACATCTCTCTCCATTCCTTCAATCGTCTTGACTCAACGACAACTCGCTTTGAACTCTTTGAATCTAGTCTTTGTTCTGCACACGAAATAAATTGGAAGTGTTACATTCTTTTAACTTATTCCTTTTACTTTTACTTTTAATCCAAATAAGGTTTCCTACTATAAGCTGTTTTACTTCACAATTCCTCCGAGGGATCATCCGTAACATTAGTTTAGTTTTTTGGTGTTGGAAGGAACCGATTTTATCGCAGGCGAAATCACCAACTGCAGCTAGTTAACCTGAACTAGCAAAAATAAACCTAGATTAAGGGCACCACAAGTACTTTATAGTAGCATATGCATTATCGTATATTAGAAGAAATGAGTTCCTCCTTTTCTAAGAATTTTATATTTCTAGTCAGGCTATAAACGGCCGAGTGGCGCAGTGGTTAGTGACCCTGCTTCTGTATCCTAGCAGTGGGTTCGATTCCCACATCTGGAAAATGTTTGTGTGATGAGCATGGATGTTTTCCAGTGTCTGGGTGTTTATCTATTATAATTTATATTACAACATTCGTAGCACCCATAACACAAGCTACTTACGAGCATGCTTACTTTGGGGCTATATAGCGATGTGTGTAATTGTCTTATAATATTATAAAATATTTACCTAATAAACAAAAAAATATACCGATTGGACTTTATGAAGCGTGCGCTCAATCATAATATCAAACATTCTGGCAAACATTCCCGCAGCACGGAATAATTATGATAATCGAATTACGTCGCGAATGTAAATTGTTGCGGCTGGTGCGGAACCCTCCCAGGACAGGAATGTAATCTTGTAAATTGATCTCAGGAGTGATTCTTGGTGCGGTATTAATATGGCGATTATGTAGAGAGAGAGAGAGAGAGAGAGAGAGAGAGAGAGAGAGAGAGAGAGAGAGAGAGAGAGAGAGAGAGAGAGCCTTTAATAGCTCCACGGCTAAGAAGTACTTGCTCGAAAACCGAAGATCGTCAAGTTTGCCCGTCAAATTATTTTGTATCCACTCCCCTCAAATTTTTTATATGATAACATAAGATCCTAATAAGATGACAATGGAACCATCTTGGCAATGTGTGCACTTGAAAACGTTATGGCGTGGTCATACGTCAATACCGAAAATAATATTATGTTCTGATATCCAGTATACCGCCTGTGATTCTTTTTTCCGACTGCGTCGGAGGGTTATGTTTTAATGAAATGTAAGTAATCCATTTCGTCTGTACACGCTTAGCCTAAAGACTAAACGATTTTACAGAGAGTGTCGTTGAATTCATTAAGTTGTGGTAGTGACATAGGCTATATAAATTTTCAAAATGGTGTCAGTGAAAAATTTGTCAATTTGCTGAAATGTAACATTAATAAAAAAATAATAATAATAATCTTTATTGCCATAAAGTACCTAAATTTTATATACATTTAGTGATCCTTGGTGGTCTCCTTTCACTTCAGAACCTCTATGCGTCGGGTTTTTGTCTTTGTAACAATTGATATAATGTTTATTCTTAATATAATAGTCCCAAAAGTGTGGGTTACTATCTATTTTTTAATATTAAATAACCTTTCAATAAACTAAAAGATAAAATTGTACTAGTACTTGTTGAAAAATGATCGATTAAAAATTGAAGAGCATTTTGCCTGGTAACATGTTTATCGGAAATGACAGAGGACCTTTTTTGGATCACAAAACTTTTATCTATTTTTAGGACAAAAAAACCATTGTACTGCTTTTATTTTTAAGATAAGTTTGATAAACTTTTTCTTTCTTCTCTTTCTATTATAGTCACATAATATAATTTTGACTGCTGTCGCACCTGATGTTAAGTGATGATGCAATACGCCGATTTTTTACGGTCGTCTACAAGTTCTTTATGATAGAAGGAAGTCATCTGCATCAGCTATTCTTAGCCGGAACACGAAATTAAAATAAACCTGGATTAAGGACACCACAAGTACCGCCATCTTGTAAATCCACGGCGCATACCACTGTGCCACGAAGGCTGTCTTTCAAATATTTGACAGGCTCATGTATATCACTGTTCCGTCGAATTACGCCAATTGTACGCTTGGATTTTTAAACTCGAGCATATCAGTTTCCTTTGAAAAACTGTGATTTGACAGCCTCCGTGGTGCAATAGTAGTTGCAGTGGGGATAAATATTGTATTGTCCGTACCAAAAAGATGTACAGTCAAGCGATTGTGTGTCCCCGGCAACACGATAAAGTATAGAAAATTTTATATGGAGAGAGTAAGATGAATGGACCCTGTTTTTCTCAGCCAAGTGTAAGATTTTTCAGTTCATTAATTCTAAGCAGTCGGGTTTTTGTTTTTATAATAATATTTATTTTGAGACTTTTTTGTTTTAGTTTGTGATATAGAAATGTGACATCACACTTTTTGACATTTTTTTGATAAAACAGTAATATAAACATGATATGATATATGAAATGGTCTTTTTACGACCTTTCATATGATCCCCATATTGTTAAGATAAAAAAAAATATACACATCCCTCTCTTATTTCCCCACTTACAGCTGCTATTTTGAAAATTTATATAGCCAATGTCACTACCACAATTCTGACGAATTCAACGACACCTCCTGTATCAAAATCCGTCCAGCCGTTTAGGCTGTAGCGCGTGCCAAAGAAAGGGACATACATACATACATACGCTCGACATGCATAATATGCTAGTTGAAACAATTAATTACTATTTTTCATCACAAGATGGCGAGGTTTTTATATTTCTAGTCAGGCTATAAACAAAAATATATATAATGTACTGATTGGACTATATGAAGCTTGCGCTCAATCATAATATCAAACATTCTGGCAAACATTCCCGCAGCACGGAATAATTATGATAATCGAATTACGTCGCGAATGTAAATTGTTGCGGCTGGTGCGGAACCCTCCCAGGACAGGAATGTAATCTTGTAAATTAATCTCAGGAGTGATTCTTGGTGCGGTATTAATATGGCGATTATATATATATATATATATATATAGAGAGAGAGAGAGAGCCTTTAGCTCCACGGCTAAGAAGTCGGACTTACTCGTAACACCGAGAGATCATCGTTTAGCCCGTCAAATTATTGTTGTATCCACTCCTCGGATAAGAATATTATTTATATTAAGAATAAACATAATATCAAAAATTGCGGAACCGACGGAATTCGAATCCGCGTCTCTATGGCAATGTCGGCACTTAGAGCGCCTTACCGCTGGGCCACGATCCCAATGACGTCAATACCGAAATTGTTGAATATTATGTTCTTGATATCCAGGTATACGGCCTGTAGATTCCGCAATTTTTGATATAATGTTTATTCTTAATATAAATAATTCCAAAAGTGTGGGTTCTGTCTTTTTGGTTTTATTAAAAAGTGTTTACTTTTCAATAATGGTATAAATAGGTTCGAATTTGGACAATTTTACGGTCACATTTGAAATTATTGAAAGGTTAAAGTGAATGCGGCATAACGGGACTTCCTACTCGCAGAGAACGCGCCATAACGCCTACGTACTGAAAACTGGAATCAACGACAAAAAGGCTTTTTATATCGTAAAGGTCAATTATAGCATTTATAAACCTCTTGTACAGGCTTAGAGGTGAAATGGTAGGTTTTAATGCAAGTTAAATAAAAAAAATTGAAAAGTCTGACAAATAACCAGAACAATAACCTACCTGTTTGGTATGCCTTTTTGGAAATTTTACGTTTTCTAAAAATGAAATCTAGCTAGATCGATTAACCGCCCTCGAAACTTCGTATAATTCAACAAGCACTTTTGAAAGTTTAAGATCTTCTGTTTGTTGTGACTCTACCACTATCTGGGATTGCAGCCTGATAAATATTTCGTTTTCTTAACAAAGTAAAACCTAAACGTTGCTCCTTGTCATAAGTTATTGTATAATTGTTATTATATAACCTTATTATATTCAGACATTACACTCCTTGATTTGGCAAAAATGTGTTGGCATTTGAGTAATTAATAAAAATTTAAGTAATTAAATTAATTTTTGATAGGCAGCCTAATAGACTAACTAAGCCATTGCACTTTCTCTCAACATTAATTAAAAATTAGTTTTGTAAAAATAAATATATATAATATTAGGTAATATTAATAATTGTATAGAGCATTTCAGTTAGCACGTAATTTTATGTATTGTCAACTTCATGTCATATGTGAAAAAATATGTAGTGTATATATGCATGTATTATGCAAATTAATTCAATTGAATTGCATTGAAAAATCCGTACCTGAAGAATTGATAAGCAATTGTATCTTAAACTATAAGTATTATCTCTCTCCTTATTTCTCTCTAGTAGACACTGTAACGTAATCTCAAGTCAACAATCTCATCTCGTCTGACACTTAAGGAACATAATAAACTTTGCTTCAACTTTTACATCGAGCTGTCGTTATACGCCTGTTATCAGTTGATATCATATTTTAACCATCGACGCAAAAGAAGGATTTTTTTTAATTTAATTTATCACCCTCACTGGAGCAGCTTGGTGGGTCTACGCTCCATATCACCTCTCCTATAATGAGTGGGCCGTTAATAGGCTGATAATGATGAAGATGATACTAATTATGTAGTGAATAGATATTGACGTGGGTGGATTTTTATCTAAAGTTTAAAAACGGGAATTTGCATACACAGTATTTCCACGTACATTGTCTTTTATATCGCAAAAGAATTGGGAACCGTTTTCAATATAATCTCCCAGCTCCGCTCCTTGAGGCACTTTCTACTATTATCGTCATGTTTAGGTCAAGTTGTTTAAATACCTTAACAAATTACATATTAAAACCTCCCAAAGGAATAATTCTATCTATATGTGATGTGTGATGTGAAATTACAAGAAAGTTACGATAAAAAAGGTTACCTACCGCAAACAGACAAACATACAAACGCCACATGAGTAGGTAAACGGAACAGATACAAAGAACGTCCAAAATTGTTACATATTTTGGTAGGGCTGTCATGTCACTGCAACACGCTGTTTGTTTGGTTAGTTGGAACAACGAACCAAACAAACAACAAAGGACAAGACCCTAAGACTGTCAACTAACTGTGCTAGCGTAAACCGGTTCTTTCCAGTCTCGCCGCGTACGCGACAAGCGGCTGGTGGTCACTCACACATGCCCCGCGTGCTTGTAGTAATGCAACCGATTCGCGCGGTAGTATGAAGCTTTGTCTCTGTTCCGTTTATCTACTCATGTGCAAACGCGGCAAGATACTTTGTTTTATATGTAAATATATACATTGTGATAGTGATGTAGGTATATGGTGTACTAAATCTCCTCCGACAATAATCTCATCAGATAACTGTCGGAGGGCTGTATAGAGAGACGCTGAGTCAGCAGGTCCAATGAACAACGTTTTATTGTGTTTATCCGAACCGTTACAACAATAAACTACAAGGACTCGACTGAATCTCAACTGTACCATCAATCATTTGTGGCGAACAGTTTGCTCTACTACATAAAATCACTTTTCTATTATACATATAAATATCCTACTTACCAAAAAATTTTCTTTTAGAGTAACGCCAAGACTAATACGTATTTACTCGTGTCTTGTAGGCTATAAAGTAATCAGACAGTGGCGTGCATTTCATAAATGCATAAACGCACTGCCTATCCTGAGAACACATTAAAAGTTAGTTAGTTAGTGCCCAAAGTGCCTACACTATACTAAAGCCAAACACGATTGAGAATGCTTGTCAACAAATAAATTTAAAATGAAGGTAGAAAATGCAACACATTTTATGCCAATTAAATTTAAAATAATGTTTTGTTATTTTAAAAAATCTTATTTAAAAGATATTAATTATATTATAAAGTTTTAAGCTTACTAATCTAATTTGTTGCCATGAATTCGTCATTAACTAGTTGATTTAAAAAAATAGGTGTAAAATGACTAGTGATTTCTACCTTCATTTTTAATTTGATTGTTGACAAGCATTCTCAATCGAGTTTGGCTTTAGTATAGTTATAAACATTGTGCACGCCACTGTATGGAGAGGAAAGCTCTAATCTATTTAACTCTATATTCTAACAAAAATAAATGATTAATTGACTCTATGAGTCAAGCTATTACAATCAAAACTCAGGTTATTTCGAGTATACCTGGAGTATGCCCGACTAGTTTCGAATCCATAAAGGTCAGTCATGAGCTTGTAATCTAAGGATCCATATTGGTTCAAAACTAGTCGGATATATGCTAACAACATGACGTGAGTTTAAAACTTTTCTTGTACTAATAATATGGAAAATACCCGCGATAGCTTTAATTGTAATTAATAAATAATTATTTATTCTAATACTAGCTGACCCGGCAAACGTTGTTTTGCCATGTATATTAAGACACCTGTAGACATCTGGCGGGGATAACTAATTAAATGACTATTGATCAGTTTTCGACCAGAGAGGAAAAATGATTAAATTACTAAAATGGCTATTAAAAAATAAGGGTTGATCGTAGAAGGGTGAAAATTAAGAATTGTATGTATTTTTGTATGTTGTATCATAAAAAAATAGAAATTAAAAATTTTGTCTAAAAAATAAAATAAAAAAATTTAGAGGTGGACTACCCCTAACATTTAGGGGGATGAAAAATAGATGTTGACCGATTCTCATAGATACCGGATAAGCACAAAAAATTTCATCAAAATCGGTCAAGCCGTTTCGGAGGAGTATGGCAACGAAAACTGTGAACGAGAATTTTATATATTAGATAGTCTATAACACTTTTAATTTTAAACAATTAATAGACCATAAAAGTTGATTCATTATCATCATTATCAGCCTATTAACAGCCCACTACAGGGCCAGACCTCCCTCCTTAAAAGAGAGGGGATATGGAGCGTACACCTACCACGCTGCTCCAATGCGGGTTGGCGGGCTTAGGGTGATAATGTTTCATTAATTAACGATCACTATCAGATATTGATGATAGTGACTGGGACCGACGGCTTAACGTGCTCTCCGAGGTACGGGGTGTAACACCACCAACTTTCAAACTCCGGGCTTGGAATGTACTGAACATTTCATAGAAGAATGAAGACATTTCATAGAAAAAAATAAACATTGATATAATAGGTATAGTTAAAAATTTGTTTATTTTTTAAAATAATATCCTAGTAACAAAGTCATCCAAATTCGACAGGAAACGAAACTACGACTCGAATTCAGGAACTCACAACGTATAAACTAGTAAACCACAGCACCTATAAGCAGAAAGCAATATTCGAGGGATTTATCAAATAGGCGATTTCGAGTATTATCAGCAATGGAGAAACACAAAAGTGTTGGTGAAATTTTTCCATTTGCAGCATCCCCTGATCCCATCCCCTCGTTTGTGTGACGGAAATCGTTAGCCGGGCCCTTTAAACTTTTATCAAGTGCCCCTAAAGTGGGATATTTCGTTCAGTGCGAAAATATATATTTTTTATCTTCTATCTTTTTAATGCCGAACGAAATAAAAAGAGGGATTATATTATATGTGATAATTTTGTCTGTGACATCTTTTGGCCCTTGACTGCTATCACACCTGGTGTTAAGTAATGATACAATTTAAGATGGAAGCGGGCTAACTTGTTAGGAGTAGAATGAAATCCACACACCTATCGGTTCCTACACGACATCGTACCGGAACGCTAAATCGCTTGGCGGTACGTCTTTGTCGGTAGGGTGGTAACTATCCAAGGGCGGATTCCATTTCACATTGACCTCGAATCTAATCTCATGACCCATAACTATATAGGTTACCTACTGGACCAGCGAGTCAGTTAAGCGCGAACAACGTAATAAATATTAGGGTTTTGTAACAATAAGGCCCGCAATCGCTTCCACCTGAAAGCTTTCGTGTGTACAATACAATAACATTAAGTGGTTTTCCCGGTACGGAAAATTCACCCTTAACGCACTGATTGTACTGATGGGATACAACCAAATAAATTGATTCGATTAAATTTCTTTGTGTTCGGCCTTTGAGTGGTTACTTTGTTTCGTTTTTTCTATCGCTACGGCTAATAACGATGGTTTTTATTATTTTAGTTTAAACTGTTAGTTGGTTTGTAAATGGGAAGTTCTGAGTTCAATTCTCAGCTCGGGGTAAACCAATAAGGTTTATTAATTTTTAACCGACGAAAAAAAACGGAAGAGGTTCTCAATTCGATATGTATATATTTTTTTTATGTATGATCACACATAACTTTTTACAGAGTTGTCCGATTTTGATAATTATTTTTTTATTAGAACGGGCATACTTCCAAGGTGGTCCCATTGTTATCATGTTAGGATCTGATGATGATATCCTGGGGAAATTAAAGGAATTCTTCAAATTTTGGAGGCACGCTTACAGCGATTACGGTTTTTGTCTCGGTATCGGTAGCTTTTTGGCTACAAGTGCCGTATAATACTATGACAGTATAGTACGAGTACGTTACGTGGCGATAAATCACTAAAAAGTAAAAAATAAAATTTTTTAACAAAAAATAGAACCGACTCAAAACACACGAAAAAGTAAAAAATAACTGTGTCATTTAGTTGCTTTAATTTACTTAAGCATATCTAGGAGTTGGTGCGAGCCAAGGTTTCTACTTTAAGAACGTTACCTAGAATCCACAAACTGCTTTACTACGTAAAATAAATGTACCTTGTTTTTTTTCCAAACAAATCAAACGTATAGTACTTGTTGAGCTTACAGTGCCGTGGGAAACAAACATCCCTAAAGACCATGTATTCAAAGTGAATAAAAATTATGACCTTACTAATGAACTAACCAAAAATGGCTATGTGGTTAGTTTATACGCGGTATAAGTGGGTGCGAGGGGTATACCAGCGAAGTCTATCTACAACCTGCTAAAAGACCTTGGCCTTACTAGAAGTGCAGTAAGCTCCATATTGGAACGAGTGTCCAAAGCTGCTCTAGTAGGGTCCTTCCGAATTTGGCTGGGCAGGGAGAACAACTTGAACTGAGGAGGTGAGTGTTGACAGTCGTCACTAAGAGTACTCTTTTAAACCTACACCCATGTCACAAGTCTCGGGCTCTGTTCGGAGTTTTTCTCTCAGCCACGCGATGGACCCGGCACCCGCACGGTGAATCCATGGAGTGCTAAGATATTCGTCTCTGGCTGGCATTGACTTCATAGATATGCTTAAGTAAATTAAAGCAACTAAATGCCGCAGTTATTTTTTACTTTTTAGTGCGTTTTGAGTCGGTTCTATTTTTTGTTAAAATTTTTTATCTTACTTTAGTTTATAGCTTTGCTCAAGTCAAGACACAAATTTGCCAATGTTTCTCTAATACATGACTGAGACTCATAAAATCCTTAAATATTGACTTTAATTTAATTCAAAGCGAATAAAAGGTTTAAATGGTAGTGACCTTTGACCGGTCGCCATTTTGAAATTTTAAAAATATTGTGTCACGATCAGTAAAGTAGGTAGGTAGTAGAGTTACTTTTTTTTATCAAATACAAGTTGATCCTTGACTGCTATCACACCTGATGTTAAGTGATGATGCAATCTACGATGGAAGCGGGCTAACTTGTTAGGAGTAGGATGAAATTCCACACCCCCTTTCAGTTTCTACACAACATCGTACCGGAACGCTAAATCGCTTGGCGGTACGTCTTTGTCGGTAGAGTGGTAACTAACCACGGCGAAAGCCTCCCACCAGCCAGACCAAGACAAATTAAGAAAAATCTCAATCTGCCCCGCCGGGAATCGAACCCAGGACCTCCGTGTTATAAATCCACCGCGCATACCACTGCGCCACGGAGGCCGTCAAAAGTAATCATCACTATCGTTAACAGTTGATGGACTAGTAGGAAGTCTTTCAATGGTCTAGAGTCAGCTGCACCCAGTGACTCCCTGTGACTCACTTCATGTCGCTACCATCTCCTATTGCAAATGAAATCACTATTATGTCTCTCAATAAGTTTAAAGATTTTGTCAAGCGCAATCTTCTTTATAGTGTAAAATAATTTATAATCGATAAATATAATTTCTGTGAGGAACTGAATGCTTAGTTCTATAAATTTTTAATATCGTTGTTAAATTTTATTCTGGCTGGTGGGAGGCTTTCGCCGTGGCTAGTTACCACCCTACCGACAAAGACGTACCGCCAAACGATTTTGCGTTCCGGTGTAAAAACCGTGTGTGGTTAAAAAGAAAAAGGTGTGTGGATTTCATCCTACTCCTAACAAGTTAGCCCGCTTCCATCTTAGATTGCATCATCACTTAACATCAGGTGTGATAAAAGTCAAGGGCCAACTTGTAGTCGATAAAAAAAAAATTGTGATTAATTAAAAAAAATACCTTGCTGAAACTCAGTTTTGGATCTCTCGTCGCTTTCATTTTATGTTTCCGACCTTTGATTATATATTATATTTGAATTGAATATATTATTTGAAAAAAAATTAAAAATTACATATATAGGATAGAATAGATATTTTACTCTAACTTGTGTCTCATCACTCACCATCAGATGTGTGATTGCAGTCAAGAGCTGATACCCACAGAGCATGTTAAATCATAAATCGCGTGCAAGTACACGCAGTACACATACTCAGTCGTACTCCGCTCTACTCCACTCCACTCCACTCCACACAACAAAGCCCGAAAGCCGGGGAAGTGGCTCTCGGCCGCCTTTGTGGGACGCGTTCCTTTCCACGCCTTTGAGATCGACCATTGTTTCACTAATCTCTACTACTCCCAACACTTTTCTCTCCGTTTTCTCCGTTTTGTGCAGCTTGCTTGGATATGTTTACTATTTATTAACTGTGGCTTAGATTTATTTTGTGGTATGACTTGTTGACATCAACTCTTGTCTCTTGATGCTAAATCTGCATCATAAAATTTTTAACAAAAAATAGAACCGACTCAAAACGCACTACCTTGGCTGGCACCGACTTTAAGCAAATTAAAGCAAGTAAATGACACAGTTATTTTTTACTTTTTTAGTGCGTTTTGGGTCTTATTTTTTGTTAAAAATTTTTATTTCTTACTGTTTAGTGATTTATCGATACGTAACGTACTCGTATTACACTCTCATAATATATTATACGGTACTAGTAGCCAAAAAGCTACCGATACTTAAACAAAAACCGAAATCGCTGCAAGTGTGCCTATAAAATTTGAAGATTTCCTTAAATTTTCCCAGGATGTCATCATCAGATCCTTACATGATGACTATGGGACCATCTTGGATGAGTTTTCTTTCTAATAAAATAAGAATTATCAAAATCAGACAACTCTATCAAAAGTTATGAGTGGTCATACATAAAAAAATTTTATTTTTAATTACGTGTCGAATTGAGAACCTCCTCCGTATTTTTTCGTCGGTTAAAAATAAACCTCTTCTCCACGCTTACCAACACCCCTATTTTTTGATATAGATTAGTAATATATTTTAATAATTGAAATAGCAAACAATGCTTGCTGGGTCAACTAGTTTACTACAATATTTTACATATCAGATACGCTCTAATGCTTAATAGCTCCCCAGAGTCTAATTTCGACCAATCAGCGACTGCTAGTTAATACTAATATAATAATAATTACAATTTGTTGTTTTCAGAGTGGCGGCGTGATGTTTTCGCCGCTGGGTCGACTGCGGGTAGCCCAGGCAGTCAGGAAACAGGTGAGTTTTGAAGACTATACTAAAGGCCGCTCTGCTTTTTGAGCGAATTGTGCGCGAATCTGAAAAGTCACCACAAATCATAAGCCTCATATAACAGTTTCATGTATTATTCTCAGCTTCATTAGAATTTGAATTATCGCGAGTATTTTCCATTTTTTTTAAATATAAACGGCTAAAACACACGTCACTATTGTAGGAGTATGCCAGACTAGTTTTGAACCCGTACTGGGTCCTTCCTGTAACGCGTTTACTTCACGCCGCTCCACAGGAACAAGCAAGCTCATTAAATTACTAAGCACAGTGTAAAATGTCCTTCAGCTCGATGGTCCACTATGGACTACCAAAGTAGTGGAAAGTGGATGGATGAGGAAAGCAGAGGATCGTGTGTGATGGTGCGGTCTTGGAAAGGCCTATGTCAAGCAGTGGACGAATATGAGCTGTTGAATCAGTAAAGAATGTAGGGCTAAGATCTACATTTTCGGGCCAATTGCATGGATTCACGCGCAATTCATCCGACGCTACAAAAGTATTCACGGGATTTAAACGTTTTTTGACAATTATTTGTATTTACAGATAAGCCAAATTCCGGTGCTAGCATCGGAGGCAGCTCCTCTTCAGGCGCCGCTGTGCTACCAGCTGATCTGTCCCCCCCTCGCGCCACCTCTCACGTGCGCGCCCTGCGAGATACCCCCGCCACCTTACGCTGTCTACCCTCTACCGTTCGACAGTGAGTATCATCTGTGTAATAGTCTGCTACCAGCTGATTTGTCCCCCCCACGCGCCGTCTCTCACGTGCGCGCCGTGCGAGATACCCCCGCCACCTTACGCTGTCTACCCTCTACCGTTCGACAGTGAGTATCTTCTGTGTAATACTCTGCTACCAGCTGATTTGTCCCCCCCTCGCGCCACCCCTCACGTGCGCGCCTTGCGAGATACCCCCACCACCTTACGCTGTCTACCCTCTACCGTTCGACAGTGAGTATCTTCTCTGTAATACTCTGCTACCAGCTGATTTATCCCCCCCATCGCGCCGCCTCTCAAGTGCGCGCCCTGCGAGATACCCCCGCCACCTAACGCTGTCTACCCTTTACCGTTCGACAGTGAGTATCATCCGTGTTATATTCTACGACCAGCATATCGCACCCCTAGATCTAAAGGGGACTAACTCAAAATTCTTGATTTTTGAGTTATGAACACCTTCGAATTTGTCATTTCAATACCTATCGACCAATAAATCAGATTCAAAACTATTACCAATATTCGCCGCTAGATGTCTTTGTATACCTATATTGTTGAACGAGCGACCCCACCCCCCTCGCATCCAAAACAGCGACAACGCCAGTTGGGACCAAATTTACAAGTGGAATGCACGTACCGGGCTTAAACAAATTGGAGTTATTTTGGGTTACGCCCATATTGTTGAAATTTTATAGAGCATTATTTCAAATGGTCACTTCAATTTTCAATCATTTTGATAGTTAGTGCTGAGTTAGTTATTGGAACATTTTGAGTTTAACCAATATAACTGGCAAGGTGAATACAAAAGAGGGCCAACTTAAAACGAAAATCACCAATATGGGCTCAACTCAAAATAATACAAAAATATATACACAAATTGATAAGCTATAAGGAAACACCAATCAAAATGCATTATTAAGACCCAGCCCTTTATTAAAACCCAAGATTCTTAATATTTATCACATTCAGCTGTAAAATAAAGTTCATACATCTATACAGAAAACTTCTGCAATGCACAGGGACTTGTAAATCAGTTTTTTGCCTCTCTTGTAAAATGTGCTTTTTTGAGTTAATATCTGTTTAGATAAAGTGGTGCCATAACCCATAACATATAATCCATTTGTGATTTTGGCGGACAATTATTTACTACTGTCTGTGCCAGACATTATCCTTACTATAAAGGATAAACTATTATAAAGGCAAAAGTTTGTATGTATAGATGAACGTTTGTTATACTTTCACGCAAAAACTACTGAATGGATTTTGATGCTACTTCACAGTTATATAGCTTACATATCAGTATAACACATCTACCTCATTTTATTCCAAAATTCCCGCGGGAATGGGAACTACCCGGGAAACTGTGGACGTACTCTAGTTATTACACACGTTAAGTAACATTTTCACACATATTATATCAATTGACGTGTTTGAAAGTTACTTACCTGTTCGCTCGCGACTCAGCAACTAGGCCGTGCTGGAGTTTGGAACATTGTGTTGTCTCATTGTCACTGAATATGTAGTGTGTCATTTGTACCGAGTGTTGCGTTCTACACAATGTGTTAAATGCAGCACGTTTTGCTAGTAGCGTGTTTTTATGAAACAATTTCTCGCTTACCCATAAATCCTCTCTATCTATGGTAGAGTCAGTTAGAGTTTTTCATTTATACTTGTAAACTTCCTAAATTTACTTGAAATTCACAGAACGGATAAAGTAGACTCTTACTATTGTCGTCATGTTTCAGTTAATATACACAGAACCTCCGTGGCGCAGTGGTATGCGCGGTGGATTTATAAGACGGAGGTCCTAGGTTCGATTCCCGGCGGGGCAGATTGAGATTTTTCTTAATTTATCTTGGTCTGCCTCGTTGGTCCAGTGGTTAGCCTCCGTCCTTAAATCCACGCGCACTACTGGGTCGACGGGGTCGTCAAAATATTTCTGAGACTTTTTCACTTTTCTATGAATTCTCTCTAATCCAAGCCGAGAGTCAGTTGGTGGTGTTCATCTAGAATGGTAAGCTTCCTGGTCACTGTCACAACACGGATAAAGTGATCGTTTTACATGAAACATTATGATCCAGTAAGCCCGACAACCCGCATTGGAGCAGTGGTGTTCGCGGTCGATCTCCTATAAGGAGGGAGGCCTGGCCCTGTAGTGGGCCGTTAATGGGCTGATAATGATGATCATGATCTTGGTCTGACTGGTGGGAGGCTTCGTGGCTAGTTACCACCCTACAGAGAAAGACTTACTGCCAAGCGATTTAGCGTTCCGGTACGATGTCGTGTAGAAACCAAAATGGTTGTGGATTTCATCCTACTCGTAACAAGTTAACCCGCTTCCATCTTAGATTGCATCATAAGTTAACATCAGGGGTGATAGCAGTCAAGGGTCAACTTGTAGTCATTAAAAAAAAACCTAGACAATATATGCACTAAAACCTTCCATGTAAATCCGTTAAGTAATCTTGAGTGTACGCTGCAACCGTCTGTAACAGACAGATTTTGTCTTATAATGTGTAGTGATAATGATGTTTGTTCAAAATAAAACAAAGCATATTTCAAGCGAAGGTCTGACTGCCACATAGGTATATGAGCTAGAGTCTGCACAACACAAGTGATTAGTTTTCCCATTAGTGCAATACTTTTGTCGGTTCAAATATCACTTCTAAATGCGAAAAAGAATTAGCATGTTTTCTATCTATAACGCTTCACCCAGACTGGCGCAGAGCTAAAGTTAAACAGAGCGTCTTGTATTTTGCCAGTAGCAAATTCATCTCTATTTTTCTGTCACTAAAGTACAAAGTTGTGCTAAACAAAAGATGCGATGTGCGTCAACCTTAGACAGCGTACGCTAAACGCTTATCTGTCAAAAATATTTTAATTTAATTTAAATTAATGATAAAAAATATGGTTTCAACAATTAGAGAGAATGAAAGGATATTTACGAAACCGATTTATGATACGAGAATTAATGGGGAAGACAAAGGCGAACGTTCCTGGACCAAATCCAGGATATTCTAGTTAAAGGCTAGTCAAGAGTACCACTACGACGAACATGCATGCAAGGATTAATTTAATTGGAAGAAGCGAGAAAGATATGCATGGATCATGGCTGGTAGAGGACGTGGTCTCTGCCTACCCCTATGGTAGCCAGGCGGGATGCTATGCATGTATTTGTAAAAAACTAATGACTCCCAATAATTGCATGTACAGCTTAAACCTTACATGAGTTTTATTTTTTTTACAGCAACGCCCGCAATATACGCTCCGCCAACCCAGTACGCGCTGCTCCCAGCGCCCTACAGCGCCGCGTGCTGCGAGCCGGCGTGCTGCGCGCCGCTCGACAAGCAGCCGCGCGTGCCGGCCCCGCCCTTGCACCCGGCCTTCATCTACTAGCCCAGTCACGTTAGGCCAGTTACTAGCTCGTTACCAAACGTCACACGTCAGCTACTTGTGTTACATCGAAGCAACTTCTAATGTTACAACTGGCTAGTTACTAGTGTTACATCGTGCCAGTTACTTGTGTTACATCGCGACAACTACTAATGTTACATCACGCCAGTTACTAGTGGTACATTATGCTAGTTACTTGTGTTACATCGCAGCAACTACTAGTGTTACATCATGCCAGTTACTAGTGTTACATTACGCTAGTTCCTATATCGCGTCAGTTGCAGGTGTTGCACTTACTCAGTAATCAGTGTTACATTAAATAGTTGAGTAACAAGTGTTATTTTAGGCCTGTTACTAAGTCAGTAATAAGCGTTATATATGAACAATTTAATAACCAACGTTATGGCCTGTACTAGCTGGGCTACCTCCGCAATAAATATAATTTTGCCACTTATTTGGTCTGTAGCGAGTTATCAGGCCAGTTACAGGTTTAGCCACCAGTGTTGCAATAGGCCAGTTAGAGGCCTAAAATTGTTCATTTACAGGCAAGGCATTTTTACTTGTTCAGTGCCAAGTGTTACATTAGACTTTTTACTGGCTTAGTAGCAATTGTTACATTATGCCAGTACAACTACACTACTGAGTTAACATTGACGTATTTGGAATTTAATAACTGACCTAATATTATTAAAAGTCACTAAAAGTTCAACTTTTACTTTAGTTAGATTAAGATATTTACTTTAGTCACAGTATTACGTGATTTCTAATTTTAATTATTGTATTTCATAATTAATTTAAGATTTCCATAATAATCAACGAATGTAACGTTATATTGAATGAAAGATTTTGTTTGGATCTTTCATCATTGTCATTCATAATTAATATAAGAATATAATTATTTCTAAAAACTATTGCTGTATTAAAATATTTATTTAATGTTTAATAGAATTTGTATAATTGCATTGAGTGGTGATTTGTTTTAGATATATTTTTAGATTTTTCTGCGAAACCATTCCTTTTGCTCGAGTCTTCCAATCTTTATTGTGCTCAAACTATTTTTTTTTAATTGAAAAAATTATATTTCCGTCAATGCCTCATTTATATGAAAAAAGTTCCTCTTCTCTATAAAATGATAATTAAAAAATAAATAATCTATTGATGATTTTTAGTAAAATTACTTAATTTTTAATTAGTTCATGAGTCTTTGATTTTTTTATTTTGAAAATGTTGGTAGTATAGTGGTAAAGTTAAATTACGATATGCTAAATAATGTAATTTAGTTTTTAATTTTATATATATCTATAAAAAATAAAATGTAAAACCCGCTCGTTGGTCGTAGGTTAAATTGCGAAACTAATGCCTGAATCGTTTCTGAAATCTACCACTCACTTCCTCCTGAATTTCAGTACCACTCTAATTTGATGATTGAATCATGATTGAGTATACAAATTTGTAGCTTAGAATAAATTCTTAAAAATTTAAGTTATGTTTCAGTATTACAAACTACTGGAACACACTAAAAACACTAAAAAATCATTCTGAATTTGCACAAACAAAGAAAGAACTCTCTCCATGTAAATGAGGCTTTAATTTTAGTATCTGTGGGACTGTGTGTCGGTTAGGTCGAGGTTCATAAAGTGATGTAAAGAAGTGTTCAAGTGTTAGACTCTCGTCTATTTGGGTGTGTTTTTGACAATTTTGTCTATATCTGGTTGTACCTATATCTTAGAAAAATAGAGATAAATATTATTATAATGTTATACAGTACATTAGCTTCACAATACATTGTTGTAAGGGGAGTTAAGGATGTGTGTGCAATCATTGGTTAAAGCGTGTTCTAATCATGATGTGTTATATTTATATCGTTCTATTGGATAGAAGGTGGTGTTACTTTGCAAAATTCATTCGTTCATTCATCAGGTTCATTATAAAACATGAATAATTTATTAAATTTTCAATGCAATAAATAATGCAAAAATAAATCTGCAATAATTGTGACACATTTCTTTCATGTACAATGTATAATTAAACATTGTTGAGTCAACAAAATCTTCGGAGGCTGCTTCAGTTTTAGATTGAAATGTACGTTGTGGGATTTCTTTTTGGATTTTGGATGCTATCGTAACTCGTATTTCTGTAGAGAATAGTGAAAAGAATATATTTCTTTATTTCCATGGTTATTTTATGCTAGATTTTGCAAGTCTAAATCAGCTATTCCGAGTAATTTAAAATCTGGCAATATAACGAAGTTCTTGTATCTGTAAATGTTTTTTACTTACAAATACAATTTAATCTACAATGCTAAAGGATGGATTGAAACCCAAAAAGTTCCATTTGATTCCCATTAGCCGTACTATCGGTTTGAGACGAAAATTTATACACATGAAGATAAAGCTACTCACGAAATATTAGCTTGATAATCATCATATCAGTCGATCAAGGTCACCAGTATATAGGCCTTTTATAAGAATTTCTTGATACGCCCTCCCTTCCTGCGACCAACATTAAGCTTTCTTCTTCACCACTGTTCATGCTCTTTGATCTATGTGCCCCGCCGCTTGGGCTTTACGGACCGTTTCAATTTTGCGAACTTGGTAATAAAACTAAAATTTTCGCTGGAATGTAGATTGAAAAATTAAAATTAAAATTAATTTGAACATGAACATAAAGAACTGCAAAAAATATAGCACGTCATGATTAAAAAAACTGTCTAAAAGTAATGAAATTGTTATGTGTGTCCAACGAATTATACCACTAAACAGATATGTTGCTAGTTCTTTAGATTTTGTTAAGCCCGGTTCACATGTTAACATTAGTATTCCAGTAAAGCTATCCTAACCACAGTTTTAAATGCCATCAACATTTTATTACCTTCGCAGTGAATAACATGCGGTTAACGAATGTGTTCACAATGTAGCAAACGAATCATTAACTGTACGATATTTTTTTGTACCACATTTTTCTATTGTGAACATGTGCTAGGTATTTTACAATTCATTATGAAAATGATTAATAAAAATGTTGCAATGAAATACTGTAGAATTAACATAAACCCAAGGATTTCTTTACACATAGAAGATTTTCGTTAGAAATTTAGTTCTATTGTAGTGATTTTTGTAGTGAATAAAATAATACAGTCAGTGATCGAGTACCGTAGTCTACAATGAATAAGAACTACTGGATAGCTACACTGGAGCGATGTGAGCCAGGCATTATTACTAGGATCGCAATAAAAGACATTTGTGAATACATTTTTATCCTTGGTGAGTAATACCTAATGGTTATCCATTTTTAAAAGAAGCAAATTCAATTAATTATCTCATCAATGAAACATAAAACCTTATATTTAGAATTGTTATATAAATCCAACATTTGATAGACAACCTTTTTAATTTTGTAGAACATTTTAACATTTTTAAAGCAATGGAGATATTTTTAATTGTTGTCAAGAATGTGATATGGCATGTTTGTTAACTCATTATTCTTCTACATTAAATATAAGCTTATCGCACATTGCATTTTGAGTCGCAAGCAAGACGCATAAAACATGAAGTCATGAAATTTTTACCAAAACTTTTAAAGTGAAACTTCTTTTTTTATTAACATTTTAACTTCTTACTACTACTGTTTTAATAATAAACATTTTCGTCGTCAAGATCAGACATTTTGTTACACGAGACAAGTGATAGGAAGAAGGAAAAAGATAAGTAAATTGCGAAATGCCTACATTGTTAAAATTCTTACATATACCTTTGTTATTTTGAAAATTTTAATAAGTAATGTGTTTAAAAAAAATAAAAATAGAAGTGTTGAAAAGTAATTAGTATTGAAATATGTAAAAAATATTTCAAAAAAATTTATTTTTACATTGCTGTGCGCACAATTATTATTTTTGATTTATTTTTTACGTCAGAAACCTACGTCAAGTCTGCCTATAAAAAGGTATTTGTGCAATTCACAAATTTTAGTTCATATTTATAGACGGCTAGTTTTGATATGTGCGATTAGCATTATATATTTCATTTTGAAATTACCAAAAAATATAATGTCCGGCACAATTTAATAAACGTCATTAAACAATAAAATAGGACCAATAAGCAACGCGATTTACATAGGTTGCCCTGTTCAAGAAATTTTCAAAAATATTTTTGTTATACTTAATTAAAACTCGTTACTCATTTAGAAATCATTAAAATAGAGCGTAATAATTATAGCAGTATATTTTATATCAGTTTTGCATAAGATATTATAGTTATATTATTATCCCTATAATATAATAATTATTAATGTTGTTGTAACTCTTCTGTGTGCTATCAAAGTCTAAGCCTGCTACTTGTGTATCTAGATATTTTAGATTAGTTACAGGCAAAGTTAACAGAATAGGCAAAGTGTACATTGCCCGGACCAATTCAGTTTCACAGAGACTTATTGTTAATAAATTAACACTTATTTGAAACAATTACAACCACACGTAATGCGAATTTGTTGAAATATGTTGGATACCTACTCCCAAAAAGTTCGACGACCTCCGTGGCGCAGTTATATGCGCGGTGGATTTATAAGACGGAGGTCCTGGGTTCGATTCCCGGCGGGGCAGATTGAAATTTTTCTTAATTTGTCTTGGTCTGGCTGGTGGGAGGCTTTCGCCGTGGCTAGTTACCAACATACCGACAAAGACGTATCGCCAAGCGATTTAACGTTCCAGTACGATGTCGTGTAGAAACCGAAAGGGGTGTGGACTTTCGTCCCAATCCTAACAAGTTAGCTTGCTTCTATCTTAGACTGCATCCATCACTCTTAAGCAAAAAAAGTCTTAGTCGGACATATTCCAACTATTTCACAAGGAAATCTTTTAAATTTCTCCAGCGACGTTTAAACGAATAAAGTTTTATTTTATAAAATGTTGAAATAATATAAATTTGTAACGGTAGTCTCTGTTTGGGCAATGTTAGGTATTCAGATTTTGCGAACTTTGTCTGTACTCTCTATATAAAGCTCTAAACTTTAAAAGACTAAATATTTCCCTACTTCATTCATAAAGTATAAAATGTAGTTTAATAAAAAAATCATAACAAAGTAGTATTAAAAAAATATATAAATTTTATCAAATTCCCGTATACCTATTATATTATAAGAGATGTTATTGATTATAAAATAAATAATTAAATCAATACATTAGAAGATATTATTCTTAATTATATTATTAACGTCCTTTCGAGAAATTGATAATAATAATAATTGTTATAGAATAACTTTTTATTCTAAAACCAATTTATAAATATATTTACTAATCAATGACATTAATTATGGATTCACTTTAATAATAATGTACAATATTAAAAGTGTAATTATTTTGTTAAATTAAAAGATTTTAAGGGTAATAAAACAATCAAAAGTTTATAATTTTCCATTTGATAGATAAAAAAAAATGATTAAGTGAAAAAATGCAACTGACCTAACTCAAGAAGTAATGAAATTCAAACCAAAATTAGTAAAGGTTTTTTAATGTCTATAATGACGCGATTTTAAGACAATTGCTGGCAAATTAAAATATATTATTAAGATTTATTTGTTTTCTTCATTTCTTTCCATACAAAAAATATTAGATAGCTGTGACTATAGTTCCTATTACTGTCATTAATTTTACATTTACATATAGTTTATTACATCTAGTCAAATAAAAAATACCTATTATTTAGATTATGTATTTCTCAAATTCATTCTCTCAAACTTTAAAGTTCATTTACGATTGTTAAATGTCATTGAAAACTCAAAAAAAAATTAATTTCTCAAAATTCTCTAAGTGAAATCTATAATTAATGTCATTAATTAAAATTGTTGTATAATCTGTATTGGTGTCGCAAAATTGTATAGTCTTGCTAACTTCGGTGTGATCTATAACAATAATAATAATCGTTGTGTACATTTTCAAATACTATTCTGAATGTGTAAGCTTGATCTCTGTTACTGTAACATCTGCAGCAATTGTTTTGTTCATTTGATATGACTTCTTTTATTCTATGTCACCTTTCTGATGACAGAGAAAGAAAAGAAGAGAGATTTATGCATCTTTTAACCTGAGAAAGGGTTTATTATAAACGTACATTTAGGGAAATTTTAATGAAAGAAATATTTATAAAAAAATAATTGATTTGATTCTAAATATATAACACTATATAACACAGATTGTTAGAATGGAGAACTTCAAAGTTATTGAATTTTTTTATATTTACAATACAAAACAATTGCTGTTAATATGTATACAGTGGCATATAAAATAACTGATAACGCTGTCAATTTTTTAACTCAGACTTGTGAACTAATCGTATTAGATGATAATTTAAGTGCAAATCGCGTATTTTGCTTATTTGCTCAATAAATTACTTTTGGGATTCCTAATTACTTTAAAGTTAAGCTAAATTTATGTTCCTCTTGCATCATATAGTTAGTTTAGTTAGCGATGTCAAATACTTATAGAAAGTAAAAAAAATACCTCACAGGTATACGTCTTTTAAAATTTAATGTAAATGAGTAATTTTAAGTTGCTTTTTATTAATACGAGCAAAACATGTAAAAGCTTTAGGTTTAGAAGTTTAGAAATTGATAAGTATTTTATCATTGCTTAAAATTAATTATTTATATTATATTTTACCGAAAGTTTATAACTCCTTTGGAATTATTTCTTTCTGTTGATTCTATCAAAGACTTTAAATTTGAATTCCTTCTGTTTTTTTTTATATTTATACATTACGTTCCTTATTTACTGTTTTCAAAAAGTTATGGGAAAGAAATATTATCATGATTCTGTGGCCTAGAAACTTTACTGCCTGACATATCGGATAAAATAACAATCACTACGCTAGCTATTTTTCGTAATATGTATCATGCTAGGCGTATTTGAAAATAAGTAACGTAATATAGACAATATTACGTTAAACGAACTAGAAAATAAAATGAAGGAATTAATATAAATGATACTATATTTTTAAAATGTAATGTGCTTAGCGAATAATGTAATTCTGATTTCAATCACTCTATACTAAATTCCTGAGTAATTTTAATTAGAGCCTCCTTGTTTGTGTTACTGATATTTTAAAATATTTAAAAAATGTTATCAATGATCTGCAACTGTTTTAACATTTTTTATTAAGATTTCTTTGAACAATTCCTTCAGAACCCTATTTTTTCTTTATTTTAAAACAATTCCTAAGAAGTAAAAGACAAGAGATATGAGAATGTAGAAAGTATGAATAAAATAGAAATGATAAGCGAAATAAATGAATTAGATTGGATAGTAGCCGTCCTTTTCTTTGAAAAATCAATGAATCTTCAAAGGGTTCTTAGATACGACGTTATAAATCCGTCGAAATCTGATAACATAATGTACAGGGACTAAGACAATATCGTCGAGTTAGTAAAAATCTTTAGGTTGTTGAAAATAACTGGGCAATGAGCACTTAATCTTTGAGTTAGTTAATTTTATCCTATCTGCAAACTATACTCTAAACAATAATCGCAAAATCGCTGGCTTTTGAAATACATTGGAATTGAACTACGCATCATATTATAATATAATAATATTGTATTATGACATTCCTAAATGGCCAACGAACTGAATTATCGGCTGATCAACTAGTATGCAATTTTCTGTATAAAGGAACCTATTATGGTTTTTAAGTATTTTTGTTTAATTTTTATTCTTACAAATATGGATCCTTTAGAATTTTGCAATTGATTTATTGTATAAGTCAAAACTGTCATAATCCAAATATACAAGTACCATATAATTTTAAAAAATAGATTTAAAATTATCATGACTTTTAACTTATTCTTAACGTGTGAGTGAGTTACCAAAAAAAGACATTTTAAAAGGCTTGTTAGTTGACCTTCTTTCCAGTAAGTTAGTGACATTTTTGATAACTTTACAAATTTATATTCCAAAACCATCATCTTTATCCTTTTAGAGATTGTATTTGTATCGCGAGTTATTCCGTTGTTGTAGATGTGTATCCCTCTTACTCCTAAATGTTGACTACTTTTAAGGAATTCTTAAAGCTCCTAAACCTCTGGTTGTAAGCCCAGATCGAGTGTGAGTGCTTGTTGTGAATCAGGATGTTACAGCATTAGGCTAAATTCTTTCTCCTAACATTAATATGGTACACAGGCTTAATTATTAATAATTTTATGTTAGCGATTAATATGATAATAATAAATGTTTTCTTTTTTTTCAAAACTTTAATTTAGAGATCAGTTTTAGCAACTGTAACTATATTCAAATTAACAGCTTTATAGAAAATGTAAAAAATAGTATATTTTAACATCGATATACAATTCAATAGCAGAATTGTGCTTAAAAAGAGGAGAAAAGTAGGAGGAATATAAGAGAGAAAAGGGGAATATCCTCATGTACTAAATAATATATAAATATTTTTCTTTTTTTATAGTAATAAAACCCATATCAATTACACCATAATAGTACACATAAAATGATGTAACATTTAAAGCATAGATAATATAAACAAAAATCTAACTTGAAAATAATTTGTTAGATACTTCAATCAAAAATTAAGCTTGTATTTCATATTTGCAGGAAAATATTAAAATTAGACATCAACATCAGCTACTGTTTTTAAATTGTTGCTTCTCTTTCGATTGTTTGTTAATTAGGAGCTAACTTCTAATTAAATTAATTAATTAAGAAATTTAATCAATAAATAAGACAAATTGATTAAATTAATTAATTGATGTATTAGAGGTTTACGTGGATCAATTGAATGCTTAACTTTTGATATCTATACAAAGAGTCGTTTGTTAAAGATTAATATTTTTGAGTGACTTTGTTAAATCATGATCAACTTTATATTGTAATGATGTTATTTTATATATTATGAAAGAAACCCGCTGTTATTTTAAATCAAATGTTATTCTAATGGATAAATTGAAACCAACGCCGCTTTGCAAATTTTTAATTTTTATATGAATTATGTATTTTTATACATAGATCTGCTTATTTCGCACATTTCACAAATTTAAAAAATTAAAAAAAAATCATAAAATATTATGTGCGTATTTCTAAGTTTAAATATATACGTAATTTTTTCTCCTATACGTCAAAACTATGTGTTTTAGATAGGAGCTATTAAGAACTATTAAGAAAATATATTCCAAAAGTATTTGTCTGTGTGTGAAATAATATAGATGTTATTGTAACTATTGTCTTTATTTATTGTAATTTAGAATGTAGTATTTTAGTAAATGTGGCCTAACAAAAAGACCATGTTTATAAAATGGGAAGAAATACATTTCAACTCAGAGAAAAATCCCATGTTAAAATAGATGTTAATAAATTTTAAAAAAGGAATAAAAAGATATCTTTTTCAATCCAAATATTATATCAAAAATCTAGTATCAGACCACTTTTAAGCTACAAAAGTAGGTTAAGCTTATAAAAAGGAATGTACCACACGAAACATACACCATCGGTGTTTCTCGCTCTAATATTTGACAAATGTATATTTCTGTCGCTCATATCGTGTAGAAATGTTAAAGCGATAGAAATTAAGAGAGATATATGGTTTACTAGAGGATTTATAGTTAAAATACAATACATAAATAATAAAAAAATATTTGATTTGATTTAACTACAGCTACAATTTAAAAACTACTTATTTTTATTTTACTTCTATTTTACTAAGTAGCATAGTGTTTTTAAATTTAGTACAGAAAATGATCATTTTTCAATTTATTTTTTTCGAATATTTGTATGTATGATAATAAATATTGCTGCTATTTCTTTAAAGGAAAAATTTGAAATGTATAAGTGGAAAAATATAATTTCCTGGATATACTTTTCTAAAACCCCTTAATTGCTAACATAGAATTTTATTATTGAAATACTTTAAATAGTATTTTATGTTAACTACTGTTTTCTCGCGCTTTGTTAAGTGTAGCCGTGAAACGTGTCCTCTAGCAACACCGTGATCATATTCACTGCGCACATTATTTATAATAATTACGAATACGAATTAAGCTAATAATTATATCTTAATAAGTATTAATAAGCTGTCGTATCATCGAATGTATGTAGATGATTGTTGTTTGTTATTGTACTATATTAATATAATAATTATTGTCTAGTTATATATGTGATATTGTTATTGAAGTCATAGATATTTTAAATGCTAATCTATAGCCTTTTTCAATTAGTAAGTAACTTTTGACAGATTCGTAATACTTACTATACGTATGTGCAAAATATACAATAAAAACAAAATCTTTGCAGATATTGCTACTTTTAATACAATCCAAAATTAATATCATTTATTCATATTGCTGAAAAAGCGTCAATACTTTGTTTATTTAATATAAATTTGCATTATTAAAGTGAAGCAATTTTTGCAAATTAATATATGACTAATTCAGCGCCATCTAGTGCTGTTTTGTGGATTAAAAGTAACCTCTAGTTTTTATTTCCTGTACTCCGTTACATCTTATTCGATTTGTTAAAAAATTATTGCATGTATTATTATACTCAGTAAATATTTATATCATGTTTTGGTACATATTTATATTTGTCATGACAAATTTGTCAAAAGTAACTGATTACTGTTGACTTTTGTGTAATAATGTAATTTCTCTTAAGTATAAGCGTAAAAGGGAGGTTTTAAAGGTGTTAAGAATATTTTGCAGGATATGGGGTAGGTATTAGTTATATGTGTGTATACGGGGTAATGGGTATATTACTGCAAATATTTCTGAAGATACGATACATTTTGAAGCACGAGTCTGGATAAAAGACGTTTACAGACTCTTTTGTGTCAAAAAGTGACCAAAAAATAGAGTTGGTTCAACCTTATGATAGAAAAATTTGCAATCTTGTATCGATACCCCAATATTATATTATTATAATGTATATGTAGATTACACGGGTATATATATTTTGTGTCGCAGTTAAATTAATGTATAAAAGTGTTAATTGTTGGAATAATAATTAGTTTTTTTTAAATAATAAAAACATTGTAGAGTCCATATTTCCTGAGGACGCTCTGGTTTTAGAATGTTTGTTTTATTAAACAATTTTATAGTTTGTTATAAGTATAAGTCTAAAATAAACGTGTTCATTTACTTACATAATTCTCCAATTTTTAAAAATTATTGCTGTCACATTTTCTTTTTTTGTTGTAAATCATATTTTTATAGAGGCTTTTAAATCAACACAAATTAAATTATTTATAACTGCGATACAAAATATATAGAAACTACTCGTATGTTATAATAATTAAAAATAACTATTTATTAATATTTAACGAACAGTTTATAGTTAAACGCAACAAAGCAACTACGTTGTTAGTAATAAACCTTTAAAGCTTTATATGATCTTTAATTCATTGTTTAACAAACTAATTAAATACATTTATTTAAAATTAATCATTTAATAAGTTTGTTAAGCAAAAAATACATGTTTTATTTTGAGCTATTTTTATAGATATTGTTGTATTTCTCTGTAAAACTTCTACAATTTTTATTACGCGCAAAAAAGAGAAAGCGTGACTTAGGTAACTTCGATGTCAAAACTGTTTCCTATTCGAACAATTTTAAATTTTTTTTAATAATTGACAAAATGATTCTCTTAAGAGTTCGTTTTTTTTCGAAAATAATTTTTTACCAATTTTTTTGTAATATAAATAGAGAACGGCAGTCACCTTTCTTATTTTAACCGTAAATCTTTTTTACTCCATATATTTCCGATAAACCAAAATATCTCACGTAATTATAGAAATAAGTACAATAATTATTGAAGCAATAACGAATAATTTAATTATAAATAAGACGTCTAGAATAATAAAAATATAATATAATAATTATGAGTTTTTATTATTTCCTATACCATATTATTCCTTCCAATTACTTTAATGATCCAGTGTCTGTAGTCTTCAGCTTCTTACATAAGGGGGATCGGCGTGAACTACTGAACTGATTAAAATGAAGGTAGTCTAGAGCTTATGAGCATCGTCGGATTATCACAAAACAAAATTTCTTGCGGACGGAGTTGCGGGCGTCCACTAATCTATACTAATATTATAAACAGATAAAGTTTGTAAATGAAGCTTCTGTCAGGGGCTAGCTAATCTTTGGAACTACTGATCCGATTTAAAAGATTCTTTCACCAATAAAATGCTACACTATCGGGGAGTGTCATAAGCTATATTTCATATTTGTATTATATATATTAGCAGAGTTATCTTAGTTTTTGTCGCGCGAGTCGGACCGTGAAATTTATTTAATCGGCTTTATGCGCGTGCGCTGCCTTAGCTATTGGATATAATTGAAAACATTGTATGAAAACTTTATGCATCTTAAAAAGTTCTACAAAAAAGTCCGCAATAGCATATATCTATCTTTTATATTTTGGCAGATAAAGAACTTTTTGTGTTTTAAAAAATTATTTAATTCACATTCTTACGTTTACGTCATTATTTGTACAACTAAACTTAAATCCTTATCAAAATAAATTATTTAATAATCACAAGATATTATAGAGATAAGATTTGCTTTTTACAGTATGTTAATTAGTTAAATAGTTTAGGAGATAATACAAAATTTCTAAAAAGCGCGACTGCCGCTATTAAGTTCAAATCAAGTTGAACTCTACGTACGAGTATGTGAATAGGCGTCAGCATTTTGGTATGCTGTTTCATAGAAACGATAATACGGTAACAGGGTTAAGAATTCGATCTTTTTTCAATTTATTTGCCATACAAGTCCATATCTATTCTATTAATATAAAGCGGAAGAGTTTGTTCGTTTGTTTAAACGGGCTAATCTCTAAATCTGCATGTCGGATTGTAAAATTATTTTTGTTTATTTTGAAAGCTAGACTCAAGAATGTAATAGACTATTTAATATTAAGCTATACATATCATCTTGCTATAAATATATTTTGTTAGTGTTAATGTACTGTAATATCGTACAATGTTGAACCAAAATGTAGATCTTTAGTATACAGGACGTGACGGAGGATTTTGCTTCACGGGAAACTATAAAAAAATTAAATTGAAAGGGGGAGCGGGGAATGAGCATTTTTTATATGAAAGTCTGTCTTTAAAATTGGAAGGGTACCTGAGAGGTTTTCACTCGGACGAAGTCGCGGGCGACTGCTATGTATGTATAAGATGAGTATTCTTGTCTTGAAGGCAACTCGTGGTTACTATACCAGAGATAACTGCTTTCAATTTTGAAGGCAGTAATATGCTGTTGGCTGCTAATAAGAGCCGACTTTTACTTAGAATTTTTAAAATATCATAGTTTACAATGATTATTATTTTCAATTATAATTCTTTTTATCTCCTGTTTGAAGATGAATTTCCAATGACCTCTTCATCTTTGTCATTAAGGAATTCATTCTTCAATTGTATAGTACCCTCTCTCTGCACATGAAATGTTTTTTTGTAGTGATGACAAATGACATGACGCTCTTTTGTTACACCACCTGTGTAAAATAATACAAGCTACAATTAATAACAATTTAATGTGGTGCCATCTATAAGGATTATGCCAAAATTTGCTTGATCACATGGACCCATAGGCTGAAAAGCTTCAGGCCCGTACGTAAGGGGCTCGAATATTCACCAGGAGACAAGTTCCCACGCGCTTGACCCGGGTAATGAGTCCCAATCGAAGCCCGTACCCTTCACTCGACTCTTCGGGGGAGCAAGGGAAGACGACCGGCAGAGTTTTGTTTGATCTTAGTCTTAATAAATTTTTTTAAGCTATTGTATAGCTTTTATCGCGGGCCTTGAGTGTGGAGACCGAATACAGAAATTCCGTAACGAAAAAACCTAACACCAGTATCAAAAACATAATATCAAAAGCACAATTTCGGCAACGACGTCATCGAGGAACGTGGCTTAGCGGTAAGGCGCTCTAAGTGCCTGGATTGCCAGAGAGACACGGGTTCGAATCCCGCCGGTTCCGCAAATTTTTTTTTTAAGCATAAAATTTAAAAAGTCATTTTATTTTAAATTAATGACTTTTTTCAAAATCACACTAAAAAAAAAATTGCGTATCGACGGGATTCGAACCCGCGTCTCTCTGGCAATCCGGGCACTTAAAACGCCTTACCGCTAGGAAACGGTCCCGATGACGTCGGTAGGTAAACATAGTTGATAAAAAATGCTATGCAATAGCTTTCCCGCGGCAGTCTCCGAGTGCCACACGTCTTTTTTTTATTAACATTTAGTGGAGCCATCGAAATGACAAAAGAGAACAATATTTTTTTTTAAATCTGACTACGTTTTTGATTACGAGGCGAGATTCATCTGCTTTTGCATTCAGGTAACACTGCAAAAAATAATACATTTATTTTTTTAATAAATGAATCACCCATAGATGTTTAATATCTGCCGGGAATCCGTGGCGGCCAGCTTTTCTTGATGAGTGACATTGCTTCTTGGATTCATTGGATTTTCACATAGAGAGTAAAAAAAATAAACCAATTATTCCAATTAATTGAATACAAAATCAACCCTTTTCTATTTAAAATAGATTACAATCTGGTGTCGTGTTGGACATCGTTTATTTGCATGCAAGCTTAATTTAATTAAAAAAATCGTTTGCGTGTACAACTGTTCACACCTGATAAGTGGCATCCAATTAAAGTTGCATGCATGTAAAATACTCGGTATTTCATAATTAAATACATGCACTCGGCTTTTTGGTCATGTTTAAAAGGTATTTTGACGGCTTTCATGGCACAGCGGTAAGCACGGTTGATTTATTAGACCTGGGTTAGATTCTTGGCAGTGCTTATTGACATTTTCTTAATTGCAAGCATTGCAGCAGCAATGAGGTTGGTTATAGCAGGGTACCTACCATCAACTATAATAGCGACTCAACTGTAGACCAAAACCGACGTAAACGCAAATTTTATATGACGCTGACACTCACCCATTTGAGTTTTCTCTCGACAGGGGCGCTGCTTCAATTCCATATAAAATTTGACTTTACGCGAATGTGAAGTTTTGGTGAAAGCTCACACTAGGCACTCAGCTGACGTTATTACCTAAACTGCAATTCAGTTTAGATCTACAGTTGAGTCACTATTATAGTTTTTGGTAGGTATGCAGGTAGGCTCGGCCGATCTCTTCGTCAAGTAATTTAACGTTCAGATACAATGTCGTGTAGAAATTGAAAGGGGTGTGAATTTCATCCCACTCCTAACAAATTAGCCCGCTTCCATCTTAGATTGCATCATCACTTAACATCAGGTGTGATAGCAGTCAAGGGCTGACTTGTAGAGACTAAAAAATCTGTACATTCAGAGATCCCGGGGTCTCGTGAGAAATATATATGTCTCCCTTACACTCTACCTGTAAGGCTCCTCTCAATTTGTGTCTGCAAGTCGCTTTCCTCCCTAGGTCGCTTATGAGGTGAATGAGCTACCCGAGCCGCCACTCAGGCAGATGCTTGCTCTATGGCCCCCTCACACGAGACTATTGTACTTTGAGACATACCTTATGACTTACTCCAAGATTGTCATATCTAACCTATTTTGTATGAAGAAGTCTCAATGCTCACTCTATCCCAACCCCCCTATTCTGTAACTATATTTTAATTAGTTGACATTGTAAGTTTCAGATTTGAGACAAAACATATAGACGAATTCATTAGTCACACAGCTGAGTTAAAAAAAACATTCTTACAGAATAGGCCCATGAATACATACAACATAGGCTAAGCCTGACGACCTCCGTGGCGCAGTGGTATGCGCGGTGGATTTATAAGACGGAGGTTCTGGGTTCGATTACCGGCGGGGCAGATTGAGATTTTTCTTAATTTGTCTTGGTCTGGCTAGTGGGAGGCTTTCGCCGTGGCTAGTTACCACCCTACCGACAAAGACGTATCGCCAAACGATTAAGCGTCCCGGTACGATGTCGTGTAGAAACTGCAAGCGGTGTGGATTTCATCCTACTCCTAACAAATTAGCCCGCTTCCATCTTAGATTGCATCATCACTTAACATCAGGCGTGATCGCAGTCAAGGGCTAACTTGTAGTCGATAAAAAAAGCATTGACGTTAGTTTAGGCGTTTGAATATTTGCATTGTAACATGTAAATACATCATGCTATCTACGTGACGTTTACATGACATCCGAGGTACAACTGCAGTGTTAACTAATAAATAACTGTAGCTAAATACATCGTCCGCAGTTAGGCGATAAACTTAAAACAATGTCAGTTAACGTCATAATAACTGTGCAGAGAAAAAATAATAAAGTTCACAACATGAAGTTTATTGTGGTAATAATGTCGCCATACTTCATCCGGTCAGAGCATCGGGGTTAATTAACTGCGCACAGAGATAATGCGTCATGTACCAGCGATGCATCATAGACCGAGAGACTGTGGACGCATTGCCGCAGACATTTCTACATTAAAATATTAATAAATCTACAAGTTTAGTGTCATACTTGTGATACCTACTAATTTTTAAATAAATCATAATCTATATTACAAAGTACTAGTAATAACTAAATTAAATCTCTTCTCCTTGACTATATTGCAACGAGGTAAAGTGCCTAAGATACAGGCAGCATTTTCTCATTGAATGGCCAAACTAATCCGTCAAGGTAGATGCAGCTCTTGGTTACCCGTAGACTCGATAACTTTTTGTAATATCTTCAAAAAGAGCACAAGCCTCCGGTCCCCATGGTCCCAAAATCGACACCAAAAGGATGAAAATAAAATAAAACATTTTTATTTTCAGAAAGTAGAATTACAATAGCTTATGGTCTACACTACGCAACCTCTCACTCGGATGTCTGAAAAATAAATAATCTTAAAGACATTTCTAAAATAGTAAGAATATGTTTATTTCCTTACTGTGCTCAGCCGTTTTCTCCTATAGAAATATTAGATTTTAGATAATTTCAGTTCTGCACATTTTTAATTGTTAATCGAGCGCGTCAGAGTTATCCAAACGTTGACCTTAATTTTTTTCTAAGTTTCATGTCATACATCTGATTGTTAGTCAATTTAGCCACTATCTCTCGGACTATAAAACAAGCTATCTATACTGTCAACATTATTATTTTCAATTTAAGTCAGCGGATCCATACTGAAATTAATCTTAGTAACTTGGGTGACACGTATTTGAAGGTGTTACTCTTAATTTACTGAAAAAAAACAAATTCTATATTAATTAAAAATTAATAATGAGTAAAATTTAAAAATAATTTGAAAACCGCTGAAGCAGACTTACCTCGGGCCCTACGTGCTAAACACGTTAAAGGCACAGCATGCCAGCCAACTCGAGAACCCTTAGCTTGGTGATGGACATCCCCTTTACAACCATCCACAGGTTCTCCGTAGGGAAGGCAAGCAGGCGCCACTTTCTTCCTCCCGCCCTCAACCTTTAAACTCAAACAGCTAACATTCGCCATCAGCATCTCTTCAGGTGCAGGGAGCACAAGCTGTATCCGACCATGGAGGCGCGGAGGCCTCCACCTTATCGAGTCATTAGCCATCAGCTAACAATATTTCCCAGGAGAAATTATTTGCCGATGTTACCGGAGTGCACCGTTCCAAACCTTACTCGTCCCTCCAGACTTGTTCAAAGGCCTGCACATCACTCGGGAATACTCAAGGTTACTCGACCTGGCACCTCTGTGTCCATCAACCTGAGGCCAAACTTCATGTTTATTTTCATTATTACTTTTCGTGTTCTTTTAATACAAATAAGAAAAATTAAACTGCCTGTTTGTATTTGCAAATGTATATGGAAGTATGATATACTTGTTTATATTTCAAAAAACATTTTATTTTCTATCTGTTTGTTGTTAGTCGGATTGTACTAGATCTGGTTGTTTTGTATATGATAGCTGAACTCATGGGGAGTGACATAGGATAATTTGTATACGAAAATAATCATACGCATGGTAGGTATATAGCAGGTCAACGACCCCGACTGGCCAACACAACCCTAATTACATCTCCAACTCACATATTTCACCCGCAATGGTCATTTCATTTTCCTATAAAATACCCGTTTAACCACTCAATGTGGAATGGCCCTAAAAAGTTAAATGTGCTTCGCCCTAAGTCCGGCTTTTCTTTTAAACACCCGGCGACATCTAGCGGCGGTTGCACTGTGTTCCCACCCCTCCCCTCCTCTTGCGTCTCTATCCCCGCGCCCCTCTATCAATCAGTAGTGTAGCGCAAATGTGAAAAATAAAAAAAGGTTCGTGAATAGACTGGAGCTGGGTTCCAGAGCTACTTGTTCCGTATATATTGTTAACAACTCAACAATATTTTGAAGAAGTATAGATGTTTGTTGCTTATGCAAAAAATACTGGAAATACTCATGTCATACTTACAGTATCTATGAAATATATTTCAACGAGCTTTTTGACTTAAAATCAATAAAGTAAAAGATAACTGCGTCATTTAATTTAATTAAGCATATCTATGAAGTCTACTTTAGAGGAGGCCTTTGTCGGAAGACAAGCTGCAACAGACTAACGACCGTTTTGCCGATAGTTATTGCAGAATTATTAAAAAAAAAATTAGAAAGTTTTTGAAGAAAATTAAAGAAATCACTATTGTATTATATCAACTAAATTGTTTCGGCAAAAAAATTAAAATGTATTTAAAACCAATATCAGCAATAAAGGCTTTTTTATTTAATTTTTATTTTATTTATTATCTATGAAGTCGGACCCAGCCAAGCTTAAGGAACGTTTATTTAACGTAGAAAAGCAGTTTGTGAGTTCTAGGTGACGTCCTTAAAGTAGAAAACTTCTTCGTAAAAAGTTATGCGTGGTCATACATAAAAAAATGTACACGTCGAATCGAGAACCTCCTCCGTAGGATTTACTTTAAAAATGTTTTGATTTTTAAAATCTCTTCCTACAAAACAAGTATCGTATATCGGAGAGGTGCAATTGTGCAATTCACGTAAGTTCCAGAATTAAATATTAGAAATCTCACATTAAACTTTGAAACTACGTTTAGCCATTAAGTAATTGATAACAAATAATTTTCTAAGTTAAAGCACATACAAAATAGAGCATAACTAAGTTATAAAATTGCCATGTCTCTATTACAAAACTCACTTTGGTATCAAACTGCTAATACATGACAGACTGACACACTTTTCTCCCGTACCAAACGATGTATGGTTTTCCCAACATCACCACGGAACCCCAAGAGGCTGGCGATAGCGGCGCAGACTGGTCAGACAGGGACGGAACGTTAAAGGACCGGAGGAGTGAGCGAGTAATAAGACGATCGTCTAAATTATTGTATTATACATTATAATATTTGGGAAGAATTTTCATAAATGCAAAATATTCAGATTAATTTCGTTTATGGACAACTACTGACACTGAATAAGAGCGCTTCAAGGGGATAATTTGGAAATCCTTACAAGAAGCCTATTTTTAGTTCAGGACATAAACCTTTTTTTGCATATCAACATCATTCCTAAACTCAATTTCAAAAATTCATTTTTTTATATTACCCTAAGTGTAAAATTTCTTCTAAAAATTCACTATGAAAGATCTTGAAAGAAAGTCGGAAAATTAGGAAATGTTCTATTTTGATAAGATTTTAATTACAAAAACCTTTTAAGAAGAAAAATATTTTTTATTATTACTAGTAGGTACTATACTAAAGCCAAACTCGATTGAGAATGCTTGTCAACAGACAAATTTAAAATGAAGTTAGAAAATTCAACATGTTTTATGCCTAATTAATTTAAAATTATGTTTTATTATTCTAAAAAATTTTATTTAAATGCTATTGAATATATTAATTAGTTTTAAGCTTACTAATCTAATTTATGGTCGTGAATTCGTCATTAACTAGTTAATTAAAAAAATAGGTGTAAAATGACTAGTGATTTCTACCTTCATTTTAAATTTGTTTGTTGACAATCATTCTCAATCGAGTTTGGCTTTAGTATAGGTCATAAAACTAATATCTAAAAATTTTCCACATACTACCCTACTATAATCGTATTGTCTCCATTTTCTTAGAGGACGTTCCGACCGAGCCCGCCACACACCCCTCAGACTGCCTCACCTCTATTCCAAAGTCAGCGTTATTAACTAGTCATAGAATCTAATTTACTTTGAAACTATCTCGCACATACGTCATATTATAATAGAGTCGTCCGAGACCCGACGGCGCGGGTAGTCGAAGAAATCCCACTTAATTTGAGGCTGATATAATTCACCCGGTTTCATGTTTCATTCAAGGTCACACCGCGGCCAGATGACGACGTCTTGACAGCTCCTGCTTTTTAGGGGCTTTTTAAAAAAAGTTCACGTAAATTGGATTTTTGCTCTTTATTTTGGATTTTTTACTACGACGGTAATCCTTTAAACTGAGCGTATAGTCAAAAAGTTTCTCACTTTGGAGCCGTGACCACTGGTTGCTTGGGCTTTCAAACTCTGTACATAGATTTTCTTGAAAACTTTTTTTTTAGATTTAATTAAATTTAGTTTTAATTTTGTTCTAATGATTTTAGCGTATTTTATATTGGTTTTGTTTCACTTTTAATAAAAATTAAACATTCTTATCAATAAGTATTCTGTACTCTGTATTAAACAAAATCATTCTGCGATCTGTTGAGTTTCTTGCGGGCTCTTTTCAGCAGAACCTGCCTTCCGAGCCGGTGGTAGAGTCACCACGAATAGTCTAACATGACGTTTCAAAAGTGCTTACAAAATAAAAATATTTTAAAAGATAATAATAAAAAACTTGGTTTTTTGAATTATTTACATATATTTTGAGGTTGTGAAAAATGTGTAAATACAAAAGTTTTAGATCTTTTTATCATCTACAACTTTGTTATTCAACTCTTTTTCAAGAGGCTTATAGTTTTGCCGGAAATCGAAAAAAACCGTTTTTTACCCCTAAACCTTCATCCCCTACCTCTCATTCTGAGAATATCATATCATTTTTATGATATTCTCCGCCTTTTCCAATAGGTTTCATCCTACTTTTTTCTTGGTGTCAAAAATTAAATGCACTGGTCTAAAAATACTTATGACAGATAGATAAATATACAGACACTGGAAAAAATTTGCTCATCACGCAAATATTTTCTAGACGTGGGAATCAAACCCACGGCGTTGAACGCAGGAGCACGGTCACTACCCACCACGCCACTCGGTCGGCGAAGTCATTATATTCGCCTTATTATTGTTCCTATTACGTAATTTGACTCGGTTCCAAAAAGTAAATGCATTTTTTTAAATTGCACTTCAATAAACATTGCTAGTTAAGTCTAATCCGCCATTTTTATTGCCCTGACACAGTTTACTTACAGAGTAAAGTATTACGCAGTTATAGATGTCGGGATTGCGTAATGTATTGCCAACTGTGTTTTTTGTGACTTCTGAATTAGCCTGATATACTGCTAAATCATCATTATTATGGATTGATAAAAAACATAATTACGCATTGATAATGTACGCATTATCACTTGATAAACTGTCGTAAGTTGTCATCATTGTCAGGCCTTTAACGGACTTTCTTACAGGAGAAGGGAAACTTAGCCCAACCATTCTGCTTTAGGCCTGTGTGGACTAAGATTTCGGTTATTATAACCAACGGTTAACATAAGCTAAATGTAAAATTTACTGTTCACGACAACCCGTACGCCGGTTAAGGACGTAAGCTCAGTTAAGATAACTGCCCGGTTTACGTCCTTACCCAGCGTACGGGTTGTCGTGAACAGTAAATTTTACATTTAGCTTATGTTGACCGTTGGTTATGATAACCGTAATCTTAGTGCACACAGGCCTTAGTGTAGGTTAGCGAGCTTAGGATTGAATTTAATAAAAATTTTTAACAAATAAAAAATTTTTAACAAAAAATAAAAACGCCTTCAAAACGCACTAAAAAGTAAAAAATAACTACATCATTTACTTACTTTAATTTACTTAATCACATCTATGAAGTCGGTGCCATCCAAGTTTAGGTAAAGTCTTTAAAGTAGAAAGAACGGGTGGCACCGACTTCATCGATGTTATTAAGTAAATTAAAGTAAGTAAATGATGTAGTTATTTTTTACTTTTTAGTGCGTTTTGAAGGCGTTTTTATTTTTTGTTAAAAAATTTTTATTTCATACTTTTTAGTGATTTATCAACAACGAAAATACTAAAGAACCTACTCAAACTAAACCATAAGTACCAATATTTACTAGCTAGTTATAACATTCCAACATCCCTACAAATGTGCCTATAAAGTTCGAAGAGTTTCCTCAAGTTTTCATAGATCTCATCATCATATCATGACTTAGTTAACATTAAACCATCTGGAATCTATAACCTTACAAACTTCTTATTGAGACAAATTAATCGAGCCCAAACACAAGGTAGTTACTGTAAACCATTAAAGAGCTCCCTCAGCTGTCCTTCGTCTTCATCGCCAGACCCTTGATGACAGTCACAGCCCATTTAAATGTAAAGTTCTCATTGAGACAAATTAATCGAGCCCAAACACAAGTTAGTTACTGTAAACCGTTAAAGAGCTCCCTCAGCTGTCCTTCGTCTTCATCGCCAGACCCTTGATGACAGTCACAGCCCATCTAAATGTAAAGTTCTCATTGAGACAAATTAATTGAGCCCAAACACAAGGTAGCTACTGTAAACCGTTACGGAGCTCCCTTAACTGTATTTGGTCTTCATCACCAGACCCTCAATGACAGTCACAGTCCATCTAAATAACAATTTCTCATTGAGATAAATTATTCAAGCCCAAACACAAGGTAGCTACTGTAAGCCGTTACGGAGCTCCCTTAACTGTACTTTGTCTTCATCACCAGACCCTCAATGACAGTCACAGCCCATCTAAATGTAAAGTTCTTATCAAAACAAATTAATCGAGCCCAAACACAAGGTAAATGCAGTAAATCGTCAAAGAGTTCTCTTATATGTAGATCGGCTCCATCATCAGATCGACTCCAGACCTTCATCAAATTGTAGTGCTTTTAAATACTTATCGGAAAAATTAACAAACGTACTTGTTGTCCCTACAATTTTTGAAAGTTCCCCTCGGTTTCTCCAGGATCCCATCATCAGATCCTGGTTTCCTTGTCATGGTACCACTACCGGACTATCTACTTTCCAACAAAAAAAGAATTATCAAAATCGGTTCATAGACGACGAAGTTATGCGCGAACACACATAAAAAAAAAAAATATATATATACGGTCGAATTGAGAAACGCCTTTTTTTTGAAGTCGTTTAAAAATAGAACCGACTCCAAACGCACTAAAAAGTAAAAAATAACTGTGTAATTTAGTTGCTTTAATTTACTGAAGCATATCTATGAAGTCGGTGCCAGCCAAGTTTAAGGAACATTTATTTTACGTAGTAAAGCAGTTTGTGGGTTCTAGGTAACGTCCTTGAAAGTAGAAACCTTGGCTGGCACCGACTCCTAGATATGCTTAAGTAAATTAAAGCAACTAAATTACACAATTATTTTTTACTTTTTAGTGCGTTTGGAGTCGGTTCTATTTTTTGTTAAAAATTTTTATTTCTTACTTTTTAGTGATTTATCGCCACGTAGCGTACTCGTACTATACTGTCATAGTATATTATATAGCACTAGTAGCCAAAAAGCTACCGATACCGAGTCAAAAACCGAAATCGCTGTAAGCGTGCCTCCAAAATTTGAAGAGTTCCTTCCATTTCCCCAGGATATCATCAGCAGATCCTAACAAGCGGACAATGGGACCACCTTGGATGTATGCCCTTTCTAATAAAAAAAAGAATTATCAAAATCGGACAACACTGTAAAAAAGTTATGCGTGGTCATACAAAAAATATACGTGTCGAATTGAGAACCTCCTCCGTTTTTTTTCGTCGGTTAAAAATCACTATAATATGTTGGAAATAATTATGGCAGATGGCTTGATGTTCTTTCCGCGGTATAGGCGTGTAACACCATCGTCTTCTCAATTCCTGGCTTAGAATTAACTGAAAATTTCTTGGAAGAAATAAAAACTCAGTATTTTATTCTATTGTTCGACCCAAGACTTGACCTAACTATCTTATCTGAAAGCAAGTAGCACAGTAGCTGAGCTCTAGACCAACGAGTTATTTCTTAGTATTTTAACGTAACGTAACGTAACGTAAAAAAATAGGGCTTATAAGTTTGACATGTATCTCGAAGTATCTGTATCTATTTCGCACTCAAATAAACACCAGACTATTTAGATTTGCATATCGTCACTCAACATCAGGTAAAAACGCAGTCAATGGTTAACATGTAGCACAACATATTAGCCGCTCTCGCTCTCGGGGCGTATCTCATAGACACACAGATGACCACGCGGCTGCGCTGGCGTGGCGTGGCGTCGTGTAGCACAACATATTAGCCGCTCTCGCTCTCGAGGCGCATTCTCACAGACACACAGACGACCACGCGGCTGGGCTGGCGTGGCGTGGCGTCATGTAGCACAACATATTAGCCGCTCTCGCCCTCGGGGCACATTCTCACAGACACACAGACGGCCACCCGGCTGCGCTGGCGTGGCGTTGCGTCATGTAGCACAACATATTAGCCGCTCTCGCTCTCGGGGCGCATTCTCATAGATACAGACGGCCACGCGGCTGCGCTGGCGTGGCGTGGCGTCGTGTAGCACAACATATTAGCCGCTCTCGCTCTCGGGGCGCATTCTCACAGACACACAGACGGCCACGCGGCTGCGCTGGCTTGGCGTGGCGTCGTGTAGCACAACATATTAGCCGATCTCGCTCTTGAGGCGCATTCTCACAGACACACAGACGGCCACGTGGCTGCGCTGGCGTGGCGTGGCGTCGTGTAGCACAACATATTAGCCGCTCTCCGGAACTCCGCTTGGATTATGCTACAACTATACGTATCGTCGATGGCAAAAGTGTTTTTGAAATTACACTTTAGGAGCGTCGTTCCCACGGTAGTGAGGTTATTTTTTATTTAAATATACAATTTAATGAAATATTATTTCAATATAAAATATAAACAATTTTTCTATTAAATAATCTAAAGTTTAAATTAGGCGTAGCTTACAAGCGCTTTTGAAAATTCAAGTTAGACTATTTTGTAGTGACTACAACTGATTCTAAAGGCTGGTATACTTTTACTATTCATTTAGCTGGACATGTCAGGTATACATACACATATCTCAAATATATCCAAAAACAATTAAATGTAAATGACTGAAAAATAAAATAACTCGAGCCATTTTTGTTTTTGCTTCAAGTTTCAAGCTTTTGTACTTTCCAAAAAACTTTATTATTGAAACTCAACAACTAATACGTTACCTTGATTAAAAAATCTGTCTCAGTTTAGTTTCTATACTACTTTGAAATAAAGTAACATCATCATCATCATCATTATCAGCCTATTAACGGCCTCCTACAGGGCCAGGCCTCCCTCCTTATAGGAGAGGGGATATGGAGCGTACACCCACCACGCAGCTCCAATGCGGGTTGGCGGGTTTAGGGTGATAATATTTCTGTTGATGACAGTGGCCGGAACCGACGGCTTAACGTGCTCTCCAAGGCACGGGGGTATAACACCACCATTTTCCCGACTCCGGGCTTGGAATGTACTGAGAATTTTATAGAAGAATGAAAAACTTAAAATTATTCCGTGACCTGACCCAGGATTCGAACCCAGGACCTCGTGATCGAAGCCAGATAGGCTAACCACTAGACCAACGAGGCACGCAAAAATGTATATCTGTAATGTTTTACCAGAATACAAAATGTATGCATTCAGGGATACAAATGTATCAGAATGTAACACTTGTGTAGCCGACAGTACGTGTTGGGTCACCAGCAGAGTGGATGCACAAAATATAATGTAACGACTCCCTTCAAATGAATTATGTTCTCCTACATACATTACGAAACATATTCGACTCTATTGTGCTTGGATAAAGTTGCATTTCGCACGGAGCCTGGTTAAACATTTACAAAGATTACAGAAAAATCATAGAGAAACAAACTTACGCCAATTCACACTGCACCTGCAGAAATTATTGATATTGCGGGAATTGAAATTTGAAATTGCTTATTGCGCTATGTACATTATAATATTTCTAATATAATATTGTACACAAACCTCTTTTATGTTAAATTATAGGTACAACAAAAATACAACATACTACAACTGTATCTTAGTACTGTAAAGCAAACAAAAAAATCTTGATGGATTTTGATTGTTATGCCTAGCTCTAACTTAAAGTAACTTTGATTTTTAGAAAAAAAATTGTTGAATACCAAAAAATAAACAGCAAGTTAATCAGCTAAAGATCAGCGTCAGTATTTTCTAACATTTTTTATTAAAAATACGACTTACGTCTGGCAAATTTTTGAATTAATAACTCTGACCTTCTACTTATAACATAAAGCTTATCCATGCCAAGTTAATTATTTTCCCATCTTAAATAGATTAAAAAAAATTAGATGCCGTTCACCTACACGATGGACTGAGTAGTTGAGCAATCGTAAGTATACTATAGTCTATACTCTAGCGAAGAGGACCACCAACAGATCAGGTGGAAAGCATTCAAGCAGGTCGAGAATTACTAGGCTTTTCATTTAAGGTTTTTATGATACCTTTCATTATAATAGAAAGTAAAACCATCAAATTAGTCAAGTTTTGGAATATTAGCGAATGTAGCGAGTATTTTTTTACATTTTTCGTAGTCGCTATGCACGAGTACTATGACAACAGGGCTAGCACAAAATTTCGTCTATCACTATTTCATGTTCCGCGGCTGCGAGATTAAATCGGATGAAATATTTATACCAGAAATGCAGAAGAAATTACTTGTACTCTTGTACTCTTGTTGTATGCTGCAATCATTTTTTATTGATAACTGGAACAATCGTCGGGCATTCTGGTTTCATTCAGAGGGCAGTTTTGATCCGGGCTAGTAATTTTATTTGCATGGTTTATAACGTATATCAATGATGTTGATGGTGGTTTTCGTCTTACTATCCAGGGAGCCTGCTTAGTCTGTCATCGATATATTATAAAGCTCAAGAGTTTGTATGTTTGAACTCGCTAATCTCAGTTACCACTGGCTCTAATTGAAAAAATATTTTGTTTTGGATAGTCCATTTATCGAGGAAGGCTTTAGGCTAGAACAACAAGCTGCAACCAATAGGAGCGAAGGATCAGTGGAATATGTGAAAAAAAATGGGGAAAATTTATCATCTTTGAGGGCAAATACAATATAAATAAGTTATAAGGAGTAACTTAGGCTATTTATATTTTCTTAATTTCAACTCCTCGCAGATGAAATTGGTGGCATCCGGTATTTTATTATAAAGCGAGCAAATGAAAAAAAATAATTAGGCGTTAGAGTAATTAAGTAGTAATTTCTACTTGTAGTAAATTTAACTTAAAATTAACTGAAAAACTAGTCCAGCAAGTACTATCATTATCAGCCTATTAATAACCCACTAAAGCCAAGCTTCCCTTTTTGTAAGAGAGGGGATATGAAGCGTACACCCACCACGTTGTTCCAATGGGGGTCGGCGGGTATAGGTTGACAATGTCTTATTAATTAATGATTACTGTCAGATGTTGATGACAATGACCAGGACCGCCTGCTTAAAATGCTCTCTAAGACACAGGGGGTAACACCACCAACGTCCGGACTCGTCCGTCCGTCCGTAGAAATGTGCTGAAATATAATAAAGAAAAACTCAGAATTACTCAGCAACCCAACCCAAGATTCGACCCCAGGACCTCATGATTAAAGCCAAAGGCTATCCACTAGACCAACGAGGCAGTCAGGTGTGCAGTTAGTCACAAACTCCAGTTATTAGTTGGGACGTAGCTATTGGCTACGCCGTAGGTTGAGCTACGAAATGCGTAGCAGGGTAGGAATCTCAATAAATGATATCCTTGAAGTGTTTCATACTTTCCAACCACTAGACTGATTCATATTCCTTGAATAGAGTGACATTGATTTTCTCTATCCAAGCAACTAGACGTTTAAACATGCAAATTAGTGATTTTGAACGATATTTCGCGAAAACAATACTGCGTTTTCATTGAAATTGCTGCAGACTGCTTCACTGATACCTTTAAATTAATCCATACGTTTTTCTATTCATTAAAAATTAGCCCTTGACGGCATTCACACCTGAAGATAAGTGATGATGCAACCTGAAATGGAAGCGGGCTAATTTATCAGGAGTAGAATGATATCCACACCCCTTCGGTTTCGCGAATAGTAGCGGATAGCTAAATCAATTTCGTCTTTGTCAGTAGATTAGTAACTAGCTACGACCAAGGCCGCCTACAAGCTAGACGTGGACCTGCCGGAAATTGAACCAGGACCAACGTCTCATAAACCCACCGCGCGTACCATTGCGCCACGGAGGCCATCTTCGTCGTAATGTATGCGTATTGCCATTATTACACAAAACATGTTCGTATCAGTATTAAATTAATCTGTCACTTCTTTTAAATGGCGGCCGATTTTTAAAGCTTGTCTACTTCATAAAGACCGTAGGTTCGTTTTCCACAACTAAAGAATGTTTATGTGATGAACATAAATAATACCAGCGTAATATATTGCAGATATTTTACTACTTACTTTTAAAATTTTTAAATGCCTATGGGACCTATTTCAAAGTTGAGCCGCACTTTCAACCGCGTAGTTCTTGGTCCCGTCGGAATTTAGGAATAAAATGTATGTGTTATTCTGATATGTAAGGTATGTAACTGCAAAGTTTTATCAAAATCCATTTAGTAGACATTGCGTGAAAACGTAGTACCTATATATAATACATTCATCCATACGTACAAACTTTTGCCTTCTTAATATTAAAACAACCTTTACGATTTTTGACGACCTCCGTGGCGCAGTGGTATGCGCGGTGGATTTATAAGACGGAGGTCCTGGGTTCGATTCCCGGCGGGGCAGATTGAGATTTTTCTTAATTTGTTTTGGTCTGACTGGTGGGAGGCTTTCGCCGTGGCTAGTTACCACCCTACCGACAAAGACGTATCGCCAAGCGATTCAGCGTTCCGATACGATGTCGTGTAGAAACCGAAACGGGTGTGGATTTTCGTCTCACTCCTAACAAGTTAGCCCGCTTCCATCTTAGACTGCATCATCACTTAACATCAGGTGTGATAGCAGTCAAGGGCCAACTTGTAGTCGATAAAAAAAAACGGATTAAATTTTATTTTTATTCGTTCGATTTTAAAACTGTTATTGTTAAATATTTTTTAAAGTCAGTTAAAGAATTAAGAAGGACAGCTATTGAATCAAATCAATTCAAACAAAATAATATATGGTATCATATGTGTTTAGCGAAATATTCATTGTGATGTTCTAACGAGTAGACAAGGCTGAGCGGGCGCGACTCGACGATCAAACATAACTTACTTCCTAACTACGCATCTATATTCATAGCTCTATGGAACCTTCTAAAAAATACAACATCTAAAAAAGCCTTCGTGCCTTCGTTCGGATGGTTGTTAATGTTGATCAGCGTTTTTATACAATGCTAGCAGTCGCCCGTGACTTCGTCCGCGTGAAAACCTCCTAAACCTTTTAATTTTAAAGACAGACTTTCATATAAAGTGTGCGCTTTTCCCGCTAGCCCTCACAATTGAATTTTTTAATAGTTTTCCGTCAAGCAATTCTCTCCGTTCCGTCCCGTGTACGATCTACATTTTTATTAAACGATAGCTGACCCGGCAAACGTTGTTTTGCATTAAAAATTAAAAAAAAATTTAGATGAAAATTAGATAGTAGCCGATTTTCAGACCTGCTTAATACGCATACAAAATTTGGTAAAAATCGGTCAAGCCGTTTCGGAGGAGTATGGCAACGAAAACTGTGACACGAGAATTTTATTAGATTGTAAGATATTACAGTACCTTAATTAACATTGACAACATATATTTATAGGAAGCTGATGTGTATAGCTTGTATAAAATAGTCTATTTCATTTTTGAGTGTATAGTGTGAAATATGGTCTGCCATACCAAATAAATTAAAAGAAAAGATCAAAGATCGAATTCTCAAAAATGTCAGTACCATAAGTTGACCCCTATTCAGTACGTATAACATAACACAGCGGAGGTAAACTTAATTTGGACGATATAGCGGCAGTGTTATTTTTTAGAAATTTTGTAATATCTCCGAAACCATAAAAATAATTAACATACTGTAAAAGGCAAGTCTTATCTCTATAATATCCTTGTGATTATTTAATAATTTATTTTGATAAGGATTTAAGTTAAGTTGTATAAATAATGACGTAAACGTAAGCATATGAATTAAATTAGTTTTTTAAACACAAAAAGTTATATATCTGCTATTGCGGATTTTTTTTGTAGAACTTTTTAAGATGTATAAAGTTTTTGTACAATGTTTTCAATTATATCCAAAAGTTAACGCAGCGTACGCGCAGAAAACCGATTTAATAAATTTCACGGTCCAACTCGCGCGACAAAAACTGTGATAACTCGGTTAATATATGAGCAATACATATATAAAATATAGCCTATAACACTCACCGATAACGTAGCATTCTACTGGTGAAAGAACTTTTAAAATCGGATCAGTAGTTCCGAAGATTAGCCCCGACAGAACTTTATTTACAAACTTACCAACTTACAAACTTTACCTCTTTATAATATATCTATACATAACTGTGTCCAACAGTTTTACCCATTTGGACTCGTTCGGCAGAAATTCCTGTGGAAAATCGATGCCTATCTAAGTGAAGCCAATATAAGCTGTCATAGCTTCGCTTTGTAAAAAAAGCTATTACTATAAAGAAATATTTTTTGTTTTTGTAGATTTTAATTTTCTTATTTCATAATGACTTTTATAATTGTTTCATCTTTATGTTATGTTCTGTAATTATGTTAATTATAAGTGTTTGTATAATGTAATGTATATCCGGGTTTAGTTACTATAAATAAATAAATAAAATAAATAAATAAATAAATAAATGTCTATGCTCTATCTATGTCAAGCAGTAATTGAAAAAAAAAACATAATAAAATTCTTAAGTTTTCTGAAAAAATTTTATTTGTAATTGTGTGCGTAATCTTGTAAACTTTAAAAGAATTTAACAAAATTCATTATTCCAGAGTTTAAGCTCGTTTTAAGAAAAGAAATTATTATTATATTATTCTAGATTTTAAGCTCGTTCTAAGAAAAGAAACCAATTTCAACATAATCGTTGTTTTCTCCAGTCCAGGCTACGAATTTTTGCTAAGAATTAATAAAAGCTGAATTTTCAAGACCGATTTAACACCTTGCAATCCGAAGCCACAGAGTCTGATCACAGAACCAACGCGTCAATTTTAATTTACACCGTGGTGCATGAATTCCGCATGGGTTCTAAACTATACTAAAGCTAAACTCGATTGAGAATGCTTGTCAACAAAAAAATAAAAATGAAGGTAGAAATCACTAGTCGTTTTACTTCTAATTTTTTAAATTAACTTGTTAATGACGAATTCATGACAATAAATTAGATTCGAAAGCGTAGAAGTAATTAATATATTCAATATCTTTTAAATAAGGTTTTTTAAAATAACAAAACACAATTTTAAATTTATTAGGCATAAAATGTGTTGCACTTTTGACCTTCATTTTAAATTTGTTTGTTGACAAGCATTCTCAAACGAGTTTGACTTTAGTATAGTTAGACTTGGTCCGAATATAATCACGCGTGCTTAGGCGATGTTTAATCGATTTGTTATATTTCTTTACAAATATAATATTCATAATAAAATAAAAAGGATTTTTCATGATATATTTAAATGAAATGAGATAATAAAATAAGTTTTTTCACAAATAACTCTAGAACTGTTACGAATTGAGAAGAATTTGCTAAATATACAAGAAAAATTGTAGAACAGGTGTACACAATTTTTACTCAAAAAAGCCTGTTATTATTTAAAGTGTGTTCTATAAACACATACGAAAATGTCCATTCTAATTGAAAAAAAGGCAACCGATTAAAGTGTATGCGTCCACAACGTTGATAGCCCAAAGTTCGGGGACATTGCATCTCGGTCGGGTTCAAGGAACGGGCCGATGAGGAGTCATGCAATTACCGCCTGAATCATGGCCAAAAAAGACTATGCGGCGTCCGGAATCCGAAATGCAGCCCTGTGTTGTATATTCTCCCGATTATCAGGGTACGTTTGAAGGATGCAGCAGGGGAGGGGAGACCGGCGCGCCCCAGTCTGCTGTCGGCCGCCACGCGACGCGGTCGTGCTGTGAGCGTAGGCAAATGACACTCTCGCGTATAAAACACAGTACGGTTCCATTAACCCCGAGTTGTTAAGTGCTATATCTGCAAGGACTCAAGGATTGTTCCCGTTTACTTTTGTGTTGAACGTGAGTTGACTGATCACGTGCCCTACATAGCGGGCCGGGCGCATTTCCACACAACTTCACTTGTACACGGCTTGTAGTGTTTTAGCGAGCTCCAGCACCAGCATTAGCACCTAGCACCATGTTCGTTTCACATACAACGTACCTGCTTGTGACCGCATGCGATTTGCAAACGAATTCTGTATCTCTGACCACATGTGTGTGTAATAATCAATCATTACATGTAATACTTGTATCAATATATCACGCTATTGACATTTGAGGTTATTATATACGGATACCTAACCTTAAAATGTATAAAGGTTTTAACTCGACGGCGTAGAGTCTAGATTCGCGTGTGCAGCACATTTATTTTCGCTATGCATGCATTTTTGGACTCTATTTTAAAAACGCGAGGGTCGATTTTCAAAAGGCCGCACGCGAGTAACATTAAACCCGAATGTCTGTAAATTTACTATCTTATTTCTTCATTTTAGTTAGCTCCTCTGCAATGCTTCGCCAGTAGCTATGTACTATATTTTATATAGATTTACTTTCGGGTCTAGACTTTTCCGAGCTATAAGCAGTCTAGAGATATATAATTGTTGGTACCATGTTATATTTTATGTGATTAATTGTTATTTACATCTTGGGTACAGATTAAAAACACCATAATTACGAGTTCTTTCTTGTGGTAGCATGTTTTATATTGATACTCGCTTTGCTTTGCGGTTTTCGCCGCGTAGACACTATTATCCTAGGAAGATAATGATAAAAAGTTCCCTGGGAAAAATCATCAAAATCCATACAGCTGTTCTGAAATTATATATGTGATAAAAGTAACACATTTTTACTTTCACATAAGACAGATAAATGTAAGAAGTATTAGCTATATAGGTAAGGAACATGAAATTCCTCCATGAGTTCATTCGTCGTTTAATTTCACCGAAACGGCTAGATCGATTTCGGTAAAATTTTGTGTGTATATATATTTAAGCGGGGTCCTTAGCTTTTAAAATAAAATTGACCCCAATAGATGGCGCTGTGATCGCCTTTTTACGAAAAAACACGGATTTGGCATACTTACAAAGTAGAACATCCATAGTAACCGCAAAAAGTAACATAAAATCATCTAATATAATTAATAATATGTTTTAATTAAAAATGAGATGGTATTGAAACATTCATCCCCATATACCTTCTTCCGTAAGTTAGGCTGGGCCCTCTAGTGGACAGTTAAAATCAGCTGATCTGATCAAGATGCTGATCAATATAATGAATAACATAAGCTGTGTTTGGCAAAATCGTTTCCGGTACCATTTCGCGTTCAGAAGGTTGTCAACTAGAATAAACTGTATCCTTGGCAAGTTAACTCGTTACCACTTAACATCAGATGCAATGGTAAAGTAGACATTAATTAAAACAAAAACAAGCCTAATTAATTAATTAAAAAAACTAATTAATTAAAAAAAAAAAAATTTGATGTTTATAAAGTGATTGCTACACCTACTTGAAAGAAATGAATGATGGGAAAATTTGAATTTTTAACCTTACTCTGTCCCCTTCAACCTGTGGCGTCATGTGCTTGTAATTACACCAGAAAACATGTCTTGTAGTCCAGAACAGAAAGCAAAGCAGCCATGATCATGAGGTCTATGAAAAACATACATAAAACTAGCGGTCGCCCGCGGATTCACCCGCGTAATTCCTGCTCCCGTGGGAATATCTGGACACAAATGTCACTGCTAATGAGTGTGGCTATTATATATAAAAAGTTTTTTTCTAATCTGATTGGTAATTTCAGAGATTAGCCGTAAAGGACAGACTGACAAAAATTTAAAAAACAATATTTTTGGTGTATGTACCGTATATATATTCATATGCATATAGTAAAAAATGGTTATTTCAAGATTACAAATACACACGCCACTCCAATTTTATTTATATGTATAGATGTTATTTCTAGCAAATATTTAAAAATTTTCCTATATTACCGCCATTTTGAAATAGAGCTCTCCACGTGTAAGGTTGTTTACGAGCCAGAAGTTTTATCTTCTCCTGTACATTTTTAACGAGTTTATAAGTGTTGCCACTTAACTGGAATAAAAGATATTGGTGATTTAGTATATTTTCGTAATTCGATGATTATTGTTTAAGGTCAAATATATAGGCCTCGAAAGCTTTTCCAGGCTCAAATTTCGTGTATTGAAATTAGAAAATCGTCGTGAATCTGGCAAATTTTCGAGGCTCAGAGTCCCAGCATACAAACCCCAATACAATTAGTAAAATCGTTAATAACCTACGTTATCTACCTATCTCATCTTCAAACATAAAGTAAAAATTATCTATATTGTGATTTAAAAAGAACATTTAAAACTTTAAAAACGTACGATTTTTAAAAAGAGCAATTGTTGAATGTCTTTCCAGTTTTTCTCAGCATATTCTACCCTACCAAATCGATAGTAGAGTCAGTACATACAGATCGTTTTAACAGTGCTCGTAAACTAAGCAACTTGAAATAAACGTAATTTGAATATTTTGTTACTTGAAATCAGCTCTAATTTAGTTTCTATTTCCAACCTCAAAAGTTGCCAAAAAGATGTTTCATAAAAAAATGTCACCTCACAAGGGCGGAAACCACGTGGTTCACCTCAAGGTAAATAATAATTGGCAGCACGTGCCTCAAATGAACCCCCCGCAGGGGCGCGCTTCCTGTCGACTGAACCCCATCTGTTATGAGTTATTACATTATTTACAATTATACTTCACATTGATTTACGGGTTAAGGGTTAACTTACTACATTTTAATGAACTTCATTTATTTATTAAAGCCATTTAAGCAATTTTAAACTAAATTACAATAGAATATAGTAATCATTATTAATCTATTTTTAACGGCTTATAAGGCCTTTTGCTTTTTAAAAGAGCAAATATAGTGCTTAGACCCAACGTGCTGCTTCAATGTGGTTTGGCGATCTACATTATGTTTCGTAAACTCTGAAATTTTAAAGCTATTTATTTATTATTTAATAACAGTAGATCATTTGTCGATCATTTGTCTATTTAAATTTGTATTTTGATTTTAGTTTCATTAATTTCGACGTTGTTTAACTTATTAAATATTTTTTCCTGATTATAATCCAATTTTTTTTTCTCATTTCTAAGTATATTCAGATACGTTTTCTCTTTTGGTATTATGTATGGAAAATGTTAATTCTAGGAATTTCTAGATCGATCTATGTAAAACTATGGGTAAATAGATCGCTCAGACCAGTTTATAATTACGTATACCTACATGTCGCAGTAACCTAAACAGATTTAAATATTACGGTAAAATTCTACTAAAACTGTTTATTTTATTAGCAACTACTGAGTTATAGTTAACTTTGTTGGGTAGAATCTGCTTTCTGAACCAGTGGTAGAGTCACTACGCACGGATTTGACTTTTTATAAGTGCTTGTATAATCAGCCTATTTAAAATCAATTCGAATTATTGTAATGAAGATTTAAAATTTTAGCAAAACAAGATACGTATTAATAAAATAAAATTAAAACATAATTAACATATTTAGAAGAATAATATGGAAAAAATGAACTCTGATTTACATAGCGTTGTATGAAGAAGCTCATAACTAAGAACCTCGCATACAAATCTGATCGGGTATATTAAACATTTCTCTATTTCATTGTAACACGAATTGTTCTTGAAAGTTTTTAATTCTTGACTACCTGAGTCTATTTATATTCATAGCTTATTAAATCGCCCAGACCTCGTTTAAGATATTATAATGATGTTTATGAAATTAATGACAAAATTGAATTAATTTTAAGCCAGATGGTGTAGTTTTAATTAAGCAACGGTATTCTATACTAACTACTAAGTAAGGTCATGATTAAGAACCTCAGACTCGTATTGAAGTATAAACCTGCACCTGTAAACACTTTAGTTAGCCTTTTTATATTCCTGTAAAACGTTTACGAAAGTTTTCAATTCTAGAAATATCTAACAGTCCACCGCTGAACATAGGCTTTTTTAGGAACTTCCAAACATAAAGATTCTGAGTCGCCTGAAGCCTAATAGACGTTGCAACCTATTCAGCTAGGTAGTAGACTCAATAGATAAAGAGCAGTTCAGAGAAGGCGAATGTCAACTTTGGACTCGTGGGAAGCAGTTATATGTACCAGTATATAAGAGTAGCAGTCGCCCGCGACTTCGTCCGCGTGGAAACCTCTTAGGTACTCAATTTTAAAGACAGACTTTCATATAAAGTGTGCTCATTCCCCGCTCCTCCTCTCAATTTAATTTTTTATAGTTTCCAGTGAAGCAATATCCTCCGTCCTGTCCCGTGTACTAAAGATCTACATTTATGTTAAATATGGTACGAAATTACAGTACATTAACATTAACAATATATATTTATGGCAAGCTGATATGTATAGCTTGATATTAAATAGTCTATTAGACTCTTGAGTCTAGCTTTAAAAATAAACAAACATGCAGATCTAGAGATTAGCCCATTTAAACAAACAAGGAAACTCTTATAACCAACAACAAACTTTATATTAATAGTGTAGATATGGTCTTGTATGGCAAATAAATTGAACAAAGATCGATTCTAACATGTATCAGCATGCTTACCAAAATGCTGACTATTCTATAGCTATGACTATATATAGCTATTCAGTAGAAATTTTGTATTATCTCTGAAACTATATAACTAATTAACATACTGTAAAAGGCAAATCTTATCTCTATAATATTCTTGTGATTATTATATAAATTATTTTGATAAGGATTTATGTTTAGTTGTATAAATAATGACGTAAACGTAAGATGATTTTTTAAAACACAAAAAGTTCTATATCTGCCAAAATATAAAAGATAGATATATTATGCTATCACGGACTTTTTTGTAGAACTTTTAAAGATACACATAATTTTTTTACACTGTTTTGAATTATATACAATAGCTAAGGCACCGCACGCTCATAAAGCCGATTTAATAAATTTCACGGTCTGACTCGCGAGACAAAAACTGTGATAACTTGGCTAATATATACAATACAAATATAAAATATAGCCTATGACACTCACCGACAACATAGCATTCTACTGGTGAAAGAATTTTTTAAATCGGATGAGTAGTTCCGAAGATTAGCTTCGACAGATCTTTATTTACAAACTTACAAATATATAAAGTGACAAACTTTACCTCTATATAATATTAGCATAGATTTATTTTAAACTGGAAATACTCGTATTTAGCTTGAGTCTATGATAAATATATAGCTAAATAGTTAACGTTCTGGACTTTATTAAAGCTGAAAGCCTTTATTACATTGAGCAACAAATTATAATCAGTTTGAAAAAACATGCGCTGCCCTAAGAGACTCGCTAACATTGAGTCCCTTAGGAAATTTCTCGAGTGAGTTCAATTTTTTCAAAAAACTACAGTGCGTAAATCCAGACATTCGTCGATAAACAAAAACTGAAAAATGCTAAAGGCGGCTATTGAATAGAATGTCTTTGCAATTACTATCGAGACTTCAAATAATATGTACACACAAGTTTTATTGATTACTTCTTAAGAAATAATTGCATTTTCATTTGTCCATACATTGATCAGTACGTATGGCCGCACGGCACGCTATGTAGATCGCCGAGACCAGTTCAGAAAGCGCGATGACTGTCAACTTTGGACTCGCCAGACTTAATATTCCGACTAGATCATTTGGCAGTACACATTAGGAGGTCGATGTGTGCGTGAGAGGCGCGGGGGGTCGGCGGTGAGGGGTCGATCGATGCCGGCGCCTTATCATTTGCGTGCGGGGCGCCCCCTCCCGCTCTGACACTCCGAGAGACTTGTTTGGGAGGCGTGCAAGTCACATGGCTTGGTTACGTAATGCGGTTTTTGGGTTATGATTCACTGGCGTGTGAGCCTTTTTTTTCAACTCTTGCCCAAAAATACTGTCATTTTATTGTTCCGCAGCGAAACTTAAATAGCTTTCCAAGCTTAAGATTTTTTAAAATTTTTGCTTTTACGAGTACCATCCCACTATAAAACGAAAAAAGTTTCTTTTGTAAATAGACCCATCATACTTATATAAGGTCCCAAGGTTCTATTTCCCGTAGGAATTTTGGGATAAAATTTAGCGTAAGCGTTATTCTGATATGTAAAAATACTGAATGGATTTTAATGAAACCTCACAATGAGGTTTCGTTAAAATCCATTCAGTATTTTTTGCGCGAAAGAAGACTATACTTACAAACTTTACTTTATAATATTAATATATTTACATAATAACCATAATAAAAACAGTTTGGATTTACCATGAGGTTGCGTTTTAAGTTTTCAACTAAATATTTTCTTAGAAAATACACCGATACAAATTACTTAAAAAGCAAAAGCTTATCTAAATACAAAATCTTATCCAAATCGTCCGACCCATTTCCTGGATACGCAATACACAATGTATACAAGAGTACATCTACTTAGATAGATAAGTTTTTTCAATGCCACTTCGTCCTTTTGTACAATGTTTTACCACGGGATTACTTTTTAATCTACATTAAAAAGAGGTTGTTCCAACTTACAACTCAATAATTTTATGTTACTTTTTGTGTAATTATAAGCTCCATTTAAAAAATATTGTCCTGCGCTGCTTTGGGAGGATTCTACTAGGTTTTTTTGGGCAGGGAGAATTATTCGAGCAGAGGAGCTGAGCACTGATGGTCGAAAAGCGTACTCTTAACATCCGTGCCGCAAGTTTCGGGCTCTGTTAGACATTTTTCTGCCACTCGATGGACCCGGCGCCCGCACGATGAATCCATCCAATGCTAAGATATTCGTCTCTCTTATATGTTTTAAGTTATTTAAATAAAAAAAACTGCTAGTGTTTTTACTTAAGTTTAGCACTATCTCAGTTAATTTTAGATCGCTTTTTGAAAGGATTTATTTTCAAAATGGTATAATTCAAATTCAATAATTATAAGTAGGCCGTTATACAAGTATATTAGAAACGTCAATTCTTTCAGTACGTAGTGACTCTATCACAAACTCGGAATTCTGCGAAGAAATAAAATTAATTTCAATCTAAAATTAGTAATTTTAACTAATTTCCTAATTGATTTGTGCATCAACAATAAACTGAATTGCATCAACTGTTGTTTTCATTATGAAATTATAAACTTAAATTTCTTATTACAAAAATTCAAAATCGTTTATTTCAAGTAGGCATTACAAGCACTTTTGAAACGTCTAATTGGACTATTTGTAGTGACTCTACCTCCGACTCGGAAGGCAGGCCCTGTTGAGAAGAGCCGGCAAGAAACTCAAAAGTTGCTCTTTATATAATGTTATCAATTTTACAATATTAAGCGTGTTGTTACATAAAGTTATTTATTTCACTTCCTGTGTGAAGTTAAAAGTCGATCCAATTGCCTTTGAACATCTTGGTCATTAAAGAATTACTGAATAGTAATAGTAATTGGAAGGCATTTTGTGACAGCACTCCTCCAATGAAGTAGCCTACATGCTAATTTTTGCCGCCAAAAAGCTTTATTAAACAAAAGCTTTACTAGCGAAACTTGAAGTATATCTCGTAAAACTATTAGTTACTGGCAAAGTGGAAGGAAAAAGACCACGTGGCAACCTCATGTGTTGGCCTGATCAGATCCGTACCACACTCGCCTTCACAGTCTACGATGCTCTCCGGGTAGCAGAAGAGAGATCAAAGAAGCGTCACATATCGAATACGATCAACGGCGGAGGTGGTCAGGATCCTCACAAATAATAAAATCGACTAGAGAAGGACTCTGTTTATAGACAATTAGCTATAGCCCGCGACTCCGTCAGCGTGGAATAAGTTATTACGGCAATCTAATTTTTCTAAACTTTCCTTTCATATTTATTAATATCTAATCATTTGCTTAAAAATACGTTTTAAGCTTCTAGCTTTAAAGATAAGATACTTTCATAGAATATTTTACCCAAACCCCTTTAAACCCCTTACAACCCTTTTTTACAATTAAAAAAAAATATATATACGGTCGAATTGAGAAACTCCTTTTTTTTTTGAAGTCGTTTAAAAATAGCCTATGTCAGGTTAGACTGTCTGTGTACCAAATTTCATTCATATCGGTTCAAAAGTTTTAACGTGAAAGCAAGACAGATAAACAGACAGATTTACCTTCGCTTTTATAATATTAGTTAGGATTAGGGTGCTTTTTCACTTGACATCAACTGAACCACCTGCTACATCCGTCAATTATAATAAAATCAAATGTTAGACATTTCAGATTTGAATTTGACCTCTTACCCACGGAGCTATTAGCTTCATCTCGCAACAAAAAGCAAAGATCAAGCAATAGATAAGAAATAAAAAAGTATGCCAAACTCCCCTGTTTCACCCCTTCTTAACACCTCCACCTTATTACCTTTAATGACCCCGTGCTTCCGGCGCGAGGCGCGGTAATTTGGGGGGAAACCGGAAGTTATTACGATCTCCGTTATTTTGGGAAGAGATATTAACCTTTGTTTTGTGATCATTTGTGTTTAGCTGTAAATGCGAACAGATTAGACGCCTTTAACAGTCAATTAAGATCGCTTTACCTAATCAAAATTTGCTTAGTTGATGCGATAACGTTTACTGATTGTCTCGTTATCTTGTAGTTAGTCTATGTAGCTATGATTACGAGATCCTGGCTTCGAAATTGTCCTCAAATTGTGGAATTCCAAGGCCGGAGTCGAGAAGTCAATGGTGTTAAACGCCCGTGTCTCGGAGAGCACGTTAAGCTATCAGTCCTGATTATAATCATCGATAGAGTGATCAACATTTTATTGTTATTAACGATAGCTATAAAATGGATAAAATGAATTATTTTCCTAAGCCAGCTATAAGCGTGGTGGGTCTAGGCTCCATGGATGGCTACTAAATGGCTGAAAGTTTTTATATAAGGGTGTATGTTTGTTACTCCTTCACGCCGCAAATACTAAATGGATTTTTTTTATAGACTACAAGTTGGCACTTGACTGCTATCACACCTGATGTTAAATGATGATGCAGTCTAAGATGGAAGCGGGCTAACTTGTTAGGAGTGGGACGAAAATCCACACTCCTTTCAGTTTCTACACGACATCGTACCGGAACGCTAAATCGCTTGGCGATACGTCTTTGTCGGTGGTAATTAGCCACGGCGAAAGCCTCCCACCAGCCAGACCAAGACAAATTAAGAAAAATCTCAATTTGCCCCGACGGGAATCGAACCCAGAACCTCCGTCTTATAAATCCACCGCGCATACCACTGCGCCACGGAGGTCGTCAAACGACGATTTGACTGTTAGAACAAATATAGACTGTATCCTGGATTAATACTAAGATCTAGGACTTGATAATTTTACTCTATCTTGAAAGTATAATTATTATTATTATTTCTGTGCGATAGAATAAATTCCTTATTCGCACAGCTACTCTCTAAATATTATTAGTATAAAGTCCTTGATCATGTCTGTCTGTTCACAATAAACTCAAAAGCAACAGAATATTCACAAAGTTTCCAAAGATAGATTACGGAGGAAGGTTTTAGGATATAATTTGTCCTGTATTTTTACGAATTGGCTTAAAAGTGACGATCATTGCTGAAAATGTCGGAAAATATCAAGCCTAAAAGATTTCATCCGCCGAACCGTTTTGAGATATAACCACACAACGTATGGTAGGATTGTTCCCCTGTGTCGGGACTATACAAAATGTATGATGGTATATATCTTTTACGCGAGGTCACTTCTATCTTTCGTATGTTGCTGGCAAGTCACTTTAGGTACAAGTATCTCTGAGGCGTCTGTTACTCTGATATTAAACATGAAAACTCTTGATAATGTTTCTAGGTCACAGTAAAGTACAATTCCGCAATGAGCCTGCACAGCGTGCGTAATTTCCGCGTTTCGGGCAAACGTAAAGATTTATCCGCCGCCGTAATCGTAAATTACACCGCATTGCAAAAATGGGTGGATGCAAGCACTTGCGGGACGTCGCTGCATATTTTTCAGCGCTGGATATAATTTAGGAGCCCCCAGTAGCGCAAGTCTAAATTGGGCTTTTAGGTAAATTGAACTTGGGGTTTTTAAGGGAGAATGGCTAGTTTTATTGCGAACAATAAATGGTTGAATTATTATGCTATTATGTGCTAAGAACTGGAAGCTTTCAGCAGCAATGGTACTAAAATCTCTAGTCATGATTTAATCTGAACTCGGAGTAACCTCAGGTGACATTGACTCAGTCAAAGTATTATCACCGAAACTATAATTGTATTGTCGTTTGATACTATGAGGCCCTGGTCATCAAAAATTTTTTGAAAATCTTATCCAAACAACTGATCCATGTGTCCGGTGACAACTTGCTCGTGCTTATTTAACCGACGTAAAAATCGAGGAGGTTCTCAATTCGACGTATATATATATTTTTTTTATGTATGTTCACGCATAACTTTTTACAGAGTGGTCCGATTTTGATAATTCTTTTTTTATTAGAAAGGGCATACTTCCAAGGTGGTCCCATTGTTATCATGTTAGGATCTGATGATGATATCCTGGGGAAATTGAAGGAACTCTTCAAATTTGGAGGCACGCTTACAGCGATTTCGGTTTTTATCTCGGTATCGGTAGCTTTTTGGCAGTGCTGTATGATATACTATGACAGTATAGTACGTGTACGTTATGTGGCGATAAATCACTAAAAAGTAAGAATTAAAATTTTTTAACAATAAATAGACTCAAAACGCACTAAAAAGTAAAAAATAACCGTGTCATTTAGTTTCTTAAATTTACTTAATCATTTCTATGAAGTCGGTGCCAGCCAACCGACTTCATAGAAATGCTTTGGTTATTTTTTACTTGTTAGTGCGTTTTGAGTCGGTTCTATTTTTTATTATTTGGCCCTTAAAATAGGCCTTGCTATTTAAAGAAAAATAGCGCCAGTGTGTTGGGTACCTTGCCTTTGCGTAAACAATTAAATGGCTTATAGTTTTTGTTAATATCGTCTTCTTTTATTTTAAATTTTTATTTGTTTTAACTATAAAATATATAAATATATGATCAGACACTTCAATAAAAAGAAAATAGTGTATCATCCGATCACGGCGCTTAGGGTTCAATTCTCAGGAAATAATAATAGTTATGTGCCTTCATGCATACTTCGAATAAATGAATAGATATATTGAGCAATATTCTATTTTATTACCGTTGTTCTTTGGTTAGCTAGTGTGGCTTCAATCACGAGGGTCCGAGTTCAAATTCTATGTCGAGTTGTAGAATAATTCTGAGTTTCTTGTAAGAAATTTCAATTTGATGGTGTTATACGAAATGTCTAAGATCGTTAATGAATTAAACATTAGCACCTTAAGCCCGCCAATCCGGATTGGAGCAGCGTGGTGGGCGTTCGTTACGATGATGAAAGCACTATTTTCCTCGTAGGAGAAGTCACAGGCATCGCTAGTTCAGTGCAATGTAACAGTTATCACATTACTGTCATAGTTTGAGCGTATGCATAACGCGTCGTATTTGTCATAAAACCATCGCGCGGAAGTTACGGGTACAGAGTTTTACGACACTTTTTGAGTTGACGTGGAGAATGATATGGAAAAACTTGTTTATTGTGCACCACATGCACACTCGCCGAACAGTGATCATATTATGTAAATAAATGGGCGACCGTGTCAGTGTTTTGTTTTTAACTGTTATTCTAGTAGTTCACGACGAGCTGCGTCATACAGTTGGTAATGCGTTTACAACAGAAAGTTCTTGAGTTCTATTACAAGTTAGCCCTTGACAAAAATCACACCTGATGATAAGTGAATATGTAATCTAAGATGAAAGCCACGCCCAGTTTCGATTGATACACGTCATCGTATATTTTGAACGCTAAATCGCTTGGCACGTCTGTGCCGGTAGGGTAATTAGCCACCCACCAGTCAGATTTGGATATATTTAGAAAATCGTAATTGGCCCAACCGGTAATAGAACCTAGGAAGTAGTTTAGACTAAAAATTGTAATAGTTAATCTTAATGGCTTTGGAGCACAACGCCCTGGATTTTGTTTGCAGTTCAAGCACTTTAAACCAGCATTTCATGCTCGAAAGCCACTAAAATCATTTATTTATTTACAATTTTTTTTTTAAATTTTTAACAATGTCATACAAAAACATATAAAAACACTACTAAAAATTTATAAAAAAAAATTTGCTTCTCCACATGCAGGGCCTTTGAGGGCCCAAGCAACCAGTGGTCAGGACTCCAGAGTGAGAAACATCCTCACAATACGCGCATTCTCAAGAATCACCACCTTCTGTAGCCAACCCTTGATCCAACAGTCAAGCGAAAGCTTCTTAAGATGTTGGTCGAAGCTTTTCGCAATAAGACCAAAGACTGACGACTAGAGGAACAATAATCGTCGACTCAACATTCCACATGGCGGTAATCTCATGAGCAAGATCCAAGTATTTTGATACTTTTTCCTTTCCTCCAACGCCACTAAGGCAATAAGTTTACATTACCATCCATTAATCCATTACAATTACAATTAATTCTTATAAGCGTTTTTATTATTGAAGTGAAACTTCTTTATCGGGGTTGGAAAAAAATTTAGTGTAACATTTTTTCGTTACGCGTCACATTTTTCCGTTACGCGCCATCTTTGACTTATGGAAGTGACGTGATAAATATATATATATGTTATATTGATGTGATCAGCAAAATCAGAGGGTTTATTTTAATTCTAATTCCAGTTAATTTCTAAAAAAAGTAAGTAATTACATCTCTTTTTCTAATACTTAGGTGTAATTATTGTATTTATTTTTCCACGTTATTTAAAATTAACCTCAGTTTTTGATTGTATTTTTCAATACACTAACACGTGGGTGTAATTATGGTATCAATTTTTTCTTATACTTGAATGTTGATAAGTTAGTTAGTTAGTTTCACTTCTTACGAGTGTACGCTAATACACGCACACATTTTTCACTACGAGATAGACCTTAACTGCCCGTCACATCACTATCAACAGTCTACCAGTAACATCAATAAGGAGAATTCCTGTACATGCGTACATTAAAACCTATTCAAGCCACTTCAGTAACCTGCACGCCATTACTTCCGCCCCATGATAAGATAAGGCCGCTTTCGTGATTTATTCACTGGGTTGATTTTATAAGTTATGTTCCCTTATCGAGCCATAACCTAGATGCATAAGCGGCAGCGATTACAACCTCGTGGCCTGCTCTCTGCGCAGTGTTTTATAAAAGCGAAGATTTTAGTCGAAAATGATTTCTCAGTCCTGGGTTCGATTCCCGGCTGAGTCGACTAAGCTTTTCCAAATTTGTCCAGGCCTAGTTGGCTCTTAGACTGCAAGTGCTAACTTGTAATGAATAAAAAATATATAAAAACAAAATTAATCTCGTACAATAAAAATGTATAAAATATTATTCAAGCAAAATCGGTCTTGCAAAAACCGATGAGCGTACAGACTTTGAGACAGTTCTAATAACTGGCTCAAAACCTTTATCTCATATAGTTTAGGCCAAGGTCTTGCTCGTATGATGCGCTTGCCAAAGACATGTAATTGACATATTGTGTCCTTGCGCATTGACGTGGCAACCACGTAATGACTACTAAACATAGATTAAAGACTACTAGATGGAGTCATAACGCGGCTGCAGGTTCAAGAGCGCGACAGACTTATTTCATTCGGCCTTTATTAGAAAAATTATTTTTTGTCCCTTTCAGCGTGTTTGTTTTTATTGTTTGTCAAGAGTGGAGTTTGTGACAAACAAAGGACACATCTGAGCAATTATTAGCTTTTTTATTAAATTTACTGATAAATAATATAACTTTGCGGTTACGATATTAAATTAAACGTTATTGTCCTATGCTGGGTTGCAGTATTTTCGGCTGCAAAAGCCGCAGCAAACGGAAAATCGAAGAAATTACGTTTCATACGTAAGCAGGCATAAACTTCATTGATTGATGATTTAAAGCTTGGATATGTTATTTTTTAGCAAATTTCATGTATTATGCGTTTACTAAACTATCTTATATAAAGTAATATTTCGTATTTTACGATATTTTAAAACGTAACGTTTCATGATGTACTTTAAATGTTGACATGTCTTGTCAATAAGGCTGTCTTGCTGGTTCACGAGTGGACACGCTATGGGCTCCATCTAGTTGTCTTTAATCTATGCTACTAAAGTCTTACTGAATCATACTCGAATCATTCATATGTCATGTAATCATTATCATTTACCAAAATAACCCTGGGTGTGACCAGCGAAAACATACCTGTGTATTGCACTTGGGTTTTGAAATAATATTCACCAATATATTGTTTATTATTTTTTATTACTTGGTAGTAATAAAAAATAAGTTCCGTTACGGAAAAGCAGAACGTAATGAGAAAAGACGCGGCCAGAAAAACTCGAAACATACTCTTTTAAATTATTAATCACAACACCACTCAATTAAACAATAAACATTTCAATTAAACATGTCTACGTTGCAAAAATTAAATGAACACCACTCGCGAGAATTTGGACATGTCAATTTTATAACGTCTGATGGTCGAAAGGGAATGTAGACCAGTGCAGATAGTTTTAAAAATACACATTGCAAAATGAAGAAAATATCATAAAAATTAAAGGAAAAATAAATTACGGGCGATCTGAAGTCGGGAAGGAGAGAGAGCCTTGGGATGAAACCCATTGCCAAAGGTCCTCACCTTAGGGGTAAAAAACGGATTTTCTCGATTTCCAGCCCATGTTTTCCTTTGCCAGAAATCGAGAAAATCCGTTTTTTGCCCCTAAGGTGAGGACCTTTGGCAATGGGTTTCATCCTACTGCGATTTTTTTTGGTTTCAAAAATTATCGGCACTGGCCTAATAATTGAATCGAATGATATAATAATCAATAATGTATCGTATGATTGTAGACAATACATTTATAGTATCAAATTGTAATCTAAAATACTAACATGTGATAGCTTAACATATTCTATAACGGGGAATTAAATTAAACATTAGATAAAAATGACTATGAGTGATTTCCATAAACCGCCACTACATACTTCAAGCTGTGCGTGAGGCCATTGAAATTTAGAAATGCAGCAATTTTAATCGAGAAGATGGATTTAGAGTCTGTCTAAATCCATCATGAACTTAAGCCTTTACACCATTAAAGTGCCTTATTTTCACAATTAAAGTGAGTGGATTGGTTGTAGACCTATACAAATCAAAAGAGCGCCGCACAAAAACCCAACAGCAAAACCCATGTTGTTAGTGTGGTTTGCCGGAGAAGTTAAAACCCTTGGCTGTATGAATTTCACGTCTAGCAGCAATCTTCAGTCCAGTCATGATCAATATCTTCCTTTTATCGTGCTAATTAGCCGTTCAAATAAATCATCATGTTAAACAAATTCAAAAATACCCTAAACCGACGTACTTGTATAAATGGTTTAAGAATATGCAAGGCTTGTGGCAAGTGAAAGGACGTGAGACAGAGTGCTGCCTATCCCTGGGATGCCAATCCTTGTGCCATGGGAGTGAGGCGTGATACATGTATGTATGTTAAAAAACCACGAAATAAGTTAAATATCATCTGCAAAAATATAGTATGTCCGAAGCAAAAAAAAAACACCGACTTACGTACTTGCGCCTATAGAATTTTTAAAACAGTGTTCAAAAAAAATTTTCAACGAAAAATAGAACCGACTCAAAACGCACAAAAAAGTAAAGTAAATAACTGTGTCATTTAGTTGCTTTAATTTATTTAAGCATATCTATGAAGTCGCCGTGCCTCCAAAATTTGAAGAGTTCCTTCAATTTCCCTTAGAATATCATCATCAGATCCTAATATAATGACAATGAGACCACCTTGGAAGTATGCCCTTTCTAACAAAAAAAGAATTATCAAAATCGGACAACTCTGTAAAAAGTTATGCGTGGTCATACATGAATAAAATACGTGTCGAATTGAGAACGTCCTCCCTTTTTTTTTCGTCGATTAAAAAGATACCGAGCCCAGTTCCATTGCCTACAAATTAGTCCATTTTAATAAACTGGCTCAAAATTCTTATCCCGTATAGCTAAGGCCAAGGTCTATTTCGCCTGGTGAGCTTGCCAAAGACGTGTTATTGACACACGTCCTTGAGCATTGATCCCTCACGTACAGCTAACTACTGACTCTGATCAATTTGCCAAACATTGTACATGCCAAACTAATGCCAACTAATAACACATTATACGATTTAAATGACAAAGTCAATGTCAAATAGCATATTACTGTCATGGGTTTCTAATCAAGTTTATGTTTGAAATTGTTTACATACCGACAGAAAAAATAAACTATTACTAAGACTCCACTGTCTTCCTGTCATCAGGCTGTACCTCACATAGATTAAAGACAACTAGATAGAGCCCATAGCGTGTCCACTCGTGAGACAGCAAGACAGCCTTATTGACATGACATGTCAACATTTAAAGTACATCAAAAAAGGTTATGTTTTAAAATATCGTAAAATACGAAATATTACTTTATATAAGATAGTTTAGTAAACGCATAATACATGAAATTTGCTAAAAAATAACATATCTAAGCTTTAAATCATCAATCAATGAAGTTTATGCCTACTTACGTATGAAACGTAATTCCTTCGATTATCTGTTCGCTGCGACTATTGTAGCCGAAAATATTACAGCCCACCATAGCACGATAACGTTTAAATTAATATCGTAACCGCAAAGATATATTATTTATCAGCAAACTTAATAAAAAGCTAATAATTGCTCAGATATGTCCCTTGTTTGTCACAAACTCCACTCTTGACAAACAATAAAAACGAACACGCTGAAAGGGACAAAAGGGACAAAGTGTCACTTTCTAATAAAGGCCGAATGAAATAAGTCTGTCACGCTCTTGAACCTACAGCCGCGTTATGACTCCATCTAGTAGTCTTTAATCTGTACCTCAGGAACCGTGATTGATAAGCTGTTGAAATATTCACAAATGATGTATCAAAATAAAAAAATATTTAATCTCCGCTTCCCATACAATAAACGCTATTTTTGCCATTTTTTTTAAGAAAACACGTACTGCAATCCTTACTAGTATTATAAAGGCAAAAGTTTGAATACAAAAATAAAATTATATAAATGGATTTTGATGAAACTTTACAACAATATAGCTTACATATCAAAATAGAGACGAATATCTTAGCATTCCATGGATTCACCGTGCGGGTGGCTGAGAGAAAAACTCCGAACAGAGCCCGAGACTTGTGACACAGTTGTAGGTTTAAAAGAGTACTCTTAGTGACGCGCGTCAACACTCACCTCCTCTGTTCAGGTTATTCTGCCTGCCCTGCCCAGCCAAATTCGGAAGGACCCTACTAGAACAGCTTTGGACACTCGTTTCAATATGGAGCTTATTGCACTTTCCAAGGTCTTTTGGCAGGTTATATAGAGACTTCGCTGGTATACCTCTCGTATACCTCTTCTACCGCGTATAAACTAACCACCTAGCCATTTTTAGTTAGTTCATATAGGTTACATTTTATTCTGAAAATAAAAAATACACAGGTGATACCACAGGTGTCTTTTAATGTAGTTATGTTACCTTGGTGAGCAAGTCCGAGTTGCACTTGCACGGTTGTAGTAATGATTTCAAAAGTAACTAGAATATTTAAAAAACATGATACAAATTGTAAAATTTACAAGTTAAATTTCAAAATTCGAGCTTAGAAATTACCTAAACTATTACAGCTATAGTAGCGAACGTAAGTTAATTTTGGAAATTGAGCCAAACTGCGAATCGAATCTAGGACCCGACCCAGCTATAAAACGTCAGATTGGTCATCAAAACTTTTACAATCACAAAATTAGTGCAATACACACACAAGGCCGTATAAATTTAAAACTAAAATGAATATAAAACTGAGGACCAACTATCGTATAACGGATTCGTAAACTTCTTTAATACTGAAATAGAGAAACGACTAAAGCCACGTTCATCATTGTCATTTACTGCTGTATTTCCGTACAACTATAATATGGGACTATTATAGAGGGTGAATCAACAAAAATCTCAAAGGCCGGCAAAGGACAATCATTATCAGCTTATCCCACTACAGGGCCAGGCCTCCCTCCTTATAGAAGAGGGGATATGGAGCGTATACCCACCACGCTGCTCCAAAGGGCAATGGGTAACCGTAATTACTTAACCTAGGTGACCTATATGCTCTTTTTTCGCCATTTAAATGATAAAAAAATACGATAATCATCATTCTTATTCATGTATAAAACATAGGCCCCAGGGCTTACCTAGTTTAGGGACCAAGGATTCTTTTTCTTCAAGTCCACTGTAGGACATAGGGAGCTTCTAATCACGATATATCTGAGCCGTTTGCATCTGGTAGAGATCCTTAATCTTAAGGGCCAGCCATACTATGCTGTTCGCGCTGCTCGTCGCTTTGCTCTTCCGTTGCCGTCTCTGCCCAAACTGCTCAACTTGTCTGATTAATCGGGTGCATCCCAGTAGTACCCCATACCGTAGTTCTATAGAACTGTTGGGATATTTTCCGAGCTGTCAAATTATATCCCAATAGTTCTATATAATACTGTAGTTTTTGCTCTTGACTTTACTTATAGCATAGAAGTTATAAAGTTTATATTACTTTGATTGATATTTCATTTCGTATTTAACAAAAAAATGTCCCTTGCGACAAAAGCTAAGTTGTTAAAACCAAGTACCTAGTCGTGTCTAAAAAAATATTCTCATATTTTAGAAGTTACAGTGGGGGGCACATTTTACCACTTTGGAAGTATCTTTCGCGCAAACTATTCTGCTTAAAAAAATATATTAAAAACCTCAATACCATTTTAAAAACGTTTTTTGCAATTTAAGCAAAGCTGTATTCGATATAGTATGTTTATAGATATTCTCAAATTTAAGTGGACATTTATTATTGCAATCAAAAAAGATTCCATATTATACTTATAAAAACTATAGATATTTTATATGTAACGTATAAACAAGATGTTGATATCGACATTTCTTTAATTTTGTCCCATTAGTTCTATATAGAACTAATGGGACACTAAGCACTAATATGGTGTATAAACAGTTCTATAGAACTAAAATTAGGGGGTACTACTGGGATGCACCCGATTAATCGCGACGCTCCATATTTGTCATTTACCGGTCCTTTGACTCGTGCTCAAAATCCGATGGAATAGGGAACGATGGGCATGATGACGTCTATGCCTTTCCTGGCTACTTCCCATGATGCTCGTCGTGTTTGAAGCAGGTACATTAAGCGTAAGATCTAATCTTAACATGGGCAGGGTACATATAGGGATGACCCTCTGATAGTGGAAATAGAAAGAATTATAAAATAATAAATCACTTAATTTTTTTATTCATGGCACATTGAAAAAAGTTCATAAGAAATAAAAAAAAATACATTGAAAATAAAAGTTAACTTGTCGATTTATAAGAAAAAATAATTCAATCATTTGTCATCTTGAGACATTGGTTTGGAGAAAGAAGTGAGATTATATCAATAAAAAATATGTCACGTTCCAGCTATGTGTTTGGCTCAAAATATGTCGATATAGTGCTTTAGTGAAAGTACTGAGCAACGCAAATAGTTTACTTAAATAAGTTTTAGGGTCTTCACATATCTTACAGAATCTAGTTGACTTAAATCACTACAGATTGATTTAATTATTGTAATAAATATGAATTAATAATATTATCTTGTAACGGAAGCCCGTAGATTCATCCACTTAAGCACCCTTTCCGGAAAAAAATGAGGTACAAATTAACGTATACCACTCCTCGTGAGCTTGGCAAAAATATAAAAAAATATTTTTTACAATGCGACTGGTAGTATCAGAGATTAGTTTAAACAAGCAAACTCTTTCGCTTTGTAAGAGATCTCTCTCTCTTTTTCTCTTATCAAGTTCAATAGGTATTTTTTTACCACTCTTCCCTCGATTGCATGCGGGCACTAAGGTTTCCAGCATCCTGCTTGTTAATCGTAGCTTATTTGAGGCTTAAATTGTGACAATTATAATAGGGACAATTATAAAACTAGAATAAACCTATAACGTGCAATGAAAATAAAAGTGAAACCCGACAAAAATATACAAAGTTAAACGCACTTTAATTTGAAGTAGGAATCTTCCGTTCCATTTACTTGCTTTAATTTACTTAAGCGTGTTTGTGGGTTCTAGGTAACGTTATGCTTAAGTAAATTAAAGCAACTAAATGACACAATTATTATTTACTTTTTAGTGATTTATCGCCACGTAACGTACTTGTACTATACTGTCATAGTAAAAACTGAAATCGCTCTAAGCGTGCCTCCAAAATTCGAAGAGTTCCTTTAATTTCCCCAGGATATCATCATCAGATCCTAACATGGTGACAATGGGACCACCTTGGAAGTATGCCCTTTCTAATAAAAAAAGAATTATCAAAATCGGACAACTCTTTCGTGGTCATACATAAAAAAAAAATATATCTCACAAAATGACAATTTATACTAAGCTGTTATGGCATTACTTAAGTATGACATCGCGCTATTGTAAGGCCGTCTCTGTCTGACTCTTAATATTTAAATTCCTGTAATTTTTTTTAAATATTTGATCTATTTCATTGGTTTTTCACAATTTAATTTTTTATTAAATCAACTTGTAACAAAGCTATTAAAGATCTAGTATTTTGATTTCAGTCATCTACCCAATAATCGAATCTGATATTCTTAGTAAAATTCTTGGCTACTATTAGATGTGAAACGATCTTAGGCCCCGTAAAACGATTTAGACAAGCCCCTGACCGAGAGGTCACCTCTTTGACATTGGTTTTTTGCGTCAACTCGATACGATTTTACGAGAAGCCTGGCAAAAAGCAATCTTCTATATTTTGTACTGGAAATGAGAATTGTTTACACAAAAACAGTTTTTATTGCTCCATATGCAGTACCAATGTGTAGTTTATTGCTACGAGTATGTTTAACTAGTTTCTACAATTATTGCAATATGTGTTTAATTAACAAACGACAAGAGTCTGGCAACTGTTTTGTCTTCGACAAACAATTATTTAAATATGACCTCAATAGTTGTACGATTTTTACATTAACTAAAAGTAATGGGGATAATTCAAAGTCAATAACTCAATAAACTCATTTCGACTTTGACGTTGTTTTTGACACAACTTGAGGCTCTACTCCAAAAAAATCGGAGGAGGTTCTCAATTCGACAAGTATATATTTTTTTTTATGTATGACCACGCATAATTTTTTACAGAGTTATCCGATTTTGATAATTCTTTTTTTAATAGTAAGGGCACACTTCCAAAATGGTTCCTTGCCATCGTGCTAGGATCTGATGATGATATCCTGGGAAAATCGAAGGAACTGAGCATATCTAGGAGTCGGTGCCAGCCAAGGTTTCTACTTTAAGTACGTTACCTAGAACCCACAAACTGCTTTACTAGGTTAAATCAATGTTCCTTAAACTTGCGCTGGCACCGAGTTCATAGATATGCTTAAGTAAATTAAAGCAACTAAATGACATGATTTTTACTTTTTAGTGCGTTTTGAGTCGGTTCTATTTTTTGGTAAAATTTTTTATGTAAGATACAACTTTGTACTTTAATGTTGGGAAAATAAAGTTAAATTTGCTAGTTAGTTTCCAGTCTGAGTTCTTTATTTACCACATGTTTATCCTTGACTGCAATAACACCTGGTGGGAAGTGATGACGAAATCTATGGTGGAATCGGGCTAACTTACCAGAACTCTAAATCGCTTCGCGGTTGGTCTTTGTGGGCAGAGTGGAAACAAGCCATGGCCGAGACCTTCCACCAGCTAAACCCAGACCAGTCCAGAGAATTTCGCGAATTGAACCCGGGGCCTCCTGGTCTTAAAAATCCACCGTGCCTACCACTCAGCTTTGGAGGCCGTCAAAAAGCCTAACACACTCTTTTGCGTCAAGTCAATAAGTGCTTGCAAGTGTTGTGCTCTACTTTCCACCTAGAAGTAGAGCACAATAATATTATTATATCATCCACTAGTAATAACTTTCGAAAGTGACAATTTAAATTGGCTTTAAATTTAATGAATGTGAACTTATTTGTGCCGTATGAAGTCATTATAAGTTGTTTAATTTAATGCGGTGTTTAAAGGTTACTTTGTGGCATTGGTGACCTTATTCTGTTTTTGAGAGACTTTTCTGGCTTTCAAACTCAAATTCGTTTATTTCAAGTAGACTGTATTACAAGCACTTTGGCAACGTCAAGTCTGTCAGGACGAAGTGACTATACCACTGGTTCTGGAGTAAACGAGGATGTGGGTCACCTTTTTTAATGCGTTGCCTATTGTCTTTAAGATATCCCCTGTACCCCTATTGCTAGATTGTATGTGCCTTTATTTTAAACAAAAACGCGCCAGCTATAGAAGCGCTGTATTTTAGTTCTGTAATAACAATCTAATCTTTCGAATATTTTGAAAGTAGAATAATTGCTATAGAATTTTTAAAAACTAACGTATTTTATAAACCACCAGGATAAGTGCAATATTACCTGCTCGTATATTTGGATGTAATTTTATTTCTATAATTTGTATAAAAAGTGTAACAACAGAAATAATAAATGGAGAAGGAAACAGTGTCTCCAGAAAGAAATGTTTAGAACAAAAGAAAGTCAGTGTAAAGAAACAACAATAACTTCAATAATACTTTACAACGTCGCTGTAAAACCTGTAAAGGCTAAAGCAGTCTACGCGGCTACGAGTTACAATGCGAATGTTCGTAGCGGCGTAGCACTGCCGTAGCGCTGTCGTAGCAGCGTCGTAGCCGATTTGTTTGGCGGCCATTAAAGTCACAATAACACTGCGCTATTGCATGGCTCGGCTAAATGTGTCTTGTGCTGTAGGGCTGCCAGTAACGCACAAACTGTAGTATTTTCCATAGTAGCTTCGTCCGCGTATATCTCGTTATTTTTTTATCAGCCAGTGACTGTAATTACTCCTGTCGGTAAGTGATGATGATTATGGTTATCTATGTTGAAACTGGGCTAACCTGTTAGGAGTAAGATAAAATCCATTGGCAACCGCACACATACCAATGATGATTGATGATAATTTCCATATCCAGGTTTTGACGACCTCCGTGGCGCAGTGGTATGCGCGGTGGATTTATAAGACGGAGGTCCTGGGTTCGATTGAGATTTTTCTTAATTTGTCTTGGTCTGGCTGGTTGGAGGCTTTCGCCGTAGCTAGTTACCACCCTACCGACAAAGACGTATCGCCAAGCGACTTAGCGTTTCGGTACGATGTCGTGTAGAAACTGGATGGGGTCTGGATTTTCGTCCCACTCCTAACACGTTAGCCCGCTTCCATCTTAGACTGTATCATCACTTAACGTCAGGTGTGATAGCAGTCAAGGGCCAACTTGTAGTCGATAAAAAAAAATATCCAGGTGCTGAAAACTTACTTTGTTTTTCTTTTTGCTTACAGAAACACTCCTACGCAAAGATTTTCTGCTGTTAAATAAGGTAAATATATTTGCTAAGCTAATTTTGGTTTAATATTAGCTGAGATACCTTTGGATTACATTCTTGTACTAAAAGATGAGCTTAAAGTTTTAAGCGAAATCTTTTTTTATTAATTTCAATTTTGTCCTTGACTGCATTCACACCTGATGGTAAGTGTTGATGTAAACTAAGATGGAAACGGACTAGCTTGTGTATAGGATGAAATCCTCACCCCTTTCGGTTTCAACACGATATCGTACCGGAACGCTAAATTGCTTGGCGATACGGCGTTTGTCGGGCGACCAATCAACCCAACCAGCCGGGCATCGAACCCAAGACTTCCGTCTTATAAATCCACCGTGCATAACACTGCGCCACTGAGGCTGTCTTGTAAAAAATTAAGCGAAATACAGCTTTTCAAGGAACAGCTGATCTATCTGACGTTAAGTGATAGACCAGCCTATCGCTTGTAATAGACTAACATTTCACAGTGCATACTACGAGTATCTAAATATACTAGGGTTATATATATATAACAAACATCCCTAAAGACTATGTATTCAAAGTGAATAAATATTATGACCTTACTAATGAACTAACCAAAAATGGCTATGTGTTTAGTTTATACGCGGTAGAAGTGGGCGCGAGGGGTATACCAGCGAAGTATCTCTATAACCTGCTAAAAGACCTTGGCCTTACTAGAAGTGCAGTAAGCTCCATATTGGAACGAGTGTCCAAAGCTGCTCTAGTAGGGTCCTTCCGTATTTGGCTGGGCAGGGAACTTAAACAGGCAACTTAAACAGAGGAGGTGAGTGTTGACGCGCGCCACTAAGAGTACCCTTAAACCTACACCCGTGTCACAAGTCTCAGGCTCTGTTCGGAGATTATCTCTCAGCCACGCGATTGACCCGGCACCCGCACGGTGAATCCATGGAATATTAAGATATTTGTCTCTCTCTCCCGTGATTTTACCCGCGTATGTCCCGTTCCTGTTAAACAATCGGGATAAAAAGTTGCTTTTGTGTTATTCTGATATATAAGCCGTATTATTGTGAAGTTTCATCAAAATCCATTAAATAGTTTTTGTGTGAAAGTGTAACAAACATCCATTCATACATACAAACTCTCGTGTTTACAATATTAGTAAGGATTTTTCAATACCTTCTTTATAAAAATTACTATATAAAAACACTCCTTCATCATTAGCATCAATAATTAAGAAATTAGAGACGATAAATTATAATAATAAATAATAAATAAATATTATAGGACAATTACACACATATATTGCCCCAAAGTAAGCTTAGGTAGCTTGTGTTATGGGTACTATGATAACTGATGAATATTTTTTATATATACTATACATAAATACTTATAATATATAGATACACCCAGACAATGGAAAACATCCATGCTCATCACACAAATATTTTTTAGATGTGGGAATCGAACCCACGGCCTTGGACACAGAAGCAGGGTCCCCACTGCGCCACTCGGTCGTCAATTGTCCCTTATATATTGAAATAGTACCTCAGAAAACACGTGTAGGGACCATACACACTTTTTCAGCTTATTTCTATACAAAACAACGATTTTATATAGAGACGCATACGCACCCTTTCAGTTTTCCGCGTCTATCGAGCTTTTGCGGCAAAAAGTATAAAATGAGTTGAATTTTTGTTGGTAGGAAGTTGAAAATTAAAAGTTGAATGCAGCTGAATAAGTGTAAGTAGCCCCTCAGCCATAATTGCTGCACAAACCATAAGCAAACCGATACGACGGGAAAGAGATCAACTCTTTTCCGTCGTATCGGTTTGCTGTGCTAAGTGCAAGACAGTGCCCTTATGTACTTTAGTTTATAGATGGTTGATATCTATTTTATTTCGGGAATGTCGATGTTACATATCACCTCTACATCATAGATTTTAATTTAGAAATATGGTGAGGCCCGTGGCATAGCGGACGCAAAGGTCAAACCTGTTGGATCTTTTGTACTTTAATTATAATTTAACAATGCGTTTCTTTAATATAACTTCTTTAGTTTATACTAACAGACGCCCGTGACCAAAATACGTGATCATTTTTTAAAGAAAACAATGACTATTGCAAGTTTACCTTAAAAGATAGATATTATGATATCACAGACTTTTTTGTAGCCCTAAATTCCTAATAAAGAGGAACATTCCTTCAATACATTGTTTTGTTATATCTAAAATAGATAAAACAGTGTTTTTTGTAAAAGTTTTTGATTAAATACATTATTTTTCCGATTCCTCCAAAATTTATCGTCATGTTACAAGAAAACGTCGATTTCTAAAAATTATACCTGCATTGTAAACATTCTGTATATATTATGATTGTCAGGCTCATTTAAGTATTACATTCGCCTGGTTCAAGTAAAACCACGAGATACAACTAGTTAGTTCTACAAAAAAAAGTTTCGGAGATGCACAAAAGTTTGAACAGTAATCACGATACAATTTTGACATAAACTTTAAGAATAAACCTGACACTTAATGTCGGCTTTGATATAGTAAGTCAATTTGCATTTTTATACCGTTACGTTCCTTTCCAAATAAACTGTACTTACTCTTGTTATTTATGGTTGCAGCATCCAAAATCTGATGCCAAAATGGCTTAGCGGCGATAAATAAGTTAAATGGAACCCCGCGATAGATGTTAATTTGAGAAAAATCTAAATTGTTCCAGAATAATTGCTATTCTAAAACATTCAACAGCTGTTGACTTATGGTGTTTGGTAAAGACGAAAGCAAAGTGTTGAATTATTGCAATACAATACTGTATTCATACTATATTCATATGCAATACGGTATAGTGGTAAAGTATAGTACCTTTATAAATGTAGTATAAACTTGTACACAATATTTCAGTAATTTTTAACCCCCAACGTGTAAAAATTTTAACGTGTTTAACGCGTCTGTCTGTAATTTTGTAACTTCTAAACTAACAGACGGATTATGATATTATTTTACTGATTTCGATTGATATTAGAATATATAATCCATATAATTCTTTATACGAAAAAAAATTTAATACGTGGTTAATGGTGCTGGTTCACGTATAAGTAATATGTGTATCTTTTATATTTGTAAGTAATATTGTTCGTGTACTGTTTGTTGACCCGAATATTAAAAAATAAAATAAAAAAAAAAACAATCTAAAAGTAACATATTTTTTTTATTAAGATGGAAAGTATTATAAACAATTTCGTTATAATAAATATATACGAGTATGCTCATGACCGTCGGAGGTTTCCAAAATCCTTACTAACATTATAATGTTTGTATGTATGTGTGGATAAATGCTTGTTACTCTCTGACTCAAAAAGGTCTGAACAGATTTTGATGAAACTTCACAATAATATAGCTTAGATATCAGAATAACACATAGGCTACATTTTATCCCGAAATTCTTACGAGAATTAAAACTACGGGGGTAAAACCTTGGGCGCCCTCTAGTTATAGATATGTTCATGACTGTTAGAGGTTTCAAAATTTTAATTAATAACTTTGTTAAGAATACAATCTACAAATATTAGTAATAATAGTAATAAAAACTCTTTATTACATCAAAAATATGGATATAAAAATGAGAACATAAAAGGTATAAACAATAATGCATCGGTGTAACCTTATTATTAAAAGCAATCTCTTCCAGGCAACCGACGTACGAATAGAGAATAGCGAATACATAGGTGGTTGGTGCACAAATGACAATTTCATAAAAACAAACATATTTATACATAAATATGAATATAATATACATAAATAAACTAAATAAAATACGTATATAAATTATTATAAACATACTTAAACAGACATACACACACACTTAATATAACACTTACATAGACAGGTAGTGGTCTTTAAATATAAAAAAGTGGTTAAATATTATGAAAACCATCACGACATATCTATGACTATACCCTTAAATGACTTGAAGTTCAGAATTACTCATTTCGCAAAGTAGATGCCAACTAAAAACAAATTTCACGGGAACGGGGGGAAACCACTGGGGAAACTACAGCTTTTACTTTACATGTTACAAAACCTATTTACATTTACAACGGTAAAAATAACGCAATTGCTACATAACAACAGTATTACTCAAGTTAAAACCGAACATTAAAACAAATCCGCATTTAAAACTTGTTACAAAAAAGACAATGGAGCTTGTTACAGTTAAAAAAATGTAACAAAAAGGAAACTAAAGAAAATAGAGCGAAACTGTCACATTGTACGCATTTCACAATTATATTATCCTTGTAAGACAGTTATTACATTTGGTGATTATCCAAATTGCATTTGTATGAACTCCAGTCTTCTTTGGATAGCTCTCGTTACAGTGGAGTTTTACATCGCTTGATATTACTACTAGCAGAGGCTCGCGACTTCTTCCGGTTGTACGTACTGAAAAATTCAACATTTGTTTATTTTTTACAACCGCCACAGCGCACTAGTATGCGCAGTGGGCTTATAAGACAAAGGTCCTGGGTTTGGTTTAAGATTTCATAAATAAATCCAGGTCTGGCTGGTGAGAGGTTTCGGCCGTACCTAGTTTCCGATCTATGGACTCTACGTACCGTCAAGCATTTTAGTGTTCCGGTATGATGTCGTGTAGAAACGGATAAGAATGTGGAGTTCTTCTTACTCCTAATAAGTTAGCCCGCATTAATCTCATCAGGTGTACCGTGGAGCAGTCAAGGTTTAATGACTCTACCGCTAGCTTAGAAGGTGGACCACCTTCTAAGCCTATCTTTAAAAAGCTATTTGATTACCATAGAAAAGGTTACAGTTCGTTAATCTTAAAAGGTAGACATATTATGGTGAGGTAGACTAGTTTTCGAACTTTTAAAGGAAAAAAAGCGGAACAGCGGAGACTCTCAAAAATTTAATTTAATTTTTATCGTTATTTTCTACATTTTTAATTGATACTACGTTCATATTGGTATTTGCGTAATGATATATGCTCTGATGATCTCTAACACCAAAATTAACTTAACAATAACTTATTACTACCTACTTAGAGACGAATGATTAGAAGTAAAATTGGAAAAAGCCGACGCCGGACATAGACAAAAGTGTTTTGGGCAAAATATATACGGCTAAAGTGTTAAGAAGTGGCTTTTTAAGACTACTACTGAAAAAAAATCCCTTCCTGAGAAAAAGAACCAAAGAAAAATATTCAAATAACGTGTGGTTTGACAATTTTAATAAAATAGTAAATGCGTTACAAGGGACCGGTACGTGTAAGCAGACGAGTATTATCTCTGTCCTTTTCTCTCGTAAGCAATGATGTTGTTAGTTTATCAAGAATGATTCCTTTTTTCTGTCGTTTCGATAGCTGAAGTATAGTGCTAAAAACTTATCTGGCCCGGTGAGGGTGTCGCTGCGGTCGCTGTTTCTGTCAGAGTTATCAGAAACCAAAAGAGTGACAGCTGTGATGTTAGTTCCAGTTTTGGCCACCGGGTCAGATAAGTTTGTAGCACTATATAATATGCAAAATCCTGAAGAGTATGTCATTCAACTTTCGTACCCTCTGTCGTCAGGTGAAGCAGTCACAGCTAAGCCACAGCTATAAAAGCACAAAGCCATACCGCCGCAATATAAAATGCGTACGATAATAAATCCAGCGCCACTCAGAGCCGAACATTATGCCAAATCGGTCAGCTCGCTTAAAGTTTTTGGTAAAAATAAACGAACCGGCCCCGCGGTATGCGCTGAGTCCTTGCCAAGGGGGGAAGAGGGGAGAGTACCCACACTAACGCACTGTGCCAGGGTTGACTGTTACAATGCTATTTATTTTTTAACTACCTACATGAAAAAGTGCGTTATAAGTTCGTGCGTGTCTTTTTCACGTGCTATCTGTCTGTAACTTCGTATGTGGCGTTATAGCTTCCAAACAAATAGATTAACCATTATGATGCTGTTATTTTTAGCTTTGTACAATAAAAATGACGCGGTGGATATATAAGCGGGTGATCTTAAATTTGTCTTAGTCTGGCTGGTGGGAGGCTTTCTTGCCACCCCACCGACAAAGACGTATCGCCAAGCAATTTAGCGTTCCGGTACGATGTCGTGTAGAAACCGAAAGGGGCGTGGATTTCGTTCCACTGTTAGCCCGCTTCCATCTTAGATATCATCACTTAACATCAGGTGTGATATTAGTCAAATCTAAAGATTCGCGTTCTTAAATTATAATTTTCTATCTGTAGCATTGTAGCTTCTAAACGAAGGGACACATTAAAATGCGTTTTTTTTTTAATCGGCCTAGATCTAGCTAGGTTTCATTATTAGAAAAAGGTTAATTTCCAAAAAAAAATACTAAATTCAGTAAACCTTTCTACCTAATCTTAAAGTTGTTAATTTCTAATAGTAAGAAAATTGCTAAACCTTGAAATTTATAAATAATTGTGCCTAGTCAAAAAGTGCCTAGGAAAAAGTAAGAAAAAAGGATAAAAAAAGAAAAGTAAGCCTGGTATAAGGTCCTTTTATTTTATTTTTGAAATAAAAAGTCATCAAATCTAACGTAATAAAGATGGCAGAAATCGCTACATAGCGATAAGGTCGCCTTTTGTATCTTACTGCTGTTGTCCTGTCTTCTATTATTTAATTGTTTTACTTACATGTACTGAGATGTACAAAAAATATGTACAAATAAAAAACTAAATGAAGCCTACAAAACTGATGCAGGTATTTTTCGTGCTTCAAATGAAAAAGTCATCAAATCTAGCGGAAAACCCATCAAACACTCGCGAATAGTGCACACAGGTAGACTGAACAGTTAGGTATACTAAGCTGATAGGCTTTCCTCTAACGCATGAGTGGCTAGATTGATTGGGGGTCTGATCCATGTGTTTACGGCTTCGGAGTAACTTGACCCCCCACGGAAACTTTACTTGAACGAGTTACTTTTTAACTACAGAAGCATAAGAGTTGTTTTACTTTACTATAATATTTTTTGTGTTTACTTTGTTTTAACTGTAATAATTGGTAGACAAATTTTGACGACCTCCGTGGCGCAGTGGTATGCGCGGTGGATTTATAAGACAGAGGTCCTGGGTTCGATTCCCAGCGGGGCAGATTCAGATTTTTCTTAATTTGTCTTGGTCTGGCTGGTGGGAGGCTTTCGCCGTGGCTAGTTACCACCCTACTGACAAAGACGTATCACCAAGGGATTCAGTGTTCCGGTACGATGTCGCGTAGAAACCGAAACGGGGGTGGATTTTCGTCCCACTCCTAACAAGTTAGCCCGCTTCCATCTTGGACTGCATCATCACTTAACATCAGGTGTGATAGCAGTCAAGGGCTAACTTGTAGTCGATAAAAAAAGTACAGAAAGTAGATACCTACCTGATGGTGAGAATTTCAAACATACTTTTATAGAAAGATTAATGAGAGTGGAAGAACTATGGAAGAATGCAAGGGGAAACGGAAGGATATAGTCTCTGCCTACCCCTATAGGACAGGCGTGATGTTATGTATGTTTTAAAATATCTTGTTCAAATACTCGTAGGTCTATCCATATAGGAAAGACGCAATACATCATAGATAGTATTTAATAGTAGTAGAGCTTTTAGTGAAAAAGCTCGACCGGAAAAGTACTACCGCCATGCTTTGTTTAAGCACTTGTAGTATTGAAACTTTTCGAAAATTAAACTGCCAGTTGCAAAAGGATTTACAACCGGCAGTTTCAGAGATTAGCCGGGACAAACAGACAGACATTTTGGTGTATATACCGTATATATATTCATATGCATGTACCTAGTAAAAACGGTTATTTAAATATTACAAATAAACACTCCAATATACCTCATGTCAATAGAGACAGCCTCTGTATAGTCTTACTCTGTTTATTAGAGGCGATGGCGTTTCATTCTTCTTTCTTTTTAACCAACGACAAAAAACGGCAATTCTCAATTCGACACGCATATACATACTTTTTTTTATGTATCCACCACCACGTCGACGACCACCACGACCACGCATAACTTTTTACAGTTGTCCGATTTTGATAATTATTTTTTTATTAAAAAGGGCACACTTCCAAGATGGTCCCATTGTCACCATGTTAGGATCTGATGATGATATCCTGCGATACCGGTTTTTGTGTAAGTATCGGTAGCTATTTCGCTACAAGTGCCGTATAATATACTATGACAGTATAGTACGAGTACGTTAAATGACGATAAATCACTAAAAAGTAAGAAATAAAAATTTTTAATAAAAAATAGAACCGACTCAAAACGCACTAAAAACTAAAAAATAACTGTGACATTTATTTGCTTTAATTTACTTAAGCATATCTAGGAGTCGGTGCCAGCCAAGGTTTATACTTTAAGGACATTACCTAGAACCCACAAACTGCATTACTACGTTAAATAAATGTTCCTTAAACTAGCTGGCACCGACTTCATAGATATGCTTAAGTAAATTATAGCAACTAAATGATACAATTATTTTTTACTTCTCAGTGCGTTTCGTGTCGGTACTATTTTTGCTAAAAAATTTTATTTAATTAACTCTTGACCCTTAAATCATCCCTCAAAGTGATGATGCAAACTAAAACAGAAGCGTTTCATTTTACAAACAAGTAGCCACTTGTTTGTAAAATGAAATCCACACCCCTTTCAGTTTCTACCCCACATCGCCACGTAGTGCAACACTAATCTTAGCTAGCTTGCTAGCACGGTAGGGTGCTAACTAGCCACGGCCGAATCCTCCCACCATCTAGACCTAGACCAATTTAGAAAATTTTAATCTAAGGAAATCGATCTAAGGACCTCCGTCTTATAGATCAAATGCGCATATCACTGCGCCACGGAGGCCAACAAAATTATTAAATTTAAATTAACAATAAATTCTTTATCTGATTCAATTCAATTTGTTCCAATAAAGAATCGTTTGCGAATAAAATGTTAAAAGTTTCTCAACAAGAATTTGCATTTAATTCGTACGTTTAAGTTTTTATTGTTTTATACAACACAAACAAAATGTAGGTCAGTACGGTTGCTTGCTTAATGCGAAAACTATAAGCTTTTAATTTGAAACCAATACTTTAGAATGTGGACTTTGAATCGCAAGGTTCAACGTAGGTCTTTATTATCACTATCAACCTATTGACGATCTCCGGGGCCCAGTGTTATGCGCGGTGGGTTTATACGATGGAGGTCCTGGGTTCGATTCCCAGCGGGGCAGATTGAGATTTTTGGCGGTATGTCTTTGTCTAGCGGTGGGAACTTGCCACGGCGAGTTCCCACCCTACCGACAAACAAGTACCACCAAGCGATTTTGCGTTTCGGTACGAGGATCATAGTGTGGGTCAAACATCGAAAGGTTCTAGGGTCAATCATAATATTTGTTGATCCTGTGATTAATTTATGCAGTTTCCACAAGTTTGTAATTTAAAAAAATCTCCTGCACCTCGGAGAGCACGTTAAGCTGTCAATACCAGTCGTTATCATAAACACCTGCAAATTATCTATTGCATAATATTATTATATCTCGAGTGCATTTTATAAAACAATCCAATGACTTTTCAGAGAAGTGATAGTACATGTGATGTCGAAATTCAATTTTTTTAATTTTACTTGTTCGTAATTTATCTGGTTTATACACAAATTGTTAATTTATTTATCTGCTTAAAACCGACAAACTCATGCGACAAAGACCCAGATCTAACAGAAAACCCCAGAATATCCTCAGACAAAAAAAAAACATTTTGCAAATTATAATTGCTTGGGTTTGTTGGTTTTACATATAAAACTATATTATAAATAGCGAAATTAATAAATTATTAACTTAATAAGCTTTCGCAGAGTAACGTCTTAATTCAAGATTTATACACGTTTTTGTCTTTTCTTGGACATTTCTAAGCGGTCAGTGCATAGTACAGCGCGCGCCATTTGCCAAAGTATACTCCGACGCAATGGACGTGGATAATGGCCCGTGGTGACAATGCAGGTTTTTGGGGCGTCACTACAAGCACTTAGACGACTGCTCAGTGATCTTACTGTTGTATACTTTTAACCGATGTTAAGGACGAGGGTTCTCAGTTTGTGTGCTGTGGCTTAGTGTGTGTACGTGTATGTTAACAACTTAATTAAACTAAATTTAATTAAATGCCAATATTACTACTAAGAGGTCATTCACATCAGAATTATTATTAAGATGTCATGGATTCCATCCCTCCCGTTGGACTATCGATTATTATACCTTTTTCAGCTAATTAGAATTCTTTAACAAAAAATAAGGTGGTGTGGTTACTTTATAAGCGGTTTTATTTTTTAAAAAGTATGTGCGAAAAGTGGGGTGTAAAAGAGAAGTATGTCTACAATTGAGAAAGGATCTTGGCTTGTTTGGAGATGTTGTCTCAGACACGCGATGGACAAAAGAGATTTACCAGCACGGTGAATCGATGTGAAGGCGAAGACCTAGGCGACTCTCTTCACTTATACTACAGTATTTTCAGCTAATTAGCTAATATCTTTTATATAAAAAATCAAACTGGTAGTGTGGTTAACTTTGTAATGAGTTTTAAAGTCGGTTTTATTTTTTAACCCCCGACGCAAAAACGTTTTTGCGTCGTTAAGTTTGACGTATCCGTGTAAATGTATGCGTATGTGTCTGTCTTTGGCATCGTAACTCCCAAGCGGATTATCCGATTTTAATGCGTTTTTTTGTTTGAAAGGTATATCAGTTAAGAGTGTTCTTAACTTTGTTTGGTGGAAATCAGTTCAGGTCTTCAAGGTCATCAGATCGTTTGTTAGGTGTGATAGAAATGTTACACGCTCAGCTTGCTTGAAAGCATGTGTGTGATCTAACATTTGAAACACTAATGTCTTCTGGAACCACTGAGTTGGTCTGATGATAAGGCTCGAAGGTAGGAGACGTAACCCTGGTCTACCTTTTTAGTAAACCCATCGAGTTTGGGCTCGTTGAATTGGTCTTGACTGGTTCTTTTCATGTTTCTAATTTGGGTCGGGGGTTTTTTTAATTTTTAATTTATAGTTGTTTATTTAATTTTTTTTTAATTATTGAAAAATAATACAAGAAGGAACTTAAGCTAACTTATCCTAATAACTATACAAATTATGCCCACGTGGAATGGTGGCAAGAATACTGGCTGCATTTTCGCGTTGGATAGCCAGGCTAATCCTTTGCGCAAAAAATGAGCCAGCCCTTCGGTCACCAGTTGAGGCAATTAGGCGCGGTGAAATGTTACGGAAGAATTTTTTGGCACTGCGATTCCATGGCCCAAGGATCTCCACGGCAAAAGGTACAAATATGTAACTCTCTCTCAGAGAGGCATACTTGTACCACTTACCGGTTTCAGCCTTTTCTGCTGCGGCCCCCGGTCTTGATTCTGTCTCCCTGATATGACACGGAGCCAATGTGTTTCAACGCAAGTAGCGTCCCACATTAGGGCCCGTCCCACTTCCCAGGGAACCAGCGTCAATCCATCAGGTCTCTTGCCATCATCCCGGCTTATTCCTGACGGCTCGATTAGCGCAGAAACGTTTATGGTGGCAAGAGCCCTTTTTACTATATAGTTGTTTATTAACAAAAACAATTTTTTCCATACTCTTTAGTGATTTATGGAGGAAAAACGAAAAACCCTACTATTACTAAACTACAAATACATTTTTTTTAATGTTAGATAAGTTTGCGTTTGACTACATCCACGCGTGATGGAAAGCAGTGATGAGGTCTAAGATGGAAGGCGCTTACCTAGATGATGCCTATTCACTCTTGCCTTGAAGATGTTCAGATTGTACGTAGTAGGAAACACTGACGCTGGGAGGGCATTCCACTCTTTTGCCGTACGTATTAGAAACGTTGATGCAAAACGTTTGGTACGTGTTGCTTGGATGTCAACCACGTAAGTGCCAGTGTTCGCGACGTCTAGCTGTTCTGTGGTAGAAAGGGGAGGGAGTAACAAGATTATGTAGTTCCTTCGCACACTCAGTACATACGCCAGCCACGTTAAAAAACACTGAAATAACTGCAAGTGCGCCTGTAAAGTTTGAAGAGTTCCTTCGATTTTCCCCAAGATCCCATCATCAGATCCTAACATGGTGTATGACCATTTTGGAAGTATATCCTGTGTAATAGAAAAAATAATTATTTAAATCGGACTACTCTGTAAAAAGTTATGGTCAAAAAATATACGTGTCGAATTGAGTCTCCTCCGTTTTTTCGTCGGTTAAAAATACTTTATACAAAGCTGTCATGTCAGAATTTAAATTATCGCAAGTATTTTCTATATCATTAAAATATAAACGGCTGAAACTCACGTCTTTACACGGTTATCGGAGTATGTATATTTTAGTTATAAGCTTGCTTGTCCCTTTAACGTGGCGTGAAGCAAAAGCTGTCATGTAGAATTAAGCGAAACCGCGATCATTAGCTAGTATCGACTAAACGCTATAACATTAGACTGCGCCCTCTAGCCTAGCCCCGCCGCGAGTCTGTATCGATAAATAATAAACACACCCCCAAACATAACCGGGGTTTCATCCCCGTAACGCGCTTTATTGTCGGGACCGTATTTACGACCATTTTACGATATTTTTATTTTTATTTATGGGCACCGTAACTGGCGATGTAATGATGAGATCAACGAAGCATCATTGCTGAGATGACGATGATTATCTGTTGCTAGCTGTGCTCCGCGGTTTCACCCGCGAAGATTGCGCGAAAGAGTTAGTTGTTACTATTTTTAGTATTAAGATTTTTTTTATTTATTGGTACTTAAGCTGACGATATAATCGCATATTGATGAGATCATAAGATCATCATTACTGAGATTATTCTTATGAGTAAGTCATGTTCTTATAAGTAAGTATTGTTTATATTAAGCATTAGTTCTTATGTAGGCTAGATACATAATGTGTTGATATCTTCCAAAAACCAAAAATAAAAAAGTCGATTTTTTTTGTGAAAAATAGGCATAAAAAGTTATCCTTAATTGATATTAATTATTATAGAATAGATAGACTGCCTCGTTGGTCTAGTGGTTAGCCTATGAGGCTTCGATCACCAGGTCCTGGGTTCGATTCCTGGGTCGGGTCACGGAATAGTTCTGAGCTTTTTCATTCTTCTATAAAATGTTCAGTAAATTCCAAGCCCGGAGTCTGGTAAGTTGGTGGTGTTACACCCCCGTGCCTTGGAAAGCACGTTAAGCCGTCGGTCCCGGTCACTGTCATCAACATCTGATAGTGATTGTTTATAAATGATACGTTATCACCCTAAGCCCGCCAACCCGCATTGGAGCGTGGTGGGTGTACGCTTCATATCCCCTCTGCTATAAAGGAGGGAGGCCTGGCCCTGTAGTCGGCCGTTAATAGGCTGATAGTGATGATGATGAATGAGATAGATTAGTGTAAAACTTTAAAACTTCAAGTTTAGTATAGTTACTTATTTGCGAGATAAACACCATGTGAAACCGCTGCTCACAGTAGTTACGTATATATATTATTTATATGAAATGCGGTGTGTACAGAAAGTGTTTTATGACTGAACTGGCTATGTCAGGTCAGCTAGTCTTAAATAATAAACGATCTATCTATGAGCTATTTACTCACTAAAACAGAACAGCGTGTTACGCAAGCCCAGCCACATTATAAACATTAGCTGGCGAAGCTAATAGGTTCCTCCAGTAATTCATTACAGACAGACAGCGCATTAACTGGGGCACAGTCTCGCCGACCAACACAAAAGATGCCTAATTCAGCCAATATGCCCCACTTCAGGGATACTCAACCTTTGCCCATGATATTACATTTTACACTGCGTTTGGAACTTAGCTTTGGTTTTACGTTTACGCTCTAAATTACTCTAAAATAGTGTAGAAATTCATAATGTAACAATTATAGACAATTCAAAATAATGGTATAGATTTACTGAAATAAAATATCTTCGACTTTGACGCCTTACAAATTCTAATAAAAAATTAATCGAGCGCGTCAGATTTTCTAAGGGAGTGTTAAGTGCACCACAAAAAAGCTCTCATTCACTAATCTGACGATTTCGATGGGACGCAAACTCGCGATTGATTGATCTGACGATTATCTAGAGGGATTCGCCTAATCTGACAAAAAAAAATTAGAAAAACGGTTCACCTTAAAGGCCATCTCTGCAACTTCCATTCCTGGGCGCTTAAAATTGTACTTATGACATTTTTGAGTTCAAAGAAATAATATTTCTATGCATTTGAGCTCTCTCAACTCGAAAGTCTGATAGAAGTTGCATAGAACACTATTTTTGGAATTTTCAAACCGCAATAACTTCTGAATGGATCAAGCAATTTTCACGCGGTTGGCGGCATTCGACGCAGTTTTATCATCCTCATAAGTAATTTTGCAATTTTATTGATCGAACAACAAATTTCAGAGTAATCCCGAAAAAACACCTTTTCGGGTTTCTTTCGTTCACGATATCTCTCGAACCAATCAACCGATTTTGACCAGCTTGGTGGCGATCGACGTGGTTTTTCAAGTTCAAAAGCGGATTAGTTCTAGAAGTTGATCGATAGAGCCGTTTAAAGTTATTCCAAAAAAACAACTTCCAAAAAAACTTTTTTCTAATTTCTCAAAATCTATCGGTCCGAATCGGTTCAAATTCACAGGAAATCTAATTTTGAGAGAAATCTTTAGAACTCCGTTTAGTAGATTCCGATCGATTTAGAAATGTATGCATCACGCAGCTGCACGCATTTAACTTTATCGACAAATTTTTGTTATTTCGGCTTGCGGAAATCGTCAGATTATATATTTTTCATTATTCTTGAATTATTTCCTTCAAAATAAAAAAAATTTAGCTACGCTCGAGAATGTCGAGATGACGTTTTTTTTTACAACTTTGCTGGCCTCTCCTTTCTTTACGTCACTCTCAAATTGTCAGATTAGTGGAATATACACTTTTGAGGATCCCCATTCTGATGGTCAATTTTTTTTTACTAATCTGATCCTGTATCTTTCACGGGCGGCCTTAGATATGGGCCTCATGTTTCGTGGAGGTACTTCCTATTAATCTGCCGCGCTTTAGTAAATCCCAAAATCCCCGCTTGGGCTCCCCTACCATTAGGCTTTTTCTAAACACCTTTTTTACGTATTCCTTAAAATACTTTTCTGTAAGGCATTATTTTAGTTAAGTGCGAAAATAAGCTTATTTATAACTAAAGAAACGTCGTACGCAAAAATTATAAATATTGGCTCGAAAAATTAATTCGTCCCTCGAGTAATCCAATTTAAACGATAGATAGAGACAAAACTATTAGTCATGGTTGTTGAAGGCTTCGGTTGTGGCTAGTTACCGTAGCGTGTTTCATTAAAGCCAACTATTCTAGGTATTTCAAACAAAAAATCAAATAAAATAATTTAATCATCCAAGCACCAACAGTTTGCGGCTCCTGCCTGAGATGTGGGTCAGCCACATTGTTTGGCTGAAACGAGCTGCTTTAAAAATTATTTTGTGCGTCGAAACCGTTTACTTATCAAAAGGAATCCTTTGTAAATCGCCGACAGACAAGTAAGCAATTTATTCCTAGGAAAAAACCATTCATTTTCTAGTATGTTATAACTCTTTAAATCCTTGCCAATTCTGCGAAAAAAAGAAAATGGGAACGACTGCGTGTTTTCTTTTAGTATAACGAATCCTATTTATATGTTTCGTAATGACATTGTATGATATATACAATTTTAAGATATGTTTTTTCGAAAACATTTTGAGCCACATTAATAGTATAAACAAACATCCCTAAAGACCATGTATTCAAAGTGAATAAATATTTCGACCTTACTAATGAATTAACTTAAAATGGCTATATGGTTAGTTTATACGCGGTAGAAGTGGGTGCGAGAGGTATACCAGCGAAGTCTCTCTATAACCTGCTAAAAGGCCTTACTAGAAGTGCAGTAAGCTCCATGTTGGAACGAGTGTTCAAAGCTGCTCTAGTAGGGTCCTTCTGAATTTGGCTGGGCAGGGAAAATAACTTGAACAGAGGAGGTGAGTGTTGACGCGCGTCACTAAGTGTACTCTTTTAAACCTACACCCGTGTCACAAGTCTCGGGCTCTGTTCGGAGTTTTTCTCTCAGCCACGCGATGGAACCGGCACCTGCACGGTGATTCCATGGAATGCTAAGATATCCGTCTCTCTATTATAGTATACATGTTAGAATAACTCATAAGCCATGCTCCCGACACTACGCAGGTGAATCCATAGGCATCCTCTAGTATAATGTAAATATATTAGTGTCCACTAGACCATTAAATCAATAAAAAGATAATTCCAAGTAAAGTATATCTAAGTAGTTAATGTTAGCAAGTAAGAGTGTTGTCGAGACTAAGTACTTAAGTTCCACACTAGTGTACTACTGTAACAAGTTGAGCCCTAGATATTATCTAAACGAGTGTTGAGCACTATTAGCACTACCTACTTACTTGTTATGACAATGTGCTTTGTTATCAACTTTTAAAACTTTTCTCTGTTATATATTTTCTTTTCTTTTATATAAAACCTAGCGTTTGGACGGTGGAATAGTGGAAACTCGCCTATAGTAATTATATCCCTTGAATACTTATATTCTTACTGTTATACTGTTATTATCTGACCCGGCAAACGTTGTGTTGCATTAAGAGTTAAAAAAAAATTTAGATACACCACATAAATGGGGATCACTTCGTGTATTGAAAAATATGAAGAATTAATTTATAAAACATGAAGAGGCCACATATATGAAAATCATTTAATGTAATACAGAAAGAAAGGGTGAGTTTAGGGATAATCAAGATTTATTTATGGTTGCATGAATTTTATCTTCCGAAACTCTAAAAGTACTTGAGTTATTTATGGACATAACATTGATAATAGGGTTCTAATCGAAAGACGATCACGTGCCAATCTAATACTTTTAAATTAAAAGTATTTTATTTATATGTGAAGAATGTTTGGGTTTATATGGGACTTCGAAACAGTTACAATAGCTTACATATCAAAATAACACATAGGCCAAATTTTATCCCAAAATTCCGACGGGAGCGAGAGCTACGCGGGTCAAACCGTTTGCGTCCTCTAATTTATAATATTGAAATGAAAAAACTGTTAAAAACTCAGTTGTTAATAATTACATAAATGAGGATGTGTAGAATAGTTTTTGTCTGGTTTATATGCTGTTGCGTGAATCAGCTCATGACTAAGTACTCCGACCGACTCTGCTTGTGCTATAAATAAAAAGACGCTAGGAAAGTTATAAGTATTTTTTTTGGAACGAAGTTCCTTATTATATAGGAAAAAATTCGTACGAAAAGTTGTCACGACACTTTTTGATCAAAGGATCTTGCCGCCGCCTTTGATGTGTGTGCGCGTGAGCGGCGGGGGGCGCCCGCGCTGTATGCTGTCTCGCGCTCTCGTGGCGCCCTCTGGTGTTTCGGTGTACAACAACAAATATTATTATTACTTAAAAAAATAAAATTTTATTACAATTCCTTCACAAATTAATCGAAAGGAACTTCGTTCCATCCGGGTGTCCCTTGACACCTCTCAATTTTATTTAATTTTTGTGAGTATTGGATCATCATCATCGGACAGCTGATAGACAACCACTGCTGGACATACAAACACCACGATTTTCAGCCAATTGGCTCAAATATGACGATAGTTGTGGGTGCATCCCAGTAGTACCCCCTAATTTTAGTTCTATAGAACTGTTGATACACCATATTAGTGCTTAGTGTCTTTAGATCTATATAGACTTAATGGGACAGAATTAAAGAAATTTCGATATCAACATCTTGTTTGTACGTTACATATAAAATATCTATAGTTTTTATAAGTATAATATGGAATCTCTTTTGATTGCAATAATAAATGTCCACTTAAATTTGAGAGTATCTATAAACATACTATATCGAATACAGCTTTGCTTAAATTGCTCAAAACGTCTTTAAAATGGTAATGAGGTTTTTAATATAATTTTTTTCTAAACTGAATAGTTTGCGCAAAAGATACTTCCAAAGTGGTAAAATATGTGTCCCCTGTAACTTCTAAAATAAGGGAATATTTTTTTAGACACAACTACTACTTGGTTTTAACAACTTAGCTTTTGTCGCAAGGGACATTTTTTTGTTAAAAACAAAATAAAATATCAATCAAAATTATATGAAGTTTATAACTTATATGCTATAAGTAAAGTCAAGAGCAAAAACTATACTACAGTACTATATAAAACTATTGGGATATAATTTGACAGCCCGGAAAATATCCCAACAGTTCTATACAACTACGGTATGGGGTACTACTGGGATGCACCCATAGTTGTTGGTAGTGTCGCAATGCCTAATCAAAAACACAGCCTATGAGATAATTAAAACAAAATATACGGAAGAATTGATCCTCTTCTTGGAACTACAGAATAGTATAATATTTCTATATATTAATGGTAGCTTGCTATACCCAATATTCTTTTTTAGTGTTTTTGGAAAATAGTAATGTACTACCTATTTAGTTCGCGGACAAAGTCGCGGGCACCTGCTAGTTAGTACTAAATATCAGATGTAAGTTACACGCGTAAAGGGCTTAAGATAAAAAGAGTCCAGTCCTTAACCCCGGGTGCTAGACAGCCTTGAAGGGCGCCGGCCTGTCTGGGAGGTAGGGGGGAGAGTGTTTGGGTTACACCCACGTGATGTATTGGACGATAATCCTGTTTGTAGGACTAACGATACTCCCTGACGGTCTCAGGTTTGATTCTCAGTTCTAATTAGAAAGAAAGAAAATTATTGATTTGATACAAAGACACTCGAAAGAAATATACAAACACAAGGAAATAGAAGAAAAGGTTTGTGATATTCAAATGTCACCTCAGCATATGCTACGTCAGTGGTAAATCCACGGGTGCAGCGCTGGTCTTCCGTGGGGCCAAGTGGAAGGAAGGTGGAAGGTGATTCGGACGGAATAATAAAAGGAAGTATCTTATAATATTTGACGGTCGAGTGGCGCAGTGGGTAGTGACCCTACTTCTGCGTCCTGGGCTGTAAGTTCGATCCCCACGTCTGGAAAAATGTTTGTGTGATGAGCATGGATATTTTTCAGTCTCTGGGTGTTTATCTATATATTATAACTATTTATGTATAATAAATATAAAATATTCTTCAGTTATCATAGTACCCATAACACAAGCTACCTATGCTTACTTTGAGGCTATATAGCGATGTGTGTATATGACCTATAACATTTATTTATTTATAGTAACACTAGCGGGTACCAGCGGCTTCGTTCATGTAATACAATTTTACAATAAAATTAACAAAACTACTAAAAGAAAATTAGCCTTAAATAAGTAACTTAAAACATTAGTAAATGAGTATATGAGTCTCGCATAAATTGGTCAGGCTGTTTCAGAGATTAGCCGGAATAAACAAATAGACAAACATTTTAAATATTGTGGCAAGCTGTTAATAGGCTGATTTACTGTTAGGAAATAAGGACAAAAAATTGAAGTAATACGAAGCACGCATGCTTGTTAGCTCTCATTACCGACAGACAATCCAATCGATACCAGTGTTATATTTAGATAACTGACCTCACAGCACACGCGACCATATCTCTGAGAACTGGTCACTTCAAATTATTTTATAGAAATTAACATAAATGTCGCGTGAAATTAGAATCTTGACTATCGCTGAAACTCTTCTGCATTTCAGGATAAAACCAATGTATGTTAATTGGGTATAATTTATGTCCACAATCTCACAGGTTCAGTAGTTGAGGTTTAACAACTACACACTTCCGCCGTCAGTGTTTCGTACCACTTACAATATCTTATTTTCAAGGCAATGAACAGATATCTTCTAGGTAAGCGAGTTTCACCTCGTCACTGCTTTCCATCACGCGTGAATGTAGTCGAGCGCAAACCTGTCTACCTGGACACTGGAAAACATCCATGCTCATCACACAAGCATTTTCCAGATGTGGGAATCGAACCCACAGCCTAGGACGCAGAAGCAGGGTCACTACCCACTGCGCCACGGAGGCCGTCAAATTATTCGTACCGTATTGTTCGTCTTTATTGAAACTGTGATGGCATATATCTGTCTATTAAGGACAGCTTTTTATAACTATTACTAGCAGACCCGGCAAACATTGTTTTGCATTAAAAATTTTAAAAAAAATTTAGATGAAAATTAGATAGTAGCCGATTCTCAGACCTGCTGAATACGCATACAAAATTTGATCAAAATCGGTAAAGCCGTTTCGGAGGAGTACGGTAACTAACAGTGTGACAGGGAAATTTTATATATTAGAAGATTAAGAAAAGGCTTATATATGATTTTTGTTGGTGTTCTTAGAAGGTCACAATACACTAATTATCTCGCGAGTGAAGTCGCGGGCGTCTGTCAGTTGGTTATTATAAGACAAATAAATTACGATAATGATGTTTTTAAATCATTAGCATCGTACAGCCCGCTTCTATCTCAGATTGCATCATCACTTAACATAAGGTGTGATAGCAATCAAGGGCCAACTTGTAATCATAAAAAAAAAAATAATGTTGAAACTTTCATTTCTCCATACGTGAGTAAAGTAAAACCCACATCCAACGACCCAGCTGATCAGTGTAAGCAGGCCCTTATCAAATTTGAAGCAATTTAAACTGAACAAGAAATAATTTCGTTATTTGAACCCCTCAGTCCTGTTCGGGCATAATTTATTAGAGGCCATTCAGCCGGTCTAGACTTGCGAATGAGTTAAAACGTTCCTACTTCTTAAACGTTTATTGCTTGCGTTTTAAAATCAGACTGTGCCCAAAGGATGTGCTTTATTGGAATAGCTTTTAGCGGATCGTAAGGACCCGAGTTCGATTCCTGGGTTGCGCTTATAACACATAGCTACTTAATATTATCACGCCTTATACTTAAGAGTAGGCAAATACCACGTCCTTCCACTCGCTACGATCGTTGCGTACTGCCATCTTTCATTCTCATCAATCCTTTTTTTTATCGACTACAAGTTGGCCCTTGACTGCTATCACACCTGATGTTAAGTGATGATGCAGTCACTTGTTAGGAGTGGAACAAAAATCCACACCCCTTTCGGTTTCTACACGACATCGTACCGGAACGCTAAATCGCTTGGCGATACGTCTTTGTCGGTAGGGTGGTAACTAGCCACGGCGATAGCTCCCACCAGCCAGACCAAGACAAATTAAGAAAAATCTCAATCTGCCCCGCCGGGAATCGAACCCAGGCCACACCTCCGTCATATAAATCCACCACGCATACCACTGCGCCACGGAGGTCGTCATAACATAACATTCATACTTCATTGATTTAAGATATTGCCCTGACCAGAAAACTGAAGTTATTTTTTTGCGGTAATAATTATGGCAGTATTACTTCCCTGGACGAGACCCGTCACACAAATAGCTCTACTACTGTCTGCTACTGAAAATGGGCAATTGAAATGACGAATTTTGTGTAAGCTTGTGCAGATGAAAGATCCATCGTGTTTCTTTGGTTTCTTTCTTTATGTATTTTTAAATATGCCAAATGTTTTCCTTGCCTTTCAGTTAATCGTTAAGACTATCCTAAGGGTCACTATGACAATGTAGAAAACGGACATCGAATATGTCCTCGACTTTTATACTCAATCGCGGCTCAATGGCTGAACAGACATGGATGAAATTTGACACAAAGATAGATCAATAGTCTAGTATATAGCACAAGGTCTTTAATTGTGAAGCTATTGAGGCCTTCAAATCGAATCTTTGTCATTATAACAAATTGACAAAGCTATTTTCATGCCTCTGAACACGAGGCGAATGACTATGAAGTATACAAATTGATTTTGTAGTGCGATATAGTTCTCCGCGCAGCCATGATACCCGCGCAGTTCGTGTTGCAACTTCATGGCAGACTGCGAGTTTAGTGAAGACAGCCTCGCACGTAGGTCATAAATAAATAACACATAGGAGTGTAGTGGAGAGGAAACTTTGCAATTTCCCTCAATTTTCCCTCAATTTGCCCGTAACTCAATACACAACCAGCCGCCATTACAGCTGAAAGTTACCAGACGTTGTTTATCTTTTATATTGGTTTTGTATAAATTAGTCAAAGTCAGACTATATAGTACATGGTTGTAGCCTGTGGCTTCGGATCAAGAAGGCTTAGGTTCTGGATCGGGTTGTGGAATATAGAGTTTTTGTTTCTTTCTTCAATCTCAGTTAACACAGTAGATATTTTTCTTTTTCTTAAAAAGAACTCGGGCACTAGTTTATTATCAACGTATATTAACAGCCGAGCTCATATAGATTGTTCAATCCATGAAGGCTCGTCGTTTTATGTTTTTCAAACGCTTACAGAGCAAGTGTGCAATAGAAACTGCAAGAATGTGAGTTCTTTTACACATTGCTACTCATCACGTAGTAATAGAACTCACATTCTTGCAGTTTTTATTGCACACTTGCACTGTAAGCGTTTGAAAAACAAAAAATGACGAGCCTTCATGGATTGAACTATCTATACTTGTAAGAGAGAGGATAAAGATTCTTCGCACCACTTTCGAGACCACGCTTCTCCAATACGTGTTCGCGGGCTTAAGTGATAATGTTAATTTTATAATAACGTGTTTTTTTTTATTACCGACGAAAAAAAACGGAGGAGGTTCTCAATTCGACACATATATATTTTTTTATAACTTTTTACAGAGTTGTTCGATTTTGATAATTATTTTTTTATTAGAAAGAGCATACTTCCAATAAGGTCCCATAGTCATCATGTTAGGATCTAATGATGATATTCTGGGGAAATTGAAGGAATTCTTCAAATTTTGAAGGCACGCTTACAGCGATTTCGGTTTTTGTCTCGGTATAATATACTATGACAGTATAGTACGAGTACGATACGTGGCGATAAATCACTAAAAAGTAAGAAATAAAAATTGTTAAATAAAAATAGAACCGACTCAAAACGCACTAAAAAGTAAAAAATAACTGGGTCATTTAGTTGCTTTAAATTACTTAAGCATATCTAGGAGTCGCTGCCAGCCAAGGTTTCTACTTTAAGGACGTTACCTAGAACCTACAAACTGCTTTACTACGTAAAATAAAGGTTCCTTAAACATGGCTGACACCGACTTCATAGATATGCTTATTTTTTTACTTTTTAGTGCGTTTTGAGTCGGTTCTATTTTTATTTAAAATTTTCTTAAAAAGAACTCGGGCACTAGTTTATTATCAACCACGGTTCTCCAATACAGGCGAGCTTAAGTGATAATGTTAATTTTATAATAATGTGTTTTTTTTTATTACCGACGAAAAAACTACGTTTGTATTGACGCAATCATTTTTTACTTTTTAGTGCGCTTTGAGTCGGTTCTTTTTTTTGTTAAAATTTTTTTCATTACAAGTTAGCCCTTGATGGCAACATACCTGATAGTAAGTGGTAATACAATCTAAAAAAACACGGGCACTAGTATTATCAACGTATATTAACGGCCCACTATAAGGCCAAGCTCATACTTATAAGAGAGAGGATAAAGATTCTTCGCACCACTTTCGAGACCACGGTTCTCCAATACAGGCGAGCTTAAGTGATAATGTTAATTTTATAATAATGTGTTTTTTTTTATTACCGACGAAAAAACTACGTTTGTATTGACGCAATCATTTTTTACTTTTTAGTGCGCTTTGAGTCGGTTCTTTTTTTTGTTAAAATTTTTTTCATTACAAGTTAGCCCTTGATGGCAACATACCTGATAGTAAGTGGTAATACAATCTAAAAAAACACGGGCACTAGTATTATCAACGTATATTAACGGCCCACTATAAGGCCAAGCTCATACTTATAAGAGAGAGGATAAAGATTCTTCGCACCACTTTTGAGACCACGCTTCTCCAATACGTGTTGGCGAGCTGAAGTGATAATGTTAATTTTATAATAATGTGTTTTTTTTTATTACTGACGAAAAAAGTACGTTTGTATTGACGCAATTATTTTTTACTTTTTAGTGCGTTTTGAGTCGGTTCTATTTTTTGTTAAAAATTTTTTCATTACAAGTTAGCCCTTGATGGCAATCACACCTGATAGTAAGTGGTAATACAATCTAAAAAAACACGGGCACTAGTATTATCAACGTATATTAACGGCCCACTATAAGGCCAAGCTCATACTTATAAGAGAGAGGATAGAGATTCTTCGCACCACTTTTGAGACCACGCTTCTCCAATACAGGCGAGCTTAAGTGATAATGTTAATTTTATAGTAATGTGTTTTTTTTATCACCGACGAAAAAACTACGTTTGTATTGACGCAATTATTTTTTACTTTTTAGTGCGTTTTGAGTCGGTTCAATTTTTGTTAAAAATTTTTTCATTACAAGTTAGTCCTTGATGGCAATCACGCGTGATAGTAAGTGGTAATACAATCTAAAAAACATGGGCACTAGTATTATCAACGTATATTAACGGCCCACTATAAGGCCAAGCTCATACTTATAAGAGAGAGGATAAAGATTCTTCGCACCACTTTTGAGACCACGCTTCTCCAATACAGGCGAGCTTAAGTGATAATGTTAATTTTTTTTTTATCGACTACAACTTGGCCCTTGACTGCTATCACACCTGATGTTAAGTGATGATGCAATCTAAGATGGAAGCGGGCTAACTTGTTAGGAGTTGGACGAAATCCACACCCCTTTCGGTTTCTACACGACATCGTGCCGGAACGCTAAATCGCTTGGCGGTACGTCTTTGTCGGTAGGGTGGTAACTAGCCACGGCGAAAGCCTACCACCAGCCAGACCAAGACAAATTAAGAAAAATCTCAATCTGCCCCGCCGGGGATCGAACCCAGAACCTCCGTCTTATAAATTCACCGCGCATACCACTGCGCCACGGAGGTGTCATTGTTAATTTTATAATAATGTGTTTTTTTTATTACCGACGAAAAAACTACGTTTGTATTGACGCAATTATTTTTTACTTTTTAGTGCGTTTTGAGTCGCTTCTATTTATTGTTAAAAATGTTTTCATTACAAGTTAGCCCTTGATGGCAATCACGCGTGATAGTAAAGTGGTAATACAATCTAAACTAGAAGCGAACTAACATGTCAGGTAGTAGTAGTTTAACATCCACATCCGTTCGGCTTTAACATTACATCGTACCGGAAAACTAAATCGATTGGCGGTACCTCTTTGCCCATAGGGTGATAACCAGTCACGGCTGAGGCCTGCTGCCAGCCAGACCCGGACAAATTCAGAAAATCTCAATCAGCCCACCTGGGAATCTAACTAACCCTCATTCTTATAAATCCACCAAACATGCCGCTGCGCATTGTCAAAGTTGGGAGACCCCTAACTTCCAAACTCTGGGGTGAGATGAATGTCTTAGAAGAGAGAATAGATCAATATTTTTATACCCAGGTGCAAGATTTGAACCCTGGATCACTTGATCCGAAGCCACAAAGGCTACGTGTGCAGCAGCTCGGCAGTTGGTATAATATTTGATTAAATTGTGATACAATGTGTTTATTGGATTGGACGACATATTGTTATTGGATTAATATCTGACACAGTGCACTTCGTACCTTCGTATGATGAAAGTCATTTACTTGTAATCTTTTTAACACGCTTTTATTATAAATGGCGGTGTCACGCGATTTCACTCGCATAGATTCCGTTCCTGTGAAAATATTGAGTTAAATTTTTTTAATAAAAAATAGAACCGACTCAAAACGCACTAAAAATTAAAACAAAACTCCGTCATTTAGTTGCTTTAATTTACTTAAGCATATCTAGGAGTCGGTGCCTGCCAAGGTTTCTACTTTAAGGACATTACCTAGAACCCACAAACTGCTTTACTACGTTAAATGAATGTTCCCTAAACTTGGCTGGCACCGACTTTATAGATATGCTTAAAGCAACTAAATGACACAGTTATGTTTTACTTTTTAGTGCGTTTTGAGTCGGTTCTATTTTTTTTTTAATTATTTCTTACTTTTTAGTGATTTACCGATACGTAACCTACTCGTACAATACTGTCATAGTATATTATACGGCACTTGTAGCCAAAAACCTACCGATACTTACACAATCACCGAAATCGCTGCAAGTTTGCCTATAAAATTTTAAGAGTTCATTGAATTTTCCCAGGATATCATCATCAGATTCTAACATGATGACTATGGGACTATATTGGAAGTGTGCCCTTTCTAATAAAAAATAATTATCAAAATCAACACTGTAAAAAGTAATGCGTGGTAATACATAAAAAAAATATACGTGTCGAATTGAGAACCTCCTCAGTTTTTTTTCGTCGCTTAAAAATAACTGTGTCATTTATTCTAAATCCAGGCTGGTATGAGTTAAAAAGTAAACAAACGTACCCCTTTGGCAATGCCCAATTTTGATGTCAATTTTCAGAATAATCCAATGGTTTAAACACGCACAATCTCGTTGTGGTCTACAAGCAACGTATGAAGAACTATAAAAACGTAACATTTTTTTAATTTAAACAGGCTTTAAACAATTTTTTTCTCAAAAACCAAAAAGAATCACTAAATTATGTCCACAGCGTAAACTAAAACATCAATTTGTCAAATCGCATTCTGTCATAAGTATAGGGATGTGCAGATAAAACATTGTAACCACAGGGTAAAAATGAATGATTGAGTGAATGTAAGTATCGAATATATTGTTAGTATCGAAATCGTAATCGGATAATTCAAATTAAGTTTTTTATCATTATATATCATACCATAAAGTTGTTTATTGCGTTTATGAAGAATTTATGTTACTATTTCGGCGCGGAAAACTAAATATGTTTTTTGGTTGCAAAGCGAAAGCGAATGAGAACGTTCATCAAGTCATCAGCTTGTTTGAAAAACGTCCGTAAGTATATTTTAACAAAAAAATAATGTCTATTTTGAAATTCAAGATGGCGGCAATATTATGTTAAGATATTATTCTACGCTTTACTTAAAATATATGTGATATTAATTTTTTAATTATGCAACTGTTGTCTATAAAATAAGTTAGGATTCCTAGATACCGAAGAAACAATAAAAATATCAAAAAGCTGCGTAGAAGCGTACTAAAATATATCGCGCGTGATATTGTTGTTGAATGAACGGTGTTGCCAAATTATTATTTGGCACATTTTGTTTTAACTGTGGCATATTATTACCTTGTTTGGTATATTTATATGTTATTTAAGCATATTTTTTTGGTTAATCATATAACCTTTTTTTTATTGTATGGCAAATAATTAATTAAAATGAAAAATTATCTGCAATCAACTTGATACCATGTCCAAACATGATTATATATACCTATTTATTTTTAGTTGTTATTTAATATACTTATTATTTATTAATAGGCGTTTTTTTGACATAGAATATTATGACAGTTGTTTAGTACGTTGTTGGTAACACTGAGAGTAAAATTTCGCGCTAGTTGCTCATTCGTTTCGTAACTTTGCTTCATGCGGTGCGTCTCGGGTGCTCTCTGGTGTTTTCTCATACTTCTAACGACTTGGCTCTCTCATCGGATTTGTGTTTGCTTTGCGATTTGGGTTGTGTTAACATCTGGAACGACGACAATAGCTATTCTTCACGGACTTCGAAACACTTGGATCTACTTTTCTTACACAAGGTGAGTAATTTTAATGAATAATGATGAATTTTCATTTAAATCTATATATATATATTATATACATATAATATATATATATAAGAGATTCCCACCTATATATTGACTCATCACAATATTTCTGGAACCATAAGGCGTAGCGACTTGAAATTTGGTAGGAATATTCCTTTCGCCGAGTAGTGGTCAGCTAAGAACGGATTTTACGAATTTCCACCCACAAGGGGGGTTGCGGAGACTGCTAGTTCATATTAAATTAATTTTTTAAACTTTAATATGTTTCACATGTAGGTCAATTGCAATGTAATATCTTTAAGGATTGTGATAGTTACACTTTGTTTTGATGCTTAATTTAACTGTTGGTTTACCTTGATATAGCATGATGTAAAGGGCATGTTAACTAAAACGTAAACCAGTGATTCAGTACATGATTCTAACTCTCTGAGCGTTAGAATTTTGTATATTTGTCGCTTATTTCATATTAATTGCAGCATTGAATTAATTACGTAGTCTATAACATTACGATTTCAAATTAAAAACCAAGAAATAAGGATTTCGCGTTGCCCGCTATAGGTATAGTATAGATTACGGAGCCTTGTTATTGCATACATTGCCCACTCAAAAATATCAAAATCAGCCCCTCATTTCCAACATATTATGTGGAACGTCTTCCCGTACTTTTCGTTAACATACTCTTTACACCTGGCATTCATAGTTATTTTTATAGTATTATCTAAAGTTATCAGAACTGCAGCTGTGTCCAAATTTTCATTTATTATTTTATTGCTTAATTGTTTAGCTTAGTAAGTCTTTGTTTACATTTGCTGTCGGCTTTATACTTGCCTTTGTTTGTGATTATCTTCCACGAGTTTGCCTCGGCTATTCATTTACACTATCGCTAGGTTATTATATAAATAAAATAAAAAAACTTCTTTTCAATTACAAACAACTTAAAAATATGAGATCTGCCGCTCTATTGCTGTTTTATATACGTTAAGATAAAGTCATGTATTTAACTATTTCTTTATTTTATTTACAGAATGAGTAATTCTGAACCTACACCTGGCCCGTCTGGCTTAAAACGTAAAAGGATCCCTGATCCTCCATCGTTTCTTCAGTCTCCCATGAAAAAAAGACCTAAACGTGGTTGTTTAGGATCGAACGAAAAGACTGTTGTGTTGAATGTTTATAAACTCATTATGCACATGATGACCACATATCCATATAAGACGGATATTGTCCAAAAAGTGTCAGAGGTAATGGGAATTTCCAGACCAACAGTCAATCGAATTGTGGCTGAATATAAAAAAACAGGAAAAGTGACATCACCTAAAAAATCAAAACCAAATAACGTAGTTATAGATAAATTAGATGATTTCACATTGACTGCGATAAGGAGAAAGATACACCAGTTTTTTTTCAAGAACGAATTACCAACAATAGACAAAGTTTTAGCAGTTGTTAATGATGACCAGGACTTACCATCATTTTCCCGCTCAACTATGTATAAAATTTTTAAAAAATTAAAATTTTCCTATGTGAAGAGGACGAGAAAGAGTATTTTACTCGAAAAGCCCGATTTGATGGCATGGAGAACCAATTATCTCCTTAAAATCAAAGACTACCGCAAGGCAAATAAGAAAATTTATTACACTGATGAGACATGGTTGAATGAAGGTATAATGTTTTTTAATATTTTTATCAATTAAATTTTTGCCAATTCAATTAAATGAATCAAATCAATGAATGCGTTAAACAGACAGTACCTAAACGAAGTAATCATATTTGTTTTTCAGGACACACTGCAAACTACGTATGGGTCGACCAAGATATAGCAAGTAGTCGCCAAGCATTTTTAAATGGCTTATCTACGGGCCTTAAAAATCCTCAGAAAGGAAAACGATTAATAATTACACATATTGGTAGCGAAAATGGTTTTCTGGATGGAGGAGAGTGGATTTTTGAGGCCAAGAAAACAGATGCTGAAGGTGACTACCATGGTGAAATGGACTCGCACAATTTTGAAAAATGGTAACTACTTATTTTCTTACATAACGAACATTTATTTTTACTACGTCATGTTTTCTACATATTAGACATATGTAGAAAACATGACGTAGTAAAAATAAATGTTACCTTATCGTAAAGTATATGCATACATACACAATAAACTACAGTCTCACGTAGTGCTGGAGAAGAATCCAAATAACTTTATTATTTATATAATCTTCCACGGTCACGGTTTCCCACCAGCTCGACCTGGCCCACTCGAGAAATCTTATTGGGTTTAGCCAGGAATCGAACTTCCGCCTTATAAATAGACTATGCTTATTATTGCGGTTGGTTGTGAAACTGACTTTTACTAACTTTTTGACTTTAGTAGTAATGAATATATGCAACATGTATTAATGAATTTCTAATCATTTTTACAGGTTCGCGAAAATACTGGAACTTATCGAACCTGGGTCGGTAGTCGTTTTAGATAACGCACCGTACCACTCCAGATTGGTAGATCGTGTCCCAAACATGAGTTGGCGGAAGGCTGAAATACAAAAGTGGCTGCACGAGAAAGGCTTCCCTTATAACGAAAACGAAACGAAGGCAATATTACTCACCAAATTTGAAAAAGAAAATTTTAAAAAGAAAGTCGTCGATGACATGGCAGCCAAAAAAAATATTATAGTTTTACGCCTTCCGCCTTATCATTGTGAATTGAACCCCATCGAGTTGATATGGGCTCAGCTTAAGTCATACGTTGGAAAAAATAATAAAACGTTTAAAATGGCTGAGCTAAAACAATTAGTCACCGATGGGGTTCAGAGAATTAGCGCAGCGTCATGGAGAAAATGTATAGAACATATTATTAAAGAAGAGGATAAAATGCTGCGACTTGATGGAATCATAGATAACCATACGGACACGACGCCATTTATTATTAATGTAACGACAGACGAAAGTGACAATTCAGACGGATCTTCGTCCACAGATTCATAAATTAATTTCATTAAAATTATTAATAATTTCATTAATTGTTTGGTATTTTTCTTATCCCGTATAATAAATAATTTAAGAATTAAATTAAGTTATAACTTAAAGTATTTTTTAAAAAAGATTGTATGATATCTTCGTAATAGAATTTAAATAATAGATTCGAAATAAATATATCAATTAAATTGTTCATTGGTTCAGAATATCATTCAATACTTCATTCTTGATATAGTTCATCAAAGGCCCATCCCTAGAGCTTACGTCATAAAATGTCACGTGATCAGTACGGCCATATTTGTCTTATTAATAGCTCATTCCTAGAAAAATGGAATATAGTTGCTTTAATTTACTTAAGCATATCTATGGAGTCGGAAATTTATGCGTCATACATAAAAAATATATATATATGTCGAATTGAAAACCTCCTCCGTTTTTTTTCGTCTGTTCGCCTCTGTGTTATGATAGACTATCTCTGTGTCAAATTTCATACATATTTGTTCAGCCGTTGAGCCGTGATTGAGTAACATCACACTCGAGATCATATTATGTTCAACATAGGAGTAGCAAATATATTGAGATAACAACAAAATGTATGAAAAATAGATTTTTTCATAATACTTCGATGTGTTACTAATTATTCTGCTGTTGGGAATAAATATAAATGTAACAAATCAAAAATGGATGGATGGACTTAATTGGGCACTAAACTTTATGTGCAGTATGTATTAATTAGCCACGACTGAAACCTGCCTACTGGCAGGTTTCAGTCGTGGCACAGTACACCAAAAAAGTCAAGAATTCGATCCCCGCCCGTTCAAAATTATTTTACTAGACAAAGAGCGCGTGGCGTTTAATAAATGTGCGCGCGTCTTAAGAGTTGTAAGTTTTACAGTATCGGGAGGAATCTAAATGAAAATTGTAAAAGTTAAACTGCTTCCACTAGCGGTTCCCGTTACAAACGTTACACAAACAGACGTGACGTCACCGCTCATAGTTTTTTAGGAGTCCGTACCACAAAAGGAAAAACTGAACCTTTATTCTTCATCTTTGAGTACCTTTCCGACTAGCCAAGTTTGGCAGTCATTTCGCAAATTGGTCTCTATCTGTCGCAAGGCGAAATAATTGTGCGGCACTCGCGATTCCGGTCCACTCTCTGTTATTCCTCAGCCAAGACTTCTTTCTGCGACCAACGCCTCTTCTACCAGCAACTTTTTCCATCAAAATGCTCGTACCTCTCGTGTCGTAGCACGTGTCCCAGATATGCAACTTGATTCTTCTCACCTTGACGGTCTGCAAAAGTTTACGCTTCTGATTCACGCGGCGCAGAACTTCGACATTCGTCATTATAAGAGTCCAGCTGATGGCCAGCATGCGTCTAAACACCCACATTTAGAACCGTTCTATACGTTTCTTAATGTCCTCTTTTATTGTCCAGGCTTCACATCTGTATAGAAGTATGGGCCAGGTGTAACAACGCAGAGTTGAATGCGCAAAGGGATCTTAAGACTGCGATTGCAGATAACTTTTCTCAACCTTCATAGTGACACTTTATTTCTATCCGGCCGTCTCTCTATCAATATCCGTTATCTCTGGAATGCGTAAATATTTTCATTTGTTGCAATCCCTTGAAGCTGTAAAAATAATTACTCTCCCCACATGAATACAAAATTTCCTACTTGGATGTCAATGTAGACACTGAATTTCCAGCTACTGAAAAGCTGCAATTGCTGTTGTGAAGGAAAAGGAGTAAACTAGGGTCCACTGTGGCCTGTCAGACCGAACGTCGGCACTTAAATGTTAAGGGCTAATTTGTAAAAAACAAAAATAATTCTTTAGGCTTTAAAACTAGCACTTATAAAATAAAATAATAAAAAAGCCGTTTATTTCTCCAACCTCTTACACTCTTTGTACACATTTCGTTAGTAAGGTTAGTTCATAATTAATCCTAAGTTAGTAAGTAAGCTGTTAAAACCCCTTCTCTGGTAAAGGCCTCCCCTAATTGCTTCCATGAATCCCTGTCTTTTGCGAGTTTCATCCATTCCTTTCCGGCAGTTTGTATGATGTCATCAGTCCACCGTTTGGTTGTTTGGTCTGCCAACATTCCTTCTACCTCCTGGTCCTGTCTACTTTGTCCTCTGTACCGTCCATGTTTGGTCTGTGTAACGGGAGATGTGACCGGCCCACTTCCACTTAAGCCCCAGTGCATGTTTTAGTGCGTCTTTAACTTTTGTTCTAAGTTTAATTTTTTCATTCCTTATTTTATGTACTTTACTGATGTTTAATATGCTTCTTTCTATTGCTCTTTGTGTAGTTATTATTATTATTATTTATTTTGTTTGTGTATATCCAGGTTTGGTATCCATAAAGTAAGCTAGGTAGGAGACAAGTATCGACTACGATCTTCTTTAGGTCTAAGGAATAATCTCCTTTTAAAATTTCTTTTAGACTCCAAAATTTTTTCCACGTTATGTTTACACGTCTTTCAATTTCCTCTTCGTTTCTTGACTTAAGAAAGGATACCTGTTTGCCTAAATATACGTATTTGTGTAAAACTAATACTTACCATTCGCTAATCGTAAAATGCCGGGGACTTTAACCCTAGTAACAAAAAACAAATTTATCATTCATTTACCAATTAAAAATGATAATAAGTTCTTTTTCTTTTGAAAAATGAAGTCAACGTCTTTTGACATTTTCAAAAATAGTAACCCAAATTAATTTCCTCCTACCGTCTGTCATTGTTTTAATTTGACCTTTATACAGGAACCGGAGGCATTGCTCTAGAGATAGCGTGGGTGTTATATCCTTAAAGGTTAGGTTAAGGCTGGTTTCACACGGGTCCAGTAGTTAGCCGTTTAGTTTATTTTATACTAAATAGTACAAAACAACCCCTTATGGAAAGCTTCGATGAGGTTTAGGTTATTCAAAATCAAAATTCGTTTTTAAAGTACTTTTGAAACGTCAATTTCATCTGTTTATAGTGGCTCTAACATTAGCTCAGAAGGCAGTCATCTACTGAAAAGAGTCGACAAGAAACTCAACAGTTTTTTTTTTAAGAAATCATACATTGTAGTAGTTTACAATGATTACTATTTAAAATTACAATTTCTTTTACTTTATGACTGTGTGAAAGCTTATCCAATTCAAAATTAGTAAATTCGCAATAATGCCAGAAAAGAAGAGATCAGTTTTTCTTTCTAAAGTTAATCTTGGAAGTGAAGCTACAGGGCAAGAAAGCACCTAGTTGTCAAAGGCGGAAATTTTTATGTAACATAAGAGAATGGACCGAACTCAATTACCCACAGTTAAAGAGAATTGTCGAAAATAAAAAAGCTTTTTGCAGAATGACCGCCAAACTTCTTTCAGACGATGGCACCTCGTGGTGATGATCACCAGAAGACACTGACACCAGAAGGTCATTATTTCAGACGCGAAATCTATAGGCTGTCAACAAACCAAGATGAAAAATTTTACCAGGTCTCGTTGTTCTGTAGCAGAATTGAGATGAAAGAACTATTATGAATCCAACATTCAACTTAACCGAGTAGTAATCTGGAAACTTCGCGACTTTTGTCCAAAACTCTTGAGTTAACGAAAGTCTTCGAACTGTGCGTGTTGCCAACAGACACTTATGGTTCCGCGATTGGTCACTAACAATAGGCCTCATAAGAAGGTTCAAAGTCACTCAGCGGACGATGAAGTGAGTAACGCTCGGAGTATCTATGCGTAGTTGAATCAGAAATGCGGACGAACTCGGGGGCATCTGCTAGGTCACAATAACTTCAATTACTTTCTGCAAATCTCAAAAGTAACCTTTGACCTTAGTGTTTGGCTTACGCCCACGCTGCCTTATAAAAATAGTCTAGAATAAAAGGGAACAAGGCCTTATTATATATTATAGGATCTAAGGAAAAGGTATGAATGTTTTTTCTTAATTGGATTTTATTTTAATCTGTGACAAATGAAGTTATTTATTATTATTTATGTAATTATTTTCTATCCACATTTCAGTAAGACTCTTTATTAGAATGCTTGTCCAGGTTAGTTACTTTTTCTATAAAATTATAAAATCGCCAATTTTAAAAACTCTCAAATTAAATTCTAGCTGAACCCTTTTTGAGCACAAATGACTAAGGACAAATAGGTTTCGATCTTGCCACACACAACCACAAACTTTTCAATACTATCCGCGTTTTTCCTGGCTATATGACAGAAGTACAAGATTTCTCCGCACACAGATTTTGGAAACCCACATTTAATTTTGTAAAATTAATTCCTTCATTTAAAAGAATGCGGGGCAGTCTTTGGGAGCTGTCGATAGAAATGAAATTTTGTTCGTTGAAGATGACGCGAGATCCAAGATTTTTATTAACCCAAAAAGTGCTTCACGTGCCCAAAGAAATTTATACTTCAAATCTCAAACCGATAATATATTTTTTACAATTGCTCAAAGTAATACCAGCACAATACAATACAGCGGTAGATTTTTTCCTGTTTAATTTGTTTTTGTCTCATCTCGGAGCTCCATTGCCCCAGTTGTGAACTAACTTGCCACTCTGTGAGTAATGACCGAACTTTCAACGGTCAAAATGTATTGCATTGTAAATTGAAATATATTGCGTTCGCGACATTTTTTTTTAACTTACTTTTTTTATAGAAACTATTGTATTTTTTAAATCAGGGCGGCGCTATTTTTTTTAGGGTTATTTTTTTTTGGATTTTAGTTGATTCAGTGCATTTTTCGATCGTAAGCACCTGACTCAGTTATTAATAGTTATTCAGGTATTTCATACATCTCGTGTATTTTGTACGATGTACTGTCACTATGATGAAAAATTAAGCGCGTTTTATTTAATAAATAAATAAAAAATTTTAACAAAAAATAGAACCGACTCAAAACGCACTAAAAAGTAAAAAATAACTGTGTCATTTAGTTGCTTTAATTTACTTAAGCATATCTATGAAGTCGATGCCAGCAAGTTTAAGGAACATTTATTTAACGTAGTAAAGCAGTTTGTGGGTTCTAGGTAATGTGCTTAAGGTAGAAACCTTGGTTGGCACCGACTCCTAGATATGCTTAAGTAAATTAAAGCAACTAAATGACACTGTTATTAACCGACGAAAAATAACTGAGGAGGTTCTCAATTCGACACGTATACTTAAATATATATACGTGTCGAATTAAGAACCTCCTCCGTTTTTTTTTTCGTCGGTTAAAAAATAATATGTTTTACTTTCAGGAATGTCGTTACAATGTTGATTTTACAATTATGCATTACTATACATCGAAAATCTCAAAAATAACGTTATAGTTAAGAAACCTTACTTTATATTTGAAATTGGTTTATTCGCCTCTTAAATGCCCCTATGTTAAAAATACCTCAGCAGAAAGACCAATCTACAGTCAACCTACAACAGACAGTCTTATCGGAAAGAACTAGTAACTACACAAAACTAACGAGGCACTTATTTTTAACTTAATACTTCATTACAGCTAGCTGGAATATGTTTTACAGATCATAACAAAAGCCTTTATTATGAAGCATGTAATAAGTTTCGCCCACGACGACTTTTTCGGAAGAGTTCTGTTATAGGTTTTACTGGATGAGCCAAGAGCGTACTTATGCTTTCAAATGGAATATTCAATCATTTCTTAAAGAATTCTTACCTATTTTCACTTTAGCATAATAAAGTAAATTATTTATTTATTTTAATAACTTTATTGCATATCATAAAATAAATACACTAAAACAGAGTAGCATTAACCGGCCAAAGACGGCCTTATCACTAAGTGTGATCTCTTCCAGACAACCTACTGTAACGGATGTTTCGTAAAACGAGAAATTGCAAAAAAATATAAAAGGAAACAACAATGTACATGTATCTAATACGGTATACATATTATATTATATTTGTCAAGTTTAAAATCATGATTATTAGTATATTGTAACAGCCCAAACTAGAGCCAGGCTACCTTTCTCCTCTATAAAGGCTATATCAAGTTTGGAAACACCAAGCTGCTTCAATACGGATTTTTTTTTTATAAAAATAGCAAACGAGCAAGCGGATCACCGGATGTTAAGTGATTACCGCCGCCCACGAACAACTGCGACACCAGAGGGAACTGACGTCCCTTCGGTGTTCTAAAGATTCCAGACTATCAGTTAACCTGGCATTGTCAACAAGTCGAACAGCCCGTTTTTGGATCCGGTCAAATGGAAGGAGTTGGTAATGTGGAGCACCGGCCCACTGGTGGGAACTATATTCCATATGAGGCCGTACTTGAGCCTTGTAAAGCAAAAGTCTATACTTGGACGCAAAGTACCTTTTAGCCCTACTGAGCACGCCGAGCTTTTTTGAGGCCAACTTACGGTAGAGGATTAGCACACTTACGGTAGCAATATCTGCATCATGCAACGATCACTATCAGTACGATGTCAATCACCGCTGACACCGCCATGCTTGGAGATCATGTTAATTCTAGTATCTCAGTATCCTAGAATTAACATTGACACTAAGCATGGCGGTGTAACACCACCATACTACGCGCTAAAAACTGTTTTGACAATTTCAACATTTCATTGCCCGACGCGAGACTCGAACAACTTGATGAACAAAAATATAGGCTGAGCACTGGAGAATAAAGCAGTTCATGTTTGAAGTAGATACTTACATGGCTAATATATTTTTTTAAATATTTGTTTGACATTAACAAAATATGCTGCTTACGTCAGCTTAACATAGTATTATTTCATGATGTCTCTTCCATACGCTCTACATCTAGAGAAATATCTTAGTCTATCATTTTTGTTATCAATAAATAGGTATAGCAGTGTGTGGGCTCCAGCTGGTATATAACGGATAACGCGCCTCCAGCCCGCCAGTCTACGACGAGCGGTACTTGTGGACACCTGTCATATTCTTTAGGATATTCGTGCCACTGTGATTAAGTGCCCACTATTTGCTATAGATGCTAACTGATTAGCCAAAGTTTTTATATTAAGAAGTGTATATTTGTTAATAAGGTGAGTTAGTAAACTTTTCAACTGCCTTGTTGGTCAGTGGTTTAGCTTATATGGCTTCGATCACGAGGTCCTAGTTTCGAATCCTCTGTCGGGTCACAAAACATTTTGAGTTTCATTCTCCTATGAAATTTTCAGTACATTCCATTCCCGGAGTCGGGAAGTTGGCGGTGTTAAACCCCCGTACCTAAGTCGTCGGTCCCGGTCACTGTCATTAACATCTGATAGTGATTGTTAATAATGAAACATTATCCACCCGAATCCTATTATCAGCCTATTAAAGGAAACCCTCCTTATAGGAAAGGGGATATAGAGCGTAGACGACGACCTCCGTGGCGCAGTGGTATGCGCGGTGGATTTATAAGACGGAGGTCCTGGGTTCCATTCCCGGCGGGGCAGATTGAGATTTTTCTTAATTTGTCTTGGTCTGGCTGGTGGGAGGCTTTCGCCGTGGCTAGTTACCACCCTACTGACAAAGACGTATCGCCAAGCGATTTAGCGTTCCGGTACGATGTCGTGTAGAAATCGAAAGGGGTGTGGATTTTCGTCCCACTCCTAACAAGTTAGCCCGCTTCCATCTTAGACTGCATCATCACTTAACATCAGGTGTGATAGTAGTCAAGGGCCAACTTATAGTCGATAAAAAAAAAGACCTACCACGCTACTCCAATGCGGGTTGGATTGATTATCATTTCAACAAGCACTATCACATGTTCTCCGAGGCACGGGGATATAACAACCACTAACTTCCCGAATGAAGGCTTGAAATATACTGAAAATTTCATAGAAGAACTCTAACTCAGAACCTCGTGATCAAAAGAAAACTTAAGACCCACTTTTTAAGTCACATCTAATGTGACTTAAAAAATTTCTATTAATTATTATTTAGTTATTTTAATTATTTTAGCTTTTTCTGCTGACAACTGTCTTTGTAGAATGCCTAGATACTACTATTTATTAGCATATTTCTCAAACCTAAGTGGTTTCTAATGCTAATACATATAAGAATAAGAATGTTGTAAACCTTAAATAATAAATAAATATAAAAAAAAACCACATAGACTAACTTTTAGACCAACGAGGCAATCATTCTATAAATACTAACCTCATTTTCCTTCATACGCGTCCTTCCTAGAAAGCCTCGAGGTCCCACGGGTCCGAAGTAATTGTTCAATCACTGTGATGTACCGAGCGTGGGCGGTCATTCACCAAAACTATTTCTATTTCACAATTATTTAATAGGAGGGAAAATATGAAATAGCCAACATTAACCTAATTAATATGATGTTACTTTTGAATAAGATATTATATTGGGCTATGTGTGGTATATACTTTTATATTTTTAACTTGTCCAGTTAATCTTAACTTGGTTGTTAGTTAATAACTTGGAAATTAAAGAAGCTTGTCCAAACTTTTATAAAACCTAGACCTCATCATTATCATCCTAGTACACTATAGGGGATGGTTAAAATGTTCTCCGAGGCACAGGGTGTAACACCACCAACTTCCTTACTTCGTGCTCAGAATTTCTGATATGCAAGATAAACTTAATAAGTATACCACCATTGCCTGAGGATTCGAACACTGTACTTCATGGTCAGCTACATAAGTTAACTACTAGACCAAAGAGTCACAAAGTGCTGTGCATTTTATATACGAATATAATAAAAGAACTGCCTACCGGTATTCAAGAAAGATTTAACATCGTTATTGTTCTACTTACTGCTTTCGCTTTTACAAGCCACTACTTGACACCGTAGTAATCAAGGTTAGGATCTACGTCGGCACGTAAAGGTTTCACAGGTGATAGGTATTCCCCCTCCGCCGCCCCTCGGTATGATTTACAAACTAATTCGTGAACCATGGCGGAAGCTCACGTGACAATAAAAATACCATTGATTTTCATAACGCCAAGTCATGGGCGACAGCGAGTTCATATTTATAATTATAATTGTATTGAATATTTGTAAAAGTTGAATGAATGAAAATTCTTTAAGAACGGTGAATAAATCGTAAAGAGTTTAATTTTAATTTAACATAACATTTACGACTACTTAAATAATAATAAATAAATGAATATTATAGGACAATTACACACATAGTGCAAATACAGCTATATAGCCTCATAGTAAGCGTACTCGTAAGTAGCTTGTGTTATGGGTGCTATGATAACTGATGAATATTTTTATAAATAATATACATAAATACTTATAATATATAGATAAACATCCTGACACTGGAAAACGTCCATGCTCATCACACAAATATTTTCCAGATGTGGGAATCGAACCCACAGCCAAGGACGCAGAAGCAGGGTCACTACCCAATGCGCCACTCGGCCGTCACTTAGATATAAAATATCATCATCATTATTAAAATCATCAATCAATCTAGTAACGGCCCACTACAGGGCCAGACCTTCCTTCTTGTGTGAGAGGGAATATGGAGCGTAGGCCCGCTACGCTTGTCCACAGGTTGGCGAGCTTAGGGAGATAATGATTTGTTCGTTAACGGCCACTATTAGCTGTTGGTGATATAATCGTGCTGTTATATCTTGGGCCAGACGTCAAATCTGCGGGGTTAACTTCACCCTCAAACGGCGTAATAATAAATGGCGTTTTTATTATAAAATGAAAGGGAACGTTTTGGTACTTAGCCTTCAACTTAATAAAGAGGGGTATAAGTTGGTCTATGTCTGTCGCATCACCAGTTCAAAAGTAATAGACGTGGTTTTTTTTATTTAAAATGTGGTTAAGTAAATTAAAGTAAGTAAATGACGTAGTTATTTTTCACTTTTTAGTGCGTTTTGAAGGCGTTTTTATTTTTTGTTAAAATTTTTTTTCTTCAGACGTTGTCACGTTCAACTATCGTCAGTAAACCAACTTTACAGACAACCAATTTTTTTTTTATTTGAAAGCTGAGGTGATCAAGACATGTACACTAAGACAATATAACAGAGCTCCCCGTTCAATTGCAAATCCAATTTTAGTTTCGTCTCATTTTGTCAACTTCCTGATCCTGTATTCGATTTCCGACCAGGCAGATTGAGATATTGTTAAAAGGTTCAAGTCTGGCTGGTAGGAGGCTTCGGCCGTGGCTAGTTAACTGGTCAAGATGTAGCATTAAGTGTCAGCACGATGTTGTCCTACTCTAACATTTACATCAAGTGTGATAACCATTAACTTGCAGTAAACATAAAATATAACAAAACATAGAACCGACTCCAAACGCACTAAAAAGTAAAAAATAACTGTGTCATTTAGTTGCTTTAATTTACTTAAGCATATCTATGAAGACAGTGCCAGCAAGTTTAAGGAACATTTATTTAAGTTCGTTACGTAGTAAAGCAGTTTGTGCGTTCTAGGTAACGCCTTTAAAGTAGAAACCTTGGCTGGCACCGACTCATGGATATGCTTAAATAAATTAAAGCAACTAAATGACGCAGTTATTTCTTACTTTTTAGTGCGTTTTGAGTCAGTTATATTTCTTGTTAAGAATTTTTATTTCTTACTTTTTAGTGATTTATCGACACGTAACCTACTCGTACTATACTCTCATAGTATATTATATGGCAGTAGTAGCCGAAAAGCTACCGATGCTTATACAAAAACCGAAATCGCTGCAAGTGTGCCTATACAATTTGAAGAGTTCCTTCAATTTTCCCAGGATATCATCATCAGATCCTAACATGATGACTATGGAACCATATTGGAAGTGTGCCCATTCTAGAAAGTTATGCCCTTCTAAAAAGTTATGCGTAATCATACATAAAAATAAAAAAAAAGAAATATAGTGTCGAATTGCGAACCTCCTCCATTTTTTTCGTTGGTTAAAAATTGACCTAATTCGCTTTTAGTTAGTCCGATTTTCCAATTAAAAAAAAAATATAACAAAGGTCCAAAAATAAAAATAAACTTATCTTTCAAAATTTCTAACATTTAGCATTGGCAAGAGAAAGCGAATTTTATTTTGTTTTTGTTTATATTTATTTATTTAATTTTGTTTTACTTGTTGCAAACGCGTTGCGAAATATTTATAGTTTGTTTAATTAATTTAAGACCATATGCGAATTACTTATACGCATTCGCGAATTGAGCCATTTATCTATTTGTAGGGACTATTCACGAATTGGACCATTTAATAGCAATTAATTGAAATAAATGAGAATTTCACTAATCATGATTAATTTTCGCTCTGTTTGAAAGATTTCACATGCCAAAATTTTTCGTAATAAACGTCAAGTAAAAAATTTTTGAACAAAATTTTATATAAATACATGAGGGGTGCAAGTGAGTGGTCGATTCGAATAACATTTCAGTATTTGAGCATTACTCACTTTAAACAACAGAAGCTATCACAACCACTGAAATGTAATCTAGCTTAACTTAAAAAGACTCGTTAAGAAGTTAACAGATGGCGGGACGGATGAAGAGGAGGGGCAGAGAGAGGGGGGTAGGGTAGGTCAATAAATTGTGAAGTTTTCAATTACTGTGATGAGACCGCGTAATGGCTGCGACCCAGTTGTGGCTTTACGATCACTATAAATTGGCTTTCATTGTATAAAAAAACTGATCTAGCGAATTATTCAGGGATCCGTACAAATCATCATCATCATGTCATTATCATCATCATAATGAGTAAGTACATCAATTAACGGAACACTACACTTCTAAAGGCCTCCCAACACTACAGTCTTGCCATCTTCGATCCAGTTAGTGTGGGGTCGACCAACACTCGTTAACATCCGGTGCGAATCGTGATTCCTCCACTTTGAGGGGTGATTGTTATTGTCTCTAAAGGATGGACAATAGTTATGAATTGTAGTATTTTTATTTTATATTTTTAGCATGTATTTAACTCGGATAGGCGCCCATGGTTATATTTCTGCTCGCACATGGTTATTTTTTCTGGTCACACATTGCGTCCGCTCCTTTTATCGTATTGGCAATCAATTAATTTAGCAATAAACTTTAATTTAAATGTTATTACTCACAAGAGTAAACTGAGTCAATTTTTTTATTGATATACAAAAGATTCTCAATATTCTCAAGATTAGTTGTTGTTTCACTCTGAACAGAATAGTCATAACAGAGAAACAGACATACGGGTGGTGTTTATTGTTATATTTATAGGTTTACATTTCTTTTTGTTTTTAATGTAAGGAAAGGATGATTCAAAGGACATTTCTATTATTTGATAACGGTGCGCGTGTAGTACAAAAGCAACAAAGTATGCACACTGTTGCGTTTATTACATATTTACCCACAGGAATACATTTCCTGATTCTATAAAGTACATAACTTTATAGATGTACTTTTACTTATGTTGCACGATGGTTCATGATATTACAACCTGTTATCGAATTAAAACAACAAAATCTAGTAAAAACAATAAAAAAACAATCGATTAGTAGGAACTACTATCCTACTCATCGATTGTGACTAGTGTAAAGAAGAATAAAGATGGATGTAGATGGCCTAAGACGTATTCGAAATACGTCTTGAGACGTCTATATCCTGTCTACGTCATGTAACGCTTGAAATGGATGTAGACATCTTACTCTATGTTTAGCGGTTGACGCCAATCGGCTGATAATGACGATAGCTAACTGCGAATTATTTTGGTGGCTTTTAATTTCGAATCAACGTAACGTAGTCGTTTCTACAGTACGTGTTTGTACCTATTCAGATATTGGCAAAGCAAAGTGTAACGTGAGTTTGAGCAGCACATGTCTATTTGCAGGCGCGGCCATGTGTCCCGGGCGCGCTGCCGATGGCGCAGGCTGAGCGCTCTCGGCTAGGCGCCCATGCGCGCCTGCCTCCTGCTGTGTGCGGCGCTCGCGCTCGCGCCGAGCCGGCCGCGCGCCGCCGCCGCCTCGCACAAGCATCGCGCCGCGCCCCCCGAGCCCGCGCGCCTCGAGCACATCAAGACACAGATCCTCGCCAAGGTACTGCCTCGACAGAGAAGCTAATTCGTTAGACATCTGACGTCAGATGAGCACGCTCGCTCATTTACAGTGTACTTACTTGTACGTGCGGAAGATTCCGGCGCGTGCTGCGACATCCATGTACAAACATTGCTAACACGCTCGTGTCGCTCACAGCTGGGGCTCACGGCGCGGCCCACGCCGCTCGGCGCGCCGCCCCGCGACGTCGTGCGGCAGATCCTGGCGCACGCGGCCGACCCACGCCCCGAGCGCCGCCCCGACGCCGAGCAGAGCATGAGAGAAATTATTGCGATAGCACACAACGGTACCCATACACACACACACATGCAAACACGTACACAAGGTGTCATTCACAATCAAGCACAAACTTTACCTTACCTCACTAATATATTAACTCCTAACTATAGCATAGTGTGTGACCTTTACGGGAGAGATTTTATAGAAATTTACTCTGTCAAGAAAAATTTAGGACAAGAGAAAACTATTCCGTGAGGCTCACAAATTATGCTCGAGTAGGTCTATCAAGAATGCCAACCGAGAAAACATAATTTACACAAAACATATTTTATACGTCTACATAAAAACAATAGTAACACTTATAGGGTCTGTAAATAATTACCAATTAAGAAAATACACTATAAGCATAAAGATTTACCTTTATTGAAAAAAAAATTAAAGCTTCTTTATTTTCTGTGTTTAGTAACTGTAATTAAAGAATTTATTATTTAACATTAAACTTTGATACTTAATAATTATTTATTGCTTTATTAAGTTGGTCTTAGATTCTGTAATGGCGACCCGTTACTTTTTAACAATTTCATAATATGGGTTATTAAAAAACGAGTGCATTTTATAAAACGAAGAAGAATCGTGTCACACTCTACTTTATCTTCGCTCAAGCGATAAATACTGAAAAAATTAAACTTTTTATCAAAAGAAAATATTTGCTAAATGTCTAAATAGGTAGTAAGCAAGCAAGTTGAAATGTACATGTATAAGGTATTCACTGGTCAACTATTCCATCGCGACAAAATTCAAAATTAAAGTTGTAGAGGCGTTCACTTACCTCAAAGGATGTTATTTTAAAGTTGTTACATAAATGAAACAGCAACAATTACAACTCAACTTTTTTATATACAAAATTAAGTCATGCTTTACTACAGTCATGTCGAAGTATTACGTGCTATTTTACCCGACTGGGTTAGAAGGAAGGTGTTTGTATAAAATTTAAGCTCAAATAAAAAATATACAATATAAACTAAATTATAAAATAGACTTATTAAAAAATATTATTATAAAAACAAAAAACCCGACTGCTTAGAATTAATGAACTTTTATAGGCGGGGACAAAGAAAAACAAAAAGTATCTAACTCTATCTATACATTTATAAAATTTTTTATACATATATTTTTATAATCGAAATATTAATATTTGTGTGGTATATAGATGCTGCAGGCACATAGTTTTATGCTCGGGTATGCAAAATTGGTTGTTCCAATTGTAACTTAGTAGCAAGAATCTGCTAAAACAGGCTGAAATAGACGATGATTTTCGCAATCATCGTTTCTCTTTAAATATTATAATCGGTAGGCAGTTTGATTTCCCTAAAAAATATGTAACAGTTCGAGGCCATTGCCCTCATCGGCGAGACGTCTAGTTTTTGGCATACCTACTGATCTTATTATAATAAGCTAATAATTTGTGTCGAGTTCCATAAGTTATGTTCTGTCAAATCATCATACGATTATTGGAATGTGATTGGAATGTAATAGACCGAGCCATGTTCATCTTAGAACAACTTTATCTGGCTGGTGACAAAGAGTACCGCCAAACGATTTAGCGTTTACTATATGCTGTCGTCAATTCGTTAGTGGCTGCAAATGAATAGGGTATGTACTTTATTCGACTCATAACAAGATAACCCGCTTCCATCTCATTACATCAATCATTAAAAGAAAGAAATAACGTTTCAAATATGTTGCAATTTTTAGAATTAAGTTAACTGTTTAGTTTTGGTTAATTTATGTAACTTACATTTATTCCGCATAAATGGTCCGCGTAAACATTTCTGTTTTCCGTCCAAATTAAGTTTATAAAATGATTTTTTTCTTATTATTATATCTATAGGCTGAACACTGAAGAAATTAAAATTCTTAAAAAAAGTTAAAGTATTAAGAATTTTCCAGTAAATGTAAATTCTGTATTGTCTATGGCACAAGTGCCCGCGACTAATATAAAAAAATATTTATTATAGTGATATCTTACACACACCCACACGATTTAACGTTATTAAATAATAAATTAATTAATTAATTATTTTCTTTTATTAAATTTTTTATTGAGATCGGACAAAATAGAGTACGACACGGTACAAGTATAATACAACCTATTTATTCTTACAAGTCTCGTGAATGTATTATAAATTGCACATGAGTTTTAATAACCCTATTATGCTACTATTTGATACCCTTTAAATTACTGGCTGATAGTTTATTGGGTATCACAGGTAGTAGTTTAAATATTGTACTTGCTTCGCATCTTTAAACTCGTTTTTTTACTTTAACTACGTTTTTAGATGATAGTAATGAATTGATAACATTTAATTCACCTAAAATTCTAGTTTAGACGCAGCTGTGGAATATACAAACATACAGAAAAATAAAATATAGATAGCTATAAATATAACCCTGCGGTTTTTGGATAGAAAGAGACTGTACTTGAATGAAATCTACTCAATATTTTTATTCAGATTTGGTACCTTTAATATAATACCTATTATAGTTATATAGAAATGGCTCATTACTATGTAATTTTTAATTAATTAATTTATGTATGGGCACTTATTGAAATACTTATTTAGTTTATTTTCTAATGTTTTGTGCGAAGAATGTTTGCAGGTGAACAGATTTTACAGTCTACATCCTGCGATGATAATGTTATGTAAGTATCTATAACTTAATAAATCTAAAAGGTTCTATACTAAAGCCAAACTCGATTGAGAATGCTTGTCAACAAATAAATTAAAATTCAAGGTAGAAATCACCAGTCATTTTACACCTATTTTTTTAATTAACTAGTTAATGAAGAATTAATGACAATGAATTAGATTAGTAAGCTTAAAACTAACTAATATATTCCATATCTTTTAAATAAGATTTTTTAAAATAACAAATCATAATTTTAAATTTATTGGGCATAAAACGTGTTGCATTTTCTACCTTCATTTTAAATTTGTTTGTTGACAAGCATTCTCAATCGAGTTTGGCTTTAGTATAGATTTTATTCCGTCATAATGCTGTCTCTTAACACTGTCGTGCTATGACAAAACACTATACCTATCATTCTTTTACATATCGCTCAATATAAGAAATATGTATTCATACTGTGTTCCATTTCCAATGTATCTAACTTACATGGCTATTTTTCCTATATACTATTAGAAGGTTTATGTATGACACCGCTTAACTTTTTACAGAGTTGTCCGATTTTGATAATTTTTTTTTTTTTATTAAAAAGGGCACACTTCCGTGATGGTCCCATTGTCATCATGTTAGGATCTGATATGATATCCTGGGAAAATTGAAGGAACTCTTCGAATTTTGTAGGAACACTTGCAATGATTTCGGTTTTTAAACGACTTCAAAAAAAAAGGAGTTTCTCAATTCGACCGTATATATATATATATATATATATATATATATATATATATATATATATATATATATATATTTTTTTTTTTTTTATGTGTGTTCGCGCATAACTTCGTCGTTTATGAACCGATTTTGATAATTCTTTTTTTGTTGGAAAGTAGATAGTCCGGTGGTGGTACCATGACAAGAAAACCAGGATCTGATGATGGGATCCTGGAGAAAACGAGGGGAAGTTTCAAAAGTTGTAGGGACAATAAGTACGTTTGTTAATTTTTCCGGTAAGTATTTAAAAGCACTACAATTTAATGAAGGTCTGGAGTCGATCTGGTGATGGAGTCGATCTATATATAAGAGAACTCCGTAACGTTTTACAGTAGCTACCTTGTGTTTGGGCTCGATTAATTTGTCTCAATGAGAACTTTACATTTAGATGGGCTGTGACTGTCATTGAGGATCTGGTGATGAAGACGAAGTACAATTAAGAGAGCTCCGTAACGTTTTACAGTAGCTACCTTGTGTTTGGGCACGATTAATTTGTCTCAATGAGAACTTTACATTTAGATGGGCTGTGACTGTCATTGAGGGTCTGGTGATGAAGACTACGTACAGTTAAGGGAGCTCCGTAACGTTTTACAGTAGCTACCTTGTGTTTGGGCTCGAAAAATTTGTCTCAATGAGAACTTTATATTTAGATGGGCTGTGACTCTCATTGAGGGTCTGGTGATGAAGACGACGTACAGTTAAGGGAGCTCCGTAACGTTTTACAGTAGCTACCTTGTGTTTGGGCTCAATTAATTTGTCTCAATGAGAACTTTACATTTAGATGGGCTGTGACTGTCATTGAGGGTCTGGTGATGAAGACGAAGTACAGTTAAGGGAGCTCCGTAAGGTTTTACAGTAGCTACCTTGTGTTTGGGCTCGATTAATTTGTCTCAATGAGAACTTTACATTTAGATGGGCTGTGACAGTCATTAAGGGTCTGGCGATGAAGACGAGGGACAGCTGAGGGAGCTCTTTAACGGTTTACAGTAGCTACCTTGTGTTTGGGCTCGATTAATTTGTCTCAATGAGAACTTTATATTTAGATGGGCTGTGACTGTCATTGAGGGTCTGGCGATGAAGAAGAAAGACAGTTGAGGGAGCTCTTTAACGGTTTACAGTAGCTACTTTGTGAATTGGCTCGATTAATTTATGTCTCAATGAGAAGTTTGAAAGGTTATAGTTTCCAGTTAGTTAAATGTTTACTATGTCATGATCCAATGATGAGATCTACGAAAACTCGAGGAAACTCTTCAAACTTTATATGCACTTTTACAGGGACGTCGGAATGTTATAAGTAGCTAGTGAATATTGGTACTTAAGGTTTAGTTCGAGTAGGTTTATTAGTATGTTCGTTGTTGATAAAGCACTAAAAAGTATGAAATAAAAAAATTTTAACAAAAAATAAAAACGCCTTCAAAACACACTAAAAAGTAAAAACTAACTACTTCATTTACTTACTTGAATTTACTTAATCACATATATGAAGTCGGTGCCACCCGAGCTTTCTACTTTAAAGTCTTTACCTAAACTTGGATGGCACCGACTTCATAGATGTGATTAAGTAAATTAAAGTAAGTAAATGAAGTAGTTATTTTTTACTTTTTAGTGTGTTTTGAAGGCGTTTTTATTTTTTGTTAAAATTTTTTTATTGTGTAAGTATCGGTAGCTTTTTGGCTACAAGTGCCGTATATAATATACTATGACAGTATAGTTCGAGTACGTTACGTGACGATAAATCACTAAAAACTAAAAAATAAATGAAAGCAACTAAATGATACAGTTATTTTTTACTTTTTAGTGCGTTTAAGTCGGTTCTATTATTGTTAAAAAAATTTTTTGGCTTGAATTTAATTCCCGGACAGGAACCAACATTTAAAATAATTTAATCTGAATTAGGTAAATTAATTCGATTCAATTGATGCCTTAAGTGAACATTACTTAGTATCAATACAGTGTCAAATATTTTAAAATTCAAAAATTCTAATGTTTGGAAAAACCTGGAAGGTCCGACAATAACTCAGCTGTTGATATTACGAAAAAATATCTATATTTATCCTCTATCAGTCTATATTTATTTACATAAGAAAAAAGAAATAGAAAAACAAAAAAAAAGAAGTTTTTTAAATGTATTTTCACATTATTTTTCAGGACATTGGGAACGCCAGATCAACAGAAGGAGATGGAACACCTAATTCATAAAATGTAAGTAAAATTTCATAAATATCTAAATAGTTTTCTTATTATTTTTTTAGCAATTCATATTTCCATACATCCTGCACCCTTCCCATTATAATATGGAGCATACCTGCTTACTTATTCCATCCCTCCTCGTTTGTCAAAATAAATTCATGTTTCTGACGCTTAATGGATGCGCGGTGGATGTTTGTGAAGTGAACGTCCTGGGCGCAATTCCCGGTTAGGCTGATTCAGATTATCTTAATTGCTCCAGGTCTGGCTTTGGCTTCTGGTTTATCAACCGAAAGGGGTGTGAATTTTGTCCTACTCCTAACAAGTAAGCTTCCATCTTAGAATTCATTGTTATTTACCATCAGATGTAATAATAATAATATAATAATAAAAGCCTTTATTCTCTGACCACACAAAATTTCATCTTATATACTAATACAATTTTTATTTTTTGATTTATAATAGTTATTTACTTTTTTTTTCAATTAAATTAAAGTAAAAAGTAAACATTAAAGTAAAAAAGAAATCTTCAACAACTACTACGTTGGTCAGGTTGTCTTTCGACATAGGCCTCCCCCATTTTCTTCCATTTTTCTCTATCCCAAGCTAACCATGTCCATCCCTTTGGTAAATCATCCTCCCATCTTTTGATTTGGCGTCCTATCTGTCTTTTCCCATTTCTTGGGTACCATTCCATTATGTCCTTCGTCCATTTTTCTCTATCTGTCCTCATTATATGGCCTGTCCAGTTCTATTTTAACTTTCTTATTTTTTGCAACACATCGTCCACCTTGGTCTTTTTCCTTATTTTGGAAGTTGTCCATCAGATGTGATTGCACTCAAATTCTTACTTGTAGTACATAAATTTGTAGTGAGTAGTCCGCTATTTCCTCATCTTTACAAACACCAACATTCAAAAATCCCGTTGTTTGTAATGTTTTCTTTTCCGTAAGTACAGTGTTTCTAATTCCGTTTTAGTATTGGGAATACTCTCTAAATCTAATCTAAACTGGGATACTTAATTTTAAAATTAATAATGAAAAGCCTCGTCCGCAGTCTGGGACTGCACATAAACGTTTTATTATCAAACCCCCTTCGACCCCACACACCCCCCGGGGGTGCAACATAAAACCATTATGTGCGAAACAAAAAACGGCAATAAAACGCACTGTCCATGCCAACTATATTATTATTTTAGAAAAAACATTAAATCGCAAAAGTTCGGTACCAAACAGAAATGGCCGAACCGTAGGGTTGTCGCGTTTGCTTGACATTGTTACTGACGTCACTCGCGTTTGTCAAAAAACGTATTTTGAAGATAACTTATGTAACTCTAAATAAACTTATAAAATGTATATATAAATCATTAATTTTAACTTCCTAAAAATAAAAACATTTATAAAAGTCATTTTGTGAAGTCGGTTAAAAACTTCCTAAATAAGAAAGTGCGGCTTATGCCCACCACGACAACATTGATGAACATTTTGAAATCCCCCGACAGTCAGAAATTTAGCGTTTTCCGTTACGATGGAAAGAGTTTCTGACTTTACGTCAGAAATCGACTACAAGTTGGCCAAAGATAAGCTCGACAGAACCAGTTCGACAGTTCAACCACTCAGCTGTCAAATACAACTCGGCTGTAAAATAAAAACTTGGCATCATAATTAATCCATAAATTAACATAAACAAACAGACACGTCAAACTTATGTCAACCATCTACCCGGGGGTTAAAAAATCCTATTTATAATATAAACGCGAAAGTTTGTAACCGAGGATGGACATTTATTTCTCTTTCAGGCAAAAACTACCAAATACATTTTATTCCAGATTAGGTCTAGGAACATTTGCCTAGACCTTCCCCTTCCAACATTTGCATTCACCGTCATGAGTGAACTTCGTGTAACTTGCAAATTTAGTGATTATTTTTGGTCCTCTAAGTAAGTTTATCATTTATAGCTTAGCAATGAGCGTAATAAAGGCTTAGATTTAGGTAGAACACTTTAGCGACAGTATGTTTATTTGTATGACTCGACTTTACCTACTACCAATTGTTCGTCATCTTCAATCCTTTTTTGATGACGTATGCATTAAAAAAGTAAAGTAAGTCAAGATGGCGTCGCAGCCCTAACTAGGATACTTGGCTACGCAGCTATGATCATTATGTATGTCTGTATGTGTACAGTTAAACAGTAATTTAAGTTGGTTATGCAACGCCGCTGGCATTGAGCCAGTTGAGCCGCTGGACTGCTTCTCGGACCGAATATTTTAGTTTAGCTTTGTGAGCCCGCCTACCCGCGCTAGAGTAGTGTGGTGGGCCTTTCTTCCATACAATTATATCAAAATAATGTCCGGTTAAAATAGACTGATTACTATATGAAGCAAAATCCTACATGAATGATTATCACTATAGTATTCTCAAGACAATTGGAATACCTCCATGGCGCATTGGTATTCGCGGTGGATTTATAAGACGGAGGTCCCGGGTTAGATTCCCGGCGTGGTCGATTTAAATTTGTCTTGGTCTGGCAGGTGGGAGGCTTTCGCCGTGGCTAGTTATCACCCTACCGACAAATATGACTACCGACAAAGATGAACCGCCAAGCGTATTAGCGTTCCGGTACGAAGTCGTGTAGAAACCAAAAGGAATGTGAATTTCATCCTACAAAGATTGTATCATCACTTATCATCAGGTGTGATAGCAGTCAAGTAGTAGTCGATAAAAAAAAATAACCTCCTTTTTTGAAGTCTTACAATCTGAGATACATCAAGTTTTGATCACATCATAACTTCATGTATACACATCACAGACAGAAAATGGCTGCCAGTGAATTATAAGAGACGAAGAAGATGTTGGGTTCGATTCCCGGCAGAGCCAATTGAGATTTTCTAAATTGGCCCGAGTTTGGCTAGTGGAAGGCACTGCTACACAAACTACTACCGACAAAGACGTGCGACCAAGTAATTTAGCGTTCCAGTACCTACTATCAATTCTAATCTCAGATTGCATCATCACTTACCATCAGGTGTGGTAAGGGCTAGCTTGTGTTAACTTTAACTTACTCTACTGCTGAGAAAAAATAACTTCCCTAAAGAAGCTCTATATTGATACTATAATATAGTAGGTATATACTTACATTACTTACTACGCGCGAAACCACGGGCGTCCTCTAATAGTATTACTCTTCTCTTATTGTTTTTAACCGACTTAAAAAAGGAGGTTATCAATTTCCAGAACAGCCCAGTTTTCGCATATGTTAGTCTATATCAGCGTCTGAACAAATGTGCCAAATTTCATAAGTGTATGTAGGTATGTATATATGTATGTATGTATGTATGTATGTATGTATGTATGTATGTATGTATGTATGTATGTATGTATGTATGTATGTATGTATGTATGTATGTATGCCTGACTGATGATGACTGCCTCGTTGGTCTAGTGGTTAGCCTATCTGGCTTCGATCACGAGGACCTAGGTTCGATTTCTGGGTCGGGTCACGGAATTATTCTGAGATTTTTCATTCTTCTATGGAAGTTGGTGGTGTTACACTTCCGTGCCCTAGAGAGCACGTTAAGCCGTCGGTCCCGGTCACTATCATCAACATCTGATAGTGATCGTTAATAAAATATTGATCAATTTTTAAATGAAACATTATCAACCTAAGCCCACCAACCCGCATTGGAACAGCGTGGTGGGTGTACGCTCCATATCCCCTCTCCTATAAGGAGGGAGGCCTGGCCCTGTAGTAGGCCGTTAATAGGCTGATGATGATGATGATGATGTATATATGTATGTATGTATTTATGTTTGTGGATGCATATCTCCGAAACTACAAGTCCGTTTTAAGTAATTCTTTTTTTATTAGAAAGGGTACACTTCCAAAATGGCTCCATAGTGATCTTGTTTAAATCGAAGGAACTATTCAAACTTCATAGGCACATTTGCACATGGTCAAGTAAATTAAAGTAACTAAATGACGCATTAATTTTATACTTTTCAGTGGGTTTTGAAGTCGGTTTAATTTTTTATTAAAAATTGTTTTGATGTACAGAATTATAGTAATTTACTAAAACATACCGACAGCAAGACAAGAAAAGTAATTTCGAAACCAAACCAAAAAACATTGCTCACTGATGAATGCAACCGACAAAATCGTAAATCGGTAACTTTAAAGACCCACCCCCGACGAATGTGCTGCCGGATTTTAGGGGTAGTAAATTTCCCAAAGAGAAAGGGGGGGAGCCGAACGCGATATAATGTCTGTGCTGACTGAACTAAACTTTGATCTTTGATTAGCTATTTGATGGCAGCCATTTTCTATCTGTGATACATCAAAACGTTATTATTTTTAACCGACTTTGAAAAATGAGGGTATTTATTATTCTTTTGTCGACTACTACTTGACTGCTATCACACCTGATGATAAGTGATCATGCAATCTTTGTAGGATGAAATCCACACTCGTTTTGGTTTCTACACGATTTCGTACCAGAACGCTAATACGCTTAGCCGTACGTCTTTGTAGGTAGGGTGATAACTAGCCACGGCAAAAGCCTCCTGCTAGACCAAGACAAATCTAAATCTGCCACGCCGGGAATCGAACCATCCATCCATCTTTTAAATCCACCGCGCATACCACTGCGCCACGGAAGTCGTCAAAATTTATAGTATCTGCCTTATTTATACTGTCTAAAGTTTTTAAGCAGGTACGTCAGTCTAGTCTAGCTTTTCAGCTTGTATGCCACGTAAATGCACGTATGAGTGTATGTTTATTCACGTCTATCTCGGAAACTTGGAATTACAAAGTTTTAATTTTAATTTCTTTATTATAGGAGAGTTTTGAGTTTACGATATCGCCGGTGACTACAACTATCAGATATTGCTCTCTTAAAAAAGAGCTAAATAAATGGCTTCTAGAAAAAAATTCTATAAAGTTAATGAATATATTACATTTAATTCTTCTAATTCTAATGAAGGTGTTGCCCCGATAGCAGTTTATACTAGATATGAGCAAGGCATTCGACTTTTTTGAAAAAATCAAGTTTTCTCAAAAATCTGGACCAATATCATATAAAAGGCCCAGCACTTGACTTGTTTAAGACTTATATACTGGATAGAAAACAATATGTTGAAATAAATAAAGTTGAAATCACTAAAAAAATATGTTTCGGTGGTGTTATAAAGAAAATAAATATGGAGTGCCACAAGGCAGCGTTTTAAGTCTCTACTTTTCCTCCTGTATATTAATACCTTGCCGAATGCTACGAATCATAAATGTATACTCTTTGCAGACGATAGAACCCTGTTAGTTAGGAGTAAGCAACATCGAAATATTGAAAATGAACTTAAAGTGAACTTAAGGGGCCAATAAAACAATTCCTTAAAGGCCGGCAACACATTAGCAGTGCCTCTGGTGTTGCAAATGTATATGGGCGGCGGTAATCACTCAACATCAGGTGACCCGCATGCTCGTTTGCCCGCTTTAATAGCGATAAAAAAAAAAAAAAAAAAAAAAGTCGCGTTAACAGGTATTTTAAAAATAATCTCCTGGCTGAAAATTTTGGCTGTGAAAGAAAATTCATTTTCATAACCCGAAATTTCAGTTTCATAACCCGATTCTGCGGTCTCAAATTCGGGATCTTAAGTTAACGGCGTAGGCTTAATCGCTCATAATTAGAAATATTTTTTAACATCTTTGAATAGAACCACTTAATGACAACTAAAAATATTTTGTTGACTCTATGTTACTACGTTGATTTATTCAGTAACGATATTCTGACATTGGTTCTCAGTTGCGAAAAAAGCTCGCAGTAGGTAATTGAATGTGTTTGTCGACTGTATTATTTCGCTTTGATTTATTTTGTATTTTGTTGTTTTACTTATAATAAATATATATTCTTTTAATAAATATAATTTTCTTTGATTCAGCCATGATTTCGCTCGCGTTTTAGAATTTTTATTATTCGGCAGGTACTCTTTAGTTTCCACAGATCATACTTTTATTCATTACAAGTTAGCCCTTCACTTTAATCACACTTGATGGTAAGTGATGATGCAATCTAAGATGGAGGCAGACTAACTTGGTAGGAGTAGGATGAAATCAACACCACTTTTGGTTTTTATACGTCTTCGTACTGAAACGTTAAAACGCTTGGCGGCGGTAGGGTTAACTAGCCACGACCGCCTCTTACAAGCCAGACCTTAATCAATCTAGAAAATTTAATCAGCCCAGCCGGGAATCGAACCCAGGACCTTTGTTTTATAAATCCATCACGTACACCACTGCGCCACGGAAGCCGTCAAACTATTTATTTTTTAAAGAATTAAACATCTCTTTCAGCCCACTAACCCGCACTAGAATAGCGTGTTGGGTCTAGATTCTATATCCTCTCTTTTATAAGGAGGGAGGCCTGGCTCTGTATCCTTATGAGCTGTTAATGAAGTTTAAGATATTTCTTTATCATTTTCAGAAAGTGCTGTCGATCCACTGCATTCAGTCAGACACGGCGCGGCAAGGAAGATTGAAATGCATCTGAGGGGAACTATTAAGCTCAATTAGATTGCACGGTTAATTACAGCTAAAGTATATTTATTTTGTTAATAAAATTATTATTTTTGAAATCTTAAAAATTATTTCATAATCATTTGTATTAAAAATATCTACTGCTAACGCCATCTGTTAACAAATTAGTTTGTGAAAATGTTTCACTAGATGGCGGTGATAGGATCTGTACTTATAGTTGCAATAATTATACTTTTTTAAATAAGTCCAATATTATATAGAGGAGGTCCCACGGCTATGCCACATGGAGGGAAAGTACCTTCATTATTGTAGATAGAATATTTTACTGAAAAAAAACTTTATTTTATGTACTGTGTGACTTTATGTAAGCCCTGTATATAAAAATATATATATAAAAATGAGCTGCTGCTGCTGAAAAAAAATGAGTTGCTGAAAACTCGAGAACGGCTGAACGGATTTATCTTATTTTGATCTTGAAATGTTTGTGGAGGTCTAGGGAAAGTGAGAAAAGTTCGAAAATTTTTCAAAACATAATTTCATGCGGACAGATTCGCGGACGCCCGCTAGTAGGTAATAAAAATAATGGAATGGGGTCCCGAATCGGAAATCATCAAATCTGATAGTGATCGTTCATAAAGGAAACGTTATCATACTAAGCCCAAAATTGGAGCAGTATGTTAAGTGTATGCTCCATATCCCCTCTCCTTCATGTAGGGACACCTGGCCTGTAGTAAGCCTTTAAAAGGCTGATGATAATGATAATGTACATAACATTTTAAGGGGATTATTTATATTTAAGAATAGCCTTATATATAAGAAGCCTTCAATGGTATTGTAACATGTTCAGTTCATACTGTAGATGGCATTACAGGCCGTATACCTGGATATCAAAAACATAATAACAAAGTTCAATTTCGGCACCGACGTCATCGGGATCGTGGCCTAACGGTAAGGCGCCCAAAGTGCCTGGATTACCAGAGAGACGCAGGTTTGAATCCCGTCAGTTCCGTAATTTTTGACCGACGAAAAAAAACGGAGAAGGTTCTCAATTCGACAAGTATATTTTTTTTTATGTATGACCACGCAGAACTTTTTACAGAGTTGTCCGATTGATAGTTCTTTTTTTATTAGAAAGGACATACATTCAAGGTGGTCCCATTGTCCCCATGTTAGGATCTGATGATGATATCCTGGGGAAATTGAAGGAACTCTTCAAATTTTGGAGGCACGCTTACAGCGATTTCGGTTTTTGTCTCGGTATCGGTAGCTTTTTGGCTACTAGTGCCGTATAATATACCATGACAGTAACGAGTACGTTATAACGAGTACGTTACGTGGCGATAAATCACTAAAAAGTAAAAAATAAAAATTTTTAACAAAAAATAGAACCGACTCAAAACGCACTAAAAAGTAAAAAATAACTGTGTCATTTAGTTGCTTTAATTTACTTAAGCATATCTATGAAGTCGGTGCCAGCCAAGTTTATTTAACTTTATTTTACGTAGAAACAAACTGGTTTACTACGTAAAATAATTGAAACTAAAACCTTGGCTGGCACCGACTTCGTAGATATGCTTAAGTAAATTAAAGCAACTAAATGACACAGTTATTTTTTACTTTTTAGTGCGTTTTGATTCGATTCAATTTTTTGTTAAAAAATTTTATGTAATACAATATAGTGCTCAACGTCGCCATGGCGCCTGCTCAGTTCATTGTGTAGCAACTTCAGTCGGGACTCGATAATACTGTGCGTTTGATATTAATACCGAACGGCACTTTCGATGACTTAAATCACTCAGTTCGTTTTGCGCGTAGGACTAAGATAGGTTCCTCAGGAATCTATAAGTGTTTTTATACAGCTTATCGCTTAACATATTGCCATAAAATTGACAATGAATTAAAGGCCTTTAAATATATAAACCTCATTTAAAAAGGACGCTCGCACCGAAAGGGGTTATCGACAACAACCTACTTTAAAAATCAATAAAGATTATAATTATATTTCCAAGCGATTTGCGGACACAGCGACCATCTTTTTATTATTATTTACTTCTTGTAAGTTGACGTGCTTCTATCTTAGGAGTAGGATAAAATCCACTCCCTTTATAGTTACACCAAATCGTACCACAATGCAAAATCGCTTGTGGCGCTACATCCTTTTAGATAGGGTGGTAACTAGCAACTGCCGAAGCCTCCCACTAGGACTCGAACCCAGAACCTCCGACTTGTAAATTCACTGCGCATTATACCGCTTTACGAAGGCCCTGTTTTGAGATATTTTTAATTGTCGGTCCATTTAGCCCAGTTTTAAACAGAGCAACACACAACTCACTTTGAACACATCCTTCAAAGTGTCGCTCTTAAATATACCGGTAACTTTGATCTTCAGACCGATACACAGCAATGTTGAATGGTGGTAGTGCTTTCCCGAACGTGCTGCATTGACTACTGTGCTTATATTTAAGTGCTTGTTTACTTTTGTGACGTCTAAAATGAGATTGCAAATCCTTAACATTTTTAAATTTTTTACTCTGCCTTCCGAACCGCTGGTAAAGTCACTACGTACTTTCAAAAGTGCTTGTATAACAGCCTACTTGAAACAAATTATTTTGAATCTTACCATCTGATCGGAAAGCATATACTGCCGAAGAGCCGGCGAGAAACTCAGCAATTGCTCTTTTAGTCGGAAAAAAAATGATACTTACAATTTGTACTTCATAATTTATAATTCAAATTCAAAGTGGCTTTCTCTACAATCTCTTTGGAAACGTCAAGGTAGTGTATTTGTAATGACACAACTAGTCCTCTCTCTGAGAAGAAATGGCATGAACAGTATGCTCCTTCTGTTAAATGATAATTTACAATAATAAATATAATATACAAAAATATTGCCTAAGTAGATCTGAGTATTATTGTAAAGTTTCATCAAAATCCATCCACAGTTACAAACTTTCGCCCTTATAAAATTAGTAAGGACTGAGCTGCCAAGACATTGTCAGTCAATATAATGCGATTCAAATGACAATAGGAAAAAAGCTAGCGCCATCTTGGACCACATTGGTTGACAACTTCAGACTTTGTAGTATGATGTGCAAAAAATAAGGGTAGGTATACTAACAAAAAATTAATTTAATTTTATTGTACATTTTCATCTTCAATCTCTTGTGAGTTTGAGTAATCACTATCGAAGAGATCTATTAGAGGGCCATTGTCGTCATCCTCTCCTAACGTCTCTCGATTCCAATGCTCTTGCTCCTTTTTACATAATTGACTTCTCGCCGCCAATCGTCAGCAGTAATGCTTTGAACTGTTTGTAATGTTAATTTTACAATTTCAGTTTCTAGCTGGTTTACATTCTTATCCGTCACTCTCCTTCTGATGTGGTACCAAATAAATTCCATAGGATTAAGGTCACAATTGTATGGTGGCAAACTTAGCATCGTCTCATGTCCGTGGCTTCCAAATAAATTGTCCACGCACGTAACATACAGGATGTTTTATTTTTTTATTATTTGTCGATAGGAGCGAAGCAGCCATCTTAGGTCGACACTTTATGATTATTTGCTCATATTTATCAATCAATCAATAAGTAGTTATGTTATTTAACTTATGTTAAAATAATAAAGTTTTATTTTATTATTTTAACGTAACTTTTAGTGTTCGGTGTTTGTGCTAACGCTACTTTTACGCTGTTGTCAGTATGAAGTTGGTCCAAGATGGCGCCAGTTCATTACTATTCTTATTTGAATCGCATTATATTGAAAGTTGGCGGTGTTACACCTCCGTGTCTTTAAAAGCACATAAATAATGCCGTCGGTCATAGCCATCATCATAAACTTCGAAGGCCTCAGTAATGCACCATACCGCGGTGGATCTTTAAGACGGAGGTCCTGAGCATAGCGCCAAATTTCCTGTCCTAAAGTAGGAAGACGTGGCTGTAGTACGCTTTACAATAGTAATTATCAATGGAGCACACTGTATATAAAAATATATATATAAAAATGAGCTGCTGCTGCTGAAAAAAAATGAGTTGCTGAAAACTCGAGAACGGCTGAACGGATTTATCTTATTTTGATCTTGAAATGTTTGTGAAGGTCTAGAGAAAGTGAGAAGAGTTCGAAAAATTTTCAAAACATAATTTCATGCGGACAGATTCGCGGGCGGCCGCTAGTAGGTAATAAAAATAATGGAATGGGGTCCCGTATCGGAAATCATCAAATCTGATAGTGATCGTTCATAAAGGAAACGTTATCATACTAAGCCCACCATTGGAGCTGTGTGTTGAGTGTATGCTCCATATACCCTCTCCTTCATGGAGGGAGACCTGGCCTGTAGTGGGCCGTTAAAAGGCTGATAATGATAATGTCCATAGTTTTTTTTAAGGGGATTTATATTTAAGAATAGCCTTATATACAAGAAGCCTTCAATGGTGTTGTAACATGTTCAGTTCATACTGTAGATGGCATTACAGGCCGTATACCTGGATATCAAAAACATAATATCAAAGTACAATTTCGGCACCGACGTCATCGGGATCGTGGCCTAACGGTAAGGCGCCCGAAGTGCCGCAGTTTTAAACAGAGCAACACACAACTCACTTTGAACACATCCTTCAAAGTGTCGCTCTTAAATATACCGGTAACTTTGATCTTCAGACCAATACACAGCAATGTTGAATGGTGGTAGTGCTTTCCCGAACGTGCTGCATTGACTACTGTGCTTATATTTAAGTGCTTGTTTACTTTTGTGACGTCTAAAATGAGATTGCAAATCCTTAACATTTTTAAATTTTTTACTCTGCCTTCCGAACCGCTGGTAAAGTCACTACGTACTTTCAAAAGTGCTTGTATAACAGCCTACTTGAAACAAATTATTTTGAATCTTACCATCTGATCGGAAAGCATATACTGCCGAAGAGCCGGCGAGAAACTCAGCAATTGCTCTTTTAGTCGGAAAAAAAATGATACTTACAATTTGTACTTCATAATTTATAATTCAAATTCAAAGTGGCTTTCTCTACAATCTCTTTGGAAACGTCAAGGTAGTGTATTTGTAATGACACAACTAGTCCTCTCTCTGAGAAGAAATGGCATGAACAGTATGCTCCTTCTGTTAAATGATAATTTACAATAATAAATATAATATACAAAAATATTGCCAGTGGATTATAAAGTATCTTCTATTTCCTTTGTGAAGATGATAACCGATCCTACTCCCTCCAAATTCACAAAGACACTCCTCATTGGTATAAGCAAGAAAGCAAAGACCTTTGTTGCAAGGATGCACGTTTGGTGCACGGGAACTTACATTGCACTGAAAGCACTGATAACAGTGCTCATTGTGATATTGACTTCAATTAACAACAAGATAACGAGATTAAACAAGGAATCGTTAGCGAGATTCCTTGAAGTGCTGTTACTAAGTTACATTAATAAGGTTAAACTTCATCATTACTATTGTAAAGCGTACTACAGCCACGTCTTCCTACTTTAGGACAGGAAATTTGGCGCTATGCTCAGGACCTCCGTCTTAAAGATCCACCGCGGTATGGTGCATTACTGAGGCCTTCGAAGTTTATGATGATGGCTATGACCGACGGCATTATTTATGTGCTTTTAAAGACACGGAGGTGTAACACCGCCAACTTTCAATATAATGCGATTCAAATAAGAATAGTAATGAACTGGCGCCATCTTGGACCAACTTCATACTGACAACAGCGTAAAAGTAGCGTTAGCACAAACACCGAACACTAAAAGTTACGTTAAAATAATAAAATAAAACTTTATTATTTTAACATAAGTTAAATAACATAACTACTTATTGATTGATTGATAAATATGAGCAAATAATCATAAAGTGTCGACCTAAGATGGCTGCTTCGCTCCTATCGACAAATAATAAAAAAATAAAACATCCTGTATGTTACGTGCGTGGACAATTTATTTGGAAGCCACGGACATGAGACGATGCTAAGTTTGCCACCATACAATTGTGACCTTAATCCTATGGAATTTATTTGGTACCACATCAGAAGGAGAGTGACGGATAAGAATGTAAACCAGCTAGAAACTGAAATTGTAAAATTAACATTACAAACAGTTCAAAGCATTACTGCTGACGATTGGCGGCGAGAAGTCAATTATGTAAAAAGGAGCAAGAGCATTGGAATCGAGAGACGTTAGGAGAGGATGACGACAATGGCCCTCTAATAGATCTCTTCGATAGTGATTACTCAAACTCACAAGAGATTGAAGATGAAAATGTACAATAAAATTAAATTAATTTTTTGTTAGTATACCTACCCTTATTTTTTGCACATCATACTACAAAGTCTGAAGTTGTCAACCAATGTGGTCCAAGATGGCGCTAGCTTTTTTCCTATTGTCATTTGAATCGCATTATATTGACTGACAATGTCTTGGCAGCTCAGTCCTTACTAATTTTATAAGGGCGAAAGTTTGTAACTGTGGATGGATTTTGATGAAACTTTACAATAATACTCAGATCTACTTAGTCCGTCGGCTGATTACAGAGAACTAAAAGTTATACATAAGGCGATGAAACTACAGTACAATGGAGCACACTATAGAGGACTTTAAGTGCGAAAAAAAACTAAACACTGTACCTAACTTAATTATTTTTGTATTACTACAATACAAAAATAATACGAAAACTACTGAATGGATTTTCATGAAACGAACAGATCTGCTTAGTCCGTCGGCTGATTACAGATATAACCTGGAGAACAAAAAGTTATACATAAGGCGACGAAACTACAGTACAATGGAGCACACTATAGAGGACTTTAAGTGCGAAAAAAAACTAAACACTGCACCTAATTTAATTATTTTTGTATTACTACAATACAAAAATAATTGAAAAATATCGTCTAATTCTTTAAAAACCTACAACGTAAGTTTACCACAAGCAGTAATATAATTGTATTTTTATTTTTAATGAAGTGTAATAATGATATCCTTCCTTCCTTGCAAATTATAAAACAACGTCCCCCGCTGTGTCTGTCTATCTGTTTACAATAAACTCAAGGAGTTAAGAATGGAGAACGAAGAAGTGCCTTGCGGGTTGCACCAATAGACAGGATGGATTTAGTGAATTACCTACTCCTATCAAGATGTTATGTAAATTAGATTAAATATGACGATAATTGTTATAAAAGTCGGACAAATTCATCGAAAATACTGTTTTACCTATTTAAAATATAACGAAACTATGTATAGAAGAATTGTTTCTCTTTATCCTTAAAAAAACTTAACATAACGATATAAAACGCTATACCCGTTGTTCTAAAAAAAGGATATCCTATATATTTTTATTTGTGGTGTTTTTGGAAGAGCGCAACACAAACTTACCACGCGGGCAAAGTCACGGGCATCTGCTACTTAAATAATATTTCATCATCAGACTTGTTAACCCCATAAAAATCTATTTCAATACGTATAATATTTTTTTCATTTTATAATTGAGGTATTATTATGATAGTTGATAAAAGTATTATAAACTCGCAACCATGTCAGATATGCGTGATTTACAATAATTATTATGTAATAAATATAATTGTTAATTAGTTTTATTGTAACACATTATAACTTTATGATATCAAAACGTATTATGTTTGTCATAGTCAACATAATTGGTAACTCGGTACGGGTTACAGGTCCTAGGAAAGTGAGATATGCAACTCAGACCCACCACGCTGCGCTGATGTGGTTAAATAACTATCTCTAACTCGTTGCTCGTTATTGTTATAAATTGAATAGTATATCATTTATATATTTTGCTATTGCAACCAAAAAACCGATGAAAACAAAACGTCATCTACGTGTGTTCCATTCCCCAACCGGACCTTTGCCAGATATTTTACTCTACAATTAAATAACTCTGTTTTTCGCGGAAAAGGACATTGCCAAAAATTGTATGGAAGTGTACTCCAGGCTACCCAGTAAAGACAACACGCATTTGAAAACAGTAGAAAAATGTAAAAATTAGTGGAGCAATCTTGAATAATTTGTAATATTCGCCAATAAAAATTCAAATTGCTCCATATTGCTTATATTGAATATCTATTAGAATATTTTGTACAATTTATTTTAATCTATTTTGTTGATAATTAATAAACTTATGTCTCACTTTCTCAAACGTGCATGATAGCGTATTGCCAGTAACAGTACCTAATTACTATTTAAATAAATTGCTTGTGTATTTCTTTTTAATTTAATTGTATTATCTACTCGTATTGTCTAATAATTTTAAATTTATCCATATTCATTTCATTCATGTAAATAGGTTTTACATGCTCGTAAGTGCTCGCTGGCTTAACTTAATATTAACTTAGCCAGCGAGCGCTCCTCCTTCTCCTCATGTTTTCCTTATTTTTCTTTTTAACCTCACTTCTACTTAAATGTAACTTAAATATATTTTCCATACATGCAAAATAAGTATAATATATATCACCATATAGCATACAAACATACATTAACAAGTAACCAGTAATTAAGCACGCCGAATATCGAGAGGTAAGCTCAGAGCCGTGACAGAGAAGGATTTAGATTAGAAGTGAGTATTATGAGAAAGAATATTTAGGAGTAAGTTATCCTCTGATCTAAGACAGCGACAAATAGTGACATTGGAGGAAGTAAAGTTTACTCTATCAGATATATTGGAGCAGTAGAGTTGAACCGGACATTATACAATAGGGAATAGAGTAGTACTGCGAAGGCGAATCGAAGACCACTTGAAACTCTGAAAGTAGTAAGTGCTTCACATTTTTAAAAGCTTTTATTTAACTTGCATAGTAAGTATGTAAGTTCGGGTGGAATCTTTGAGCTCAATTTTGAAGTAGATACCTTTGACCGATTGAGCTGAAATTTTGTATGTACGTTTACTTTGGATGACAATGCATGACATAGTGTGTGACGTCATTCTAAATTCAATATGGCGGACAATACAAGATGGCAGAATAGATATTTTTAATGCATTTCGCCAATCTATACTAAAATTATAAAGAAGTAAAGATTATTAGTTTGTAACTTTGTATGTTTGTATGTTTGCAAATGGATCTGTTTGGGTTAATTTTTTTTATCGAATACAAGTTGGCCCTTGACTGCTATCACACCTGACGTTAAGTGATGATGTAGTCTTAGATGGAAGCGGGCTAACTTGTTAGGAGTGGGACGAAAATTCACACCCCATTCGGTTTCTACACGACATCGTACCGGAACGCTAAAATCGCTTAGCGATACGTCTTTGTCGGTAGGGTGGTAACTAGCCACGGCGAAAGCCTCCCACCAGCCAGACCAAGACAAATTAAGAAAAATCTCAATCTGCCCCGCAGGCAATCGAACCCAGGACCTCCGTCTTAAAAATCCACCGCGCATACCACTGCGCACTGTTAATCTCCGAAACTACTGATCTGATTTTAAAAAATCTTTCGTCAATAGAAAGTTGCATTATTGAGAAGTGTTATAAGCTCTATTTTATATTTTTATAATATATATTCGCCGAATTATCGAAGATTTTGTCGCGCAAATTGGACCGAAATATATATTAAATCATGTATATTTTTGATCATATAATTTGAATATAATGAGGTTACAAGTTGATAGTTACAATTTTTGAGCAAAATTTATTTTCTTCTTTTAAGAGCGTTTAAATAAAAGCTTGTTTTAAAAAGGCTTTTTGCTTTTAATTTATTACATTTCAAATGCAAAGGCAGCTAAGTGAGTATATTATATTAGCGTAGCTTGTGTTAATATAGTTAATAATAATATAATAATCAGTTAATAGGTACCGAGTTATTATCGTTTGTCAACAGAGTGCAAACAACACAAGTTCAAAGTTTAGTGATAGCATGGGTAAATGATCTGGACTGTTCGCTAGCTGTTGCGCCCGGCTTTCGTCGTACTACTTAATACATCCCGCCTCATTACCATAGGGATAGATAGAGACTACGTCCTTCCACTTGCTATGATGCTTTGCTTTAGCCTTCTCTCACACTCATTAATCCTGTCATACAAGGTTTAGGGTAATCTTGACCTGACCGATATTTAAAAAGTCCTGAATTTCGTTTCGTCGACCTCCGTGGCGCAGTGGTATGGGCAGTGGATTTATAAGACGGAGGTCCTGGATTCGATTCCCGGCGGGGCAAATTGAGATTTTTGACAATTTGTCTTGGTCTGGCTGGTGGGAGGCTTTCGTGGCTAGTTACCACCCTACCGACAAAGACGTACCGCCAAGCGATTTAGCGTTCCGGTATGATGTCGTTTAGAAACCGATAGGGGTGTGGATTTCATCCTACTCCTAACAAGTTAGCCCGCTTCCATCTTAGATTGCATCATCACTTAACATCAGGTGTGATAGTAGTCAAGGGCCAACTTGTAGTCGATAAAAAAAATTGTTCCAGGAACATTCGTCAGTAAAAATTTATTCGTAATGCGTAAGAAACAAAAATATATCTTTATTTATATAGTAGTAGCACTTAGTTACAGTGTTCCTGGGCGTACATTAAAAATATATAATTATTAGTGAATATTGAAAAATGTAGGGGGTATGGAGCTTGGACCTACCACGCTGCTCTAATAAGAGTTCATGGGCTAAGGGTGATAATGTGATCCCTTAACGATCACAATCTATGATGACAATGAGAGGGATCGATGATCTAACATGCTTTTTCGAGGCACGGGTGTAGGGAATATTTATCCAGCAGCTTTCTGCAAACCGTTTTATGTCATCGAACAATTAGTTAGGAGCCTATCAACACTGTACACCGATTAACGGTCGCCATTTCTTTTTGTAAGTTGAAGTACCCTAGAATATTGAAAGCACGTTCTTAAAACTACATGATAATTGATTGTCATTTGAGCTTAACGTTAAACCAAGTTAGTAACTTTGGTTCAATTGATTAGGAATGATGAGACCAACGCCTCATTCTTGACATGATCTCTCAGAGATATGCAGTCTGCGCTCGGGTATGTGAAACTTGCTGGCTGAGCAGCCATAATACCCGATAAAACCCAGCGGAGCCATCTGCGTCTTTTTTGGGGCGTCAAAGGATCGCGGAAGCAGACACTTTGACGTCCCGACGTGCTCGTCGGTGCACTCAGTGGTGACTACAGGGGTGGCAGGAGATGCGCATATCGGCGTCTCCTACCACCCGTTCTTCTTCTGCGGAGCGGATGAGCATCAGCCGCCTGCTCTCTCTGCCGCTCCGAGGCCTCCTTTAAGCCGATGACGGTCTCACAAAAGGAGGCAACGTGAGTCCATCTCCGAGATACCTAGAACATAGCACGCTGCATCGATAATTCAGAGAAATAGCAAAATAAAGATTTGCATTGTAAGTTATAAGTTCCCGGTTCTACAATATTCTATCAAGGATGCACTATCTCTGTCATAAGTAAGTAATTAACTCGTTATCGGCCGAGGGGCCAAAGTGAACATTGTACTGCAAACTTGCAACTATTTATCAACTTAACTAGTGGCGGATGTAGGCATATCTTGCACGTGTATTGATTCCCAATAGGTATGAGTGAATCATTATATTCTACTCGATGTATATGCTTAAGTATTTCAGTTTTAATTAAGGATCGTTTCGGATTAGATTTCATCATCATCATCATCATCATTACCAGCCTGTAGACGTCCACTGTTGGACATAGGCCTTTTTTAGGCACTTCCAAACACAACGATCCCGAACCGCTTGTTGCCAGCGGCTCCCTGCGACACGTTTGATGTCGTCAGTCCACCTGGTTGGGGGTCGACCAACGCTGCGCTTTCCGGTGCGAGGTCGCCAATCTACCACCTTGGGCCCCCAACGTCCATCAGCTGTTCGAACTTGCTTCCCCGCCCATTGCCACTTCAGTTCTGCGACTCGCTGAGCTGTGTCGGTTACTTGGTTTGTGGGAATCGAACCCACAGCCTAGGACGCCGAGGTAGAGTCACTACCCACTGCGCCACTCGGCCGTCAAATACAAAATACAAAGTTCAACACTTTTTCCATCAACCTGCGGCAGAGTCGGCAAGCCCCATTTACCTACGCGTGAAGTTACACCGGCGACCAACTTCCAGACAGACTTTCCATCACATTACATTTTTTTTATTCATTACAAACTTCCTTGACTGCAATCACGCCTGATGGGAGCTGACGATGCAATCTGAGATGACAGCGGGTTAATTTTGTTATTGAAGTAGGAGTAAGGTGGTAACTAGCCACGACCGAAGCCTCCCGACCAGCTAGACCTGAACCAATTTAGAAAATTTTGATCGGCCCCCCCGAGACCTCGATTTTATAAATCCACTGTGCACGCCACGGAGGCCGTCAAAAGGTTTTAACTTGAACTTTTACTTTATGCTTTTAAAAATGTGTTGCCGATGCATGAATTTGACGACCTCCGTGGCGCAGTGGTATGCGCGGTGGAATTATAAGTCGGAGGTCCTGGGTTCGATTCCCGGCGGGGCAAATTGAGATTTTGAGAAGATTCGTAATTTGTCTTGGTCTGGCTGGTGGGAGGCTTTCGCTGTAGCTAGTTACCACCCTACCGACAAACACGTAACACCAAGCAATTTAGCGTTCCAGTACGATGTCGTGTAGAAACCGAAAAGAGAGTGAATTTTATTCTACTCCTAACAAGTTAGCCCGCTTCCATCTTAGATTGCTTCATCACTTAAGATCAGGTGTGATAGCAGTCAAGGGCTAACTTGTAGTAGATAAAAAATCTCTATTCACATTTTCAGCGCCTGGGGTTAAAAAGTGATAATAATTCCATGATTGCGAATACGATGCTTATTTTAGCCAGTTCCTTGACTCCAGTGAGTTCTCTCGGTAGCTGCTGGGATCAACGCACTCGAAACATAAACAATGCTTATCGTTTTGTGCCTTATAATTCAAGTTTATTACCAGCGATCTATTTCTGTTGAATCATTTTTGATATTATTACAATTTTTTGCTAGTAGCAACGACCGTCATCGGCTTAAAGGGGGCTTCGGGATAGAGAGCAGGCCGCTGCTCATCAGCTCCGCAGAAGAAGAACGGACAATAGACGCCGATATGCGCACCTCTTGCCACCTCTGTAAACACCACTAAATGCACAAGTGCGCGATACTTCAAAGTCTGCAGGTTTTAGTGAGTATTCTGGCTGCTTCTCAACCAGTGACTCTTATATGTTTGGATGTAGAGTGCGCAGTTGTGTTGAGCAGCCTCCAACCAGAAACTGATATAATCACTTAGGTATTAATAATTAATATTATTGGGGAACTAACCTCTCTGCGTACCGTGCAAGAATGCTGTCTCTGTTTCAGGCGCTTGAACCAACAGTGACCGTGACTACATGATGATAATCTGGTGAAAGCTGAAAAGGAAAAAGTATCAAAATACTTGGACCTTGCTCATGAGATACCGTCATGTGGAATGTTTATTCAACAATAATTGTTCCTATAGTCGTTTCAGTCAACGGTCTTATAGCGAAAAGCTTTGACGAACATCTTAAAAAGCTTTCGCTTAATTGTTGGATCAAGGGTCGGATACAGAAGGCAGTAATTCTTGAAACGGCGCGTATTGTGAGGAGGTTCCTCACTCTGTAGCCCTGACCACCGGTTGCTCGGACCGCCGGGCCCCGCAGCAGGCGGAATGGATTTTTTTATAAATTTTTAATAGTGTTTTTATAATTGTTTTATAAGCATTGTTGAAAATTTAAAAAGAAATGTAAATAAATAAATGATAGATAATAAAAATTAATATTATATATTTTTGTAGTATATAACATTATTAAAATTTTTAAAAAAATATGGAAATAAAAATATATGAGAGTAAAATTAAATGTTATTTTATTGTAATTAATCATCATCCAATAACGCTTTGTGTTAAATAAAATTAAATAAAACAGGAGACGCTCGAGGCTTCATTCATTTAAAAACTCTAGATCACGACATTCTTTACTGTATATTTTTTTTATGTATAACCACGCATAACTTTTTACAATTTTTTTCAAAAAAAAATTCTTTAGTTTTTTTCTTAAATGAAAGTAATTCATGTCTTTGTGATATTTCGAGGTATGATTCATTAAGTCCCAGGGTTAAATCGAGATATTCTCGGTAGGTCTATGACATCCCCTGTAAAGAGAAACCTTTATTGACCAAAGATTCTCAGAAATGGTAAAAATTGTAACAATAATAGTAATTACTCCAAATCTCTGTTAAGCCAGATTATAAGATCTTAGAAATTATTAGTCTAGTTTTGGTAAAAATAACTTCTTATGAATGCTAATTACGCAGATTTGTTTGTATTGTTTGCTAATCCTATTGTTGTAAGTATACTTACTTGCTATGCTGCTATTTGTTGTAAGTATACTTCTATGGTAATAACCATGTTTTGTTTGTGTTTTAGGTAATTAAGGCAGTTCAGATGTTACGAAAATCTTCGACATGAATTTATATAATGAGTTTGTTCTAGTACCTACATAATTCATCTTACTAACTTAATTTTGAAATTTTACTAAAATTGATTTTACTGAATAAAGAAGTTTATTTATAATTATATATAAATAAGCACCTGATTGACCAAGCTTTGTTCGGAATTTTTTTCAATTAAATTTTTTTTTTAAATGAAATCTAGCTAAGTAGATTAATTGCCTCCGAAACCTCTGCATACAAAATTTTCTTGAAAATTAAACCAGCTAAGCGATGGACCGATTAGGGTGCGGTTTTTTGTTTAAAATTTCCCTTCATTTTTCCGATTTGTGTAGAGGAATTATGTACCTACTAGAATACTCACACGCCTCTGATATTATAAAATTGAATTGTAGTATTCCTTCAAAAGATTTGTATAATTTTTTTAAAAATTAATTCACTTTTTTCATGTTCATATTTAATATGAATCGCATGTAGAGTCACTAAAAATAGTCAAACTTGACGGTTCAACAGTGCTTATAAACAAATCCTACTTGAAATAAACATATTCTATCTCTATATTCTAAAATTACGCTGTTTCTGCAAAGTTTCTCATTAATAATATATGTTATAATTTAGTGCCATGTTTGTTCTTCTTCATCAGATTGAACTTGTAGGAATAAGAAACGCACAATATAACAAATGGTTATTTATTGATAATATTATAAATTCTTCAATAGTTTTATCTATCAAAGCAAATCCTAGCGACCTTTGCCACTAAGCCCAAACCTACCTACAATATCGAGTAAATATTCACAATAAAACTTTTGTAATTCGGAATTCAAACGCCGCCCGGTGATTGGTTGAAAGATTGTGCTGCATCTATATAAGCGGGAGAGGGGCGCGCATTCCTGCATTTGCCATCCAGACGTGGTGGTAGCTAGACGTCTATATAGTATTCTTAGTATAAGTATCTAGAGACTGATATATTAAAGTGATATACACCCCGTCAAGATGGGGACATCTAGCATAAGTTTAAGCATTTTTAGTGTTATTTTATTGCTCTCTGTTTTGTGGACCCCTGCTCTCACCAATGGTAAGTTTTTTTGTAAGCTATACTCTACATTTCGAAAGTAATTTCAGATACCCAAAATAATTTTATAAAGATACTTGTAATCATGAATAAAACGAGTATATGTAGATATGTACGTGTCTAATAAAACACCTAAATAATAAAAACTTAAAAAAAAATTACTCTATTTTTCTAATTTATATAAATGTGTATAGAAATGTTACAAAAGATGTAATTTAAACAGTTACAGTTATTAAAATGGTTAAAATTAAAAAAAAAAGTCGTTATTTTCAGTCTAGTAAAATTGAAATTTTCATAAGGTCGTCTTTATAAGCTTCAAATTGAATTATATTTGAATAATATCTATAATTCTACAAGAATATCTTACAAAATAAATCTAAAATAGTTTATTTCTGAAAAATGATGAATGTGCGGGACAAAACTGAAAAATACATTTAATATATAAATCAAATTAAATGTTCCATAGTAACTTTTTTAATGTAAAAGAAAAACTCGAAAAACACTGATATAATAGAATAGTTAACTTACACTACAATATTTGGCGAACTAGTCGCGAAATAATATAAGAAAATTTAATAACCCCCGGCCATCTTGCATTTAACTTTTTAGAAAGTATAACTAGTCGAGCCCTTTCATTTGATACCCATATTGAGGGAGTAGAAAATGTGTAATCTTCATCCAATTTTTGTTAAACGTAGCTAAGAACCGCTGCAAAGGAACTAGCTTTCAAATTTAAAATACCGTATCGAAATCGGCCCATCCGTTTGAGCGCTACATGAGACATACACAAGTACAGAAATAGACAGACATCGACGTCAAACTTATAACAACCCTTATATTAGGGGTTATAAGTTTCACGTCGTCGGGGGTTAAAAGTATCCCGCTTAATTTTATTATTATAAGCCTATTGAAACGGCAGACTGCAGGGCTAGGCCGTCTTTTTAGGATATGGGGAATAGAGAGCTTAGACCCACCACGTTACTCCAGTACCAAATGGCGAGCACGGGATGATAACGTTATACTTTGTAACGATCACCATAAGATGTTTTTGACAATGACAGATGGCTTAACGTGCTTTTGAAGGCACAGGTATTCAGGGGTTGTAACATCGCTAATTTCTCAAATCAGATTTTTTCCGAAACAAAAGCTTAATATTTCATAGCTTAACCCTGGATTCAAACCCAAGACCTTGTGTTTCAAAGCCACAAAGACTGACCAATTGATCCATGACGCCGTTTAATTTACCTATTGGTTATTAGACAGGTCGTCAGTACAGTAAACAAACTGATAACCTTTTACTCCCTAGGTGGAAAATTATTCTAACGTTCTTCAATGCCACCTCTGTGACAGAGGTCAAGGAACAATCGCTTTAAGTTAACACGACTCTTACTAAATATTTAGGTAATTTGCTTTGGGACACTTACTATAGGGACATTCGAGAAAATGCATTGTAGAAAAAAGCTTGTTCAAGCTTCCAAATCCTCCTTTCGATGATCATTTGACGACCACGGAGGTCGTCTTATAAATCCGCCACGGAGGTCCTGGGTTCGATTCCTGGCGGGGTTGATAAAGATTTTTTCTTTTGTCTTGGTCTTGGTGGGAGGCTTTCGCCGTGGCTAGTTACCACCCTACTGATAAAGACACACCGCCAAGCGATTTAGCGTTCCGGTACGATGTCGTGTAGAAACCGAAAGAGGTGTGGATTTCATCCAACTCCTAACATGTTAGACCGCTTCCATCTTAGATTGCATCATCACTTAACATCAGATGTGATAGCAGTCAAGGGCCAACTTGTAGTCGATAAAAAAAACAATGCTCTATAGTTATCAAAATACTTTATTTCAAGTAGAATTATTAATCAAATTAGATTATTTGTAATGACTCTACCACCGGCTCGGAAGGCAGATCCTGTTGAGAAGAGCCAGCAAGAAACTCAACAATTGCTCTTTTTAAATCATTTATTTTTACAATATTAACTTTATCTCGCCTCTCATCATCTTTTGTTTATTTGAATGTATTGTTTAAACTTATGCAATGGCAGCAATAAAACTGAATTAGGCATCTTGTCATCAAACTTCAAATCAACATCAAGCATCTGACTTCTCAAACAATATGCACGTATACTTCAATTCAATCTTAGATCAGATTCTAATTTAGCATCCAGATATGAAGATAATTATGTTGATGGACCCTTCACTAGATGGGCGTATATCATCAAACAAGTTATAGAGTCGCTGCATTTTGGTGGCTTAATACTTTGGTGTTTGGAGATCGTTTGAAGAGATATATAGGCACCAGTGGAGATCTGTCGGTTAACAATGACATTAATTACAATACTAACAGAAAATCTAGAATCTTAAACGTCAAAAAAATGGAAAAAGAATTTATTTCTTTAATATATATTTATTTCTACATAGGTGAAATAAATTCTTAAAAAAAATGAATTTAAAAGTAGCTGAGTACCAGCAGATATGACTGTTGCTAACACAATGATAATTCACAATAATTGGCAATAAACATCGCGACAGATAGGGGCACTCTCTGACCCCTGATTGCGTTATCAACTCACTCCTACCATTGTGGTGTTGTTACCTCTACCAACTAATTAAACTTTTAGTAAAGAAAAAGGTTTGCTAAGTTACCGTATGCCTGAGAGATCAGAAAACCTTGTGAATAGTAGAATGGATCTAATAAATAAAAATCTCTGGTATGTTATCGAACTCCTTGGAAACCGTCTACCAATACTTTTTCTGTAGCCTTTTTTTGCATTTTGCATTTATGAACTTTTTTTTAGAAATCTTTCCCATTGTTGTACTTACATCGGAATCATTGGATAAACTTATCGGATTTTTATCGTATATCTACAGCTAAAACAATCACAAATAATTGAACTTTGAAATAAGAAACAACATTAGAATCAGTTCATTAATTTAGAAACTACTATGCTAAGTCTAACTTATGACATCACAATTTGACGTTGGAGATTAAAAATATTGTCATCAAATGAATACAATCAATGCCCGAAAGCTTAAAATATCTCGTTAAATCAAAGCTTTTACAAAACCAGCCAATCGCAAAACGAACTGACACGCCAATGGTTCTGTACAAAATAAAAACAAAAATTAAATATCGTTACAAAAATTCATAAACTTAAAATAATTATGATAAAACAAAATTAGTTTTGCCAAAAATGATCCTAAATCATGAAAGAGCAACATCGTATAGGTTTTGATTCCTTTGCGAATATAAAGACATAAATAAAACGTTTATTTTGACTGCATTAACTTGTTAAATGGAATAAAAGTTTTTCGTACTTCTTCACAACTATAGATGTGAAAATTTGATATGAATATTAAGAATAGTAGAGATTTTGACACTCATTTTGGAAAACACTTTCACCATACTTAGTTCCGCTGCCATATAGAATTGTCTCGGTTCAGTTGACAGTTCATATTTGCTGGAGTAAATGACATCTTCGCCTCTTGTTGAGCACAGGGTGGCACTTTTTGTTCCTTGCATGCCCTGGGCAATCATGCCTACTCTGTTTATTAGGTATGGTTTTCCACTTACATACATTCAGGTTATCAATCTGCTTTTCGTTGAGATCAGTCAATTATTACTATAAAAACTCGATACCTTCAAAAGCTTTGTTTTGTTAGGCAGATACGCATCGGAATAATCCTTAGAGAGTTGTATATATTTTTATCCTTTTGAAGTACGGTACCCTAAAATACACATATTATATCAATTTCATTTAATTTTGAATAAGACAGACATTATCAAATTAACCTTGTAGAGAAAAAGTTCATTAATGTTAACTTAGTTAAGTTAAAGTAATTTAAGTTCTCCTTGACAATGAATGACATACACATATATTGATAAACTCATTTGGAGTTTGTGCGAATTATCATTGACCTTTTTATCAAATTGGTTTATTAATAATGCTTTGTATGTTATAATAGACTATTCAATGTGTGTGTACTTTTATTGAGATAAATTTTGTATCTACAAGAACATTTTGTGGTTTTGTACGGGGATACCTATCTTTATTTCTCTAATTGCAACTAAGACTAAATTTTTTTTTTGATCACGTTTTTTTTACACTAAAAATAAAGAAGACTATATGTTGCTTGTAACTAAGACTGAGTAGGCTATTTTATAAAAAGCTCTTTAAAATCGCGAAGATTAGCTTGTCATCAACTGCGTCAGGCTGATCTCTTTCAATTTCTTGGAAAAGGAATAGGAAACCAATTAAGGAATAGATTTACAGAAGCAAAGGCAAATCCTACCTACAGATTAGAATAAGAATAATTCTTCCCTGGATGAGCTGGATAAAAGCTTTACTACTGAAAACTTTTCTATTAAACTTTTTATTACCAACCTTTTATCTCAATGTTGGCATACAATTGCACACGGTTTTCACTCAAAGCTTCCTATTAGTAACAAAAACGTTATGTTGTGTTATAACTATTTATTACCTTGTTTTGTTTTTTGATATATAGGTTATTACGAAAAAGTACCTAGAACATTAATTTATTTTCAATTTTCATGCAGCTTATATGTAAAATAAATCGTAACTTTGGATAAAAAGCATCTAAAAAAAAGTACGGACGGAGTTAAAAGCGTCCATATAACATAATTATAAAAATAAATTTTATGTGGACCCCGCTTCCGTTGTTATGAAATAAATTTAAAAATCCTATACCTACATTAGATAATTTTATCACTTATAATTAAACAAATAAAGATAGAAAACAATAAACTTCTTGATATCGCGTATAATAAAAAATATAGTTATAATACCGTGCTTTCATGAACAAAGTCCAGAAAAACAAGTATTGTTTGCTAGTATAAAATAAATGCTTCCTAGAATTGATACAAAAACTACATTGTTATTGTAAAATGGGTGCAAAGGTCCCATACGAGGGAAGATACCTATTGGTGTTACGTTTTAGTATTGTTTAGCAAATTGCGATAAATCATTTACGCATAGATCAAATGTTATCAACTTACCAAAACAATTGAACAAGAACCTACAGTTAAAGAAATGAATGAATATAATTTAATCGCTGATAAAATTTAAAATATTAAATATGAATAACATTTAATAAACAATATTATAGTATTCGTTTTGGTTCCTCGTTCCTGATTTGAACTGCGAAAATATAGAATGACTTTTCAGCTTACGTTTTCCCTACCACTTACAATGTGACTAAAATAGAGAAGATGTAGTGACTAAAATAAAAGGGATGCTTAGATGGTTTTTGCATGTACAGAGAATGGATGAAAGAAGATTAACAACAGAATTATGAGACGAGAGTGAATGGAAATGTTGAAAGGGGAAGACCTAGGCGAATGTTCCTGGACCAAATTTAGGACATTTTAAAAAAAGGCCTGGTCAAGAGTATCCAAAACCGACAATCTTGTATGAAAGGATTAATGAGAGTGGAAGAAGCTAAGGAAGTATGCAAGGACCGTGGCAAAAATGGAAGGATGTAGTCTCTGCCTACACCTATGGGAACGAGGCGTGATGCTATTTGTGTATGCACAATATGGGTATCTTTAAATCAAGAGTGAATAGGCACTTTTTAGGCAAGCACGTTCCACCGTAGGCTGCATCCTTGCTTACCATCAGGCGTGATCGTAGCCAAGCGCTAGTCTATAGTTTAAAGAAAAGTATATTAATCGCGAAAACTTAGTTATTAACGCCTCCTAACCAAAAACTTTTATTTCTCTTCCTTTCGTCTACAACAAGTTAGTAAGGATAGATTTCAAAGCAAGGTATAGTAAAATTGATTATTTTAATATATTATGTGTAATTTTATTTTCTCACGGTGTAATACCGTCTATATAGTTAAACGGATGATCACTCTTGTCTGTTTATTCGTCAACTCTAATGTACTAAACGATTGCATCCGATACTCAATTGACTATAGGTACAACTCTTGACGGATCATTTCTCTCTTAAAGTTTGATGGAATAAACAGATGGCACACCTGATGGTAAGTGAAAGAGCTTCCCCTATAACATAAAAACACTTCACAATGTGTTATCATTCATTATCAGCCTATTTGAAGCAGATTTTAGTGTTGACCTATTCTAATTTAATGTCGATATTCTAGCAAATTCAAAATTTCTATTTGTTATCATATAAATACTTACTAACATTTACGTATAACCCGCCAATCCACATTGGATTAGCGTGGTGGGGTCTACGCGTTCATATCCTCTCTCCTACATAGAGGGAGGCCTGGCCCTGTAATCGGCCGATAATAGGCTACTAATAATAATTTATATTTACCTATAGCCCGACCAAAAAAATGAAATAAATCTAAAATAAGATCGCTACAAATACGTTTTCGCAGTCTATGCATATGTTAATAGAAAAAATAAGTCCTTTTACAACACGGTGACGTTTTAAATTTTTCTTCTCAGGTTAAAATTAAATTTTTCATGGAATTAGACTATAAAAGTGTTGTTGTTTAATATGTGATCATCCTAATATCCATCTGCTCTTATTTAGTTAAATGAAGGTACCTCAGATGTCAAATTGACCAAAACATATTAAAGTGTCTGGACGGTTCCACGCCGTACCCATACGTAGTGGGCCCCAAATAAAGCTATAAAGACAATCGGGTCCCCCTGCGGTTACGGCAAATTGGGTAATTGATGTTCAGTCACCGCCTCATCAGCATGAAGATGGGAAGATTGCTCGCGGGGTTTGATCGATAGGCCTTTCTTTTGTCCTCGGTGAAGAAATATTTACTTCATGGTGTTTTGTTTACATCCAGCGTTACTTTTCTTCCTCTTTGGCAATTTCTCATTTCGAACCAAGGCACTAAGTAAGGTCTCACTGTCGAAGTTACTAGCAAAACTTTACTTTACCGGATCTGGGTGACTGTATCTTGGATCAGTAGTTTTACCGCAAAATAACACAATAAATAATATATTTCCAATGCATAAGCACTTCTTTAACATTTTTTTATTAGTTACTGGTTGACGACCTTCGTGGCGCAGTGGTATGCGCGGTGGATTAGTGATCTTGCCCAAAAATACCACAATAAATAAAATATTCCTAATGCATAATGAACTTCCACAAAGAAATGCTTTTTTTAAAAATTAAGTTCTATTGAAAATTTTTAAAAAAACAATCTGCTCCTTCACTTGCGGTGCTTTTGAGGGTATATGCAAGCAACCGGCAGTCAGGGCTCACAATACGTGCTATTTCAAGAACTACTGCTTTCAGTATCCAAACTTTGCCAGCTACCAAGCGAAAGTTTTTAAGATGTTTATCGAAGCTTTTCACAGTAAGACCATTGACTGAATGAATTATCGGAACAATTAGATAATTATTACTTAACCTGGTTAAACCTTTGTTAAATGAGAAATATAAAATATCTATAATTCCCATTACCTACTTACAAATCTCAAAACTCTGCTTTTAGTAAACAAATGAATTAACAACAAGTAAACAAATCTAACAGGAAGCACCTAATAGGCAAATATATGACAATAATTAGCTAACAAATATAACGTAATTAATCTAATTACTATTTGCTATCGCGATGTAAACACAAGTGTCTTAAACGAGGGCTAAGGGTCGAGGGTCAAGGTACAGAGATAGTGGACCCTCAACATAGTAAGAGTTCCGTTAAATGGATCAGTTAAATCGCAAACAGGATGAGTCAGACCTTTATCATTTACATGCAGAAGTAAATAGGAGGGTAGGTACACAGAAATAGTTATTTGTTATGCTAAGCAGCAAAATCATTTGCTTCTTATACGTATTAAATACAAAGCAACTGTAGGATTGAACCGCGATTAAAATGGGAGGTATCATCCGCATCGCGAGAGATTCAACGAAAAAAGAGGCAAATACAGCAACACAAAATTATTCAAATTAATATTGCATCTAAATAACATTAAATAACAAATCTCACTTAATGTGTAGTAACTCTGTAGATAACTTCCTTCAGAACCAATGGTAGAGTCACTACAAATAGATAATTTGACGTTTAAAACTAAGCTTACTTGAAATAAACGATTTTGATTTTGGTGTTATTTCATACCTCCACCGCACACGGTCACTTTTATAACATTAACTTTATCATATTCCGTAACATTTCACCAACAACAATTGCCTCAACTGGTGACCGAAGGGCTGGCACATTTTTTGTGCAAAGGATTACAGGCCTGGCTATCCAACGCGGAAATGCAGCCAGTATTCTTGCCACCATTCCATGTGGGCATGATTTGTATAGTTATTAGGATAAGTCAGCTTAAGTTCCTTATTGTATTCTTTTTCAATAATAAAAAAAAACTTTATCATAAGTAAAGGATACCAACAATCAACTAATACAATACAAAGACTTTGAAGACTGACGTCATTTCTGAAGTTATTCTTATAACTACTTCAGTATTATCGATGTTTTTATTGGAGAAATGGAAGTTAATTTAAATAATTATGACAAGAGTCATAAAATGTGGTATATTTATGAATGTCTTGTTTGTTTCAGATAAATGCGATCTCTCGTGTAAGAGATGTAAGTATTTTTATAAGTTTACAAAATGCATATCAATTTTATCTAGTAGATTCGATATAAGTTGTTTTAATCTAACATTGGCTTACAATTGTCATGTTTTTTTCTTTTAAAATAAGAGGGAACAAGTAGGCAGTCAAGATTTAGTGTTTAGTTAAATAACAGAAATATCAATCTAAAACCTAATCGAAACGTCACCTTTCTTTTCCGCTTGGAATTGCATTTGGGTGACCTGGCAAATCTGAGAATGATTGTATAAGTTTAAATTAGCCAAAGATCCTCAAACAAAAAGTTCATTAGTATTGGTATTGCATAATTATTTGAGATTTTTCGACAAAAATCCAAAAGTTATTAGAAATTTAGTTCTAAGAAGACGATTCTATTACCATTAAGCTGAAACAAGAAGAGAGACGAGCACAAAGAGTTCTACAAGTATTATTTTTCAAAATTATTTTTTTTTGTAGCATCATCTGGAGCGACCTTCCTAAACGGACACACATACAATTATGCTGTGGATGGAACGGTGAGAGTTTACCTGACGGGCGCAGACAAGCAGGAGACCACCGTGAAGATCTTTGGCCAAGTTGCCGTCACTGCTTACGGCAATTGTGAGTTGTCGCTTAAGGTCAACTCACTGGCAATATCTGGGCCAGATGGAAAGGTAATTTTCTTTGAATCCAGTTGACTACTGATAATTAATCAGTTCAGTTTTCTGCATTGTTACTGAAACGCCTCGTTAGATTCATACTCAATAGACGACTTATCTTTCTTCACCATCAGCATACATTATATGTATTGTCGTTTATAGATGAAAGACCATTTATATGTAAAATAAAAAATTATGTACAGAAAGTACTCCCTTGCAGAATACTATAGAGATTTTAAATTGTACATCTAAATTACGCTAACTGGCGTCCGACTATCTAAGGGGTATTTAAGTATGTACGATTTGTCTTGACGTTGTCTATTGTGGCTAAGCACGAGTAATCCCGAGCATAATCCAAAGGGCGTAATCGGTTGTCAGTCCCCTGATCGGTGATTTTCGTTTGTAATTTTATTTAGACACAAATGTTAACATAACTAAACAAGGTAGTAGCTATCATATGTGGCACATTTGAATATTTCATTGGCAAATATAAAATGTCTTAAAACCATGTATTTTTTTCCTAGAAATACCCACCTCCTAAAGGAATTGAGAAAGCCGTAAGGTTTAATTTGGAAGATGGCCGCGTAGGACCTGAGATCTGCACGGAAGACGGAGACACCCGGTGGTCCCTCAACGTTAAGAGAGCGATCATCTCCCTGCTGCAGACCGAACAGAAGCCTTCGACACAGGTACAGATAAAAACTAAATACTTTAATCTGATCATCTTCATGTATGGCTAGTAAATATAATTGTGTCAGTCATAGTAGCTTTGAAAATTTGAATGATCGTCATATATATTTCAAGTTTCTATCCGTATATAGTATCCGTTTCTGTATTTATAGTTGCTGTCTCTTCCGAGATCCCATTTATCTCCAGAGAGTAAAAAATCATTGCTTAAAAGTTTTGTCATGAAAAACTTACAGACAACAGACTTAATATTTATAATATGAAGATGATACAATATAAATTAAATTGTCATATTACTTTTTCCACAGACTGATGTGTTCGGAGTTTGTCCCACTGAGGTCAGCGCATCCCAAGAGGGAGGAGCAGTGCTGATCCACAAGACCAGAGATCTCAGCAGATGCTCGTACCGGGAGCAAACCAGGAACGAGCTCATCACTGCAGTCTACAACCCTACCGCTGTAAGTCTTTTCACTGACTAATATCAATTTATGTACAATAGGCCGTTGAACTCAATTTTAACATTTTGTGACATAAGTATGGGGAAGTTCAACTGCCATGTTTCCATGCCGGTGTAATACAGGCAAATAACGCTTTAAATTGACTCACTGTCACTTTGTAAAACATGTTTCTTGAATGCCCAAGAAAGTGTTGCTCTCTTTACATACGATGATTTTGCACTTAACATCAGATGAGTAATCTGCTTGGATAGTGTATATGTAGCGCTATAACTTCAGTACTTAAGCAACATAACATCTGTCTAATGATCTGTGATGATGAATGTTTAGAAAAATGAAAGACGTGACGAAATTAGCTAAACTTTTCATGTGAATTCTTCAGAGCTTAGCAAAACGTGATTATTTTAACAGGAAATCAAGAACACTCAACTTCTCCAATCAATCCTGAACATAGAAACCAAAGTCAATAATGGAGTGCCAGAGAAAGTCGCAGCCGTCGAACAGTATCTGTACAAACCATTCTCTGTCGGTGAAAATGGTGCCAGAGCCGAGGTCAATACTAAGTTGTCCCTGAGTGGCACCACTAAAGGAAATGGAGCAGGAGGTAAAAATTTTAACGTAAAACATATTTGAATAAACACTAAAACTTTGGATGATATGTTAAGTATATTGCTCAAAGGAGATTAATATAATAAAATAAAAGATTGATAGACTTGCATGTTTAGTAGAAAATGCAACACATTTTATGCCTAATAAATTTAAAATTATGTTTTATTTTTGTATAAAATTATATTTAAATGTTATTAAATACATTAGTAGTTAACAAATTAACTAAAAAAATTAAGTGTTAACTGACTAGTGATTTCTGTTTGTTGACAAGCATTCTATTGATTTAGCTTACTGTTTATTATGTATTATAAATTATTCTTGTATTTGCTTTTAGGACAATGCACGATACCCCGGTCAATCATCTTCGACAATCCCCACGACGGCGGAGCCAAGTACAGCAGCCCGCAGAATGTGCTGACCGCGGTCAAGGAGGCCTGCAAGACCCTCAATAACGAAGCCAGCTCCAAATCTGCTGGCACTTTTGCTCAAGCTGTCAGGGTAAGATTATAATACCAGTATGCATATGTTACGCTAACAGGGCAGCTTTTTGCAAGAAGAAAAGAATATATATCTGTAAAAGTTTTATAACTAGAGATACAATATTTATACAAAACTGTTTTATAATCAGAAATTGAGACAAAAATTCATTTAATTTCTTTTACAGATTTTCCGAACAGCAAACAAGGAGGACTTACTAAAAGTTTTTGGGCAAGTTAAAGGAAACAACTTGGAAAAGTAAGTTAAGGTTTTTAAAATCATTATTGTACGTTTGTCTATCATCTCATCATCATCATCATCATCATTATCAGCCTATTAAAGGCCCACTACACTACCTACTACAGGGCCAGGCCTCCCTCCTTATAGGAGATATGGAGCGTACACCCACCACGGTGCTCCAGTGCGGGTTGGCAGGCTTAGGGTGATAATGTTTCACTTATTAACGATCACTATCAGATGTTGATGATAGTGACCTGGACCGACGTTAACGTGCTCTCCGAGGCACGGGGGTGTAACACCACCAACTTCCAAACTCCGGGCTTGGAATGTACTGAACATTTCATAGAACAATGAAAAAACTCAGAATTATTCCATGACCTGACCCAGGAATCGAACCCAGGACCTCGTGATTGAAGCCGGATAGGCTAACCACTAGACCAACGAAGCATCATCTCATATTATTTATAAAATTTTATTTTATCAACATCAAAGAATTTTGCACTTGCTTATAAAATACAAATTAAAGACTTAATATAATTTATTATTTAGTTTCATTGAACTGTTTTTGAATTACAGCATTTTATTGCCATATTATAAAAATCTACGTCTTTGTTTTTAGGCGTGTATTCTTGGACGCTCTGCTCCGTGCTGGAACAGGCTACAGTATCGAGGCATCCATTCAAATTCTGAAGAGTAAGGAATTGAACTCCATTGAAGAGAAAGTGGTCTTCCTGTCGTTAGGAAACGCAAGACACGTGACCAGCGAAGCAGTCAAGGCAGCTACTGTGAGTTATATACATCTTGACACTCTTTTTTTATTGTTCCTATTCAGAATATCGATATTCGATACTAAAATTGAAAACAAAAAACCTTTTATTTTCAATTATATATTTTCTTCTATAGTTAAATCAGAAACCGCAGAACGTATTGTGTCACATTGAATTCAAATATTAACTTGCCTTTTTTAACGTTGTTAAAACAAAACTACCAATGAAAAACTGATCGATATTCATTATGCATGACAAATATATACACATAAAAAGTCAAAAAAAAGCTTAAAAATTAGTTTTTGTCTTAAACTGTCCTTTTTATAGCCCTAATTACTTTTATCATCTCTGTCTCACTTGGCTTCTATTTCTTTGTACAGTAGTTATTTCTAAACATTTCATTAAATACCAATTTCATTTCGGCAGAGTCTTCTGGATCTACCCAATTTGCCTAAAGGAGTGTACTTGGGAGTAGGAGCACTCGCTGGAACATACTGCCGCGACCACAACTGCCACGTGGACAAGTCGGACGGCGTCGTGGCTTTGAGCAACAAACTGGGCGCCAAACTGCAGAACTGCAAACCTAAGAATAAACTGGAAGAAGACAACGTACGTCTTTAGTGTATTTTTGATAAAACAGTAACATCCTCGTACTGATTAATTATCAGCAGCTTATTTTTGTGATAGTATACAGATCCTGACCTCTCACATTTTAGAAAAGACCTGGATTTGTAGAGCGGCATGTATAAATATAAAATAAGTATAAATGTAAAATAGGTTTTTGAACATGAGGGGCTTAAAGTTTAAAAACACTACCAAGGACTAATAGTTGGTCCATGCCTACACTGGTGTTGGGCTTAGGTTACGGTTGGTGAGCTTAAGGTGATAATGTTTAATTCTATAACAATCATTATTAAATATTAATCATAACGATCGAGATTGGCACAAAAACATGCCCTTTAAATTTAATTCAGTTTAGGGCTGCTACTAAAATTTTTTTTGGTGATATGATATAAGAAATGCACAATAATCCGTAACCAAATCCAAGACAAAATGCTGTGTAGGCTAACAAAACTAAGCAAACACTTACACACGATTTTCAAATAACTAAAATTAATAAAATAATTATCCCGTCTTTCAGGTCGTGGCTGTTCTGAAAGGCATTAGAAATATCGGTCATTTGGAAGACAATTTGGTCGACAAGCTGGTGCATTGCGCAGTTGACAACAACGTTAAAGCTAGAGTCCGAGTCGCCGCTTTAGAAGCATTCCAGGCTGACTCCTGTGCAACTAAGGTAAGTTGACATACATCTTATCTGACTTGTTATGCAGAAGCAGTTTTGAGCTCCCACTAGATGAATACCTAATGGTAACCCATGACTTCATCCACGTGGAAATCTCACTATATTTTTTAGTCAACCATACGTATACATCATTTAAACTATCAAATTTTTAGCCAATGACAAATTTTGCAGAAAAACGCCTGCGAGAATTTTACTATTAGCTTTTGCTATAACGAATGTATCCTATCTCGTCTGCAGAAGTCATTAAAGAATTATATAAAAAGATAGTTATTAAACGTCATTCTCGGTTTTTAGATAAAGAAGACTGCTTTAGACATTTTGAAGAACCGTCAACTGGACTCTGAAATCCGTATCAAAGCCTACCTCGCCGTCATCGACTGCCCTTGTGGAAAGTCCGCCAACGAGATCAAGACTCTGCTGGATTCAGAACCTGTGCATCAAGGTATGCGGATTATTATTATTTAGAATACGTAAACGTATTCTCACGTATGCTACTTTATAATTTTTTCCAACTAACTTTTGGAAATTAATTTTGTTTAGTGTAGCGCAAACTCATTTCGATTTAGCATCAGAGAGGTCCTTTTCTTTTGCCATTATCCATGTATCGACCCAAATCATTATATCATGCTTTCTCAATTATCAATTACTATTTTCCAAAATATTTGTGTGCAGTCACAAAAATTGCACAAATTAATTTTTTGAGTAATTAGTTAAGTCAAAACTACCCCAAACTTACTCGCGAGCAACATTTAAGTGTGGACGGTGGCGCTCTGTTTATGTGCAGTCGATTTCCAAACGAGTATCTTTATTTACATTATAATAATACATCGTTTAATATTCATCCACAGTGGGAAGATTCATCTCAACGTCTCTCCGCGCCATCCGCGCGTCCGCCAACCCTGACAAGCAGCACGCGAGACAGCACTACGGGCTCATCGGCATCCCCAACAAATTCAACGTTGACGACAGGTGAATTATCGTCATCCACTGTTGGACATAGGCCTTTTTAGGGACTTCCATTTGGACCGTCTCCCATAAAAGAAATGCCCTATAGTGACCACGCTAATATGAGTAGTAGTAATGAGAGTGAGTAGGTAGGTAGAGTAGACTCTATCATCAATTTGAAAAGCTGATTTTACTGAAAAGAGCCGACAAGAAACTTAGCACTTTCCTCTTCTAGAGAAAAATATGTTGTAATTTAAGAATTTAACAAATCCTCTCTGACAGAGAGTTACATATTTGTACCTTTTGCCGTGGAGACCCTTGGGCCATGGAGTCGCAGTGCCAAAATTCTTCCGTAACATTTCACCGCGCCTAATTGCCTCAACTGGTGACCGAAGGGCTGGTTCATTTTTTGCGCAAAGGATTAGCCTGGCTATCCAACGGGGAAATGCAGCCAGTATTCTTGCCACCATTCCACGTGGGCATGATTTGTATAGTTATTAGGATAAGTTAGCTTAAGTCCCTTATTGTATTTTTTCTCAATAAAAAAAATTTAAGAATTTTACAATTCATGTTATTCTGTCTTGTGGCTGAAGAAGACAAGCTACTCATACTTCATGAAATTTTTCAATAAAATACACATGTATCTACGAAGTGTAGAGAAACTTTTCTATTTTGGAAATTATGAAAAATGAACATTTTAATGATATTTGATGAATTTTGCTAAAAAAAATAAACTCTTTTGTACTATAAATAAATTAAACTTCCAGGAAGTACTCCTTCTACCGTGAGTTGAGCTACAACGTGGACGCTCTCGGAGTAGGCGGTAACGTGGAAAAGTCCGTCATCTACTCTCAGGACTCCTTCCTACCCAGATCCGTCAGCCTCAACCTCACTGCTGAAGTGTTTGGGCACAATGTTAATATTCTTGAGGTGAGTGTTGAACTACTTTATCTCTTTACTAAATGTGTTACAAAAAAATTTAGTAAGTAGATGGTATGCTCAAAGAATCATTTAGATTTAGATCAAATTCAAGACTGTTTGCTAGGCAAAAAAAGCGAAACTCATCTTGAATCTAAGGCTACAGTCAAATCAAAATTATAACAAAACTTTACTTAGATTTTTTAAGCACTTTGGATTTTCAACATGAATTTTTTGATAATATTAGGTCGGTGGTCGTCAAGGCAACTTAGATCGCGTAATAGAGCACTTCCTGGGTCCAAAAGGTCTCTTCCGCACTAAAGACCCACAGGAAATGTTTGACGAATTCAAGACCAAACTGGGAGAGTCTGCCCGTAAAGCCGAAAAGAGTGTGAGAGGAAGACGATCAATCAAGAGTGAAGTTGACAACTTTGATAGACAGGTAAGATATTATGTTATATTTACCTATCTAACTATCAAGACATTGATGGACCTTCCAATGTGGAAGATCCGTCAAACTTCATAGTATAAGACCTAACGTCTGCGATCTACTTGTATGTTAACGGATTCAAGTCACTTCAGTTATTAGGAACATCTTTGATATTAAGCTTACCTTTGTTTTATGTAATATTCTACACGTGTATTTATCACCTACATTTTCTTGGACTGTATTTCGGTAGATGGCAATATGACGCTCCTCTAACAAAATACCAAAATTAGCACACTACAATATCTATTCAATCATTTACACCTATTTATTATAAGAAAGGGTCGCTAAAAATTTTAAAATATGTGTAACTTATGTCTTTAATATATTTTAAGCTACTTAACTTCTTGTCCGCTTTTCCCTCACCTCATATGTCTTCCAAAATGGTGGTATAGTCACTTAAGTACAAACAAACAAATATGATGTTTCAAAAAGCTTGGAAACAAATTCTACTTGGAATACATTAATTTTGAATTTTTATTTTGTTTTTTTACCTGAAGGTGAAAGAAGAGGCAGCTCCATACAACAATGAGTTAGATCTGGATGTGTACATCAAACTGTTTGGAACCGACGCCGTGTTCTTGTCATTCGGTGACGGTAAGGGCTTCGACGCGAACGGCTTCCTCGACGAAACATTGAAGATGGTGAACGAGGGCATGAACAAAATGAAGCACTTCCAGGTAAATATTGGTTATAATTATATTGATAAATAAAACATTAAGAGTCTATTTAAATTCTTAACTAACAAAGTGAAGTATATAAATAGCCCTTTGCAGTCTGCGCAGAAAGAATCGAAACCAAAATAACTGTTACACAGTTATTCGTCAAGAACAATAAAACCAATATTTCATCCCATACTAAATAGTTCTGCTTAATGTGTTTTTGTAAAATCTCTCTATCTTCTCTCTCTGTCAATCTCAATCTTGTAATGCTCAAAACACTTTATTTATACATACATACAATGTATCGATAGCGCAATCACGAGTTTATTGTACTGGGTAGGAACGCCAGGCCTGATGTAAACGGCCTATATACATTACTAACAAGCTTTATATCTTGCAGCAAGAGCTCCGTGGTCACCTTCTCTTCCTTGACGCTGAGTTGGCGTACCCAACATCAACTGGTCTCCCTCTTAAGCTGGACGCTGTCGGTGCAGCCACTGGACGTGTCGACGTATCTTCTTCGATTGACATCCGCCAATGCCTCAGAAGTCCTGAATCTGCTAAAGTAGACATAAAGTTGATCCCAAGCACGGATGTCGAAGTTTCCCTAATGATGCTCGTAGACGCTGGCGCAGTCACAACTGGTCTCAAGGTCTTTACTAACCTCCATTCATCAACTGGTAGTCACGTCGTCGCTAAGATGATCGAAAATGGCCATGGAATCGATCTCCAGTGGGGTCTGCCGCTCGATAAACAGGAAATCCTTACAGCGTCCAGTGATATGGTCTTCTTTACCACTGAGAAGGGTCAGTTGGAGAAACAAAAGCCTATAACGGCTGCCACTGAAAAGAATGAGTACTCAGGTTGCTTCGACCAGCTGTCACAGGTGTTGGGCTTGACTTTGTGTGGAAAAGTGTCATTGCCCTTCTCTTTCTCTGGTGAGTAAAAAATTGTATATATTTTGAAATTTATAATTAAAATTCCTAGATAATAGTTCAACCTTATGTCAGCTGATTGTAACGTACATTACATATTTTCATATAAATTTCAAAAAAAATCAGCTTTAGTTAGTTAAGACACAAAAGACAGATAAGACAAAATTGAGTCAAATTCAAAATTGCCTTGGAAATTAATGACCTCGATTATTATTTTTATTAAGTCAGCTATTAATATATACACCATTATTAAACATTATAATATGTAAAAAAACTTAACATTTCCAGGACCGAAGTCACAAAACTCAATTTCCCAGTACTTGGCTCGCTATCCACTAGTAGGATCAACAAAAGTTAATCTGGTTTTGGAGAAGAATGATCTCAGAGGATACCATCTCAAGGGAGTTGTGCGCTCTGACCCTAATGGACGATACGGAATCGAACTGCTTTTCGACGCTGAAGGTATATATTCAAATGAATTTGCAGACGTAATTAATTGAATATTCTAAAAAACATTGACTTGGGTTTTATACACCTATCTCTAAATACCCTAATGCCCTAATACATGAACGTCACTAAAATGTTAAAAATCTTTTATGTATGACTGAAATCTCTTAGAACTCCAAATTCGTATCAAATTTCAGCGGGTCTTCAGGAGTGGATTTGAATGACATTTCAGTATTTGAACATTTGTCTTATAGTATTATCGAATCTCTCTAGACTAGTGACGTTATATTTAATTAGATCAAACTTTTAATATTATTAGTAGAATTTATATTACATTCACAAATTAAATTTGTTTCTGTAGGATCCAAAAACCGTCGCACTCAAATAATAGCAGATTTTATAAATAATCAAGAGGAGAAAACTATTAAAGCAAGTCTCGAATCACCCATCAAAGTGTTGTCAGGCCAAGTATCTGTTTACACTAAGTCGAATGAGTACGCTCTCGTTCTGAAAGCAAAGATGGATGAAGCTTCATACTACGGACGTGTTGGATTGAACATTGAAGGAAATGATAGACGCCATGTTTACAAACCTGTCCTGGAATATCAAGTGCCTAATAGCCCCAAAAAGAATATTAATGTAGAAGGGCAAATCGTACAGGAGAAGACCGGAGCTGGAGTTAAATATACGGTATCAGGGGTTAAGGTAAGAACAGATGAAACTACATGTAAAATATACTTGAAATACTGTGACTAAGTTAAATACACAGACTGCATCTTTCCCATAGGAACGGTATCTGCATACTTTCTTAGTTTCTTTCGCTCTCATTTATTCTCTTATACAAGTCAATCAATCTTAGCTACTTGTTACCTGCCTATTATTTAAACTGTCCTGATTTTAGTCCAGGAATATACGCCTCGGCTTTCCTCTTCCAGTATTTACCTTCACTTTAAAAATTTTAATTGTTAAACGTCTTTCTATTTCTTTAGTTAATTAATTAATTGCAAATTTTGACTGCAAATTTAAATTGTAAATTTTGACTTTGGCTTTGAAATACTTTAGAAAAACTTTAAATATGAAAGTCTTTACAAAAGAAAGAAGTTAAATTTGATTTTATAATATAACGTCTATTACAGTTCACGCTGCCGGAAACCAATGATCCAGTAACTTTGATGGGACACTTCAGTAAAGAGCCCAAAAAAATGGAAATTGACTTGAAACTTTTGAGAGGACAACACAGCCTACTACTGTCAAGCTCTTTAGCAAATTACGATTTCAAAGCTAATTTCCAGAACACTTTGAATCCTTTCATCAACTTCAAAGTTAACGGTCACTTTGAAAATGGAGGAGATGTAAGTTTTTTAATCCTTATGGACTACTTGTGAATTTAATTGGTACTTGCAAATATAATTATAACAAACGCAGATTTTAAGTCTCTGTCTATGATTGATCTAGATCTAATAAAACAAAGTTTTCATTATGCTCTATGAACTGAAAAAAAATCATAAGAACATAGTTGGTTTTAAAATTACTGACAGCCTACCCTCAAACTCTGTTATTCAAAATACAGACTTCCAATTTTTTCTCTTGTATTTCTATATATAGATGACTAAATATTTATCATTACAGGTCTACCATAACGACATTGATCTCTACTACAGCGAAGAATGCAACACTCCTCAGAACCGCGTAACTTTCAACCAATTGTACAAACGCCACTACGTTAACTCTAAGGAGTTTACAGTCATTACCAAAAATAAATGTAAGCTAATTTTATTTAGTGCATGATATTACATTATTTTTCGAAAAGAAAAATAATCGTCACTGTGCCCTAAATTTTAAATCAGAATAATCAATGTCTATATCATTATTTCAGTTGAAATCCATGCACTTCCTCTCAAGCTTAAATTTGAATTGGAACTCGATCCGAAGAAGATCGACCTTGATATTGGTGGATTATATATGGAGAAACAAGCAAGCTTGGAAGTAGAAGGACGTACGCATATCAAAAAGGAGGGAGATTACAAAGTTAAATGGGAGATCAATGTTGACAAACAAGGAGTTCAAGGTTTAATTAAACGTGACATAGTTTCCGCTGATAAATCTAATCTGGAGAACTACATTGACTTCAAGAAACTTGGTAGATACGAATTATCTGGAGTTGTTTTACACAGAATGAAGGCAAACGATGTGAATGTTGGAGTTATTGGACATTTCAAGATTTCTGGCACTGGAAAAGACTCCGATTTGAAGTAATTTAATACATTTCAAATATATAGCTTAGAAGTAGAGCGATTCTTTATGAAACGTATTGCTAGAGAAAATGCTACAAAATGTCATTTGCTTTTTGCCATTATTTATATTAAAAGTTTAGATTTTTGTGACGAAGTTTTTCCTTTCATAGCCGGGAATGGTATTATTGCCATTTCTACATAATTCTCACAATCTCTTTTCACAATTTCACAAATTGACATAACTCTATGGTGATTATAGTCACAAAAATTTTCTTCCCAAATTTTTATTTATACCTAAGTATAATTTTTAATAAAATTTCAACAACAAAAGACTTAATAATAGTAACTCATAAAACATTTATCCTACAGATTCGACATTGGTTACATCGAAACCGCTAAGTTATACTCGAGCCACGCAACCATCACCAGTTCCAACAAGGGAGAGTTGTTGAACTACTTGCTGAAGATCAACACCGGAGCCAACACCAACGGTCAACTCAAGTTCAACCTCAAAGACGCGATCGCAGCCAACGGCCAGTTCCAAGTTACTGATAACGACGGCAAGGGCAATGGAAACATTATGGTGCATTTCAAAACTGTAAGTGATACAAACCTTTTCTACCTTTCTTCAGATATCGATACTGAATACTCAAAAATGATCAAGCAAGCTAACTTGACTGTTTATATTCTAATGTATCAGACACGACAAAATCCTTGGAAACAAACTCTGAATTTTAATTACTCCAGCTTTTTGAGGTCTTTTTAAAAAAATAACAATGCTCTTACACTTGCTGAAATAATAATGTCAGAGAAAAATCATTTAAAATGTCTAATTTAAAAACAACAAAAAAAGAGTAATTTCTTAAATCGACTACAAGTTGGCCCTTGACTGCTATCATACCTGATAAATGAATTCCTTTTGCCACAGGTTGACCGTGTAATCAAAGGAGAAGTTAAGTTTGTAGTCAAAGAGCCAACCTACAATGCCGATGTGGACCTCTACCTCAACTTCGGAAAGAGCAACAATGACAAGATACATTTCTCTACTACAAACAAAAAGACTGACAAACTTTTAGACAGCAAGTAAGCATAAAGTTATTTAATTTTTCTCATTTTGGTTTATCTTTTACTTTTACTTTAGTTTTTTATGCTGTTAGGAACTAAGGAGATCTGTTGCACTATAGTATTATGATTGATATATGGGAGTAAGAAACTAAAATTTTAAAAGGTTTTAGTAGTTTTAGTGCATACAATTTTATAGATTAGATGGCTCTAATCACAAGACTCAATAAAATCTTTGGTTACGCAAATGTTTGTAGTAAAAACAAAAAATGAATACATACTAGTATGTCGCCTTACCAAATTTTTAAATCTTAACAAGTGATTCTGTTCTAGGAACAAATTTTCATATGGCGGTAAAAACGCTGAGTTGAACCTTCACGGCGACTATCAGACCCTCTGGAAGAACCACGGCAGCGTAGAAGTTGTACTACCTGATGAACGATGCTTAAGCCTGAAGGTCGACAGGGACTTCACTGAGAAAGATAATGTAAGATTTGATTTTTTTTAAAACATGAAAACGTCTTATGACAAATCAGCCTGATCAACTGAACTGTTATTGAAATTAGCATGTTAGCGATATTATTTGGCAAAAATAGAATTTTTGGAATCAGGTGCATAAAATATGCAACCTGCGTAACAGATAATTTATGGCATTACATATTTATAAAAAAAAAATATCACTATTGATTTCAGTCTACCAGTAGTAGTAAATAAAGTAATATTTTGCTTGCCAATTTCGTGCTGCAGGAAAAGTTTACTCGAACTAATACCGTTAAAAATCTTATTTTGCATATATCATATGCAGGTTATCAATGGACAAGCCGAAGTAGTATTCTCTGATGCTTCGAAGCGCGGTGGTCCAGCATCGACCATCAAATACAAGGGCAAGGTCACTAATACAAACTGGGAAAAGGAAACCATAGATTTGGATGGACAACTTGAACTGCAAATACATGGCGGCAAGAATCTCCTTAACACTTTCAGCTTCAAAAACGTTCCCAAGGGCAAGAACAGCGATGTTGCTTTCAAGGTATTTACATTTACATATTTACTAACCCAAGATCTTTTAATAATTGATCATCATCATTTCGCTTCATTGAGTAACTCTATATGCCACCATTATATGATCAGATAGACATCTATACTAAAGCCAAACTCCATTGAGAATGCTTGTCAACAAACAAATTAAAAGTGAAGGTAGAAATCACTAGTCATTTTACATCTGTTTTTTTTTAATTAACTAGTTAATGATGAATTCATGACAATAAATTAGGTTAGTAAGCTTAAAACTAATTAATATATTCAATATCTTTTAAACATGATTTTTTAAAATAACAAAACATAATTTTAATTTAAATAGGCATAAAATGTGTTGCATTTTCTACCTTTATTTTAAATTTGTTTGTTCACAAGCATTCTCATTCGAGTTTGGCTTTAGTATAGCTTTCGTGTCTCTCACGCATAGGGTTTTTTTAATTCTCTAATTGTCCTTCATTAATTTCTTTATATTTTTTTTTATTCTATTAATTTATCATTTTTGATTACAGAGTGAAATAAGCGGTACAATGATACCCAAAAAGGGGATTTTAGATGCTTCTTGTACTTGCAACGAGGGTGAGACTGTGGATGATACCTACAGAGTTAAAGCCAGCTACGGTGATGATTTGGGTATGGAATTAGTTGGAGTGTTCCAAGCAGCCTTCCCTGATAAAGGACTGAAGAAGTAAGTATTTAAAAAAACATATTATAGTAGCAAAGTCATAGAGCATGCAAGTTTAGTAGACATAAATGCTACGGTTAACAATAACAATGAGTAATATTATTTAGTTATTAATTGCTTTAATACAGATAACAGTTAATAAATGTAACTTAATCCCAATTTATTTTCTGACAGGTATGTAGACGACTACACCATGAACATTCGACTACCATTTGAAAAGGCTCATGACATTAAGTGGGTTTCCAAATTAGTTTATAACCAACCAGAAAACCAAGCTGTAGAAGTAAGTTTAAAAATGATTAATTAGGTATATAGTTTTATAAAGCAAAAACATCTGTTTATATAACAACAACAGATTAGTAAATATTTGTTTCGATAACACGTTTTTATTTTTAGATTACTTTAATTGAATCTGTGCAAGTGAATGCTGACCTCTACAAGTTTGAATCTAATGGCAAATACGATGTCACGAATGGAAACACTAAATTAAAGATTATCCTACCACATGTAGATCCCGTCAATATCGATGCCAGCTACAAAGTTGATGATACCAGTAAGTATGAAAGTTTAAACATTACATAGAAATTAAAAACAAAAAAAAACATAATATGAAAGTAACAGCTAGAATTGTAAATTGCTTAACCAAACTTTTTTTTAACTAAACAGTTAGGTAAAATAAGTAAGACTTAAAATTGTGTCTAACTAAAATTTGTACAATTGGAATGTAAGAAATTTTTGTAACTATAGTCGGTTATAAAATTATAAGGGTTGCTTAAGAAAGAAATGTTGTTAGAACGTAACTACATCTGGTGTGTTTATAGTACATATTAGAATTAACACTTACATTGAAACTGAAATTATTACAGAGGAAAAAACATCGGGCGCGGTTGACGTCAATGCCCACTATGGCAAGGGCAAGACTACTTCCATCTCAGTTCAAGGCGCGTCTAGTCAGAAGGAACTTGATTTGACGTTCTCTGCTAACTCTCCACAAAATGAGAAGTTCAAGAAGTTTGAATTGAAGTTCAACACCAAGGTAAATAACTACTTTTTAGTCAGTTCTATGAGTATTTAATTACAATCATGAATTAACTGATACTGATGATACTGATAGGAATTATATAATTTATCTAATAAAATTACTTCGATTGAAGTTTATCATTTTCTGTAGCGAGACTTTCAAAAAGTGCGAATTTCAAGACTTCGATAGTACTTACCAATTATTTCTAACATTAAAATTTTTCCTTAGAATCCATCCCCTGACACATACAATTCTCTGATCGTCATCGACGCCGACGGTAGAGTCTACAAATCCGAAGGTGTCGTCATCTACTCTGCTTCTCAACCTGTATTTGATCTGAAATACAGCAGTCCTGCATCACCAAAACCTTCAAGGTTGGTTTCATTACCGAATTTTAGTTTTATTTGGGGTATTTGTAACATAATTCTTAATGACCAGATAACATGGCATATTACTCTTTCTTCTCTTAGTAATTAACTTATTATATACACAAAAAATGTTTGCAGACTCTACTTCAAAGGTATTGCTCCCAAATCAAACCAAGGCCGTATGGAACTCAAAATAGAAAACTGCAAGAACTTTGACCTGGACTCCTCGTTTGAAATCAATTTTGAGAAGGATTTGGTACTCAAATTCCACGCCAATGCAGAGACCCTTGGACTCAAAAACTGTAACGTCGATATTTCAAGCAAGGATGCTGGAAATGGCAAGCGGTTGGAGTTTAATGCTATCAATGATAACAAGAACATTATAAGTGGAAGGTAAAGCTATATCTGTATATCTGATACATAAAACATTATGCGTTTATTCATTTTTTGTTAGGATTCTGTAATATTTACAAAAATAACAAAAGAGACACTTGGGACCTAACGATGACCTTTGTAAAATACCTACGACAACATCTGAAGTACATCTTGTAAATTTAATGAAAATGCTGTTATCTTGTCCACAATTTTTTTGATACATTATTTAATATTTATGTTTTGTCGTACAGCACATCATTTATCAGTAAACAAGAAGGACCAAAGACCATCATTGAAGGCTCTGGTAATTTGAAGGTAAAGGACGAACAAAAACCGGCCAACTTCAAATATATCCGCACAGTTCTGACCGACGGCAACGAGCAAGGAGTTGAGGTACTTTAATTTCATCTATTTTCCGATAATTTGTTTTAAAAGTTTTAATTTACAATTTAATTTTATATCAGTTTTTTTTTTAGTTATAACTATAGTATTTTTATATTTATGAAATCTTATCTAATCGTCTTTGGATATATTTTTGTCAAAAATAACTTTTTAACTTTTTTTCTAATTTTATTTTCTATCGATACCATAATGAATTATATTTATAATCCCAGTTGACCTAAAATCTGATGTTTCATTTTCCAATAACACAAATTGCAAAACTAAGTTAAATATATACGGAACTCTTGACACACGAGTCCATCATGCACTTTTAAATTGTCTAGCTAAATTAGGGCAGTTTGCTTTTTCGACTATGAATCATATGATTTTCAGTAGTGATACTCGTAATATACCTATCCTTTGATACGTTAATCTCATGGATTCCAGAAGATAATTATGATGAATATTTGTAGACATTCGTCAACGTAGCATATGGAGACCGCAATCACGTAGCCGAGTTCCGCGTCACCAACCTGGAGTACAAGACCTCATACGTGTACTGCGAAGAGAAGAAACAATGCGCACACGCTGAAATTAACGCTAAACTTGTTACCACCAGTATGTATACTTACTTACACTCCATCGTTAACACTGCCAATAATATCTTCTATTCTTCTCCTATCACCTATAACATCAATAATTATGGCCACTTTTTGTCGTTCTTAATTTTTTCCTATTTATAGATAAGCCCAGTATCTCGCTTATTTCATGTTTATTCTGGAATATTTCTTTTGGTCGGACTTGCTTTTGGCATACTTTTAAGTAATTTATACTTCGTCTGTCAATTGTGCTATTGTCTATCAAGTGTAGTAGTGTAGTGTAGTATTCTCTATCAAGTTTCCACATATACCGTATTAAAAGTGAATAACAGACGCTAAGTTATCTAATAATATACAAGAACAGAGGACAAATAAAGATCTATGTCACATTTTTATCTTTGGACATTACTTCAGACACTAGAAGATATCTAAAATCACCATTTTTTCCAGAACCTGGTTGCTTGCAACACCAGTTCAACGCCGGTTTCGATCTTCGCAAACTTGGTCTGGCAACTGAGTTCGGTCTTCAGGTGTCCAACGAATTCTCCGACAAGAACTTCTCTCAATACGATATGAACTTGCACGTGAATCGCGAGAACAAGAAGTACCACTTCCATGTTTACAGCCAGCCTGAGATCGGCAGTATGTATTCTCGCTTCATTACCAATTTCTTAACTAAATTATACTGTGCAAGCAATATACCTAAACGATCATCGTTCATCTTAATTTTTGGCATATTTAAACCCACTACATCGCATTTCTTTCTATTAGGAGCTTTAACCAATCCCGCAGCTCCGATGGGCTGCTCTAGCCATTTTTCATCGATCTCTATTACATTTAATTATAATGATCGGAACCTATAAGTACAAACTTAATATGCAGTCCGGAGCACAAGGGAATATCCCTACCTACTTTCCAACTACAGATAGAGAATTATTACTAAGATTTCTCTTAAAAAAGTAAAGCTCGATATCACACATCCAGCAATCGAACTCAAATTCTATTAGTCTCAAACCACATAGGCGAACCACTGAACTATCAAGGCACCTACATCATCAAATTGAATTTTATTTTCTCAGATTTCATCTCTTTTCATCGTTGTAAAAAAATTATTTATTTTCCAGAATTCCCGGCTGGTATTGTCCTAACTTTCCCACAAAGGGTCATCGCTCTAGAATCCCTCGTTCAGTATCCCACCAACAAAAACCTTCCCTTCCCTGTAAGGGGTGAGATCTGCCTGTACCCTGACAAGAATAAGCCTTCATCCAAAACAGCTGTCAGGTTTAACTTCGACGTCTCTGGCAATGAGAAGCAAGGGGAGGCAAACGCTCTTGTTGGTTTCAGCCATCCGAGAATTGGAAAGGTTAGTAATTATATTATTAGCATCATATCCAGTACATGAAAATTATGAAACTAATTTCCCGCTGAAATGTTTCCTTACAGTTTTTAATAAGAGGCGGAACAACCTCAATGACATAATTGTTTTATAGAATGTATACAACCGTTTTATAATCAACTATTCTTACGAGTATCATAATAGTTCATAATAGAAATATTTCTATACCACAGGAAGCTTTGGTCAAGTTCCGTGGGGTCCTCAACCGTCCCAACGACAACACTGTCAAGATCGAAACCAGCGGAGTCATCTCTCACTCTTGTCTTGGTCACGTAAGTATAGTTCATAGCATTTGGATAAACATATTATAAGACCAAATTTCGTAAAAAAAATTTACAAATATGTTAAAAACAAATAAATACTTCATATTTATTACTAAATAATTGTAATTCTTTTCTATCGATTTTTTTTTACTTATTTAATATAATAAGTTAATATTCGTTGCAGGATCGCGAAGCCAAGTTTTTGATGGAAGTCAACCCTGTACACATAAAACTAGTGGTAAATATTTTATTTATCATTTTGTTCATTGATTAGTTAAGCGATCCAAGACAGATGGATATACTTTATTAATACCAGAGATAGAGGTGTAGCAAGTCGCCTGCAAGTTGAACTACGACTATTTGTGATATATATGACAATATATTGTAATTGTATACCTGGGTAGTAAATATACGAAAGATGGAACTTGTGAAAGTGATATTGAAAGAAGAGTAAATGCTGGGAACGTGGTGAATGGTGCTCAGCATACATTTATGAATAGCTATAAAGTGTCCCAAAAGGCAAGACTGGCTGTGCATAGAGGTGTGTTGGTGCCCACACTTATGTATGGTAGTGAAGGTTGAGTATGGCAGAAGAAGCACAAAAGTAAAATAAATGCGGTAGAGATGAGAGCATTGAGGAGTATGTGTGGGTTAAAACTGTGTGACAGAGTTAAAAATAGTATGATAAGAGAAAAGAATGGTGTAAAAGTAGATGTATTGACTAAAATTGAGAAAGGGATGCTTAGATGGTTTGGGCATATAGAGAGAATGGATGAAAGAAGATTAACAAAAGCGATTTATGAGGCGAGGGTGAATGGAAATATTGGAAGGGGAAGGCCTAGGCGAATGTTCCTGAACCAAATTCAAGACATTTTAAATAATGGCCAGGTCAAGAGTACCCTAAACCGACGAACTTGTATGAAAGGATTAATGAGAGTGGAAGAAGCTAAGGAAGTATGCAAGGACCGTGGCAAGTGGAGGGATGTGGTCTTTGCCTACCCCTACGGGAATAAGGCGTGATGTTATGCATGTATGTATGTATCCGAAATAGAATTTGTGAGGCGACTTGGCCAAAAAGAGAACAAAACAAGACCTTTATTAGTAACATTTACAACATTTGGGCGGAAAATCGAAATTTTGAAGAAAAAAGGTGCCCTGAAGGGCTCACAAGTTAACATTAAAGAAGATTTCCCACGAAAAGTTTTGTTGAAGCGCAAGGAACTGCAGGAAGTGGTAGACAAAGAACGCAAACTGGGAAAAAATGTTGTATTACGCTACGACAAAATAGTGACATTACCAGGAAGCTCCAACGCGCAGCCTATACGCAAACAAAAGCGGAATCACTCTGGTTCCCCAGAGCACAAAACTACCGAAATTACCGAAAACACTACTAAACAAATACCCAAGAAAAATAAAACAAATAATATTACCACCTACTTGTACAACACGTCACTAAAAAATGGATCAGAGTCACGCTCGGCCGAGAAACACTCACAACCAAAAAACTACTAAAAGAAGCCCCTCCACTTCCCCCAATACGGCTTGTCACCGCGGGGGATAAAGACTACAACCCTCCATACCCATTAAAAAATCTCTACATATGCACCTACAATGCAAAATCTCTACTATCAGATGAAAGATTACTAGATTTTAAAAGAGCGATTTCGAAAATTAAATACGATATTATTGGTCTTGCTGAAATAAGAAGAACGGGATATCAAATTATAGAAGAAAACAAACATATTTTTTGCTATTTCGGGGAGACAAAAGGTCAATATGGAGTCGGATTTCTAGTAAAAAAAGAATATAAGCAAAATATTGAAAGCTTCATTGGAGTATCCGAACGAATCTGTATTTTAAATCTCAATTTCCACAACAAGAAACTCTCTATCATACAAGTATACGCACCAACTGTTGACGCAAGCAATCAAGAAATCGATGATTTCTATAACCAATTACAGACTGCACATTGTCAGTACAATAATCAGAAATTAGTTTTAGGTGACTTCAATGCACGTGTTGGACAGCGACTACCAGGTGAAGAGAGCATACTGGGCAAATTCTGTTACGGTAATAGAGACAAGAGAGGTGAAAGATTACTCCAGTTCTGTTGGGAAAATAAATTATACGTTACAAATAGTCTTTTCAAAAAAAACAACAAAGCTATGTGGACATGGCTATCGCCAAAGAAAAGGAGAAGCCAGATTGATTATATATTGACCAATAGCAAAGAAAACATCTCGAACTTTGAAATCATATCAAACCTTACATTTCCAAGCGATCATCGTCTCTTGAGAACCAAATTACAAATCACACCGCTTAAAAGAAGTAGAGCGAATTTCAAAAGTTATAAAACCAAGCTTAATTCTTTAGACGAAAAAGTGCAGTACGAACATTTCTTAAAAACTAATATCAAAGAAATTGAAATACGGGAAACCGAAAATGTAGAGTCCGCGTACAACAAAATTAAAAATATTATAATCACCAGTTTAAATTCAGTACGACAGGAACCCGCAACGAAACGAGAGACTATCCCTGCTCACATAAAATGTCTTATTGCAAGAAGAACTGAACTAACTCGGAAGAAAAATCTGACTAAAGAAGAAAAAGGTGAACGTACTTACCTGTATAAACACATCTACAAACTATTGAAACGGGAACGTACGGAACGGAGAATGAAGGAAATCAGAACACAGCTCGAATTGACAGGTAGCTTAAAGAGAGGTCTAAAGAATCTCGATACCTCAAAACGATGGATACCGTATTTAAAAGAAGATTTCACGGGAAATAAAATATTGACAAGATCTCAAATAATTGAAAAAGCAACAACATTTTTTACCAACTTGTACACATCTAAAGATATTCCTACAGAAATTGAATTGAGCAACCAGTACTTTACTACTACGACTCTAGATAGATTCTCTACAAACGAGGTAATAAAGAAAATAGAATCTCTAAAAACTGACAAAAGCAACGGGCCAGATGGAATTTCAAATGAAGCACTGAAATTGGGGAAACTTGTATTAGCGCCATACATAACAACTTTATTTAATAAGATACTTAATAACAGAACAATACCTAAAGAATGGGCGCAATCTGATATAATTCTGCTTTATAAAAAAGGAGATCCTGCCAATATTGGAAACTACAGACCAATAAGCTTGCAATCAAATATATACAAATTATTTGCTTCGTGTCTTGAGAACCGTCTTGCAGTATACACAGAGAATTTTCAGCCACCGGAACAGGCAGGTTTCAGGAAAAATTTCTCTACAACTGATCACATTCACACTTTAAACCTGATAATGGAGAAATATATAGAGCGAAATAGACCGCTCTACCTGGCATTCATAGACTACGCCAAAGCTTTCGACTCTATATCACATAAAAGCATATGGAAGGCTCTACAAGAATGCGAGGTACCATCGGAAACTATAGATCTCATAAAAGACATTTACTCCAAAAGCAAAAGTTGTGTAAAGTTAGAGAGTCAGGGCCGTGAAATAAACATTTGTAGAGGCACTAGACAGGGTGACCCCTTATCACCTAGAATTTTTATAACTGTGCTCCAAAGTATTATGAAAACTTTGAAATGGGAAAAGAAAGGAATATACATAAATGGGAAACTCCTCAATAACCTTCGATTCGCGGATGACATTATACTTTTCTCTGAATCAGCATCTCAGTTACAGAAAATGATTACTGAACTTAATGATGTAAGCAATACGGTCGGATTAGAACTAAATGCTCTGAAAACTAAAGTCATGACAAATCATAACATTATAACAATAAGAGTAAACAACAATGAGTTAGAATACGTTCAAAGTTATGTTTACCTAGGACAACAAGTATCTTTCTCTAAAACACGGCTTGAAGATGAGGTTAAAAGAAGAGTTAACATAACTTGGAATAAATTCTGGAGCAATAAAGAAGTTCTCAAATCAGACCTCCCCGTAAAACTAAAGAGGAAAATAATGGACTCATGTTTGCTGCCCTGTCTCACATACGGCAGTCAAACATGGGTATACAATACTAAGATAAAAAACATAATACAAGTCTGCCAAGCAATGGAGAGGAGTGTACTAAAGATTCGAAGAATAAACAGAATTAGAAATGAAGACATAAGAAAAAGAACAGGAATCATAGACGCTTTGGAACATTCTCAAAGATTGAAATGGAAGTGGGCGGGCCATATTGCACGTATGGATAAAGAAAAATGGTCACATAGAGTAACTACCTGGCAAGGACCGCCTAACAAAAGAAGAAAAGGTAGACCTAGAGAAAATTGGGTAGATGATATAGTACGAAAAGCGGGAACAAAACTGGATCACCAAAGCGAATGACAGACCATTGTGGGGAAAAATGGAGGAGGCCTTCACTCATAAAGGGGTCCATAATAATTTATGAAAAAAAAAAAAAAAAAAAAATTTGTAAAACTTGTAAAAATGGAAATAAACGAGGCTATAATAATAATAATAATGTATGTATATGACAACATAGTATAAAATATATGTACTATGTTGAATTTAGTATATTCGTATGTAAGTGGATTCCCGACGTCACTGTATGTAAAAATATAGACTTTAAGGTGTTTCATTGTTCCTGCTGAAAATACGTCTAACGCTTTTGTTTATAATTACTAAAGCCTAAACACGACCATTTTAGGTCGACTTATTGGCCGCGAGCATTGTATAGTATAATATTTGTAAACCAGAGATCTTCTAGGAACGGTGCAGTAGAATGGATTACTGCAGATACATAATCCTGGCTCAAAGTCACTTTTAGACATTTAATTTGATCATAGAGCATGATCGAAAATTCCCTATTCTATCACTATTTCCTTGCAGATGGATACACCGCTCGTGAAGGTCATAGACTTGGAAGGCTCAGTGACTGCCAAGGAGAACTTGCAACAAGCTGACTTGGTGTTCAGTCTCCTTGAAGGGAAACCAGGGATTATTTACGCTGTAGCCAAGGACTTCCAGTATTTCGAGTATACTATTGGCTACAAAGGTAACAATTTTTTTTAACTACGTAAATTCACTTCGTTAACAGTTACCCCTCTAATCCAATGTATTTTGCGAATATTAGTCTTCAAAATATAATTTGATTAAAATAGGTTCTTAAAACCTTTTTTGGGAAAAAGCTTTGATTTACAACAAAAATAATTTAGATTACTATATCCAACTTGAGTCAATTTGGTGATTCATGTTTTTTTCATAATACATTATCACAGATCTGAAACTATTCCTAAGACCATGATAAGGTTCTTTTATGTTCAAAGAAACTAAATTATTTTCGCATGAGCATACTAGAGAGTTATTTTAATTTGATCAAATGCTTCATTTCAGACGAGTCCGAACGCAAACTGTCAGTAGTTGCCAACTTGAACCCTGAGAAGCGAGTGGATGTCTCCGTAGACATCGTGCTCCACAAGAACAAGAAGAACATCGTCCACGGCGCTCTCTTCATCGAGGACAATCTCGTCAAGAGCGACTACGGGGCCTCGAAGGACAACTACAACTACTTTGTGGTTAGTTTATACTTTTGTTGTAACTGACTCACACATCATCAGTTCCCTTTCACCTTTACCTGGCACCTGAGTGGTCCACCTAATTTAACGAAAACATCGCGTTGAGTCGAAGTTAACTACATAATTTAAGGAATTTCTATAAGTTTAACATTTAAAAAATCAACAATTTGTATTACAGACTGCATTGAGGAAAGATTTGGGCGTACTCCAAGAGCGTGTGAAGGGGATCGGTGACAGAGCCAACGAAGACGTCAAGAAGACCTTACAGAGAGTGGAACCGACATACAAGCAGTTGGAACAGGCGTACAGAGAGGATCTGGAGAAGCTCACGCAGGATATCGCGAACGACAGCACTTTGAAAGAGATCTCTGAGGCTCTGTAAGTATACATTGTTATAGTAGAAATACACTGAAAAATGTTGTAACAATAGTTTTACTCTAATAAGTTTATATGTATATTTATTTATTTTGTGTTCTTAAAATTGCAGGCACGTCTTGACTAAAGTGATCGCGAAGCTGATTGACGACGTACTAACCGTATTCAAGCCCATGGCAGACAAGTTCGCTGAAACTATCAGTGTCTTCAGCAAGAAGGTCGCCGAAATGTATGAAAAACAGGTAACACTTCATTAAGTTAACTTTAGTAATAAAATTAAGTCTGAACTTGCCTCGGAGAGCTCGTTAAGCCGTCGGTTCCGGTCACTTTCATGAACATCTGAAAGTGATCGTTAACAAATGAAACACTCTTCAACACATTGGCCGATGAACGTCCACTGCCGGACAAATCGTTTATAGGGATAACACAAAGGACTTTTAAATAACGATCGTGAGTCACATGTAGCTAGCGGCTCTCTGCGACAAGTTTGGAGTAACTAGTCGGACTAACAATTCGTTTTATTCTGTGGCGTACCCTTTTTAGCAATTGGACCTGACAAATCTGAGCTGACTTAAAGCAGTGCATAGAACAAAACATTGCTTTTGTTGAATTCCCTGATGAAATCTCTACATTTTTCTAAATTGTTATTATACTTAACTATTACTAGGTTTATCCCTAAAACATCGTTATGTTCTTTATCCAGATTGCACCCAGCCTCAAGCAGCTGTACACCAACGTAGCGGCAGTCATCCAGGCGTACTTCGATGGTATCATCGACGCGGCGGCGCACTTCACGGCTATTATCATGGACTTCTATGAGCGCCACAAGCCGGAGCTGCAGGAGCTTACCAACATCTTCACTGAAATATTCAAAGGTACGTACTTTATTACGCTCTGAACATGACGATGTTGTGATGGGACTACACCGAAATAAGTGTGATAGGACTTTTTTTGACATTTTTGGGTGGGCAAGTGAACTAGTGAACTTCATTTTGATTTTTATTATTCAATTCTTAAAATCGAATTCGTTTATTTCAAATATTTTTAGTTAATCATCACTATCTTTTTGGTCCGATTTTTGGTAGGTACTAAGGTTTTGGGAAGAGATTGCAAAAAAGAAATTTCTAAGTAAATTATCTATCTCCTGCCCATTTACATACCATACCTTTATGTTCTAAATTTCATCAAAATTATTTTGATGACAATGTTGCTAAAACCAATCAACTCTATCTCCAGACATCACTCGCATCGTGGTAGCCCAGCTGAAGGAGTGGCGTGCCAAGTCTAGCCAGTTCATCAGCGACATGTTCGAACAGATCAAGGAGATGCCCGTCGTTGCTCTCATCAAAGAGAAGGTAACGTTTTTCATCATAATCATCAGTCTATAGAGTCCAATGCTAGACATAGGTTTTTTGATAATCTCATTTCGTAATCTCTTTTTGAACTCTTAAATTAGTGGCAAGAGCTGGCGGTACCAGAGCAGTTCCTGGGTATCATGAACGACGCGTACCACACCGCTCGCGAGGTGATGCCTACTGAGGAGGCCAAGACTTTCCTCGACGTCCTCCGCAATTATGCTCAAAAGGTAAATAACTAGAACATCAAAACAAACTGTTTAATTAACTACAATTTATTTACTTTGCTACAGTAATTTCGAGCAAAAAACCGACAAACCCAAATGATAGTCACTCAAATCCTGTAGACAATCCTCAAAGTACGATTCACTTTGTACGTTCTCAACAATGTTCAATTTGCGAAGTAGAACCAAATATGAACCAGATAATTTACGACCTGAATCGTCATCATTAGCCTATTTTGTAGGTTCGCTAATGGCTGAATTGTAGCGATCGAACGTTGTTGTAATTGACAGACAATAGCCGTTCATACAAATTCATGTCAAAATTTCCTTTAGCAATAACCAGGTAGCAATTATACTAAAAGTGTCTTATTTGTACAGAAATTGCGCCAAGAGAAGTTCGACGAACAGAAGGAACTCAGGATCGTATACGAGAAGCTGATCGCTGCAGTCAGCTCGCTGGTGCAGTTCGTGCGACAGGCGGCCGGGCAGTACGGCATCTCCTACCCCACCTTCAGTTATGTAAGTATACATAACTGAATGTAATTATCCAATATAGTAGAATATTTAAACGAACTTCCAAACATCGCGCCAACGCCAAGGCTAAAAAAACGAAACTGCCTTGACCCTCCTGCATTTAGGGGCTTCCTACAACCCGCTTGTTATTATCAATCTACCCACTGATTAATCAATCCATCCCAACAGTTGGCGAAACGAACTTCTATAGGCTTTACAATCTGTGAGCCCTTACATCTATTGTCCCGTCCACTTCCATCCACGTTTTAGTAGATAGCTGAATAATTCGGCATCACTTACTTTACCTTTTTTCCGCTTATAAGTATTACCTGAGACCATATGTCAGAAGCTTCATGTGCCTGCAACTTGCTTTGGATCAAATCTACGATCTAATTACGCATTCGATGTACAAGTATTTTAATTCTTGTATACTAAATTTATGATAATATTAATGTCACCTTACTTTCATATTGGATTATGCTAGTTTTAATTATGGATTACAAATTGCTTATTTTGTTCTGCAGGGAAGCTTCGCAGGATTTTCACCAGTTTCTATGCCTAGCTTCAAGGGATCTGGTGGTCTGAGTTTGATCTCCCAGATCATCCAGGGTGACATCCCGAACCCATGGGAGCAATTCAGGACTTACAGACCACGCAGCCTTAACCCGCTTGATGAAGTACCATCTAAAAGTGAGTGTCAATATCTAGTCTATCATAAACAAAACTCAAAACGAATTCAATTCAGAAACTTCCGGTTATTTAAAACACTGTTAATAAATTAACTCTGCTCGGATTGGATTAATAACAATTACACTGCTATGTTTCTTTAAGTTTTCTGGCTTATATATAAAACCCCAGTGATATTAATAAATTATAACACATGAAAATTATAACTACCTAACTTCTACTACTAACTAACTTCCAAAATTTTGCTATAGTTTTGAGATTTGCTGCCAGAGTTTTCAGGCACATTTAATTTATATGTTTTGTTTAATATCCGGAAGCTTTTTATATAATTATTTTTATACACAATTTTTTTTAATGACAAGCACAGACGCTGGAAAGGCAATCCATACTTCATCTGCTTGAATTAGAATGTTAATGTGTTAAAAAATATTAGAATTTCCTCTGTTCGGAAGCAATCTTAACCTCACTGTTCTGGTGTTTGCTAGTGCGCGCTGTGATCATCAACGGACAGCACATCTTCACGTTCGACGGGCGCCACCTCACGTTCCCGGGCACGTGCCGCTACGTGCTGGCGCACGATCACATCGACCGCAACTTCTCCCTCATCAGCCAGCTGCAGAACGGACACCCCAAGGCCATCATCCTGGAAGACAAGAGCGGTATTACTATCGAGCTGAAGGAGAATGGACAGGTGATTGTTTTCATTATCTATTCAAAGTTTCCGCAGATAAAAAGATTACTGGGCAATAACTCAGACATTCTGTGTTTTGTGTTATAGAGTAATTATATAACTGAAAATTACTTTCATAAAGAGTTCTGAGTTCTGCGTTTTGCGTTTTGCGTTCCAAACTCAGTTAGTTAGTAGATTTAGTAATTTTTCTAACTTTACTGCCTATATCTATAAGATTACGCAGAAACAACAGCGCAAATTGACCAAAGAACTATTTATTTGTATTTCTAAAATATACCTATTTTATATAAAAAAAATAAGTTCATAGTTAATTTTATGAATAATGTTATTCAAAAGGTTGCTCTCAACGGCGCGAACCATGGCTACCCGGTCATCGAAGAAGATGTGTATGCGTTCAGGGAACCCAAAGGAAGAATTGGTCTTGGATCACGCTACGGTCTCATGGTCTTCTGTACCAGCAAACTTGAGGTAAGAAACAATGATTACTCATGGAAACAATAGTTAAGATATTTAGTTATAGAAATAAAAAACTGAAAGTCTTCAGAATGTTCAGAATTTAATATTCTAATCTTAAATTCTATATCTAATAAACCTAAAACATCTAAAGAAACTTTTCGTTTTAAATTAAAGATCTTTGTATCTAATGTTTTATTGTAGTACGGAAATCTCTACATCGTTGTAACATCCCTAAAGACCATGTATTCAAAGTGAATAAATGTTATGACCTTACTGAACTAACCAAAAATGGCTAAGTGGTTAGTTTATACGCGGTAGAAGCGGGTGCGAGGGGTATACCAGCGAAGTCTCTCTATAACCTGCTAAAAGACCTTGGCCTTAATAGAAGTGCAGTAAGCTCCATATTGGAACGAGTGTCCAAAGCTGCACTAGTAGGGTCCTTCCGAATTTGGCTGGGCAGGGAAAATAACTTGAACAGAGGAGGTGAGTGTTGATGCGCGTCACTAAGGGTACCCTTAAACCTACACCCGTGTCACAAGTCTCGGGCTCTGTTCGGAGTTTTTCTCTCAGCTACGCGATGGACCCGGCACCCGCACGGTGAATCCATGGAATGCTAAGATATTCGTCTCTCTCTCTTACATTATTTTCAAGTTAACAAATTAAAATCTTAATTGGACCATGTCCAGCTGATTTCAAAGTCATGAATTCAGTTAGGTAAATGACACGGATTTTTAGTATCAGCTTAGATACTTACTTTTTTATTTAGAGTACGAGTACTTTTAATAAGTGTAAAACATTTACAGGTGTGCTACGTGGAAATATCCGGCTTCTACCACGGCAAGTTGCGCGGTCTGCTCGGAGACGGCAACAACGAACCCTACGACGACTTCAGGATACCCAATGGAAAGGTAAGCTGACATTTTGATTACCTAGATACGTCTTCTGAGTACACACGTAATATAATTTTGATCAGCATAATTTTGATTGAAGAATGATTCTGCAATTTTCATTTTTTTTACCTAATTTTTAAATAAGGAAAATTTAATTCCTTAGAAATAACACAGTTTAACTTAACCTACAGGTAAAAGAATACTTTATCTTTCATTTTTGGTTTGCCCGAAGAACAGGTCAACCCGTTGCTCCAGTCATTTTCATTTGATTCTCCTAACATGCATTGGATCTTCTCTTTTCTTTCATACAAAGCGAGAGATTTGGTCCAGCAGTGATCTACTAAATATAAGCTAATGATGGTAATTTCTCTTTCCTCACCAGATCGTGAACACAGAAAGCGAGTTTGGTAACGCGTACAAGCTGGCCGGCAGCTGCAAGCCAGTGCAGACTCCAGCGCATGACCACCACCAGATGCACATGGCGCTGCCGGCGGCTTGCGAGACCGTGTTCGGAGGAACATCACCTCTCAAACCTGTGTCGCTGCTGCTTGACAACTCGCCCTTCAGGTATGTAGTATCTTTACAATAATAACATACAGAGATTCATGATATTGCGTTCAAGGACAAAACGACTTCACGCGACTGTGATAATTTGTATGAGCTGGAGTCAAATATATCTAAGACCCTGCACTTTCAAAATGGCATATTATACAAATTATTTATTTAGTTGGCACAATATTACGAAGTTTTAAACAAACGTCTTCCTTGTGATTATGTTTGTTATTTATTATATTAAAAGAGCAATCAATTTTTGGGATCTACCTTCCGAATCAGTAATCCAGAACTCACTACAAACAGATATACTTTGCGTCAAATGTACTTATTTACTAAGTCCACGAATTTAAATGTTAATATCACCAACAGACAAGCCTGCATCCACGCTTGCGGCGACAACTCACCCAAAGCTATCCAAGAAGCCTGCGACCTTGGCCGAGGATATGCCACCCTCGCGCAGACCGGTCTCCTGCCTGCTGTACTACCGTCGCACTGCTTGAAGTGCACAGACGCAGACAAACCCAGAGAAATCGGAGATATTTACGATATCAAAGTGCCCACTAAACAAGCCGATATTATTGTCACCGTTGAGGTCACAGAGGTGAGGACACTGTTCTGACGAGTACCTAAATCGTTATTTTATCTTTTGTTGCAAAAATAGCTGATAATCGTCAGTAGCAGCCTGGTAACCAATTGCTAAGTGTTGCTAGCCTTCGAGAAATTTGTTTATTGTTCATAATAAACATTGCACATTAAACTTTTTGGAAACACTGAAGGTTTGTAAGTAATAGTAGTAGTAGTAAGTCTTTAGGCTGATAATAATATTGATCTTTTAGCATAATGACTCAGATTATCATCATCATATTAGGGCTGTGAAAAATAACTATGGTTCACAATGTTCCTTAATGTTTTCAGTCCACGGAGAAGATGTACAAGGACATCATCGTGCCCCTGGTGGGGCAGGTCATCGACGGGCTGAAGAGCAAGCGCGTCACCGACGTCAAGGTGTACCTCGTCGGCATCACGTCCAAATTCCCCTACCCCATCTTGTACGACACTGACTGTAAGTAAAGTATTTTTATTGTAGTTATTAATTTATTAGTAGTGCAGTTTTTGGTCAGAACTTTTTCAGGCGTCTTCTATAAGTTTATTTTGTCATTAAGCATCTTCGTAGTATTCCAATTTTGAGGGCATAATCGCCGATGAATTACTGGCACGTAAGACATAACACCTACTCCTAGTTTTCCTCTGTTTATAGATGATGTTTATCCACTTATCCAGTGGAACTTCTGCTTGGTCGGGCAATTATTACTTAAAAAAAATACGAGTCGGATTAAAACCTCCTGCGGTTTTTCAAGCCGTTTAAAAATTAATATTACCTATTTTGGTTTTTTTAGTGAAACTGAAGAGTGCGAAGGTGCAGTTCACGGACAAGTCTCGCTACAACGAGCAGAAGATTGTGGAAGTTGGCGACGAGCGAGTTGACAAGTACACTACTCTGTTCGCTGATGCTATCAGAAGTCTCAGACTCACTTTCGGTATGATTCTTATAATCTGTAAATGCTCTAAAGCACTGCTTGCATCGAAGCTCCGCTTATCCAAATGGCGAAAGAAGGTGTCAATCTAGTCGCAAAGAGTCGGGGAGCGCTGAATGTGCCAAAATGTGAATGCACAATGATTCCTGAATTTAAAAAAAAAATACAGAATTCCTATTTTTCAAGTATTGCCAAACAAATTGAAATCTCGATTTCTTTTTAGTTAAATGCCTTACTAATTACTGCGATATAGTTGCCAAGGATCTAAAAAAATCGGCAATAAGTTAAAACATTACTTTGATTTTAATTTATCGGTCGCTCAAAATTTCTACTCACAATATTGCTTATAATAGTGGGCAATTACAGATTCAAGTCAACACTATCATATTATGATGAAAATACAAGCAAACTAAAGTTTATGGCATATTGCAGGTATTCACAACGTGATGTTCGCATACGACTCAGTGTTCGACCTGCCACTAAGAGCTGGTGCTGTGAAGCATCTCATCAGTGCTATCGGTGACTCGTGCTTCAGACAGGACGTGTTGGTGAGTAAAATTTAATTTTTAGGCGCTTATTAATGTCAAACTTCCTTTAGTACTCCATCCAAACAATTTCATCCACATTTTACTACCTACAGATGTGCAGTGATGTTTTTGTATGACGTTGCATTTCTTTTTGCCCACAAGAATTTGGTCAGCGATTGTCAGATATGCCCCAGGATATATATGCAGGATAAGAATTTAGGGTATTTTATATGTCAGATATGCAGGATAAGAATTTAGGGTATTTTATATGTCAGATATGCAGGATAAGAATTTAGGGTATTTTAGCTCATTTCTGTTATTGTTTATATTTGTTTTTTTGATTACTTTTTTATTCCCTTTTCTAAATATTTCTTTATTACATTCTTGGAACCTACTCCTTCCTTATAGTTTGGTAAAATGATAAACTGTTACTGGTGATGATTCCCATAGCCCGCATTAATGATAAAGCAACTCCAACCAAGTTTGTTCCGGTTTTAAGTATTTTTTTTATTTTCTAGACAAGCTCACTACGATCGGGGTTGTACAGCGGATTCTTCAAAAACCTCGGTCTTTCTTACTCCCTTATCAAGAACACGCCTGATCTGAAGATCGGTGGCGGCAAGAACGTCAACCAAGTTGTTGGTAAGTAGATAAGAGGTCAAGCCTCCTCCCCTACCTTCTCCTTCTTGTAGGAGGAGGATTATAGAACATAGAACCACATTGATCCATGGCGCGTTGGCGGACTTAGGATGAAAATATTTTAATTTGTTACAACCGCTATCAGAATAACCGGGACCGACTACTCGACATGTAGCTTAGTCGACAGATTGAGCACAAAATTACCTAGGTAATGTATAGGTAGGTTTGACGACCTCCGTAGCGCAGTAGTATGCGCTGTGGATTTATAAGACGGAGGTCCTGGGTTCGATTCCCGGCGGGGCAGATTGAGATTTTTCTTAATTTGTCTGTCTCGGTCTGGCTGGTGGGAGGCTTTCGCCGTGGCTAGTTACCACCCTACCGACAAAGACGTATCGCCAAGCGATTTAGCGTTCCGGTACGATGTCGTGTAGAAACCGAAGGAGTGTGGATTTTCGTCCCACTCCTAAACAAGTTGGCCGGCTTCCATCCTAGACTGCATCATCACTTAACATCAGGTGTGATAGCAATCAAGGGCCAACTTGTAGTCGATAAAAAAAGAAAAAAAAACCACCAACTTCTCAACTGCAGGCTTAGAATTTCTCGAAAAATTTCTTAGAAGGAAGAAAACCTTAGAAATATTCCACGAACCGACCCAGGATTCGAACTCACGTTACCGAAACCACATAGGTTAACCCCTAGACAATAGAGGCAACCTTTAAGCTACACGCGTGAAATCGCTAAGCACAGTTAGTTACTTTAATATATATTGTTCTGAATATTAATTAATGAATTGAATGCACTCCCCCAGGTTTCTCCAAACACGGCGTATTACTGCTGGGCGACAAGAAACAGAAGGAAACTGAAACACTAAGAAGTACTCTACACTTGGAAACTTACGATGACTGTGTAGACTTCTCACAAGATGTAAGTATTTTTGTCTTAAAAGCTCAAATCTAAAAATCATGTCTTCCCAAGAAGTGAAAATTTGTATCTGATCAATTTCACGCTTTTGACTAAGAAGTGTCTATCTATTACGATATTTCTTTGGGTTTAGAACTACTGTAAGATATGGAATGAGGATCTAAACCTAATATGCTGGTTGGCTGGCCGTTACTTTTTTAAGGACTACTACCAAGTCCTCAATATAACGTCTGAGGACGGCGGCTTTACGTACTCTCCGAGACACAGAGTTTAACATCACCAACATTCCCATAGCGGGCTTGCAATTTCTTGCAAAAAAGAAAAGCTCAATATTTTTAGTCCAACCCAGATCTTATAGAAATCTCTCCCTTCCTCTTAATCTAAAGTCACATAGCAAACAAACTAACAGACCAATGAGCAGTTTATTAGTATCTTCCTATTATTTTTTCTTACCGACGAATGAGTTTATTAGCGGCTTCCTATATTTTGTGTTCTTCACTTCATTGATTGCTTATATTCTCGTTCTCCAGACGGACGGCTACACGTTCTCGGCGTCCACCTTCCAAGCCTGCAACCCTGGGCAGCAGAAGCAGTACCTGCAGACGGCGGCGGCGTCGGTGGTGAACCGCCTGCTGCAGGAGACGCTGGTGCAGGCCTGCACCTGCAGCTACGTGGACATATACAGAGCGCGCTCCGTCTGTGTTGTCAAGGAGAGGAAGGAAACGGTACGTGCTCTTCTTACGATTTTTAGGCCATGGGTAGCAATTAAGACGTAGGCGTTTATAACGACACGACAAACGCCATAAGTCATTAAAATTAAGATGGTTGTTTCAATTTTAATTAGCACCTGAATAATGACCTAGGTATCAAGTCGTATTCGCCAATATATTTTTATTATGACACTTTTTTTTTTCTATATGAAATTCCTGCAATTAGATTATAAAGACGTAAAGACTGCGACAAGAGTATGTAGAACAATAGACCAATAGCCGGGAATCGAATCCTTGTCCTCTGGGTGTTGTGTGTGACTGTTTAACCGTGAAGCTATTGACACTTCTTGATTGTGCCAAGGAAATTGTTATTTTAATTTTTGACGATTTTCCTCGAGGAAATTATATATGTTATGTTAAAAATATTTTTTATTGAATACTTGATAGGAAAAAATTGTAATGTGTGTTTTTATTTACAGGCTCGCAGACGAAAGTAAGGAGAACACACCGCGACTCTTAGCGCTACATCTATCAAATACTCTTAGTTTTACACCTACGGGCTCAGCAGAAATAGAAAAGATCTCTGAAATTAATAATTGTCTTATAAGTTGATAATGAATAGGAGTTTTATATTGTCTGTAAAATTGAATTATTTTTTTATATTTTTATACCAGGATTGTAGCCAGGGATTTAATATGAGGGATTGAATCCACTTTGAAATATTTTTGAAAATTTCGAAGTCGGATTTGGTTTGTAAGTTTAGAATTGGTTGGAGATTACTTCGTTTTATTTACGTAAAATGATATACAGTCAATATCTAGACCTAAAAATATTAACAATATGCAAATTATTTGTATTGTTTATGTTACGCTTTAGAATATATCTGGCATTTGATACTCATAAAAAATCTTTGACTACATTACTGAGCTTTTTTAAAAAAATATGTAAATATATTATTGGGATTTACCATATTAGATTACTGCCAGGGAACAAAGATGATAAATATAAAAAACACAATGTCTTTTTAGCGTAAATGCAAAAAAACAATTAAATTTAAAAAACAAGTCATTTTGTATTCAATTTATCCAAAATTGATATAGCTCAATTGAAAAGCTGCGATTTTTATTTCTTTTCATAACATAAAAGGTTGAGATTTTAATTTATTTTCACAATATTGTAATTGTTAGTTCAATAATTACTTATTGCGCCATATAGGGGTTTATAACGTTCTATCCCATAACAATATTATATTATCTAAATCTTATATATTATCAATTTATATAAAGGGGCCTGTATAATTTAGACTTGTTATTACTTTTTAAGAATAGAGTAAACTATTTATGACGAATGTGCAGAGTTTCATCGAAATCTGTATTAAAAATTGTAATAATAAAAATATATTATTTATTTCTTGTATTCTTTAAACCTTACCTTATTATATGAACCTAATCATATATATGTTATAAACAATAATTTGTATGGATGGATGTTTGTTACTCTTTCATGCAAAAACTGCTGAATGGATTTTATATTTAAGAATAAACATAATATCAAAAATTGCGGAACCGACTGGATTCGAACCCGCATTTCTCTGACAACTCGGGCACTTAGAGCGCCTTACCGCTAGGCCACGATCCCGATGACCTCGGTACCGAAATTGTGCTTTGATATCCAGGTATATGGCCTGTAATGCCATCTACAGTATGAACTGAACATGTTACAATACTATTGAAGGCTCTTATTACGAATAAAGCTCTTCAATTTTTAAAGATGACCTATTCCTATTTTATTCCTTTTAGTTTTTATTGAAAAGTGCTACCCACACTTTAGGGATTATTTTATATTTAAATTTATATAGGCCACGATCCCGATGACGTCGGTGCCGAAATTGTGCTTTGATTTAATGTTTTTGATATCCAGGTACACGGCCGGTAATGCCATCTACAGTATGAACTGAACATGTTATAATACCATTGAAGGCTCATAATATTATGAATGAAGCTCTTAAATTTTTAAAGATGACATATTCCTATTTTATTCTTTTTTAGTGTTTATTAAAAAGCGTTACCCACACTTTAGGGATTATTTTATATTTAAGAATAAACATAATATCAAAAATTGTGGAACCGACGGGATTTGAACCCGCGTCTCTCTAGCAATCCGGACACTTAGAGCGCCTTACCGCTTGGCCACAAAATAATCTCTAAAGTGTGGGTAACACTTGAATGGATTTTGATGAAACTTTGCTTTAATACAGCTTATACATCACGATAACACATAGGCTACTTTTTGTCCAGAAATAATAACGGGAAATTTTAACGGGAACTTTAACGGCAACGAAAATTTTAACGGGAACTTTAACGGGAACGGGAAACTACGCTGGTGAAACCGCGAGCGATCTTACTATCTAAGGGCCTCATAAGAAGGCTCACAGTCACTCAGCGGGCGATGGAGTGGACCTATGTTTGGTTATATCTGCGTGATCAAGTCAGAAATTAAGGGGCATGCAGAAGAAATAAGCCTTGCTCGCTATAGGGGAGAGGATATGGAGCTTATACCCAACACGCTGCTCCAATGTGGGCTGGCGGGCTTAGGATGATAATGATCCATTAACAATCACTATCAGATGTTGATAATAGTGACTGAGACCAACGACATGACGTGCTGTCCGAGGAGCCCACTTCCTACTTCTTAGAAAAAAGAAAATTCAGGATGCACTGGAATAAAACTTAAAACAGCCAAAAGGGAATAAAACACCAAAAGACAAACTTAATCGGAACAATTTATTTACAAAAACATCAAAATGAAACATTCTTACAGTAATCACTTAATTAAATATTACATGCACAGATTCTTACTATAGTTAAACACTATGACTGTATATGACTACGACACTTTTCCACGTAAATAACCAGAAATTTCCATAGGGGCATATTTTATAGCCTACCGCCAAATAAGGCCACTCTATTGTCTATAGTATTTTCAAACGGGTAAACAATGCTGCTAACATAACATAACATAACAGCTTTTATCACTTTCGTAACTTAGCTCCGAGCTACCATTGATAAATACGTTGTAGAAAGTAAAACTTATATATTATGTAGAACTCAAATCTGGGACGTCTTGATACGAAGCCGACCGCTAACTACTACACCAACGAAACATTTTACCTTCGTTAATATGTGTTAAATACTAAACTAACACCACTCATCATCGCTACAAGATGATTCACTCTTTTCGTGTGTTATCGACACACGTGTCAGGTGACACGCATAGCGGAAGGACGTTTACGTCACCTATCTCTTTGAAAACGATACGTCTACGAGACGCCGCGGAAATAAATTCAAATAGTATCGACTGAATAAACACTCGAAGCGTTGCATCATCATTTTGAGGTGACAACGTCTTATAATTCGATAGAGCCGGCTGCACGCACGAAAAAACATGACGTCATACGTCGTTACCTCGCTTTGAGGCGTTCCATGTAAGGCTTGAAGTGCAAGCGAGAGCGCGGATCGCCTTTGCGTTCGGCAGCGTTCGACATCCGTCTATTAAATATAATTATTAAATATATTAATTTTAAATTAAAAATAATATATTTATAAATTTATATATTTATTATAAATTTAAAATATAAATTTATAAAATCAAAATCAATTATTTTATTAATTTAAATTAATATTTATAAAAATATACTTAAATTAAAAATTTTAATAACCAATTAAATGCTACCATTCCATCAGTATTTTCTTAAGAAATTGTCACGTTCAACTATCGTCAGTAAATCGACTTTACAGACAACCAATTTTTTTTTAGCTAATACCAAACTCATCTCTAACTTCCCATCACTAAAGTACAAAGTACCTACATAAATCCATCAAGCGTCATCTCAATTTTTACCCGACTGCGTCAGAAGGAGGGTAATGTTTTTCGAGCGTATGTATGTATGTGGGTATGTATGTATGTATGTCCATTTCTTTTGCACGCGCTACAGTCAAAACGGCTGGACGGATTTTGACATATGAGGGTATATAAATTTTCAAAATGGCGGCTGTAAGTGGGGAAAAAAGAGGGGGATGTATATATTTTTTTCTTATCTTAATAATACGGGTATCATATGAAAGGTTGCAAAAAACCATTTCAAAAATATATATATCAAATCATGTTTATGTTACTGTTTTAAAATTTTACTGTTTTAACAAAAAAATGTCAAAAGTGCACCGTCTCATTTCTATACCACAAACTAAAACTAAAAAGTCTCGAAAAAAATTATTATAAAAACAAAAACCCGACTAACAAAAACACAACATTCACAAAAACGGGAACAAACGTAGTTTTAGTAGGTCTTTCTTTGCCTCTAGTCAAATGTATTGTTCGTTTCCGCCTTCAGCACCATAAAGTATATAAAATTTTATATAGATAGAGTGATACTTGTTTTTCTCTTTTCAGTTCATTACTTGCAATCGGGTTTTTGTTTTTATAACATTTTTTAATTTTTCCTTATTTGAATAATATAACTTTGTACCTGACCTGAAGACATAACGTGGCAGATCAATTTAAATTTATGTAAATATGAAAATTACGAAAATAATAAAAAAAATCTCATTTAAATATTGTTAAAAAGCTACAAGGGTAATCTACGGCGTCTATCCTAGCAGTATGTAGAAGTGGAGCACTAACAAGGTGGATGACAATTTAATCCGCTTCCATTTTAGGTTGGATCATATACCATCAGGGGTTGCAGTCAAGGGCTACCTTGTAAACTGTAATGAATAAAAAAAGTCTAGCGGTGCATTTTTGTTAGTTAGGTGGTAACTAGCCACGGGCGAAGCCTCCCACCAGCCAGACCTGAAAAAATTGTGAAAATCACAATTTTCCCAGTACACAGAACTCACATCAGTACCTAAATCCAGCGCACAGAACTACCTATCTCTCCAGATTCTTCAGCTCAGCCGGGAATCGAACCCAAGACCGCTATCAGTAAATCCAGCGTACACTACTTCCCCAGAGTCTACACATTTAGCTTAGCTGAGAAATGTTTAAAAAATTTTAACAAAAAATAGAACAGACTCAAAACGCACTAAAAAGTAAAAATAACTGAGTCATTTAGTTGCTTTAATTTACTTAAGCCGGTGCTTAATTTAATGAAGTCGGTGCCAGCCAAGTTTAAGGAACATTTATTAACGTAGTAAAGCAGTTTGTGGGTTCTTGGTAACGTCCTTAAAGTAGAAACCTTGAAATAGAGTTCTTGCACTGGATTTAGAGTGCAAGAACTCTATTTACTTCCCCAAAGGCGCATCTCAATCAAGCCCGTCGCAAATCGAATCCAGAACTGCCATCTATAACCCACTACTTTCCCAGACGAGCTCTATCATAAAATGCTCTAAAAGTAACTTGATATAAACACTCATAAACAATAAACACACAAGTAAACAACATCGGTTAAGTTGCACCTAATTCGTTAACCTCGTGCATCGCTGAGCGCTCTGGGCGACTCAGATAAGCCTATCTGACCACAAGAATGAATCACAGGCTATTGCGGCGCGCAGCAGGATACCTACTATACTCAGTGTTACTCTGACTGTGGACTGGTTTAGTGGACTATTTGGATACTTACTCGTACTTACGTCACTTAAGGTAAACTATTTTTAACCCAATTTCAATTTAAATCACTAAATACTGGACTTATTTTTAAAGGAGTAATGTTTTTTTGAGTCACCAATTTATTATACATTTGGTATTGATTTTTTTATCTTATTCCAAAAAAATGCTCAGTAGCATTTTTCTGTCTGACTGTTTACGATAAACTCAAAAACAACTGATCGGATTTTCACAATATATTTACTGATTCTCTAAGGAAGATTTGTGTTTTATGTAAATTCGCTCAAATATGACATAAATTATGGTTACAAGATAAAAGTTTTTAATTAAAATTCTGTTTGATCTCTTTGGAATAAAATTCAAGATTATGTATCGAAAGATACTCTTCCATCGTTATCTTAAAATAATAGTGTGCTGTATCCGTTATTTATAAGAAAAGAAGTAATTTTTTCCGTGGAGGAAATCGCGGCCACCGCTACTCGTTAGTAATATTACAAAACAAAGTTCCACTATTTGTAACTCTAGATATACTGAACGAATCTGGATGAAATTTAAAACAGAAATATCCTTATTATACGGCCAAGTGGCGCAGTGGGTAGTGACCTTGCTTATCTATGCTTCCTAGGCTGTGGGTTCGATTCCCACAGCTAGAAATAATTTTTGAATGAGGTGAATGTTTCTAGGTATTTATGTTAAACTATTTTTAGTATTTTGTTTAATATATATAAAAATATCTTTTAAATTTCACAAATATCTCCTTACTTATTGTATTTACTTTCGGCATTTATAACATTGTTATAATTGTCCTGTAATATTTATTTATTATTTATTAATGTAAATGTTTTTGTTTGCCACTTTAATTTATATTTTTGCAAAGTATTCTGTTTTAAGCTTTTCAGTCTTCCATCTGTTAAACAGTTACAGGTAACAGTATAGTTAGTTTTGTATGATTTTATTTATGGTTAGTGACGTTATTTTAAATCCAGTATGATCGCTCATTTCCTGTTCCGTGCGGTCAGTTCACTAAGTGCAAATAATAATTTTATGAAAAGTTTTTGGTTATTTTCCTTCATCAAATTTTGTTCTTTTATATTATGTTTTGAAGTATACATAGTACTAATAATTCAAAAAGCCTGACTCCGCGATCTCACCCGAAGTTCCTACAATGGTCTATATCTCACTCGTACTTCCCAATCCCTTGGAAATATGATAATAATCTAAGCTTAGTAGTATAATACAATCTATTCAAAAGTTCAGACCATTTGGTTCAATAGTTGCGAAGGACTAACAGACATACAAATACACACAAACTCGCTTCTGTAATACTAGTGTGATATATTGTGAGCGTATAACGATATCGTGGATTCAATTTTAATAAAAGCTACGAATTATCGGGCTTTTTTTCCTCCAAGAAATTGGAACATCGTAGAACAAGAAAGGCTGTTGTTCCTAGTTTATCATTAACAATGTTGGTGTTTAACATTGCTTTAAAACAGGTGTTTAACATTGCCGTAAGCAACTGTATTCGTAAAGTCAGCTAGAGGAGTTCACAAGCGTGTCAAGTCAAGATGTTATCATGTTTTAAGAATCGAGAGAAGTACCTACGGTCCTGAAGGTGTCTTCCTGGGGGCCATTCCTGGGGGGAAAATTCGGCGTCCCTAATCGTGTATTCTATTTCCGTTTAAAGTTAAACCTCACATTTCTACAGCCACAATGGCGCCACTATCGCTGAAGATAGTGCTGGACGAGGGCGCAGTCACCAGGACCCTGAAGTTCGACACCGCTACCAACATCCAGGAGGCGCACCGCATCGTGCGGGATAAGATACTCACTTTGGATCCTAATAAAGGTAAATGAAATAAAATAAAAAAGCCTAAATTAACAAACACAAAGTGAAGTTTATAGAATGTATAAAGCTAATATAAAAATAAACAACATAATTTTGTAAATTAATTAAAAAATGTGTAGGACAATTTAAAAAAAATTATACATAATTTATTTATAATAACTTTTAATGTTAGCGCGAATCCCTCTTCTTGGGGTTGAAGGCCTCCTCCAAAAATTACCAGTAAACTCTATCTGAGGTTTTTCCCTCCACAGTTTTTCAGCCATCCCTTGCATGTAGTCCATGCTCCGTTGGCATGTTCTATTTTGTTCTTAACACTGTGCGTGAATTTCTATGTTTGACAGGTTAATACAAGTAATGAAACGATAATTTACTCTAGTCAATCAGTTCAAAATCGTGAAAAATAGAGATAAAGGTCCTAGAAATATGAGCGATGGCTCATTCGATTCGGAATCATCTCTAGAAAAATGTTTTTGAAGGATTTTGGTGCAGGTTAAAAATTGCAATTGTTATTAACAAAATAAGATGAAAAAAAATGATATTTCGTTTTTTGTCAATAACTTAAAAAATATTAACATTTAACCAATTTTGAAAAAGCTCGTTAAAGAATAGGAAATTTCCAATAAAAAAGTCTTAACTCCCGGAACTCTATCTCCATTATTTATACTTTTAATTAGACGTTGAAAATAACGCTCCGCGCTGCTGTTACGCCATTCGTGCGCCGCCGCTAAACAGATTTCAGCATTAAAAATATTTTTTTTATAAAATGTGATTTTAAAAATTTGAAATAATTCTAGTATCTTCTTAACACTTAAAAGAATCGAGCCCTGAAGAAAAAAAGTTTAATCATCGTTTTTCAAAAAGTTATTCAATTGTTAACTAATAATTTTTTTCCCAATTTCCATTGGCATAAACAATGGAATGAAAGGTATAAATAATTGTCCTAAAAATTTTAAACTACGTGGAGCCCTTTTGATATAATATTATGTACTTTATAAGATCGTGCGGTAAATTTTCATCTGGCGATCACAGGCAATCAATCTATGAATATTGACGTTTATATGTTATAAATATCTCTATCTAGTTTATTTGTGTTGTTCATTATAAATAATGAAGATTTATTTTGCTTTTTCCGCGATAAAATGACGAATACCTACCAGCGGTGAAGTCTTCCACATCCGGTAAAAAGTCTATTACGTAAGTTTCATTTCAAAACTTTTAAGAAATGTTGACTCTGCAATGTTGAATTGCAAAAATATGCAAATGGTAACACCGGCTTTTATTCTATGTAATTAGCTTAGGCCTGTGTGCACCAAGATTTCGGTTATCATAACCAACGGTTATTATAACCATTAAGCTAACTATAAATTTACTGTTCACGACAACCCGTACACCAGTTAGGGACGTAAACCGGGCAGTTATCTTAACCGAGCTTACGTTCTTAACCGGCGTACGGGTTGTCGTGAACAGTGGGGGAAGTGCGAGTTTTCACCGAGTGACTGCGTAAAAACGTACTCACTCGTAACGTCAAATTAAATAGAAAAAAAAGCGTTTACTCTCACTATAACTAGATGGCGCTATTCCAATTCCATATAAAATTTGCATTTATTGTTTTCGATATCGACGCGGTAAAATCTTACACTAGGCACACAGTAAATTTATAGTAAAGTAAAATAGTTAATATATTTATACTTATTTGCACATCAAAATAAAGAATAAAATAAACTATATACAAGAAATAATCATATAATTGTTCACCCATGGGTAAGGTGCCCAACACACTGATGTTATTTCCCCTGTGTTAGCGAGGCCTTTGGGCCATATAAACACCAGCTCTTAATTTACTAGTAGGTATGCAGGTTCCTTTTGAGTCTAATACCGAAATAACACATGTCTTTTTCTTTTTTCCATCAGAGTACGGTTTCTTCTTGACGTCAGTGGAAGATGACACTTGCGGAGTTTGGCTGCTGGAGAACAAATCTCTCGAGTATTACATGCTGCGGGATGGAGATTCGCTGTTCTATCTCCCTAAGCTACGGAATCTCAAAGTACGGATGTTAGATGGTGCGTATTTTTATTATTATTTATTTTTAGTCCTCATTGTAAAATGAGGAGTACTGTATGTTTGATGTGTATGTCTATATGATTTATTATATATAGGCTTTTTTGTGTATAAGCGACATGATCGACTCGGTTCTTAAAAAATATTTTATTCGATGAATATTCCTTTAAACTAATTAAAACACAATTTTTATATAAAACAAGATTTTCTAGATAAATTCATGAGCAGCTTTATACCTATCTAGTTTAGACGTTGCTGAAAATGAATGAATATTATTGCATATTTTTCATATTATTATTTACAAAATACTTGTATTAAAAGGTGTCATTATTATCAACATATTATATAATGGTCCACTACAAGCCAAGCTACTTCTTACCTTGTAGGACAGGGGATAAAAAGGTATAACTTAGTCAATTATTACTAAAAAGGAAATTCTAGAACCCGTTTGCCACAGATCTATCGTATAATATATTTAATTACTAATTTCATTCTAACATACATCCCTAAGGTGCCGTCAAGACGCTACAAGTGGACGAGTCGCAGAAGATCGAGGAGCTGATGATAGTGATCTGCGAGAGGATCGGTACAGCCAACTACGAGGAATATGGACTTGTAAGATTCTTACTTCAATAATCTAAAAGACTGCTTGTGAAAGATCTAGAAATCCTTATAATATCCTGATAAGCAAGCAATTTCATCTTCCTCCGACGAATTTGACGACCTCCGTGGCCTAGTGGTATGCGCGGTGGATTTATAATGACGGAGGCCGTGGGTTCGATTCCCGGCGGGGCAGATTGAGATTTTTCTTAATTTATCTTGGTCTGGCTGGTCGGAGGCTTTTTGCCGTGGCTAGTTACCACCCTACCGACAAAGACGTACCACCAAACGATTTAGCGTTCCCGTACGATGTCGCGTAGAAACCGAAAGGGGTTTGAATTTCATCCTACTAAGTTAGCCTTCCATCTTAGATTGCAACATCACTTAACATCAGGTGCTGACTGCCATCACAGTCAAGGGCCAACTTGTAGTCAATAAAAATAAAAAAAATCCAAGACCGTGAAGTAAGTTTTTAAAGCCTGTTTTTAAGTCTTTTCTTGAGTCCTTATTTTTGATTTAACACATTTAAATCTTTCAGCAGCAGATGGTCTGATGCTTGGAGTATCTCTGCATGCTAAACTTAGCTTGATTAATTTTAACTTTGATTTACATTTAAATCAATGAATTTCAGTGTCGCGAAGACAATGAGCCGGAGCCAGACTCGACTAAGCCTGCGATGGGTACGCTTACCTTGAAGAAAAAGGATGTGCAGAAGAAGAAGGATGCTCTGCTGCAGCAGCTGAGCAAGAAACTGAAAACTGACGACAACGGTAACAGTTTCATTTCTTTTATTGTTCCGTACCGCAAATGGAAAATGCGAATTCTTGCAGGATCACTTGTGTTCCCATCTGCCTGTTCATTACATTCATCGAAACCATTACATCTATTAGGCCTATGTCATACGCCTCTCACAGTAAATAGTTTGACAAATTCTTTACCACGACATCTAATTCCAAAACAGTCTTCCAAAAATAGTTTAACTACACGTAATAGTGACTCTCTTTACATTGTTCTCTTCTTTACATTGTTTAGTGGAATGGCTTGACCAGCGCAAAACTCTGCGCGAGTTGAGGGTAGACCCGAAAGAAACCCTGCTGTTCAAGCGGCGGCTCTACTACACCGACCATAACGTGAGCTCCAGGGACCCGGTGCAGCTCAACTTGCTGTACGTGCAGACCAAAGAGGCTATACTAGAAGGGAGGCAAGTCGTAACAGAGGATAAAGGTATTTAAATTAATATTTCAAGTTCAAATCAGAATGAAGTAAAATTAATTAGTTTCAAGTTTTTTGTTTTGTTTGAAGAGAGTTATCAAATTCCCTTTTCTGCGTTAGCAGCAAAATGTAGCTACTTTTGTTTCACGATTTCATCAAAGTCGATTTCACCCAGCTTAGCCGGCAAGCTGGGAAGAATAATATTACATATCGGTTTGCTGATACCAGTTATTTTCTGATTTTTGTTTTAGCTGTGGAGTTCGCTGGAATACAATGCCAGATTCAGTTTGGAGACTTTCAGGAGAAGAAACACAAACCAGGATTTATTGAAAAGTAAGTTTTAAATATTTGTTTGCAGCCTAACAATATTATTATGGTGTATCTTTTGTAAACAACTTATCATTTTGTTAGCAATGTGTCTTAGAATCTGCTCTACCTCCTGATACCACCCAGAAAGACACTTAGAAGTTCCTCGAACATAATTATTATATTTATACACAGATTGTGGTTAATGACGATACAGTCAGTCTATTCCAGGAAGTCCGTTTTACTTTGGATGCCATGTTAAGTTGACAACACTATCACCTTTTTGTGTGTAACGTATACGAGTATGTATGTAGGCACGTTTCATTCGTCAGTACGCTGCTGATCTGTACACCTTACAACCACGCTCAAAACTAAATATACTTTCCAGAAAAGATCCCCTATAATATAAACGATAATACGGAGTGAAATACGAAATATTATTAAAATCTTCTATTTAAAGTTTCCAAAAAAAGATGGAGAAACAATAAAGAACCGTAAAATACGATGCAGAAGTAAAAATGAAAAATTTAGCAGTTCGTTTTGTATTATAGCTTGAAAGAGTTCCTGCCAGAGCAAAACGCTTGTTCGTGGGGGATAGAGAAGAAGATAATCAAGATGCACCAGAAGTACGTCGGTATGAGCCACGTGGACGCCAAGCATTTGTACACGAAGACGGCTAGAGAACTGCCCACGTATGGAGTTACATTCTTTTTAGTGAAAGTACGTAATTTTAAAAATATTATAAAAGCTAAAAATTTGCTTTTCAATAAGGTAATTACAGACCTTTTTATTTTAAGTAAGCTGGGCTATTTCTACCTTGCGATTACCTGTCGAATTTAACTATGTACCTATTTACTTTCACCAAGGAACAACAAAAAGGAAAGAAGAAGCTAGTGCCACGCCTGCTGGGGATTAATTCAGAATCTATTCTGCGACTCCACGAAGAGACGAAGGAAATTCTGCAAACTTGGCCGCTCACTCAAGTCAAGAGTTACACTGCTGGAAGCGAATCATTTACCTTGAATTTTGGTGATTATAGGTTAGTCAAATATGCTTACCTGATACTTAAAACTGTGATTTATTTAAATAGATTGTGATTTTTTACCATTTTTATATTGTTTACTTGTTTTATTTTATTACTCTTAGTTTTACATCAAACTTTTCTCCTTTTTAATCAATAGTCTATATTCAAATGACTTTTTCTTTTGACAAAGATTTAGTAAACGAGCACTTTTTAAAAATAAAAATAAATTATTAATGTTTGTAGTGATTCTACTACCGGTTCAAAAAGCAGACATTAGAAACAATGTAGGTCCCAAGGTCCAGCCCTGATTTACCTCTATAAACATTATAATATTTATGGTGATTTTCTACAAACAATAGCATCTTCTCCATCTAATACTTAATTGAAGCTGGGCAATAGCTATTACTAATATTACTTTCTATTTCAGTGATAAAAGCTACGTTGTGAAGACTAACGAAGCGACGCGCATCAAAGACATCTTGGAAGGCTACATCGATATAATTCGTAAAAAATTGGCAGCGCCCTTCAACGTGAAACATGTTGTAGGAGAGGCTATCTGCGAAGACATGGTGGAATCATCGAAGTAACTATTTAAACTATGAGCGATTTAGACAAGACTTTTATGGACACCAGTGCCGTACTTAGAATATATTACTTGTATTCTTAATTTAACAGCATATTCTCATATTAAATATTTTTTGTTTCAGGGCCACTATGATCCAGGCTGTGGTACCATCGAAGGTAGTCGAGACCTCATTCGTAGGCCCGAGTCAAATTATTTCTGTAAATCAAGGTATTACAAATATTAACTCGTTTATTTCTTAAAGAGTAATTAACAACGATAAATAACTAAAATTCGGTTGGAAACTTCCAAGTAAATAGATGATCAAGTATTCTATCTTATTTTGTGTACACCAATTCTTGTATGCAATGAAGTGTTTTATATTTTTAGGGCAATCTTCACAACAAGGGACGCAAATAGTGACTGTGCAGCAGATGATAACAAGCATGAGAGGAGACAAGAGCCAACAACCGATGGTGAGGTTTAAATATCAGTAGTAGATCTTCCAGCTGTTCATCATTATCAGCCTACTGAGGGCCAGGCCTCATTTTTTGTAGGAGAGGGTCTATGGGGGTTAGTTAATAAATAAAACAAACGTGCTCTTGGAGGAACGAAGGTTCAATACAACTAACTTTCCGACTTCCGGTTTAGAATTTCGCTACAAATTTGTTAGATGAAGAAAAGCTCAGAATTATTCCTGTACCCAACCAAGGATTAGAAGCCAGGATCTTGTGCTCGAAGGCAATTATGATAACTACTAGAACAACGGCAGTCATCGGCTCTAATATTAAATTTAATTATTATTTAATTGTTTTTGTATTCATTTGTTTTAGAAAGGAGAAATAGGAAACATGCCTCAGGAGTTTGGGAAGAGATTCAACCAATTCCATTCCGAGTGTGTTAAAACTGTGATCCTATTATCAAGTAATTACGTTTATTATTTAACTAAACTAAACGATTAATTAGTTATTTTAACATATTTTATAGAAATGAAACAAGATTTTCTAATGATAATTTTAACTATAAGTTATTTTTTACATGTTGTTGGAAAATATCTGACTGTATCCAATTATTTTTTTATAATTTATATGTCTATATAAATACTATTTTTCTTTAATATAGAAAAGTAACAACATGAATTTTGGAATTATTTCAGTTCCCATGGAAGAAAATCTTCAACAAGTAAGAAAAAGTATAAATGACTTAGATGATGGAATGCCTTGCATACAAAAGGGTAACATTAATAGTAATATTAAAAAATGAATATATTTTTATAATTTTACTCCATTAAACCAATAAATGTAATTTTTAGGCATCAAAGAAGTAGCTGAGACTCTACATGGTGATGCATCGCAGAAGCTTCTAGATGAACTGGACGAATTATGCAATTATATGAACACATTAGTTGATACAACGCAAAACAGTGATCTTGTAAGTAATTATACAAATGCAAATGATCTTCTAACAGTCATGCAATTCAAAGATATAATTTGGAAAACGAGTCAGTGAGTTATATAACTTCATTCCCTAGTACAATTCTAATATTCCAAATGTGTTAATATTTTTTAAGCATTATATATATGTTCAAAACTCGAACCGTAGCTAATAGTAGGATAATAATAAGGATGATTGGATTAGAAATTTTCCTTAAAATTTAATGCCTATCGATTTAGGTGGGCTTAGAGTTATCCTTTCAAATGATTCAATCATTTTAACAAACAAAAAACTGTAGTTAAATGTAGCTATATTAAAATGTTAATGAAGTTGACTTGTTTTTTTATAAAATCTTATTTAAAAGATATTAATTAGTTTTAAGCTTACTAATCTAATTTATTGTCATGAATTCGTCATTAACATTCATTTGATGTTCAATGTCAAGCATTCCCAATCGAGTTTGGCTTTAGTATAGAAGATAATATGTGCAATATAATAATATATTGCAACGGGTACTTTGCAAATTGCGGCATAAAAACTATTGACTAAAGCGACGTTGTGAGTGTGGTTTGCCGCAGCAATCAAATTGAAAAGTGTGAAGTTATTTTTAAAAGAATAAGGAAGAGGGTAGATCGATTTTGCCCGTCACATCTTCTGCTTCACACCTCGAGACTACCTTGGACTCCAGGTCCTGTCGTGACCAGGGTCCATGTAACTGGATCGAAATATCGACAAAATAAAAAACTATCGTTTATTGTGTACCCGTTTTGTTTCTATGTAGAACAATCCAGATAATCTAACGACTGCGCAAGATGCTGCAAAGAAGGTTGCAGACATTACCACCCAGATGTGCTTTGCTGTGGACCCCAAGATAAAAAGACGTAGCACTCTGCTAAAGGTATATACAGTAATGATACATGTAGCCATTTTTGCGTTAAAAACAACGTTGAACACATTATAAAATTAATCCTCCAGTAAAAATTAGCCGAGTTAAAGATTTTTAAAGTTTTAGTGATGAATATTTGCATTATTTTGTATGAGCGTATGACTTCAAATTTGAACGTTGAAATCAAAATACTTTTTTATGCGAAATTTCAAGCATTATCTATACTTGTTTTAAGTAATTGCAAAAAGACAATTTTTAATTTTTTTTTCACACTTACCCGAACATTAAGGCCTGTGTGCACCAAGATTTCGGTTATCATAAACAACAGTTAACATAAGCTAAACGTAAAATTTACTGTTTACGCCGGTTAAGGACGTAAACCGGGCGGTTATCTTAACCGAGCTTACGTCCTTAACCGGCGTACGGGTTGTCGTGAACAGTAAATTTATAGTTAGATTATGTTAACCGTTGGTTATGATAACCGAAATCTTGGTGCACACAGGCCTAAGACCATTATACAAAGTTTTAGTTTCCTTAGACTACATTATATCCAAAATGCAAAGCTGCATCTAAAATTTTGTTTTCTGACCTTATTTTACTGGAGTATACTAAAAATAAAATATTTCAGCGTTCGCGTGACAGTTTCATCCAAGATGAAAAGACGGAAGCATCACTTCGACGCGCTTCTTTCATCTGCGCCACTGACAAAGCAAATCAAGCCGTGGAGGAAGCACAAGAAGAATTAGATCAAGTAAAATTCTATAACAAAATATATTTTAGGATTTCTGCCATTTCGTTTTATCACGAAACTAGCGGATGCCTGTAACTCATTTTTGGAATAAAAATAAATAAGATTACGAAAATAAAAATAGCCTAAGTTACTCCTTATAACTTTAATTAACATTAAATAATTTTCTCTGTTTTTTCTACATTTCCCACTGATAAAATGGCTCCTCTTGATTGCAGCGTGATGTTTTATAGCCTAAATTCTACCTCGTTGAATAGACTATCCAACACAAAATGTATTTTTCAATTAAAACCAGTAGTTCCTGAGATTAGCATTCAGCTTTATAATGTTAGTATAATATTATAAATATTATTCAGGACATAGGCTTGAAACGGACCCCATGATGCACTGTTTTACACCTTCAACCCTTAACATAAAATTTAACCGAAAGAAATACTTACGCAAACGAGATGCTCTGATACTACTACTTACTCGTCCGATATAACAATAACCTATAGAAATAAATAAATAATATATTATTTTTATTTTAGATTTACAATGGTCCTATTTTAAGCGACGAAGAATTGAAAAAGCTAGAAATCAAAGCAGTTGATAGAATGGGCAAACTGAATGCTGCAATAGCCTTACTTCTCAACGCACATGCAGGTAATATTAAATTATGTATTTAATAATATTACTGTTTTCTGTAATATGTTACTCTTCTTCTCACCCGGCAGTAATGATAACTGAAAAGGGCTAACGCTGGGGCTTACAGTATGAGAGAAGGAGCCGTCTACCGCTACCGCATGCGTGATCATGAGCGAAGCTAGACAGACTGGCGCCATAACGCATTACGTAACGAAGCGGTTTACCCTCCCATAAGAAGTTATCACTTTAAAAATAGTTTTTATCGTTGTCAAAGACAAATAATCAAGTCAAGTACTTTTTAGAGGGGTTTGGGATATTTTAATTAAAATTGATCTTACTTACAGATCCAAAGAATATAGACTATGAAATGGCGGTGAATTCAATGAAGACCATCAACGAAACGATGCCAAAGTTTGTTAAAGGTAAGATAAAAATTATAACTATACTAAAACCAAACTCGATTGAGAATGCTTGTAAACAAACAAATTTAAAATGAAGGTAGTAAATGCAACACATTTTATGCCTAATAAATTAAAAATTATATTTTGTTTATTTATAAAATCTTATTTAAAAGATACTGAATATACTAATTAGTTTTAAGCTTACTAATCTAATTTATTGTAATGAATTCGTCATTAACAAGTTAATTCAAACAATTGGGTGTAAAGTGTCTAGCGATTTCTACTTTCATTTTAAATTTGTTTGTTGACAAGCATTTTCAATTGAGTTTGGCTTTAGTATAGAATATATTGCTTCCAATTTAAAATTTACCGGCTGTATTATGATATAGCGTAAACTCACGTTGTCGACAATGTGAGTTTCGACGTCGTATCTATCTTTCTCCGTCTATCATGATACTATAAATAGAGAGAGATAGAGACGAAGTCGAAACCTATACCATTTTTACCATTATTACGCAATGAAAAATAACTATGTGCTATTCTGTAACAAAACTCGACAATGTGAGTTTCGACGTCGCATCTATCTCTGTCTAACACGATATTATAGATGTCCATAATCCATTCCATTCTTTTCAGATGCTAAACCTTTAACTGGTTTTGGAGACAGTAGTTCTGGACGGGCTCTTCGAGAGCAAATAGGAAATCTTCTGAATCGCACTAGCACTATCTGCAGGCTTACAGGAACTCAGGATATTCAAGTAATATCGTATTTACTGTAACATGTGTTAAGTATTAATTCAACCTGACCAGTTGACTTTAGCGGTAAATGATTCAATAACATTTGTATTTTTGGACATTGCAATAACTGCCCTAAAATAAAAAAATACAATGAAATAGTTGTTGATAAAAATGAGTGAATCACAATTTTATTATACATTTTTTCACTATTTTACTAGCATAGGAAACTTTCTAGCTTATATTGAAAACCTAAAAACATTTGTACTTACTAACAAAAATCTAAATCTTTTTGTTTGAATAGAAAATGCAATTTGAGGGTGACGACTACGCAGATGTAGCAAACAAACTAATCTTCACATTCAGCAGATCTCGCAAGCCTGGTGGTAAAGTGCCGGATGAAGAGAACAAGGTTGGATTCGATTATAAAAACTTCTTCTTCTTCTTCTTTCTATAATTCTAGAAATTTATGATCGAGCTCGTCCGGAGACTCGAGACCAATAATTATTACATTTGTAAATACTGAGAAGCTCCCGGACGCATATTACATCCGCAAATCAGTACTGTTGTGTTTCAATCAAGGGTTTATTGCCAATCAAACTAAAGGCACATGTCTTGTTGGTCCCAAGCAAGCTTACCATCCTTTAGACACTTGCCGCCGACATATTTAGAATTTCGAAATGACAAGTTACGTTAACACCAGTTAAGTTCTCATTCAAGGGCATAACAGTCTGAAATAAAGCAGTAATATTAATTGAATTTTAAATTATCAACAATTTGTTAATTCAGATAAATGCCCTTTGCAAAGACGTCGAAGAAAAGGCTTCTATGCTACTTTCGGATACTAAAGAATTGGCGGCACTTGAGTTGAACGATCCTCGGAAGATTGATCTGGAGGCTGCAGCACTGAATTGTTCCGATTCCGTTAAATCTCTTACAACATGTGCGAAGGTTTGTCCACTTAATCTTATTTTATAAGTAACATAACCTAAATAGATAGACATTTGGAAATTTTGGTAATTTCATCACGTACTCTACAATTATCTGATTTTTTTCAACGTATAACCTCATATTTTTTAGTAAATGCTACTTACCTAGTAGTTTGGACTCAAATAATCAGCAAATTGTAAGTTTCTGACGACTGAAGACTAGATTTAACATAATATTATCTCTAATTCTCCATAATTTTTGGGTCATAACTTTTGAGCTGTATAATTTTCAGGTTTTTAATAAAACCTGCTGAAAAAGCAAAGGCCTGCACACTACGCTCTCATTCTATAACCTTATTTAATTTCAACAGCTAACAGCTTCATCCATTCACGAGCCTCATTGCCAAAGTGCGTTAAGTGCAGCAGTTGAAAACGTGTCATCATCAACGCAAAACTTGCTGTCATGCAGCAAGCCACTGGTAGAGAAACCCAATCGACATCACATTGCAAACAAGTTAAACGACGGGTCTATGAACTTGGCTAAAGCTTTGGATAGGTTAAAGGATTACTACTCAAACATTAACGGTAATTGTCTTTTTAATTAAAACTTATAAACATCTAAAATAAACACCAGACAATTGCAATAATATTATTGATCATATTTGAGGAAAGGCTCTACTTACGAAAATACTGTAGGTACATTTCATAATACTGAAATTTCCGCTGTAGTACGAATTCTTACGAATTGTCAAAAATATTGAAACTCGAACTTGGATAATCTACTTTACTTTTTTAGAATAAAAGTGGTGCGAAAAGACGATAATCATTAAACGGGTAACGAAAAAGATGCGGGCTACATGCAAGCCTTATAAAAATTAATGAAAAATCATGATGATTAGAGACAGAGTGACAGTACTCTGTGCCACATAATGTTGTGGTTATAATATAGACCCATAAATATTAAAATAGATATTTTAAAATTGCTTTATTTGGTTTTAGGAACAAAAATAGAAGAAATGGATATTTCTGAAGAACCCAATATACAAGAATCTGATAAACTTAAATTCATAACCACCTTAGCAGCAGCTAAAACTGCCATTAAAGATGCAGATAAAGAGTTATTAGCAATAAAGAATACGCCTGCACCGATGGTAATTTATAATGTATAATTTTGACTTTGTAGCTATTTTTATGACGAAAATATTTTTTTTACTGAATATAAAAAAATATAACACATAATTACAGATATAAGATTTTTAAGTGTTTAATTTTAAGGGTTAATATTAGTGAACTTATTAAATTTCAGCTCTCAAAACCAAACACCAGAGATCCAGCAGCCCAACGCCTTCTATCACAAAAACTAGCTCAACTGAACGCTGCAATTGCATCTTTACTACAAGCTACTGCAGGTAACAATTTCTATTTCAATCTAGCAAATATAGGAGTACTTCATAATAAATAATTGTGATAAATAATTGTGATTTATAGATAAAAACAACCCCGATTATGACGCAGCGGCAGCTGCAACCAGCATGATATGTGAATTAACTCCTGATATAATTAAAGGTAAGTTAGCATTGATTCTATCCAGAAGGCAAGTCTAAAACCATGCTATATTTTCTTTCGTAAACAAAAAACTACGAGCATTTTTCTAAATAAATATTCAGTCTGTTAATGAAGTTTTTTTTTGTTCGTAATATTTAAATGCTTTTTTTTCTATAAATATTTTAAAATATAAATGTCATGTTTTCTAATATTACAACATCTCTCATCTTTTTTCATATCTATGTATAGGTTTATAAGTATGTTAAACTACAGATTTAATTAATAATAACCATAATTATTTCAGATGCGAAATCCATGCAAAGCACAGTTGATCCGAATTCATGGAACGATATCGTATCCACTCTAAAGGATATGTTAGAAGCGACTCGTGGGATTTGTATAAACGTTGAGGATATCAATATACAGGTAATGTAATATAGATTAATTTTCGTTAAAGTAGTATTTGAACGCATTTTGTTCGTTTATCTATACTATATAATCTATCTAAACACGTTTCGTTTTATATTGGTATCAAACTTTTTATATATGCTATTTGGTTTGTCTAGGAACTAAATAATGCTGCATCCCGATTTGCTAATCCTTCAGGAAAATTGATATACATTTTCAATCCTCGTAAAAATCCTAATAAGGAAAAAGAGGTAAGGTATTATTTTTGATTTCGTTATAACTACAGATAGAATACCTACCCAAGCAAAATATCAAAATGATTTTTAACCGACGAAAAAAAACGGAGGAGGTTCTCAATTCACGCATAACTTTTCACAGTGTTGTCCGATTTTGATAATTCTTTTTTTATTAGAAAGGGCATACATCCAAGGTGTTCAAATTTTGGAGGCACGCTTACAGCGATTTCGGTTTTTGACTCGGTATCGGTAGCTTTTTGGCTACTGTGCTATATAATATACTATGACAGTATAGTACGAGTACGCTACGTGGCGATAAATCACTAAAAATTTTTACAAAAAATAGAACCGACTTAAAAAATAACTGTGTAATTTAGTTGCTTTAATTTACTTAAGCATATCTAGGAGTCGGTGCCAGCCAAGGTTTCTACTTTCAAGGACGTTACCTAGAACCCACAAACTGCTTTACTACGTAAAATAAATGTTCCTTAAACTTGGCTGGCACCGACTTCATAGATATGCTTCAGTAAATTAAAGCAACTAAATTACACAGTTATTTTTTACTTTTTAGTGCGTTTGGAGTCGGTTCTATTTTTTGTTAAAAATTTTTATTATGGACATAATCGTGTGTGTGTAAGGTTCTTTTTTTTAGTGAAAAATTTGAAAGTCGCACCAAAAATCGATTATTTCATAAATGTTTGTTACTCATTCAAAGATCAAAGGTTAAATGGTATGAATTTTGGCACAAAATAGATTATAAACTAGAATAAGTCGTAGATCATGAGATCTAGAGAGGAAGTATCGCGAGGTTCAGCTACGTAGAAATAAAATAGAATAATACTAATGAAATTGTTATTCAGGTTACAGATTTATCCAGAACAGTCCTCCAAGACACTAGTCAAATGCTATCGAACGTTTACCTTCTTGCTGAAACTATTGGAGGGAAAGATGGCGATGACTTAGATAATGCTGGAGTTAAGGTTGTAGATGCTGCACAGCTTATGCTTAGAACTGCTGAGGTAATTTACTTCATAACAGATAATTATTAGATAATTAGTTATTGAAATAAATAAAGTAACTGAATTAATTAGGTTCCTGTTAACTCAATAAAGCACGTTCGATATTTTTTCTTTTCCATATTAGTTAATGAAATTGTCCCACAATCTTCAAACGAATAATCATAATATGGTCTCTTCAAAATTGAAACTGAAAAGAAAAGAAATCTTTTCCTGGGCAGTAATCATTTTTCATTAGCTGAAATCCATCTTTATCTATCTATTTACTTAGATTACTTCACCAACTATGGCAGACCCACATTGTAAAGCAGCTCTATTACAATCAATTGATTCTCTATCAGAACAAACTCGTAAGGTTGAAGGCACTTGGAAGCCTTTAGTACAGTCATCTGATTTTTGTCAAGTTGGGGATGAACTTTGCCGTGATTTGAACTTAGTTAAAAACGGACTGACAAAATTACGTAGAGCATGTGAAGAAAGTACTGGTAAGTTGTTCGTGTAAATTATTTGTTTAATGTAATATTATTGATAGTTGATCAAAATAAATTTGGCTTTGTTTCTATATCTGACAAAGGCACATTTATATTATAGCAACAAAATTATAAAATGTTAAAAATCAGTACCAAAAATAGTGTGTATCATAAATTTAACAATATAATTATAAATAATAAATGAAATATGATAAATAATAAATAGGAATACTTCATTTTATAGATGAAAATGATGCACTACCTCCTCAAACAAGTGAAAATGAACAACAAAAAGCACAAAGATTAAAGTTTATTTCTTCAAAGTCAGCTGTTAGAAGCGCACTGACTGATGCAAATAAACAGTTAGAGGACATAATAAATAAACCAATTGAGAAGGTAATTTTTAATATTTGTGTACAAATCACTTTGAGCGGTAAAAGTAAACCTTTTACTATCCAAAATGATGATGATGATGATTACATATCACAACAAATTATCACATTAACTGGACTGATTTCAGGATGTTAATGACGAAAAGAATGATGTAAATCCAGAAGTTCGACGTCGTATTGCTGAAAAACTAGCCGAATTAAATGCAGCAATTGCAATGTTTTTACAAAATAATTCCGGTAAATTTATTTAAATTTTAATTATCGATAAAAAGTATAAAAAAAATCTTACTTCATAGATTGCATCTAAACGTTACTTTTTTTTTAGACAAACATAGTCCAGACTATCAGAAGGCACAAATAGCATTGGATGATATTTGTAAATTGACACCAGATGTAATAAGAGGTAAGAATAATTAAAGATGTCGTAGTTTTATGTGAAATCGATTGTTAAATTTATTTTGATTTCATTGTTTTAGACACTGCATGTTTGCGCGGAAACGTTGACGATAATTCATGGAAAGAAATACTGGGACATCTTAAAGCTATTCTAGATGCAACACAAGGTATCTGTTCTGATTCTCAAGAGGGTGATGGTAAGGTAAATACTTTAATTTCAATGTACCTACCTATTACTTTCGAAATTATATTTATTGATATTGTAACATTGTTAATCTCAGGAACTGAATGACGCGGCATCTAAATTTGCAAAATCTTCTGCCAAGCTTGCGTATATTTTCAATCCTCGTAAAAATCCCAAAAAGGAGGACCAGGTATTTATTATATTTTTTAATATTATTATTCGTAGTAACCATGCTTATTCCATGCAATACCATTATAAATACTACCTATATAACTTTGTCTTGACATGGTATACTGTTTATTGCGTTTCACAAAGCGATAAGAATTTTCGAATAGATTACAGATAGAGCAAGATTGACTGTCGAAGAAATGTCTCAGTTGTTATCCCACGTACACAATCTTGCGGAATCTGTTGGAGGCGAGGATGCTAGTACGTTAGATGACGCTGGAGTTAAAACTGTCGATACAGCACAACAGTTATTAAAGACTGCTGAGGTAACTTTGTATTTACCTTATTTTTAGTATATAATTCAACAATATTTTAAGTTTATTTAACTTTTTACGTACTTAAATGTGAAGTTGATAAACATGCACATACTTTTAGAACCGCTTCATTGTCTTAGGTCTTAAGAATATTGCCATCCATGTTCTATACAAGACAATAGATTAGTGATAGAAAATACTTGCTGCTAAATCCTGGAACGTTTCTTCATGAGGATTATCCAACAGAGATTGTAATTGAAATATAAAACTTTGCAAATATGTTGACGTTTTATTGAATTTTTTCTTGTTTTAAATAAAAGCAAGCATTTATATACAAGCAAGCTTTTTAAAATATTGACTTATCTAGATTACAGGTTCAAGCATTGATAATAAACATTGTCGGGATACTTTACTATCAGCTATCAACCGCCTTTTATGTGAACTACAAGATTTGGAAAAAACATGGGCACCTTTTGTTAACAGCCCAAAACATCGTCATATTGGCGATCAGCTAAAACATGAATTAACATCAGTTCAATCAGCACTTAACAATTTAAAAGATGCATGCCAAAAATCTTCTGGTAAATATATATTATATAAAGTATGATTATTGTCAATAAATTGTAGATTTTTTGGTAACAACAAGTTTTAATGTATATGAAGGGTTACCCAAGCGTCCCGTGATACTAATTTCAAAGTATCAAAAACCTTCTAGGTATTCTGACCATTTGGAACGAAAATGTATTGGGATTTATTTAGTCAAATATCAAAACACTCATGGAGGTGACAGTTTTTAATTTTTAATGTGGCAACGTTCGACACTCTCCACGTTGTTATTTTCAAGCCTTGAACAAAGAGAACAAAGCAAACTAGTTTATTTGTTTATTCACATTGAAAATTTGTAAACTAGTTTGAGGAATGATTCGTTAACTTGAAAATAACCTCGCGGAGAGTGTCGAAACGTCGCCACATTAAAAATTAAAAAATGTCACCTCCTTGAGTGTTTTGTTATTTAACTAAATAACCCCCAATACATTTTCGTTCCAAATAGTCAAAATACGTGAAAGATTTTTGGTACTTTTAAAGACAATAAGTTTTTGCAGAAAATATGAACTCTGACGTTCCTGAAAATAGAAATAAAACACAAGAAAAAAATAGACTTAAATTTATTGCTACAAAATCGTCTCTTAATAATACTCTGGCAGATGCCGATAAACAATTCGATGAATTAATGAAGAAACCTATTCCAGAGGTAATAAAAATTGTTATCTATTAACAAACAAATAATTTAATTGAATATTAAATTAAATTCTAATTCATGAATGTTTTTACATATTCAGAAATCCGAAGAAGACATTGCTAATAAGCTGCCAGAAGTGCGTCGTCGTATGTTTGAAAAATTAGCAGAATTAAATGCAGCTATTGCATCTTTATTGCAAGCTAGTTCTGGTAAATTTTCTACACTACAAGTTTTATATTTTAAGTATGTTGAAGTTCAAAAGTCTTAAACTTTAAGTGCTACTTCTCTTGTAGATCCTAATAATCCTGATTATGAAACTGCGGAAAGGGCAATGAATAATATTCAGAATATAACCCCAGCTATAATAACAGGTAAAAATAACCATATTGATTTTGTTATTGAAATTCCTATCAAATATAATATACAAGATATACTAATTGTTTATTTATTTACTGAGCATTCATAAGTCTTATAATAATCTTGAAAATTTTACTACCATGCAACTTAACATATTGTGACGCCTTTCAGGGCGTTGCTAACATTATACGTATAAACTTGAGTTCCTATTATTTTTATTTACCTACATATACAAATAACAAAATAATTATGTATCAATTAGAAGAATATGTTTTAATATTGAATAATTGCTTTAATTAGTTGTGTGAAGATTATATTAAATTAAATTAAAATAAGTCAATTTAAATTCAAATAAATTTAAATTAAATTGTTGTTTTAGATACGGAACATTTACATGGAACTACGGATGATAAGTCATGGAAAGAAATAACAGACAATCTTAAAGCTGTACTTGATGCGACACAGGGAATCTGTTCCAATACTTCAGAGAGTGACATTAAGGTAAACAAGTTCAGGTTTTGTCTGTTAAAAAAATTAAAATCAGAATTATGTAATATAAATAATATCTTTTATAAATCTTTTAGGAAATGTATGATGCAGCATCTAATTTTGCAAAGTCTTCTGGAAAACTAACATATGTTTTCAATCCTCGCAAAGATCCCAAAAAAGCGGAAAAGGTACGTTTTTATTCATTTAAAATTGCAGTTTTATATAATTTAACTAGCAGACCCCGCGACTTCGCTTTCGAGAAAAATGGTGTATGTATACACCATTTTTCCAAGTCGCGAAGGACTTTGAAAAATGTATCTTCCGTAACCCTTTTTCAAAAAGAAAAGATTAGTATGGCATGTCGCAATCGCAGATTTTTTTCTTTTTCTAATAAGGGACATAAACTTGTTATATCTAAGGTAGCGTTTCATGAAAGCTCCAAGGTGCCGCGCCTCTTAACTCTATCATATTATATCATATTTGAGCCAATTTGACAAACAAACAAACAAACAGACCAGGTTGGGAATTATTTCGTAATATGTAATGAATAATAACTTTTGAGTAGATTATAAATGTCGCGAGAGCAGCAGTTGAAGAAACCTCTCAGTTATTGTCTAACGTGTACCAACTTGCGGAATCAGTTGGAGGTGAGAATGGCAGCAAGTTAGATGGCACTGGAGTTAAAGTTGTGGATGTTACACAACAACTACTGAAGACAGCTGAGGTAACAATCCATTTTTATATCAATTAAAATTTTTAAATAATTATATAGACACTTGAGTAAGAAACTATATATGTTTATTTTATTATAGATAGACCTACATGTATGAAAGCTAATCGATCTCATATGCGATTCTTAATTATATTATTAAACTTTAACGGGGAACCAACAATTTACTTTAAAAAATAATTTCGTTCAAATAAGCACTAAGCTTTGTGCAAAATAGAGATACAAACAAAATTCTAAACATTTCCTTTTTTACTTAGATTACTGCTCCAAGCATCGCTGATACCCGCTGTCGCGATGCATTACTCTTAGCAGCTGATCATCTTTCTGATCAGCTAAGCAATTTGGAAAATACATGGAAGCCTATTGTCAATGAGCCTAAACATCGACAAATTGAAAAACAGCTTAACGAGGATTTAAAATCTGTCAAAACAGTGCTTGACAATTTGAGACACGTGTGCTTGGATGATAATGGTAAATATATTACAATATTTTTCATTCGGACCTTTCTCAAAATAATTATTTGATCTTTACCTTTTTAATTCACTATGTTAAATATAATAATTAATAATGAAATTTTACTTTAATAGAAAATTGTGGCTCCATATCAATGTCTCATAGAACACCAGAAGCAAAAATACGAAAAATTATGGCTTCAAAATCAGCTCTTACAAATGCATTACGAGAAGCCAATAAACATTTAGATGAATTGACAAAAAAGCCTTCATCAAAGGTAAGAAACTACTTACTTACTTACTTACTAATAAAGAAATTTTTATTATTCATTTACTTATAGTATGATGATTTCTATAAAACATCTAAAGAGCATTTTAATCGAAAATCTTAACTCTTTCAGATATTCAATGATGACATTAGCAATACAAAACCTGAAGTTCTGCACCACATATCTAAAATACTAGCAGATTTAAATGCTGAAATCTCGACATTAATTCAAACTAGTTTTAGTAAGTTCAACAACAGTAACAGATTAGAATCCTAATTTCATTAAATTAACTATTATTGTATAATTCTAGGTAACAATGATTCTGATTATGACAATGCACAAACTACAATCAATAATATTTGTAAGTTAGCTCCAGCCCTAATCAAAGGTAAAAATATTTCTATTACTATTTTGTTATTGTCATAAATAATGTGTTATACATCCCATTATTTGAAATTCACATACGTTTTAGATACAGAAAGTTTACATGAAAATGTAGAAAATGATACACGGAAACAAATAGCAGACCATCTCAGATCTATACTAGATGCAACACAAAAAATTTGTTCTAATTCTCTAGACGGCGATTCTAAGGTAAATAAATTCTGTTCACCCATTTAGCCCAGTGCAGATAGCCTCAAACATAATAAAAAGTAAAAGAAAATCACAGTAGGATGAAACCCATTTCAAAAGGAAGAGAATGCCATAAAAATTAATGGAAAAATAATAAGAGTTATATGGCAAAATTGTAGGTAATAAAAAGATCTAAAACTTTTGTTCTTACACTTTTTTCACATAACCTCAAAATTTATGTGAAAAATTCAAAAAACCAAGTTTTTGGTTTTTTATTTTTATGAGTAACATTAGCAGAGTCCACCGAGCCAGACCCTCAACTGGGCCTTACTACATACCTGCTATTACGTAGCAGCAGTAAAAACCGTTAGCCTAGTTTTTGCCTTTTCTGAGAAGGTTTACTATGGTAACATATATATATTATTTCCCCATCGGAAAGTAGAGATTTTAACAAACAGAAAGCACAATATTTTTTTGAAAAAACAATATATTTTGACGGACAATTTTTCGGTTGAAAATTAGGATATTTTTTCGATATTCATTCAAAATAAGGTGTAAAAATAAATATTTCAAATCAAATAAATTATAGCGTGTTTGGGACATAAGAAGGCAAGTTTTCACCAAATTTTATGAAAATAAAACTTTATTTGTAAAAGATAAAAATAAAAAACCAAAAACTTGGTTTTTGTATTTTTCACACAAATTTTGAGAAACAAAAGTTTTAGATCTTTTTATTATCTACAACTTTGCCATCCGTAATTTATTTTTCCTTTCATTTTTATGGCATTCTCTTCCTTTTGAAATGGGTTTTATCCTATTATGATTTTTTTTGGTTTTAAAAATTATCGACCCTGGACTAATTAGAAAATTGACCTTAATTAATACTAATGATGGACAATATCTTAAATTTTAGGAAATGTATGACGCAGCATCCAAATTTGCAAAATCGTCTGGAAAACTATCGTTTATCTTCAACCGTCATAAAAATTCCAAAAAAGAAAAACAGGTATGTTTATATTTGTCGGTTTTCTCGAAATATAGCAAGTTAAATAAAAAAATAAAGTTTCTCTTTTAGGCAATGCTCTTTTCCTGTACGAAAATTCTTCAAATTATTTTCTTGATGTTCTATTTGAATTAGAGACCTACCTTACTGTAGGTTAACTACAATATAAGATTTACATTTCAATACTCTTTTTTGAGTAGATACTGGCCGTGGCGAGAGCAGCAGTCGAGGAAACCTCTCAGTTATTATCGAACGTTTACCAACTTGCGGAATCGGTGGGAGGCGATGATGGCAACAAGTTGGATGATGCTGGAGTTAAAGTTGTTGATGTTACACAACAATTGCTGAAGACTGCCGAGGTAATTTATTCTCTTATAACTCAACCTTAAACATTACGATAATTTTTATATCGTTAGATCTGTGGTAATTTAACAAACGTTTTGTAGGGCAGTGTTGGACTCCAGCGCCCCTTGTAATACGTATTTACTTGTAAAATGTACAGAAAGATAACTTGTAAATATTTTAAATTGTGATATGTTTCATTGTCTTAGCAAATAACTTTCTGGGACTTTATTAGAATGTATAATGTTCTTCATCATTCTCTTTAAAAATATATATACGGTCCAATTGAGAAACTCCTTTTTTGAACTCGTTTTAAAAAACTTTTTGCTATTTATTCAGATTACAGCTCCAACAGTTGAAGATATCCGTTGTCGAAATATTCTTCTATCAGCAATCGAGCGCCTCTCCGCTCTATTACGTGATTTAGAAAATACGTGGAAGCCTTTAGTAGATAAACCAAAACATTCGCAAATTGGAAATCAGCTTGGTGATAACATGAAAACAGCTCAAATAGTGTTGGATAACTTAAGAAAAGCATGCCAGGAAGGTGCTGGTAAATATAATATAATCATCATTTTAATATGTTAAAATAATAAAATTTATTTCATGTTTTATCTAATATTTCTACTACTATTTTACAAAACAAATATTTTTTTATTAAAGGTGTCAATTCTGATGTACAAGAAACAAAAAGACTTAAATTTGTTGCCACAAAATCTTCAGCTACTAATGCGCTTATAGCTGCTGATGAAGAATTGAATGAACTAATAAAAAAACCAATGAAGGTCATTATTTAATTGAAATTTTTGGCAGTTACTTATGAACTGAGCAAAATCTAATTCACGATACTGTTTTTTTACATTTTCAGAAAACAAGGGATGACATTACAACTTCAAACCTAGAAGTTCGATATAGAATATCTGAAAAAATAGCCGATCTGAATGCAGCTATTGCAACTTTGTTGCAAGCTAGTTCTGGTAATTTATTCAAATATTTCATACTCTACATCAGTTTATATACTACATTTTTATGAAGAAACAGTTTCTTACTCTTCCATTCATTTGTGAAAGTGAAGTTAATTATTTACTTACGTTTAACTACCATTTTACTGTCGTAGATCAAGATAATCCTGACTATGACAATGCTGAAAGGGCGATCGAAAATATTTATAAATTAACTCCTGCCATAGTAAATGGTAAGTACATTTTGTAAAATGGTAAATTGTTAGAAATCAAATAAATTTTGAATTCGACAAAACATTTCTAGATACAAGATGTTTGCATGAAAATATGGACGATAAGACATGGAAAGAAGTAGCAGACAATGTTAAAGAAATTCTAAATAAGACACAAGGAATTTGTTCAAATTTAGAAAAGGGAGATGTCAAGGTAATAATTCAAATTTATGATAACTTATAAATATTTAAAAATATGTTAACCGATAATAATGTAAATGTTGTACGATTTAGGACATGAATGATGCAGTTTCCGAATTCACCAAATGTTCCAGCAGATTAATTTACACTTTTAACCCTCATACAAATCCTAAAAAACATGAACAAGTAAGTAACCCTTTACATTTGAACAATTATTTCGGTTATTTTTCTTCTTCTTTTATTCTAGTTACAACATCAAATTTTGACCTTTCCGCTTGCCAGTTTTCTAGTTCCGCTATATAGGATCGATAATTTTCTTGACTGATTTTTATTGCTGGATATTTATTCCTTATATTTTTATCGTAACAGTTAGTTTGATTTGATGTAGGAAAAAATACATTTTAGCATTTAACAATTCTAACTACCTATTTTTAATCGACGAAAAAAACGGAAGAGGTTCTCAATTCGACACGTATATATTTTTTTTATGTGTGACCACGCATAACTTTTTACAGAGTTGTCCGATTTTGATAATTCTTTTTTTATTAGAAAGGGCATACTTTCAAGGTGGTCTCATTGCCATGTTAGAATAGGATGATGATATCCTGGGGAAATTGAAGGAACTCTTTAAATCTTGGAGGCACGCTTACAGCGATTTCGGTTTTTGTCTCGGTATCGGTAGCTTTTTGGCTACTAGTGCCGTATGAACTTATAACTTATGAACGTATGTCATACTATACTATGACAGTATAGTACGAGTACGTTACGTGGCGAAAAATCACTAAAAAGTAAGAAATAAAATCTTTAACAAAAATAGAACCGACTCAAAACGCTCTAAAAAGTAAAAAATAACTGTGTCATTTAGTTGCTTTAACTTACTTTTACTTAGCTTTAGCATAAACTTATTCTAACTATTCAAACTACCTATTTTACTGCAAAGATTTCAGTATTATCACGATCTGCTGTTGAACAAACTTCTCGAATGCTATCACATATCTATCAGTTTGCTGAATCAATTGAAGAGGACGGTCAAAAGCTTGATGACGCTGGAGTAAAAGTTGTAAACTATGCACAACAATTACTTAAAACTGCTGAGGTAATCATTCATTTCTTTTTCAATCAAAAATTAAATTTTAGTATTTAATTTCAATTGTTCTTATATTATTTTAATTTACTATATATAACTAAAAAAGTTATAATTACAATTTGAATCATTCTTGTAAAACAGGCAACATTTTTGTTTACAAGAGACAAGATCAGAGATAATACTCGTCCGCTTTCACATATCAGTCCTTTTTTACTTTCTTTGACGACTGGGCAATTTACATTAAACGATAGAAATATAGGTAACGTTTTGCAGGTAACAGCACCAATTATTTCAAACAGTAGCTGTAAAGGGGCTTTATTAGCTGCAATTCAACGACTTTCAGACCAATTGCTGGAAATGGAAAATACATGGAAACCATTGATAAAAGCACCAAAATATCAAAAGACAGGAGAAAAACTCAATCGGGATTTGAATTTAGTTCAAATAGCGCTCGATAAATTAATTGAAGCTTGTCAAGATAACACCGGTAATAAAATATTAATAATGATGAAGTAACTTTAACTCGCATCTAAATTTTTTGGATAACTCTTGACTCTTGTCATTTCCATTAGATCTTTATTCAATTATCCTTGACTTAAAGAGCATATTACATTAATCGATAAAAAAAATTATTCTAATTATAGTAGCACTTCTTTTTGGGCATAACTAAAATTTTCCTTTCTTCTCCAACTAAGCTAGGTTGGCATATTTGTATGTTTATATAACTGCCGGAGAAAAGCAGGCAAAAAAATTAACAGTCGTTCTTTTTAAATATATGTTTTTACAATAACAATTATATTAATGTATAAAATTATTTTTCTACTTGTGTCAATTTGAAAGCTGACTGAATTGCGTCCAAATATGTTTGCCACTACCTTTGTTAAATCAATATTATAAGAAATATTGTGCGTTTTGCAGGAACTGATATAATAAAGCACCCGGAAACACAGCGGCTGATGTTTATAGCTACCGCACTCACTGCAGCAAAAACAATGACCGAAGCGGAGAAAGCATTGAAAGACAATTCAGTATGTTTTGTTTTTGTCTTGTAACTTATAAGTTCCTTCTAAATGCACAGCTGCTTATTTGGACCAATGTTCATTTATTAACCGACGAAAAAAACGGAGGAGGTTCTCAATTCGACACGTATATATTGTTTTTTTATGTATGACCACGTATAACTTTTTACAGAGTTGTCCGATTTTGATAATTCTTTTTTTTATTAGAAAGGGCATACTTCCAAGGTGGCCCCACTGTCATCATGTTAGGATCTGATGATGATATCCTGGGGAAATTGAAGGAACTCTCCAAATTTTGAAGGCACGCTTAGATACAGCGATTACGGTTTTTGTCTCGGTATCTGTAGCTTTTTGGCTACTAGTGCCGTATAATGTACTATAAGAGTATAGTACGAGTAGGTTACGTGTCGATAAATCATTAAAAAGTATGAAATAAAATTTTTTAACAAAAAATAGAACCGAATAAAAACGCACTAAAACGTAAAAAATAACTGTGTCATTTAGTTGCTTTAATTTACTTAAGCATATCTAGGAGTCGGTGCCAGTCAAGGTTTCTACTTTAAAGACGTTACCTAGAACGCACAAACTGCTTTACTACGTAAAATAAATGTTTCTTAAACTTGGCTGGCACCAACTTCACAGATATGCTTAAGTAAATTAAAGCAACTAAATGACAGTTATTTTTTACTTTTTAGTGCGTTTTGAGTCGGTTCTATGTTTATTTATTGGAATATAATTTCTCAGCAATTGTTCTATCATTCCATAAACACGACTGCTATGTTTTAGAACCATGTCTCTTTTTGACATGAACTTCCAATGTTAAGCAATAACTGTTGTAGTTACTTGACATTTTATTACTAGCTGTTCTTTATATTTTTATCCACGTTGATATTTCTCTCGTATGAATATTGGAGTAAAGGAAGCATTTGTGTTGTCCTAGACGTCTATTTTAATATCAAATTTTAATCTAGACCTTATTTAGTATGTATTATTGATGTTACTGACAAAACTTTCTGTACGCATAAGATTTACTTAATTTTGTTTACAGCCAGTGAAACCACTCGAAAAATCAGAAGTGCCAGCGATGAAACGCTCTTTATCACAAAGACTGGCGCGTCTTAATTCTTCTATAGCATCATTAGTACTTGCCACAGCAGGTATAAAGTTTCATTATAATACATAGCGAGCCACATAAAAATAATAATAAAGTAGATTCACAGTCACAGATAAAGCTGCAATTAAGAGTATAATAATTATCTAGATACAGCTATTTAACTATTTTTATAGATGAAGACAAACCAGATTACAACACTGCAACTCGCTCCATCGATACCATATCTCGCATCACACCAACTATAATAAGAGGTAAGTTCAATCATAGTTATGTCATATTGAAAATTTCGATGTTTATTATAACCTATATAGCATTTAATAAGTCAGCAATATCTGTATCTCTGCTATATAGCAATTTACATATTTCTAACATTATAGCAAAACACCTCCACGATTTCTTTTTCCACCTCTTCTTCATCTTTCTCGAGTCGAGCCTTGCAGTAAGCATCCTTCAGTTGATATCATGATGGTCATGATGATGATAATGAATAATTTAATAAGTCAAAATTAAATCAATATGATAAAGTGCCTTCTGATATGAATATTTTCAGATGTGAAATCAATCAAAAGTGACATCGACCAAAACTCTTGGAAAATTATTGATGAAAATCTTAATGATGTTGTCGTAACGACACGATATATATGTAGACATGTTGAAGACAATAACCCAGTGGTATGACATATTGACTTATATTTACTTAATTAATAAATAAAAAAAAACGACAGTGGTTTACTGGAATGTGGCTTCAGGTCACGAAGTCTTAGGCGAGCTATTAAAAATAAATATTCTTTTTAAGTAGCAGCATAACCTGGTCCATATCGACACCAATCAACTGACCTATATGTAGTTAAGTAAGGTCCTGTAATAGGTCATAAGAGAAAGCGGATAATAATGATGTTTTATTTCAGGAGATAAGAGAAGCAGCGTTCAGATGTGCAAAGTCAGTAGGGCGCTTAAGCTACGTATTTAATGCAACTCCAAATACAAGAAAAGAAAATCAGGTAATAAATATAACTATTTAACTATTTGTTTACTGTATCCCTTGAATATCGTCTAGATTTATTTTTGTTCTCTGTCTATAATTAATATGTCTATATATAATTTTCCTTTATTTATTAATTTATATTTTCCTGTGAATTCGTATAGGTACTTATATATGTATGTATTTATGTATGTATGTATATATGAATGTAGGTATGTATGTAAATATGTATGTATATATATATATTTAGTATATTATGTAAGTATATTTTTATTTGATAATATGATACTATAGTTCCTTTACTTAACCAACCGTAAACAATATTTCATAATATAAATATAATAGTAATAAGAAACCAGGTACCCACACTTTTTTGAAATAAATAATTTTATATCATTAGTGCACTTCTTTTTATCCAATGCTTCTTACTCCAAACTTTTACTATAGGGTGAAAAGTTTATGTTAAAGATTATGCGCTTAGGTTCTTATAGTCTACCTTTGCAAAACCAAACTGTGTCTGCTGGTACATAAATGAAGCGTTTACAGCGCGAAGTTGAGCAAGTTTTGCTTTTATGCTCGATATTAACGATTTATTTTTAAGACAGCGTAGAGTTTAAACAACTCTATATACTTTTATTGTACGTACACTGTACATGTTCTAATTTTCATATTTGACAAAGTACTGACACGTCTTTATTTACGCGAGAATAATTGTGCATTGGTTGTATATTTATGGTTTCGACGATGCACGAAAATTACCAAAGCGCATAACTTAGACCATACCACTGTAATAATATAAATATCTTCAGATACTGGATCTATCAAGAGCAGCAGCCGAACAAACTTCTCTAATGATGTCGGACATACACCAACTAGCTGACAGAATAGGGGGAGACACTGGCAATCAACTGAACCACACTAGAACTCAAGTAGTGAAAGCTTCTAAAGTACTTCAAAAGACGGCTGAGGTATTCTTCAATTTCATATCAACATCTACGCGTTTATGAAATTATGTGTATTTCTTAAAAGTATATATACTACCGTCACATGAGTTTGTTCTGCCATTCAGCAATGTAGAATTTCGTGAACAGTAGGGCAGTAGGTACCTACATTATAGAGCCTAATATGATGTGATGTTATAAGCGAATGAAATTCAGAAGATTATCTCGTATGTAACGAGTATGAGCAGTAATACTTGTAACATTTGATTATGACACCTATAGAATATTAGGAAAATTATAGGATTATTTTTTGTTACGATATAAACTTTTACTTATTTTCTCAGATTTTAGCACCAACTATAAACGACGCATACTGCCAAGAGTCTCTTGTATCATCAGTAGATGAACTGACCAAACTATCTGAACAATTGAAGGCTATTTGGAAACCAGTAGTTCGAGCGCCTCAGTTCCAGCAAACCAATGATCAGCTCGAACAGAATCTTCAACATGTTTATATGATTTTAGACAAACTAAGAAAAGCGTGCCGAGATACTGGTATGAATTGCAAACGATTATTTTGGATAATAATGTTTTTAATTCACACGTTAATACTCTCTTCTTCATAAATTAACATTTCTTTGATTAATTCTCCTACTACTAGTGCTCATAGCTGGAGCTACTCTAGGGCTATTTGGGCTGCAGTATAAAAAAGAATACAAAAGGCCCCCAGTAACTATTGAAATGTTATTTAGGTACTGCAGTGATGGCGTATAGCATTAAATTCCTATAATTTACGTTTTTTCTTATATTGAACAGTTTTGGCTTATTTTGGCAAAATCCTGTTCTAATAGTATCTAATTTGGAGCAATTAATATATTACTTTGATCATTTTATTCTTGCAGATGATTCTGAGGTACCAGCTCCTACGCAGATAAATGTAGAACAAGCTAAACATAATCTAAAAGAAGCAGAAAAGTACTTCTTAGAAGAAAACTTCTTGGAACTATCGGCTAGTGACGCTTTAGACGAACCTGGTACCGTTATTAAATCTGTATTAGAACAGAGAGAGCAAATATCCCACAAAATAGGAAATCTGAACGAGGCTATGGCATTACTTCTACAAGCTATGTTAGGTAAGATATCCTTACAGCTCAAAACAAGTTTGAAATTCATTATTTATAAGTTACACAACTCCCTCAATCAATATTGGAGCTGTGTGGTAGATTTAAACTCTACATTCTTTTATGATAAAGAGGAAGGCTTAGTCCTGTAGTATGTGATGAATTGGATGATAATGATAAAATGACACAAATAATTAATAAACTTAAATGATACTTGATTTTGTCTTTGTTTTTTACAGATCTCAAAAATCCAGACAACGTTAACAAAATTGAAAGATCTATGGATAGAATATCAAACCTTACTCCAGAAATAATCAAAGGTAAACTTTGTTAAGTCTATTTTTTTAATTATACAAAGTTTAAAAATTTTGTGAAATTCACATCAAATATCCAAGTTCTGTTATGTAATCTAAATTGATTTATAAAGAGTCTAATAAAATCCAATAGTCAGAATAAGAGTTTTTATTATTGCAGAGACATTAGCACTTCAGAAAAACGTAGACGATGATTCCCGCGAAATATTGTTCGAGGAGGCAAAAGCATTGCACGCAGCCACTCAAGCTGTTTGCGATAGTGTTGAGAAATGTAACGCCAAGGTTTGTTACAAGCTTTTATTTAACTTGTCGAGTTATAATTTAGTTTTATTAAATAGTATTTGACGGATATTAAACGATTGGCCTACATGATGGTATGGAGTGGAGAACCATCGCCCGTAAATGCAGCGACCACATTCTAAAAAGTTCCACCGTCTGTTCATCTGAGGCATAGGATAATTCAAATTCAAATTCAAATTCAAAATCATTTATTTCAAGTAGGCCAATTATAAGCACTTTTGAAACGTCAAATTAAACTATTTGTAGTGACTCTACCACCGGCTCGGAAGGCAGGTCCTGTTGAGAAGAGCCGGCAAGAAACTCAACAGTTGCTCTTTTAAAATTATTAATTTTTACAATATTAACTGTATTGTTACATAAAATTATTTATTCTACTACTTGTGTGAAGTTGTAAGCTGATCCAATTGCCTCTCAACCTCTTTGTTATTTAAAAATTCATCTATCGTATAATAACCTTGACTCAGTAAGTGAGTTTTAATACATTGCTTAAACTTATGCAATAGCAGATCGTCAAAGTTTGTTTTATTTCTATCAGTCTTAAAAATTAAAGATGTGTCATCAGCAAACAGTACGATTTCACAAATGTCGCTAACATGGTATGGTAAATCGTTAATATACACTAGAAATAGAAAAGGACCCAAAATTGAACCCTGTGGAACGCCCATTTTAGGAGATGAGCCACGCGACTAGGCTCACGTGCCTGTTATTCCGCTAGACCAAAAACTAATGTGCTGCTGGGCAGTGAAAAAAAGCATGGTGGTCGTTACTTTGATGAGCTGCGTCACAAAAAGCTCTTCTGCTCATGTAGATTTTTGGGTCAAGTCTTTCAATTCAAAATAGCTATTTTCTGCCATTCAGATCAAAACTATTACTTGTACATTTTTATGACACGCAATTAAAATTAGAAGCACTTTTGATATAGGAACTTAAATTAAAGAAGATGATTTCATCAAGTTTTCTGTGTGTATTTTTAGGAGCTGAACAGTGTCGCATCTCAATATTCTCAAACTGCTCGAAAGTTACGGTACATCATCAGTCCTCGCTCTTATCCGAATAAAGAAAAGAAGGTAACTCATACTTTTTATGTACATTCCTGTCTGTGTGATGAAACCTTTAAATGCTCGTAATATTAATAATGACTCTCTTAAAAAGTCAGTGGCGACAAACTGGAATGTGTTAAGCCTCGTGTATGGAAGAGCACTTCAAGTTTATGTTCAGTTCGTGTCTGTCTGCTGCATAGTCGCTTCTAACCGAAATACGTAGCTCTATACATTAAGGACCTTTCAAGCCATTCCACCATTCGTTATTCGTGTTAAATCCAACTGTCGGGTTTATGACGTCACTCGTCTTTTGTAAATTGTTTAATTTTAATTTGTTACTTTATATAGATCCTAGACATGTCGCGGTCTGCTTGTGAGTGGACATCGCTGATGCTATCAAGAGTATCACGACTGGCCCAGACTATCGAGAGGGAGAAGGGAGTAGCACTTGACACTTGTGGTGCCAAGGTGGCCAACGCTGCAGAAGTTTTACTGAACAACGCTCAGGTATTCAATCTCTTTGCATTCATAATGTATCAAAGTTGCTGGTAGTACTTTTGAGACCACGTAAACTGATTTTCGCACCTGTTAGAATGCTGTTTGGTTTTTGTTCTTTTGTTGTAAGTTTAAAGTTGAAAGAAAAAGCAAAAGTATTTGACATGTAGAAGAATATAACGATTTCACGGAGGTAATACAGCATAGAATTCAATATTATTGCAATACGTTTGACATATAAGTCCAACTTATATTCCTGTACAGTATTTAAACTACGACTCTTTTGCTGCGAAATGTCCAAGACAACGTACGATAAACGGGTGAAATACATGCTGACTAAATAATTACTAACTTTCATTAGACGTGGCACTAAAAAAGGCCGACAACAACACCTCAGTGGAATTCTTTCAAGTTTATAATCGTATTCCCGTATATAACTTAGGCAGCCCATGCTGCCTTTAAAAGCATTATGCATTTTAATGTTAACGACTTTGTATTAATTTTTAGATAACATCATCTTCCATAAGTGAAAAGAACTGTCAATCAGCTATGATATCATCGGCTGATGTACTGACTGAGCACACTCTAGATCTTCAGGAGCAATGGATGCCAGTAGCTCAACGAGCTGAACACAAAGAGATTGGAGATCAACTACGCAGAGATGTGCGCTTGTTGCTAACTGAACTTCATAAGTTGAAGACAACTTGCCAAGACGATACAGGTATTTTTATTCAGACAATTATACTTCAAGAACGCGGCGCTACTGTCGCAGTGTATTTACAGTGTCTCCACGAAAAAAAACTTAAAAAATATATATTCTTAGAATTCTCAAGATATTATTAACGCAAAACATTAAGTGAATGGTTCTTGAACTGTGACAGTGTTTGTATCAAAAACAGTGATGTAATATTTGAATAAATCGTTGTAAAAATATAAATTCGAACTTTGTGACAACCTAACGGACTAAGTGAGTGAAGAATCATTACAATAAATACTAATAAAACAGAGAAAGTACTCTAGAAACTATAATATATGTGAGTGAAACAGATATACTTACTATATTTCAATATAAAACAAAGATACTAAATAAAACAGTCGTTAGCGCAATTTGAAATTATTAGTGAATAGTTGCATAACAGATGTGTCAGTCAAGTTCAAGTTCAGTGACCTTTGCTTAGCCTACATAATTATAGCAGAGACAACTATTGTCATATTACCAGTAGCGCCATCTCTTTGACATTTGATGCACCATCAGGAAAGGTCAATATGATAATCATAGTGTAAACGACTTAGAGATCACTCTAACTGACCAAGTTATTTGCACCAATACCTCTAGAGGACGCAATGGGAGTTACACATAATATTAAGTACTGAAACACCTGACGGATTACTCTCAGAATTTACACCAAGGTTGCTAATGGCTTGCTGGTGTAGCGGCAATACAACTTGCATCGTAATTTGTATCCCAAAGATCAAAACCTACTAGGGCGCTCACATTTTTTAAATTTATTTGTGATTAAAATATAATAAAGTAATATCAAATTATTATATATTACAATGGAAGCGCAAAATAATATTACTTATAGGAAGATAAAATACGCGCAACGCCGTAATCAATCTTTAGAAAATGTTATGGACGATTCAATAGAACATGACTACTTACACAATTCTACATTTAAAGATGGAAGCACACACATAAGCACTTATACAAGTTTACCGGATCTTGCATTGACAAATACATCACAAATAATGGAATTGAAAAATGAAGTTGCTGTTCTATCGTCTCAACTAGAAATTGCTCACGAAGAAGTAACAAAATTAAATGAAGAAAACTCAATACTTAAAAAGATAATAGAGGATAATGAAAAACAAATTAAAGTCTACAAAAAAATTTTGGAAGAAGGTACGGCCAGCAAAACACCTAAATCAAATAAAAAAAAGAAGCCATTATCAAAATTAACAAGATCTCCAACTATGGACTCATTGACTACACTTCACGATGACCAGAATAAGGAAACATTAGAAGTAATTACACATAAGCCACTGCAAAAACGAAAAACAGTTACTATTAAGGCCATACAAGATAATATTTCCAAAACAAAATGCGAGCACATCACTTCATTAAAGAATAAAATTATCTTTTTGGGTGATCAACAATGTTCCGGCTTCGCATCAAGAATGATAGAGCTTAGAGCAAAATATAAAAATCCCATTAATTACCACGTAATGGGAATGACATATCCGAATGCACCTACGAGTTATATTACTTCAACGTGTCAGATTAACAACGACGAGCTTAGTGAACATGACTGGATAGTTTTACGTTTGGGAGCTAATGATAATAACCCGATAAAGCTGGGAGCAGAATTGTCAGCTTTTTTGAAGCGCTTTAATAAACCTAAAATAATTATTCCTAGTATAATGTACAGCCCCTATTTAAATGAGCATAAGTTAAATAACTATATACAAACAATACTGAGATGCTTTGACAATTGTGAATACTTGGATATATTATCGGATAATAATGATGACATACGTAGTTGTGACCGGATAAATCAATTTATAGATACGATTGACTACCATAAATATTACGTACAAGGTAAACTTAAAAATTCTGTACACAAAATCAACATGAACGGCACATCGTGCCTGAAACCAGGTACCATTCCATACTATTTTAATAAAATGAGCAAGAAACATGAATTACAAAACAATAATTCAATTAATTTCAATAAATCTGACGAAGACAAACGCAAGATAACATATTATTTCCCAATATTAAAAGAAAACAAAAATCATTTCAATAATAAAAACTCTTCAAATAACTGCAAAAATAATTCACTTTCAAATAAAATTCCTAATGATAAACAAGATTTTTTTCGTATATAATTATTTAAATATTTTCCATCAAAATATAAACGGCCTCATAAATAAAGCTGATCTAATGATAACACATTTAGATGAACTTCACAATCATTGCGAATTGATTGATGTTTTATGTTTTACAGAACACAACATGACTATGTCGGACTCTAAACTACTTCACATCCCTAATTTTATCTTATGTGCTAGTTATTGTAGAAATAATAGAAATGGCGGATCATGCATATTAGTTAGATGTGGTCATAAATTTAAATCACTAGACACTTTTAAAAGCTTAAGTATATCGAATGTAATAGAAATATCCGCAATCGAGTTATTAGAGCACAATTTATATATAATATGTGTATATCGTGTGCCTAATAATAGATTGAGCAAACTGGATATTTTCTTTAACACTTTATCCGATATTCTGGAATCTATTTGCATAAAAAATAAAAAAATCGTTATTTGTGGCGATTACAATATTGACATGCTTAAACAAAGCAATACGTCGAATCATTTCAGACAGTTAATGACTTCATATAATTTAAAATTTTCAGTCAATGAACCAACTAGAATTAGCAGTGGAACCTGTATTGATAATATTATACATAACATACCAAGGGCCAAGACTACAGTAACCGAACTGGCATTGTCCGACCACTCGGCTCAAATTTTTAAATGCCCTGTTAAAAAAAGTTGTCGCATTCAACATTGGTTTATAGAAAAAAGGGACTATTGTAAGGAAAACATGAAAAAATTCAATAACTGTATTGAAAGTTTAACATTTTCTGAAGTATTGACTTATAACTCAGCTAATGAAGCATTTAATGCATTTTATGACTTATTTATATTATTCTATGACCTGTGTTTCCCTGTAATAAAAGTTAAAATAAATAGTCATAGGAGACCAAAATGGATATCGAAAGGTATAAAACAAGGGTGTAAACGCAAAAGACAACTACTTTGGAAGTACAGAGCTAATAAAAATAAGCAAAATAAAATAATCTTCAAAAACTATTCAAAAAGATTAAAAAGGATCATTTACTTGACTCAGAAATCACAAAATGCATATGCTATCTCCAACTCTGAAAACAAATCGAAGGTGATGTGGAACATAATAAGAAGGCAACAAAACAATTACCCAAAAGAAAATATACAACAAATAAAATGCGCTAATAAGATATTAAAAAACCCGATTGATATTGCAGAAACCTTTAATAATTATTTCGTCACCCAAAATACACATTGTAATATTAATCTTAATTATGCTAAAAATATAAATACAAATGTGTCAAATTCGTTATTTATGTTTCCAATAACATCTCAAGATGTTATGTCAATCATAAAGAATTTGAAAAGTACAAATAGTACTGGCTATGATAACGTTAGCACTAAGGTTATTAAATATGTTTCACCTATTATCTCACCGGTCATGTGTTATTTAGTTAATATGTGTATAGAACAAGGAATATTTCCCGATAAATTGAAAATATCAATTATAAAACCTATGTTTAAGAAGCAGGACAAAGATGACGTGTCGTGCTATCGACCTGTAGCCTTAGTTCCAATATTTTCTAAAGTATTTGAAAAAATTATGTATAATAAACTATATACATTTTTTGAGAAAAATAACATATTTAGCCCTAACCAAATGGGTTTTCGAAAAACAAAAACAATAAACACGGCCGTATATAACTTTGTACATAATGTAATGACAAATATAGACAACAAACTTATTGTATCAGCATTGTTCATGGATCTAAGTAAAGCCTTTGACAATGTAGATCACAATTTATTACTGATAAAATTAGATAAATATGGAGTTAGAGGTAACGTTTTAAATTTAATGAAGTCGTACCTCGTAAATAGGAAACAAATAACACAAATTGATAGGATTGACATTAGATCACGAAGAGAGATTAAATATTGTTCTAAAGATCAAATTGTCACCCGTGGTGTACCACAGGGAAGTGTGTTAGGCCCTTTACTCTTCCTCATATACATAAATGACCTACCAAATTCAACAAACCATCCCATGGTGCTTTTTGCGGATGACTGCACTGTAATTTATATACATAAGGACATTGCAGGTCATGAGAGTGCTATCAATAAGAGTTTGTCAAACATAATGAGTTGGTTGACAGATAACACACTCACATTAAATTTTACTAAGACAAAATTAATTAACTTTCAAAATATAAGACGTAGTACAAATCATGACATAAACATTAAATATATGGACAAAAAGATTGACGAAACTAATGAAACGAAATTTTTAGGTTTAAATATTGACAGACATTTTTCCTGGAAATCCCATGCTGATTATGTATGTTCAAGGCTTAATCAATTGTCGTATATGCTTTACATGCTGTCTAAAACAGTTGACAGGAAAACCTTACTAATAGCGTACCATGCCCAAGTTTCCTCCATCCTTAGGTATGGCATAATTTTTTGGGGTAGCTCTAGTCACATTAACAATGTATTTGTCGCTCAAAAGAAGTGCATAAGAGCGATATGCGGGATAAATAAAAGAGAAACCTGTAGGCATCACTTTAAAAATCTGAAAATTTTCACTGTAACTTCTTTATATATCTATGAGCTAGCGTTGTTTTTGCGAAACAACAATCAATTATTTAATAGGCATCTTCGTGAGCGCTGTAAAGACCAGTATAGATTTCCTCCTCATCACACAGCTTACCTTAATAAGAGTATCTGCATCATGATAATCCGTGTATACAATCAGTTGCCAAAGCATATCAGACAACTAAATAATTTTGTTACTTTTAAAAATAAGCTCCGTATTTTTCTTCTGGAGAATACGTATTATGACCTGAATGAGTATTTTAATCTGACATTGTGAATTTATTTTGACATTTGATATTTGTATTAGACTTTATTAAATTAACATTTGATTGTAAAATTCATCTAATTTTAATAATAATTTAATTTTGCATGCCAATTGGGCGTGATACAATTGTTGCCTTTCAAGAATATAATGAATACCATAAAGTACAGAATTGTATCAGCAAATAAACGATTTGATTTGATTTGATTTGATTTGATTTGAAGAAAATGTATTTTGAAGATGTGCTCAGTCTTTCCTAGGAAGTCGACTTGGCTTTGTGTGTAATGGTGAAATAACAGCACTATCTTCTATGTATATGTAGATAACGGAACGTCAACACACCACGCTCCTCCAATTTAACATATCATCTCGTCTTGCAAACCCTTTTTAGGAAGTTAATGTGAAACGGACCTCTCAAACAAAACTAAATATATACTTTTTGTATTATTTAATATTAATAATTACCAATTATTAATAAAAATTATATTTAACATTTACAGAAGAAGTTGCAGCCGAAGTCCAACAACAAAAATGTTTTAATTCTGAACCAAAGGTAAGATGCTAAAAACAAGTGATAGATAATTATAACAATTTTAAATTTATGAAAACAAAGATGGTTGGCTAACTGAATTTTGGATCGAAACCTACCGACAAAGATGTACTACTGAGCGATTTAGCGTTCTGATACGAAGTTATGTAGAAACCAAAATGGGTGTGAACTTCAACCTACTCCTAACAAGTTAGCCCGCTTCCATCTTAGATAGCAATCATCACTTAACATCAAGTATGATAGCAGCAAGAGCCTACTTGTAGTTGATAAAAAATATATATTCAAATGAAAACATTCGTAACTAAAAAATAATAAAGTTATAGTTAAATATTTCATTTACAGCAATCACACGTCGAAAAGATTGATAGAATCCTTGAAGACATACAAAATAATGTTAATAAAGCAAAAGTACCGGAACAAAAAGAAACAGAACGACTTACAGTTGAAGATAATCCTTTACGGAGTCTAGCTTCAAAAATACTGACTGCTGTTCTAGTAAGTACTATACACACATATTTTTCTTATGAATGAGCTTGTCACCTAACTTCTCCTATAGGTACGGCTAGATTGATTTAGATGAGATTTTGTGTGTATATTCGAGTGAGCGTCTGGAGGATCAGAAAATAAAATTACATTTAATATGGCGTTTTTCAAGGCAATGCAGGGCAATTGGTACAGTATTTATATTTTCCAGAATATAACTTCTATTGGGGCGGCTAATTATGCATAAATATTAAAAAAATATTGCCAAACAGCAATGGAAATAAATAGTTTGATTCACATGTAATTAAATAGATTTTAAGCTTCACAAATTATATTTATTAATAATCAAAAAGCATAAACAAACTATAATCATATAAACAAAAGAGCACATATTAATTTGTGGCGTGTTTTATTTTCAGGAGAAATCAGATTCCGCGCGGACGAAGTCTAAACATATTTCACCGAACGAACAAAATGAGCTTATTGCATTTTCAAACGAATTGCAAGCTGCTATTAAATGCTTCGATATTGCCAATGCGAAATGTCGTAATGCACCACTGGTAAGTAATGTTACTTTTATTAACTGTGAATAAAACTGACCAATAATACTATACTATATTGAATAGTCTAGTCGAATAATATTACATCATCTGTTTAAAGGATTTAAAAAGACGCCAGGATCTCGAAAATGCTATCATGAATCTACAACAAATCTGTCTGCTTTCGAGGCGTAAAAATGAAGAGCATGGTAACGTCGTGGATTTAACGGTAATATTTCATAAATTATTTAATATTTATTATAAATGATCTAATCTTAAAGTGATGAAATAAAACTTTGATAATATTATTTTTCAGAACTACATAAACGACGTTACAGCAGGTGTCGATAGTATATGTGATTCGGTGGACGAAATTAAATCATATCATGGGAAAGAGCAATTAAGGGTAAAAATTCTTTAAAATTAGTTAGTTAGTTTTAAAATATTTAAAAATAACTGATGCAAGTACTATCTTTTCACAGGACATTAAGGCCAGATGTGAAAATATAAAAGATAATGCGAGAAAAATATTATATTTAGAAGAAGAACCGCTAGCTGATGGAAATATTATAGAAGATATGCTTAAAATAGAAAATTTTGCTAAGGTGAAAAAATATTTTAGTTTTTAGTGTAAAAGTTATATAATGAGTTTTAAATAACAAAATTTAAATACTTTTAGGACTGTGAAAGTCAAGTGAATCTAATGAATTTAGTTGTTCCTAACATTACTGATGAAAATGCAAGAAACATACTTAATAGTAAACTACAATCTTTAGCCGAATGTTGTGATCTTTTAAGGTACGTATATTAAATTTTATAGCTAACCAGACAAAATTAAACTCGGTTTGTTTAATGTGCTATCTATGTTTATATTTGTTACTTTTCTAGATTTGCAACAATGAGTAGCATTTCGAGTGCAAAAAGTGCAACACTTGATGAAGGTCTGCAAAATCTAGAAGACGTTGAGAAGAAGATTGATATTATATTAACATCTACAGAAGGTCAAGTTGGTGTAAGTTTATTTTCTTCAAAAAATCACGATATAACTATCAATGTGTATTCAAAATACTGTAAAAATATTCAAACTTTGGCGGCATTTTTAACAATAAAAAACTTAAAAAAGATAATATTACTTTAGACATTTTTTTTCTTATCAAGAGAAAGTAACTCTGGTTGAATTATCTTCGTTGATTCTCTATATATCACTATATATTTATAACTTTTAAGGTTGAAAAAGCAGTAAATATGCAAGAATTAAACGCAGCACAGGCTTCCTTGGCTACAGCGATAGCAGCGGAAAAAGAAAATGAACTGCCTAAAGCATTGGTGAAATATACCGTTCAGATGAAAGCAATTGGCGCAGGAAATCAAAAATTAAAGTAAGGATTATAGTCTATAACAAAACTAGACCTTAATAAAAACTTTAAAAAATGTAATTAAATTAGTTCGGTTACGCACTATTCAATTCTGATTTGGATATTTTTTGTATTGTTTTGGTTTTATAATATTTTTTATTTTACCTAAAATTCCATTTACTTTTACATATTGTTTCAATGCTAAGGAAATCATTGACATTTCAGGCTTAAAGATCATCTCAAAAGACTTCTAGATCTTTTAAAAATACATGCTGTAGTGATCTGTCGACGTGTCGCTACGTGGCAAGATGATAACGGACCAGACACTTCTGTTACAACAGATAAAGTTTTAGAGGTATTTGTTAACTGAGTTTACCCATAATAATACTACAAATTGGAACAAACAGATTGTCATTTCCTAATATGGTATTTCTCATCATCATCAATTATCAGCCATCATATAAAATGGGCCAACAGGTCAACAGCAAGGAGTGTAACACACCCAACTTACAACGTCTGAATGAGGATTATAGCGAAAGTTTCTTGGAAGAAAAAAAATATCAATATTTTATAGCACGATTCAAATCTTTGATCTCATAAAATCCTTGCGAAGAAACATTAAGAGAATAATCAAAAATAATTTTATCAACCACCAACAAAAATTCATTCAGTGTATTATTACTTTTCTTTACCATATTATTCTGTTTGTTTTTATATATTTAACTTAGTAGCTCAGTATAAATGCGCTAATCACGCTCGGCAAAATCTAATCCACCTGTTTAATGTACAATATTAAAATTATTTTTTTTTCAAGGAATGTAAGTCTTTTGCAAAAGAAGTTGAGGGATCACAAAACCAAGGTTTGAAAGAATCAATGCATAAACCAATTCTACGAGACAGTGATATCAAGACTTTACTCTCACCAAACGAAAGTACTGTAAAGGGAAATCAAAAGTAAGTAAAATATAGTAAACCAAAGTTTTAAATAAAAATCTATTAGATTCTAGATTTAATTTTCATAACATATATGATCTAATTTATGGTATGATGGCCTACCTCGCATACATTGTTTGCCCCAGAAATAAGTTTATTCATCTTAATGTTACCATTGGGTTGGTTAACCTGAATGATAAACTGAACAAAAGTTACAAATATTTATATTTATTTGGTATTTTTAGGGAACTCAGTAATAAATTGCATCAGCAAATTCAGAAATTGAACTCTATATCCAGCACCATAGCCCTCAGTTTACATAAACCAGAGTCCCTAAGCCGGAGTCTTCATGCCACTTCTGATGCTGCTCAACAATTAGCAGCTATAGCTAGGGGACTCAAAGGCGAGGTTAGTACTTTGCAAAATAGTTATTATTGAGCTTTACAACATGAACCTATAAACCATACTTTTAAATTACATATCGAAGTTTTAAGTAATACAAAAGAAGACAATGCTACAAAAAACAAAGCTTGGCTATGGATTGAAATATATTCGTAGCTGAAAGATTTTTAAGTAAAATTATAAAATAGTAATAAAATATTTATATTTCTTCCTAGGATTCTGTACAAAACAAACGAATAGAAGAAGCTGTACAAGAAACAAACATAGCCACTTATAATTTGCTAAAAACATCAGAGGCTACTTGTCACGTAAGTTAAAATTTAACTTATCATTAAAGAAAGAAAATTATTATTAATATTATGCCAGAAAAACAAAAAAAAATTTTTATCCTCAGCATGCTACATAACAATGCAGCACTGATTATCAGTGCAAATCTCTAAATGACTAAAATGACAATCATGATAGAGGCCCAATAAACTATTTTTATTAATAACAATAACAGAACAAAACTAAAATTACATAACTGATTCAAGTATAACAAAATTTTCCTTATTCATTTTAGCAATCGAATCCTATTGAATCAAGAAGAAGACTTCTAGACGCTTGTAGATTACTGAATGAGGCAATAAATAAAGTGGTAAGTTAAAAAGTAAAGTCAATGATGTTATGCCCTCTGCTTCGGCGAACATTTTAAGATATTGAATTCCGACACGATCATTAACATCCAATAGTGATTTCAGTTAGAAATAAAAACTATATTTGGGTCTAGGTTCTATAATTATATATGGGATATCCTGCAGTAGACCTTAATAGACCGATAATAATAATATGAGTGCGTCGTGTGAGGTTGTTACTGAATCACTGCGGAAACACGTAACGTCATTTAATATGGAATTACAACAGCGCCATCTAGTTATAACTTCAAAAAACGCTTCAATTTCCATGAAGTTATGTTTTCACGCAGTGACTCTGTAAAACATTCTAATACTCGGCACTCTGTTATTAATTTTATTGCATTATCATAATTTCTCGTACTGCAGGGTCGTGCAGCATTCCCATCAGATAAGCTGAGAAACGAATGCTGCGAGATGAACAGAAACCTTCAGCTGCAGCTAACGTTCCTGCAAGCCGACACACCGACCTGCGCACTCACCTACACCGACTGTCTCGATGCCTTGAACAACCAGAACGATGTTATACGTATGATTCTATTAACTGTAAATATAGTTGAGCAATCGGAACGACAGAAAACTCTCCCAAGCTCAAAATCTTTACCCCTTCCGGTTTCTATACGAGATCGTACTGCAACACTAAATCGCTTGTACGAAAGTCTTGGTCTGCAAGATGGAGGGAAACTAGCTGTAGCTGTAGCCTCCTACCAGTCAGACCTGGACAATTAAAGGAAACTCTCATCAATCGGCCCAGCCGAGATTCGAAGTCAGGACCGACGTCTTATATATTTACCGCACACCATTCTGCTAGGGAAATCGTCAAAAATGTATCCCTAATAAAAATATCTGTTGTCACAGAGAAACTTCGTTCCGAAGAACACATGTCTCGTTCTGATATGAGCACTTCGCTTCGCTACGTCACGTCGGCTGTTTGCAACAGCGCTGAGTTTGGAGCTCAAAGTGCTTATTTGGTATGTAATCTACGTATTATAAAAATAAGAAAAAAGTGTTTATTTCCGATAACTTTCTCTTAAATCATACCAAGCAGCGCCTACTAAAATTCTACTATTATTCTATTAACATACATTTTTCCGATGTACCCGTAACAGACAAGTTACTGTTTTTTTAAATATTAATTTACTCCCCAATTTTTTCAGCTTTCACTAACTGATGCTGAGCAAACCGTGGCCAAACAACGAGTCATAGATTTATCGAGACTGTACACCGTCACTGAGGCTATGGAAGATATATGCTATCAAATTATATGCGCTGGTCCAGGAGAACAGGTGATATATTCTTTTGTTTAGATCCTTTCATTTAGAGAATCACTTATCGAGTCATTTTGAAGTTCCAAAATTTACTAAATATCCTTTTCCTTAGTTGCACAAAAATCAGCTTTAAAACAGAACTGGTTTAGAACTACTTTGGCTTTGGGAATAGTAAAACTTGTGACAAAGGGTTTACGGAATTACGTTTACTTGTTGGTTACATCAAATGGCCCTATTGTCCGAATTACATATGTTTTTAATGATCCACAGGCTACAGAACTGAATAACTCTCTAATGAAACAAACACAGCAGTTACAAGAAGCAATAGATGATGCAAGAGACAAAGTTAAAGAAGACGTTAAGCACCCGCTCGTTGCTAATTCTAAAGAGCTGAAGAATGCTTTAGAAGTATTACAAGAAGGAGTGCACTTACCAACTATCAAGGTATTTTTGTCACCATTTTATTTCACCAGTTAAAAAGTTTGAAAATACTTAGTACTTGCTCACGAAATTGTTTACCTTGTGGAATGTTGACTCGACGATTATTGTTTCGAAATTCATATAAATTATTGGTCTTATAGTGGAAAGCTTTGACCAACATTTTAAGAAGCTTTCGCTTGGCTATTGGATCAAGGACCAGATGCAAAAAGTTTTATTGCAAAGAGGTCCCTCACTGAGGATCCCTGTCTGCCGGTTGCTTGGGCCCCCTAGCCCCGCAGCAGAAAGATCGAAACGTTTACTAGCATTTTATATTATTAAGCATTGTTAAAAAATAAGGGTAAAAAATAAATGACAAAATTAGAGCAGTGTAATGATCTAAAAATATTTAATTAAATATTGTATCATTTCATATGTCTCATCAAATCGTTTGTTCAAAGGAGGAAGATTTTACACTGAAAATAATGAAACATATAGACGCCATAAAGAAAATCGACGTTGTAATCAAAAAAGTACCACAACCTGAGATCGATAAAGATCCCAAAAAGATCAGCATGTCCACAGAAGTAATTGATCACACCAAGTAAGTAAATACTCGTACTTAACATTGTAGCATACTACACTGAAATCATCATCAGGCGATGGATGTTCACTGCTAGATATAGGTCTCTTACAAATATCGCTAAATTTGTTTGTTGTATTTGATGTTTGTTTGATGTAAAGAGTTGGCCTTTCCGATCTAGAGTTATTATTACTATCAATATAAGCAATAGATGCAATAATCTAGATTAAACTATTTAAAGACCACGTGAACAAATTGACTTCAACTATTAATTAAATAAAAACATTAATTAAAAGTAATTTCTATTTATTATTTAAAGAAAAATATACACACAAATATAATGTGTACAATTATTATTTAAAACGTAGGTAATGAATAATTTCTATAATTGTTTAACTTTTCTAAAATATTTTTAGGAGCCTGCTAACTAGCACATCGATGTTAGTCAAGAAGGCCAGCGCCTCTGAGCAGGTCATGATGAACTGGACGATGTTCGGGAGCAGTGACGTCATAATTGGCTTTCGAAGATCACGTGTAACTTCAACTATTAGTTAGCTAAAGACATTCATTAAAAGCCAATTTCAATTTATTCTTTAAAGAAAAATATACACACAGATATAATGTGTACATCAGGTAATGTTTTATTAATCTAAAACCAAATTCAAAGATGTAAGCGCTTTGTTCCTTCTCCTTCTTCTGACTTTTCTTATTTTTTTTATGTTTTCCTTTGTTCTTTTCGTTTACTTCTCCTTTATCATTTTCCACTTTTAATGCATATTATTCTCCCTCTTATATTTCTTCTCTTCTTAATTTAAATATTCATATTACAGAGAAAAGGGTGCTGAGGCTGGTTTTATAGAGTCGTTAAAAACACAAGAGGCAAGTCTTTCAACTGATATTTCTTGGCATATTTCATCTATTTTACTATAGTTCGATTATTGTATGAAAAGAATAAACGTAAACAAAAGACGAAACGAGAGACGAAAGCGGATGAGTTATTTCTTATCCTTATTTCTGGTATGTATAAATTTTATCACAATTTCAAGAGTAATTTATTTGTTTTCTGTCGTTTCCATGGCTGTATATGCATCAAGGTATCACTCATATATTGTGTAGGTTATAGCCTAATGTTACACTACCTAATCTCGTCCTCAATAAATGGGTTATCTAGTATAGAAAAGATTTATCAATTTGAATCAGTACTTCCTAAAGATTAGAGCTTTCAACTGAACAAACTCTTTTTTTTAACCGACGAAAAAAAACGGAGGAGGTTCTCAATTCGACACGTATATTTTTTTTATATGTATGACCACGCATAACTTTTTACGAGTTGTCATAAAAATAACAAAAAATAGAACCGACTCAAAACGCACTAAGTACTACTTACTAAAAGTAAAAAATAAGGTTTCTATCTAGAACCCAAAAACTGCTTTAATACGTAAAATAAATGTTCCTTAAACTTGGCTGGAACCGACTTCATAGATATGCTTAAGTAAATTAAAGCAACTAAATGACACAGTTATTTTTTACTTTTTAGTTGCGTTTTGAGTCGGTTCTATTTTTTGTTATTTTTATTTAATAATAGTATAAATAACACTAACAAACAAACATATTTTTTACAGGACCAAGAGGCTCCCAAAAGCTTCGTGCAAAAACAGTAAGTGATACTTCATTATCATTCGAACAATAATAATATAAATATTTTACATAGTAATGTAGTCAATCTATTTCGGTGAGTCCGTTTGATTTCATGGTGTACAAACAAGCGTTCGTCAGACGCATTGGTACGAGTATGTTAATTTGAAGGCACATGCAGATTTCAACTGTGTGTTAATTGAGTGTGTGTATAAATGTAGATAAGTACGCTTGGCATTTGGCAAATGCCAAGCAATTTCTACGGCTTTCGTGAAAACCGAGCATGACCATCTGCTGACATTTGCCGAATGTTTAATGTATATTCGTTTCATTGAATTTACCCACATTGTACTGTAACACAATAAAAACTCGGCACTTCGATACGAAAATTTTAATCGACCTATCCGGGATTAGAACTTAGGCCCAGGCTCTGGCTTATAAATCCTCCCAACATACCTCTGAGCCACGGAGGCCGTCAACACCATGCCACGGTGCTGTCATATTACAACTAAATTAAAACAGACTTCCCGAAATCTCTGACCCTCTACTCTATAACCCTTATCATAAATTACTTTCAGGGTAGAACTAGTAAACTCCTGGCTGCGAAGACCAGCGGCGAAAGAAAAAGACAAGGCAGCAGGAGTGAAGGCGGCTGAGCATGTGGTGAGCCTGGCTGAGCAAATGTGTGAGGATCTGGCAGGAACTGAGGGAGAAGAGATGAAGCAGATGATCACTGAGACTAAGCAACTGTTGGAGGATTGTACGACGAAGTACAACAGCGACAAAGCTTAGTAAGAGCTTTGATTCTTAATTTTTATTAATAAATAAATTTAATGACTACAAGTTGGCCCTTGACTGCAATCACACCTGATGTTAAGTGATGATGCAGTCTAAGATGGAAGCGGACTAACTTGTTAGGAGTAGGATGAAAATCCACACTCCTATCGGTTTCTACACGACATCGTACCGGAACGCTAAATCGCTTGGCGGTACGTCTTTGTCGGTAACAAAGATGTACCGCCAAGCGATTTATGTGGTACGTGGTGGTAACTAGCCACGGCGAAAGCCTCCCACCAGCCAGACCAAGACAAGTTAAGAAAAATCTCAATCTTCCCCGCCGGGAATCGAACCCAGGACCTCCGCTTTATAAATCCACCGCGCATACCACTGCGCCACGGAGGTCGTCAAAATTATTTTTATTTATTAATTGTTTCCAGTATGCCTTAGTAGCTTTCTAATTTGGATTATATTTAATATAAATTAATGTCTAATTTACAGTCATATTTATGACAGTTTAATAACGTAGGCATCTCGCATTATAATAAGTTATCTCTTGGAGAGCTAAGTTAATGACTTTAAAAGAAAGTCTTTGGTCTATAGTCGGTCGTTAAATAAATTTTAATTGAAACCTTTTTTCCAGCTTGCTGTTGGAGCGTTTGAAGGAGCTCCGCAAGATGTTGGAGAAAGGAGTGGTCACCAGAGTGGTGGAAGACTTCCTCGTCGACATCCCGCTGGACAACCTGCAGACTTTGCAGCAAGAGACGGGTAAACCCATTCATTTCTCTTTCTTCACTTGTTTATACACTTATAGAAGCAACTCATTATACCCACTTCTTTGCAAATACATCTTTGCATAGTACGTTGACTGAATCATGAATGACTGACCACAAACATAATGATAAATTGCACTTCATTGTACAATATTCAAACTAAGATCTAAAGCTCTTGCAAGACATAGCTTCAAAAAGTCGATCACTTGAATGAAGCGATGTACGGGCATAAGACCTAATCTTTAGTGCAGTTTTCTTTAAATTGCGGGGATTAGTGATAACATTAAAAACTACAAAACCACGACGCAAGTGAAATTAGTTTCGAGTTGTATTCATTTAATTAAATTTAACTGCACCGTCACATTGATCTTAACCGCACCTACTGCGCGGCCGCAACGCAACATGCTATTGGTAACCAAAAATAATAAGATGTTTAAAGTTTTTAAGTTACGCTTTAAAACTTTTACTGCTGTTATTGCAATCTATTAAAAGAAAATAAAAACAAAAAACAATCGTAAAAATACTAGTACCCCTGGTGGGACTCGAACCCACAATCCCCGGCTTAGGAGGCCGATGCCTTATCCATTAGGCCACAGGGGCTGATGGGTAATGTAATGAAATATTGTAACTTTTTACTTTGATGTAAACTCCAAAAATAAACACGCACTACCAAGCTATCGAACGATACGCTGCCAAATATTTCAGTTTTGAGCTGCTACTTTGAGTTTTCATCTTTTTTTTTTTATATCGACTACAAGTTGGCCCTTGACTGCTATCACACTTGATGTTAAGTGATGATGCAGTCTAAGATGAAAGCGAGCTAACTTGTTAGGAGTGGGACGAAAATCCACACCCCTTTCGGTTTCTACACGACATCGTACCGGAACGCTAAATCATCCTATTTTTTTAACGCATAGAGTATTAGATATACATAAACTGCCCAGAGACGACGGTCTCCGTGACGCAGTGATATGCACGGCGGAGTTAAAATACGGAGGTCCTGCGTTCGATCCCCGGTTTGGCCCATTGAGGTTTTTTGATCCAAGTCTGGCTGGAGTCAAGCTCTGGCCGTGGCTAGTTTCCACCATACCGGCAAAGACGTACCGCCAAGCGATTTAGCGTTCCGGTACGATGTCGTGTAGAAACCGAAAGGGGTGTAGCTTACATCCTACTTCTTCCAAGTCAGCTTTCATCTTAGATTGCATCATCACTTACCATCAGGTGAGATTGAAGTTCAGAACTAACTTCTAATTAAAAAAAAAGAATAAAGTTACATTTTACATTACTCTATTATACAGATAAATAGCCCAGCTAGCGATGTTTTTTTATTCATTGCTTCGAATCGTAAAGTCCTGGGTTCTAGGTCGGGTGAGGCTAATGAAAGAGTTATTCCTTCTCCTAAAAATTAATTAGTAAATTCCAAACCAGGTGTTGAAAAGTTATTAGTGTTATATCCTCGTGCCTCGGACATTGAGCCGTCAGTCCTACTCCTTACCTCTCATAATGATCATTAAAAATTTTAACCTTAACCCCATCAGACCACATTGGCACAGGATTTTCCCTCTTCTATTTTCACATTTTCCCTCTTCTACAAAGGCCTAAGGAGGCCCGGTGATGTGTTGAACCGTTACTAGGTTAATAATTATAATAACAGATACGAGAAAACGTAAGTTCTTATTGGAAAAGAAGATAGCTGAGCTGCTGGCACAGTTGGGACGAGTGAAGAAGACTGCAGCCCTGGTGGCGGACACCGGCCTGGCGCCGCGGCTCGAGCTAGCCACTACTACTGACCAGGTATAATGTTATCATTAATTTATTTTTGACTAGAAGTCGCCCGCGACTTCGTCCGCGTGAAAACCCCATAGGTACCCTTCTTATTTTAAAGACAGACTTTCATACAAAGTGCCCAAACATTCTCCGTTCCCCCTCCCAATTTAATTTTTTTATAGTTTTCCGTGAAGCAATATCCTCCGTCCCGTCCCGTGTACTAAAGATCTACATTTTTGTTAAACATGTACGACATTTCAGTACATTAACATTATGGCAAGCTGATGGGTATAAATTGATGTTAAATAGTATATTTCACTCTTGAGTTTAGCCTTCAGAATAAACAAAAATAATTTTACAATCCGACACGCAGATCTAGAAATTAGCCCATTTAAACAAACGAACAAACTCTTCCGTGTACTATATAGATATTTGAATAAAGATCGAATTCTAAATCCATTACCGTATTAACGTTTCGATCATGAAAATGCTGACCTCTATTCAGTACGTATAATATAACACGAAGGAGTTCAACTAAATTTAGATTTTTTAATATCTCCGAAAATATATAACTAATTAACATACTGTAAAAGACAAATCTTATCTCAATAATATCCTTAAGATTATTAAATAATTTATTTCGATAAGGATTAAAATTTAGTTGTAAAAGTAATGATGTAAACTTAAGCATTTGAATTAAATGATTAATTACAGAGTCGCACTTTTTAGAAATTTTGTAACATCTCCGAAACTATACAACTAATTAACATACTGTAAAAGGCGAATCTAATCTCTATAATATCCTTGTGATTACTAAATAATTTGTTTTGATAAGTATTTAATTTTAGTTGTATAAATAATGACGTAAACGTAAGCGTATGAATTAAATGATTTTTTAAAACACAAAAAGTTATATATCTGTTAAAATATAAAAGTTAGATACATGCTGTCGCAACTTTTTAAAATTCATAAAGTCCCCATACATTGCTTTCAATTATTCTCAATAGGTAAGGAGCGTACGCGCAGAAAGCCGATTTAACAGATTTTTGCGATCCAACTTGCGCGACCAAAACTGTGATAACTCGGTTAATATATACAATATAAACATAATATAATTATAGCCTATGTCACTCACCGAAAACGTAGCATTCTACTGGTGAAAGAATTTTTTAAATCGGATAAGTAGCTCTGAAGATTAGCCCCGACAGAACTTTATTTACAAACTTACAAACTTTACCTCTGTATAATATTAGTATAGATGAACAATGAATGTATGTATATACTTTCTTCAAAAAAGCTACGAATCTAAATAGCTACGTTACGAAATGTGCGATTGATAATGTTCGCATAAGGATTTTAATGACTTTGTAGACTTAACATAGATACGCTCGAAGTAATCGCTCGAAAAATCCACTGTAGAAAAAACGATAAACGTAGTCCAATATCGAAAATCGAAATAACACTTTTTCGACGCAACGGAAAGAATCTTAGGCAGAAGAAATGGCGAACATCTGTTAACTTTATTTAATGCTACAGGACGCTCACGGATTTACCTGCGTAGTTCTTTTTGGAATTTCAGGGTAAAATGTGGCCTGTGTTATTCTGATATGCAAGCTACAGTATTGTATTCATCAAAATCCATTCAGTACTTTTTACGTGAAATATGTAGTAACTAACATACACACTTACAAACTGTCGCCTTTATAATATTTGTAAGAATATTGAAATTAGTATTGTTTCTATTTATTACAGGCTCAACTCTTAGCGCCAGTGCTAGTCAAAGCTGCTCAAAGTAGAATTGAAAATTCAGAAGATCAGGTAAGATAAATCAGGCATGAAAAAAAGAAGATTTATTGCGAAATTATGCTAAACTGTTACAAATACCTTTCTATTACAAACTAAGCCCCCTCCAATAGGTGGGGCCACTAGGAAGGTGTTCCAAGTTCTTACAAGTGCCTATTTTTAATCGACGAAAAAAAACGGAGGAGGTTCTCAATTCGACACGTATATATATTTTTTTTTATGTATAAAAAATAACTGTGTCATTTAGTTGCTTTAATTTACGTATTATACATTATTAATAAGTAAATTAAAGCAACTAAATGACACAGTTATTTTTTTTACTTTTTAGTGCGTTTTGAGTCGGTTCTATTTTTTGTTAAAAAAAAATTTGTATCCAGAATGTAACACCCATCGGCTAATAATTTTGAATTTATCTTCCAGGCCACAATACAGCATTACGAGGATCTCTTGCAGCAGTACGCTGATTCTCTGTCCAGGGTCCGAGACCTGTGCGACCAGGCCGTGGATCCAATGGACTTCGCTCAAGCTGCAGGTATGTGACAAATATGTTGAGTCTCTGTCCAGGGTCCGTGACCGGTGGAACCCGGCCGCGAATCCCATCAACTTCGTTCACGCTGGAAATAGGTAACGAAACCGCCGTGTCATTGCTCAGGGTGCGTGACCTATTTTTGGCCTGTGCACCCTCGACCCCACCTACATCGCTCAAACTGCGTGTATGTGACATAAAGAAGATTTACCGATAATTTATAGAAACAATTGTACAAAAACTATTCCGGTCATAGAAATCTTAATAAAAACAGATTACACATGGTGATTGCATGTGAACTTGTAGCCACTGAAGTGACAGAAACTCCAAAACTCGAGAAAGAAGTAACTCATTATTGTACCGAGTTGTTTGTTTTTAGGCGAAACTATGCACCGCATCAAAGAGGACTTCGCAGTTTCCAAGGACAGACAGAAAAACGTTTACACATCTAAAGTTATATTGAAGTAAGTAGAACTATATTATGCTACAGCATTGACAGATTAAGTCCATTATTGTAACTTACTAGAACGTGGAATACAATAGTAAACTAAGCTCTACAGGAATGGTTTTAAATTCTTCTTGTCGCACAAAGCTCGCACTTGACCCTTTTAAATAAACGAGACTATCACGTTGGTTCAGTAGTAAGAAGTCCTAGTCCCGGTTATCAAAAATATTAAGTTTTCTTTCATCCGATTAATTCTCAATAAAATCCTCAGACAGGAGTAGAGCAGTTGAAAGTGAAAGGTTGTACTCTCGTGGCTCGCAGAGCACATTAAGCCGTCGATCCCGGTCTTAGACATCGACTTAAGTTATGGTGCAAAGCCAAAATTCCTCGAAGCCCTGAATTAAAATATTATGTTTGATCAAAACTTCATAACACTCTAATTATTTAATAATCACAAGCATATTATAGAGATAAGATTTGCCTTTTACAGTATGTTAATTAGTTATATAGTTTCGGAGATATTACAAAATTTCTAAAAAATATAACACTGCCGCTATATTGTCCAAATTATGTTGACCTCCTACGTGTTATGTTATACGTACTGAATATTTCAATATTTTGGTTATGATATTCTTTGAGAATTCGATCTTTGATCTTTTCAATTTATTGATGGCATGGCAGACCATATTTATATAATACTAGCTAATCCGGCAAACGTTGTTTTGCATTAAAAATTAAAAAAAAATTAGATAAAAATTAGATAGTAGCCGATTCTCAGACCTGCTGAATACGCATATAAAATTTGGTAAAAATCGGTCAAGCCGTTTCGGAGGAGTATGGCAACGAAAACTGTGACACGAGAATTTTATATATTAGATACGAAAAAGTTCATTTGTTTAAACGGGCTAATCTCTAGATCTGCATGTCGGATTGTAAATTATTTTGTTTATTATGAAAGCTAGACTCAAAAGTGAAATAGACTATTTAATACAAGCTATACACATCAGCTTGCCATAAATATATATTGTTAATGTACTGTAATATCGTACAATGTTTAACAAAAATGTAGATCTTTAGTACATGAGACGGGACGGAGGATATTGCTTGATGGGAAACTATAAAAAAATTGAATTGAGAGGGGGATTTTCACGCGGACGAAGTCGCGGGCGACTGCTAGTAATAGATAAAGAGAGATAGAGTTCGAAAGTCACAATGTCAACTAATAAAAACATGGTTATAGAATAGGACATCAGGAAAAAGGTTCTTTAAAATAGCAATCACCTTACACAGACTTGGCAACCGCGTGGTGAAGGCAGGAATGAAGTCATCCCTGGTGCAAAACGACCCCGAGTTGAGGGAAACCTTGGCCAAGATAGACCAGACCGTGGCCGCCAAGTACGAGGACGTGAAGAAGGCTGACTGGGGGGACGTCATGGCTGAGGTATGGCAACTCGTATTATCCTTGGCCAGAGAAGGAAGTGTAGGTATTTTTCAGCATATTTGATGATTTGTCTGAGGCTTATCTCACATTGGTGCAGTTACTTAGAACAAGCTCACATCATCAATACTCTTAGACTGACGCAGAATCGAAGCGTCGCAAAGCGTCATGTTTTTCGCTTATGGCTTATTCATCTCTATATTATAAATTTAATATAGTCAATATCGAACTACTTGTTTCGTTTTCATTTTGATTCAGTTAATGCATTATATCTAATTGCAGATAATGAAAAAGACCAGCGAGGTAGAGTCAGCTCTCGGCGGGGAGAACATCTTCCTCAAACAAATGGAGTCCGATCAACCCATTTTCGTAAATATTTTTTTTTATATTTTCTTTTGTTTTTCAGACAATTTTCTTTATTAGTATATTTACCTTACACATAATTAATACAGAATATGAAATCAAAATACGCGTTTTGTCGTTCAAAACTATCCCCTTAGTGAACTTTTATTTTAGACTTTCTTTTTAATTTTTTCGTATGTTTAAGTGCACTCAATTTCCAGGCAGCTGCTCTTGACTTACACGCGGCGGTGCGCGAGTGGTCGGCGCGAGACAATGAGATCGTTGCGCTCGCTAAACGCATGGCTGTGTCTATGGCGCGGCTCTCAGACTATATGAACACTGGTATACTAAGCACTATGTATTTTTACTAAAATTTTGATAAAAAATAATAAATATCAAAGATAATAAATAAAATAAAAACAAAAAATATTGTGACAATAAGAAAAGAAAATAAGAAAAAAAACAAAAAAAAAGATTGTGAAAACAATAATTAATATAATAAGAAAATTTACTAGCTCACTTCTCGAGCTGGGTGCGTTTGCAACCCTCATGTGTTCAAGTTGGCTACATCAAAATAAAATGTAAAAAAAAAATATCTTTATTTCAATTTTTATAATTTAAACACAAAACCAATCTCCAGTTAAAGTAATCGCCATTACTTTTGAATCGCTTACTTTTTTGTTTATTTTGAACCAAATAGAAAACAAACGGGAGCTGCTGCACACATCGAAGATCATCGTGTCTCAGTCCAGGGAAGTGGCGGCGCTGGCCAAGAAACTGGCCCTCGAGTGTACCGACATGAGGATCAGGACTGTAAGTGTTGGGTTTTTAAACGACTTCAGAAAAAGATGTTTTTCGATTCGACTGCATTTATTGTGTTGCTTTTTTTTTATTTGTGTTCGCGGATAACTTCGTCGTTAATAAACCGTAATGCTGATTATTTTTTGTTGGAAAGGATAGTTCGGTGGTGGTACTATGACTAGAAAACCAGGATCTAATTATGGGATCCCGGAAAAATCGAGGGGAACAATCAAAAATTGTAGAGACAACTATACTATACTAATATTTCACATATAACTATAATATTTCGACAACCTCCGTGGCGCAGTGGTATGCGCGGTGGATTTATAAGACGGAGGTCCTGGGTTCGATTCCCGGCGGGGCAGATTGAGATTTTTCTTAATTTGTCTTGGTCTGGCTGGTGGGAGGCTTTCGCCGTGGCTAGTTACCACCCTACCGATAAAGACGTATCGCCAAGCGATTTAGCGTTCCGGTACGATGTCGGGTAGAAACCGAAAGGTGTGTGGATTTTCATCCCACTCCTAACAAGTTAGGCCGCTTCCATCTTAGACTGCATCATCACTTAACATCAGGTGTGATAGCAGTCAAGGGCCAACTTGTAGTCGATAAAAAAAAACAAAAAAAATACTAAAGCCGAACTCGATGGAGAATGTTTATCAACAAACAAAGATGACTTAGAGATGCCCATATATTATGTCATTAAATAGTACAGATCTTCTATTTAAATAGTAATGAAGTTACTTGTAGCTAAGCAGTCGCTGATAAAAGTTATGAAGGTTTATAAGTTTCATACTACGACGACGGTCACGTGATTCAAAACACAAAAAATCGACTGCAATTCTTATATTTTGATACACTTTCAAGTGATTGCTATGAAACATAGGTAGTTGTTTAAAATTCATTGTGTATTTAAATGAAATCGTTAAATATGAGCATACGTTTGGACAGCCTGGGGCAAATTATGGCGATGTCCTTTAAAACGAAGGTAAAAAATGCAACACATTTTATGCCTAATAAATTTAATTTATGTTTTATTTTTATTTTCAAAATCCATTGAAAATTAAAAAATAATTTCGTAATTTAGTTACTTTAATTTACTTAACTATATCTATGAAATTTCTTTATTACACTTGGATTTTAACTTTTTAGTGCGTTCTGAAGTCGGTTTTATTTTTTATTAAAACAATTTTTTATTATTTCCAGAATCTTCTACAAGTGTGCGAACAAATACCAACCATCAGTGGTCAGCTAAAAATGTTGACCACTGTCAAAGGATCATCATTTGGACAAGGTACCGGTAGCACGGAAAACAATATTGTGCAATTCTCGCTTACTCTTAATTCCTTGCATGACTGCGCAGTTTGTTGTAGAAAATAATTCCCAGCGCGGATAAATGTGCGCAATTTGCGATGGTAAGATTGGTATTAAGGTAATATTATATACAATAATAGTATAAAAATACATGAATCTTCCACAAGAGATTATCGCCATGTGGAATGTTGAGTCAACTATAATTATTTTTCCAAGAGTTATTTCAGGTCTTTTTGCAAAAACTTCGACCGACTTCTTAAGAGAAACAGAAATTCCGCAAGCTCTGTCCACACGCTTCTACTTTTAGAGAGGATAAAGGGCAAATTCATATTCATTTGGGCATTGTAACATATATTTTTTTACTTCTAGGAACAAAAGAAGATCAAGAAGCAATGAACACACTAGTGGGAAACGCGCAGAATCTTATGACAAGCGTAAGTACGAGAACATTTTATCCAAGTCTTACGTTTTATGTGTGCCCTGGCTGAACCTGTGATTTTTGCTTACTGCGTAACAGCCTAACCACACTTAGCGTCAGTGTTAGATTATAAATTTTTTACCAAATAGAACCGACTCAAAACGCACTTAAAAGTAAAAAATAAGTGTGTCATTTAGTTGCTTTAATTTAAATATGCATATCTATGAAGTCGGTGCTCTCATAGTATATCATACGACACTAGTAGCCAAAAAGCTACCGATACCGAGACAAAACCCGAAATCGCTGTAAGCGTGCCTCCAAAATTTGAGGAGTTTTTAATTTTAATTACCATCATATCAGACGAATCAGATCCTAACATGATGACAATGGGTCTACCTTGGAAGTGTGCCCTTTCTAATAAAAAAAGAATTATCAAAATCGGACCACTCTGTAAAAAGTTATGCGTGGTCATACATAAAAATAAAAAAATGTGTGCGTGTACTAGCGTACACTCGTAAGAAGTGAAACTAACTAACTTATCAACATTCAAGTATTAGAAAAAATTGATACCATAATTACACCCACGTGTTAGTGTATTGAAAAATACAATCAAAAACTGAGGTTAATTTTAAATAACGTGGAAAAATAAATACCATAATTACACCTAAGTATTAGAAAAAGAGATGTAATTACTTACTTTTTTTAGAAATTCACTGGAATTAGAATTAAAATAAACCCTTTGCTTTTGCTGATCACTTCAATATAACATATATATATATATTTATCACGTCACTTCCATAAGTTAAAGATGGCGCGTAACGGAAAAATGTGACGCGTAACGAAAAAATGTTACACTAAATTTTTTTCCAACCCCGATAAAGAAGTTTCACTTAAAAAAAAAAAAAAATATACGTGTCGAACTGAGAACAAATGTCAATTTATATGGAAATTTATTCTTTTCTCGCGTAAAACTAGATGGTGCTGCTTTATAACAGCCGAGAGGATGCCCGCGGTTTTACCCGTAGTTCTCGTTCCCGTGAAAATTTGGGGATAAAATGTGACCTATGTGTTATTCTGATATGTAACCTATATTACTGTGATGTTTCATCAAAATCCATTCAGTAGTTTTTGCGTGTAAAAGTGACAAACATCCACACATCCATACAGACAAACTTTCGCCTTTAGAAGGATATAGCACACTATGCCGGACTGCAGCGGGTCGAGCATCATGATTTCCACAGTTCCACAGTCGCAACCTTCCTCAGTATACCTACTATACTTAATTCATCAATGTGCTGCGACCCGTCTCGTCAATAATGTGCTTAGTACGCACGTACGTACGTTTTGCGCTGCGATGCGGCCCGGCTCCGAAAGGTTGGGACCTGAGACCTGACATAGTATACTCGTATAAATAATATAACATTTTGACTCGTACCCCCCTTTTTTTAACGCTGGGAAATGCCTTTACGCATCCCCCCCGGAAACAGGGCGGTCATGACTGCACCGTTTCCGGAGGGGTATGTGGGACTCCTCAGCTGAAAAGCTGAAATATTAGACGACCTTCGCGGCGCAGTGGTATGCGCGGTGGATTTATAAGACGGAGGTCCTGGGTTCGATTCCCGGCGGGGCAGATTGAGATTTTTCTTAATTTGTCTTGGTCTGGCTGGTGGGAGGCTTTTGCCATGGCTAGTTACCACCCTACCGACAAAGACGTACAGCCAAGCGACTTAGCGTTCCGGTACGATGTCGTGTAGAAACCGATAGGGTTGTGGATTTCATCCTACTCCTAACAAGTTAGCACGCTTCCATCTTAGATTGCATCATCACTTAACATCAGGTGTGATAGCAGTCAAGGGCCATCTTGTAGTTGATAAAATAAAAAAAATATACCCACTAAAACCCAGCGATGTTCCATCACATCGCCTGGTGACTGGGTCCCGGGAGCATTATGAATCTTCCGCAACCTAGCCAGCGGCGTCCATCGAGGTAGACCCTCAACTGGGGAATCGATGGATTCCCTAAAATATGTCTGGAGCGCACCTAACTCGTACCCCCTTCTTTAGTACTTTTAATTTCAAGAAGTATTGTAGAAAATGGAGCTGGAACAGGATGAACAGTATATCCCCCCCTTTCATCAGTTCGAATTTCACGGAAACTGGATATACGTTTTTACGCAGCGACTCTGTAAATATCTCACACTGAGCACTAGGCTAGCTCAAAATTATTTGTGACATTTTCCAGATTCAAGAAGTGGTGAAAGCGGCCGCCAGTGCTTCAGTCAAGATTATGTCACAGAGAGGATGTCGGATGAAGTGGGTCCGAAGGAAATATTACTGATCAATATTGTCTTGAGCAATAATAATTGTCAATAAATAGAATGATTATTGTAATTAGATGACTGAGAATTATTGTGATTAGAATAACGTTTTATTAAAACTTTTTGCAACGTGTGTTAAGTTTTAACTTACATGTTTATGTAGTTACTAAAAAGTACTTGTTTACAATAAAACTTAATTTGCCTTACTTAACTTTAAATGCCAGTGTATTACCTACATGGCTGTAAGGTCTTTACCTGTCCCTTGAGGATGAATGGAAAAAAATTTAATTAAACCAACCTACAGATACCGATGTATGCAGTACATAGGCGATGGTAGTGTATAAAATAAGTAAAAGATGTAAGTTCGTAATATTTCTTTAATAAAATTATTTTTACCAAACTTAATAAATAATTGTTTCCACACTAGTTCTTGTCTTATTCATAAACTAAGGCTCAACTCACACTAGCGCAGAGTCAAAGTATCATTCGATTTTTAATTTAATTGGTCTTGGTCTGGCTGGTGGGTAGCTTCTGCCACGGCTTGTTACCCCCAGCCGACAAAGACGTGCCGCCAAGTGATTTAGCGTTCCGGTACAATCGTGTTGAAATCAAAGGAATCATTCGATTTTTAATTTAATTGGTCTTGGTCTGTCTGGTGGGTAGCTTCTGCCACGGCTAGTTACCCCCAGCCGACAAAGACGTGCCGCCAAGTGATTTAGCGTTCCGGTACAATCGTGTTGAAATCTAAGGAATCATTCGATTTTTAATTTAATTGGTCTTGGTCTGGCTGGTGGGTAACTTCTGCCACGGCTAGTTACCCCCAGCCCCCCAGCCGACAAAGACGTACCGCCAAGTGATTTAGCGTTACGGTACAATCGTGTTGAAATCAAAGGATTCGATTTTTAATTTAATTGGTCTTGGTCTGGCTGGTGGGTAACTTCTGCCACGGCTAGTTACCCCCAGCCCCCCAGCCGACAAAGACGTGCCGCCAAGTGATTTAGCGTTACGGTACAATCGTGTTGAAATCAAAGGAATCATTCGATTTTTAATTTAATTGGTCTTGGTCTGGCTGGTGGGTAACTTCTGCCACGGCTAGTTACCCCCAGCCCCCCAGCCGACAAAGACGTGCCGCCAAGTGATTTAGCGTTATGGTACAATCGTGTTGAAATCAAAGGAATCATTCGATTTTTAATTTAATTGGTCTTGGTCTGGCTGGTGGGTAACTTCTGCCACGGCTAGTTACCCCCAGCCCCCCAGCCGACAAAGACGTGCCGCCAAGTGATTTAGCGTTTCGGTATAATCGTGTTGGAATCAAAGTAATCATTCGATTTTTAATTTAATTGGCCTTGGTCTGGCTGTGGGTAGCTTCTGTCACGGCTAGTTACCCCACGCCGACAAAGACATGCCGCCAAGCGATTTAGCGTTCTGGTACAATCGTGTTGAAATCGACAAAGATGTGGATTCATCCTACTCCTGACAAGTTAGCTCGCATTCTTAGGTTGCATCATCACTTAACATAAGGTGTGTTTGTACTCTACAGGGCCAGGCCTCCCTCCTTTATAGGAGAGGGCATAATCTAAGGCAATCTAAGAAACTTATAATAATTACAAAAAAATTAAACATATCGCGTCGTGACGCTTCGACTCTGCGCCATCATAAGTTAAGGGTTAACTATATTCGACGCATTTTAAACTGAGTCATCAGGTCTGTAGGTCGTAGTGATAAATAACATTGCTGGACAACTTATCGAGGATGTACAGTCAATCCAAAAGTCACTATCAGGCATTTTAGTTTCGTTAAATGTATTCAAAACAAGGCATTGATTAAATTAACAATATACTGTAGTGACATTTAATGAAAAACACGAAAACTCAGTTCAAAATGCGTCGACTACATATTTTAAAGTATAACAGTTCCTATCTAACATTATCAGTACTAAGTACTTGTACACTACTGCTCGGTTGGTCCTTATCAACGATCTGCTGCAGCTCATAGTCTTGAACCACCTGGAATATCTTGCTCTTCGCCTGGTTCAAGTAATACGGACTGAACTTCCTCAGTGTCGAACCAATCGTTATTAAGAACACATCGATGGGATCCGTCGGGTTCAACTGTTGGAACTCAGTCGGTTCATTGTATTCATCGTGTTTCTTATATGTTAGGTTAGGTTTAACGTCTTGCCGAGTGAATTGCTCTGGCTCGAACACGTTTGATGGTAGCTCCACGTCGCAGGCGCTGTCTTCGAAGAAGTCGCTGTACTCGTCGTTTGAGTTGTTCGTCTCCTTGAAGTACGGCAGCATGAAGGACATCTCATCTTCGTATTTGTAGTTGTAGCTGCGGTGGTTCGGGTTCCTGAGGCGGTCGCGAATCTTTCGGCGCATCATGTCTCGTATATTTATCCATCTCTGTTTTGCGACTTGGGCTGGAATTTTGAAAAAATCGGAATCAGTATATCATCCTCCTCTGTCGCGCGATGGTATGTGCAGTGGATTTATAAGACAAAGGTCCTGGATTCGATTCCCGGCGGGGCTGATTGAGACTTTTCTTAATTTGTCTTGGTCTGACTGGTGAGAGCCTTTCGCCGTGACAAGTTACTACCCTACCGACAAAGACGTACCGCCAAGCGATTTAGCGTTCCGGTACAATGTCGTGAAGAAACCGAAAAGGGTGTTGACTTCATCCTACCCCTAACAAGTTAGCCCGCTTCCATCTTAGATTGCATCCTCACTTAACATCAGCTGTGATAGCAACTTGTAGTCGATAAAAAAATCATTATCAAAACGACCCATTACAAGGAATAAGAAGCTGAGACTCAACACGCTGATCCTATACGGATTGGCGGGTTTAGGGTAATAATCTTTTCTCTTGTGACGATCACTATACCAAAGCCAAACTTGATTGAGAATGCTTGTCAACAAACAAATTAAAAATGAAGGTAGTAATCACTAGTCATTTTACACCTATTTTTTACCCGACTGCGTCAGAAGGAGGGTTATGTTTTTCGAGCGTATGTATGTATGTATGTATGTATGTATGTATGTATGTATGTCCATTTCTTCGGCACGCGCTACAGCCTAAACGGCTAAACGGATTTTGACATGTGAGGTGTCGTTGAATTTGTCATAATTGTGGTAGTGACATAGATTATATAAATTTTAAAAATGGCACCTGTAAATGGGGGAAAAAAGGAGGGATGTGTGTATTTTTTTATCTTATCTTAGCAATATGGGTATCAATTGAAAGGTCGTAAAAAGACCATTTCAAAAATGTAAATATCATATCATGTTCATATTACTTTTTTAACAAAAAATGGCAAAAAGTGTACTAAGTGTACCGACTCATTTCTATACCATAAACTAAAACTAAAAAGTCTCAAATAAAATCATTATTATAAAAACAAAAAACCCGACTGCTTAGAAGTTATGAACTGAAAAGAGAAAAACAAGGATCACTATATCTGTATAAAATTGTAAATACTTTATGGTGCTGCAGGCGGGGACAAACGTAGTTTTGGTAGATCTTTCTTTCCCCGCAGGTTAAAGTATTTTGTCCCTGTTTGCAGCACCATAAAGTATTTAGAATTTTATACAGATATAGTGATCCTTGTTTTTCTCTTTTCAGTTCATAACTTCTAAGCAGTCGGGTTTTTTGTTTTTATAATAATGATTTTATTTAATGATGAATTCATGACAATAAATTAGATTAGTAAGCTTAAAACAAATTAATATATTCAATATCTTTTAAATAAGATTTTTTAAAATAACCAAACATAATTTTAAATTGATTAGGCATAAAATGAGTTGCATTTTCTACCTTCATTTTAAATTTGTTTGTTGACAAGCATTCTCAATCGAGTTTGGCTCGATCGAGAAGATCGAGATCGATAGGAAGGTGCTTTTCGAAGCACGGGTATCACCACCAACTTAACTAAGCCGGGATACTTATTACTTAGAAAAACTCTGAATATTTCCACAATACTACTCAGGATTTGAACCTAGGACCTCGGGATCGCAACCAATTAGACATAACAATACCACTAGATACAGAAAATAAATGCTTCGGGTTTACAACAGAGGGGACGGGTTTCGAGTTTATATTTTATATTGACTTTTTTTCAACTTCTTTTAGTAACTATCTTTTGCGGTCGTAATTTCGCATGTATTCATAAAATAACATAGTAAACATAGAAACTATTCCATATTAGAACTTCATAATAATATTATTATGTTGCATAAAACGTGAATAACCATTTTTAAAAATTCCCGCCATTGAGAACTAACTGCGACGTAGTACGCAAGCGCCAAGATGGCCGCCATAAACTTATTTACAAAAAAAATACATTCAACTCACCTGGTCGGTTCAAAATATCGCCGATCTTCTGCCAAACCACCTCTCTAGTATCAAAATCTAGATATTTAGGATGCTTGGAATTGTAAATTATGGGATTCTCTTTAACTAATTTCAACAATGTCAGATCTAGAGTCTTGTTAAAAGGCAACGGCATCGTGTCGTTGTGTGCGCGGTACGGGTGGGAGACGACTGCGATCCGGCCTATTGGGTTGCCGTGCTATCGAAAATGATTCCCCTTTTTAATATAGTAATTATAAATATAAAGTATAAAGTAAACATAAAATTCACTCAAGGAAATAAGTCTAGTAAATACATAAAGGACAGAAGGTCAGGAGAGTGCTTTTCATTTGCTTATTTACCTATATTTTAAAATAAATACTAACTAACGTGTGTATTTTAACTTAAATGTACGTAACATTCATATACCTACGTATAAAAACGTTTACAAAAGAAAATTATATTACGCCATTTAATTCTCTTTACAGTTTTTCATAGAATAAAAATAAATGTGCGGCATTTTCAATATTTTCTAATTCAGAGTTTTGAAATTTTTGATTGTTTTTTCGTTTTCTCAAAACTTTTATTGTATGAGATTTGATAAAATTGGTAGAGCGATAAAAATATAAAGAGCATGTAATTCGGTTTTAAAAACTCTCGTGGCTCAACTACTATTACTCAGATGTTTCGTTTTACAAATTGCACTCTAGTCCTTGGATCACTAATGGATGGTTATCATGACTTAGACGTATAATTTTTTACTATTGTGGGGATAATTTATGTATGACGAAGTCACAATAAATTCATACGTGGTTTCGTTTACACCTTATTCTTTACAATATAATACACTATAGTATAATACAGATAAAATTCTGAATGGAGAATTTTAAGATACTAAACTTCTACTAGTATCTTACGGTCTACTGTTTCTCTCTCTACTGATATTTGCTGTATTTTTGTTTGATTCCAAATACATGAGTTTGAATGAATGATATATAACTTATAAATGTTTGAATAAAAGATATATAACTTGGTTTTAAAACTCTTACACTACATTTTACAGAATCAATAACACTAAAATTCTCCCATACTTTTGACACTTGTGGTCGCAGTGGCAACACCGCCTCCGACATAGCGAGCAAGTGCGACGGGCCGGCAACGTCGCATCGCATGGCGCGCCGCCGCCGACACGGAGTGAATGCGACGTCACGAGTTCACCACGACACGGAAAATTTACATTAAATACTTGTAAAAAATGTTGACTAAGAATTTTTAGGCGCTTGTCTAATGTCTTGTCATTGTGACATTGTCAACTCAGGATAAGGTGCGAATAATGTCACTGTTAATGATATGATCTAGATATTAAGTGATGAGGCTTAAATTATCAACTGTCCACAAGACAGCTTAAGTTCCGAGGGATTTACAATCAAACCTTTTATTTTAATGCCGTGTTTTTACTACACCCTCGTCCCTTGAGTTAAGTCTTCAATCCCGGTCATAATTATAAAAACATAATTGTTTATGACAATAATTTACAGGCTTAGTTTAAAAGTCAAAACATCACCCAAATCTCTCGTTGCGGTAAGCTAATAACATTTCTATAGTAAAGTAGGAATTCAAGATTTATAAAAGATTTAAATGGATCAATTGTTTTATTTTAATTGTTCAAACAAAGATCAAGTTTACATCTCCATTGTCATTGTTAAGAGACGCCCTGTCCGGTGTGTACGAATAGTCCAGGGTTCTAGTCCGAACAATTTGCCGATAGACGTGCGCGGACAGACGAGGCGAGCGCGTTCGGTGCGGATCAGAGAAATTTACCTGATATAGACCCATCTTTAATCTGTAACAATAAGACAAATATAAGACCTCGCCGAACTTAAGAGTCCGCTCTGAACATGAGTCGTATTCCTGCGCGTACGCACTATACAAATTGAATTTATAGTAGGTACTAAATTGCTCTCAGTGACGCCATGATATGCGCAGCTCAGCGTGTTGCAACTTCAGAGGGGATTCGAAACTTGACTCGTATTGTAAACTATTTTAATGATCGATTGGTTCAGTAGCTTAACCTAACTTGCACCCAAGGCCGTGGGATCAACTCCTATAATTGTAAAATATTTTTATGATGAGCTTTGATGTTTTCCAGTATACGGGTGCGTAGTTTATACAGGGTAAAGAAGCCAGTACTCATATAGTTAATGGAGTTGTCAATTTTTTATAATTTTTATTCTTAGGGAGATGATTGTGTAACTTAATCGTAAAAGTTTGACATCTCCAATTGATAAAAAATGTGATTATGACAAGTATACATATACAAAACATACAAAACTGTCAATCTAACAAAAATAATACGATGAAGTTTGCTGTCGAACGTTTACGATCAACTTATATAATCAGGGATCAACTTATACAAGCGGAATAAAAATTGCAAAAAACTTCTTTCTTAGGTATCAGGTTTTGACTGAACTTGATAGGCAATGTGTATGATAAGTCATGGTGAAAAACTTAGTAAGTGAAAAAATATAAAACATTGTGTGTTTTTATAAAACCAAGATGCAAGTAAACCCATTTCTTAAAACACGTAAAAACGCGGAGCATTTGTGCAAATGAGTAAGAATATAATTTGGACACAGTCAGTCAAGTCAGTCAATATGGCCTTGGCTGCTCTGCCAAGCGCCTTCCACTGATAAACGATGAAAAATTGATAAAATATTTTAGGCCATGGAAACAACCTTTATAAACTTACTGATAACCACTCATCCATTCAAAGCTGTCCATCAGACTCCACACAGCATATCCCCTGACGTCACAGCCCTCCTCCATGGCTGCCAACATGGCGCACAAGTAGTCCCTGAGGTAAGCGGCCCGATCCTCGTCCACCAGCCCGCCGCTGTCCGCAAAACCGTTCTCGAGGATGATTATTTCTGGGTTGTTGTATTTCGTTTTTATATAGTGTAGTAGTTTGTAGAATCCCCATGGTGCGCTCTGTCATATAAAACATAAATTAAGAACTGTTAAGTTTCTTAATAGCCGACACTTCTTAATTGGAGTCGCCTTCTAAACCGATGGTAGACTCGCAACAAACAGTCAAAGTTGATGTTTCACATTGTCATTGCTTAATCGAAGCTTACTTTGAAATTAATAGTAAGTAAAATAATTACTGTCCCTTATTATGAAAAAGTATCATACTAAAGTATCAGTATTTGACGGCCTTGTGGCGCAGTGGGTAGTGACCCTGCTTCTGCGTACTAGGCTGTGGGTTCGATTCCCACATCTGGAAAAATGTTTGTGTGATGAGCATGGATGTTTTCCAGTGTCTGGGTGTTTATCTATATATTATAAATATTTATGTATAATATATATAAAAATATTCATCAGCTATCATAGTACCCATAACACAAGCTACTTACGAGTACGCTTACTTTGGGGCTATTTAGCGATGTGTGTAATTGTCCTATACTATTTAATATTTATCATAATACTTGGACCTTGCTCACGAGATTACCGCCATGTGGAATGTTGAGTCAACTATTATTGTTCCGATAGTCATTTCAGTCAAGGTCTTTTTGCGAAAAGCTTTGACCAACACCTGCAGAAACTTTCGCTTAATTGTTGGATCAAGGGTCGGATACAGAAGGCAATAGTCCTTGAAACTGCGCGTATTGTGAGGAGGTTCCTCACTCTGGAGCCCTGACGGTTGCTTGGGCCCGCAAAGGCCCCGTAAATGGAGGAAAAGATTTTTTTTATAAATTTTTAATAATTAATTAATATTTTTGTATTATTTACCTATAACATTGTTATAAATTTTAAAAAATATGTAAATAAAAATAAATGAGAGAATAATAAACTGTCCCTTATTATTATTTTTATAACCGCCTAGAAAAAATTGTTCTCAGCTTGATTGGACCTGTATGGTTGTATGTTTATTTGTCCGCGATTATCTCACTTTTGGCTTTTGGTTCTCAGAAAAGTACCTATTTGTTACATTTAGGTTAAAGTTTTAATATTTTAACCGACATTAAAAAGTAAGTTCTTCAGTAAGTTTCATATTATAAGGCGGTTCGTGTATCTTAGGAAATGTTTTTTTTTATTAATTACCAGTTAGACCTTGACTGCGATCACACGGTATGACGGTAAGTGATGACGCAATCAAAGATGGAAGCGGCTAACTTGTTAGGAGTAGAAGTAATTAGTTACAAATACGAGTATTATATAATAATATTAATTTAAGTATTGTGTATCATATGTCGGCGGATTAGTATCATGACAGCCACTCGACGAAGTTCGGTAGTGGCGGGGATGACCGATCGATGCCGATATAAAGCAGCGGTCTGGAGTGTCGTTGCTGAACCGCTTAACGGAACACATTCTAGCTGGCTTCACCAGATTTAGAAATCCAATTCCCACTGGGGCCCTCTTCTTCGACGTAGCCAAAGCGTTTGACAAGGTCTGGCACGAAGGGTTGCTATTCAAGCTCCACCTCTTTGACGTGCCAAACAAACTGATCCGTTTACTACACAGCTATTTCACAAGCCGTACCTTCAGGTACCGCCTTGATAGCACTCTCTCCTCCCGCAGGCCTATCCGAGTGGGAGTCCCTCAAGGCTCAGTCCTAGCACCGCTTCTCTACGCACTCTACACAAGTGACATTCCTGTCGATATTCCCCCTGACGTCCACGTTGCTCAGTTCGCGGATGACACCGCACTGTTCTCCACACATAAAAGCTATCGAGTAGTAATACCGAGGCTTCAAAAAGCGGTCAAGCTCCTAGGACAATGGTTCCGTCTCTGGTGCATCGAGGTGAACCCCGAGAAAAGTGCTGCCGTACTATTCACGGGCAAACCTAAGTGCAGAAACAGAATCTATCAAGAGGTTTCCCTCTATGGAAAACCCATTCCCTGGCAATCCGAGACCAAATATCTCGGAGTAGCCTTTGATTCCCGCATAAGCTTCTCGTCACACATCCGGAAGGTCACAAAAAGAGCCAGATGGGTGTTAGGTCGTTTCTACCCACTCCTTTGCTCTTCAAGCAAACTGTCACTTAGACTAAAAGTCACCCTTTACAAGGTGTGCATCCGCCCCATCTTGACCTACGTTAGCGTAGTGTTAGCCCACCGTCCCAAGAGCGCAATACAGCGCTTACAATCTGTACAAAATAAGTTTATGCGCCTTGCCACGGGCTCCCCGTGGTTCGTTCGCAATAACGACCTCCACAGAGACCTGGATCTACCAACCATTACACAACACATGAAACAGCTATCGAAAAACTACTTTTCGAAAGCTACCACACACCCAAATCCACTCGTGGTTCAAACGTACTCTTACACCCCCGAAATAGACGCCGACTGCACACGCAGACGCCCTAAAAACGTCCTTTACGACCCAGACGACGACACGACTACGGACAATGCCTCCCAATACACATACACACAAACACAGCGTCTTCGCCGGCGAAGACGAGGTCCCCGTTTCCTAACGTCACCCGGACGTGGAACTCACCCACGTCCATTAAGGGGACGCTTTGGCCTGATTTAACAGTCACGCCAAAACCACATGCCCATTCCAAACGTCCCTCTAAGCCGAGGCCCGAGTCCCACAGGAGACGCCCTTAGAGAGACGTTACGCCCTCTTGCTTTTTCTTCGCCTTCGGGCACTCTCCGGCGATGCTTCTGCGCTCACCCAACCCCCCCGGTGACGCCGCTGTGGTCCCGTATGGAGCCTACGGCACTTACTCAATCAGAAAAAAAAAAAGTGTCGATGCTGATTCTGTTCGTGGCGTTCACTGCGACCACATCTCTCAGTCGAGACTCAAATCACGCCAGATTTATTAATTATTATTATTGATAGCTCGTTTAGTTAATATTTTATTTAATTGGTTATTATTGGTCATCATTGCGATTATTCCTTAGTTAATTTGTCGGATTTTTATTAGAATGTAATAAATAAACATCCTTAAATTTGGCTGGGGAATAACTTGAACAGGAGGTGAGTGTTGACGGCCGACACTAAGAGTACTCTTTTAAACCTACACGCGTGTCACAAGTCTCGGGCTCTGTTCGGAGTTTTTCTCTCAGCCACGCTGGGCCACTGATGGGCCAGGCACCCGCACGGTAAATCCTTTGATGCTAAGATATTTGTCTCTCAATTTCAATATGATTCCAGTCTTTGTACCTGCGCCGAAAAGATGTCGCCGCCATCCGACACATATTTATCAATAAAATATTAATTCATGCTGCATGTCCGAGATTATAAATAAGATAAACTACCCACCATTGTGCGATCACTCATCTGCCACATCATGGGCTTGTTCAACAGAATTCCACAGTCATCGTCAAAAGATGGCGACGGGTAACGATTCAGTACGGACGCGTTCCTGATCGCGTACTCGGTGAAATAATGGTTCAAGCCGAAGAAATCCGAAGTTCCCTATAAAATATAATTATAGTTAACCATTTAACTACCTATCTAATCCTACTAATGGTTTAAATGCAAATGTTTGTACAGTATAATTATGTATGGATGTCATTTTACTCATTCACAAATATTCTGCTCGACTTTAAGGCCTGTGTGCACCAAGATTTCGGTTATCATAACCAACGGTTAACATAAGCTAAACGTGAAATTTACTGTTCACGACAACCCGTACGCCGGTTAAGAACGTAAACCGGGGGTTTTCTTAACCGAGCATACGTTCTTAACCGGTTGTCGTGAACAGTAAATTTATAGTAAAGTTATGTTAACCGTTGGTTTTGATAACCGAAATCTTGGTGCACACAGGCCTAATGTAAGGACAATTAGCCTAGAGTTAGGTAGGTAAATATTTACTAGTTACTTATAACTTCTAAACACAATACGTCTAACGGTAATTTCCGAAATGTATTCATTTTCATTAGTTTGTGTTAGTAGTTTATGTTTCTCAGTTTTGATAAGGCTATGTTCAGTTGATATAAAATGATACCTTTATGAACTGTACATTGTTAGGGCTCAACTGCGGTAGTCTAGACCTCTGAAACCCCTGTTTCTTACTGTTGATTGCTACACGTCTCTTGACTAGCGGGGGGAAGTCACCAGTAGCCGAGTAAATTGGATGGGCAAACAGATCCACCTGAAATAAGACATGTATTTTTTTTATCGCTATTAAAGCGGACAAACTAGCATGCAGGTCACCTGATGTTGAATGATTGCTGCCGCCCATTTGTAACACCAGAGGTACCGCTAATGCGTTGCCAGCCTTTGAAGAATTGGTTTATTCGCCCCTTAAATACTCCATGCTATAATTGGCAGGAAATATATACTAATGTCCTTCCAAAATTACTCTAATCTCATCTAGGCATAAGCTATTTAAATGCACATGTGTGTGGCAACATCGGTGCACTCTCTATTAGTCTTTACTGTCAGTGAGAAATAAGGCGTTTGTGCTTTCTGAAAGTACTTTACATTACATTTACATGGTTAGTATTAACCCAAAATGTCTCATTTATTAGAGACTATTAGTCGCCCGCGACTTCGTCCGCGTGAAAACCTCTTAGGTACCCTTTTAATTTCAAAGACAGACTTTCATATAAAGTGTGCTCTTTTCCCGCTACCCCTCTCAATTTAATTTTTTTATAGTTTCCCGTGAAACAATATCCTCCGTCCCGTCCCGTGTACTAAAGATCTACATTTTTATAAAACATTGTACAAACTAATGTTTATAGCTTTTAATAGTCTATTTCACTTTTGAATCTAGCTTTCATAATAAGCAAAATACTGTAAAAGGCAAACTTATCTCTGTAATGTCCTTGTGATTATTAAATAATTTATTTTGATAAGGATTTAAGTTTAGTTCTATAAATAATGACGTAAACTTAAGCATATGAATGAAATGATTTTTTAAAACACATATAGTTATATATCTGCCAAACTATATAAGATAGATATATGATAACGCAGACTTTTTTGTAAAACTTTTTAAGATGCATAAAGTTTTCGTACAATATTTTCAATTATATCCAATATCTAAGGCAGCGTACGCGCAATAAGCTAAATTTAATAAATTTCACGGTCCGACTCGCGCGACAAAAACTGTGATAACTCGGGTAATATATATACAATACAAATATAAAATATAGCCTATAACACTCACCGATAACGTTGCATTCTACTGGTGAAAGAATTTTTAAATCGGATCAGTAGTTCCTAAGATTAGCCCCGACAGAGTTTTATTTACAAACTTACAAACTTTACCTCTTTATAATATTAGTATAGAATAGCCAATATGTTATGTACGTATTGTCTATGTATCTAAGTATCTACCTATATGTCGGCGGAGTAGTATCATGACAGCTACTCGGCCAAGTTCGGTGGTGACATCGTCATTGGAAGACTAGGCTGATTTTATTCGTGATGTTCACTACATATTCTAAGTCGTAACTCAGATCACGCCAGATTTATTAATCATTATTATTGATAGCTCAATTAGTTAATATTTTATTGAATTGGTTATTATTGGTCATCGTTGTGATTATTCCTTAGTTAATTTGCCGGATTATTGATCATTGATTGATTGGTTGTTGTAGCGAAAAAACTGGATGGTAAATGGTTAACAGAGGAGGTGAGTGTTGTATGAAAGATCTCTTTTAAACCTACACCCGTGTCACAAGACCTATTCTCTCAGCCAGTTGGAGTTATTGTTTCTAATTAATATGATTCATTTTACCGCGTCGAAAAAATGTCGCCGCCATCCGCCACATAAAAAATATTAATTTTATATTATTCCCTAGTCTATTCCCATCGTCATTATAATTTTTATTGTAATTCTTATAATATATCTCATTCTTTTACTTATTCTTATTCTAGACCTGCATTTTATTATTAACAGCAGCTTTACGATTATAGTAATAGGCGATGATATCATCCATCATTTAAACGTTAACACCATAACTAACACCAGTTCTTACGGGTACCATGAATGACTTACATAAAACGCAAAAGCATCTCTTGCCGCATCGACGTCGTCACGACTTCTACTAGCAGGCTGGTACCACTGGGCTGATAATATAATACCTATCACACCTCTGTGATAAGGTCTGAAGTCTCTATCATATATCCTGTAAGCTGTAGCATGGGATAGGAGAACATTTTTGGCGCATACGTAGTCACCTATCCCTTGGATATTCATAGCTGGTGGTGTCATGTCGGTCTCATAGCCGAAATAACAAAGTTCGTGAGGCTCATTTATTGTTATCCAATGTTTTACTCTATCTCCAAATAATCTGCAATCAAATCCTATTTACAGTGAAACCTTAAATGCAGTGGTAATGGCGGAAAACATTCAAAAGACGCATTCCAAAAATTTTTGTTTTGTTTGAGTGTATTTACTTGTATTTAAAAACATTTTGAATAACTTACAAAGAATATTAAAATACATCAACATAATTATACAGTCACACATAATGCTAACCCGCATTGGAGTGTGGTGGAACGTGGGTAGTTAGACCTTTCGAATTGACTGACGATGATGTTAAAAGCTCAAGTTTTTGCCACCGTTAGAGATTGCGACGTGTATTGTCCTTCAAATGGACATGGATGGAAAAAGAAGGAATAAAAATTGAAGTAATTATTACTTGCACATAGATTATTTTAAGCTTACATTGCGTAAAAATTAGCGAGATATTGACACAGTAGTTGAGGAGTTATTCTTTATTAGACTCAAAAACCTACCTGAAACAAACCCTAGCGTAATCTCCAAACCAATCAGAGATGTGAGGGTTAAGCCAACCACCCATATCCTGCAGTCTCTGAGGTAAATCCAAGTGATACAAAGTTACAACTGGCATAATACCATTGGCCAACAATTGGTCGATCAATTTGTTGTAATACGCCACACCTCTGAAGTTAATTTTGTTGGCCAAACCGGTAGGTAGTATCCTTGGCCAAGATAACGAGAATCTGTAGAAGTTGACTCCGAGTTCTCTTAACATCTCTACGTCTCTCTTGTATAAATAATAAGAGTTAGAGGAGACATCTCCGTTAGATTGGTCTTTTATTCGGTATTTTTGGTAGTGGGTAAAGTGATCCCATATTGATTCACCCTTTCCTGAAATTAAGCAGTCACGTAAAGCATTCTAAGATTTATAATAATGTCAACTGATTCCCGCAGTTTCGTCTACGTGAATTCAGATGATTTCTTAACCAACATTAGATAAAAAGTAGCGCAGTGTACTCCATGGCGCAGTGGTATACGTGATGGATTTATAAGTTGGAAGTCTTTTGTTCGATTGAGATTTTTTTAATCATTCAAATTCAGATGTGATTGCAGTCAATGGCCAATAAAAAAAGACAACAGTATATGTCAAGAATAGAAATTGCCAAAATTGTATGGAAGTGTACCCCAGGCTGCCCAGTAATGATATATATATCATTAAATAGTGCAGATTTTCTACTTACAGAAAAACAAAGTTGTATGTTGCTATGCAGTCGCAGGAAAAAGTTATGAAGTTTGAAAAAGTTGACTTTTCATACTACGACGACGTTCACGTGATTCAGAACACAAAAAATCGATTGAAATTTTTACTTTTTTGATATTTTTTCAAGTGATTGCTATGAAACATGGGTAGTTGTTTAAAATTCATTGTGTATTTAATAAAATAATAATAAAACAGTTAAATATGAGCATAAGTTTGGACAGCCTGGGGCAAATTTTGGCAATGTCCTTTTGTTAGTAAGAAAATAAAAAAAATCTTATACAAGGATATGAAAGCATGTTACCGTCAACATTCCAAGCACCTTCGATCTGATATGCTGATGACGAGACTCCGAAGAGGAATCCTTTTGGGAACCTTCTGTTTTCGCAACTATATCCCATGCACTCAGACAACACTAGCACGAAAACTGTTATCAGAAACCAACCCATTTTCCCAAAAAAAAATTTATTAGGAACACAAAAAAATCTTTACAAAACTATTTTTTGTTACTGCTAATGTACGAAATAATTAAAATAAATATTTACTTCTTTTTTGGTTTAAAATAATACTTAATTAGGTTCGTCCTTTAAAGCGTTGTAAACTTAAGCAGACAAAGAGACAAATGCACGGTAGAGCAAAAGAACTTTGTTATAAAAGTACTGTACACATAGACAAGTTTTGTTTTTTTAATGATAAAGTATTAATTAAGAGATCCTTCACACTGAACTATACTAAGGCCAAACTCGATTGAGAATGCTTGTCAACAAACAAATTTAAAATGAAGGTATAAAATGCAACACATTTTATACTTAATAAATTTAAAATTATGTGTTGTTATTTAAAAAAAATCTTATTTAAAAGATATTGAATATAATAATTAGTTTTAAGCTTACTAATCTAATTTATTCTCATGATTTCGTCATTAACTAGTTAATTTAAAAAAATAGGTGTGAAATGACTAGTGATTTCTACCTTCATTTTTAATTTGTTTGTTGACAAGCATTCTCAATCGAGTTTGGCTATAGTATAGTAGCAGTACGCGTCATTAGGTATAGTGTTTGCACTAGTGTGTGTGTAGCTTTAGACATAGACAGAACAGACGGTAAGGCACGTAAAAGCTATTAGTATTAAAATCTAATTAGTCACGTTACTAGATATTTACTATGTAACTGCCCTGTTGGTCCGGTGTTTAGATTGATCGGCTGAAGTCCGGGACCTTGAAGTCCAGAGCCCGAGTGCTAGGCAAAGCCAAAAAAGAAATAACTAATAACTGACTGAACTAGATAATGACAATTTTTGAATTGCAATAAATTTTATTTATTGTTATTTTTTGTAATTTTTTAAAATTTCAAAATATGCGCAGGTATCCTTAATCCACTAACTTGTATGAAAGGCTTAATGAGAGTGGAAGAAGCTAAGGAAGTATGCAAGGACCGTGGCAAATGGAAGGATGTACTCTCAGTCTACATCTATGGTGGTGGTCGTAATAAGACGTGATGTTATGTATGTATGTTTTACTTGCAACGTTTTATTAATAGATATTTTAGGTACCTACCTATCAGTAGAATAAGAGTCGCAGATCGTTGCAAGAAAAGCATTTTAATTTTTTCATTAGCTAACTATTTTTTAACAAGACTAAACATTAATACTTATTATAAATAGCCTACTACATAAACACAAAAGAAATCTGCCGACAAAAGTATAAAATTGTATATACATAAAATTAAATATATTATACACGACTAATGAATTCATATTCAAGTTTCGATACGTTACGATATTAGAAATGTTTAGAGCGCACGAGACGCGAGGCAGTGTGCAGGCTTGTGTAAACAGGCTCACGACGACGCGCATGTGTGCGTGAGACGAGAATCGATCGGCGCGTCGCACGCCCGACATTATTTCAATGCGATTACACCGCCCGAGCCCCTACTATAAACTACTCGATCGCAATGACAGAATTTAGAAATAATGTTCAAAGTAATCTGACAATAAAGTCGCTGCTGCCGATAACTTCAACAATATTACGATGAATTGTTGTAAAAATATTTATTCTACAATATTACATTGCTAGTGGTACAAAAAGTACTATAGATCTATTTTGCATGTAACGCTGTTTTACGAGCTTTTATTTACCTGTCCGTTATCTGTAAGGCAATTTTTCAGGTTTGATCCACTTTCTGGTATGAAATTGAGCTAAAATTTAGCATGCCTATGTGTATTGCGTGACTGTGCTATGACATCTGATCAAATGCTGGAGCTAGTCGGTGACCCGTGGTCGTAGGAACTTCGCAATAAAACAGCCCAAGGTTTTCGAGTTTGGACCGTATGATTCGTCTAGATGGACGAGAGACATGCATATGATTCAACAAGAAAAAAGTACTCCCGAAAGATTGAAAAAAACTCATTTATCGTATAAGATAATGCATTAAAAACAACATGTAAATGTTAATTTCAAATTCGAGGGACTCTTAAAATATTTCGAATTATCGAGTATTTGAAATATCAAATGGTGCGAAATTTGTGAGAGAAAATAAATAAAAGTTCGAATTATTAAGTGTTGATCAATTATTATTTGTTAACTGCTGTTCTATAACAATTCCAAAAGTTTAAAGGTACACGAGTACAGAAAAAGTGCCTGAAATGCTTTTAATCTGAATACCAACGAAAGAGTAACAGTTTAGTACCTAACTGAATGATAACTAAACAAACCAATTGGTGAGAAGAGTGTGTCAAATAAGTCAAACTAATCGTAACAAAAACAAAGACACGTATGCGTTGATACAAGTTTGAACTTGCCGCAAAATACACTTACATTCTTTTCGCCTCTTTCTCTCTGCAACTGCGAATTGTCGTTGTGTTACATTTACCACCTGTATAAAAATATATTGACTTAGTTCGAAATATAAAGAGATTTTATAGGAAACTCGTGATAACTTCGAATTATAGAGATTCTAATTATCGCAGCTTTGAATTAACGAGAGTCGACTGTATTAGGTTTGGTAGGTAAATAATTGTAGTCAAAATAATCTTTAAAATTTATTTTTTAAAGTAATGACATAAATCTTAACTCATTAATGTAGTCATAATCCACACTGCAATAAGTTATAAGTATAATAGACATACAAACATATACACCTCTATATTTCTTAAATTTAATATATCTTATTATATATACACATTTGTTACTCCTTACGACGAGTAAAATATCTTTTCGTAACGAAATAATTAAGTCTAGAAACTAGTCTGAAATAATAAATTTGTGTTGAATGTTCGTATGTACATCAAGTGGATTTGAGCATTAAGTCTGCGAAGGTATATAAATTAACAACCAGACAAATCGACAAAATCTAAATAAGAGTTTTAAAACAAAAATAAAATTGGCTGTCTGTAAAGTCGGTTTACTGACGATAGTTGAACGTGACAATGTCCTAAGAAAATACTGATGGAATGGTAGCATTTAATTGGTTATTAAAATTTTTAATTTAAGTATATTTTTATAAATATTAATTTAAATTAATAAAATAATTGATTGTGATTTTATAAATCTATATTTTAAATTTATAATAAATTTATTTATTTTAATATATTAATTTTTAATTTAAAATTAATATATTTAATAGACGGATGTCGAACGCTGCCGAACGCAAAGGCCGATTGTGCTTCTTTGTCGCTCGTTCCGCGCTCTCGCTTGCACTTCAAGCCTTACATGGAACGCCTCAAAGCGAGGTAACGACGCATGACGTCATGTTTCTTCGTGCGTGCAGTTGGCTCTATCGAATTATAAAACGTTGTCACGCCAAAAAATACTTAAAACCTCTTTCACTTTCTATGAAAAATTACAAACGACACGTAAGATTTAGTAAGATTATTACAAAGATATTTTATGTAGCAAATAAGCATATTATTGCATATAAATTGTCTCTGTTGTGTTGATTTTAATGTCTCGCGGCGTTGCCTCACTGTGTTGATCGTTTTGAACTATTTGCTGTAGATCATGCTCCTGGACGACTGAAAATATTTTACTCTTCGCCAAGTTCAAATGATACGGCGAAAACGTTTTCAAAGTTGCTCCAATACTCAGTAAAAAAGCGTCAACCGGATCTGACGAGTCAAACTCTGTAGGGACTGTCACTTCAGAAAACGACGGAGTGCTCATCGGATCGACAGTAGGAGGTTCTGTGAACCTCTTTCTTCTCTTCTTTTTCGAGGTTGTTTTAGCTACCGGCAATTTCGGTTTTCTTTCAGAGTCCGAATTTTCACTTTCAGCAACACCTTCGTCACCACAGTCCTCGTTTCCATGGTTACTCCTGTCATCGGACTCGAACTCTTCAATTTGGAGAGTAACGTCTTTGTAGAAGGGCCTCAGGAATGCGATTTCATTTTCATATTTGTAAAGTTTCTGTCGCGAGCCGGATTCTAAGCTCTTCCTTAGTATACGCCTGTAAACGTCCCTGATGTTAATCCATCTCACTTTGCAATCAGCAGCTGAAAGTAAATATGTCATTTTAGAAATATTTACAAATTAATGTTTTTACAGATATAGATTTCGGTATAATAAGTATGATAAAAATGTGCCGATATGTATGTCTAATGATAATAATATACCAGGCGCATGTGGACCCTATTTTAAGTTCTAATATAATGATTAGATAGCTATAATTATTATCAGTAAAAAAACAACTAAGTATGCACATGAAAAAAAAGTCATATAATACCGATGTACTAAAATCGCTCTTATAATTTAGGTAACATTATGATAATTGGATAATTAATAAGGAATAACTAAAGTCATTTAAAGTATTATATCTAGCGAATTATAAGACTAGTTCATAACTCTTATTAAAATAGAACCGCGAAACACGATCTTAAGCAAAACAAATAGTAGGAGCCACTCGACATTACATCGTAAATACTAAAAGCAAACGAAAGAAACTCACCCGATCTTTTGAGCTCGTCGCCGATCTTCTGCCACGCGACTTCCCTCGCATTGAAGTCCATGTATTTGGCATGATTGTGGTCGTAAAACACTGGATTATCCTTCACCAAACGTATCAGCCTGATATCTAACTTCTCGTGGAACAACATTGCTTCATATCATTTGGAATGTTTGACGTATCGTATGCGTCGTTTGACGATCGCGTCACGACTGACGACTGGACGTAGCGCGTTTGTAGATTTGTCGGACGGATTCGGTTGGAGTCGGGCGGTCGGTCGGTGAATCGATCCGTTATTCAGTGTTTGCAGCCGTTAAACTGTGTTGCTGTTCTTAAAAATATTGTCTTTAGTGTAAATAGGTAGGATTGAATAATCATTTTGACTTTTGATTATTAAAACTGTTTCTCGAAGATAAAAAAATTCAGCACTGGCTGCTGGCTAGTAAAAAACCTGAAATTTCCCAAGGTGGTGTATTTGGTCGGATCCAGTAATCCGAGTAAAGCTAAATTTTTTATTTAATGCTCTTCATTACCTACTAACAACAGAAACTTAAAGGTGCGTACGGATGTTTGATGTTCCGGAACGCCTATCCTACCTGCAGCACGCGTACTTCGTGAGCCAACGACATTAAAAAGGTTCAGATCGGCTACGCTATATTTGACGGCAAACTGAATAAACACGCGTGAGTGTCATTTTTTTCATTTGATAATATTTATAATAGGTTCTTTTCAAAATTTGTCAAAATCTTGCAAACTGTTTCATGTATAATTTTTGTCCCCCTTTGCTTCATAATTTATAGCTTCCATTAGCTATTTCCACACTGTAATCTTTCACGATACAATTTTTTCATCCACCATCTAGGTTTCCGTTTGTTTCTTTTGTTTTTTTTAAAATTGTTAATATTGACTAACCCGCAGTGTGGTTGTAAAGTTTGCGAGTCATGGCGAATGTTTGGGCTCCGACATATTCATGTTTGACCTCGCGTAAAAGTTCCCGGCCGTACATGTTGTACCGGATTTCCAACTACGCGTAAAAAAAACCCTATCCGTACGCAGCTTAACAATGTTGTATTTTTCCTTATACCAAGTTTAATTTGATCCTTATCGTAAATGTTAAGGAATTCTTAATTATCTGAATTTAATGACCAGTACGTGTTGCCTGTGATAACCTACGGATCCGAGACTTGGTCACTGACTGCGGGCTTCATAAGAAGGCTCAGAGTCACTCAGCGGGCGATGGAAAGAGCAATGCTTGGAGTATCTCTGCGTGATCGAATCAGAAATGAGGAGATCCGCAGAAGAACTAAAGAAACCGACATAGCTCAGCGAGTCGCAGAACTGAAGTGGCAATGGATGGGGCACGTAGTTCGAACAGCTGATGGACGTTGGGGGCCCAAGGATTGCCGACCCCGCACCGGAAAGCGCAGCGTTGGTCGACCCCCAACCAGGTGGACTGACGACATCAAACGTGTCGCAGGGAGCCGCTGGCAACAGGTGGCTCGGGATCGTTGTGTTTGGAAGTCCCTAAAAAAGGCATATGTCCAACAGTGGACGTCTACAGGCTGGTAATGATGATGATAATGATGATGATGATGATGATGATGATGATGATGATGATGAATGACCAAAATCTCTAATCATAGGTACCTACCTATTCTTGTGGAAATAAATGAATAAAGGAAACACATCAGTACAAATCTATTTATTTATTTATTATTTAAATAATTTGAGAGTAAGGCCAAATACGAGGAGTTGCTAAAGCTAAGTTTTATGTCTAAAATATACAAAGTTCTCTGTCCAAAAGACACAATATTTGAACAATGCTTGAGTCACATTTGACTCATATGGGAAGACTTAGGCTTAACTTAGGCATTGCGTTGCGTCACGATATTTAATATTATCAGCCTATTAACGGCACACTACAGGCCCAGGCCTCCCTCCTAAGAGCGAGGAGATATGGAGCGTAGACCCACCACGCAGCTCCAAAGCGGGTTGGCGGGCTATTTGTCACGACATTTGCTAACAAATTCGTCTTTATCTACCCATCACTTGTATAAAGGATTTGAATTTTTATTTTTTATCGATTACAAGTTGGCCCTTGACTGCTATCACCTAACCTATAACCTGAGGTTAAGTGATGATGCAATCTAAGGTGGAAGCGGGCTAACTTGTTAGGAGTAGGATGAAAATCCACACTCCTTTCGGTTTCTACACAACATCGTACCGGAACGCGAAGTCGCTTGGCGGTACGTCTTTGTCGGTAGGGTGGTAACTAGCCACGGCGAAAGCCTCCCACCAGCCAGACCAAGACAAATTAAGAAAAATCTCAATCTGCCCCGCCGGGAATCCACCGCGCATAACACTGCGCCACGGAGGTCGTCGAAAATAGATGAGAGCTGATGATTTTTATATTTTGTAGATAACAAATTTCATGCGTCAAGTCGAGGCTTACGATACTTGAGACTAGATCACGCAAAAGATATCAGCTATTGCAAAAGTTTGTACGTTAACACTGGTGCAATATATTTATTACAATTCCCTCACGCATTTAAACCTGTGGAGAATATTATGTTAACACTAAAAAGGTTTGCGTTTGAATATAATCGTGGCTAGAAAACAATGATAAGGTCTAGATTCGATTGCGTTTGCCTAGATGTCAAATCACTCCCGAAAGTGCACAAATCATACGCCATATAATCTTCGTACTCAGGAATCGAACACAAAACAGCAACACATAAAATATTTTTATAAACTACTAGCTGTACCCGGCAAACGTTGTTTTGCCATGTATATTATTTCTAGGAAACATTTTTAGACATAAGGGTTGATCGTGTAGGGGTGTATGTATTTTTTAATGTCACATTATAAAAAAATTGTCAAAAAAATTAAAATACAATGTTAGGAGTGGACAACCCTTATCACTTAGGGGTATGAAAAATAAATAATAGCCGATTCTCAGACTTACTGAATGTGCATATAAAATTCTATAAAAATCGGTCAAGCCGTTTCTGAGGAGTGTGGTAACTAACACTGTGACGCGAGAATTTTATATATAAGATTTAGAAGCAGAATTTAGGTTTAAAATTTGTTTTAAAATTTACCTACTAAAGCTAAATTTCAAAACAGCAATAGTGCTGACTTGCGTACCGTGAGAGTCTAATATACTTTTATACTACGAATCATATAGATTGGCAAATAAGGGCGATGACCCCTACATACATAGGTTTAAGGGAGAGATAGATAGTAGTCCAATCTATTGCTCTCTTAGCGACTTTTGGGGGGTACAACGCGGGTTCAACGACATTTATTGCCAATCTAAATGGTCCCAAGTATAGTATATACGATAACTAATCTAATTTTTGTTTAGTACAAAATCAGCGACATCCCACATAGATACTTACTTCTCTATAGATTTAATAGCTTTACATTCACAGCCCTACATTGAAAAAGGTGATAATTATATTACTCTATACTTATTGCAATTATTATTCTAATTTCATTAAATTTTAGCTAAGAAAACAGACAGACGTTTCAATTTTTGAAAAATGTTTTTAGTAACAAAAAGGTTTCCACGCGAAATAAAAGTCGGCAAACAAAATAAAAGAAACACATATAAAATAAAAAGCTTTATTAAAAAATAAATAAAACAAACTTATTAACAGAAAAATAAAATAAAATCGTTGCCATAAAATGTTACAGTCGCACAAACATACTTACCAAACTATATATAATAATCACGTTAATATTATATAGAAAAAAGCTAAAATAATTAATTAATGTATATTTAGGCTAATTTTTCAAATGATTACGTCACAACATTTAATAATATATTCTTACGTCATAAGCTTAACATTATTAGTTAGTTTTATTTCAATCACGCGTCCATACAAAAATATATATCACTTTTCCATACAAATGTATGAGTTCAAATGGAAGGCCACAATAGATTTTAGTTAAAGTCGGATCGCTAGTTAATTTAATACTTTGTTATAACAACCATTAGGTTTCAGTCCGCCCAGTGGACTGGACTATTTAGGTATTTTAGGGACTATGTGAATCCGGCAGAGGAGATAGTCCAAATTTCTACGAAGTCTAGTCATTGTACTAATCTATACACAAGTAAAAATAATTTGACGTTTATTATGTTGGCAACACCGCGTTGCTGATGGCTGTTTACATCCGCGGTGTTGGCAGCGCTGCGTCGTAGCTGATATTTGTTGTGGTGGCAGCACTGATAAACGACACGCCACTATAGGCCCGCCCCTTTTTGATTGCAATCTCTCAGCAAGCAACACGAGTTAGAAAAAGTGTTTAGAAGTTAGTTATTAACTTAAGAAAACTCCAGAAAAGCTTTGATTTCCCTAATTTAGATTTTGTAATATTTGTAAAAGTTTGAGGAAGGTGTAAAAGATTACCTAAATTTTAATGAAAATAGTAAAACACAAGTAACTATTTTTGTAATAATTTCGCATACACAGTATTTTACGTAGGGATAGGTATTTTTCGTTTGTTAAAAGTAATACAACACTGTTAAATTAATGACGTGTCTTTTTGACGTTTGCGTTCAGTCGGCTGTCAAATAGGAAGGGCGCCATCTTGCACTTTTTAAAAACTTACGATTGTATTTTTTTTTAATTAATTGCTTTCAATTGCACCCTTATTTTATTTTAAATAAAATCTCTTTATTATAGATACTGTGTATTATATACAGTATTACATTGACTGAGTCTAACATGGACTATCTCCTTATTTTTTATACAATTAGGGGTCACAACTTACACTACTGCAAATTAGTATATATCCTATATATATGGTATTGTAACATGTTTAGTTCATACTGTAGATGGCATTACAGGCCGTGTACCTGGATATCAAAAACATAATATCAAAGCACAATTTCGGCACCGACGTCATCGGGACCGTGGCCTAGCGGTAAGGCGCTCTAAGTGCCCGGATTGCGAAAGAGACGCGGGTTCGAATCCCGTCGGTTCCGCAATTTTTTGATGTTATGTTTATTCTTAAATATATCCACTCTAAGTTACAATTAAAATTGTTACTTTTAAGGTAATGTATTATGTAACATTAAAAATGGCAGATTTAAGGGGAATGGCACTTCTGTTTTTTTTTTTAATTTTAATAATTGTAGAACATTGAAATCATTCTTCGAAGCAGACAAACATTATAATTAACAAAATATAATGGAAGTACAACATTTAAGTTAAACTTAGTTTTGCTATAAAACACAAACTTATGTGGATTTATGAAAAGCAATACATCTACATATAAATTACCACATTATAAACATTTATAGTAATTATTACTAGTTCATATATAAAATATATTTATTTATGCGTCATACGTCAACATACAACAGGCCTTAATATACAAAAAAAAAATAAAAGCAAATCTTAATATGAAGACACTTTTATACGGTTTCTTCTAATGGTAAGTGATTGAAATGTTTTCGAGAGTTCATAAGCTCTATGTTTTGTAGTACACTTTTTTTATTAGGATGGTAACTACCCACGGCCGAAGCCTCCTATAATGACACTATGGCCTTATTAAGTTTACAACAGTATATGTACTCACTGATTTAACATTACATACTAAATGAATAAAGGTTAGTATAGTATCTTTAATAATTAAAACGAGGCAGCCTTGATAAAATTTGTCGGACTTACACCAACAAAGTAAAATAAAGCCAATTTCGACACTGTTTGAATTAAATAAATTTAAAACTGCAAAGTATCACTAAAAATAAATTCATTTTTCATCCCACATGATCGGAAAGGCCTTGTAAGTGTAAGGTTTTTAATAATGAATACGAGGCACCCTGACTAAAATTGTCGGATGTAACCCGACAAAATAAAATTTTTAAATAATCTATAACCCACGTATTCAAGGTATTATTATTATTAGTAAAGAAAACGCAGGGTGACCTTGAGAATAATACTACACTTACCATTATTCAAATAAATTATTTAAATTATTAATGTAATATTTTGTGATATTAATTTTGAGTAAAGTTTAGTGTTATGTATATTTATCAATATTAAATATTATCCTAGTTGTATAAAGCACTAACCAATGGCACTTTCTTTATATAATCACACATTTTAATTTACGAGGGTAGATGCAAAAAAAAAACAATTCTTTAAATCATAGTATTAAGCACTGATTTTTCATATTATATATTTTTTCAAATAATGCTTTGCAATTTCAAAATCTTTAATTTGATATTGCAAAGTATGACGTCACTCGTCAATGATTTTAATGAATAAATGAATTTTTCATCCCACTTGATCGGAAAGGCTTCTTTTCTAGTTTGATATCGGGGTGTAAAATTACACTTTCTATCCGTCAAATAAATAATAAATAAATAAATATGATAGGACAATTACACACATCGCTATACACCCCCAAAGTAAACGTAGGTAGCTTGTGTTATGGGTACTATGACAACTGATAAATATTTTATATATATTATACATAAATACTTATACATAGATACAGACACTGGAAAACATCCATGCTCATAACACAAACATTTTCCAGATGTGGGAATCGAACCCACGACCTAGGACGCAGAAGCAGGGTCACTACCCACTGCGCCACTCGGCCGTAAAATAAATAATTTTAAAATGGCTGTGTGGGAATACTGAAGATGGATTGGATTAATTTATAATAATATATCTGTATATTAATATAATCTGTATATTAAAAAGAAAATGCATATAGTATCGATTAATCGATAACGGCTTTATCGATTACCATGATGTTTGTTTTGTAACTAGCAGACGCCCGCAACTGCGCTCGCGATAAATCGCTCGAAAATAAAAAGTATTTAAACGGGTTTTTTGAAAAGTATGGGTATAGCAAACTGTCATTAAATTTTAAAAGATATCATATTCTATAGCAGATTTTTTTGTAGTCCTAATAAAGAGGAACGGCACACCTTGTTTTGTTATATCTCAAAAGGATTAAACAGCGTTTTCAATGTAAGGTCCAACTGGCGTGAAACATCTTGCAATTATCGTCATACTTGAGCCAATTTATGCAAAAACATCAAACCGCAAACCACTTTGATGAGATTCGCATGAAAATCCGGTAAGTAGTTTTTGAGTTGATCGCGAACAGACAGACATTTTATTACACAGTATGTACAACTTAATGTACTTCAATCCGGGTTGTCTGGAGGAGATAGCTTTTAGCGATAAGACCGCCTTTGTACATTTAACTATTGTTTTTTGTTTTGTTTCTGTGTCTCTGTATTTTTTTAAATGTGCAATAAAGAGTTATAGACATTTTTCTGTATTCCTTCGTGTTAAGTTAGATCTGGTACCAGGGCGAGCGGCGCACCCAGCGCAAGCGATACGCGCCCTGCTCCGAGCGGATCTTGATGGAGGCGCCCTCCGCAGCCTTCACCGTCTCCTTCACCTGTCATATACAACAATAATTATATTAAAATTAATACAACGTAAAATCGACTTCTAAACGAACTAAAAAGTAAGCACATCTATAAAGTCGGTGCCATCTTGGATCTGAAACTTTTAATAATGTATTCTAGGAGTCATTTGATACCCATATTAAAGGAGTTGTGGAATATATGTAATCCACCATTTTGTAGCGACAGCCACTATCCACTACCAGAAGATTACTGTGCCTCCAACCTAAGAGCAACCATCCATCTCTTAGTGGGTGATCGAACTTATATAGTGGAGGTGAGGGCGGGGCGAGTACAAAAGATCCAAAGGGGTCGAAGAGCATCCGCTACAGCGAGCCTCGCCATACTAATAATAATAATACTCACGCTCTGCATCAAGTTCTGTGCGTTGCCGACCAACATCTCCGTGGCTTCCTGATCCTCTTCACTACCTGCAACACACATTCAACGTATAACATCATCTGCATCATAGCTCCAATCTTTACTTCACAACACTTGTTTGTCGGGAAACTAATTGTTTTACCTCTAATCTGAAGAATGTTCTTTTTTTTAACCGGAATACAAGTTGCTTTACATCTGTTTTTTTGGAAACCCTATTGTTGTGCCCTAAAAAGGCAAGTTAACACTTAGTTTATTCACTTTTTGAGTGCCGAGTGGTCTATTTTAAAAGGTAAAATAAATAATTAAACAAATATGCATTGGCAAAGGTCATTAGGTATACTCATTACTTAAATAAAGAAACATAATATAATTACATATATAAAAGAGAAACATACGATATATATTTGTCCTGGTATATATTATTTTTTAGACGCTAGTAATATTTTTAATTAAATCATAAAGTTAAAAAAAAATTCCAATTTTTAAAAATTCATGAGCACTCTATTGCAGGAAGTTTTTTTTTATAGACGATTTTTATTTTTTGACGACCTCCGTGGCGCAGTGGTATGCGCGGTGGATTTATAAGACGGAGGTCCTGTGTTCGATTCCCGGCGGGGCAGATTGAGATTTTTCTTAATTTGTCTTGGTCTGGCTGGTGGGTTTCGCCGTGGGTAGTTACCGCCCTACCGACAAAGACGTATCGCCAAGCGATTTAGCGTTCCGGTACGATGTCGTGTACAAACCGAAAGGTGTGGATTTTCGTCCCACTCCTAACAAGTTAGTCCGCTCCCATCTCAGACTGCATCAACACTTAACATCAGGTGTGATAGCAGTCAAGGGCCAACTTGTAGTCGATAAAAAAAAGTTAAGGCTCTATTCACACTGGCGTAGAGTTGACATCACACACCATTTTTTTACTACAACGCGCACGTCGTGACGCTTGTTTTTCGTCTTAGCATATTCATCTCTATTTTACCGTTAGTAAGGTACAAAGCAAAGGTAATAGAATGGCGACCCTGCACCGCAAAGCGCAGTGTTGGCTGACCCCACACTGGGTGGATTGACGACATTATGCGTGTCCTAGACGCTGGCCACAAGAGGCTCAGCATCGTTGTGTTTGGAAGTCCCTAAAAAGGCCTACCAATATGTCCATCACCTGTTAAAGATGATGATGACGAATGTACAAAGTTGTTATACAACACTGTCGGGCGAGCTGACCTACATAACTACTTTTCAACTTACTTCGACTCTGTGCCAGTGTGAATTGTGCCTTATAGCCCCTGGGTTTTGCAGTGGACTGTGTCCATAGAATAAATTTATAAGAATTTTATTTAAAAATCGTCTAGAGATTTGTTAAAGTTATAAATCGATAGTGTTATCGATTTTGACGTATCTCTGAAAATATTGCCAATGTCTAAAAAATAACCCTGTGTATAATAGGAACATACAGAAAACATTATATAAGTTAAGAAGGATAGATGATATATTAGAAAGAGACAGAGAATTGAGTGTAAGCAAAGCCAATAATACCTTTGTAATCCGGCATTCCGACTGCAAATGATGCATAAAGCGGTTACGGGAGGCGTCAACAGAAACACAATGTTATATCAATTATAATTAGCATAAAATAATAGATATAGCTCGCGATAAAATAACTGGCTCTATGCTTTTTGTAAAGAAAACTCCAACTTAAGCTGTTGAATGATTTAATGTTGCCCGTACGGTAGTCCAGGGTCGATAATTTTTAAAACCAAAAAAAATCATAATAGGATGAAACCCATTAGAAAAGGACGGAAATATGATAAAAATGAAAGGAAAAATAATTTACGGGCGATCTGAGGTCGGGAAGGGGATGGGGGTGAGTTTTTAAGGGTAAAAAACGGTTTTTCTCGATTTCCGGCAAAACTAAAAATCCTATCGAAAAAAGTCAAATGGCAAAGTTGTAGATTTTTGTAAAAAATAAAAAACCAAAAACTTGGTTTTTTGAATTTTTCACATAAATTTTGAGGTTATGTGAAAAAAGTTCAAATACAAAAGTTTTAGATCTTTTTATTATCTACAACTTTGCCATTTGACTTTTTTCGATAGGATTTTAGTTTTTGCCGGAAATAAATAAAAACTTTTTTACCTAATAATCATCTAGACCCCCCCACCCCCCATGTCATCAAAAATTTTTCCTTTCATTTTTATCATATTTCCCTCCTTTTCTAATGGGTTTCATTCTATTATAATTTTTTTTCAATTTTCATTATTTTTAAAGGCTTCTACCCTGGTCTACGGTGACAGATTAACAACTGACTTTACATAAAATGATTGCTCCTTATGATATACGCCTTTTTAATATTGTTTAGCAATTCGCATGGACGACGAGATTGCTTATAAACTATCTTGAGGTCATCTGGGCCAAAACACTTTTCATGGCGATATCAATGGCGGAATAAGAATAATTTTACGAGTACGCTTACTTTGGAGCTATATAGCGATGTGTGTAATTGTCCTATATTTATATTTATTTATATTTATTTATATTTTATATTTATTTTTATTTATATTTATAAGAATCTTACTGAGGCCTGTGTGCACCAAGATTTCCGTTATGATAACCAACGGTTAACATAACTTTACTATAAATTTACAGTTCACGACAACCCGTACGCCGATTAGGACGCAAACCGGGCGGTTATTTTAACCGAGCTTACGTCCTTAACCGGCGTACGGGTTGTCATGAACAGTAAATTTTACGATAAACTTATGTTAACCGTTGGTTATGACAACCGAAATCTTGGTGCACACAGGCCTTAGTGCCATAAAGGACTTGATTCCAAGCCGTTAAATAAATAAAATCTAACTTATTTCTGTCGTTTATCTCTATTTTTGCTACTTATACTTTAATTTCTTCTACTACTACTAATATGGATGTAAAATTACTTATAATGGTTGAATCGTTTAGCGTTCAATCTTTAGTTAGCACATTTAACAAGCGTTAAAGACGTACAGCAAAAATTTATAATTCAAAATTCTTTTATTTTAAATAGGCTTTGTTTAGCACTTTTGAAACGTCAAGTTTGACTGTTTGTAATGACTCTACCACCGGTTCGGATGGCAGCGACGCGCGGTTTGTTTGATAATAACGTGTAGGTCATTTTGTTATTTTTTTGGTAAAAATTTAAAAAAAAACACAAAATTTACAGAATGTTAGTCATCATCTACATCATAATCCGCAAAAAGAATATCCGCACTTAAATAAATATCACTCTGTATAATATCGATTTCGCAAATATTGTTTTTTTCGATACGATGGAAATAAAGAGCGATATATTTGATTTTGGCCTACAGCAATGATTTTCGTTGTTTAGAGACGAAAATATTCGTACTTCTCTGTGTTCACGTGATATGTCTTTGAAACGCTAAGCGCGCAGGAATCGATGTACGTAGATTGAAGAATAACAAGTACTGAACAATACACCCTATATTAAATATACAGTCAGAAAGACTAATAATATAAAGTAAGAACTATACGAAAAGCTAGAACTTTTACATTATTTGGCGCATCCGATAGGACGTTAACAAAAAGCTGCTAGATTTCATATTATTTGCCTTAGTAAGTAGGGCTAAAAACTTGGGTAAGTTAACAAAAACAATGACTATTAGCAGTGATAACGCACCTTGAGCGCCCAACATGGTCGCTTTGACGGTGGACAGGATCTTGAGCTGAGTGCCGATGGTGGGGATCCTCTCGCACACTTGCAGCAGGTTCTGGGAAAATACATCAAATTAATTAAAAATATATTAAATGTTATTTAAGTTAACAAGTGTAGTGTATATGCAATATCTTGTCATGGGCTACTTTTTTTTTTTATCGACTACAAGTTGGCCCTTGACTACTATCACACCTGATGTTAAGTGATGATGCAGTCTAAGATGGAAGCGAGCTAACTTGTTAGGAGTGGGACGAAAATCCACACCCCTATCGGTTTCTACACGACATCGTACCGGAACGCTAAATCGCTTGGCGATACGTCTTTGTCGGTAGGGTGGTAACTAGCCACGGCGAAAGCTCCCACCAGCCAGACCAAGACCCAGGACCTCCGTGTTATAATTCCAACGCGCATACCACTGCGCCACGGAGGTCGTCGTCGTTTTACACCTGTATGTTTTTCTCTTACTTTTATTAACGTTTAAAGCAAACACTAAACCGACTATTGCTAAAGCGTCATCTGAAGACATTGTAAAGAAACACAACTTTACAATGTCTTCAGATGTTTTGACGACCTCCGTGGCGCAGTGGTATGCGCGGTGGATTTATATGACGGAGGTCCTGGGTTCAATTCCTGGCGGGGCAGATTGAGATTTTTCTTAATTTGTCTTGGTCTGGCTGGTGGGAGGCTTTCGCCGTGGCGTTACCACCCTACCGACAAAACGTACCGCCAAGCGATTTAGCGTTCCGGTACGATGTCGTGTAGAAACCGATAGGGGCGTGGATTTTCATCCTACTCCTAACAAGTTAGCCCGCTTCCATCTTAGACTGCATCAACACTTAACATCAGGTGTGATAGCAGTCAAGGGCCAACTTGTAGTGAAACTGACGCCGCTTCAAGTCTGCGCGAAAGTGTGCAGTCGCTTCTCAGATCATGCGAATTTGATACAACTGTTTGAAGCAACCTGTTAGATCAAGTGTCTTTAATGTCTGGTCTGTATAGCACTCACAGTTCTTATCTTGTCAGAGTGCCGAGTGTGAGTTTGTTACCGAGCGACTGCGTAAAAACGTAACGCAAAGGAGATGGTCCAAAATTGTATGGAGCACAGAATCACTTTCTGTACATAACTTGAAAAAAACTACTCGTATTAATAATCTAGTTCTGATTAGCCAAATCCCCGAATTCACTTTTATTTGGGTGAAATATTATTTATTCTCTCCAAAACAATACAACACTGTACGTATAATCATGGCGGATCTTAGATAAGTTATATTATCTATGGTAGACATTCTCCAGGTGGCGGATTGACGTTGTTTTGACTTTTGCTGTCAGTGTTTATTGACGTGTGGTCCATTTGATTTGATGGTTACTGGTTAGGCATAGGTACCTAACGGATTACTGAATAATCAGATTAATATCGTTTTGTTCTCATTATAGCTAAGATGTCTATGTCTAAAATATATTATAGCTAAAAACAAAACCCGGAACACGGAAGAAAAGACTTGTCAAAAATGACATATTTTGAGTTTGACAAAATATGTCATTACATGTCACCTACAGACTAATATAAGAAAGACGCCATCTTTTAATACCTCAAAATCTAGGAATTTCATTTTTAACCAACGTTTTATTTAGTTCGTTTCGTTCGCTAATTTTATTTTTGATAAAATGCTAAAATAATATTTTAATGGTATGTGGTACAAGAGTGAAGCGGAAATGGACCATCTCTTTATATGGAGTTTTAGTAGCGCCATCTAGTTACAGCGAGAGTAAACGCTTTTTTTTCAATATAATTTGACGTTATGAGTGACTACGTTTTTACGCAGTCGCTCGTGAAAAACTCACACTTGCCCCACTGGACTTGATTCCTGGCAAGGCGGGTCACTACTTCCGACACTTCGGCAATCGCCTTAGCTATCGTATAATCTATCTGCTTACGTCATAAAACGTCATGAAGTATATCAGTAACACTCACAGTTCTTATTCTCTTGTCAGTGCACTCCAGGGCCAGCTTCTTAGCGAGGCGGGTCACTTCTTCCGACGCTTCGGCGATCGCCTTAGCGGTTGCTATCAGCTCGCGCTTGCTACCTACAAGACAGAATAAATCAATGATGAACGCCATCTAAGATAAAAAATTAATTAGAATTTTGTTCTCGAGTACAATAGCATCAAGCCCTAAGGTTGCCAAGATGGCGGTGTTGGTATAAATTGTAGCAAATGATGATTCAAAGTGGCAGTTGATTGCGGTCGTATTTAAGGCCTCCGTGGCAGTGGATTTATAAGACGGAGGTCTGGGATTCGGTTAGTATGGCTAGTTACCACTCTACCATAGCGATTAGTGTTCCGGCACAATGTCGTGTAGAATGCGAAAGGGGTGTGAATTTTTATCCTACTCCTAACAAGTTAGCCCACTCCCATTTTAGATTGCGTCATCTCATTCCATCAAATGTGATTGCTGACAAGGGCTAACTTGTAATGTTAAAAAAAAGTAATATACAAAAGCATTATACGCATAACGCACGCACACTCTTGAAGCCCTCAATTTGACAAACAACAGTGACTGCGTTACTGTACCGTGACATGGTTCAACTTCGCCATAAATGGTCCAACTTGATACTTTGGACCGTGTGCAAATGTGCGTTTATATCTCGCTACAATGCAAAAACGGCTCGACTGTATAGAAGTCCAAATAGTTTTTTAAAATAACAACTTGATTACTCAAGGATCGGGCGAGACTGAATGTACTAAAACCTTGATATATTAAAAGATGGAATTTCGTGGAATATATTTACACACCGCAATAACACACGAATTCAAACGATCATAACCAAGACCCGTCAAAAATCCTTTCATTCATTCACGTGGTGCCATCCTCTAAACGAAGTTTGGCGGTCATTATGCGAAAAGCTTTCCTATTTTGTACAACTCTCTTTAGTTGCGGGTAATTGAGTCCGGTCCACTCTCTTATGTCGTCCAACCATTTCCGCCTTTGACGACCAGATGCTCTCTTGCCCTGTAGCTTTCCTTCCAAAATTAACCTTGGAAAGGAAAAAAATCCTTTACATAAGTTTTACTAAGAAACCTGAAGAGATGACTGATTGACTGCAATAATTGTTTATACGTGCAATTTTACAATTGGATGGCAAAATAAAACAATTATTCATAGTTTATTTACACTACAAAAGCATATTAAAATGATATGTACAACTTACCGCTAAGGTTCATAGCGACCTCTACATCCACAAGAAGCAATAGACAGACATTATATACATTGCGTTAATTAGCGGTTTTATATTATAAGACTTTTCTTTCACAATTAATCAGTAATTTTGCACCACGGAAAAGCATTTGCGATAAGTATAGGAATCATAAATCTAAATTCATCAGTCACACCTTTAAACGAGATTTTTTGTGTATATATATATATATAATCAGAATCTCGTTATATATAATTGAAAATGTATGCAGGTGTTTTTGGGTGCCATTTTTAGAAAACGTTGTTATAATTGTGTTTTCAGGCAATTCTAAACTATGCCTTCGCTTTCGCGAAGGCATAGTTTATTCGCTTAACCAGGTACTATGCAATATATGCAATAGCCAGGTTTTTGTTATTTTATAAGGCAGCAACCATAACTATACTAAAGCCAAACTCGATTGAGAATGCTTGTCAACAAACAAATTAAAAATGAAGGTATAAATCACTAGTCATTTGACACCTATGTTTTTTAAATAACTAGTTAATGACGAATTCATGTCAATAAATTAGATTAGTAAGCCTAAAACTAATTAATATATTCAATATGTTTTAAATAAGATTTTTTAAAATAGCAAAACATAATTTTAAATTTATTAGGCATAAAATGTGTTGAATTTTGTACCTTCATTTTAAATTTGTTTGTTGACAAGCATTCTCAATCGGGTTTGGCTTTAGTATAAGTACGATAGTCAAGTATGGGGTTAATACAGCCTTGAAACCTCCAAGGGTAGACTAGACCCTTGAGGGTTTCAAGGTTGTCTCAACTTCATTCTCTCTCAAGAATATTATAAGAAATAGTGTCATCGATCACTAACTTAGGTTTGAAGCAACCACTCGCGAGACACTTAAAGTTTGAACTTGTCAATGAGATAGGTTTCGAGTTTGAAATGGTTAAAGAATACTTTTTATCTCAAAAAATCAAAGAATTTAAACTCCATGAAGCGATGGACATTAATATTAGGCACAACACAATTAAAAACGCGATTGGTGCAAAATTACCACTATCCAAAATTATTAAGCGAAAATACTCGACACTTAAAAGAAATATCAAGAATAGTCAATGACAAAATACATGAAGTTAGAATGTTCATATTTGAATATTTTAAGCTATTTTGGTAAATTTCGCAACATAACGCAAATTTAAATTTATAAGGCAATAATACAAAGCCTGGTTATGTACAGATATTTACACTACATAGATATCGCCTGTTCTCTTATAGGCCTTGTCACACATGGCGAACCGAAAGCGTGCCGAAGCGTTTTTATTTTGCAATATACTTTCGAACATAGTCAGATGGAAATGCGAAAGCGAATCAAAGCAAACAATTTCCTAACTTTCGTTTCGTCGTGTTTGACAACAATTGAATTCGCATATAATTTTACAGTGTTCCAGTCCATTGAGGCAACCGATAATCTTATTTTGTGAAATACCTAGTTATTTGCAGCAAATGTACACGCATTGAATAACGAGCCAGCGAAGGATTCTACATTTTTAAAATTCAAAAAAAAATTAAAATCATTTATTTCAAGTAGGCCAATTATAAGCACTTTGGAAACGTCAAATTAGACTATTTGTAGTGACTCTACCACCGGCTCGGAAGGCAGGTCCTGTTGAGAAGAGCCGGCAAGAAACTCAACAGTTGCTCTTTTAAGATTATTAATTTTTACAATATTAACTGTATTGTTACATAAAATTATTTATTCTACTACTTGTGTGAAGTTGAAAGCTGATCCAATTGCCTCTCAACCTCTTTGTCATTTAAAAATTCATCTATAGTATAATAACCTTGACTCAGTAAGTGAGTTTTAATATATTGCTTAAATTTATGCAATGGCAGATCTAAAACTGAATTGGGCATCTTGTTGTAGAAGAGTACACCCAGTCCAACGAATGACTTTTGAACTTTTCGGAGGAGATACGCTGATAAAACTAATTTATGTCGATTCCTAAGAAGACGATCATTTAAGCCCTTTCTAAATTCTAAGCGAAGCCTGGGATCCAACTGCACGAGACAAAATATAAATATGCAGCCATAGTAGTAGATCAGGTGGTAGTGGGTATAATTTTTTTAATGGTTGGACACCTACCAATTGGCTTGTTTATTTTATTTTTTTAATGCCTGAATCCAGCATGGCCGTATTTAAACGTATTATCGAGTTGTTGCGGCCCACTCTGTATATATTATACGCTCGACAAACATAACCCTTCGGCAGTAGGTTAGCATTTGCATACAGTCAAAAAATAGCCCATTGGTATTAGACGGTAAGAACATACCTTTAGAGTCAGATCGCACGAGGTCGGAGAGTCTCGCCATGAGTATCGCCATGCGCTTGGCGGCTGCGATGATCTCGTTGTCCTTGGACGACCACTCGCGTACTGCCTTATGCAAATTGTGAGCTGCCACCTGGACAAGAAAAAAATATCAAATCCAGTCATCTTTTTGAGAAAACTTTCACAATTTAGAAGGTTTGATACAAAAACATACCTCACTCTTTCACCGCAACGCAACGAAAGAGCATTGCACGCCATTGGACCACGCTCCGACCACATATAACCAATGAATTTGACACGTTTCTCGTTATCTCTAAGACGAAATGTCTCGTCGTTCGGATGTTAAACTTGAACAGGCTTATTACTGGTAAGATTCTTAAGACTCACCAGGATGGGCTGGCTGGGGTGCGGCTGTCTCCTAAAGATGTCCTCGCCCTCGTCGTCAGTGTCGGGCGGCGGGGGGCGCGGGGGCGCGGAGAGCGTGGGCGGGGGCGGGCGGGGCGGCGCGCTCTGCGGCTGGATGTGCAGCGCACTGAGGGCTTCGGGCAGCGCCGGGGGCGGCGGCGGCGGCGCGTATTGACGGGACAGGGCTTCCTCAACGCCACTCGCTGCTTTGATTATCTGTAACATTTACATATGTATTAGTATTTAAGTTTAAATTATGGATTTCTTTGTCATTATCTTTTAGTCCAAAAAATGCCCAATACATCGCATACATAATTCCGCGTTGAACAAGAAAATATTATAAGTATAAGATCACAATGCCAAGTAAATGAGATGCTCACAAATCTGTCATAATTACGCCATTTGGCCTGCACAAATTTAAGTGCATGACCTTCGGCTAACGAAAGTCAAACTTTCCAAAAATTCATATTCATGCACCAAATTCGCAGAGTTCAGGGAGAGAAATCTAATAAATTGTTTTGCAACCTCTAAAACAAGGGTTCGAAATTATTTATAGAAAAACAAGGTTATGTGTTTGTTTGGTTTGTCATTATATTGTCTCTCTCTTACGTCGTTGTTGGCAGCGCGCCAGACAGGGACGGCGGTACGGTCGTTGAGCGCCACGCGCTTGGCGGCGCGCACTGCGGGCGCTATGGCCGCCTGCAGTCTCTGCTGGGCCGCTCCGATGGCGGCCGCGAACTCGCCGTCCTCGGTGTTCTCTCTCTCCAGGCCGCCTACTAGTAGCACGCGGTTCGCTAGCCTGTTAGAAACGTGAAGCACTTTTGAAACAATTGCTTATTCTTACATTGCCATGCATTCGGGACATTTGTTTGTCAAGTGTTATTCGAAATATTTTCAGGGACGAGGCAAAATTGATGCCAATAAACTAGTCAGACTAAACAAATTAGTCATTAACGTTTATTTCAAGTAGACCTTGTTTAAGTACTTTGAAAGAACAAGTTTGTAGCGTAGTATGGTGGCAGTAGCAAAATCCAAATTGATTTTTTAAATAATAACTTAATTATTTTAGTTGTCACCTGGCAATTGCGGAAGTATTGTCGACCATTTTCTGCGAGTCGTTGTTCCTGATGGCATCTTCACATAGGTAAGTGTGCTTCTGCATTAATTCACCTGCGATAAAATTATTTCTTACTGATCTGATCCTGATTTCTGCTCCGAATGATTTCTTTATATAATAAAATGTGTGTGTAGTATCGTAGCGCTCAAACTGGTAGACCGATTTAGACGCGATTTTTAGGATTTCAAGCTAGTTTCCTAGCAATTCTTACTTATATTTGATAAAAATCGATTTTAAATGAAAGGACTTGTAGAATTATATACACGTACTATGCATGTTTTAAATCTAAAGCAGTCGTCGTCATATTTTTATGATATCAACTTAATTTTGTTAATATTCCGTTTTTCTTGTCAATGAACTATGAGGCCTCCTTTGTTCTGTTATTAAGCTGTGGCATCGAATTATGAGGTTAATTCCGAATTTCCGATATCCCGTTAAATTTTTCCTTACAAAAAGTTGTTTCAATCTAGGGTATAATCTATCAGTATTCCAAATCGCAGCAAAATCAATAGAGTAGTTGCAGCATGAAGGAGTAACAAACGTACGCACACACACGCAGGCGCGCACGCACGCATGTACGCATGCAAACTTTCACCTCTGTATGTAATAGTGTGATAGCGTAGTACAGTTGCTCACCTGCAGTTCTGACGAAGTCCAGCGGGTCTACTGCCTGGTCGCACAGGTCTCTGCATCTCAGCACCGCGTCCGAGTATTGGTTCTTGAGGTTGTTGAAATGCTCTTCTGCTACCTGATGACAATTAAGAAATTAATATTCAATAATAAAAAAGAATTTTTGGTACTATTTACGATTCGGAAAACAAAAATACTCACTTTGCTGTCGGGGTAGTGTAAACGGATTTTGCCAGCACAGATCAGTTGCGGGGAAAGTTTCTCTACCTGAAAAGATAAATAGACTTAAATTCTCTTAATATATATGTTAATAGTTCTTATAAATAACGTGATGCCAGTTTAGTTGGATGGGCAGTTAATTGCTCCGATATAGCTCAATGAGTTGTAAAACTAAAGTGGCAATGGACGGGGCGCATAGTTCGAGCCGATGGATCTTGGGCCCTTTCACCACCTCTCAGGTGCTAAAATGGCAACTCCCACCGCAATCCCTCGCTAGGTAGACAGATGACATAAAACGGGTCGCAGGGAGACGTTGAATGGGGTTGGCTCAAAACTGTGTTGTATGGAAATCCTTGCAACATCAGTGGACGTCCTTCAACTGATGATGAGGATTGTGCTACCTCCTGCGCGTTGTGTATGAGCTGGTCGGCGAGGCGCTTGTTGTGTCGCACGCCGGCCGCCACCATGCCCGCCGCCGCCGCTGCCTTCGCACTGAAGGCTGACAGCGCCGCCGCCTTGTCTTGGAAGAGGTTTATGTCCTGGCGTGGCTGAAGATGAGGAGTGTGTGTGTGTCTACCTCCTGCGCGTTGTGTATGAGCTGGTCGGCGAGGCGCTTGTTGTGTCGCACGCCGGCCGCCACCATGCCCGCCGCCGCCGCTGCCTTCGCACTGAAGGCTGACAGCGCCGCCGCCTTGTCTTGGAAGAGGTTTATGTCCTGGCGTGGCTGAAGATGAGCAGTGTGTGTGTGTCTACCTCCTGCGCGTTGTGTATGAGCTGGTCGGCGAGGCGCTTGTTGTGTCGCACGCCGGCCGCGACCATGCCCGCCGCCGCCGCTGCCTTCGCACTGAAGGCTGACAGCGCCGCCGCCTTGTCTTGGAAGAGGTTTATGTCCTGGCGTGGCTGAAGATGAGGAGTGTGTGTGTGTCTACCTCCTGCGCGTTGTGTATGAGCTGGTCGGCGAGGCGCTTGTTGTGTCGCACGCCGGCCGCCACCATGCCCGCCGCCGCCGCTGCCTTCGCACTGAAGGCTGACAGCGCCGCCGCCTTGTCTTGGAAGAGGTTTATGTCCTGGCGTGGCTGAAGATGAGCAGTGTGTGTGTGTCTACCTCCTGCGCGTTGTGTATGAGCTGGTCGGCGAGGCGCTTGTTGTGTCGCACGCCGGCCGCGACCATGCCCGCCGCCGCCGCTGCCTTCGCACTGAAGGCTGACAGCGCCGCCGCCTTGTCTTGGAAGAGGTTTATGTCCTGGCGTGGCTGAAGATGAGCAGTGTGTGTGTGTCTACCTCCTGCGCGTTGTGTATGAGCTGGTCGGCGAGGCGCTTGTTGTGTCGCACGCCGGCCGCCACCATGCCCGCCGCCGCCGCTGCCTTCGCACTGAAGGCTGACAGCGCCGCCGCCTTGTCTTGGAAGAGGTTTATGTCCTGGCGTGGCTGAAGATGAGGAGTGTGTGTGTGTCTACCTCCTGCGCGTTATGTATGAGCTGGTCGGCGAGGCGCTTGTTGTGTCGCACGCCGGCCGCCACCATGCCCGCCGCCGCCGCTGCCTTCGCACTGAAGGCTGACAGCGCCGCCGCCTTGTCTTGGAAGTTAGCCTCGCGACCTGGCGTGCCTGCAACGAAAATACATTGCTTCAAACTAAAACTACAAGCAACGTTGTGAGTCAGATCTTGACCGGCTAAAGTTTTCAGTTTCCGAAACTTGAGTCGTTAACATTATGAAATTCCTCATCGTCGCAAAATAAAGAAGTTATCTATAAAACCACTTAACAAATTACGCTGACATTTGACACGTAGCTATTAAGATGTCGGTGTACGCTAATAAAAGATTTTCTAAAACTCACCCTCTGGAGAAACGGAGGTCCAAGATTCATCATGATCATAGAACTAATTATCCTAATTTAACGCCAAGTCTCCGAGACCCGCATTTTTGACTGTGCGGATTTCTCAGAGACATTGAGGAAGAATGGAGAAAGCACTCCGAAATGCTCAAAGCCAATAAAATCTTAATCTTTGCCTCTCTTAAAAAACAGAATAAAATAGGGAATCGAAAGACAGCATGAAGAAATGCGATGCGATTCGATGCTGACAAGGCAGCTTTTCAGGGCAAGGGCACTCCAACTTCCGGACCATTGTTTTCCAACAGGCACAATTGACACTTACCTTCAGGAGTGTTGACGGCATCGGTGAAGTGACGCAGTGGCGCCGCTACGTCTATGAAGTCCTCCACCACGCGGTTGACCACTGCGCGCTCCATACTACGCTTGAGCTCGTGCAGCTTGTCTGTCAGCTCTCTAACAAGGGATAAAAATGATCAAATTAAAGTATTTTTATTATAAAACTGTTGAAGTCAACTTGCACTCGTAAAATCAGTTCCGTGAAACCATCATACCCCTCCAGGAAAAACTCTGGAAAGGAACATGAGCCAGGTACATATTTCCATAACCGACCGACCCAAATATTAAGGCGCATTTTTTTAAGGCGCATAAAACAAAACTCAAGCAACACACAAGTTTTGGACTAGAAAGTTCGTGGTTTGGGGTCCATCATTCAGATCACTTTCTGCAAAAGAAGATCGCGATTTTAGATATGAAGGCCAACTCCAACATGAAACGCCAACTCCAGTCCACTTACCTGGTGATAGCCCTGGCCTGCTCGGAGTCCCCCTGGCCGCTCATGCACAAATCGGCCAACTGGTCGGCCAACCGCTGCACTTCGGAGCACAGCTGCATCACTTCAGCCTTTTCCCGCCCTTGGAGGTTGTCTGCTATCTGCAGCAAGGTAAAATTTAGAATTTTATTTTCATACCATTCTTTCCAAAGTACTAGGATTACTACCACGTTTCGCAAACAGTGCTAGTTGCCAACCCAGGATTTCAGAAAGGGACAGCTCAGTAATGTGGCGTTTTTGGCCTTTGTCTATAGATGTGATGAACAACAATAAACACGTCCTATGTGCCGCCTTATGATCAGTCATTCTAAAGCGTAGATGAGACTCATGTGCCTGTAATTACACCGGCAACCATGCCTATCGATTTTGGAGCTAGTTTCTTTTTAACCGACGAAAAAAACGGAGGAGGTTCTCAATTCGACACGTATATTTTTTTTTTTATGTATGACCACGCATACAGCGTTGACTTTTTACAGAGTTGTCCGATTTTGATAATTCTTTTTTTATTAGAAAGGGCATACTTCCAAGGTGGTCCCATTGTCACCATGTTAGGATCTGATGATGATATCCTGGGGAAATTAAAGGAACTCTTCGAATTTTGGAGGCACGCTTACAGCGATTTCAGTTTTTGTCTCGTTATCGGTAGCTTTTTGGCTACTAGTGCCGTATAATATACTATGACAGTATAGTACGTGTACGTTACGTGGCGATAAATCACTAAAAAGTAAGAAATAAAAATTTTTAACAAAAAATAGAACCGACTCAAAACGCACTAAAAAGTAAAAAATAATTGTGTCATTTACTTGGTTTAATTTACTTAAGCATATCTAGGACTCGGTGCCAGCCAAGTTTAAGGAACATTTACTTTACGTAGTAAAGAAGTTTGTGGGTTCTAGGTATCGTCCTTAAAGTAGAAACCTTGGCTGGCACCGACTTTACTTTTTAGTGCGTTTTGAGTCGGTTCTATTTTTTGTTAAAAATTTTTAAATAATTGGATCATGGGTACATAATCCTCTTACCCTTTGTCCCTGTGAGACGATGCTGTTGATGGCCTTCTGCCCCTCGATCCTGGTGGAGGGATCAGCGGCCGGGTGCAGCAGCCACTTGTGAGCAGTCTCCAGCCTGGCGGCGATGGTCTTCCCGCCCTGCTTCTCCGCGGCGCGCACTCCCTCGTTGACGACGCTGTCCACCTCGTTGATCTGACCGCGCAGCTCCGACGCCAGGTTCTGCGCCTAGGTACAACAATACTGTGACGTCACATCCTGCTCACATTGCACTTGGCACTACCATGCACATTGCTATGGGCTACCCATCAATTATCTAAAGAACAGCCAGTTTTATGACTGGGTATGGGTTCTTGAATCTTGGTTATTTGAACGGAGCAGAAAACCAATTGCAAATAATGTGACGTCACACTAAGCTAACTATTTTTTGCAAACATGGGGTTACAAGGAAAGGAAGCTTAAATGTAAGCAATATTTCGACACAATATGCCAACAAAACTTAACCAGTCCTAATAATTTAAATATAACTTCACCTTTGGCTCTCTCCCTTGACCGTACTGCCTCTCGTCGCATAGCAAATCGGCGTTGATCCCACCAGACCTGCCAAAATGTGAATCATTAGATAAATCAACATAAAATTATGATTTTATGACTGTTTATAAAATAAAATATAAATAATGAAAATTAATTTTTGGTCCTTCGAGCCGGATATAAAAAGAAATAAAAAGATATCTGATGATGATGATGACACTGACCTGACAGTTCTTCTCAAAGTGTCGGCCTGCGCAGGCGCCAGGTGTTCAGCGGCGCGCTGTCCAGAAGTTAAGACAGATCGTAGCGCCCTCTCGCCGTAGCTGTTGCGAAGTGCGTCTGGGTCCTAAATATACCAGTAAACTCTATTGAAATACTCTTTTACTGTTCTTAGTTTTATTTATAATTTTTCTTTTTATTGTTAAGATTAAACTTACTAATATCTTGATGTAAATCAAATGCACAATTTCAAAATTGTTTATTGGGGATTTTGTAGATATAAATATTTTTTATTTGTCTTTACTGACGTTAAGGAACTCGTGCGCGGCGCCGGTCTTGTTGTGTATCATGTTCTGCAACGCTTTCAGCACGGCCACGTTGTCCTTCTCACCGCCGTCTTCTACGTACGACGTCAACTGGAGCACTCTGCAGAAACGACATTAATACAGTAACGTTACTCGGGAGAAAATTAGTGTACTGAAAATTTCCAACAAAAAAAGAAAATTTACATAAAAAAACGAAATCCAAAAAGAATGAATAGCTACCGTATAATTTCATGTATTTCGTCAGCCATCCTCTGCGCTAAATAGTTCCTGTTTTCAGCCGCGTCCTCGATGCCTTTTCCTCCTGAAAGATAAAATTTAAAAAACCTCTGTACTCGTCTCTTATTACAGAGCTTAATTCCTTCAGGCAGCATTATTGTGTTCCGGTAATTGCAAGCGCATGAGAATTACACCTAAGCCTCAGGGTGACGGATCTTAGTCCTTCCTCAGTGCTATGAAACAAAACTGTGCTACGCGTACCCATCTCGCTCGAAGGAGCATATATACGGCCTGTAACCGCATAATGGACGAAAATGTCCATTACGCTCCTTTCACACGGCAGTCCAGTTTTGCAGGACCGGCTTTTTACTGTATCCTGCAAATGGACGCTGTGTTCACACGACAGTTCAGTTTTGCAGGACCGGCTTATGTATCTTAAAACTGGACGCTGTGTTCACACGACATAATTTTGCAGGAAACTGTTCTGCAAAACTGGACGCTGTGTTCACACGACAGTTCAGTTTTGCAGGACCGGCTTTTTACTGTATCTTGCAAAACTGGACGCTGTGTTCACACGACAGTTCAGTTTTGCAGGACCGGCTTTTTACTGTATCTTGCAAAACTGGACGCTGTGTTCACACGACAGTTCAGTTTTGCAGGAACGGCTTTTTACTGTATCTTGCAAAACTGGACGCTATGTTCACACGACAGTTCAGTTTTGCAGGACCGGCTTTTTACTGTATCTTGCAAAACTGGACGCTGTGTTCACACGACAGTTCAGTTTTGCAGGAACGGCTTTTTACTGTATCTTCACGACAGTTCAGTTTTGCAGGACCGGCTTTTTACTGTATCTTGCAAAACTGGACGCTGTGTTCACACGACAGTTCAGTTTTGCAGGATCCAGTAAAAAGCTGGTCTCCCAAAACTGTACTGCCGTGTGAACACGGTTGCATCCTGTTTTTTGACCATTCCTACGTCGGTCACCAGGTGAAATAGAGTGAATACTATCCCAATATTCTATTGGTATTATAGGCGGCGGCAGCGATATAGAAGATTCTTGGTTCATCCTATTCTGACACAACGCTCGACTTTAGGTATTTTTCCGAATCTCATAAGCGATTTTAGAAAATTTTTCAATTTTAGAATAAATAGAAGGGCGGGAGCTGCCACCACTCAATTATCCCGCAAAAAACAGTATTCAGCAAAAAACCACATGCAGGAAGCCGTGTGAACACTGCCATTGAAATATATGTATAATTAAACGGAATCCCCTTTTGTTACTGGACTACGGATCCAGTTTCTAGTGACAAAAATTAATGACAAATAGATCCGATTCGATCTTTGCAGGATCCCGCTTGCGGGATGTTCATGTGAACGCAGCGATAAAAACATTCGCAATCAAACTAATCTGTGTCATTTAGTTGCTTTAAAAATTTACTTAAGCCTATCTCGATTGAGTCGGCTTGCCAACACAAGTTAAATGAAGGTAGAAATCACTATATTTTACGCTAGTTTTAAGCATTTTGTCGGTTGTAAAGGGGTAACGTCCTAAATGTAGAAACCTTGTCACGACACCTTTTGATTAAAGCAACTTGACACCGCTTTATGTTTGTACGCGTGAGCGGTTTTGGGCGCCGTGCTATTTTTGTTTCGCACTTTTTGTTTCTTTCTTGTTTCGTGATTTATCGCCACGCGTGTATCGTACGTCGTACTATACTGTAATAACATAAAATTTTATTGCAATCTTCACTAGAAAAAGCTACCGATACTGAGTTAAAAATCGAATTCCCTTAAGTCAAAATTTGAATTTGAAGAGTTCCTTCTCCCAAGTTTTCCTCATTTAACTTGCTAATGACAAAATGAACTATCACACCTCTCAACTTTTTTTTATTTAAAATGTTATGACGTGGTTATAATAAAAAATTAGATATATATAAACGTGTAACGAATTAAGAACTTCCTTCTTTTTTTTCAAATTTTAAAAAACAAAATATAATTCGAAATATTTTAGCAGAATCTCGCTTGCATTCTCTACCTTCATTTTAAATTCGTCTTTACAAACGGGATCCTGCAGAAAACGGGATCCTGTAAAAAACTGGACTGCCGTGTGAACGGAGCGTTACTGTAGTTTAAAGTTAATTGGCTACTTATTATATCTAGCAAAAACCATACTTGATTCTTCTTTCTACCTTGTATATTTGTATAGCTACCTTCAGCGAGGATGTGTATGTATATCTTCATGGCACATATCAGCACGGGCGCCAGGCGCTTCACGCTCTCGAGGCAGCGCGCCAGCGTCTCCGCGTGCGGCGGATGCGTCAACTCAGCCGCACGGGCCGCCACCTGTCACAGTCAACATCATCATCATCAATATCATCATCTTTAACCTCTGTTACTGAATAAGCAGAAAAACAATGAGGAAAGTTTTTTTTATTTTTTTTTTAATCGACTACAAGTTAACCCTTGACTGCTATCAGACCTGATGTTAAGAGATGATGCAATCTAAGATGGATATGGGCTAACTTGTTAGGAGTAGGATGAAATCCACACCCCTTTCGGTTTCTACACGACATCGTACTGGAACGCTAAATCGCTTGGCGGTAAGTCTTTGTCGGTAGGGTGGTAACTAGCCACGGCGAAAGCCTCCCACCAGCCAGACCAAGACAAATTAAGCAAATTAAGAAAAATCTCAATCTGTCTCGCCGGGAATCGAACCCAGGACCTCCGTATAATAAATCCACCACGCATACCACTGCTCCACGGAGGTCGTCAACACACGCGGAGTTGGGACGCCTTTCCCAACTTATTTTGAGACGAATATCTTAGCATTCCATAGATTCACCGTGCGGGTGCCGTGTGACACGGGTGTAGGTTTAAGGGTACCCTTGTGACGCGCGTCAACACTCCAGCCAAATTCGGAAGGACCCTACTAGAGCAGCATTGGACACTCGCTCCAATATGTTCCCTTATTTTTGCATCATGCATGATTGTATTTCAACACAAATTTATGTCATTTGAAAGTCTCAAACTTGTTAAAAAATTTATACATATTTAAATTTTTCCATGGCATTGGCGACAAAAATTCAGAATATGTGTTGTAAAATGGCGTGACCGCATTTCAGCCCTAAATAAAGATATTTAGCACGTAATCCACCAACATGCGCACTGTCTTTATAAGTTTATACCACTCGGTGGAGACAAAAAAACATATTATAATGGCACTCATTATTTGACAACGATTGAAACACCGAAAAATAACCACCTAGTTGCCAGCGAAGATAATTGAAGTTTTAGAAAAAGTGCCAGTCATAAATGCCAATGAGACTCCTGGCTCCATAACATTCAAATTAGCCAAAAAATAATACAATAATAGAGTTATTGGCCTACCTCTCTGGCCGCTTTTGAGAGCGCGGGGGAAATGTCCCGCAGGAACTGCACCAAATCCTCCATCGTGTCTATTACTTCTGCCACGCCGAGGTAATCCAGAACCTGGAAGAAGAGACAAAGATTATATAGGTTGACCAGAAAAAGATGCATAGATAGTATGTTAGTCAAAGTTTCTTTTTTCCGCAACATTACGTTATTTGTTTTTCTGGTCAGGCTATTTTTTTTAAATAAATAAAGCATACAACCACGAAATAATAATAGAATAGATATTTTGAAGAAGGACGAAAATGTTGAGGAAGAACAATGACTAAATGGTAAAGTGTGTCAAAGAAGAGTAGATAGTAGAAGTGAATAAAACAATGCCGACCATACCTAGCTTAAAGTAAGACAAGAATTGCACAAACTTTAAGCTTACGAAATTTCAGAATAAGAAAGTTGCTTTTCTGCTTATTAATTATTTATTTGTAACCGACAGCATAAATTCAGTGTTTATTCAGAATAAAAACAGTTTTAACAAAAGAACCTAACTTAACTCACCTTTTTGCATTCTTTGACAATCTTCCTCACTTCAGATTCGTCGAAACAGAGCAGCAACGCTGATGTTCCTTGGAGTATACCACGGGAACCTTCGATCAACTTTTTCCTAAAAAACATAAATACTGTTAAAAATATAACAAATCAGTATCGCGGTACAAAATTACAAATGTCTTGTTTTTCGCTGCATTGCTTCTACGCCAGATTAGGTTGAAAGCTAGTTTGGCTACAATCACGCACGATGATAAAAGATTCTACCTCCAGCGGAAAGTGACCGAAGCCACAAGACCAAGAAGTCTAGAAGGAGTTTACCTGGCAGGTCCCGAGTACGGGTCGGCTCTCAGCATGTCGGAGGCCTGCTGTAACAGCGTAGCAGCGCCCTCTACTCTACGTAGAGCTCCCGGCATGTCTGTGCGGAGGACTACATCGTCTGATGATTCTATTGTCTCATGCCCAACCTGGGGACCAAGATTAGTAATGTAATAAGTACTTACCTGGGCTACGATAGTTTTACATAATAGAGGTATTTAAAAATCGAGTGTAGTTTACGAACGAAAACGAAATGTAAAATGGGCACGGAGAGATATATCGTCTAGAAAACGATGTCACCCAATAGTGCGCAATCAGAAATATCGCTCTCTCATGTTGCGTTGGAGCGAAAGGGAGCTCTATATAGGATATATATAAGCCATTATAATAAACAATAATGTCTTTTTCTATACACGGGATATCTTTTCGTACGCAATTTTGGCTACTGATTTTAAAATCAATTGTGTCATTTCATTCTTTTTTTAGACTAATCTCATACATGCAATAAAATTTTTGAATTATTATTTATTTATTATTATTTTTAATAAACAAACTCTGTTTGCAATAAATTCTACATTTGTATTTTCGTAAAGTGAACGCACAACTTTTTAATGCAATTTTCAATTCTATGTACATTTTCCGGAAGTCAACAATTTTTAATATTAATTTATTGCACATTTTTTCATAACCCTACTACAAATACTACATACAATGACTATGAGCCTATCACCATTACAATAAGCTGATAATGAAAAAGTTGAAATCCAAGATGGCCGCCACCACAAAATGGGATTTCTTTTTTAATTTGTAATTAGCGGTGCGGTAAACTGTACCTTGACTAAGTTGTTGACGGCGAGCGACACGGCCTGCACGGGCCGCGCCAGGTCGGGCATGGCGTTGCCATCTTCAGCCTCCTCGTGCAGGATCACCAGACGCGACACCTAGAACACACAAGCATTTTAGTCACCATCATCGTCATCATCATTTGATGACCTCCGTGGCGCAGTGGTATGCGCGGTGGATTTAAATGACGGAGGTCCTGGGTTCGATTCCCGGCGGGGCAGATAGAGATTTTTCTTAATTTGTCTTGGTCTGGCTGGTGGGAGGCTTTCGCCGTGGGTAGTTACCACCCTACCGACAAAGACGTATCGCCAAGCGATTTAGCGTTCCGGTACGATGTCATGTAGAAACCGAAAGGGATGTGGATTTTCGTCCCACTCCTAACAAGTTAGCCCGCTTCCATCTTAGACTGCATCATCACTTAACATCAGGTGTGATAGCAGTCAAGGGCAAACTTGTACTCGATAAAAAAAAAAACACTTAACTACTTACTATTAATACATAATATCAGAATAACACATAAGTCACATTTTATCCCGAAATTCCCACGGGATCGAGAATTACACGGATGAAACCGCTGACGTCCTCGAGTTATTCTATTTTAGTTTTTATTAAAAAGTGTTACCCACACTTTAGGGATTATTATTTATATTTAAGAATAAACATAATATCAAAAATTGCCGAACCGACGGGATTCGAACCCGGACGACGTTCTCTGGACCTCTCTTTACCCGACAGACGCTCTCCGGCAATCCGGGCACTTAGAACGCCTTACCGCTAGGCCACGGTCCCGATGACGTCGGTGCCGAAATTTTGCTTTGATATTATGTCTTTGATATATATACAGCATGTAATGCCATCTACAGTATGAACTGAACATGTTACAATACTAGTTATACATAGATATTCAATAAAAATATTGTTAGCTCGCTTATAATTTTTAGCCATTCACGATTACGTATCGAGAAATCAATCCAAAGATATAGTGTTACTATTACAATGAAAAGGAACTCTGGCATACGAATACAAGTCCATATTACAGTATAGTTGTCGTGGAATATTCAAAAATTTAATGTCAATTTATTATTTAAAAGATATTACCGACCGAGTGGGAGAAAATATCAATAATATGCAACACTTAGTCCCACGCGTGACCATGTACGAGCAAGTATACAATAAATTATGTAAAACAGATAACTGTTATAAATAAATCCATTAATCACTTATAGGATTGCTGCATGCTAATGAGAGACGTCGACGACCTTGTTATCGCCGAGTGCTTCTCAAGCTGACCACTCAGTGCAGGACCGAGGTCCCACAGTGGCGTGCTTTACATATTTTGACGTGACAACGTCTTATAATTTCAGATACGAGTAAATACCGGCTGCTACGACACGGAACAAACAAAATATGATGTCATGCGTCGTTATCTCGCTTTTAAGCGTTCCATAGCTTTAATCGCGGCCTTGAAGTGGAAGCGAAGCGTGAAATTCCGAGCGAAAAAGAACACCCTCGACCTTTTGCGTTCGGTCAGAGTGTCGTACTCCGTCTTTTTCAACTATAAATATTAAATATATTAGTTCTATCATCGAAGTTAAAAATTAATATATTAACGCATTTTTTACATTATTTTTTTTATTTAATAATTTTAAAAAAATTTATAAAATCAAAATCATTTATTATATTATTTTAAATTTATTTATAAAAATAAAAATAAAAAACTAAAAATAATAATTAAAAAAAAAGCCAACATTCATCAGTATTCTCAAGACGTTCAACTATCAAGAGTCCTTACCGACACCCAATTTTTTTTTAATTTATATGTCAATATCTTAACCGAAAATACGGCTGTCTCTGAGTGCCACACGGAACAATTAATATTATTATATCTATCTTATTTGCTTGCTATCTGCCGCACTGCTCACGGCTTCAAAACTCGGCGTCAAAACAGTTCATGTGGGGGGTCTTAAACAATTGGACGGCTATTTGATTTTAGATATTTATTAATTTATTTCATTCCGTGTCCTGAAGTGCTCGGAATAATACATGAATTTTGTTCGTTCTCTGTTGCTAGTATTTCCTGTTATTATTTTCGTAATTGAACTATTATAATGGTAAAGGAGGTAAAGCGGAGATTTCTAAGATACACAGAATATATACAGTCAAGAATAATATTTTTACTATAATTATATAAAATCTAATAGAACTTAAATAGTAATAGCCTTATATAATTTTTTTATTACTTGGTTATAAACTAGGTTAAAAAATGACCTTCTTACACTGAAAAAAAAAATTATTCCATAATTCCAGACAACCTACTGTATTGATTATAAATATTCTGTGAATTCTAAATATTCTAAATTAGTATAAGTAAAAAAGGTTACACAACCCTGCATAAGCGAATGACCTGGCAGTCGGTTTGTTTACGTCTGGTCTCGCTTCTCCTTGAATGGACTATAGTATGTAGAGTTGGTGAAGTTAGGCTTTATAGAGTTAGAAATTTAACTCTACATGATATCTGATCACTTTTGCAAATCTATACTATATACTATAAATGTGAAAGTAACTCTGTTTGTTTGTTACTCTTTTACGCATAAATTTAACCGACTTAAATGAAATTTGGTACATAGAAAATGTAGACCAGAGAAAACACATAATTTTTGTCGAACTATCACAAAACAAACGGATCTCGCGAAAGGTCAAAAACCCAAACACCTAATGATCCAAAGTCGCATACACTAACCACAAATCCAAAAGGGTAGTTTATTACAATTTATTGAAACCATGATAAACATGTCGCAAATATTTTAAAATATGTAGGAAAAACTACATAATTTCTGAAATAAATATTTACTCAAATTTATTACGTCATTCCACCCATACACCCCCAGGGTTGTCCCCCCTTCAACAAAATGGCGCGGGTAAAATACCGGCCTTTACTTTGACCTGACGCCCGACATTTTAGCAGAAAATATTTTCACCAAAAGGCTGGAATTTTGTATTTTGTACCAACTACGTACCTAAAGTAAATTGCCTCTTTGATATTGTGGATAGCCTATACTATTATGAAATCTTTGGACAGAATATTTTTTTTATTTGCTACAAGTGCCTGCAATCACGCCTGGTGATAAGTGAATTGAGCAATAACTATACTAAAGCCAAACTCGATTGAGAATACTTGTCAACAAACAAATTAAAAATGAAGGTAGAAATCACTAGTCATTTTACACCTATATTTTTAAAATAAATAGTTAATGACGAATTTATGACAATAAATTAGATTAGTAAGCTTAAAACTAATTAATATATTCAATATCTTTTAAATATTATAATTTTAGATTTATTAAGCATAAAATGTTTTGCATTTTCTACCTTCATTATTAATTTGTTTGTTGACAAGCATTCTCAATCGAGTTTGGCTTTAGTATAGTTAGAAGTGAGTAGGTTGAAATCCACACCCTTTCTGTTTTTATGTACACCTAATCGTACCGGAACGCTAAATCACTTGGCGATTCGTATTTGTCGGCAGAATGGTACTTACTCACGACCGAAACCTCCCACCCAGCCAAAGCCAGACCTGAACCATTTAAGAAAATCTCAGTCACTCTCCACTATTGCGTTATTTGGTATTAGTATCTTTTCTCTACTCGAGATATGTCTTTGAACGATCCTACACATATTCATTCGGTATAACGGTATGTGGATGCATTATTTCTTTATTCATGATCAGTTAGCCCTCGACTGTATTCACACCTGGTGGAAATGAGCAGGGTGAAATCCACACCTCTCGGTTTCAACACGACATCCTACCCCTAAATCGCTTGGCGGTAGGTCTTTTTTGGTACGTAACTAGCCATGGCCTCTCACCAGTCAGACCCAGACCAATTAAGAAAATCTCAATCGCAGCCGGGAATCGAACCCAGGAGCTCCGTGTATACTGCGCTACGAATCCGTATCAAGGTTTGTTGTTGTGAGCGCATATTATTTGGCGCGCCGCCAGCTCTATTGTTTACCCTTCACACAGAAGTGGGTTAGGCCACGGGAAGGGGGAAAACAAACGCTTGCCATTTTTATAAAAACGTAAAACTATGATTTATTTAAATCATCGTTATCTTATAATGATGATCTACTGTAGAAACAGGCCTTCCCGATTTTATGAGGGGTATTGAGCTTAGATCACATCGAGCTACTCCAATGCGGGTTACAGGGTTATAACAATAAAAAAATCATTATTATAAAAACAAAAAACCCGACTGCTTAGAAGTTATGAACTGAAAACAGAAAAACAAGGATCACTATATCTGTATAAAATTGTAATTACTTTATGGTGCTGCAAACAGGGACAAAATACTTTAACTTGCGGGGAAAGAAAGATCTACCAAAACTGCGTTTGTCCCCGCCTGCAGCACCATAAAGTATTTAGAATTTTATACAGATATAGTGATCCTTGTTTTTCTCTTTTCAGTTCATAACTTCGAAGCAGTCGGGTTTTTTGTTTTTATAATAATGATTTTATTTCAGACTTTTTAGTTTTAGTTTATGGTATAGAAATGAGACGGTACACTTACACTTTTTGCCATTTTTTGTTAAAAAAGTATTATGAACATGATATGATATTTATATTTTTGAAATAGTTTTTCACTAGCTTTCAATTGGTACCCATATTGCTAAGATAAGAGAAAAAAATACACACATCCCCCCTTTTTTCCCCTATTTACAGCCGCCAATTTATAAAATTTATGTAGCCTATGTCACTACCACAATTTTGACAAATTCAACACCTCACATGTCAAAATCCGTTCAGCCGTTTAGGCTGTAGCGCGTGCCGAAGAAATGGACATACATACATACATACATACATATATACGCTCGAAAAACATAACCCTCCTTCTGACGCAGTCGGGTAAAAAAGACATGTGGCACTCGGAGACTGCCGCGATAAAACTATTGCATAGCATTTTTTATCAACTTATGTTTACCTACCGACGTCATCGGGACCGTGGCCTAGCGGTAAGGCGCTCTAAGTATAAGTCTAATAATTTTTTTTTCAAGCGTGATATTTCTAAAAGTCATTTTTTTTTAAATTAATGAGTTTTTCTAATATCACGCTTGAAAAAAAAATTGCGGAACCGACGGGATTCGAACCCGCGTCTCTGGCAATCCGGCCATTTAGAGCGCCTTACCGCGTAGCCACGTTCCTCGATGACTTCATTGCCGAAATTGTGCTTTTGATATTATGTTTTTGATACTCAGGGGGTGTTAGGTTTTTTCGTTACGGAATTTCTATATTCGGTCTCCACGCTCAAGGCTCAAGGCCCGCGATAGAAGCTATGCAATAGCTTAATAATAATTCATTTATATTAATGAAATACGTAAAGCAAATTTTTTTACCCCTTTTCCCCTGAAAAGCAGTGCCACGACTCAATGTGGCTTCGTGCTGAGATACAAATTTATATAAAAAATATTTTTTTTTCGCCATACATACATATTCCTTTCTTATTAATGTTAACAAACACTAAGATTAATTAATTTTCTTAATTTGTCTTGGTCTGGCTGGTGGGAGGCTTTCGCCGTAGCTAGTTACCACAAAGACGTACCGCCAAGCGGTACAATCATTGACATATTAATACTATGGACTTCGGGTCTAATGCAAAATTTACGTCAAAAGTGTCCCAAGATATTTTATACACTCTAGGATGTATTTATGTTTTTATACACAAAATAACATTGTAATGTATGTCTTATCGTATTGTTATACAGTCTAATTTGCAACGGTCTAATTGCATGCAATAAGTAATCAGCTTCGATTGACGGTTACCATGGCAGCCTTTTTTGACATGACAGCTTCCCGTGAAAATAGGACAACATAAATGGTGTGGAGTCGGTAGCTTTCAAATTTTTTTGGCATCTTATATTTATATATTATATTTACAGCAAATTTTAATTTATATTTACATATCCCTGACCTCTATATGCTGGGATAAATCTTGTACCAAATAATAATTGTTGTAATTATCTTGTATAAAATAATAATTAGTTATAATAATAATTAATTACAAACCAAATCCACTAATGTACAAAATGATATGCCACTCGACATAGTTCTTTACTTTGAAATTTTAAGTTCTCGATATTTTCCTCTTTTTAATTAAACTGAAAATATATTTTTTTACTTCAATGACGTTAGATCACTTTTTTAAATAACTGTTCCTAATTTCATGTAGATAATTCTTATAGTTATCAAATTAATATACCATTATGGTAAAAGTCATTTGATCAATATTCATGACATAAAAAATAAAAAATTTTGAATTGAAAATAATCAAATTATTTTCATTCAAAAATTGAGTAATTAAATAAGCAAAATAATACTTTAAAATCATCAGTAAATATTTACTTACTGAAAATATGGTACACCGTCTTCTTTTCTCACCTTACTCGGGTAGTTCTTACAAGTTTTTTTATAACACATTACGGCATTATTGACGTGTATTCTGTCAGTCAGCTAATATGAGACTGAATTGCGATTGGAACACATTTCGCGTTTTGGCTTACTTTTGGTTCGGACACTTTTTATCGCTGACCCGAAGTCCATAGTATTAATATGTCAATGGGTACAATAATGCCCACAAAAAGATAACAGAAATCAAAATAAAGGAAATCTGATAAAAGTATTGATTCATCTTAATGTCCGAGCCTTGTGCAGTCATGCTGTTTGTCTATTGTAAGAAGAATCTGTGCACGTAATGTTTAATTAAGTGATTACTGTAAGAATGTTTCATTTTGATCATATTTGATGTCTTTTTTTTTATCAACTACAAGTTGGCCCTTGACTGCTATCACACCTGATGTTAAGTGATGATGCAATCTAAGATGGAAACGGGCTAACTTGTTAGGAGTAGGATGAAATTCCACACCCCCTTTCGGCTTCTACACGACATCGTACCGGAACGCTAAATCGCTTGGCGGTACGTCTTTGTCGATAGGGTGGTAACTAGCCACGGCGAAAGCCTCCCACCAGCCAGCCAAGACAAATTAAGAAAAATCTTAATTTGGCCCGCCGGGAATGGAACCCAGGACCTCCGTCTTATAAATCCACCGTGCATACCACTGCGCCACGGAGGCCGTCTTTGTAAATAAATTGTTCCGATTAAGTTTGTCTTTTGGGTGTTTTAAGTTTTATTCCCTTCTGGCAGTTTGTTAACATTAAGAAAATATGCGAGAAATTTTTATTTTTAAATAGAAAATAAGTGCAGAAAGTAAAAATAAGTGCAATAGTTTAGCTGATACCACGTCTTTTTTGCATAAAAAAATTTTTAACAAAAAATAAAAACGCCTTCAAAACGCACTAAAAAGTAACTTCGTCATTTACTTACTTTAATTTACCTACTTAATCACATCTATGAAGTCGGTGCCATCCAAGTTTAGGTAAAGACTTTAAAGTAGAAAGCCCGGGTGGCACCGACTTCATAGATGTGATTAAGTAAATTAAAGTAAGTAAATGACGTAGTTATTTTTTACTTTTTAGTGCGTCTTGAAGGCGTTTTTATTTTTTGTTAAAAATTTTTTATTTCATACTTTTTAGTGCTTTATCAACAACGAACATACTAATAAATCTACTCGAACTAAACCATAAGTACCAATATTCACTAGCTAGTTATAACATTCTAACATCCCTACAAATGTGCCTATGAAGTTTGAAGAGTTTCTTCGAGTTTTCGTAGATCTCATCATCAGATCATGACTTAGTTAACATAAAACCAACTGGAATCTATAACCTTACAAACTTCTCATTGAGACATATTAATCGAGCACAATCACAAGGTAACTACCGTAAACCGCTAAAGAGCTCCCTCAGCTGTCCCTCGTCTTCATCGCCAGACCCTTAATGACAGTCACAGCCCATCTAAATGTAAAGTTCTCATTGAGACAAATTAATCGAGCCCAAACACAAGGTAGCTACTGTAAAACCTTACGGAGCTTCCTTACCTGTACTTCGTCTTCATCACCAGATCCTCAATAACAGTCACAGCTCATCTAAATGTAAAGTTCTCATTGAAACAAATTAATCGAGCCCAAACACAAGGTAGCTACTGTAAAACGTTACGGAGCTCCCTTAACTGTACGTCGTCTTCATCACCAGACCCTCAATGACAGTCACAGCCCATCTAAGTGTAAAGTTCTCATTGAGACAAATTAATCGAGCCCAAACATAAGGTAGCTACTGTAAAACGTTACGGAGTTCTCTTATATATAGATCGGCTCCATCATCAGATCGACTCCAGACCTTCATCAAATTGTAGTGCTTTTAAATACTTACCGGAAAAATGAACAAACGTACTTGTTGTCCCTACAATTTTTGAAAGTTTCCCTCGTTTTCTCCAGGATCCCATCATCAGATTCTGGTTTCCTTGTCATGGTACCACCACCGGACTATCTACTTTCCAACAAAAAAAGAATTATCAAAATCGGTTCATAAACGACGAAGTTATGCGCGAACACACATAAAAAAAAAAAAAAAAAAAAAAAAAAAAAAAAAAAAAAAAAATATACGGTCGAATTGAGAAACGCCTTTTTTTTGAAGTCGTTTAAAAATGAGAATGTTCATATCCTGCTATCACTCTGGTTGTCAAGACCTTTATAACCCAACCTACCTCACAAAACAACGACGGTTCAAATTACACAGTTGCTGTACCATATCGCAAAACAACGAAGGTCTGGCCTATCAAAGTCTGTCTCACTTACTAAATAGACAGGCTGTACGTGCCTGGTGTATTACAAGATAACTGTTCGCATACATAACGACGTGTTTTACTGTCAGTGAAGTTGTCATCACTTATCAAAACTGGATGCTATCTACCGTACCGTACCTACCTGCCGTAAAATGACGAAGGTGTGGCCATAGCAGGCCCTCGCTCTAGTATGAACTAAATAGACAGACGGTACGTGCTTGGAGTATCGCTCTCAAGCTTTGCCTGCCGGGCTATTACAAGATAACTGTTCGCATACATAACGACTTGTTTTACTGTCAGTGAAGTTGTCATCACTTATCAAAACTGTATGCTATCTACCGTACCGTACCTACCTGCCGTAAAATGACGAAGGTGTAGCTACAGCAGGCCCTCGGTCTAGTATGAACTAAATAGACAGACGGTACGTGCTTGGAGTATCGCTCTCAAGCTTTGCCTGCCGGGCTATTACAAGATAACTGTTCGCATACATAACGACTTGTTTTACTGTCAGTGAAGTTGTCATCACTTATCAAAACTGTATGCTATCTACCGTACCGTACCTACCTGCCGTAAAATGACGAAGGTGTAGCTATAGCAGGCCCTCGCTCTAGTATGAACTAAATAGACAGACGGTACGTGCTTGGAGTATCGCTCCCAAGCTTTGCCTGCCGGGCTATTACAAGATAACTGTTCGCATACATAACGACTTGTTTTACTGTCAGTGAAGTTGTCATCACTTATCAAAACTGTATGCTATCTACCGTACCGTACCTACCTGCCGTAAAATGACGAAGGTGTAGCTATAGCAGGCCCTCGCTCTAGTATGAACTAAATAGACAGACGGTACGTGCTTGGAGTATCGCTCCCAAGCTTTGCCTGCCGGGCTATTACAAGATAACTGTTCGCATACATAACGACGTGTTTTACTGTCAGTGAAGTTGTCATCACTTATCAAAACTGGATGCTATCTACCGTACCGTACCTACCTGCCGTAAAATGACGAAGGTGTGGCCATAGCAGGCCCTCGCTCTAGTATGAACTAAATAGACAGACGGTACGTGCTTGGAGTATCGCTCTCAAGCTTTGCCTGCCGGGCTATTACAAGATAACTGTTCGCATACATAACGACTTGTTTTACTGTCAGTGAAGTTGTCATCACTTATCAAAACTGTATGCTATCTACCGTACCGTACCTACCTGCCGTAAAATGACGAAGGTGTAGCTACAGCAGGCCCTCGGTCTAGTATGAACTAAATAGACAGACGGTACGTGCTTAGAGTATCGCTCTCAAGCTTTGCCTGCCGGGCTATTACAAGATAACTGTTCGCATACATAACGACTTGTTTTACTGTCAGTGAAGTTGTCATCACTTATCAAAACTGTATGCTATCTACCGTACCGTACCTACCTGCCGTAAAATGACGAAGGTGTAGCTATAGCAGGCCCTCGCTCTAGTATGAACTAAATAGACAGACGGTACGTGCTTGGAGTATCGCTCCCAAGCTTTGCCTGCCGGGCTATTACAAGATAACTGTTCGCATACATAACGACTTGTTTTACTGTCAGTGAAGTTGTCATCACTTATCAAAACTGTATGCTATCTACCGTACCGTACCTACCTGCCGTAAAATGACGAAGGTGTAGCTATAGCAGGCCCTCGCTCTAGTATGAACTAAATAGACAGACGGTACGTGCTTGGAGTATCGCTCCCAAGCTTTGCCTGCCGGGCTATTACAAGATAACTGTTCGCATACATAACGACTTGTTTTACTGTCAGTGAAGTTGTCATCACTTATCAAAACTGTATGCTATCTACCGTACCGTACCTACCTGCCGTAAAATGACGAAGGTGTGGCTATATCAGGCCCTCGCTCTAGTATGAACTAAATAGACAGACGGTACGTGCTTGGAGTATTGCTCTCAAGCTTTGCCTGCCGGGCTATTACAAGATAACTGTTCGCATACATAACGACTTGTTTTACTGTCAGTGAAGTTGTCATCACTTATCAAAACTGTATGCTATCTACCGTACCGTACCTACCTGCCGTAAAATGACGAAGGTGTAGCTACAGCAGGCCCTCGCTCTAGTATGAACTAAATAGACAGACGGTACGTGCTTGGAGTATCGCTCTCAAGCTTGGCCTGCCGGACTATTACAAGATGTTGTACTGTTCGCATACATAACGACTTGTTTTACTGTCAGTGTTGTTTTCATCACTTATCAAAACTGGATGTTATCTACCGTACCGTACCTACCTGCCGTAAAATGACGAAGATGTGGCTATACCAGGCCCTCGCTCTAGTATGAACTAAATAGATAGACGGTACGTGCTTGGAGTATCGCTCTCAAGCTTTGCCTGCCGGGCTATTACAAGATAACTACATAAGACTTGTTTTACTGTCAGTGAAGTTGTCATCACTTATCAAAACTGTATGCTATCTACCGTACCGTACCTACCTGCCGTAAAATGACGAAGGTGTGGTTACAGCAGGCCCTCGCTCTAGTATGAACTAAATAGACAGACGGTACGTGCTTGGAGTATCGCTCTCAAGCTTTGCCTGCCGGGCTATTACAAGATAACTACATAAGACTTGTTTTACTGTCAGTGAAGTTGTCATCACTTATCAAAACTGTATGCTATCTACCGTACCGTACCTACCTGCCGTAAAATGACGAAGGTGTGGCTACAGCAGGCCCTCGCTCTAGTATGAACTAAATAGACAGACGGTACGTGCTTGGAGTATCGCTCTCAAGCTTTGCCTGCCGGGCTACTACATACATAACGACGTGTTTTACCGTTTGTGTTTTATGGGAGAGACTTTTACCAACCAGATGCACAACAACGTACAAAATTACTTCAAATTCTAAAGCAGACAAGTTCATTTGTTTGGTCGCGGTTATGTCTAAAACCAGTCATACTCTAAAATTTTTGCATAATTATAAACTGATTCATGAGAATAAATAATAGAGAATAAATAATCCCTTAAGTGTAGGTAACACTTTTCAAGAATCGACATACTGAAGGGGTGCACTTATTTTATGAAGTCTCAAATCAAAATTTTAGCTAGAAATTTGCATTTTATTTCTATGTTTTAATAGAAATAAACTGAAACGACACGTATAAAGGCTTTTAATGTGCGCTAAAAAAGTTACTTCGCAACTAACCGTAAACGGTAAAAGCTTTAAATTTTACGTAAGAAAGATCTTTTACTATTATATATTTGATACTCGGCATGTATTAATAACTACCATTTATAAACAGTACAGATAACTCATGGCAATCATGAATAATAGTTTGTTCACATGAATATTTAAGAATAAACATAATATCGAAAATTACGGAACCGACGAGATTCGAACCCGCGTCTCTATGGCAATCCGGACACTTGGAGTGTCTTATCGCTAGACCACGATACCGATGACGTCGATGCCGAAATTGTGCTTTTGATATTATGTTATTGATATCCAGGTATACGGTCTGTAATGCCATCTACAGTATGATCTGAACATGTTACAATACTATTAAAGGCTCACATTACGCGAATTAAGAGAGTTTGCGGTCGACTGTATATTTATACAGTTAGTCTGTAGAAGGGTGGAGTAACACCACAAACTTCCCCTTCCCGAGCTGCTGTATTTCTTAGAAGAAAAAATAGACAGAGAACCTCAGGATTAGAACCAAATACTTATCTCATTGGTTTTACCTAAGAATGCAAGGTCTATTCGCAGCGGATCACTGGCACTAATTGATTTTATCGCTCTACCCACATCTCGACACTTTGGTCGTTGACGGAAGCGCGCGCGCCGCCGGCCCTTGTATGGCGCTAGTACGCAACATTCCTATGTTGATGTTGGCACATTCATTCATAAGTATTTCGTGTTTTTTAACCGACGAAAAAAAACGGAGGAGGTTCTCAATTGGACACGTATATTTTTTTTTATGTATGACCACGCATAACTTTTTACAGAGTTGTCCGATTTTGATAATTCTTTTTTATTAGAAAGGGCACAGGCACCGAGTTTCGCGCTAAACTCAAGTGGCCTTCAATTCGCCTTCGCAGGAATACTCACATCCTTTCCCTATTGTATATTGTCCTCTTCAGCCCTACTGCTCCCATTTATCTAAAAGAGCGATTCCACTTCCTCCATGTAACTCATTGTCGCTCTCTTAGATCTGAGGACAACCTACTCCTAAAAATTCCTTCTCATCATTCTTCCTTTTACTCTAAATCCTTCTCTGTCAAAGCTGTTCGGCTCTGGAACTCCTTACCTCTAGATATTCGGCGTGCGCAATCACTAGCTACTTTTAAACGGCTGGTGAATGCTCACTTCTATCCTCCATAGCCTAGTACTCTCTTTGTTTCCTCTCTCTCCTGAATTTCTTCCCCAGATTTCGTCTAGTCTATTTTCATTTATTTATTTATTTTTGTATAGACACGTAAGTATATTTATGTTTGTGCATATGTAAGTATGTATGTATGTATCTATGTATATATATGTATGTGTGTATATGTGTTTTTATGTATTTTATGTAAGTATATTTTTATTTTAGATAGTAAGAATCTTTCTTTATTTTTGTGTACGTACACCCGAGCCTACTCAAATGTTTACGCTTTTCCACTTAAATATAATTGGTTGTCTGGAAGAGATCGCTCATTAGCGATAAGACCGCCAATTGTACATTAGTTTTTAAGATATTATTCTCTTTGTTTTGTCATTATTTGGTGTACAATAAAGAATATTTCATTCATTCATTCATTCACACTTCCAAGATGGTCCCATTGTCATGATGTTAGGATCGGAGGATGATATCCTGGGGAAATTGAAGGAACTCTTCAAATTTTGGAGGCACGCTTACAGCGATTCGGATTTTGTCTCGGTTTTCTATTTTCTAATTTACGTAGAAACCGAAAGGGGTGTGGATTTCATCCTACTCCTAACAAGCTAACCCGGTTCCACCTTAAATTACATCATCACTTATGCACCACCAAATATATTGCAGTCAAGGAGTAACTTAATAATAATCATTTATTCATCAGAAAGTAGGTACATAATATGATGGATATTCTTAAATCCCACTTTTCTAGGAAACTACGATCAAATCAACATTATTACAAGTAGGCATTTTACAAACACTCATTTTAGACTATACCCGCTCTGAAGCAGGTTCTCCTTATCAAACACCCATCTTCTTTACTTTAGGATTAGAAAATACTAAATCCATCTGCAATATGAAGTCAATACTTCATCTAGCAAGTGATATACAGAAACATGACTACAAAGAAGCACGTAGGCGTCACATATTGAATGGATTACAAAATATTTTCACAACGCTCCCAATGTTTTTGGGCTTCGCATGTTGGTATCGCGATCCGAAATTCAATTTGGCAGTGGATCAAGAAGTTCTGCTGATTTGTGTTCAACTTTTTGAAACTAGGTAAATCCAATGAGAACAGTAGCTTTTGTAAAGGAATCGTATTTTTTCTTCTCCAATTTCGTTATTTGTACATTGGTCTATGTGGATTCAGTCCACGAGGTCGTGAGTTTAAATCCTGGGCTTTGGAATAATACTGAGATCTTCTCCCTTCTCAGAAATTTTCAGTATTTAATTTTAGTAAACCCGGGGTCGGGAAATAGTGTTATTACATCACCACGCCTTTGGAGTACGTTAAAGCCGTCAGTTGGTCTCGGTCACTATCATCAACATCAGATAGCTATCTTTTTTTTTATAGTGTATAGGCTAGCGCTTGGCTACGATCACGCCTCGGTAAGCGAAGATGCAGCCTACGGTGGAACGCGCTTGCCTAGAAGGTGCCTATTCACTCTTGACTTGAAGATACCCATATTGTAGGTGGTAGGGAAAACGTGAGCTGGAAGGGCATTCCATATTTTCGCAGTTCAAATCAGGAACGAGGAACCGAAACGTTTTATACGCGTCCACGGAATATCGACTACGTATGGGTGCAGACTACTACGATGCCTGGCAGTTCTATGGTAAAAGGGCGAGGGGGGAACTAGATCAAAAAGTTCCTGTGCACACTCTCCAAAATAAATTCTGTAGAAAACCGACAGACAGGCGACTTTTCGGCGATGATCAAGTGTTTGCAGTTATGCATTGCGCCTCGTTACCAATGATTTTTCTAGCGCGGCGATCCACCGAATCCAACGCAGCAACCTGAATCATTAAATAGTTAACATTATTACCCTACGACCGCCAACCTGCATTGAAGAAGCGTGGCAGGAATAAGCTCTATCATGACCTAGCCTGTAGTGTTTGTGAAAATCTCACAAATTTGAGGGAGTTTTACAAATTAAGGGAGGGGTAAAACATCAAGACATTGATGTAACGTATTCAGGGATGGCCCCTAATGCTTTACATAAAGTTCTGTTACATAATTCCCTGCAGTAAAGACCTGCCCTTGAAGGTAGCTGCGAAGGCGCGGCCAACGAAGGCGCGGCCACCCCTGTATCTAATGTGCCCCAGTCATCCAAGGAACAATAAATATAAACAACTAGGTATAGCGATTAGCGGTAGATGTTTAAGTATTCTAGTGTTACTTCGTCCGCGTGAATTTTCACTATTCCCTTCGAAACTCTTTAATTTTGCAGGATAAAAAGTAGCCTAGATGTGTGGTTTCCATTTCAGTCAAATCGGTACCCTGATAGGCGAGGTTAAGAAGTAACAACCATACACACACACAAACTGGCGCCTTTATAGTTTGATGCCCGAATATTCAAACCCCAATGAAATGTAAGCACGTCTCATGTGAACATATTTCACCAGTTTGATTTGAGTAAGCGATAAAAGCACGCCATATGTTCGCGGCCCGACGGCCCGGCGGCCCACTCGTCAAGGGCTTGTGTAAGCCTTTGTTTGGTCACGTGCGAGCGTGCGACACTTGTTGTGTAATTATGTCACTATTCGTACTAATATTTTCATAAATTATCATTAATTTATTCAGTAAACAGATTAAATTTAAAATATAAAATACCAAAACAAAATTGTAATTCGCCATTTATTCGTAGCATCTTGCATTTGAAAATTATCAATGTTCTATTCGTCAAGCCCTTTTATTAGATACCCATATTGAAGGAATTGTAAAAACGAGTGATGTTTGATTTTTTAATAATCCCTATCTGATGTTTATGATTGGGATCGATAGCTTAACATGCTCTCCGAGGCACGAGGGTGTACCTAACGCCAGCTATATCATACCTTCAAGAATCAAGAATACCGTAACCGTAATATTCCAGTATAATACTGGATTCCTAAGGCACATATGTTCAAATTCAAAAAAGTTAAGGGAACAGGGAAGTACGCCAAAGAAAGACTTAGTGGGGTTAAATTTTTTTAACAAAGAATAGAACCGACTCAAAACGCCCTAAAAAGTAAAAAATAACTGCGTCATTTAGTTGCTATAATTTATTTAAGCATATCTATGAAGTCGGTGCCAGTTAAGTTTAAGGAACATTTATTTAACACAGTAAAGCAGTTTGTGGGTTCTATAGGTAACGCCCTTAAAATAGAAACCTTGGCTGGCACCGACTCCTAGATGTGCTTAAGTAAATGAAAGCAACTAAATGACAGTTATTTTTTACTTTTTAGTGCGTTTTGAGTCGGTTATATTTTTTGTTAAAAAAATTTATTTCTTACTTTTTAGTGATTTATCAACACGTAACGTATTCGTACTATACTCTCATAATATATTATACGGCACTTGTAGCCAAAAAGCTACTGATACTTACACAAATACCGAAATCGCTGCAAGTGTGCCAATAAAATTTTAAGAGTTCCTTCAATTTTCACAGGATATCAACATCCGATCCTAACATGATGACTATGGGACCATATTAGAAGTGTGCCCATTCTAATAAAAAAGAATTAGATATAAAAATCGGACAACTCTGTAAAAAGTTATGCGTGGTCATACATTAAAAAAAATATACGTGTCGAATTGAGAACCTCCTCCGTTTTTTTTCGTCAAATAAAAAGGGCACGCTTGCCGAAGTAAATATTGGTACATGAGGTTTAACACCTATGCCTCATGCTGATAGTTACAAATCCGCATATTGCAAGTTCCTTCTATAAGTGATGCTTTCAAACACCAAATGGGCCAACTGCTTTATCTGTCCACTACGGCCTCCGTGGCGCAGTAATTTGCGCGGTGGATTTATAAGACGGAGGTCCCGGGTTCGATTCCCGGCGGGACAGATTGAGATTTTTCTTAATTTGTTTTGGTCTAGCTGGTGGGAGGCTTTTCGCCGTGGCTAGTTACCACCCTACTGACAAAGACGCACCGCCAAGCGATTTAGCGTTCCGATACGATGTCGTTTAGAAACCGCAAGGGGTGTGGATTTATATCCTACTCCTAACAAGTTAGCTCGTCAAGAGCCAACTTGTAATCAATAAAAAAAAACTATTAGTATAAGAAAACACTCGAAACGCTAACCATAAAATTTATTTTTATGTTAGTCGAACAAAAAGAATAAGTGAGGGAATATTAACAACAGGTACAACTAAGGCTTAGCTACTTGAAGTAATAAGCCACTTAACTCTGACAGATAATAACTACTGCAATTGTCTGCATGGCCCCTGGGAACTATTGTATTATAACTGAGTTTCTGCAGGTACTATATGTAGGCTTCATTGGTCCAATGATTTACAATTTTTTAACCGACAAAAAAAAAGGAGGTTCTCAATTCGACACGTATATATATATTTTTTTTTATGCATGACTTTTTACAGAGTTCGACTTTGATAATTCTTTTTTTATTAGAAAGGGCATACTTCTAAGGTGGTCCCATTGTCATCATGTTAGGACCTGATGAGGATTTCCTGGGGAAATTGAAGGAACTCTTCAAATTTTGGAGGCACGCTTACAGCGATTTCGGTTTTTGTCTCGGTATCGGTAGCTTTTTGACTACTAGTGTCATATAATATACTATGACAGTATAGTACGAGTACGATACGTGGCGATAAATCACTAAAAAGTAAGAAATAAAAATTTTTAAATAAAAATAGAACCGACTCAAAACGCACTAAAAAGTAAAAAATAACTGTGTCATTTAGTTGCTTTAAATTACTTAACCCTAGAGAGCTAACCTTTCCATATACCCCTTTAAAGCTAACCATTCGTCATATTGACGAGCAATATTTGAAGTATATATTTATAAAACGATACATATATCTGAACATTTTAATATTTTATTACGTTAAACATGTATTATTCTATTGAATAAAATAGTATTTTTCGATATTTTAACAAAAGTATTTATTTTCTTCCTTATAATCTAACACACTACTTTTTTGAGGTCAATATAAACCTTTACTTGGAAAAAAAACTATAAAAAAATTCCAACAAAAAATCCCTTCTGTTCTTGGACAAATATTAATTATAAGAGTCTCATTTTATTAGAAAAAATATAAAACCGAAAATTTTAAAGCGCTTTTGTAGTAAAAATCAACTTTGTGTTTACCACAAAATGCAGTGTTGTATTTTGTGGTGAACACAATGTATATACGCAATATATCCTTTTCTGTGGGGACTAATATCACAAATTTTACTTTTTCTGCTGTTTGTAGCTTCAGTTGATATAAGACTGGTTGACCAGTGACTCTCACTTTCACCTTGACCTTCATCACTCTACCATCCTTCCACTTTCAAGATATCTTTATTTTATTTTTCACGTGTGGGCATAGTAACCATTTCCAGCCGGCCATGCAGTTTCTTTACAAATATATTCTACATCCGCTATATTTCTTAGAGTACGCATTGGTCCTCTGGCGACATCTACAATATTTATTGCAGCTACTCTATTTGAAACACTCCCTTCCTGGTCGACCAAACATGACAACATCGACTTCGGATATTGCTTAGTGAGAAAGTTAAAATACTCGAGTTAATATCTGAGTTTTTCACCGATGACGAAGGTGAAGAACGATTTTGGTGGTATGGAAAACTTTCTTCATTATCAGAAAGCTCATATTGAGTATCGCTTTCTACTTCATCCCCTTCCAAGTTATCTTCTGTTTAGAGCTTCCATTATTCTCCCTAGTATCAGTCCACAATGTGGACACCTGCGCTATTCCGATATCTCCCTCTTCTAATAAAAGCCTCGCAATAATTTCATCTGGCAGGAATCGTAATCGGTAAAAACCGAAAAAAAGTACATACGTTAGTTGCAGTAATAATATACACAAAAGCTAACCATTCGTCAAAATGACGAACATTTTTGTAATATATCTGTAAATCATGTACTTATCGGCAAAACGCCGTCGTCACCTGCGAGCACTCGGCGGACACTAGGTTGACTAGAGTTGGCAAAGCAATCAGCGCGCGCGAAGAAAAGAGAAAAAAATATTTCTATTTCGTGTTCGTCAATTTGACGACGGTTAGCTCTCTAGGGTTAAGCATATCTAGGAGTCGGTGCCAGCCAAGGTTTCTACTTTAAGGACGTTACCTAAAACCCACAAAATGCTTTACTACGTAAAATAAAGGTTCCTTAAACTTGGCTGGCACCGACTTCATAGATATGCTTAAGTAATTTAAAGCAACTAAATGACACAGTTATTTTCTACTTTTTAGTGCGTTTTGAGTCGGTTCTATTTTTATTTAAAAATTTTTATTTCTATCATTTATTTTATCATACCACTGCGCCGCGGAGGTCGTCAAACGTTGTTATACGTTTGGACAGTGTCTGGTAAGTATTTTCAGTAATTTAGCGCAGCGGTGCAGTTCTATTCCCGGCGCGCTAGATACAACGGACGCGACCGGTTGGGAGGCAATTCAGATAATTGGGCCCTCACTTACGCGATATCGGGTAATCTCTACGACTCTGTGGTGTACAGGCATAGCTTTGGCAGTCGCTGGGTTTACATTGCCCTTTTTTTTTTTGTCGTTGGGAAATGCATTTACGCATCTCGGGCGCAGACTGCGCAGGAAGGACTATGCAGTCTGCGCTCGGGTATGTGGGACTCGCTGGCTGAGCAGCCATAATACCCACTAAAACCCAGCGGAGCCATCTGCATCCTTTTTGGGAAGTCAAAGGATCGCGGAAGCAGACACTTTGACGACCCGACATGCTCGTCGGTGCACTCAGTGGTGACTACAGGGGTGGCAAGAGATGCGCGTATCGGCGTCTCCTACCACCCGTTCTTCTTCGGCGGAGCGGATGAGCATGAGCCGCCTGCTCTCTCTGCCGCTCCGAGGCCTCCTGTAATCCGATGACGGTTTCACAAAAGGAGGCAACGTGAGTCCACCCATCCTCGCTGTCGAGCATGTACCTGACAATACTAGGCAACGAGAGATCTCCGTTTAAAAGAGACACCAAGGGTTTACATTGCCGTCGTCCAATATAAGACTTGGGACCTTGATTGCATCTATCGGCTTTCAAAAGTAGGGTGTGCCTGATGAGCGCTTAATACTGCGTTTATCGATCCAAAGTAATGCAAGTAAACCATTTTTTAAAGACATCAGAAGTCTACATTAATGAAGGAAAAAGTTGTGAACCAAACTATTGTTAAATATATGTTTATTCTTATCTTTTTAAGCTTGACAGAGCAAGTATACTATGTTACAGCTGAGAAGTTGGTGGTGTTACACCCTCGTTCCTTGGAGAGCATTATTTATTAATTTATCACCCAAGTAGCGTGGTGGGTCTGTGCTCCATATCCCCTTTCAATTAGATCTCGTTGATCTAGGACTGCCTCGTTGGTCTAATGGTTAGCCTATGTGGCTTCGATCACGAGTTCCTAGGCTGAGCTTTTTCATTCTTCTATGAAATGTTCAGTACATTTCAAGCCCGGAGTTTGGAAGTTGGTGGTGTCACACACCGGTGCCTCGGAAAGCACGTTAAGCCGTCGGTCCCGGTCACTATCATCAACATCTGATAGTGATCGTTAATAAATGAAACATTATTTATTTATTTTTAAATATTATATTTATAATAAATTTAAGTATTTTTTTTTAAATAATAAATTTTTCTTATTGCACCACCCCACTTACGATACTAAAATGTCTTTTCAATAGGTTGCCTGTAAGAGATTGCTTCTAGCAATAAGGCCGCCTTTGGATGTTTATTTTAATCCTTTTTTTTTTCATGTTTCTGTTATATCTATTTTTATGTGCAATAAAGTGTTTCTTCTTCTTCTTCTTCTTCATTATCACCCTAAGCCCGCCAACCTGCATTGGAGCAGCGTTGTGGGTGTAGGCTCCATATCCCCTCTTCTGTAAGGAGGGAGGCCTGGTCCTGTAGTGGGCCTTTAATAGGCTGATGATGATGATGTAGGTCTTTAAAATAGGCTGGGAGCGATCATTGTCTCCAGAGACATTCAAAGATTGATAACCATAGAGCTTGTCCAGTTATGTCGTATTCTTAAGTGTTTGATTACAAAATAATTTTACGATTCCAATTTTAAATTTTGGCGCCAACATTCGTCCGGAAGCCGCTTTGCAACAGTTGTGACTCAGAATTCAAAAATAGAACATGTTATTATGAATTGTATCACCTGTGGATGTGTTATACTTCCAACACCTACTTTTTATTTTAACTACCCGCAATGACATTGAAAATTATAACGTGTTTGTGTCGGCCGCAATGTTGTGAGCGGTGGATTTATCGGACGGAGGTGGATTCGATTCCCGGCTAAGCCAATTGAGATTTTTTTATCCATCCAGATTTGGCTGAAGGGAGACTTCGACCATAGCTAGTTACTACTCTGCCAGTATCGATAAACGATTTAACGTTCCGGTACGACGTGTCGTGTGGAAACGGACAGCGTTGGAGATTTTATCCTATTCCTAACAAGGTAGCCCGCTTTCATCTTAGATTGCATAGCGGAGGTAAAGGTTTCACAGCATTGCTATCATAGTACAAAATATTCAAAATAAAGTACTTTATTTATATGTTAACTAAGAAGTTTTTTCACAGCCCCTGACTGTAAATCTAAATCATCATCATCATCATTATCAAACTATGAAAGGCCTACTACAAAGCCAGGCCTCCCTCCTTACAGAAGAGGGGATATGGAGCCTACACCCACCAAGCTGCTCCAATGCGGGTTAGCGGGCTTAGGGTGAATAATGTTTCATTTATTAACGATCACTATCAGATGTTGATGATAGTGACCCGGACCGACGGCTTAACGTGCTCTCCGAGGCACCGGGGTGTGACACCACCAACTTCCAGACTCCGGGCTTGGAATGTACTGAACATTTCATAGAAGAATGAAAAAGCTCAGAGTTATTCCATGACCCGACCCAGGGATCGAACTCAGGACCTCGTGGTCGAAGCCACATAGGCTAACCACTAGACCAACGAGGCAGTCTAGATCTGAATATACGTTTTTAATATTAACTCGACACCTTCACGCGTTCCCAAAAAAAAGCTCTCATAGGAACATTTGTTTTGGGTTTCGTTTTTCCTTTTGCGGTCTCTCTCTACAGTCGTTCCTTCATGACTGAAGATCGTGGTACTGGTACGTTCCAAGTCTCGAATGACCGCTTGGACTCGCTCAGCTGATCAGCCCATGGTGTTGGGGAACGGCCTCTAGCTCTTTTTACGACCGTGCTGCCCGTTATTATTAGCTTTTCTAAATTACTGTCCTCCCGCCTCATGATGTGTCCAAAATCGCCTCCAAAACTACAAAAACCATTATATTTTACGTAAAAATGAATATTTTCAAATCGCCATGGCATTAACCCAAACCTCTCCGTCAACGACCTTCCCTTGAGCAGTCGAAGGGCGCAGTCACTAAATATACAGCCGCTGACATAACGGCCGGACGTTCCCGCAGTAATTAGCTTCAGTTCATTATGCTTTCGAGAAAATACGCGACACTCTACCCTCACATTTAAATTTTTACGCCGCAACGTAAAAAAGTGTGAACTTAACTATGGCTTAATATAAAGATGCGCTCAAAGAGATATCTCGTGTTGAGAAAAACACACATCGGCGCCCAATCGGAAATATAGCTCTTTCTGTTGAAAATGAACGCAACGAAAGATGGAGCGATATTTTGGATTGCATTCTTTTGGGCGGCAATGTGTTATTTTGTGTACACGAGACGGCCTCCACAGCACAGTAGATTTACAAAACGGAGGTCCTGGGTTCGATACCCAGCATTTGTAGCAGGCAGACAAATGGGGTTTAACATTTGCAACTTCCCAAGCCTGGGCTTAGACTAACTGGAATTTTCTTAAAAGAAATAATAATAGCATATCTAGGAGTCGGTGCCAGCCAAGGTTTCTACTTTAAAGATGTTACCTAGAACCCACAAACTGCTTTACTACGTAAAATAAATGTTCCTTAAACTTGGCTGGCACCAACTCCATAGATATGCTTAAGTAAATTAAAGCAACTAAATGACACAGTTATTTTTTACTTTTTAGTGCGTTTTGAGTCGGATCTATTTTTATTTAAAAAATTTTATTTCTTACTTTTTAGTGATTTATCGCCACGTAACGTACTCGTAATATACTGTCATAGTATATTATAAGCCAAAAAGCTACCGATACCGAGACAAAAACCGAAATCGCGGTAAGCATGCCTCCAAAATTTGAAGAGTTCCTTCAATTTCCCCATGATATCATCATCAGATCCTAACATGATGACAATGGGACCACCTTGGAAGTGTGCCCTTTCTAATAAAAAAAAAGTATCAAAATCGGACAACTCTGTAAAAAGTTATGCGTGGTCATACATATAAAAAATATATATATATATATATATGTGTCGAATTGAGAACCTCCTCCGTTTTTTTTCGTCGGTTAAAAAGAACTCAGTATTATCATTAAGTACTATATATTCTGTGGTATTATTCCATATCTCAAGCCAGGATTCAAACCCCAGACCTTGTGTTATAAACCCATATTGGCTACCAAATTCAGTCTCATAATGCATCTGTGCCTGTCTAAACTTAAAGACTACTGAACAGATTTTGATGCGGTTTTCACCAATAGTGATTTCTTAGGAAGGTTTTAGTGTACAATACATTAAATTTTGTATAAATTTATCTCATATGAGACAACAAATACAAACTTTTATTGAAAACTGCTTAATCCTTTTGAGATATAACAAAACAAGATTGTTCCTATATACATATTTTAATAGAATAACCAAAATCTAAAAGGCATATATCTATATTTTAGGCAAAGCTTGCTTTATTCCTTCTTTCCTCAAATAAGGTTATATTTTTTTTTAGTGTTTTTGGAAGTTGCCAATATTTTTAGTTGTGGATAAAGTCACAGGCGTTTGCTAGTTAATACTGAGTAATAATAAGTGTAGCACAGTTCACATGTTACGGGTCAACAGACACTGTTCATTGTTCGGGTGTCTGATGACTTCATTGCAGCTGACGCTTGCTTCCCTTCTTAGATGACTGAGCTTTCAAATTTCATTTGTTTTTCTTTATTTATATTTCTGAAACATGAATGTTGACTACTTGTGTTATAAATCAGTCTTCAACCACATCTGTATGTCTGTATGTGTGTTCACAATAAACTCAAAAGACTAATGACCAGGATTTCGTAGTTAGTAGTTTTTACCAATAGATAGATCTTGAGGAAGGTTTTACTAAATAATGTGTTAAATCAATAACCCGTATGGAGCATTCAATGAAATTGCTACCTAATCTGTTTAATAAGGATTCAAACTCAGAACCACATGGTCAGAACCATATAGGGTAACCACTAGAGTTAGACCAATGAGGCTGTCAGCCCTGATGAAGTCACATTTTAAATAATAGATGCGGAGGAGGTTCTTCAATTCGAAATACACTACATTTGCACAATGTTTTTATTATTATGTATGACAACACATAACTTTTTACATGTTGTCCGATTTTATAATCTTTTTTTAAAAGAGAAATACATCCAAGGTGGTCCCATTGTCCATGTTAAAATTCTGCTGATGATATCCTGGGGATTTTTAGGTAACTCTTAATTTTTGGAGACGTTTAAGTTTTCGTTTTTGAGTATCGGATAGACTTTTCACTTAGTACCATATATATACTTGACAGTATAGTACGAGAAGTAATATAAACAAGATATGAAATAAAATTTTTAAAATAGATTTTACGCACTCAAATGGTACCCATATTAGCTTAAGTAAATTAAAGCAACTAAATGACACAGTTATTTTTTACTTTTTAGTGCGTTTTGAGTCAGTTCTATTTTTTGTAAAAAAATTTTTAAATAATAGATGTTGGGAGACACCCAGCATACTTCTATTCACATAATACACTACAATTAAGACACAAATGTATGATTAAAAAGAGTCACCAACACATTATTTAGAAGGCCACATTGTTTTTTTTTATTTACTACAAGTTAGCCCTTGACTCCAATCACACCTGGTGATGTTGTGATGGCCAGTGAAGTTGCAGTTTAAGATGGAAGTGGGCTCTCATGTTAGGAATAGGATGAGATCCAGACCCCTTTCGATTTCTACCAAAATCATACTGAAATGCAAATACCAAAATATCTTAGCAGTATGTCTTAAATTGGTAGGGTAGTAAGTAGCCACTGTGGATGCCCTTCCTCCAGCCAAACCTGGACTAATTATGGAGATACAATTAGCTCAAATAGCTTACCCAGGAATACTTAGAACCACTGCGCCATAGAGGCCATCAAATATTATGCATGATCAGAAAAATATAAATTGTAGGAACAACCCAGAAAGATAACAAATATATTAAGGGTTCTATCATTATCAGCCAATTAATGGCTCACTAGAGGAGAGGGGATATGGAGCGTACACCTACCACTCTGCTCCAATGTGGGTTGGCGGGCTTAGGGTGATAATGTTTCATTTATTAACGATCACTATCAGATGTTGATGATAGTGACCGGGACCAATGGCTTAATGTGCTCTCAGAGGCAAGGGGTGTAACACCACCAACTTCCAAACTCTGGGCTTGGAAGGTACTGAATATTTCATAGAAGAATGAAAAAGCTCAGAATTATTCCATGATCTGACCCAGGAATCGAACCCAGGACCTCATGATCGGAGCCACATAGGCTAACTAGACCAACGAGGCAGGCAGGTAAAGGGTTCTATAGTTTTACCATTCAGGGGTCTTCATTAAGTCTCCCTGCCCCTGCTTAGTGAAGCTGTTGTATACATAGCTTATCAAGCCCAAGCTATAATTATTAGAACAATATTATAAAGACAAATAACACTCATTTATTTGTATTGTTTATCAAGTGAGGTTATGTTCAATAACTATTAACGAAAATCAATGTTGTTTCAATAAATATCTCTCGTTGCGTACGCCAATGCCTTATATAGTCATTTGGGTGTTACGATGGCCCTCACAATCATTTTTACAGCGATGACATAATACCAGACGCGATCGAGATCATAAACGTAAACAATCACCTTTTTATCTCAAACCTGCAAGCAAATACTTTGTTGATTGTTCTTTAACTTTTTAAACACTAAAAACCGTGAGTGTGAACTGCCAATTTAAAAACAAGAATTCTTTTTTTCGCTAGATCGTGTGAGGCCCTGAAATACTATGTCAAATAAAAAAAAACTTTCTAAAGGAACTTGAGCTTATTGGAGAAAGGAATTAACCCTTGAAGTTTGCAGGAATGTGTGTGCCTACTGTTTCTTTATGATCTAATGTAATCAAGCCTCAATATGCCGGGTTAATTAGAATAAATCAGTCCAAATGCTAAAAATAGCATGACTCACCTGTTGAGCCACTGGCTCTAAAATGCTCTCGATAATCTTTGTGTGGAACACCGGCATGATGGATGTTCTTAACACTTAAATAACATTAGAAAATTAACACAACACAGCGATCATGAAAATAATTTACAACACAAACTATACAAAAAACACAACCAAAACACAATACGGACAGAAAAATACTGTATCAAAAAATACAAACGTCAAAATTATCAGTGAACTTTGCAGTGAGGTGAATTGTCAAATGTCAATTTTGACTTTTGACCTTTATTTACAGAGAAAAAATATAAATTGCGCAACTGTTGGTTTATGCTCTAACATTTTGTGACACTGACAACACGAAACGGTTTAATAAAAATAATAGCAATCGGGTTAAAATGTTCAAACATAATAAAGTAAACAGTTGCTTGGCAAATAATACAATCGTTTGGTTTGAGTAAAAGACTTAAACTATATGCAAGCGCCCCCAACTTTGTATGGAATTCAAATAACTTCATTCATTAATAGTATAGTATACTTTCGTACTAAAGTACAAAACTCTTACATTTTTAGAATATAACCTACTTATTATTGTTCTAAATTCACACAAAGTTGCGGGAATGAGTTAGTGCTGGATAAAAATATATCAAGGACTTTGAAAAAAAAACAGCAAACATTATACTCAAATATTTTATTACTTTCTTAAATCAATAAGTTATATATTTCTATTAAGTCTTTAGCACGTGCGAACAGTTGAGTCATAATAATTTAAGGTAAAAAAACACTGAGATTAATAAGAGCTAATTCATTAAAACTAGATTGAGTAGAAAATTAAATTAAACTGAAGTCATTGTTAGATATTATCAAAAATGTATATAATTATGTAACATAAATTGCTCATAACATATCTCTCATTCTGTTATAACTATAACTAATATTAACAGTTCTAACCAATATTCATAATATAACATTTTTCCTAAAGTTTTAAACAACAATATTTATAAAGAGATATCAATATTAATATATCACAATAAAATCGTTAAAACTTAATATTGTAAGTAATTTAAATAAATTAAAAATTGTGTGCTCATGGTCACCTAACTATCTAAAAATTTGAGATCAGTTTTAAATACTAATTAATAATTAACATGATCGGTACCTAACTTAAATTATTAGGAAACCCCTACTAGAATTACCTATGAATAAAACTTTATATTTTTATAATATAAACCTACGTGTATAATGATGATAATAGCGTAAACAAATTTTTATGTAATTTAGAACACATTATCGACGTAATTTCCATATGACTTTTTATATGATAGAACAACATTGAACCATAAAAAAGAAGTTAGTGACTACAAGAACAGTTATTGTATTACTACGGTTTACAAAAAAAGCAGATGCAATTTGTTGTAGTACCTATCTATTTAAAAATTTTGAGTTGTGTTGTCAAAAAAATAGTTTCGAAGACTTTGACTGTAAAGTAGATATACGTCATAGAATTATAATTATCATGGCATTTTTTCATGAAAACTTTTATTTTGTCGTACCATCTTATTAATTTTGAACAAAATACTTACAAATACTACGGCCAATAGTTTTACAGCATAAGCCTAAATATAATAAAAGTTAAAATCATAAAGATCATGGCGATGGTTTAGAAGTAATTGACCGATTACTATTTATTTACATTAACTTATTTTAAAATTTAATAATATTACTATAGAACACATAATACGGTTTGGATTTTCTAAACTAACAAACAACCTTTTAGTTTAGAATAAGAAGTTTTCAGTATTAATACAGAGGGTACAGGTACTTATAAGTAGAAATTAAAAAAAAAATAGAACCGACTCAAAACGCACTAAAAAGTAAAAAATAACTGTGTCATTTTATGCCACCGACTTCATAGATATGCTTAAGTAAATTAAAACAACTAAATGACACAGTTATTTTTGTAACGTTTTAGTAGAAACCTTGTGGCACCGACACCTAGTTTCTTTTTTTGTTAAAAATTTTTATTTCTTACTTTTTAGTGATTTATCGCCACATAACGTACTCGTACTGTACTCTCATAGTATATTATACGGCACTAGTAGCTAAAAAGCTACCGATACCGAAACAAAAACCGAGATCGCTGTAAGCGTGAAGCTAAATTTGAAGAGTTCCCTCAATTTCCCCAGGATATCATCATCCGATCCTAACATGATGACAATGGGACCACCTCGGAAGTATGCCCTTTCTAACAAAAAAAGAATTATCAAAATCGGACAACTCTGTAAAAAGTTACGCGTGGTCATACATAAAAAAATATACGTTAATAAAAATATCAGTTTCTCTAAGATTTTATCTAGGAATTCAGCAAGATAAATCATAGAGTACCTACCTCTATTAAAATTATTTGAACTAGGAATACTTCCATATTCAGAGTTCCAGTATTAATTCGTGTTTGAGGGTAGATCTGTGAAATATTTACACTCGTTCTATATAAGCGTCTGATCAATAGAATGCGTTTAAATTTTAAACTGACAGTTCTTATGTCTACCCACCTATACTTCAAAAACAAATTTTCTGGTAGAATTGCCCACTATATTTTTCATGACTTTAATAACACTTTATTAATGTCTTGTTGGTCCAGTGGTTTGCCATTGTAGCTTCAGACCATGAGACCCTGGTTACAACTTTCAAATTCTGGATCAGTATAAAAATAGTAGCTGCCCGGAGTTTTCTCAACTCCAGTTGTTTCAACAGGAGTTGAAAACTCTCAGCAGCGTCTGGGAGAGCACATTAAGAAAGTCAGTTGCGTCATCATTTGCATCTGATAATGATAATAATTATTGAATCATATTTTGAAAATCCCGCCAAGCCACATTCGTGTAGCATGGTGGGTGGTAATAAGCAAATCATTATTCTTCCAAGAAGGTCACAGTTATATTAAAGAAAAAACTGATTACTTTATAAATACTCCACTATATCACATTTGATAGAAATGTTCGGGCAGCTGACTCCGTAGCTAAGGTTCAGTCCGTGGGGCTGACTCTTGTGCCTCTCGGTCAGCAGCTTGTGGAAGATGGGCAAGATGGCACACTCGAAAAGTTCAGATTCCGAGCTGGCCGTGTACATTTTTCTTTCGGCGGACTCTTGCCGTTTGGAGTCCATCCTGGTGTATGTTGCTGATTTACGTTCGTCTCGTTTGCTCGGCGATCCTGTAGTAAAGAATTGATATCATAACATGTAGAGCTAAAATTAAAAGCACGAGGCTGAAAAACCACTTGTGAAAGACTTAATCAAGATATGGTGCTCACATGTGAAATCGTGAAAATTTACTTTTGGCTTCGTGTTTCATAATTTTAAAAGTTATCCTTTTATCACGTCGATATCTTTACAAACTGTTGAATTTCTTACCGGTTCTTCTCAGCAAAACCTTCCGAACCGGTAGAAAATTGACAGACAGACTTATAGTTCGCATTTATAATATTTTTTAAGTATGAATTCTATAACATACCAGGTTTGTGTCTTGAAGCAACATTTGGACTGCTTTTATGGTGATCAGGTCGACTTTGCGTTGCTTGTGTCAACCGAGGGGAATCACCCGCACCTTTCGCCCTTTTCAAAGGTTCAGCTTCTTGTCTCAACCTTTTTGATGGAGAATCCTGACCTTTCGTCACCCTTATCGTGTCAGGATCTTGAACTATCCTCTTAGGCGACTCCTGTTTCTTGGAAACCCTTATAATATCTGGTTCGGGTTTTCTGTCTATGCTCTCTTTGGATTCTTGCAAAGGTTTCTCTTGTACCAGTTTCTTAGGTAACTCTTCAACTCTTCTTTGGACTAATTCGGCTTTGTCTTCGATTTCTTCTTGATAGGATCTCATCTGAAAACATGAATAACTATCATTTCATGTCATATTTTTTTATTGCTTAATTACTCAATATTAGTATATTGTAATTAACATGTGGTAAAGTATTTAACATAAACAGGTACCTGAGCCGAAGACTGTCTTCTTTTTGTTTGTATTTGATGCGGAGGTGTACTGACAGGCTGTGGAAACTCCGACCCTCGACGCTGCAACATATTATACAAAAATCTCTTTAAAAAATATCTAAGCTCTGAAATTGCTGGTATCCCATACATCGGACACTGTATCTTTCTAGAAATAATTTATATTCATTTGAATTCAAATAAATGCATCTTTCCAGTTTTAACGTATTTATGGAACTGGATATCTACTTAAGATATTTTCAACAAACTTTGTGTAGCCGAAAGGAATGGGAAAGAAACTGGTGGGTGTCACTCTCGGGGAAAGAAATCACGTTTAATGATTAGCGATGATGCAGCCCTTTATTATATTTACCTTAGCCAGTCGATCAGTCATTCGAAGTGTATCTGCTTCTCGGTAGCCCTCCGGAGTGCCGACTCTAACTGCACCAGCTATAATGCAAGCAAACATTACTGAAAGCGATGTATTTAATTATATTACCTTGTGTTAATATTTAAGATGACTAGAGTGTGACACTCATTCTACTATAACCAAAACATGTATTACTCCTGCATTTATAAACTTTAGATAACTTTGTATAACTGGTACAAGTATCAGCTGATAATGATGATGAATTATTTGACGCCCGAGTGGCGCAGTGGGTAGTGACCCTGCTTCTGCGTCCTCGGCTGTGGGTTCGATTCCCACATCTGGAAAATGTTCGTGTGATGAGCATGGATGTTTTCCAGTGTCTGGGTGTTTATCTATATATTATAAGTATTTATGTATAATATATATAAAAATATTCATCAGTTATCATAGTACACAAGCTACTTACGAGTACGCTTACTTTGGGGCTATATAGCGATGTGTTTAATTGTCTTAAAATATTTATTATTTATTATTTAATTACTATAATCATGATTATCAACCGATTGACGTCAACCTCCTGCACGGTTCTAAGACGCCTGAATCAAACGGTTTGCAGGCCTCTAAGAACTGTGACACTTGAACGACTACAATCCGCTTAATGACCTTGAAATCAACTAATACTGCGTTTTCCAGAGCAAGATCGGCATTCCAATATTAAGCCGACGTCTATCGGCTCCTCAATTCTTCTACTTCTTTTTGGGTACTATTCTTACCGTGGTTTATGGAACTGTTAGAGGCTCTTCTGTCCGAACTTCTGTCAGATTCTCTGGAACATAATCGTGCTGTTTTAAAATCAAACATATCCATAAATATTAATTTAATTTCTTGATAATTATCTTAGTTGAGTACCTTTGATGGTGAGGCGATGTCGCTTGTTGTCGACTTTTCTCAGAAACACTTCTCTGCATGGGAGAGTGAGCGTGACCTGGAATTAAAAATACTCTCGAAGTATTTTATCAGGTAAAATTTGGAAGTACTGAGGATATAATTGCAGAAACAGAATCTAGTGGCACATGGAATTTTTTTGCTTGCCATTTCTTTACCTAAGTAACCGTATAAGAGTTCAGTAAACATCATCTTAGTACCCACCTTATTGATTAAATTGACTAGTAACTATCTAATTAGAATTTGTGTTTTCAATCATCACTATAGTTCTTTCTTCTTTTATTTTCTTTACCTTCTGTCATTATGGTCATTAAAATTCTAGTAGTGCGTAGGGTAACATTAAAGAACTTACTTGGTGGTGATTTTTGACAAGTATATTGGAAGGTGTTGGTGTCCCAAAGATCGCTTTGGACGACTATGAAATTTTCCTTTTTCCTCTTTTCTGAATCTCTTCTTTGACCTACAATCAATAAAAAACAAACGCACTTAATTTAAAATCAAAACGCGGTACAAGGTGGAGCATAAACAAAACAGCTTTTTGAAAATGATAGTGACCTATTTTTTCGAGGTTATTATGGAATTCATATTTCTGGCCATACTCGTGAAATGATGCATGATTTTGTTTTTAAGAAGCAATGTTGAGATAAATTGGTAAATGATTGATTGATAACACTAATTAGACCATTTTGGGATGGTCTTCAAGTCTTATCGGGAGTCAAGGAATAGAAGGAGAAGAGAAAGACAAATGTGCGATATTCGTATTCTTTCATTTATTCTCTCTCTCCATTTCGTCCCCCAAGCAATGCAATTTGGAATTCAAGTATAGGACCGTATATCATCCAGCCCCAAAATAGACTACGGTTTAAATCGTCAAGGAGGATTAAAGATCTTGAGTGGTACCCCGCTTAAGATCGCGCGAGCGAATATTAGGTATGTGGATTGGCGAAACTCGTACAATAACGTAAATAAAATTGATCGATAACTCACAAGATTTCTTCCTTTCCGTCGACGAGTAGTCTTGGTCGATGTCCAGGATGTCCTCTAACTCTTGTTTTGGTTTTGGTGGAACGGGTGGGTCACGTTCTTGACCTAAACATACAGTGAATTCAATAATTCGATTTTTCTTATAGCATTTAGTTTTTATTCTAAAGGGACTTTTTTCTTTCCAAAAATTTTCAGTATCAGTCTGGAGTTGGAAGTTATTATATTATCGCGTCTCGCAGAGCTATTTAAACCATCAGTCACGAGCCATTATCATTAATACCTGAGATACTATTACAGAGTCAAACTCTATGACTCTTTTCCATGCCAACTACTTATTGATCACTGTAGCGCAATATGGTGGTGAGTAAGTAATAGAACTTGTAGGACGTGTTCCTCAAATGTCTTGCAAAGTGTTGCTCTGTTTAAATACTCTATTTTTTTCCTTCAACTCCCTTTCTTTTTGGAGATTGTCATGTAAGCTATTAAAAATACGCTGAACTCTGCTCAAAAAACCACCAACAGTAGAGAATAGCGCTGAAGGCATCAAAAAGTGTTGCAATAAAGACTTTTCTGCAAGTACTGTTTGAATGTTTACAAGGACGCTCCTCATACCTATAACTTTTCTCTCGGTCATGGGCGGTACAGCTGCGGGCTCCAGCTCATCCACCGGCGGCTGCATCAGCTCGGCGAGCAGTGCCCCCGCGCTAACGCTGGACATACGCCGGTGTCCGCGCGGCGCTGTCTTGTACGGGGGCTTAGAGTCTGGCGCTTTCGTCTGCTTCTTTTGCATTTCTGGAGTCTGTAAGAGGATATGTAATTTGGTGGCGCAGTGTTGGTAAAACCCCATTTGGTATGCCAGTAACCACAAAACAATCACAGGTAATGCATAAATACAGCCCAAAGATCGAGTCTTTAAAAATGCTTAAAAAGGTAATGAGCAACAGCAAATGTCCATTGGCTAAGATGAATATGATTAACTAGCGGACGCCCGCGACTGAGTCCGCGTGAAACTTAGTGTAGACTTGAACTCCCGTTTGACCCCTTAAGGAGGTGAGCATTAGAAAAAACGTTTCTTAGCGCTCGCCTACGTCATTATTGCTATATAGCAGTCGCCCACGACTTCGTCCGCGTGAAACTTGGTGTAGACTTGAACTCCCGTTTGACCCCTTAAGGAGGTGAGCATTAGAAACAACGTTTCATACCGCTCGCCATAGTCATTATAGCTATATAAAGTGTGCTCTTTCCCGGCTACCCCTCTCAATTTAATTTTTTTATAGTTTCCCGTGAAGCAATATCCTCTGTCCCGTCCCGTGTACTAAAGATCTACATTTTTCTTAAACATTGTACGATATTACAGTACATTAACTTTAACAATATATATTTATGGCAAGCTGATGTGTATAGCTTGTATTAAATAGTCTATTTCACTTTTGAGTCTGCCTTTCATAATAAACAAAATAATTTACAATCCGACATTAGTATAGATAATTCATGTATCAACACACCAGTATTTATTAAATTATTAAATTCTGTCCACTGCAAAAAAGTGTTAAAAATGCATCAGGCATAATCTTACCTTATTTACTTTAGGCGGTGCGGCTTTGGTGTACATGGGCTCTTGAACTTTAGCCGGCATTGATTTGGCGGTGGGAGTGTCACTTGTTTTTAAAGCTGGGATGGTTTTAGCTTCTGCCTTGGCTGGCTCTACCTTGGTTTTTGGAGGCTCTAGAGGTTCCTGCAGAAATTATAGGTTATTAATTCATATTATCATGGTTAAATGCCAAGCTTTAATAAAGGTTTTAACAAGACAATTTTATGATTTCAAATCTAACGTAATACATTGCTTCAACTAAATCGAACGACTAGGGTAGACTGGGTACGGATGAAACAGTTTAGAGTTTTTCGCACATTACATTATAACTATTTAAGCGACCGTTATGGTAAATATTTTAAATAAAAGATCACTTATCTGTCTACCAATAGGCAATGTTATTTAAGATAACTATATAGTATTTTATTGTGTAACGTCAGTTTAAGAAAAATCTATAGTTTGTTTTAATCGTCCACAGGCCAGGGTCGGTTTAAACAATACCTGGGGTAAATTGAAACACATGTAAATAATACAAAATAAAATCAATAAACATGATTTATTTATCGTTTAATAACACAGAAATGTAATAACACACTTGAAAATCACAAATAGTTTGTATTCATAATCCAGTCTCGCGATTTTTATAATCTAATATAAATAACGCCTGAATACTCAAAAATAAATCAAATTGAAGTAAGTTTCGAACTAACTTTTTTTTGAAAGATTGCAATAAAAATCAGTCAAAATAAATCTATTCGGGACCATCTCAAATTTGATTCTCATTTGATTATTCGGCGTTAAATTTAACAAAAAATGTACCTTAGTAAAACCTACATCATTTTACGCCTTGACGAGTTATTATGAGATCAGTTAGAATCACAGTTGTGGCAAATATAATTAAGACTACCTTCTGTGCATTCTTCATGCGCCCACATTTTACAACTTGTACACTGTATCCATATTTCCCTTGCTCTGCTTTCCGAATATGCTGACATACATACAAGAAAGTAGCATTCCTCTTCTTCTGATGACGATTCATTTCGCGTGTTCTTCTTTTTCCTGTTCTTTGCATTTGTTTTAGTCTTTTCACCATCTAATCTTTTTTAACATGCTTAGCTTTGATTCGTTTCGATCTATTTTCATATTCTTTTCTTATCTCTTCTTTTTCAGGTGTAGATTATAGATTTCCTAGTCTTTCTTCCCCTATTTGTTAATTTCCTTGGAGGAGCTTTTGGTAGTGGTCGTACCGTTTCCGAGAAAAACATCAGTGGTGTACTTATAACACATTGTGAACTTACAGAAGGTTTGGCCGAAATTCGGTGATCACTACCGTGTTGTATAGCTAAAAATTCTGGATTTACTGTGGCAATTTCTTGTTCTCGGTATTCGATTGGTGAGCGTTGTGGCATATTGGCTCTCGTAGTCTTTCTTACGCGTACCCTTGGCATCTAAAAAACAAAAAATAAAATAAATATACTGTTTCAATTGTACCCACAAAAAATGTTTCAATTGTCCCCAATCTCCTTTTAAATATAAAACTGTTCATGGTAAGAATGATAATAATATTGTTAAAAATTAATTCATACATTTATATTCGTCAAACTTCAATGGAAATGGTATTAAATCTTTCAATACGATATCTTGTATAAAACTATAATAATTGCAAAAATAATCTAACAAAAAATACTTACTTTCTCGCCAAAAAACACAAGGGGGTCTCCTATATAAAACCACGGCGCGCGCGAGGTGACGCAATACTAAAATTCGTGTTTCAACTTGTTAGACGCTTCGTTCTTCCCTTGTACCCCTCCCCTCATCACGCACGATTGTCGAGAGATTCACTCTGTTTCTACCGTACCCCGTTTCAACCGTACTCAGTCTACCCTACTACTGAGACGAGTGCATCACAGGACTTTATTTCTTTGTATCATATAGAAGAAACAGATTAAATAATTTGTATTTTACTATGGATTCTAAAATTTCCTAAAAACATAATACAGATAGAAGCCAGATAAGAACATTTTATAATTCTCTTACCTCCGAAGACCATCCATACGGCAGCTTGGCGAGTTGATCCTTCTCGGGCACTGCTTTGGATGAAGGCGGGCTTGTGTAGTCCAGATGATTTTTGAAAGAGACATTTTTGGTTTGCTCCTTTTTAGGTTCTTTCAACGTCTCTTTTACGGGCTCAGGCGGTGCACTCGGTTTGGGTCTGAAATCACAGTTTAGTGATTATGTAGTATCTAATAGGGATGTAACGGAGGTAATTATATCGGTACCGAAGGCGGAGTCGGAGTTTTTAAATTTGATTTATCGGAGTCGGAACCGGAGGCGAAGGCAGGTTCAGAAGTGTTAGCAGTCAAGAGATTTTGTATTTGAGGGCAAATAAAACATTATTTAGTAATTTTTTTCATTTTCATTTTTTAATTAATAAATAAAACACAAACAATGGAAAAATGTTGGTATGTTTCCAAATATCACCAAATCAAATGAATTGAATCCCAAAGTATTATATTATTTTATATTAAATGAACAAAAGTATTGATACAATTAAAATCAAATGAATTGACTTCAAAAGTAGTGTATATACTTTTGTGTATACTTCACGAACAAAGCAACAAGCTTTGAAGCTTTGTCACCGTCTAATATATTTCTTAACGAGTCGTAGATAAGACCAGCTCCACTAAAAAGTTGTTCGCTCGCTACCGAGCCTGGTGGACACGACAAATATTGGCGGGCAATTTGAAGGGGCAGGAATTTTGCATTTCCATTTTCTTTCCACCACAATAAGTGATCATCATTAATACTTATACGTTTGACATGTATCAACCTGTTCATAACAGTCGACCGTCCGCGCCGCCGCTATGTTATGCTTCTACCTCCGATTAAAAAGTGTCGGAGCCGAAGTCGGAACCGAAATTGTGATAATAATCGGAAGTTCCGACTTAACGGAGTCGGAGTCGAAGCTCCGTTACATCCTTAGTATCTACGAGTAAAATAACAACTGCAATTAAAAATAATTATTAATATATAATTAAAATATAATTTTGTAGACACTTTTTCTTCAGAAATTATATGATTTTTTATATTGACCGTCAAAAAATACCTAATCTTAATAGGTGGTGGTTTAAGATCTTTATTTTCTCAAAAGAATTATAATAAATTCGCTGGTGCATAGGCATCACCACCTTTACGACGTCCGTGACGTAGTGGTATGCGTGATGGATTTATAAGACGGAGGCCCTGGGTTCGATTCCCGGCGGGGCAGATAGAGATTTTTCTTAATTTGTCTTGGTCTGGCTGATGGGAGGTTTTCGCCGTGGCTAGTTACCACCCTACCGACAAAGTCGTATCGCCAAGCGATTAAGCGTTCCGGTACGATGTCGTGTAGAAACCGAAAAGGGTGTGGATTTCCGTAACACTCCTAACAAGTTGGCCCGTTTCCATCTTAGACTGCATCATCACTTAACATCAGGTGTGATAGCAGTCAAGGGCCAACTTGTAGTCGATAAAAAAAAACCTCAAAGGGCACTTGCTAAAAAAAGGTTTTATATGATGATATACCTAGGTACTATGATGATAATGATGGACAACGGCCCTATGTTCCTATCACCATTGACAAACACATATATTAATTAAAATATTTACTAAAGCTTATAAAACCACTCTTTCACCGGTATCTATACCCTATATTGAGACAGCAAAATCTGCAGATCTGGCATAAGACCTTCATTTAATTTTTATTCCAAATACTTCGAACTCACCTGTCAGTTGAGTATTGGTTCTGCAAACCAATATATTCAGTTTCTGCGCCGGCTGAAGCACTGAGGCTGCACACTGACGTTATGTCACTTGTTTCTGAAACCAATCATTGTGTTTCACATATATCGTCATCAATATCAACCCATGGAGGCTCACTGCTAGATATGTCTTTAAAATATTATTCAAATACTTCTTCACCTATATAATTAGTGCCATGAGATCGTAAATGTATGATCACTTTGATGTGCTAGTTAAGTGGTATGCGCGGTGGATTTATATGGTAGGAGGCTTTCGCCGTGGCTAAAGACGCCGCCAAGCGACTTGCGTTCCGGTACGATGTCGTGTAGAAACCGAAAAGGGTGTGGATTTTCGTCCCACTCCTAACAACTTAGCCCGCTTCCATCTTAGACTCGGTGTGATAGCATGTAGTCTATAAAAAAAAATCTAAATGTGGTTACCAAAGAAGGCAAAGGAGAGAAAGACCGAAACAGAATTGGCGATGTTTTATCTTGTCAGAAACACAGATCATAATATTTAGTTTTAGCTACAAAGTGACTGGCGCTTCCTATTTATCAAAGAGAGAGACCTTGCGTGTACCCCAGATATAAGACAAAGAAGAAAGAGCAGAACTAAGATTCTCCCTCTTTTCTTATACAGATACACTGAAGTTTGCTAGTTGCATAATTAATTCCCAAAGAAAATAGTTACAGATCAAAGATCATTCATAAAACAAAGAATAATTAATGTATAGCTTAATTAAGCGTTATTAAGTTTGGTAGGATAGAGTTTTCTTAAATTTGTAAAATCACTGAACAATAAATCAAAAAATATTGTACCTGGATGACTGACGTTTTCTCTTGGAACTGGCAATCGCGTCCGTTGCGTCGCTGGTGATTTAGAATCCCTCACCGAAGACTCCGAACTTACGTCACTTCCCAATTTGCTTAACAACATCTGAAAGAATATTTCCGTACGTTAGAATTTCCAGTTTAACGTATCAACTTTATTCCAAAGAATCTAGCTTTTAAATTTCAAATAAATGTTGCGTTATGTTTAATAATGATTTCTAAATTATGGAGAGCCTTTTGTGTGTCGGTCGTATGGATTGCTAGCTGCTGGATGCATGCTGCGTGCTAGGAAACCTTTGTATTTGTATTGGAAGACTACTCACATCCGGAAAATTTACGTGAGCAATTAGGTCTTTCCAAAATATCAGTCGAGACCACAGTTTAATATTTCTCTTGTAAGAACTTATAAAAATCACGGTTATGCCACTTATCTCTCTGATGTAGGCGATCAACTTAATGAGGGGTGCGGTAATTGCCGATCAAATCTCTTGCAACTTCAAGATGCTAAACTCTTTGAAGCGGCACTCGTGTGGCGCGGCGAGGAGCAGCGTGACGCAGCGGGACCTCGTGAGCACATACCTGCTGTTCATTCTCCTTGGCCTGCAACGTGCGTCGGTAGCGGTTGTTGTACTGGCGCAGCTCCTTCATGCGCCGCTCCAGCTCGGGCCCCGAGTCGCGGCACTCGTGCGGCGCGGCGAGGCGCAGCGTGACGCAGCGGGACCGCGTGAGCACATACCTGCAGTTCATTCTCCTTGGCCTGCAACGTGCGTCGGTAGCGGTTGTTGTACTGGCGCAGCTCCTTCATGCGCCGCTCCAGCTCGGGCCCTGAGACGCGGCACTCGTGCGGCGCGGCGAGGCGCAGCGTGACGCAGCGGGACCTCGTGAGCACATACCTGCAGTTCATTCTCCTTGGCCTGCAACGTGCGTCGGTAGCGGTTGTTGTACTGGCGCAGCTCCTTCATGCGCCGCTCCAGCTCGGGCCCTGAGACGCGGCACTCGTGCGGCGCGGCGAGGCGCAGCGTGACGCAGCGGGACCGCGTGAGCACATACCTGCAGTTCATTCTCCTTGGCCTGCAACGTGCGTCGGTAGCGGTTGTTGTACTGGCGCAGCTCCTTCATGCGCCGCTCCAGCTCGGGCCCTGAGACGCGGCACTCGTGCGGCGCGGCGAGGCGCAGCGTGACGCAGCGGGACCTCGTGAGCACATACCTGCAGTTCATTCTCCTTGGCCTGCAACGTGCGTCGGTAGCGGTTGTTGTACTGGCGCAGCTCCTTCATGCGCCGCTCCAACTCGGGCCCCGGGTCGCGGCACTCGTGCGGCGCGGCGGGGCGCAGCGTGGCGCGGATACGGGATCCGCCCGTGCCTCCCGAACCGTTGCGGCGCAGTTCTAACAACTGACGTCATCATCGTAATCAGTAGCGCATCGTTACGACGATGGTTATCTTTCCGATGAAGATGAACATCATTATCATCATCGGTCCAATTATAAAAACTCACGGCTAGTATCTCCTATAGGACAGATTACTAGCATGTGTTTATTCCAGTAGCAGTACTTATTTTAAAGTATAGGTATTTTTTTATTTAGATTTATAGTTTTTTTTATTTTTTATTTATTTTTTTTTATTTAAACAATAATATACATTTTTAACACAACATTTCAAAATTTGTTAAAACGGTGCAACAAAAACTCATCTGAGTTTGTCCGTACACCGGCATTCATCGTTCAGCGCTCGGAATTCCTAATGATACTTTTAGGTAGGTAAGTACGAGTACGATATGCGTAGATGTGTAATTAATAAGAACAAAATATGTGAGGGTAGTTACAAAATAATACCGATTACAGGTGCCTCGCTGCACTGCTGTGACACATTAGATCAGTTTAAATAAAACATAAACAGGATGTTCCAAATAACATTTCATACTTGTAGGAAATATTTCTTGAGTTTTTCTTTTATATTCTTTGGGTTGATTTCTTGCTTTAACTTGTAGGGCAACGTGTTTAGCAATGTAGGAACAATAAACTCCAGGGTTTGCCTGCCGTACAAGTTGTTACATCGGGGAGTTATAAGTTTGGCGTTTGATACACTGCGCGTTTTTATCGGAATTGTTACGAGTTTTTGTACACTCATGTTAAAGAAATTTTCCATTAACACTGTATATTTGATTTTATCATGTATTGGCATTATATTACAGTAAGAAAAAAGTTTATGATAATTATATTTATGTTTAATTTTAATTTTGTATGGCACTAGGGTTTTGAGCAAACGAATTTGTAGATGGTAAATGGAGTCCAAATGGGTTTTACAAGTTCTTCCGTAGCTGCTTAGTTACTACCAAAAAATTGATAGATCCATGCTGCCATAAAGTAAAGAAAAATCGCATACGTGAATGCATATATCATACACCCACAGGCTGATGCACAATAGGGGCAACCGCAATGAATAAATGTTCAGTTCAGTTCAAGTTATGTTATATGTTAGCAACATCATTCGTCTTATCTAAAACAGCTAGTTGAGAGAATATGAGACGTAATAGTTAATACACAATTCAAAAGTCAATGTGTTTGAATCACAAAAGCATACAACCAGTTACCTTCGGTACAAAAACCAGACACAGCGTCGCAGTAGTGCAGAATATAATGAAGATAGCGATCAACACGAATAACACATCCTTGTGGTCAGCAAGCACCTAAAAAGAAATAAAAAAAATATCAACTAGCATTGAGTCATTTTATCTGACTACTTTATGAATGAAGAAGGTATGTGTAGACTAGACCTAGAATGAAGGTATGTGTAGATGGATATTTGTTACTCAACAGATCTAGATTAGAAATGACATTCCAACAGGGTTGAGATTTACGTAAATTAATCTGCAGGGTACAACTAGCCTCAGGGGTAGCTAAACCGTATTTGACATGGAAGGCGAGTGTTCCGATTTCAATCACGTTTATGGAAACGTCACGTCATCTAATTTCACCAACCCAACGTTCTAAGTCCCAAAATCTACTGGCGACGTCTTCAGTAAGGCATACTTGCCCAAGTTTTCTAGCCCGACTTTACACTGCCAGTATCTCCGGTTGCCTGATAACTTCGGTTATAAGCAGGATACACAATCGGAAAAAATAAGTTAAAGAAGAGATCAAAGAAGTCTTATTTTTGTATATCTCGGGCTCAACTCTGGCAGTATCTCTACTCGCCCAAGTCACTCGGTGATGCTACTGCACATCTAGAGCGTATAATAGCAAATATCATATGACGAGAGGGACAGTAAAGAAGACTTACCAGTGCGCAAGGAGCACCCATTATGCACATGATGAGTACATTGTATACTGACAAGCCGATATGTTTGGAATCGTTCAGAGCTGGAATTGATACATGACGTGTCTCCCATGCCAAGAATGCTCCGAACACCTAAGAACATCAAACAAAGGCTCATGAAATCAGACAAAATAATGCTTATACTGCAGATACACTCTTAATAATCGTTTTTATCACCTCAGCCGATGGGATTCCACTGCAGGACATATATGCTTTAGAAACTGAATAAATCAAGACCTTTTGGATTAAGCTACTCTTAGGTTTCTTCTTGACAAGAATAAAAAGGAGTACATTACCAGTAAAAGTCCTTTGTAAGCGTAAATGGCTCCAATAAATATAGGCATCCGCTCCGACTGACAATATTCGTTCTCCTGGACTATCACAATGTCTTCACTTGTTGGATGAGGCTGCAAACAAATAATTTTTATGCTTATTTCAGGTATTTTTAGAAGTCAATTTAGTCAATTGCCGCAGTTTATTTGTTACTTACATATGCCTCCATCTGTTTGGTTGCCCTGTAAAATGGGTCGGATATCTGCCAAGTGGTCATGATGATCAGGTCGATGCACAGCAGCACACCAACCACCATGAACAACTGGTAATCTTTTATCACCTGCAACGTTGAATTGATTGTTCATTACATCTATTTCCTCTTCAAATCCTATATCACATCATTAGAAGAGCTTTCATATCTCATTTATAACGTCTGCCATAATCACTTCGGCTGCCAATACAGCATTATTTTGTTTTGAAGTTATGGTTGTTGGTGTTTTGCGTGAAAAATGGCATAGATAGGGCAAGCTATGACCAAAACTTTTATTAGGGGCCTCACCTTTTTATTAAGCTTAACATCAGTGAAGATAGAATGAACTCTCCAGGTCTTGGAGAACATTGCGCCAAAGGCGAGGCTGAAGCCAGCCATCAGTAGCCAAGCGCGAGCCGTGCATATATATGGAAACGCCGCTGTACGGAAAAGTAAATTTGCTTTAGTCAGGTTGCGCATTCAATAACACTGAACTAAGTACCAATTATTGAACAGAAGAAATTTTAAAACTTACTTCAGAAACTCATTTAAACAATTAAACACCACATTTATGTCTCTTTATTAAATTTTGATCATGCATTATATTTGGTCAACACATTATTAGCAGAAGCGATTTTAACTGAGGTGATTCCAATGATGATTGAAAATGTAAAATGCCACTTTTCAAAACAGTCAGACATACAGAAAGAAGCGATAAAGTACTTACAAACACTGGATGGCAAAGCTATGAAAAATACGAAAATCATCACGTATACCACCAAAAGCGATGGATAGAAGGAAAAGAAACCAAAACTTGGAAACATGCTGTCGACTCCGACGACCTAGAAAAAAGCCTAGGTCTTTCTCAGAATCTACAAGAAACAGGGGGTTAGTTCCCAAAATTTGGTTAGCGGGTTCCATTCTGCCCGGGGTCCAAGCAAGCTGGGGTTGGGTGTAGCAAGCTATTACCTCCTCGCGGTATTTCCTGAGAAAGACCTAAGAATTAATGAATACGATGAGTTTATGAGCGTGACGAAGTGCCAGCGTCATGCGAATCGAAAGTGCTAAGTTTTAATTCAATTTTAATATTAACTATTTAACAACCAATCGTAAAGGATTGGAGGACTAAATTAATTTAACAGTAAACTTTAATTATTAATTTCATATGTTACCTTGATCCGATACAAGATAGAAAGAACACAAAGATATTTATGAATGAAAACAGGATTTAATTGGCAAAAGGCTACTGAGTATGAAGAGTTTGGACATACCGATGCTACTGAGGCTAGAGTCGAGGCCGAGGAAGATCACACTAAGGTAGGTGAGCATACATCCCACTATGATCAGATTGTTTAGATGGGGAGAGGACATCTTTATGTACCTGAAAATAAGAACAAGAAAACTAAGCAATATAATTTTAAGCATTGTACAGCTCTATTATTTTAAACTATAATTTGCTGAATATTTCACCATTTTCATCAGCCGATAGATGTCCATTGCTGGACATAGGTTCCTTGCATGGCATGGCACTTTCATACATGTCAGTTTTGAGGTACAGGCACTTCAAAACCGATATGTGTGGAAATCTCTGTAATCTGCTTTAAGTCATATATGCACCCAGCGGGAGTCGAACAACACTGCCCTTTCTGGTACAAAGTCGCCATTTCAACACATTGGCATCCCAATGGTTCTTCAATTTATGTGCCTCATCCAGTGCCAATTAAGTCTGCAGGTCATTGAGTCAAATGGCAGGGAATTTTTAAACACAATTAACTTCTAGATTCCGGATTTCTTGGAAGAAGAAGAAACTCAATATTTCGTAGCCCGAACCTAGTAGCTCATAATGCCAAACCAATGAACTACCAACGAGGTAGTCTTCTGTCATGATATGAAGTAAACAGGAGAAGTATAAATTACCTCTGATTCCTGTAGTGTATGTTCATAGCCAAGAATCCAGTAGCCAACAAGATGCCGAGCACTGAACAGAACACGACCACGGCGTATAGAGTGATGTTCACTTGAGTGTGCTCTATCAGATGGAGGGTGCGATCTTTTGGCGGATTCCTAAAATAATCATCATCATTATTACAAATTTATTATGTAGGCCTGTAGGCCTTCTTCAAGGTTTGATTTTCATGATCACTGTCAGAAGTCAGATGTTAATGGTAATAATCGGAACCGACGGTTTCACGTGTACTCTGAGGCAAGGGAGTGTGACACCACCAACTTCCCTTACTCCAGGCTGAGAATCTTTACTGAAAACATCAAGGAATAAAGAATAGCTCAGTATAATATACAAATATACCCAGGTTTTGATGGACCTCTAAATACAATAATATATGAAAAATAGCAAAGATGACACAAGCATAAGGCCATGGAGTCGCTGTCCCAAAAAATATTTACGAAAAATTTTACTATGGCTAACTACTTTTATTGGTGAGAGATAGGATAGTTTATTTATGCCTGCCTTCGCCTGATTTTATTTAACATTCTTTAGTTTTTACAGTACTTACTTCCCTACCCACTTGAACGGGTCACCGCTGCTGAGGTCCAGTCGATCTCTTTCTGCGCAATACTCTCCGACCTTCACCTCTCCAACCAGCTCCCCCTGGAACTGCTTCAAGAGGATTGACGCTTTGCGCTCATTGTCGTAGAAACGTACGGGGCCCTGAAATTGAACAGATGTAATAGTTTAATACGGAATCAGTTTATTTATGGCCCATCGCAGAGCCAAGCTATCGTCCTTGAAGGAGAGTGTATGTAGAGTTTAAGCCAACCATGCTGCTCCAATGAGGGTTGGTGGATTTGGAAGGACGCGGTTTATCTAGACTTCTAATCAGGCTTAGTTCATACAAGTATCTTCTCTGTGTAGTCGGAGACCTTACTGTTTTGTCAAATTATTATAAGAATTAAGGTGATCACCTTTCAAAATTAAAATGCGTCTTCTTATATCCTGTTACCTTTCCTGCCTTGTCTAATTGTAACAACCCAAAATTAATTAAACTCGATAACAAACTCTAGGATTGAAATATTCTCCAAATCTATGTCTATTTTGTACGGGTCATTAAACATAAGACACTCACAGTAACACTCAATGGTTTTCCCTTCGGAAGACCTGGACCATCTTCTCCTTATACGTTAACGTTACCCTTAGCTCGCCAACCAATATTGAACCAACATACCTCTACGATACTAAAAGCAGAAAGGCAAAGTAAGAATAACCTTCTAATGGACCATTAATTTTGAGATACCTACAGTAACGCAGGTACCTAGATCTCTAGATGAACCGACGATATCAATCGCCTTTAAGGGAGCCCTGGATGTAGACTGTGCCTCGATGACGTACATCGCCTTATGATGATATTGAAGACTTACAGTAACACCCTCGAAGGTGACATTGCTCAGGGCGTCCAGAAATAGTTGCTCCCACTCCTTATCCCGGTAGCGAAAGTCCTGGACCGTCTTCTCTTTATACTTTAACTTCACCCGATGCGCCACTGTCTGGATCGCTAGAGCCATCGCCCAAATTCCTGCAATGGTCATTGGTTTTAAGAAATATTGCTTCGTAATTTTTACCTATACCTAAATATTAAAGACTTGAGAGAGAGAGAGGGAGAGAGAGAGAAAGAGAGTTGAGCGCCCGTAGAATAGAGAAAATTCTTAGCTAAAAATCGCGTCTGTTTGTATACAGACAAACAGATGCATTAATTTGCAGAACAATTAAAATTAATAAAAAAGTACTACTGACCGTCATACGTATAACCGTGAAATCTCGAATATTCCAGGCCTCTTCTTCTGTCATACTCCACTTGGTAGTCCTTCGCAGTCTGAAAACACATCAAATGCCACTTGAATACTAATAAGTATTTTTTTAATTTTAATCTGTTTATAATACCATAATATCAGCCTATATTAAGGATCCCCTCACTACAAGACTTGCGTCCCTCGTTATTGAAGACAGGATATGAGTTAGCGAGTGATAGCATTTGATTTTGAATCGATGAGTCCAACTTAACAACTCCGGCCTAAAAACTTGAAAATTTCTTTACAGAAATAAGCTTAATATTTCCAGGGCTCGAACCACGGCTCAGATGTTAAGACGCTACGTTTTGGTAAGCATATTTAGACAGCGGCTCCTATGATAAATAATCATCTGATAGCACTCGTTACGTGAGTAAAAACTTTGTCATTGTAAGCCCAACAACTGGTATCAGTTATCATCATTCTTTTCTAAAAATCACCCTTCTTTTCTCTCCTGAGTGGGCAGTCAAAATACTGATTACTTACAATACCCGACACAGTCGTCTCGCCGGTAGTAGAGAGCGGCAGCAGGTCAGTGAGGATGGTGGTATCCAGCGCTGCACTGAGCTCCCGCCTGGAGCACGGAGCCCGTCTGGTCCACCACTTGCTGCTGTAAGTGCCCAGCAAAAGCCAAGTGTAAGCGCGCCCGTACATCTCCAGTCTGTAACAGATAAGTTAATAGACTTTGAATGTCATTTTCAAAATTCCAGCATAAACATTTCCATAACCATGATTGTATACTTAGGTACATTACATTTAAATGTAATATTTCCAAAAGATGTTTTTCACCCTTACCATTTCCATTCCATGATTGTACACTCAGGTACATTACATTTAAATGTAGGTAATATTTCCAAAATATGTTTCTAATATTACCATTTCCATTACCATGATTGTACACTTAGGTACATTACATTTAAATGTAGGTAATATTTCCAAAAGATGTTTCTTGGAAATATTCTAGACGAGTCAGGCTGTTTCCCCCATTACCATTTCCATTACCATGATTGTACACTTAGGTACATTACATTTAAATGTAGGTAATATTTCCAAAAGATGTTTCTTGGAAATATTCTAGACGAGTCAGGCTGTTTCCCCCATGGATTGGATACAAGTTTTATCTTTAAAGATTAAGAAGTTACAGTTCCTGGTCACCCTAAATCTCGTGAATTTGTTTTAAAGTCCTGTTTGAGTGTGTAAGGAAGAATAATTTACAATACGCACTTGTATGCTTCGCAAAATATCTTCAATGCCCAGGTTTCGTTGAAGTTGCCCAATATGATCCTGATGTCCTTTTCCTTTAGTTTAGCTAGCGCGGTCTTCACTTCTGTGGCAAAGCTCTGAGATTCGTCTACTAGGAAGTTCGCCGAGTCCAAATCTGCTAGAAGACGATTGTGGGCCTGTAAAATCGCAATGTTACATATTTATATACCGATGTACGGTAACAGATGTCTGGAATCTTTGAAATATAATCACACATTTAATTTACCTATTATTTTTCATGATAACCGCGGAATACATACTCTTCATAACTTAAAGTTTTAGGTTACTTTACAATGTTCAATAAAAATTAAGTATTGTCGTTATGATATTTTTGATATTTTTGGCAGAGAAAAGAAAATTAAATTCATAGAATTTCCACGCTCTTTTTCATTTCAAGTAACTGTTGAAGTGTTCTACGCTCAGATTACAATCTGAATAATTATTCCGAGATTCTACGTTATTGTGCTAATTAGGTATAACTAACAAACTATAAAATCCAGTATCTAGCGGTATCAGCAAGTGCTAACCATCCTTGTTCCTCTCGATAAAAAACTCAAAACTGCTAGCTAAACTCTGACTCACCAAAGCATATCTAGGTTCGTTCTGGTAAATCGTACCAACTCTGGTCCAGTTGAAATGTTCCAACAATCTGATACGAGGCATGTTGAAAGCGTTTTCTGACGGCACAATGCGAAAGAAATTTGGGAATGCTTCCTTTGTGAACATGGGATGCGTATCGGCATAAGACAACTGGAAACAAGATTTATAAATACGTTGATAATAATTATAATAAAAATTTTTGACAAAAAATAGAACCGACTTACAACGCACTAAAAAGTAAAAAATAATCTGTGTCATTTAGTTGCTTTAATTTACTTAAGCATATCTATGAACCCACCCGCATTGGAGCAGCGTTGTGGGTCTGTGCTCCATATCGACTCTCCTATAAGGAGGGAGGCCTGGCCCTGTAGTGGGCCGTCAATAGGCTGATAATGATATCTATGAAGTCGGTGCCAGCAGGTTTAAGGAACATTTATTTAACATAGTAAAGCAGTTTGTGAGTTCTAGGTAATGTCCTTAAAGTAGAAACCTTGGCGGGCACCGACTTCTAGATATAAATTATAGCAACTAAATGACACAGTTATTTTTTACTTTTTAGTGCGTTGTGAGTCGGTTCTATTTTTTTTTGATAAAAATTTTTATTTCTCACTTTGTCGCCACGTAACGTACTCATACTATACTGTCATAGTATATTATACGGCACAAGTAGCCATAAAACTACCGATACTTACACAAAAACCGAAATCGCTGCAAGTGTGCCTATAAAATTTGAAGAGTTCCTTCAATTTTTCCAAGATATCATCATCAGATCCTAACATAATGACAATGGGACCATCTTGGAAGTGTGCCCTTTCAAATAAAAAAAGAATTATCAAAATCGGACAACCCCGTAAAAAGTTATGCGTGGTCATACATAAAAAAAATTTATATACGTGTCGAATAGAGAACCTCCTCCGTTTTTTTTCGTCGGTTAAAAATGTACCTACAATAAGCTGTCCTGTTTTCTACTTATCTATTAGGTACTTATTATTATCTAAAGTACTTAATTGCAAGACAGATAGAAAGAGCTGTCGACATTTACAAAATGAGAATGGTTAGACCGCCATTATTCAATTGATAGAACCTCGTCGATCCCTCTGCAAAGTGCAGGTGATGTTGGCAGTTTGGGAGGCTGTTTGATACTAGCCTTCCTGTTATAACTGAGAACCCTAATGTCTCGAGTCATTTTTTAGCAAATGTAAAGATTTCCAGAACATTGGTCAAAAAGTAAATTCTAGGATGTAAGTTTTTTTAGCATTTCAAACAGACAGAATAGAAGATGCTACGCTTAGTCCCTCATTACCATTATAATTGTACGTAAGTATATGTTCGGAATTCGGATACGCTATATTTACCTGAGTGAGATGCCAGTGTTTGGACGCCTTGGCAATGGGGTCAGTGACGTGGGTGCACGCGGCTCCGAACAGCATGAGCTTGTGGGGCCCGCTGTGCATCATGTCGAAGAACGACTTCACCCCCACTGCTGCGTTGCACTGTTTATATAAAGAATAAGGAATATACCTATGCCTTATTTGTTAAATATGATGAATATTCTAATACCTACCAATTCTATTCTTTGCTTGTAAAACAGCCTACTTGTAATAAATGAATTTGAATTATAAGATATATAATTATATATCGATGTAAGAATACTTACCTCTATACAGGTTTAGGGTTCAGGTTTCAAGGAAATCGATATGGATATTTTGAGTTGATTGTCAGGTTTGAATTTTCTGTTAGAGTGTAAAATTATAAAGACTTCACCTCTGTGTCGTTCCAACTTCCACCACATGGACATTAGTGTAGTCCAGGCGACAGGTCCTCAGCACGGAAATATACTCGTTGACGTAGTCTAGCGTACCTTGACGCTTGGCAGCACGCCTCTACCAGTACCAGTGCAGTTCTCACCTCTGTGTCGTTCCACCACATGTGCAGCCGGTGGTTCTTCAGCACGCATGTCTTTGACGTGGTCGAATGCCAGAATGATGCACGACATAACGGCTCTACCTACAGTACCAGTGCAGTTCTCACCTCTGTGTCGTTCCACCACATGTGCAGCCGGTAGTTCCTCAGCACAGAGTCATGGTCTTTGACGTGGTCGAATGCCAGAATGACGCACGACATAACGGCTCTACCTACAGTACCAGTGCTGTTCTCACCTCTGTGTCGTTCCACCACATGTGCAGCCGATAGTTCCTCAGTACGGACTCATGGTCTTTGACGTGGTCGAATGCCAGAATGACGCACGACATAACGGCTCTACCTACAGTACCAGTGCAGTTCTCACCTCTGTGTCGTTCCACCACATGTGCAATCGGTAGTTCCTCAGCACGGAGTCATGCTCGTTCACGTGGTCCAGCGCCAACTTGACGCTCGGCATCACGCCTCGACCTACAGCGGTTTTAGCATAGCTTTGGTACTTAGCTCTTTCATCTACCATCTAGCTACAATTTACCCAGCTTACTGATTCTGAGGTACCTATTTAAACTGCTAGCAATTTTACTGAAGTTTCCGGGATTAGACATTGGTACAATCTTTGACTTTTCTGTTAATATGCGGGGCGGTAGTAAACCATCTAAAGGCCAGAATAATGCAGAATAGGTAGTCATGAAATTCTAAATTCTAAAGTGATTTAAAAGTGATGACATGGATGTCTTTATTTCAAAATCGCTCTCAAGCGATAAGATTTGAATAGTCTAACAAATCCTACAATCTATGTATGAACTATTAAGTCAGAAAGCTTTCTTAAAATTATGCATTGATAACTATACGAGTTATAATTGAAGTGTTATAGATGTTTTACTTTTTACAAGCTATTGCATCACTTGCAATCACGCCCGATTGTAAGCGATGACGTACACGATTGTGGAACACGCAAACTCCCTCAAACATCTTTAAAAATACCAACGATTTACGGTGTAGGGGGAAACGGAAACATTCTAGTTATCGGCACTATAAAGATGACCAAGACCATCAGATTCCATGAGTAACTTAATTATCTAACAGCTCAAATGTTCCGGATAAATTGTGGACCTATCTAATGATCAGAATATCACTTGTATACTGAATTTGTTCCAAATAAACTTTATTTTATTTTAAAAAAAATGAGGTCCGGTCGGGGCGGCAAAAATGAGCTATTGAATTTTCTTATGAGTTATCAATCTGCTTAAGTGCCTGATCTTTCTGCAATCTTTGCTTTATTTGGAACTTTAATTGGGACAAAATCAAAACTTTTAATGAAAGTCTGTTCCCCAATTTTTAAAAAGTGAAGTGACTCCTAGTTTATGTAAGTATTAAACTACAGATAAGTACATTCTATAAACAACTCATAGTCCAAGCTAATACACACTTTCAAACTGTGCTAGATGCATTATCTAAAGATACCAGTGTTTGAATTCTCGACTCCTTTTCCGAAGGGGAAGAAGCCCGCGATGTAAACATCGGTGCGTCGGTTCAGGATGGCGTCCAGGTTTGGCTTCTGAGGGATACCCAACACCAGCCCAAATGACAACAGGGTGACGAGAAGTTGAGGGTGGAGAACTGGATAAAAAGAACGGTTCAAATTTTAAATAAAAATATTAGGTTTTAGATTGTTGACAAGTCTCGCAGCGTTTCTACGAAACCATAATTTAATCTATGTATTAGATTTCGCCGGCCTCTGTGGTGCAGCGGTGAGCGCAGTGGATGTATAAGTCAGAAAAACGGATGGAGATCCTGAGATCAATTCTTGGCTAGGCTGATTGAGATATTCTGAATTGGTCCAGGTCTGCAGCAACTTAATTACCATCCTACTGGTAGAGACGTAATAAAATCTTGTGAGTAGATAAGGTTATTTAAGACGTAAGTAGGCAATTTAATACAGCTGAAGCTAATCAAACTTAGACTATACTAAAGCCAAACTCTATTGAGAATACTTGTCAAACAAATTGAAAATGAAGGTAGAAAATGCAACACATTTTATGTCCAATAAATATAAATTATGTTTTGTGTTTTTATAAAATCTTATTTAAGAGATATTGAATATATTAATTAGTTTTTAGCTTCATAATCTAATTTATTGTCATGAATTCGTCATTAACAAGTTAAATAAAAAAAAAGAGATGTAAAATGACTAGTGATTTTTACCTTCATTTTTAATTTGTTTGTTGGCAAGCATTCTCAATCGAGTTTGGCTTTAGTATAGGTAAGTAAACAACAGACAGTATGTATCTAAGGCAATTTAAAAAAGTAATAGGCTCGCCACCTCGTCAATATTATAAATATTGTCCTATATCCAATAAATCCTCACTTTTCAATCTAATTCTGAATTTCATTCTAATACTGAGTATTAGATAATAAAGATGCGTATACATTAAACGGTTATAGATATAGATATTTTATTTTACTTCTAATAGTTTATCCGAAATCTGTCTTTATAAACTAAGGGAGACCTCAGTTCAACGAAAAATGACGGAGACATTTGCATCAACTGTCTGATCTCTTAAATAGATTACGAGTTCTAATCAGATATAATAAGATAGGTATATTAAGATCTGATATATATATATCCGAACTATCATCAAATTTTGCCAATCCCAATCATTTTTTCAACATCCTAGATACAGAAGATATCAATTTTTCGCAAAATTTAGGCGTTTCTTCTCAAATCAACATCACATGAGAAGTAGAGAGTAGAGATTATAAAAATAGATTTAGTTTAAATTTTTTAAACCGAACTTATCAAAGGCAATCTTTTAAATTATTTTTCTGTTACAATTATTACGGTAACTCAGGTAAATATGTATATTTAAATTATTAGAAGAGTTTAGTTTGTAGCATTTTGATCTCACTTAGCCAATTGAAGTAAAATTTGTCCTTCCTTATTATAAAGTGCATAAATTACCTATTTGATTCCAAATCAATTACAACTACCAAGCTACTTAGCCCAAAATAGATCTTACCTGGCATCTTCGTATTCTCAGAAATCCTTTTACACATACATAAATGTAAAAATAAATTCACAGAAATTAGAATTTCACTGTCTGTTCGTCACAAAATTTGAAGGAAACATAAAAACTAGGGTTTTGATATAAAAAGCACTTCCTTCAAACCATACAGCCTTACCACCTCAGCCCCGCACAGGTCTAAACTGCCCGTTTTCGGTTATTAAACAGAAATGGACTCTACTCCACCACTATTACGGCACATTATTAAATTTCACGCAATACTTCTTACACAAATTGTACTGAGAATAAATGACGTAGTAAACATTTTCGTACTTGCTAAACTAATCCCTATTTGTAACACAGTAAGATTGAATTTAGAGTAAAACGTATATAGGATACGGTAAGGTGGATCGAACAATTTTCAGCAAATAGACTGAATTAGGCTCTGCCAGGGCGAATCGATAGAGGGTGAGTTTCAGGATAGTGTTGTATAAGCTAATCAGTTTTACTGTTATCGATATATTTTTTATGCATACAACAAGTCGTAAGCCGAAATAATCAGAGAGATAGGTAAGTTAAATGTAAGAAAATGGAATTTAAAAAAATAAAATTGAAATTTCATGTAGGTATGTAGGTACATAGGCCTCGTTTGCTAGTTCAACGTTATGTTAGACTACTTGCACTTTTAAAACGTCATGTTAGATTACTTGCAGTTGTAATTCTACCACCGTCTCGAAATGGAGGTTCAGCTAAACGCTGTAAGAGCCGGCTATTGTCTAAGTAATAAAATATAGTACATTTAAAATAAAACGTGCCAGTATTTTTTTCCTACTATCCTGTAATTTTGCCAAAAATCTGATCCAAAACTAAAATCTCTATTTCGAAAATATCAATTGTTTTTTGTGATTTTTTAAAACTTTAGTTTACTTATCAATAGTGCATTATTTATCATTTGATTAAAACTAAAAAAACACTATATACATCGACACAGAAAAGTATGCCTATACATCCCTAGAAAGTTTATTCGCGCATGCGTGGTAAAAGGGTGTGTCTCAGAGCGCCCGAAGCGCGAGGAAGCTCCACCAGGACATTCTAGTCGATATTTTATCAACCTATGAAAACTTACAAGATAGACCTTGAGACATATTTATGGGACTTTCGATATCTTTTATTTTGAATCAATGTATTTCAGAGACATTAACAACAACTAACTTAAAATTAGGCAGGTAGGTTCCTTATAGGGTGTAGAGTAGACATCCGCTAAGAACGGATTTTACCAAACTCCACCCCTAAGGGGAAAAGGCAGGGATTGGAAGTTTGTATGAAAGTCCTGTTTTTGAAGTGAGAGACTCGAAATTTAAATTGTTTGCATTATTATAGGTAGATGGTATGGAGGTGTACTAATAATTTGTAATAGCACTAAAGGCTAATTTTTTATTTTTTATCCGATCTGTTTTTCTTAGTTCCGATCTATTTGTGACTCATCAATAATAGCTATCTTCCATTCAACATTGTAAATAGACCTTAATAATTGTAAAAGTAAATTTTTAAATTTAATCTTTGTGCTTCTACAAATAAAGTTCAATTTTATCTGTTTGGATTTATAAGTGACATAACAAATTTTAACTTGCCATTTCTTTGACCACGTTCCTTTACATCCATATTTTTTCATAATTGTTGGTAACCAAATATAACAGAACTGCGTTTCTAGGCTATACATATTTAAAATTAGAATGTAAATATTGAAATGTAAATTATTTAAGCATATTTAAAAGTATTATGACCTTTTAAAAATTTTTAATTACGTTCCGTTATACCGAACTCTTGTCATATTTGAAAAGTTCCACATAAGCGTTATGACGCTGACAACACTGTCAGAATACGTGGCCCGTGGTTCCGAGTGCTAGATGTGTGTTGTTTATATTTTTTATAGTGCAAATTCGTTAAAAAATATTCTAAAAGCCGTAAGTATAAAATCTTTAAGCTATATCCTTCGTATTTAACTAGTAATATTTATCAGAATCATTGTTTAGCCTTGCGTAATTTACGTTTAAATATTGATGCAGCAGCTGTCAAAGTTGTGCTAATATTTTTTCGTAATTTTATCACAATTAAATTTTAATTACATCAAAATTTCGAGTGTATTTGTGAAGAACAACCATTAATATCCTTATTTATTCTGTGATGAAGTGTGGAAAGTGTGTTTTTGCATGCATTATCACACTTAATTATGGGGTCACATAGTTAAGTGTATTTGCGATTCGAGTGATATATTTGGTATGTTATATCAGTTTAATTCAATATGTTTTATTAAATTAACTTAGATACGCAATAGACTATAAATATTCTAACGATGAGTGATTTATTTTTTGTATAACAAATGTTATTATAGAGATGTTATCTCCATAACTTGTTATCATCGGTTCTATTTTGTATCATGATTGTATTGTCATTGCTAGAACGAGTGTAAGAAATTTTTTTAACATTATATATTGTATACACATGTATTGTGTCCAAATCTGAGTTTGTTTGTTGTTATGTCCAAACTACTTAACCTATTGTCATAAAATTTTACAGAAATTGCATGAAAAACAGAAATGACATATAGAACTAACACTTTTCATTTAGAGAAAGTACTTATATTGAGTTAAGTCAAGTGTTATATGGGACTTATTCCTTTAGTCATATTTGACAAGAGAATCTGAATATGTTAAAGATTTCCTGCATGATTCAATTTGACAGTTTGTGTAAAATAGACCAAAACATTATTTACAGTAATCAAAGTCAATATAATCAAAATTGATGTATTTAGCAAGTATTACACTTCATTTGAATAATAAAAACATTTGATGTTGGCTTAATTAGAATATAAAAATAAAATACTTGGGCGTTGCTCACAAGATTACCACCATGTGGAATGTTGAGGCAACATTTATTGTTCCTATAGACATTTTAGTCAGTGGTCTATTTGCGAAAAGCTTTTACCGATATCTTAAGAAGCTATTGTTTGGCTGTTGGATCTAAGGTCATGTTCAGAAGGCAGTAGTCTTAGAAATATTGTGTTGTGAAGAAGTTCCTCACTCTGGAGCACTGACCAAACATTTTTAAAAATTTAAGAAGAAATGTAAATAAAAATAAACGAGTAATAAGATGAGTTAAAATTTTTAGGAATTTTTGGATACTTTTTCTAATTTCTATTAAGTAACATAGTTTGTGCAATAAATTATTATCATTAAGATAATATGCATAACTATAATCAGCTAAGTAAGGATTAGTCTTAAAAATGATAATTAACAAATTGCTTTAGGTTTTGCCTCTTTGTTGAAAAATCAACACAGGAAAATACTAATACATTCCAACATAAATTTAGTCACAGATGTAACATTATTTTACTCTATTTCAGATAACAAGGCTTCATTCAAGATGATGAATCCCCAATACCTGCCGCCCGGGCAAAATAATAATGTTCAGAACAATCCCATGGGCTTCCCACCGTCACAAGACTTCAATGGCATGCACAACTCCAACATTTATAGCCAACCTCCACTGGATATGTCGCGAAAGATGCAGAATTTAGACCTAAATGGACCTCAAGGCCCAGGCTTTCCAAATATTCCTGCATCACAATTACCACCTGGCCAAATCCCCCCTAATTTTCCTCCTACTTCTAATTATACTGGTCCATTACCGCCAGGTGCTAAACCCTTTCAGGGTGGACCTCCAGTAAGTAGCAATCAACAATTCCCTCCTACCATCAATCAGAATGTCCTACCACCTTCTTCAACACCTGGCCCTGTATCTCAGCCAAATTTTGTTCAGCCAAACCAACCTGGCCAGTTTCCCCCAAATTCAGGTCCTATCAAACCCCAAGGACCCCCCGAGCCTCAGAGACCAAGCCAACCTGAACAGCAGGGTATGCCTCCTCAAATAGGTAGACCACAGCAAGGCTTTCAAGGCCCTCCACCAGGACAAATGAGAGGCCCTAATCAACAGCAGCAGCAACCAACCTCTCAAGGATTTCCACCAGGTCCTGGCCTTGGCCCTCAAGGCCAACAACAGGCTTCCAACCAGGGTCCACCTCAAAAAATGGCAGGGCCTCCACAAGGATTTTCCCAAGCAGGACCAATGCCTAACCAACCAGGGCCTCCGCAACCTAGTTCACAACAGGCAAACTTACCACCTGGTTTACCTCCCCAAACTAGTATGCAACAGCCATTTGGACCACAGTCTGGATTTCCACCTAGACAAGGCATGCCTCAGTCTGGTCCTCAACAAAATTTACCCCAACAACCTGGTTTAAATCAGCCTGGTTTACCACCACAACCAGCCCAACTTTCTCAACCAGGCTTGCCCCCACAACCTGGACAAATGGGACAGCGTCTACCTGGTTTACCTCCACAACCTGGCCAACCTAGCCAACCTGGCTTACCACCTCAGCCAGGACAAATTCCTAGTTTAAAACAACCAGGTTTACCACCTCAGCAGGGCATGCCGCCTCAGATGGGCATGCCACCACAGCCTGGTATGCAACTGCAGCCTGGTATGCAACCACAGCTTGGCATGCCACCACAGCCTGGCATGCCACCACAGCCTGGCATGCCACCACAGCCTGGCATGCCACCTCAGCCTATGCAATCTCAGCCAGGCATGCCACTTAGGCCAGGCATGGCACCTCAGCCAGGTATGGCACCTCAGCCTGGCATGCCATCTCAGCCTGGCATGCCACCTCAGCCTGGCTTGCCACCTCAGCCTGGCATGCCACCTCAGCCTGGCATGCAGCAACCTGGCTTACCACCACAGACTGGCCTACCTCCTCAGCCAGGAATGCCACCACAATCTCAATACAATCAGTACCAGACAATGCCTGGTCTGCCGCACATGCCACCGCCGTTGAACCAACAGCAGCAGATGCAATACCCTGGAAGTCAGCCAGGATATGGGGCTCCTGCACAGCAACATGGTGGTTATTCTGGTAAGATTGAAGATTGAAGAGAAGATTGTTATAATGTTTCGAAATGTAGCTACCATTAGTCTCTGAGTATTATAGGCGGAGATACTCGTATAGTATCAAGTCAATTAATCATATTGTAGCCTTATGAAATTATGAGATTTTGAATTCCAAAACAAAAGGTTTCTACGAAAATTCAACTAATTTTCATTTTTAAGTAGGTTTAAGCTATGTACTGCTGCAATATATGTTATGTCATATAGTGAAAAAAAATATATACTGTCCAATTGTGGACTTCCTTTTTGGAAGTCATTTAAAAAAGGCGAACATCACCAAATAGAAGCAAAATCGGGAATAATGTTTTAGAGCAATATTTTTGACTGCATGCTATGGGACATATGTTGTGGTTTTGCACAAAATCTCTTTCGGTCTACAGGGTCTTTTTTGTCATATTCTGTAGGTGTATAGCTTATACCTCAAATTATTTCTTTACAACATATCTATGTCCAGGTATGCCTCCAATGCCTGGCCAGCAACAGCAGATGGGTGGGCAGGGGTATGCACCGTTCCCGGCTCAGCAGCCCAGCTACAACCAGCAACCACAGCAGAAGAGACTCGACCCTGACCAGATGCCGAGCCCAGTAAGTTCCTATTTAAACAATACTTCAAATAAAATTGGATACTTCATCAGCCTACCTAATAACTCTAAAGAACTTTTTATGGTAGGCTTAAGGAGATAATGTTCACAACTGAAAGGCATGGGTGTTGGTGTAATTACACCAATATATAGCTCAGATTGATAGAAACAGCGTGAAAGGATGCGTTCGTTGTAGGCAGTGGTTTTTTACTTACCGTTAGGTGTGGCATATGCTTGGTCCGTCACCAAACCTGTAGTTATTACTTTAAAAAAAAACCTTTTATTGTAATATTATTAGTATGCATTTTATTGTAATGGTTATTACTACAAAAAGAAAATCGTTTTCAGATCCAAGTGATGGCGGACGACCAACAGAACCGTGGCGGAATATTCGTCACCAACGACAAGGGGCTCGTGCCGCCGCTCGTCTCCACCGACTTCGTTGTGGACGACAAAGGGAACGCTAGTGAGCACAATGCATAACTGATTTGCGCGATATAGCTTATTGGATACGACCACGGAGCAGATTGTGTACACCTGCATTTAATTGTTTATTTCAGGTCCGCGCTACATCAGAAGCTCAATGTACAGTGTTCCAGTTACTGCTGATCTGTTGAAGCAGACTACGATGCCATTCTGTTTAGTCGTAAGTATCTTCTTAAGTTATGTATTCTTATTGTCAACAAGATCTCTAAAACAATACACTCGATTGTCAAATATACCTCCATCGTCAAATGTATAAATATGTATAATTATGTCTCTAGATCTCGCCGATGGCAGAGACAGTAGAAAACGAGCTGGAGCCGCCGCTGCTGGACTTTGCAGCACTAACGGGCGCTCCGAACGCGGGGCCGGTGCGGTGCGCACGCTGCAAAGCGTACATGTGCCCCAGCATGAAGTTCGTGGACGCCGCGCGGCACTTCAAGTGCGCCTTCTGCAAGGCCACGTCTGAAGGTGAGTCGGGAGTTAGAGATATAATGGGGTTTTGGCCCCGCGTGTTACACTCTACTTTTTAACTACGAGTGCGCGATAATGTATTAGTTCAGTAATTTGCATTTCTTAGAATTTTTTTTTTTTTTTATCGACTACAAGTTGGCCCTTGACTGCTATCACACCTGATGTTAAGTGGTGATGCAATCTAAGATGGAAGCGGGTTAACTTGTTAGGAGTAGGATGAAATTCACACCCCTTTCGGTTTCTACACGACATCGTACCGGAACGCTAAATCGCTTGGCGGTACGTCTTTGTCGGTAGGGTGGTAACTAGCCACGGCGGAAGCCTCCCACCAGCCAAAATATTCGAAAGAATTAGTGCTAATACTTTCTCACTGCTCGCAACGGTAATAAAAATAACAAAAAGCATGGATTTAACTGACAAGACTGCCATTTGCAGTTCCATTTAAATTTTTTTATTAAATATTTATGTCTGTATTATGTAAATAAAACCTTTTTCGTTTTATACTGGTACTTGTAAAGATAAAAATTTAAAAAAAATACTTTATCTTTCGAGCTTTAAATGCTGTTTTAGTTCGTCTGTAGAATGATATAATTGGCAGCGGTTTTAAAACAAGAGTAGTAAAATATTTATTTAGATGGTTGAAGTTAAAGATTCTTAGGCAGGTGACTGACTCCCAGCTCGATAGACTTACTTACGAGACCTAACCTGAAATCAGTCTACTAGTAGAACGAATGCAAGTAAACTCTAGTTAAACACCACTTCTATTACAAGATTCTACTCAGTTTCCAATCCAATTGATCCTAAGTGTAGTTGGCTATTACATTAAACCACTACTGACCTAGAATTGAAAGTTATCTGTTGTTATTATATTAAATCACTGAACCCCATCAATAACTACATACATACATACTTACATCACCTTGTCCCCATAGGGGTAGGCAAAAACCAGATTCTCCCATTTGCTATGATCCATGCATATCTCTCGCTTCGACCAATTTCATTAATCCTTTCGTACAAGTTTGTCGGTTCACTGGCCTGTTGCTAGTATGCCCTGGAGTAAATAACACCATATTGACTATGGTTTTCATATGGCAGTGCCCATGGAGTACACTCAGTACGTGAACAGCATGCAGCAGTACGGCCGCATGCCCGCTGAGATGGCGCTGGGCACCTACGAGATCGTTGCCACCAAGGAGTACTGTCGGGTAAGATTGTTGTTTAATCAATCATCATTATCATCATTATAAATATAATATCATAAAATCATACTCGCAGATTTTTACTTTACGTATCTGAATTCCAGCTTTTTGATGGCAGCCACAGATTAAAATAGGACATTAATATGGATGTAATAGTAGTTTAATTTAGTTAAATTTATTTTGTGTTAAGTTTTATATAATATTATGAGTAAGATATCGTACATTGTATAACTTTAAGCAAATTATAAAACTCACTTACTGAGTCAAGGTTGTAATACTATTGATGAATTTTTAATTGACAACAATGTGGAGAGGCATTTCGATTGGCTTTCAACTTCACATGAGAAATGGTATAAATCATTTTATGTAACAATACAATTAATATTGTAAAAATGGATGATTTAAAAAGAACAACTGATGAGTTTTTTAACCGACAAAAAAACGGAGGAGGTTCTCAATTTGACACATATATATATTTTTTTTATGTATGACCACGCATAACTTTTTACAGAGTTGTCCGATTTTGATAATTCTTTTTTTTAAAAAGGGCACACTTCCAAGATGGTCCTATTGTCATCATGTTAGGATCTGATGATGATATCCTGGGAACATTGAAGAAACTCTTCAAAGGAGATGGTCCATTTCCGCATCACTTTTGTACCACATACCATTAAAATGGAAAAAATACAAGGATTTTATCAAAAATAAAATAAGTGAACAAAACGAACTAAATAAAACGTTGGATAAAAATGAAATTCCTAGTTTTTGAGGTTTTAAAAGATGGCGTCTTTCTAATATTAGTCTGTAGGTGATAAAGATGCGGTGACATTGATTTGTCAAACTCAAAATATTTCATTTTTGACAAGTCTCATCTTCCGTGTTCCGGGCTATGTTTTTAACTATAATACATTTTAGACATACACATCTTAGCTATAATAAGAACAAAACTCAATATTTTAATCTGATTATTCAGTAATCCGTTAGGTTAGGTTAGGTAATACCTATACCTAACCAGTAACCATCAAACCAAATGGACCATACGTCAATAAACACTGACAGCAAAAGTCAAAACAACATCAATCCGCCACCTGGAGAATGTCTACCATAGATAATATAATTTATCTAAGATCCGCCATGATTATACGTACAGTGTTGCATTGTATTGGAGAGAGTAAATAATATTTCGCCTAAATAAAAGTGAATTCAGAGATTTGGCTAATCAAAACTAGATTATTAATACATGTAGTTTTTTTCAACTAATGTACAGAAAGTGAGTCTGTGCTCCATACAATTTTGGACCATCTCCTTTCATAGGTACACTTGCAAATCGCTGCCAGTTTTTTGTATAAGTATTAGTAGCTTTTTGGTTACAAATGCCGTATAATATACTATAACAGTATAGTACGAGTACGTTACGTGGCGATAAATCACTTAAAAGTAAGAAATAAAATTTTTTAACAAAAAATAGGACTGACTCAAAACGCACTGAAATAAAAAATAACTGTATCATTTAGTTGCTTTAATTTACTTAAGCATATCTAGTTTTAGTTGCCGGCTCTTCACTACAGGATCTGCCTAATTTGAATAGTCTAATTTTATGTTTAAAAAGTGTTTATAACAAGCCTGCTTGAAAGAATCGATTTTGAATTTGAATTTCATGAAATTATACCAGTTCAGGTAGCGTTTAGTACAACAAGTGTTACATTTGCAGAACAACACGCTGCCCAACCCGCCCGCGATCGTGTTCGTCATAGACGTGTCGTACAACTCCATCAAGAACGGACTGCTGCAGACCATCTGCGATAATATCATGGATATCATTGAGGTTAGTTTTTTTGAGAAATTTTACAATAGAATTAATGCATATAAACTGAATAAAGACAGTACATTTTTGTCATATTTTATGTCGGCTAAAAGTATGATAAAATTATTTTTTAATATGAATTATTTATTACTGTACTGAAATATTTTATTTTTTTTAAAGCAAAGTGAAAAGTAAAGTGCTTAAAACTCATGACCTCGGTTTACCTAGTATAAATTGGTCATTACAGCCCCTCTTATAACAACCTACTATCGTTTGGTTACAGTCGATGCCCAGGGATGAGACGACTGGCAAGTGTTGGACTAGAGTGGGATTCATCACTTACAGCACCACCGTGCACTTCTATAACATTAAGGTGAGACTCTTAAACCCTTGCAGTACTTGTAGTTAAAATACGTAATTCATATACAAATACGGATTTGTTATTTGTATTTTAAATTTTATTTTCTGATTCTGAAATAACAAAATGATATACGTGTCGAAAGAGGGTCAGACATAGTGAATAAAAAGATTGGGTAAGCCTTTGTATTTAGAGTAATTATAACTAAACCACAAATAAATAATTGAAACAATAATTAACAGCAACTTAATTTACAGTGAATTACTACTAGCAAATTATGCAAAAATTAAGTTAATGCAACCCCAAGACACTGCGTCTCAAGCTGAGAATAATAATTAATTCGTTTGCACAAATTAATTATCCGAGTTGTCTAGGTTAAGCTATTAGCAAAGTACAACGTGTGCCCCGCGCCACGCCAGAGCCAAGACTGCCCACCAGTTGTAGACCCTCTCCATTTATACAAGTTAGAATAATTCAAGTAGTGGGGTGAGTCGAATCCGCCGCCTCAAGAGGGCGTGGCTGGCGCACGTGCAGTTCACAGACTTCTTTCTAGTCGCGTACGGTGACGCTGGCGCCGTCATACACATTATTATCAATCAAACCGCGTGTTGGTGATAATAATTTATAATTTTATACAGAGTGGACTGTATAAGGCGAAAGAGGAAATAGAATGAAAGGAATAATATACCTTGGTTCGTTAGTTGCTTATCACCTCACATTGAAACAATCCCGCCACGAAGATATTCATGTTTTGCACAATGTATTTCTTGCACACGCATTCGATAGCGAGGCGAATAAAAATCACAAGCGCTTTGCTTCGCGCGCTAATCAATTAGCGACACGTAGTCGGCAACGCGTGGTTTTTCAAACTGATTGTGATATATGCGCACAGAGTCCGCGTTGGTTTTAACTGATTTGCTACTGGTGACCGAAGCCCGGTCTCGTCACAACTCTCGCGCAAGAAGAAGACGGAGGTATGGGAGAAGGACGGAGCGATAAGGACAAGCATATAGGGAAGTACTAGGGTTGGAAAGAGACGGTCAGTCCACATCAGCGTTTAACCAACCTCCGTGCGACGCCGACACGTGTGACCGTCAAATTTTGTTTAAAACTAAATCACTTTTGTTTTAATAGTATTGTTATTTTTGGGTTACAAAACAAAGAAAAAAGATGTCATTCTTAAATTACATTTATTTAAAAAAATGTGTACTAAAAAATTTTTTCCTCTAAATATGTATTTTAATTTTATTCATATATTTATTGTCAAAGCTCTGTTTTTCGCCCTAGGGTTCGCTAGTCCAGCCGCAGATGCTGTCGGTGGGCGACGTGGGCGACATGTTCGTGCCGCTGCTCGAAGGCTTCCTGCAGACGGCGGAGGAGAGCGGGCCCGTGCTGCAGGCGCTTCTGCAGCAGCTGCCCGCCATGTTCCAGAACAACAAGGAGACTGAGACCATACTGTTACCCGCTGTGCAGGTACCAAGTGTGTTCTATGACTGATTGTAGAAACAGACACGTACTGGCAACAGCCTCCGTGCCGCAGTGGATTTATATGACATATATATGACAATGGATTCGATTCCCGGCTGGGGCGATAAAAATTTTATAAAACAAAAACAAAAAACAATGAGACGACATCAAAGGGAAAATGGAATAAAAAAAATAGTTAATAAACTACACCTAATTTAAAAGGTTTTTTTTTATCGATTACAAGTTGGCCCTTGACTGATATCACATCTGATGTTAAGTGATGATGCAGTCTAAGATGGAAGCGGGCTAACTTGTTAGGTTAGGGAGGTAAAAAGTGCATGACCACTAGTCGTTTGTAAGGCGGTAATGAATGTGCACAGGTACTTTAGTTTATGGATTTATGACATCATAGTTGTACTTATGATTAGCTATATTGAAAAGAAAAGTTGCGTTTTTCGGGCATCTACAAAGAGGATCCCTCTACGAATTTCCAAGGTTGATTCTAGAAGGCAAGATACCCGGAAAACGCGCTCCTGGGAGACAGCGAAGAAAGTGGTTGGATGATGTAAAAGAGTGGACAAAGCTTAGTTACACGAAGCTTAAAGCTGTTTCGCAGGAACGGAAGAATTTTCTCCACCTGACCGCCCAACTTCACTTTGAAGAAGGCACCTGATGATGATGATGAGTTGTACTTAATTCCAGGCGGGTCTAGAAGCCTTGAAGGCAGCGGACACATCCGGGCAGCTGCTGGTGTTCCACACGACGCTGCCCTCCTACAACGCGCCGGGGAAACTCATCAACAGGGAGGACAGGAAACTGCTCGGCACTGACAAGGAGAAACAGATATTGAGTGAGTGCGACAAACATCATGAGAGATGAATATCTTGGCATTCCATGGATTCACCGTGCAGATGCTGAGACATACCTCCGAACTGAGTCTGAGACTTGTGACACGGGTGTAGGTTTAAAAATTCTCCCTGGTCTAATTCTATTATTATCAAATATAATCGGTCTATTTTCAGGGTTCCGTATCTAAAAAGGAAACAAATTGTTGTCCGTCTGTCTGTCAATGAAGACCCTTTTTCTCAGGAACGCGTGAAAATATCAAGCTCAAATTTAGATTTACTGTCCCTTGAGTGTATGAAAAAATCAAACTTCCAGATGAACACAATCAAAAGATACTACAACCTCTTACCAAGGCCGCCGTGTTATATATTCACTGCGCATACCACTGCGCTACGGTGGTCAACAAAAATATTTATATTTGAGACAAAGATTGACAACCTTTGTTTTCCACTGCAGCTCCACAAACTACGGCATACAACGAACTGGGCCAATCGTGTTCAGCGGCGGGCGTGTGCGTGCAAATGTTCCTGTGCAACAACGCGTACATCGACGCCGCAACGTTGGGCCAGCTGCCACGTCTCACTGGCGGACAGCTTCACAAATACACGTACTTCGTGGTGAGTGTGCTCATAGCGTTATACTGCAACATAACAATGCGTACGTAAAGTAGTACATAAGTATTTTTAATCTTCCTACTAAAATGTATCAATTTAAAATATATTTTAAAGCAGAAAATTATTTTTTAATATATTACACTGACATTTTATTTGATATGATGAAACAAAAATCGTATTCAAAAAGGTTTGTGACATCAAAAATGACAAAAAGTGACAGATGTCAGAATTCTATGGAATTAAATCATCCAGTATATTCTTTTTTGGCCTTCAAGACAGTAGCTTGAAGGGGGCATAAACTATTTCTCCGCTAACTGTGTCCGTGTCCGCAGGCAGACACGGACGGCGCGCGCCTGGCGTGGGACGTGCGGCGCGTGGTGTCGCGCCCCACGGCGTTCGACGCGGTGATGCGCGTGCGCACGTCCACGGGCGTGCGCGCCACCGACTTCTACGGGCACTTCTTCATGTCCAACACCACCGACGTCGAGCTGGCTGCAATTGGTGAGTTCTACTCGATATGTTCCATACAAGTTTAAGGAAATTTTATTAAACGAAGTGGCAAAGCACTTTGTAGGTTCTATGTAACGTTCTTCGCCCTTAAAGAAAGTTTGGGTAGCACCAACTTCATACATACGCTCAAGTAAATCAAAGCAAGTAACGCATGTTTTTTAGCCCAAAAATAAAATAAATAAATATTTAAAAATTAAATTTAAAACTTGTCGCCCCTTGTTTTCAGACGCGGACAAGGCGATAGGCGTGGAGATCAAGCACGACGACAAGTTGACGGCGGAAGACGGCGTGTACATCCAGGCAGCGTTGCTGTACACGCACCACAGCGGGCAGCGGCGCCTGCGCGTCATCAACCTGGCGCTGAACGTGGCGCACCAGCTCGCTGATGTGTACCGCTCCGCCGAGCTGGACACCTGCATCAACTTCCTCACTAAACAAGGTAAACAAAGCAGCAAGCTGGGACACTTGCATCAACTTCTTAAATGATCATTGAGATCACTTAAGAAGTTGGTTTATCGGTTGGTGTAAATTAAAGTAGCTCCAGAACCTCCAAAGAGTAACGCTCTTCACACTTGCATCAACTGCCTCTCGAACGAATTCTTTAGGTTGGAGTAAACTGAGGGTGTTTCAGAAACTCGCCAAAGAGTAATGCTCTTCACATTTGCATCAACTGCCTCTGGAGCAAACTCTTTGGGTTTTAGTAATCTGAGGGCGCTCCAGAAACTCGCTCAAGAGTAACGCTCTTCACACTTGCATCAACTGCCTCTGGAGCAAACTCTTTGGGTTTTAGTAATCTGAGGGCGCTCCAGAAACTCGCCAAAGAGTAACGCTCTTCACCCCTGCATCAACTGCTTCTGGAGCGAACTCTTGTTTGGATTAAACTGAGGGCGCTCCAGAAACTCGCCAAAGAGTAACGCTCTTCACCCCTGCATCAACTGCCTCTCGAACGAACTCTTTAGGTTGGAGTTAACTGAGGGCGCTCCAGAAACTCGCCAAAGAGTAACGCTCTTCACCCCTGCATCAACTGCCTCTCGAACGAACTCTTTAGGTTGGAGTTAACTGAGGGCGCTCCAGAAACTCGCCAAAGAGTAACGCTCTTCACACTTGCATCAACTGCCTCTGGAGCAAACTCTTTAGGTTTGAGTAATCTGAGGGCGCTCCAGAAACTCGCCCAAGAGTAACGCTCTTCACCCTTGCATCAACTGCCTCTGGAACAAACTCTTTGGGTTTTAGTAATCTGAGGGCGCTCCAGAAACTCGCTCAAGAGTAACGCTCTTCACCCTTGCATCAACTGCCTCTGGAACAAACTCTTTGGGTTTTAGTAATCTGAGGGCGCTCCAGAAACTCGCCCAAGAGTAACGCTCTTCACCCCTGCATCAACTGCCTCTGGAGCAAACTCTTTGGGTTTTAGTTAACTGAGGGCGCTCCAGAAACTCGCTCAAGAGTAACGCTCTTCACACTTGCATCAACTGCCTCTGGAGCAAACTCTTTGGGTTTTAGTAATCTGAGGGCGCTCCAGAAACTCGCTCAAGAGTAACGCTCTTCACACTTGCATCAACTGCCTCTGGAGCAAACTCTTTGGTTTTAGTAATCTGAGGGCGCTCCAGAAACTCGCCCAAGAGTAACTCTTCACACTCTGCATCAACATGCCTGGAGAAACTTAAGAGAGTGACTTGCATCAACTGCCTCTGGAGCAAACTCTTTGGGTTTTAAGGCGCTCCAGAAACTCGCTAAGATAACGCTCTTCACACTTGCATCAACTGCCTCTGGAGCAAAGTTTGTTCTGAAGATGGCTCCAAGCTGAAGATAACGCTCTCACTTTCATCCTGTGCCTCTGGACGCACTTGAGGAATCTGAGAGGTCCAGAAACTCGCTCAAGAGTAACGCTCTTCCGCATCAACTGCCTCTGGAGGCGTCATCGCAGAGATTACGCTCTTCACACTTGCATCAACTGCCTCTGGAGCAAACTCTTTGGGTTTTAGTAATCTGAGGGCGCTCCAGAAACTCGCTCAAGAGTAACGCTCTTCACACTTGCATCAACTGCCTCTGGAGCAAACTCTTTGGGTTTTAGTAATCTGAGGTCCAGAAACTCGAGTAACGCTCTTCACACTTGCATCAACTGCCTCTGGAGCAAACTCTTTGGGTTTTAGTAATCTAGGGCGCTCCAGAAACTCGCTCAAGAGTAACGCTCTTCACACTTGCATCAACTGCCTCTGGAGCAAACTCTTTGGGTTTTAGTAATCTGAGGGCGCTCCAGAAACTCGCTCAAGAGTAACGCTCTTCACACTTGCATCAACTGCCTCTGGAGCAAACTCTTTGGGTTTTAGTAATCTGAGGGCGCTCCAGAAACTCGCTCAAGAGTAACGCTCTTCACACTTGCATCAACTGCCTCTATAGCGAACTCTTTGGGTTGGTTACTCCAATCGTTTTCGTTGGTTCGTTACTAAGATCGATCCAGAAACTTGCCAAAGTCTAACGTTTCTCAAATTTGCAATAATTAAGCTTATTTGGATGTCTTCACAGGGGTGCTCTATTTTTTGTTTGCTTTTCCAAGAGTAATCTTGGAAAGACAGATTCAGGGCACGAGAGCAATCGGTCGTTAAAGAAGAAAATGGCTGGTCGACGTAAGAGAGTGAACTGGACTCGATTTCCCATAATTAAAGCGGATTGTGGATAATTAGAAAGCTTTTCGTATATTAACCGTTGAAGTTTTGTTCAGAAGATAGCACCGAGTGATGATAACTATCTATTTTCAGCCGTGTGGGCCCTCAGAGACGCGACGCCTCGACAGGTCCGGGAAGGTCTCACGAGTAGATGCGCCAAGTCTCTGGCGGCGTATCGCAGACATTGCGCCTCACCGTCGTCGGTCGGGCAGCTGGTGCTACCGGAGTCCATGAAGCTACTGCCACTATATACCAGCTGTGTTCTGCGGTCTGACGCTGTGGCTGGAGGTACGTACAATACGAATTCATTTAATTCAACTAGACTGTTATACAAGCACTTTTGAAAAGTCAAGTCTGACAGACTTCACCACTGGTTCGGAAGGTAGATTCTGCCGAGAAGAGCCCGCAATCTTATCGCCGCTACTGAATCTCTGTGATTAAAATCTATCGAGATAATGTTTTCTTATATACTTTAAAACTTTGCTTATTTTATATTAATTTTTTTCATATAATTATAAACATATGCTTCGCAGTTGAGATGAAACATTATAATAACTTAAATTTATATCGTTCAAACCCTTACCACGCGTAAGATAAATATATGCTAGTACTTTTCTACGACCTCATAACCTCACCACCTCATCTCGAGTGGTGGAATCACTTGCTAATTGGTTCATCAAATTTTTACTCATATTTACAATCACTTGGTATTGTCTGGCGTTACAACATCTTATCGTTATCCTACTATACTAAAGCCAAACTCGATTGAGATTGCTTGTCAACAAACAAATCAAAAATGAAGGTAGAAATCACTAGTCATTTTACAACAATTTTTTTAAATTATTATTATTTTTATTATTATTATTCTTTATTTGTATTCCACACACACAATAAAAAAAAAACAGTACAGAGATAACTTAAAAAATATATATGTAGGATACAAAAGGCGGCCTTATCGCTTAGCAGCGATCTCTGCCAGGCAACCTTAGGCTTAGGAAAGTATAAAGAAAGAGACTGCAGGGTAAATTAACTAGTTAATGACGAATTCATAACAATAAATTAGATTAGTAAGCTTAAAACTAATTAATATATTCAATATCTTTTAAATAAGATTTTTTAAAATAACAAAACATAAATTTTAATTTATTGGACATAAAATGTGTTGCATTTTCTACCTTCATTTTAAATTTGTTTGTTGACAAGCATTCTCAATCGAGTTTGGCTTTAGTATAGGTGGATTCCGCTTTTCGACATAAGTTTGCTTACTTTGACTGGGTGTTTCAACATTAATTAAGTATTAATGTATCAAATTTTTGTCAAATATTAAGTTTTGACAACTAATGTTGAATCCTTTGTTTAGGTCCGGATATAACGTGCGACGACCGATCGTGCGCCATGTACCGCGCGCTAACAGCGGACGTGTCTCTGTCACTGGTGTACACGTACCCGCGCCTGCTGCCGCTGGACGTGCTGCCCGCCGCGCAGCCGCAGCCGCTGCGTGCCTCCGTCGACAAGATGAACGAGATGGGAGTTTACTTACTGGGTGAGTTGACAAAATGTGAGAGATGGGTATATACTTCCAGGGTGAGTTGTCAGAATGTGAGAGACGGGTATATACTTCCAGGGTGAGTTGACAAAATGTGAGAGATGGGTATATACTTCTAGGTGAGTTGACAGAATGTGAGAGACGGGTATATACTTCCAGGGTGAGTTGACAGAATGTGAGAGATGGGTATATACTTCCAGGGTGAGTTAACAGAATGTGAGAGATGGGTATATACTTCCAGGGTGAGTTGACAGAATGTGAGGGATGGGTCTATACTTCCAGGGTAAGTTGACAGAATGTGACAGATGGCTATATATCTACTTCCAGGGTGAGTTGACAGAATGTGAGAGATGGGTATATACTACCAGGGTGAGTTGACAGAATGTGAAAGATGGGTATATACTACCAGGGTGAGTTGACAGAATGTGAGATATGGGTATATACTTCCAGGGTGAGTTGACAGAATGTGAGAGATGGGTATATACTTCCAGTGTAAGTTGACAGAATGTGACAGATGGCTATATACTTCCAGGGTGAGTTGACAGAATGTGAGAGATGGGTATATACTTCCAGGGTGAGTTGACAGAATGTGAGAGATGGGTATATACTTCCAGGGTGAGTTGACAGAATGTGAGAGATGGGTATATACTTCCAGGGTGAGTTGACAGAATGTGAGAGATGGGTATATACTTCCAGGGTGAGTTGACAGAATGTGAGAGATGGGTATATACTTCCAGGGTGAGTTGACAGAATGTGAGAGATGGGTATATACTACCAGGGTGAGTTGACAGAATGTGAGAGATGGGTATATACTACCAGGGTGAGTTGACAGAATGTGAGAGATGGGTATATACTTCCAGGGTGAGTTGACAGAATGTGAGAGATGGGTATATACTTCCAGGGTGAGTTGACAAAATGTGAGAGATGGGTATATACTTCCAGGGTGAGTTAACAGAATGTGAGAGATGGGTATATACTTCCAGGGTGAGTTGACAGAATGTGAAAGATGGGTATATACTACCAGGGTGAGTTGACAGAATGTGAGATATGGGTATATACTACCAGGGTGAGTTGACAGAATGTGAAAGATGGGTATATACTTCCAGGGTGAGTTGACAGAATGTGAGATATAGGTATATACTTACTGGGTGAGTTGACAGAATGTGAGAGATGGGTGTTTACTTTCTGGATATGTTCGATTATTCTTTTTTGACTTGACCCTGACACTTGTCCACAGAGAACGGCGTCCACATGTTGATATGGGTGGGGTCGCAGGCGTCCACCGAGTGGGTGGGCGAGGTGTTCGGAGTGGCGTCGCCGCAGCACGTGGACACGCATGTGTGCGAGCTGCCCGAGCTGGACAACCCCACGAGCCGCGCAGTGCGGGACCTCATAGCGCGCACCAGGGTCAAGAGGAGGAATGCCATGAGGGTGAGTAGCATCAGCTGAATACAGATTATATGTATATGATGATGCAATCAAGATGGAAGCGAGCTAATTAGTGAGGAGTAGAATGTAATCCACATACAGTACGATGTCATATAGTGACTTAAAGGGTGTAGATTTTTATCCTACTCCTAACGTGTTAGCGCGCTTTTATCTTAGATTGCATCATCACTTACCACCCGGTGTGATTACAGTCAAAGACTAATTTGTTATAAATAAAAAAACACGTCACACACTGTACATATACATAGTGTCGCAAAGATGTGTAGAATTTACTATATTTCGTTCGGAGACACATTGTCGCCGAATAGCGGCGAAATCGAAAATTTGTGTCGTTGGGGCGAAAGAGAGAGCTATATTTTCGACTTCGCCGCTATTGGTTGATGCCAAATTTATTCTTCTATACGGGATATCGCTATAGAGGAAGATATCTACGGCAATTACCCTCTCTTTCTTCCTTCTTTGTACTTTTGACTAAAGCACACTAATTTCTCTTCTGCTTCGCAAAATGGGATAAGACGCATAGTGGTAGACAAGGTAGCCAAAGAAAATTTAAAACCCCAGATAAGGGAGAAATTGTGGCAATTGTGGTTCAGGGCATAATACCTACATAATCTTTGACATGTAAATCAATGACACGAACTCTTCTCTCTGTCTGTAATATCATGCTAGACAGAGAAAGATAGAGACGCATTCAAAACTCGCTGTCGAGTTACGAAAATATATTTACATAATTGCGTTACAAAAGGAGCTCTACGCACTGTTCGCACGCTGAATCTGGTGATTTTCACGCTTGGGCATGAATATATATATATAATATAGTTATATTGTCTTTACTATAAGGAATATGCATGTGTTTTTTTACATTTATTAGTTGACATTGCATTTGACGAAAGTTAAAATGCGAGAGGAAATATTAATTTACTTAAAATATCTATAAGCATCTTAAAATATCTATCAAATGGCGTATTGTGTCAAACTTACTAGACCGTAGTAATGTTTACTGTGACGTCACGACGCACAGACCAATAGCAAAAGTTTTACTATAATGTATGCCGGACATTTTATATACTTTTGATAATAGTAGTAAGAATTATTACATACCAAAAATGTATGTAAGAATATTCAGCCTTAATTCAGATCACACGCATATTCCCTACTAGGTGGTTTAGTTAAACAGGAAATAATACGTTACTTTTAGTTTAAGTATTGTTTTTTTGTACAATTTTGATTTGCACGCACGCACTGGTGCCCCTGTCCACTCGCACGCACTGTCGCGCCTGTTGACTCGCACGCACTGAAACGCCTGTCCTCTTGCATGCACAGTTGTCCGTAGTCCACCAGTACGATAAGAACGAGTCCCTGGCGCGGCGGCTGCTAGTGGAGGACCGGGGACTGGACGGCTCCGAGTCCTACGTTGAGCATTTGATGACCACTCACAAGGCGGTCCAGAAAATGCTGTAGGTGGTTGTATATTGGGGTTTTGGTCGAATTGTTTTTGCTTGAATCTCTGCTTGGTTCATATATTTTCATGGCGGTTGGGTATCATGCAAAATCTGCAGCAATATATTTAATAAATCATAGACAAATAGCTTGAAAATCAATAAATAGATCATTCATAAGACGGTCCAATGCAGTTGGGGTTTTGGTTTTTGCTTGAATCTCTGCTTTGTTCATTTCACAGGTACTTGTCCTATGTTGATCATTTGATGACAAAAGGCGGTCCAGAAAATGCTTAAGGTGTATATATCTTAGGGTATTGGAACAAATGTTTGTGCCTAAATTTGTGCTTGAGTTTACAACCTTTTTCAATGTCTTTCCAAATATCGATTCCGGTCTAATCACGAGGCATATGCCTTCACATTATACTACTTGTTTTGTAATACAAAATAGCTCTCAGCGCCGCCATGACATCCGCAATGTTCGGCGTTTCGAAACTTCAGAGGGAACTCGAATTTGGGCACGATTTATACCTACATTGAATGATATATAGTGCGGCTCTGGACTTAAAAAAATAAATGTAAATAATGGACCGATATGCGAAAACGGTATATCATTCTACTGTATACTTTTCAAATGATTAATAACTTCTTTGTATACAAAACTTCCTATGATAGCGGTGCCTTGAGACGATCGTTTCCTTGAGAGTATCTACGTCAAGTACGCGAAATGTTTTCGTGTTTGTGTGTATGGTTTAGATTTGCTGGGTAATAAAAGCTTAAGGCCTGTGTGCACCAAGATTTTGGTTATTATACCCAACGGTTAACATAAGCTAAACGTAAAATTAACAGTTCACGACAACCCGTACGCCGGTTAAGGACGTAAACCGGGCGGTTATCCTAACCGAGCTTACGTCCTTAACCGAAATGTTGGTGCAGACAGACCCAAGAATTGTATAAATAATATTGTTTTGGTTGAGGGTAATATTTTAAGGATTGAATGGATATTTTTTTGTAATTTTGACATGTTATATTTCCATCTAGTACAGGGTTCCTGCGACTCGTTTGATGTCGTCAGGTCACCTAGTAGGGGGTCGACCAACATTGCGCTTTCTCGCTCGCTGAGTTATGTCGGTTACTTTAGTTCTTCGTCGGATCTCCTCATTTCTGAATCGTTCACACAAAGATACTTAGAGCATTGCTCTTTCCATCGCCCGCTGAGTGACTGAACTTTCTCATGACCACAGTAAGCTACCATGTACAATTTTTTTTTGATTTTTGTAATGTATTGTTACAGTTAACAGTGATGCGTCAACACGACAAGCTGGAAGCAGTGCTCCGCCACTTCCTGGTGGAGGACCGGGGGGTGGACGGCAGCTCGTCGTACGTGGACTACCTGTGCCACATACACAAGGAGATCCGCACGCTGCTATAGTGGATGCACCGCGCGTTCTAGCGCGCGTCGGACTGTTGCTATGCACTGAACTACGAAAAACTATATATGCAGATACGCCAATGTCAGAACATGGCGTATCTACGTATGTTATAACGATAATGCGTCAACACGACAAGCTTGAGACTTGTACGTTCCTGTTTAAGGACCAAGTTCTGGGCTATTCGATATTACGCCCGACAAACTTCCCCTGCATCAAATATACTTAAGTCCAAACATATGCAGATAAGCCAATATGATTTTGCGTGTCTACGTATATTATAGCAAACGATAATACATCAATGAACTAGTGCACATTCGCTTGCACTTACCTCGCGTCAACTGACCTACAAATTAAGCGAAATATATGCAGATACGCCAATGTGTAGACTTGGCGTATCTACATATGTTGTTTCCAAGGATCAAACATGATATACAGTGTATCCATTAGTCCTAGGACCCAAAGGTAAAAAGGGGTAGTATTTGCCTTATTCTCCGTAGTAAACATTCTTAAATCAAACTTTATAGTTGCAATACATGAACGGTATATATTTTGTGTAATAAATCATGAATAATCCGCGATTTTGTTACGTCTGTTTTGTAAAACGAAAAATAAATATCCATAAGTGTTATGAAGTTACATTGCCGACTTTTACATGGTATTGTGATGTGACACATTACAAAGAACGCACAACGCAGAACGTAGAACGCGAAACTGTTTCTGCCTACACATTCTCTACGGGTTTACTACCAGCCTATGCCACTTATAGGAAACCCCCAAAGAATTTTAATATATTGGTATTGGAAATGTGTTGTACTTCGTGTAAGTAACATACACTAACAAAATTTAGAGAAAATGTATATGATATGATATGATATAATATACGCAATTACGCAAAACACACATTTCTTCAACATCGAAAACAACAAGTTCTTAATATTATTCAAGATTCATACTTTAACTAATGCAATAGCGAGAATTCGTGCGCATCTGTCTATGAATGTCAATTTTAAATATTTAAATATTTTTATTATAAGACAAACAATTTAGTAATATAGAACGTGGTCAGACGTTCTGAGTTCTGTGTTCTGCGTTCTGCGCAACGTTTGTAGAAATACCAGGTGGTTAGAACGCGTTGCCTGCTAGACCTATAATATACGTATTTCTTTAATGTTATATACGTTATAGAGAACGCGGAACGCACAATTCAGAACGCCTAGACGTCAAAGTTCTGCGGGGGCTCTAATTCAAGGGGTTTTGTTAATGAAAAATTATTAAATACGGATAATGAAATTAATAATAAAATGCAGGCGAAGTCGGGGACCTAGATATATGAAAAGAACATTTATAATGTCTGATGTTTATGATTGCGGTGACGACTGACCATTGGATGTGCCGAGTGGCTGACTTGTTATTATTAAACTGTAATATTGATAATTAGTAATAATAAATCTGTTGAGAATTATATGATCATAGAGTTTGTAAATGTACGGTGTTTTATTTTTATGGATTATTATTATTTTGTTTAATATAAAGTAATTTCTGGGAATTAACATTTATTAGCGTACCTAAAAATTAGGCTCTCATTCTTTTTAAATGTACTTCCATAGTTTTGAATAATATTTTTTTAATCTGAAATCTATTGGTAAGTTGCTTTATTCTGTATTGTCTTTATTAACTAAATGCCCGCGACTTTGTCCATGAAAAACTGCCTGAAAATTAGTTGAGTGGTTTTGAAATAGTTTCTCTTTTCATTCATCATCATCATCATCATTATCAGCCGGTGGACGTCCACTGTTGGACATAGGCCTTTTTTAGGGACTTCCAAACACAACGATCCTGAGCCACATGTGCCCAGCGGTTCCCTGCGACCCTTTTGATGTCATCAGTCCACCTGGTGGGGGGTCGACCAACACTGCGCTTTCCGGTGCGGGGTCGCCATTCTCCCACCTTCGGCCCCCAACGTCCATCAGCTGTTCGAACTACGTGCCCCGCCCATTGCCACTTCAGTTCTGCGACTCGCTGAGCTATGTCGGTTATTTTGGTTCTCCTGCGGATCTCCTCATTTCCTCTTTTCATTGCTTTTCTTTAATTTTAGTAACTGTTAGTTAGGTATAGTATTCTTTTTTCCGTCAATTCTTATAAGTTTGTTCGCTATAAGAATGCAGTGACTCATCGTTGTTCGCCGGCCTGACCCCGCCCCCTAACCAATCAAATTTTTCTAATTATAAGGTCAAGTTCAGTGACAAGTTGAAACGCGACGCGCGTAATTTGATAAGATTTGATTGGTTAGGGGCGAACATAGATTAAAGACAACTAGATGGAGTCATAACGTGGCTGTAGGTTCAAGAGCGTGACAGACTTATTGAAGTGACACAAGATTATTTTTTGTCCCTTTCAGCGTGTTCGTTTTTATTATTTGTCAAGAGTGGAATTTGTGACAGACAAGGGACATATCTGAGCAATTATTAGCTTTTTATTAAATTTGCTGATAAATAATATAACTTTGCCGTTACGATATTAATTTAAACGTTATCGTGCTATGGTGGGTTGTAATATTTTCGGCTGCAACAGTCGCAGCGAACAGAAAATCGAAGGAATTACGTTTCATACGTAAGTAGGCATAAACTTCATTGATTGATGATTTAAAGCTTACATATGTTATTTTTTAGCAAATTTCATGTATTATGCGTTTACTAAACTATCTTATATAAATTAATATTTCGTATTTTACGATATTTTAAAACATAACGTTTTATGATGTACTTTAAATGTTGACATGTCATGTCAATAAGGCTGATTTGCTGTATCACGAGTGGACACGCTATGGGCTCTATCTAGTTGTCTTTAATCTATGGGGAGCGAACAATGATTAGTCACTGCATTCTGAACGGGAACTAACTATAAACAAAATCGCGTCTAAGCAACTTATCCATAGATTATAGACAGGTCATTAGTACCTAGATAAGTCAGTTGATTGAAAAATGAAGTTTCCATCAACATGTATTTGTTTATTAGTTTAGTTTTGTATTTATCGAACTCTATTTTAATGTAAATAAAACTATATATTGGCCTTATTATATTTGTTGATTTTTATTTTGCTTACGATGTCCTTTCAAATCAAATCCCATATAATATGATCTGAATTTGAGTATTGATCAAAATAATATTACAGTGCGGGCATCATACATAGTTTCAAATATTTGAACACTCAAATTGAGCGACGTCTGACACGTGACATTAAATCTTTGTTCAAATAAGTGTGCTTAGCCCCTCATTGTAACGTTCAAAACTATGAAACTATGGCCTACGATTGCTCTGACTCAGTGAGTTTTCCTCTCTTCCAAGAAATACTACAGAGTAAAAATGTAAATTATAATCACACCAAAAATATTCTGTAAAAAAAAAAGTTGAGAGGTGTCAAGGGACACCCGGATGGAACGAAGTTCCTTTCGATTAATTAGTGAAGGAATTGTAATAATTTTTTTTTTAAGTAATAATAATATTTTTTTTATTATTAACAAATATAATGTTATATAAACTTAAACGCGTACCACACACGCGTTTGTTTTTGTACACCGAAACACCAGAGGGCGCCACGAGAGTGCGAGACAGCATACAGCGCGGGCGCCCCCCGCCGCTCACGCGCACACACATCAAAGGCGGCGGCAAGATCCTTTAATCAAAAAGTGTCGTGACAACTTTTCGTACCAATTTTTTCCGTCTAGCCCCCTTTCACAACGCGCGATAAGGAACTTCGTTCCAAAAAGCTAAGCCTCGATGGAGCTGCTTGTTTATCTCTTAAAAGTAATGAAATCAAGACAAAGTCGTGCCAAGTCTAAGGTTCCTTACTGCGATTTGTTTATTATTATAGTTAATGTCGTGTGACTTGGCCGATGAACATTCCTTATACGTTACTTTATACCCTTCAACGGCCAAGTCACACAACATTAACTACAATAATAATTCTAATAACTTCGCTCTCGACTTAGCGCGGGCACTGCCGTGCAGCCTGATAGAAACAAAAACCCGACTGTTTAGAAGTAATGAACTGAAAAGAGAAAAACAAATATCACTGTCTATATAAAATTTTAGATAGTTTATGGTGCTGGAGGCGGGAACATCCGTCCAGTCGTTTAGGCTGTAGCGGGTGCCAAAGAAATGGACATACATACATACGCTCGAAAAAATAACCCTCCTGACGCAGTTGGGTAAAAACGGAAAAAGTTAAGCCGCTGCTCATAGGTTCTAATTACCTGACATTTTGCTAACGAGAAATAAGGACATAGATAATACTGGTCTACTTTTACATATCGATCGATCCTTTGCTTACGACTTCTCTTTAGACGCCCTGGTCCACACTATCTTTCAGATTTTTTTTACTCGACTACAAGTTGGCCCTTGACTGCTATCACACCTGATGTAAGTGATGATGCAATCTAAGATGGAAGCGGGCTAACTTGTTAGGAGCAGGATGAAATCCACACTCCTATCGGTTTTTACACGACATCGTACCGGAACGCTAAATCGCTTGGCGGTACATCTTTGTCGGTAGTACAAAGTAGTAGTAGTAGTAGTAGGTGGTAACTAGCAACGGCCAAGCCTCCCATCAGCAAAACCAAGACAAATTAAGAAAAATCTCAAATGCCCCGCCGGGAATCGAACCCAGGAACTCCGTCCTGTAAACCCACCGCGCATACCACTGCGCTACGGAGGTCGTCAAGATATGGACTAGTGAACGTATTTTCGTTATTTGCACTCCTGTTACAGAAAAACATTGTACATATTTGAAAATCACATGGCAAATAGACATGATTGATTGATCTAGCGGCGCTCGACTGATTTGTAGAAACAAACCCGCTCGCGTGTGCCCGTCGCGGGCGCCCGCGCCGTGTACCCGCCGCCCGTCGCGCGGGTGAGAATCCGCCACCCGCGCCCGCGCTCCGTCGCGCTGTCCATACTATTTTTCATTATACACCCGCGAGCGTGCACCCGCGCGAGTTTTAGCGTTAGCCCTCAGGGTGCAGAAAAAACACCATGATAAATAGTCTTTTATTACAATTTATTGAAACGAATAAACGAGGTACATCATGTTGATAATGAAATAAATTGGCTAATAGTGATAGGTTGAAAAGAAATTCTTCAATTTACCCTGAAACAAAAAGTGATTATATAGTCTAAGGTTCTAGTGTACCTAAAGATTGCCTGGCAGACATATTTTTTATTTTTCAGAGCTAACTTTTACCTCTTGGCTGCTGTTACCTGGAGATAATTGATGATGCAATCTAAGATAGAAGAGGGCTAACCTGTGCGGGCTTCATAAGAAGGCTCAGAGTCACTCAGCGAGCGATGGAAAGAGCAATGCTCGGAGTATCTCTGCGTGATCGAATCAGAAATGAGGAGATCCGCAGAAGTACCAAAGTAACCGACATAGCTCAGCGAGTCGCAGAACTGAAGTGGCAATGGGCGGGGCACGTAGTTCGAACAGCTGATGGACGTTGGGGGCCCAAGGTGGTAGATTGGCGACCCCGCATCGAAAAGCGCAGCGTTGGTCGACCCCCAACCAGGTGGACTGACGACATCAAACGTGTCGCAGGGAGCCGCTGGCAACAGGTGGCTCGGGATCGTTGTGTTTGGAAGTCCCTAAAAAAGGCCTATGTCCAACAGTGGACGTCTACAGGCTGGTAATGATGATGATAAACCTGTTAGGAGTAGGATGAAATCTACACCCCTTTTGATTTCTACACGAAATCGTACCGGAACGCTAAATCGCTTGGTCGTACGTCTTTGCCTGCAGGGCAACTAGCCACGGCTAGAGCCTCCCACCAGCCAGAACCAGACCAATTTATCTCCTATAGCTCAGCAGGAAATCCAGCCCAGGACCTCCATATTATAAAATACCTGCTCACGGAGACCGTCCAAAAATAACTTTTGAATAAAACAAAAAACAATAGTTTTCTATTTCTTAGACATGAAATGATTTGCACTGCACATTCCACGTCGATTTTGCTTTTAGTTTATCCTATATAGAGAAGAGACATATATAGAATCTCCGTCTCAAAAATTATTATTATAAAAACGAAAAACCCGACTGCATAGAAGTTATGAACTAAAAAGAGAAAAACAAGGATCACTATATCTATATAAAATTTTAAATATTTTATGGTGATGCAAGCGGGGACAAAATACTTTATTATATTTATACTTTTTTTATATTTATACTTTTTTCTGCGGGGAAAGAAAGATCGTTTGTCCCCGCCTGCAGCACCATAAAGTATTTAAAATTTTATATAGATATAGTGCTCCTTGTTTTTCTCTTTTCAGTTCATAACTTCTATGCATTCGGGTTTTTTGTTTTTATAATAATAATTTTATTTGAGACTTTTTTGTTTTAGTTTATGGAATAGAAATGATACGGTACACTTTTTGCCATTTTTTGTTAAAACAGTAATATAAACATGATATGATATTTATATTTTTGAAATAGTCTTTTTACGACCTTTCATTTGATACCCATATTGCGAAGATAAGAGAAAGAAATACACACATCCCCCCTTTTTTCCCCCATTCACAGTCACCATTTTGAAAATTTATATAGCTACCACTACTACAATACACACTACCACAATTTTGACAAATTCAACGACACCTCACCTGTCAAAATCCGTTCAGTCGTTTAGGCTGTAGCGCGTGCCGAAGAAATGGACATACATACATACATACATACGCTCGAAAAACATAACCCTCCTTCTGACGCAGTCGGGTAAAAATCCAGCGCCCATACCTTGCACTGAGGCTGTCAAATAAATAATTTTAATTTGATATTTGTTTTGTTCGGGAGTTGTACCACATCAGTGGACCTCATCTGATATCATACTCTTGTATAAAAAAGGTAATCCTTCAGATATTTCGAATTATAGACCTATAAGTCTTCTTTCTAGCATCTATAAACTATTTGCCAGCGTTCTTCTAAACAGATTAGGACCTCAAATAGACCATTTTCAACCAATCGAGCAGGCCGGATTCCGTGCCAGCTTTAGCACAGTGGATCATATACATGCAATGGAGCAAGTCATTGAGAAATACAAAGAATACAACAGGACTCTTTATATTGCCTTTATCGATTACACCAAAGCATTCGACAGCATATCACATGATTCTATCTGGAAAGCGCTAATGGAATGTAAAGTTCACATACTGCATATCAAAGCCATCAAGGCTATTTATGAAAATAGTACTAGTAGAATAAAGCTGGAAAATAGGGGAGATATAATAAAGATAGGGAGAGGAGTCAGACAGGGAGATCCACTGTCCCCAAAACTCTTCATAGCAGTACTGGAAAGCATTTTTAACAAACTGGATTGGACAAGTAAGGGTATAAATATCAAAAACAAATATTTAAGCAATTTAAGGTTTGCAGACGATATAGCTCTCTTTGCTGAGAACAGCAACACTCTGGAAAAAATGATAAAATCTCTAGACATGGAAAGTAAAAAAGTAGGTCTACAAATGAATTTAACCAAAACTAAAATCATGACTAACAGTATCCCGAATAAAATATATTTAAACAAAGTGGAAATCGAATACGTGAACTCCTATATATACTTGGGCAAACAAGTCTCATTTAGGGATTCCAACACCGAGGAAGAAGTGGACCGAAGAATAAATCTAGGATGGAACAAATATTGGTCACAAAAAGAAATTATGAAGGGAAACTATAGCCTACACATCAAAAGAACTGTCATGGACACATGTATACTCCCAACATTAACATATGGCAGTCAAACGTGGGTCTACACCAATAAAGTAAAAAACAAAATAGTAGTGTGTCAAAGAGCGATGGAAAGAAGCATTTTAAATATTCGCAGGCTTCACAAAATCCAAAACAAGGAAATAAGGAAGAAAACGAAATTAAGTGATGCCCTGCAACGAGCACAACGACTAAAGTGGAGATGGGCTGGACACATCGCAAGGACTACTGATCAACGATGGTCCTACACAACAACCATATGGCCAGGTCCAGCAGGAAAAAGAAGTGTAGGTCGTCCAAGGTCACGTTGGACTGATGACCTTATATCTACAGCAGGAAAACAGTGGGAAATAAAGGCAAAAGATAGAAAAACGTGGAAGGAACTGGGGGAGGCCTATACCCTATGAGGGATCCTTGGAGTATAAATATTATGTTCATATAGTTTCATTAACCATTACTAACAACCAATCATAATAATTTTGTACTTCACTAATAATAACTAACATTTAGATTTTAAGATTTTTATTGTTAAACTTAGGAACAAGGATTAATAAAAGGCTTTATTATTATTATTTATACATAAATTATACGCTCACGCCCGGACACACAATAAATACATATAGACAAAAACCGAAACTGTTATGATATACATACTTAGATTCTTGATATAAATAAACTTAAATATAGGCTACATAAATACATATATGCTCCGGGCGGAGGATTCACCCCGGCAGGGAGACCAAACGGCCGGGGATCAGGGCGACAGGTGAAGAAACCGGCGGACTATCCTAGCCGAGTCGAGCAAGACCGCTTTTTGCATCTTGCCTGCGAGCGAACCGCCACGGAACCCCAGCCGCCTCAGATGGTGAGCGAGGCTGACTGGGACTAACCCATTGGCAGATATAACGATCGGGATGATTTCAGTGGACTCCACATGCCACATGGCGGTAACCTCGTGAGCCAGATCAAGGTACTTACGTTTTTTCTCCGTCTCAGCTCTCACAAGGTTCTCGTCATATGGAATTGTGATGTCCACCAAAAACACCCTCGACTGTGCCCGGTCTAACACCACGATATCAGGCTTATTCGCTAGAATAGTCCTGTCCGTGATGATAGACCGGTCCCAATAGAGCCGGATTCCGTCGCGTTCTAGCACTGGCACCGGTGTATACTGGTAATAAGGCAGCCGCTGATCCAAGAGACCGTACATTAGAGCAAGCTCTTGGTGAAGGATTTTGGCTGCTTGGTTGTGTCTGTGCAAATACTCAGTGTTGGCAAGAGCCGAACAGCTCGAAAGCACATGTCTGAGTGACTCTCCGGGATGGCGACAGGCTCGACAAATGTCGTGAGTGCCATCCTTCAGAATGTACTTTCGGTAGTTCCGCGTCTTAACCACCTGATCTTGTATCGCACAGACAAACCCTTCGGTTTCCCCAAAGAGGTCTCCGAAGCGCAACCACTGCACGGACGCTTTTCTATCAATATGGGGCTCATGAAGAGCCTTAAAAAAGCGTCCGTGCAGCTCCTTCCCCTTCCATACGGTCTCTCGGTCAGAGGTGCTCAGTACCACCGGTTTCTGCCAATCGCTCTTGGCCAAGGATAGGGGGGTGAGTCCTTTATCACATTCTATGACCTCCACATGCATCGGAGACTCCCTTTTCGTCTCGAAGTAGGTCCTGAGGCTGCATATCTCCCGATTGTGCATGGTTTTGGCGCTGAGTAGGCCTCTGCCACCGCACTTTCGGGGGACATACAACCTCATGACAGACGATTTTGGGTGATGCATACGGTGGAGAGTCATATTATTATTATTATTATTATACATTAAATATACTCTCACGCCCGGATACACAATAAATACATATAACAAACCGAAACTGTTATTATAAACTTACTTAAATACTTAATATAAATAAACTTAAATATACGTTACATAAATACATATGCTCCGGGCGGAGGATTGACCCCGGCAGGGAGACCAGACGGCCGGGGGTCAGGGCGACAGGTGGAGAAACCGGCGGACTATCCTAGCCGAATCCAGCAAGACCGCTTTCTGCATCCTCGCTGCGAGCGAACTGCCACTGAACCCCAGCCGCCTCAGATGGTGAGCGAGGCTGACTGGGATCAACCCATTGGCAGATATAACGATCGGGATGATTTCAGTGGACTCCACATGCCACATGGCGGTAACCTCGTGAGCCAGATCAAGGTACTTACGTTTTTTCTCCGTCTCAGCTCTCACAAGGTTCTCGTCATATGGAATTGTGATGTCCACCAAAAACACCCTCGACTGTGCCCGGTCTAACACCACGATATCAGGCTTATTCGCTAGAATAGTCCTGTCCGTGATGATAGACCGGTCCCAATAGAGCCGGATTCCGTCGCGTTCTAGCACTGGCACCGGTGTATACTGGTAATAAGGCAGCCGCTGATCCAAGAGACCGTACATTAGAGCAAGCTCTTGGTGAAGGATTTTGGCTGCTTGGTTGTGTCTGTGCAAATACTCAGTGTTGGCAAGAGCCGAACAGCCCGAAAGCACATGTCTGAGTGACTCTCCGGGATGGCGACAGGCTCGACAAATGTCGTGAGTGCCATCCTTCAGAATGTACTTTCGGTAGTTCCGCGTCTTAACCACCTGATCTTGTATCGCACAGACAAACCCTTCGGTTTCCCCAAAGAGGTCTCCGAAGCGCAACCACTGCACGGACGCTTTTCTATCAATATGGGGCTCATGAAGAGCCTTAAAAAAGCGTCCGTGCAGCTCCTTCCCCTTCCATACGGTCTCTCGGTCAGAGGTGCTCAGTACCACCGGTTTCTGCCAATCGCTCTTGGCCAAGGATAGGGGGGTGAGTCCTTTATCACATTCTATGACCTCCACATGCATCGGAGACTCCCTTTTCGTCTCGAAGTAGGTCCTGAGGCTGCATATCTCCCGATTGTGCATGGTTTTGGCGCTGAGTAGGCCTCTGCCACCGCACTTTCGGGGGATATACAACCTCATGACAGACGATTTTGGGTGATGCATACGGTGGAGAGTCATAGTCGTGCGGACTCTTGTATCCAGGGCGTCAAGTTCGGTCTGAGTCCATCTGAGCACGCCAAAGGAGTACATGAGAACGGGCATGACCCAGCCGTTATAAGCTCGGATCTTATTGGCGCCTGACAAGTAACTTTTACAGATCTTTGTCAGACGTCGAAAAAAGTCCTCGCAAACTGACTGTTTCATGTCCGCCTCATTTACCCCTACGGATTGTGACATGCCCAGATACCGGTATGTTTCAGCTTCAGAGAGGGTCTTGATGTTAGTTGGCCCGGGGTTGATCCCGGCCGTATGAGTAACCTTTCCCTTCTCAACATGCAAGACCGCACACTTGTCTAGCCCAAGCTCCATTCTGATGGAACTACTAAACCCCGTGGTGAGGTTCAGTAATTCCCTCAGACGAGTAGCATTGGGTGCCAGCAGTTTGAGGTCATCCATGTAGAGAAGGTGAGGCACTTTTGTCCCTCCTCTCCGAAACTGAAAGCCTGTCCCCGAATTCTCTAGTAATGTACTAAGAGGATTCAAGGCCAAACAGAACCATAGTGGACTCAGACAGTCGCCCTGGAAGATACCCCTCCGTATCCTTATCCGGTCATCGGCAGCCGCCAGCCGCTTGCCATGGAGACAAAGGATCGTGCTCCATTGCCCCATACACGACCGGAGGAAGTCTTGAACTGTACTATCAACTTTGTACAGCTCAAGGACCCTCAAGAGCCATGAATGAGGCACCGAGTCGAATGCCTTTTTATAGTCAATCCAGGCTGCGGCGAAGTTCCATCGGTTGCGTTTGACCAGCTGGCCCGCAACGGAATCGATGAGAAGGAGCTCCTTAGTACCGCGGCTACCACCCCGGCATCCGTTCTGAACTCCAGATATGATGTTATTTTCGTCAACGTGACGGGTTATCTTGGAGCTCAGAACGGATGTCAGTGTCTTGTAGATGGTAGTAAGACACGTAATGGGGCGGTATTTAGATGGGTCCGCGATATCGGTGGTCTTTGGAGCTAGGTGAGTGATCCCGGTGGTGAAAAGGTTCGGGAGCGTCCTTTGCTCGAGAGCCTCTTGAAATTGGCGAGCCAAGGTGACATGGCAAGCCGAGAACGCCTTCAGCCAGTAGTGGTGCAGTCCGTCGGGCCCCGGACTTTTCCAGTTCGCAGCCCGCCTTACTGCACCAACTACATCCTCCAAAGAGATGGCGACCGGGTTCATCGGCTTAATTGCGGCACATGCCTCCTCTATCGCCGCAATCCAAGGGCCCTCATCGTGCTCTACCTCTCCTGACCAGATACTTCGCCAGAAGGCGATGAGGTCGGCCGGACTCGGCTGTGGAGAGACAGAACAGACTGCAGGGCACTCCAGTTTTTTGTAGAACCTTTTCTGATCACTCGAGAAAAGACGATTCTGCTGAAATCGCTCGACTCTTTCCGAGTATCGTCGTATGCGGTTCCCCCACGCAGCGATTTTCTGCTTCAGATCGTCGATGCGCTCCGTTAGTTTTTGGGTTATGTCGGCTTGATCCAGCCTAACCCCGAGCCCATTGAGGGCTATCCTAACAGAGCGCACAATCCTTGGCCTTGTGTTGCCCGACCTGAAGCATAGCAGTCTGCCAATGAGTCTTCTGGCGTGGGTGATACGGCACTCTATCCTCCTCTTCCAGGCTGGTTCTGCTCTGGTGTTATTAGCAGAACGCCCTGGCCGCCCTGGTTCCTTGATTTTAATACCAATGAACCTATGGACGGCCATAGCTGCCCCGAAGAGAATAGAAGCCGTATCATCCAGGCCAGTGCTGACCGCCAAATGCTGGGGAAGCATTTGGTTGACAGCCTCAATGACATCCCGCGTCGCTATATTCAGCGTAATACGGGAGAGCCGCGGACGATCCTCAAGAGGAGCAGTACGGATTTCAGAAATCGTCTCTTCTAAAACCCTTCTCATCCGCTCTAAGTCCAGGGCGACTGTTCCCTCGGTGTCCTCCTCCACATGCAAATCTTGGGACATAGGTTCAGTCTCTTCGCGGGCAGGTGCCGCCGGTGAGACGATTTGCTCTGCGGAAGAGGTTACTACTTCGGGAACAGCCTCACGTCGTAATCGTTCGAGCTCGGTAGCGTTAAAGATGTTCGAACGCTGCCCGATCCGAAACCGAGCCCGATCTGCCAGGTTTTGTTCTGTGACAGTTAAATGCGACTCAAGCAGCAAGAACTCGCGATACATTGCAGCTCGGTAGCCAGTCCGTCCAGTTTCTCCCCCTGTAGCCCTGTAGTACGATCGCATGACATTTTCATTCATTTGGTAAGTCCATCTCATGCGACGTACACCACCAGCGGCGGGCTCCGAAGATTGGGCCCCAGGGGACCCTGTCGAAGCCAAGCCTACTGGTGGGGATGATGGATGAGCCGACTGACCCGGTGGTAATGGCAGTCGACTGGTTTGACTGGCGGGTCGCATGCTGCCACGTCCAGCGCCAGCGCCAGACGCGCCCTGGCGGCCCCCAGGTAGCGGCCCTATACGCGCTCTCTTATTTTGTTCCATCATCATTGTTTGGGGGGGGGGGTGAGTGGTCGTTACGTCACTCGGGGTCCACTCATGTCCCCGAGGAGGCTGCTCTTTGGAGCCAGCTAGCTCATTCTCGGAGAACCAAAAGATGTTAAACGGTTCTCCGATGTCCCTTAGTCGCCTCTTACGACACCCACGGGAAAGATAAGGGGTGGCAACATTCTGCTCTGCCGGTGCCACACGGCGGTTATTATTATTCTATACATAAATTATACGCTCACGCCCGGACACACAATAAATACATATAGAAAAAAAAAAAAAAAACCGAAACTGTTATGATAAACGTACTTAGATACTTGATATAAATAAACTTAAATATAGGCTACATAAATACATATATGTTCCGGGCGGAGGATTCACCCCGGCAGGGAGACCAAACGGCCGGGGGTCAGGGCGACAGGTGAAGAAACCGGCGGACTATCCTAGCCGAGTCGAGCAAGACCGCTTTTTGCATCTTGCCTGCGAGCGAACCGCCACGGAACCCCAGCCGCCTCAGATGGTGAGCGAGGCTGACTGGGACCAACCCATTGGCAGATATAACGATCGGGATGATTTCAGTGGACTCCACATGCCACATGGCGGTAACCTCGTGAGCCAGATCAAGATACTTTCGTTTTTTCTCCGTCTCAGCTCTCACAAGGTTCTCGTCATATGGAATTGTGATGTCCACCAAAAACACCCTCGACTGTGCCCGGTCTAACACCACGATATCAGGCTTATTCGCTAGAATAGTCCTGTCCGTGATGATAGACCGGTCCCAATAGAGCCGGATTCCGTCGCGTTCTAGCACTGGCACCGGTGTATACTGGTAATAAGGCAGCCGCTGATCCAAGAGACCGTACATCAGAGCAAGCTCTTGGTGAAGGATTTTGGCTGCTTGGTTGTGTCTGTGCAAATATTCAGTGTTGGCAAGAGCCGAACAGCCCGAAAGCACATGTCTGAGTGACTCTCCGGGATGGCGACAGGCTCGACAAATGTCGTGAGTGCCATCCTTCAGAATGTACTTTCGGTAGTTCCGCGTCTTAACCACCTGATCTTGTATCGCACAGACAAACCCTTCGGTTTCCCCAAAGAGGTCTCCGAAGCGCAACCACTGCACGGGCGCTTTTCTATCAATATAGGGCTCATGAAGAGCCTTAAAAAAGCGTCCGTGCAGCTCCTTCCCCTTCCATACGGTCTCTCGGTCAGAGGTGCTCAGTACCACCGGTTTCTGCCAATCGCTCTTGGCCAAGGATAGGGGGGTGAGTCCTTTATCACATTCTATGACCTCCACATGCATCGGAGACTCCCTTTTCGTCTCGAAGTAGGTCCTGAGGCTGCATATCTCCCGATTGTGCATGGTTTTGGCGCTAAGTAGGCCTCTGCCACCGCACTTTCGGGGGATATACAACCTCATGACAGACGATTTTGGGTGATGCATACGGTGGAGAGTCATAGTCGTGCGGACTCTTGTATCCAGGGCGTCAAGTTCGGTCTGAGTCCATCTGAGCACGCCAAAGGAGTACATGAGAACGGGCATGACCCAGCCGTTATAAGCTCGGATCTTATTGGCGCCTGACAAGTAACTTTTACAGATCTTTGTCAGACGTCGAAAAAAGTCCTCGCAAACTGACTGTTTCATGTCCGCCTCCTTTACCCCTACGGATTGTGACATGCCCAGATACCGGTATGTTTCAGTTTCAGAGAGGGTCTTGATGTTAGTTGGCTCGGGGTTGATCCCGGCCGTATGAGTAACCTTTCCCTTCTCAACATGCAAGACCGCACACTTGTCTAGCCCAAGCTCCATTCTGATGGAACTACTAAACTCCGTGGTGAGGTTCAGTAATTCCCTCAGACGAGTAGCATTGGGTGCCAGCAGTTTGAGGTCATCCATGTAGAGAAGGTGAGGCACTTTTGTCCCTCCTCTCCGAAACTGAAAGCCTGTCCCCGAATTCTCTAGTAATGTACTAAGAGGATTCAAGGCCAAGCAGAACCATAGTGGACTCAGACAGTCGCCCTGGAAGATACCCCTCCGTATCCTTATCCGGTCATCGGCAGCCGCCAGCCGCTTGCCATGGAGACAAAGGATCGTGCTCCATTGCCCCATACACGACCGGAGGAAGTCTTGAACTGTACTATCAACTTTGTACAGCTCAAGGACCCTCAAGAGCCATGAATGAGGCACCGAGTCGAATGCCTTTTTATAGTCAATCCAGGCTGCGGCGAAGTTCCGGCGGTTGCGTTTGACCAGCTGGCCCGCAACGGAATCGATGAGAAGGAGCTCCTTAGTACCGCGGCTACCACCCCGGCATCCGTTCTGAGCTCCAGATATGATGTTATTTTCGTCAACGTGACGGGTTATCTTGGAGCTCAGAACGGATGTCAGTGTCTTGTAGATGGTAGTAAGACACGTAATGGGGCGGTATTTAGATGGGTCCGCGGTATCGGTGGTCTTTGGAGCTAGGTGAGTGATCCCGGTGGTGAAAAGGTTCGGGAGCGTCCTTTGCTCGAGAGCCTCTTGAAATTGGCGAGCCAAGGTGACATGGCAAGCCGAGAACGCCTTCAGCCAGTAGTGGTGCAGTCCGTCGGGCCCCGGACTTTTCCAGTTCGCAGCCCGCCTTACTGCACCAACTACATCCTCCGAAGAGATGGCGACCGGGTTCATCGGCTTAATTGCGGCACATGCCTCCTCTATCGCCGCAATCCAAGGGCCCTCATCGTGCTCTACCTCTCCTGACCAGATACTTCGCCAGAAGGCGATGAGGTCGGCCGGACTCGGCTGTGGAGAGACAGAACAGACTTCAGGACACTCCAGTTTTTTGTAGAACCTTTTCTGATCACTCGAGAAAAGACGATTCTGCTGAAATCGCTCGACTCTTTCCGAGTATCGTCGTATGCGGTTCCCCCACGCAGCGATTTTCTGCTTCAGATCGTCGATGCGCTCCGTTAGTTTTTGGGTTATGTCGGCTTGATCCAGCCTAACCCCGAGCCCATTGAGGGCTATCCTAACAGAGCGCACAATCCTTGGCCTTGTGTTGCCCGACCTGAAGCATAGCAGTCTGCCAATGAGTCTTCTGGCGTGGGTGATACGGCATTCTATCCTCCTCTTCCAGGCTGGTTCTGCTCTGGTGTTATTAGCAGAACGCCCTGGCCGCCCTGGTTCCTTGATTTTAATACCAATGAACCTATGGACGGCCATAGCTGCCCCGAAGAGAATAGAAGCCGTATCATCCAGGCCAGTGCTGACCGCCAAATGCTGGGGAAGCATTTGGTTGACAGCCTCAATGACATTCCGCGTCGCTATATTCAGCGTAATACGGGAGAGCCGCGGACGATCCTCAAGAGGAGCAGTACGGATTTCAGAAATCGTCTCTTCTAAAACCCTTCTCATCCGCTCTAAGTCCAGGGCGACTGTTCCCTCGGTGTCCTCCTCCACATGCAAATCTTGGGACATAGGTTCAGTCTCTTCGCGGGCAGGTGCCGCCGGTGAGACGATTTGCTCTGCGGAAGAGGTTACTACTTCGGGAACAGCCTCACGTCGTAATCGTTCGAGCTCGGTAGCGTTAAAGATGTTCGAACGCTGAATAAACCGAGCCCGATCTGCCAGGTTTTGTTCTGTGACAGTTAAATGCGGCTCAAGCAGCAAGAACTCGCGATACATTGCAGCTCGGTAGCCAGTCCGTCCAGTTTCTCCCCCTGTAGCCCTGTAGTACGATCGCATGACATTTTCATTCATTTGGTAAGTCCATCTCATGCGACGTACACCACCAGCGGCGGGCTCCGAAGATTGGGCCCCAGGGGACCCTGTCGATGCCAAGCCTACTGGTGGGGATGATGGATGAGCCGACTGACCCGGTGGTAATGGCAGTCGACTGGTTTGACTGGCGGGTCGCATGCTGCCACGTCCAGCGCCAGCCCCAGACGCGCCCTGGCGGCCCCCAGGTAGCGGCCCTATACGCACTCTTATATTCTTGTCCATCATCATTGGTGTGGGGGGGGGGGGTGAGTGGCAGTTACATCACCCGGGGTCCACTCAGGTCCCCGAGGAGGCTGTTTTATGGAGCCAGCATACTCATTTTCGGAGAACTAAAGGATGTTAAAAGGTTCTCCGACGTCCCTTAGTCGCCTCTTACGACACCCACGGGGAAGATAGGGGGTGGCAACATTCTATTCTGCCGGTACCACACGGCGGTTATTATTATTATTATTATTATTATTATTATTTGTTTTGTAAATACAAAAACAGTCTTACCGCTTTATGGTACGTAACTTTAACATAGGGGCCTCTGTAGGTGCAAGGGTAGGTGTACTTGGGGATGCGACGCTTGCCGACCTTGCCGCTGTTGCGGCTCTTGCAGCCCGCCACCACGCAGCACAGGCAAATCAACAGGAAGATTATTTGGAGCAAAGATTGTCTGAACGTCATGATTGTTGCTGCTAGAATGTAAACGAAAGTATTCATAAAGAAAAGATGGATTTAGATAAGTAGGTACACTGGAACTAGAAAAAATATTATTATGACAAAAAATCAGACTGCTTAGAAGTAATGAACTGAAAAGAGAAAAACAAGTATCTAGTAGGTATATTATGATGCTGCAGGCGGGAACAAGCGGGAAATATATATTTGAAATTGTCTTTTTACGACCTTTCATATGATACCAATATTGTTAAGATAAGAAAAAAATATACACTTCCCCCTCTTTTTTCCCCACTTACAGCCGCCATTTTGAAAATTTGTAGCCTGTATCACTACTACAATTCTGACGAATTCAACGACACCTCATGTGTCAAAATCCGTCCGGCCGTTTAGGCTGTAGCGCGTGCTAAAGAAATGGACATACATACATACACTCGAAAAATATTGTTTTGCATTGTACACATTTGCAATTATTTCAGATTAAAGTTTACATTAATATGGCACTTAGGAGTTGTAAAAACGTACCGAACAGCGCTATTAGGCTAGACTTCAAACACGACTGTTATAAAAAATAACTACGTCATTTACTTACTTTAATTTACTTAATCACATCTATGAAGTCGGTGCCATCCAAGTTTAGGTAGTCTTTAAAGTAGAAAGCTCGGGTGGCACCGACTTCATAGATGTTATTAAGTAAATTAAAGTAAGTAAATGACGTAGTTATTTTTTACTTTTTAGTGCGTTTTGAAGGCGTTTTTATTTTTTGTTAAATTTTTTTTATTCCATACTTTTTAGTGATTTATCAACAACGAAAATACTAAAGAACCTACTCGAACTAAACCATAAGTACCAATATTCACTAGCTAGTTATAACATTCCAACATCCCTACAAATGTGCCTATAAAGTTTGAAGAGTTTCCTCAGATTTTTGTAGATCTCATTATCAGATCATGACTTAGTTAACATTAAACCAACTGGAATCTATAACCTTACAAACTTCTCATTGAGACATATTAAACGAGCCCAATCACAAAGTAGTTACTGTAAACCGTTAAAGAGCTTCCTCAGCTGTCCTTTGTCTTCATCGCCAGACCCTTGATGACAGTCACAGCCCATCTAAATGTAAAGTTCTCATTGAGACAAATTAATTGAGCCCAAACACAAGGTAGCTACTGTAAACCGTTAAAGAGCTCCCTTAACTGTACTTCGTCTTCATCACCAGACCCTCAATGACCGTCACAGTCCATCTAAATGTAAATTTCTCATCGAGACAAATTAATCAAGCCCAAACACAAGGTAGCTATTGTAAGCCGTTACGGAGCTCCCTTAACTGTACTTTGTCTTCATCACCAGACCCTCAATGACAGTCACAGCCCATCTAAATGTAAAGTTCTTATCAAGACAAATTAATCGAGCCCAAACACAAGGTAAATGCAGTAAATCGTCAAGGATTTCTCTTATATGTAGATCGGCTCCATCATCAGATCGACTCCAGACCTTAATCAAATTGTAGTGCTTTTAAATACTTATCGGAAAAATTAATAAACGTACTTGTCCTTACAATTTTTTAAAGTTCCCCTCGGTTTCTCCAGGATTCCATCATCAGATCCTGGTTTCCTTATCATGGTACCACCACCGGACTATCTACTTTCCAACAAAAAAAGAATTATCAAAATCGGTTCATAAATGACGAAGTTATGCGCGAACACACATAAAAAAAAATATACGGTCGAATTGAGAAACTCCTTTTTTTTGAAGTCGTTTAAGAAAATACCTCTTTATGAATGCTCTATAGGTAGTTTATTCACATCGTGGCGGCAGGTACAAGACACCTCTCCGACAACCACAAGTGACTCAAAATGATATTGTACGATACACAACACTACCGTATAGTTTATTCTCGTACAGTGTCAACGTGGAGGGAGAGTACACATCCTCTACGGCATGTCTGCTTGCGGCCACAACAGGCCACTGCTGACCACAACTGCCCCAGAATGACTACGATTCTCAACAGTACCTACCTTATAGATTGTTCTGGTATAGTGTCAACGTGGGGGGGGGGAGTACACATCCTCTACGGCATGTCTGCTTGCGGCCACAACAGGCCACTGCTGACCACAACTGCCCCAGAATGACTACGATTCTCAACAGTACCTGCCTTATAGATTGTTCTGGTATAGTGTCAACGTGGGGGGGGGGGGAGTACACATCCTCTACGGCATGTCTGCTTGCGGCCACAACAGGCCACTGCTGACCACAACTGCCCTAGAATGACTACGATTCTCAACAGTACCTGCCTTATAGATTGTTCTGGTATAGTGTCAACGTGGGGGGGGGAGTACACATCCTCTACGGCAAGTCTGCTTGCGGCCACAACCGGCCACTTCTGACCACAACTGGCTCAGCATGATTACGATAGTCAACACGTCACTCCAACCCATTTTAATTGGTTACTGCAAAGATATAACATAAGGGGATTTTAGCACGGGCGTAGCTGCGTCATTTAGTTGCTTTAATTTACTTAAGCATATCTAGGAGTCGGTGCCAGCCAAGGTTTCTACTTTAAGGACATTACCTAGAACCCACAAACTGCTTTACTACGTTAAATAAATGTTCCTTAAACTTGCCGGCACCGACTTCATAGATATACTTAAGTAAATTAAAGCAACTGAATGATGCAATTATTTCTTACTTTTTAGTGCGTTTTGTGTCAGTTCTATTTTTTGTTAAAAAAAAATTGGTTGTCTGTAAAGTCGGTTTACTGACGATAGTTGAACGTGACAACTTAAGAAAATACTGATGGAATGGTAGCATTTAATTGGTTATTAAAATTTTTAACTTAAGTATATTTTTATAAATATTAATTTAAATTAATAAAATAATTGATTTTGATTTTATAAATTTATATTTTAAATTTATAATAAATATATTAATTTTTAATTTAAAATTAATATATTTAATAATTATATTTAATACACGGATGTGCTTCTTTGTCGCTCGTTCCGCGCTCTCGCTTGCACTTCAAGCCTTACATGGAACGCCTCAAAGCGAGGTAACGCCGCATGAGTCATGTTTTTTCGTGCGAGCAGCCGGCTCTATCGAATTATAAGACGTTGTCACGTCAAAATTTTTTAGATAAACGCAATCCACCGTAGGCTGCATTTCAGCTTACAATTAAGCGTGATCGTATTCAAGCGCTAGGCTTTACCTACCTACAGAAAAAAGAAAAATAATTGTACAACAGGAGCCAGGTCCCCAGGACGTCTTGATAGAAGCCACATAGACTAACTGCTAGACTATTAGCTAGTTAAAACTGTCACCTTGTTAGCGTCTCGTCGTACTTTAGGTCCACCGAACTGGTTGCAGGGGTAACAGTGCGAGTCGCGGCAGTGCTTGCGTTCCGAGCGACAGCCGCGCGTCAGCTCTACCACCGACACCACGATGTGAAGAAACACCAGCACGAAAGGGTTCAGAAACTGCATGCTATATGAATGAAATATTGTGTAAAAATATTTTTTCTTTTTTGGGATATCAATTGACAGGCTAACGCCCATAACTGAATATATAAAGAGAAATTGTTTTCTCAAAATCGCTTATAACTGATTTATTTTCTAGGTTCTACGACAATCTTGACAAAACATAGATAATCTTCTTTGCAATAGAAAATGTTAACAAATATTTTAATGGGACTTCGTCAAATAAACAATGAACACCATTAGAACCTCTTTTCCAAGATAGCGGTCTGGTAACAAGGGTTGCAATTCCACATATAAGTTTTACTTTAAACTGGTCCTCCCTCCATACGCCCATGATCAAACACAATAGTTACCTGTTATCTTCTTTCTTCAGGTGGTTTTCTTGTCGTGGCACTGGTGGTATAGATGTTTCACGAGCTACCGCAGGCGCAGACCTCATAAACAAAACCACTCCCGCTCCTATACGCCAATGATCAACGACATCATTTACCTGTAATCTTGTGAACAGTGGGGCTATCTTCAGGTGGTCTTCTTGTCACTGTCGTGGCAGTCGTCGTTGCAGGTGGTGTAGATGGCTCGCTGGCAGCCGTGCACTCTCTCGAGGTAGGAGAGGAACAGAGTGACCAGCAGGACTATGATCTCCTGCACATACTCACGGTCCATAGCATGGGGACTCTACAACATAACCACTGTTCGTCTCACTTCCTCAACCCATCTCACATTTTACGGCCTCCATGGCGAAGTGGTATGCGCGGTGAATTTATAAGACGAAGATCCTGGGTTCGATCATCTGGAGCAGCCCAGCCAGAATCTTTTGATTGAGGGTGCCGCAAGTACTTTTTAGCAGTCTAATCTGACGAGCACCCTTCGGGCACATTTGCTAATAACTTGGCTTACATCAGAGGTCCCGGGTTCGATTTGGCTAAGGTAAATTTAGGATTATATATTTCCGATGGTAGGTAGGCTTTGACCGTGGCTGTTGTATCCCTAACGGCAAAGGCGTAACGGCAAGCGTAGTTCCTATTCTCCTTCGAATATCGGGATAAAAAGTTAAGCCCATTATTTAGACCAGGATATAATCTGTCCATATTTAAAAATAAACATATCAAAAATTGCGGAACCGATGGGATTCGAACCCGCGTCTCTCTGGCAATCCGGGCACTTAGAAATTGCCAGAGAGACGCGGGTTCGAATCCCGTCGATTCCGCAATTTTTGATATTATTTTTATTCTTAAATATAAATAATCCTTAAAGTAAAAAAAAAAATCTGTCTAGATTACAAATTTCAACTAAATCAAATCAATAGTTGCGTCGTGAAGACGTAACAAGCATACACACAAACTTGCGTCTATATAATATTTAGTGCTGTGTAATGCAAAAGTGTACCTTATTTTTTACAGGGCGGATTCGCAGGTTGACAAGTAAGTCTCTTCGGTCCGCAGGCACTGACTACTTGCAGGAGAGTGATCACCAGCACCACAACTGTCATTAACCGTTGCCAAACTTGCATCATACGCCGATCACAGCTGCTACCGTCGACATTTTACATTAAAACTAATATATAGGTAGTTGGACACTTAGGTGCCGAGGGCCCTATTTAAACGAGCTAAGCACACGAACTTCAGACGAAAGTACGAGCCACGAACGAGTGTTCGACTTGTAATCGACTGAAAACCAAAACAAAGTGCCCCATCGCTTTTAGTAGGGGAGCCCAGGATGCTAAATGGGGATTTACTCGAGCGTCGTAGAGACCTATTGGGTTGCAAAGCTTAGGTGATAAGAAGAAAAAAATGTTATATGATATATACCTTTACATCGGTGGGGGAAGCGGCTATAAGTTTTTAAATATGTAAAAAAAAACTGTTGCATGGACATTCTCGAGCGCGTCAGATATTGATAGCATCAATGCCCTACGTATTTATGTTAATGTACGTATAATAATCTGATCGTTTGCATGATGTGGGTGGTTGTATGTAATGGTTGAAAATGAAAAAATAAAAAATTTAATCGAGCGCGTCAGATTTTCTAAGGGAATGTTAAGTGCACCACAAAAAAGCTCTCATTCACTAATCTGACGATTTCGATGGGACGCAAACTCGCGGCCATTATCATAATGTGCAAAAAAAATTCGCCATTTTGAAATACTCAAGCGCGTCAGATTAAGATATATATGGTTCATCTTTATGTTCTAAACGTACTGTCTCATAATCTGACGATTATCTAGAGGGATTCGCTTAATCTGACAAAAAAAAAATTAGAAAAACGGTTCACCTCAAAGGCCATCCCTGCAACTTCCCGCTAATTCCATTCCTGGGCGCTTAAAATTGTACTTATGATATTTTTGAGCTAAAAGAAATAATATATAGAAATATTATTTGCATATGAGCTCTCCCAGCTCGAAAGTCTGATAGAAGTTTTAATAAATCGCAATAACTTTTGAATGGATCAAGCAATTTTCACGCGGTTGACGGCATTCGACGCAGTTTTATTATCCTCGTAAGTGATTTTGCAATTTTTATTGATCGAATCACAAATTTCGGAGTAATCCCGAAAAAACACTTTTTCGGGTTTCTTTCGTTCACAATATCTCTCGAACGAATCAACCGATTTTAACCAACTTGGTGGCGATTCACGTGGTTTTTAAGCTCAAAGGCGGATTAGTTTTAGAAGTTGATCGATAAAGCCGTTCAAAAGTTATTCCAAAAAAACCACTTTGTAAAAAATTTTTTTTTGAGATTTTTCAAAATTTCTCAAAATCTATCGGTCCGAATCGGTTCAAATTCACAGGAAATCTAATTTTGAGAATAATCTTTAGAACGCTGTTTAGTAAATTCCGATCGGTTTAGTCGTTCAAAAGTTATAAGCGAGCTGCACGCATTTAACTTTATCGACGAATTTTCGTTATTTCGGCTTGCGGAAATCGTCAGATTATATATTTTTCATTATTCTTGAATTATTTCCTTCAAAATAAAATAAAATTTAGCTACGCTCGAGAATGTCGACTTGACGTTTTTTTTTACAACTTTGCTGCCCTCCCCTTTCTTTACGTCGCTCTCAAATTGTCAGATTAGTGGAATATACACTTTTTAGGATGTAATTAACTCGCCCTACCTTAATCTGACGCGCTCGAGAATTCGCTTCTGATGGTTTTTTTTTTACTAATCTGATCCTGTTCTCCTGAGGCTTTATGTTTCGTGGAGGTACTTAACCGGGTACAAGGTATCCCCCTGTATATTAATCTGCCGCGCTTTAGTAAATCCCATAATCCCCGCTTGGGCTCCCGTACCATTTAGTTCACTATAAACTTAAAGAATACGGAACGGATTTTCATACGATTTTTCGCCAACAGATGATTTCTAAGGAAAGTTTAGGTATAGGTATAATTTGTTAAACTTTTGTATCGAAAGAAAGAAAGAAACGAAGATGTAAAATATGACTAAACTTTGTAGCGGCTGGGGAGCTGGGATGGCTTCCTTTCTTTAAAAATGTGGCCACGAACAATATTTTTTTTTGTGTTCCTTAAAGTTTGCAGTACACTGATCTTCGCGGGCGAAGTCGCGGGCGTCCGCTAGAAATATATGAAATAAATAGATACTTACACAGGAGAATGTGTCTTGTCTATAAAACCATTCCATGTCAACCTATTTCTTAATATCTGTCGAGATTGCCTGTTGCTGAAAATTTCTCATTCTGGTTTGCCGGAGTCATCTGTAAAAGAGAACGATTGACTTGAGTTATTCCACCGCTAAACAGAAATATATTGCAATCAAGAAATATACTCGTATAATTAAATAAACAAGAAAATAAGAATGAATACTAAAGGTGGAATTTGACCCAAAACAATATTTCTCAATTACAAAATAAATAAAAATTAAAGACGCAAATCATTAATGAAATTTTATTTTATTTTGTTCATTACAAAAACAAAGTATGATAAAACACTAATTCTTGATTAACACCAATATAATAAATTGCAGATGCTTGTTTATCTTGGACTATTTCTGAAGATCTCCCAAAATTGTTCCAACATGTCATTATCTTTCTTCATGTAACACATATTCATAGCTAGTTTGATGTCGTTAGATAAATTATGAATTTTTAGGTTACACAATTTTGTACATGCTTTAGGTATGTATATTGTATAAGTAATAATGTAAAATAATCGGAAAAATTGGTTCAAACACGTCATTCGATAATATTATTAGATTTTCATATCATATGTATTGTAGGTTTGTTTTTCGACAAATATTTTTTCTATCTTACAACTTGAAGCTTCAGTAACTCTACGGTTAAGGGGTCGGATACAATACTGAAGTCATACGTTCTATTCCCGCTTGTTAAAACACTGTTGTCACTTCTAACAGTCTATTAAAGTTGAACTAGGGATTATTGGTCATATTTAAAATATGGGACTTACATTCTTTTCAAAAAAATTTTGCAAAACTCAGCGGGGCTTATTTTTGCCCTTTGGATTTTATACATCCTTTTGTATGATCATCTCTAGATTCTATCTACAGTTTCTATAAATTCTATGTTAAAATCCATTCTAATGATACATTGTCTTGTTTAATAAGTGATTGTTGTGTATTTTGTAAATACATCTTGGATTTTTTCGATTTATTTTATCCTTTAGTTTCTTTGTCATCATCTGGATTAATTCTCAAAGCTATTATAATTTTTAGACTTTTGAGTCTATAGATGTGTGTCCTCTATCAGGTTTTGTATGGTCCTCTTCTGCAAGGAGCTCTGCCTGTGCATGGAATCTTCTTTCTGCAACATCCACTGCCAGAAGCAAATATAGAGAACAGAACTATAAGCATCGTGTAGAGGAAAGTCCAGTTGAATCTAGCCATTGCGGACCTAGAAAGACAAATTCATATTATTCAAACTATTGAGAGGAAATAGAAGACAGTAAAGAACTCTTAAATCAAAGAAAAGAATATTAAGTATTATTTGTGCAGGGATTTTTTGCAAATGATTCATGAAATCATTTGTCTTTCCTATTTATTCGAGCAAATGCAAAGTTTCCCGTCTGTTCTTAACTGAGTAGAAACACAGACATTAAATGTTTGTATAGAAAACTATCAGAACTAAATTGATATTTCTCTTTGTAAACACAGTCATATGATTAGCAATAGCTTCCTTGGTTTCCATCGAATCACAAAGTCCTAGGTTCAAGTCTAACTATATATACTGAGTTTTCTAAGAAGAAAGTTGGAAAGTGGATGGTGTTACACGCCCGTTTTGTGGAAAAACTAGTCCCGGTCATTTACCATTATCATCTGACAGATCATTTATAGTTAATAATAATTCCCTTTGACTGCTAAGTTGGTCTTACCTAATCAAATCCTGATTGTGGAATAATTTTGAGTTTTTCTTACTCCCAAATAATTAGTATAAATTCTCAGTCCGGAGTTGAAAAATCAGCGGAGTTACACCTGTGGGTTTCAAAAAGCTAGAAGCTAGTTAAGCACCAGTTTCGGGCAGTATCAACAACATGTGACAGAGATTGTTAGAGTTTAAAACATTATCATTCACTAATTCAGCCCGCATTCTTATTCTATATCTTCTCTATTCTTTCTCTATTCTTTCTATATCTAAGGAGACCAAGCCACCAAGTGGGCGCCGTATTTTCGGACCTTACAATGGACCTTACTGTGAGCCGAACAATAGGAAGTGGGCCCTTGCCGGCTGTTCTGGCTGCTTATATATGATGATGACAATGACAGTCGAAGCTAGAAACTCACCAGTTTTCCTTTCCCACAGGGCGCGGGCTCGCTGCAGACGATGTACACCTTCCTGGTGCAGGCTAAGGCCCCGGATATCCAGGCGAGGACGGCGGAGAGCAGCAACAGGGCACATCGGATCAGGCCCATGGTTTAGAGACCATGGCGGTTATCTGGGGACAAACCTACCTGTACGCGTTAACGTAATATGATCGTAGTTTTGTTATCATTCGTTCTCTAATTTGCTTTTAACTATAAAGGAAATTTTAATAACATATAAAATAAAACTATTGATTTGTAAACGAGAAATGTTTTGGGTCAAATCTACAGCATTACTAGGTAGTAGTAGTAGTATATAAGTACTAGATATTCTAATTATCCTGTTTGTCGTATTTTATTAAGCTTGTTTGAAACTTTATTCATTTGCATACAATGCATGTTGTTTTAAACTCCGATGCATTGTTTCATGAAATCGGACATTACAAAAAGGTATCAAAAATAACGAAAACACTAAATAAATCTAGTCGTAAGCCAAGTAGCCATATGATGATGATCTGTTTGGCTTTGTGTGTGTAACTTAAGGAGCGTCAGGAAACAGAAACATGTTAATAAATTATCATTTTGTCCGGAAATGGGTGAATGCAAAGCAAAGGTATTTACATCTTTCCCTCAAGGTCATCCTAAATAATTCAACGTTACGTTTCTCTGCTGACGTCACTTTACCTACTTTATACACACTTGTGCGTTTTTGATACAAGGTTTATTCAAAATCATATTATCTTTCGAAAGTAAATCAAATCAAGCCTTAATAATCCCAAATTACAAGATTGAATTTCGCAAGACAACAGAAATTCATTAAAAACTTGAAAAATAAAATGTTATTACTTACCAATTTGATTAATTGAAAATATTGTCTTATTTGTGATCTATTTATTATAATTATTGCACTAACCTGTTTTTTTTTGAGGAATTTTAGTTTGTGTACCGGACGAAAAATTTGGTTTTGGTTGATGTCAATTGTTGTCAGATAGAATGTTTTATAGTTTGAAATGTTTGATTCTTATGTCACTCGAAAAGAAAAATGTAAAAGAGTTTGCTTATCACTCACTCCGCACTCGTTGCACTCGTAAATATAGAGAACTTATACGATTAATATCATCACCATCATCATCATTATCAGCCTATTAACTACCACCGTATAAGGCTGACTTACTAGTCAGTGGTTAGACTATGTGGAATCGAATACGAGGTCCTGAGTTCGAATCCTTCGTCGGGTTGTGGAATAATTCTGAAATTTTCTTTCTTCTAAGCAATTTTAAGTGAAAAAATTCTAATCCTGGAGTTAGGAAGTTCCCATGCCTCGTTAAGCACGTCAAGTCATCAGACCCGGTCACTTTCATCAACATCTGATAGTGATCATTAAAATTTTTTTAACAAAAAATACAGCCGACTCAAAACGCACTAAGGAGTAAAAAATAACTGTGTCATTTAGTTGCTTTAATTTACGTAAGCATATCTATTATTATATATTTATTTCTTACTTTTTGGTGATTTATCGCTACGTTACGTACTCGTACTATACTGTCATAGTATATTATACGGTACCAAAAAGCCACCTATACTTACATAAAAACCGAAATCGCTGCAAGTGTGCCTATAAAATTTGAAGAGTTCCTTCAATTTTCCCAGGATATCATCATCGGATCCTAACATGATGACTATGGGGCCATCTAAGCAGTGTGCCCTTTCTAAAAAAAAAAAAATTATCACAACTCTGTAAAAACTTATGCGTGGTCATACATAAAAAAAAATTATATACGTTTCGAATTGAGAACCTCCTCCGTTTTTCTTCGTAGGTTAAAAATCACCTCCTTTTTGGAAGATTGTTAAAAACATAATAGGTATTCCATACTCACTAAGCTACGTTTACGTACGCTAGTTTGTTTCTCAATAAAACTTTTCTATTCGGTCTGATTTCAGTCGTTAAGTCGTTCCTGAGGTTTACGAGCTATCGTCGGACGTATAGACATGTGCGCTACTCTGGGCATGCGCTTATAAGTTAATGGACAACCTAGAGACATGCGCTTCGACAACACGTTGCTGAACAAATTAATTTTACAAAATTACTGCAGGTCTCTAGGAGAGCAAAACTCCTAACACTATACGCATTTACCTAATAGAACACTTTCTAACTCTTTCTCACTCTTGCGCACACTAACACTCTCTAACTCTCTCTCTCTCTCACTCTCACTCAGCTATAGCCTATAATAATGGTCTTCTAATTGGGCTCCAATGAGACTTAGTTATAATTTTATGATTCTATACGAACTTCTTCGAACAGTGCGTGTTGCCAGTGATGACCTACGGATCCGAGTCTTGGTCGCTGACTGCGGGCTTCATAAGAAGGCTCAGAGTATTATCTGTATCATTATCTCTCGTAATCAAAAATGTCAACAGTTTTTCAAGAATGATTAATTTGTTTTATTTCGTTCCGATAGCTCAAATGAACGTGAATTATTGTTTTCTCTACAAAGTTAAGAACTCTAAACCCAAGTTGACTTGGTTGAATGAAAGAACAAACGAATAAAGGATCCTTTTTTAACCGACGAAAAAAAAACGGAGGAGGTTCTCAATTCGACACGTATATATTTTTTTTTACGTATGACCACGCATAACTTTTTACAGAGTTGTTTGATTTTGATAATTCTATTTTTTATTAGAAAGAGCACACTTCCAAGGTAGTCCCATTGTCATTATGTTAGGATCTGATGATGATATCCTGGGAAAATTAAAGGAAATCTTCAAATTTTATAGGCACACTTGCTGCGATTTCGGTTTTACTGTAAGTATCGGTAGCTTTTTGGCTACAAGTGCCGTATTGCCGTATATATATAATATACTATGACAGTATAGTACGAGTACGTTACGTGGCGATAAATCACTAAAAAGTAAGAAAAAAAAAATTTCAACAAAAAATAGAACCTTTGCTTTCGTTGCTTTAATTTACTTAAGCATATCTAGGAGTCGGTGCCAGCCAAGGTTTTTACTTTAAGAACATTACCTAGAACCCACAAACTGCTTTACTACGTTAAATAAATGTTCCTTAAACTTGCTGGCACCGACTTCATAGATATGCTTAAGTAAATTAAAGCAACTAAATGACACAGTTATTTTTTACTTTTTAGTGCGTTTTGAGTCGGTTCTATTTTTTGTATAATTTTTTTATTTCAATGGTATAATAATCGCACGTGTGCGCGCTTCCTACATTATAAACAGGGCGCAGTACACGCGGCGTTTTATTGCGCGATTACAGTGGGCATTAGTTTTACACGCGCGTGTTTCTTTACTACCACACCAAACCGTCTGTAGGATATACGAGCTTTTATATATCAAGCGCTGTTTGCATGTGTGGCTTCATTTGAATATTCTTGAAACTTTTTTTTGACAATGTAATTTTGTATAGTATTTGTATTTTGTCTGCCTAGTGGTTAGCCTATGTGGCTTCGATCACGAGGTCCTGGGTTCGATTCCTGGGTCGGGTCACGGAATAATTCTGAGCTTTTTCATTTTTTTATGAAATGATCAGTACATTCCAAGCCCGGAGTCTGGAAGTTGGTGGTGTTACACCTCCGTGCCTCGGAGAGCACGTTAAGCCGTCGGTCCCGGTCACTATCATCAACATCTGATAGTGATCGTTAATAAATGAAACATTATCACCTTAAGTCCGCCAACCCACATTGGTGCAGTGTGGTGGGTGTACGCTCCATATCCCCTCTCCTATAAAATGAGGGAGGCCTGGCCCTGTAGTGGGCCTTTAATATGCTGATAATGATGATGATGATGATGATTTGTATTTTGTGTGTTTTAATTTAGACATTCTCCGTGGGCCAACGGTATGCGCCATCGATTTATATGGGTGGTGGCAGGTTACAGCCGTCGCTAGTTATCAATCTACCAACAAGACGTACCGTGAAACAATTTAGCGTTTCGTTACGATAGCGTGTAGTAACCGAAAAGCGTTTTAATTTCATCCTACTCCTAACAAGTTAGACCCGAGGTTACCAGGGGTTAACTTACAAAAGAAAAGCTTGTACTATGAGATAGGCACTCTTCATACAAAACCCTGAAAAATGAGATAGACACTCTTTACAAAATAATCATAAAGATTTCATTGAATGAAGATATTGTGGGTTTTGAGTTTTTGAATTTTTACGCAAAATCTTGAAAAATTTGATATGCACTTTAACCATTCCCATAAATCACTCTATATATGAAAATCTAGTTAATAAGTTTTATAATATGCGGAGAAGTTGTTTCTTTACCTATATACGACGGCCGAGTGGCGCAGTGGGTAGTGACCCTGCTTCTGCGTCCTAGGCTGTGGGTTCGATACCCACATCCGGAAAATGTTTGTGTGATGAGCATGGATATTTTTCATCGTCTGGGTATTTATCTATATATTATAAGTATATTTGTATAAAAATATTCATTAGTTATCATAGCACCCATAACACAAGCTACCTACGCTTACTTTGGGGCTATATAGCGATGTGTGTACTTGTCCTATAATATTTATAATTTATTTATTTATTATACGATAAGGATCCAGTAAGCTAACCCTAGAACGCCGATAGCGTTTCTCTATTCCATATAATCCTTAGTTATTTCCGGTATAAAAGTTGTTATTCTTGCTAAATTTTTTTTTATCGATTACAAATTGGCCCTTGACTGCTATCACACCTGATGCTAAGTGATGGTGCAGTCTAAGAAGAAAGCGAGCGAACTTGTTAGGAGTAGGATGAAATCCACACCCCTTTCGGTTTCTACATGATATCGTACCGGAACGCTAAATCGCTTGGCGGTACGCCTTTAATACGGAATTTTCAATGTTTTCAATATTAACTTGTTGCATAAGATGGTAAAGCGTATTCACTAGGTACATCGCCGCAGAATGTATTTATTTACCCTCGTTTGAATAATGTTTGTGTAATACACTTGAACTAAATATTAGAATGTTAGACCGCGCAGGATGTTTACGGTTTATGATTACGTACAATAAATAAGTTATACAATCTCAAAGGAAACGGCGTTTTGTTTAAACTAATGTGGTATTTGTTCTGTGTACCAGCGAATTTAACAAGTAATCTATTTTTATTTTATTAATACAAAACTGTAATACATACATTAAAAGTGAATAAGTATTATGACCTTACAAATGAACTAACAATAAATGCAATCCACTGCATTTCACATGAACTCTACTGAAGGTATATCAGCAAAATCTCTCCAAAACCTGACTAGAACTGCAGTAAGCTGTACCCTAAAACGAATTTCCTGCTCTAGCAGGTTCCTGCCATATTTGGTTGGGCAGAGGACGGGCACAAAGGATGCCATTAAGCCTTCATCTGCGCGGCAAATCTCAGACTCTGTTCGGCGATTTTCTCTCTACCACACTAAGCCGGCACCTGCCCGGCTAAGATATTCGTCTCTTAACTGTCTCGTTTACTGAATAAAATCAATAGAGCAAATAGAGCTAGACTCATCGGTAAGCTAATGTTAGAGAGCCTACTTTAATTAGGGCGCCACTATAGTCTGCGTAAGCACGCTCTGCCACTCTCGGAGAGCATCGAAGACGTAGGTATGAGAGGGAGACAAGTTAAATATTTGATGACCTCCGTGGCAGATGAGATTTTTCTTAATTTGTCTTGGTCAGGCTGGTGGGAGGCATTCGCCGTAGCTAGCTACCACCTTACCGACAAAGACGTACCGTCAAGCGATTTAGCGTTCCGGTACGATGTCGTGTAGAAACCGATAGGGGTGTGGATTTCATCCTATTCCTAACAAGTTAGGCCGCTTCCATCTTAGATTGCATTATCACTTAACAGCAGGTGTGATAGCAGTCAAGGCCCACTGTAGTCGATAAAAAATAAATAAATAAAGAAATGAATAGAGCTCTCTCGAATTATTTACATGTTTTATTTACTATACATTTATGGTCAAAGGTGTATTAGACCAATATCCAATATCAATAAAGTTGTCAAGTAATAGAGCTACTTTTACTCTACCGTGGATAGAGATTTCGATGTATGGAAAATACAGTTCGAAGTTCGTCACTTTACTTTATGCGTTTAAGTCCCCGCATAAAAAAGAGGGGTTATAAATTTGACGTCTCTGTATAACTTCCTAGCTTCTAATCTAATGGACCGGTTATGATGCTATTTGTGTCATAAACCAGGCGTGATTGAGTTGGTTTTTCAATATATACGATGAAACCATACCCGTTGCAATGCTAGTTAGTAATACTTCCTCGTATGAGCTCTGTTACAAAGGTCTCTACTATCACTAAAGACACGTGTTCTCACATAAGTCTGTCGTCGTAACCATAGCTCAAAAACTAGACCGGAATATGTTTGACTTGGAAAACATCGCAGTGTGGGCGTCTGTGACAAATTTCGCACATTTTTTCCGATATCTTGTTTGATATGATTTAGTTAACGGAAACATACATTACTTTTGATTACGTGTCATGTTGAACATGATAGTAGGTAGCTATCCAAAGAAAGTCACTTTTGCTGTCTGTACGCGTAGATCTTTTAAACTACTTACGCAACGGATTTTAATGTAATTTTTAACCGACGAAAAAAAACGGAGGAGGTTCTCAATTCGAGTATTTTTTTTTTAAATTTCATGTTACCACGCATAACTTTTTACAGAGTTGTTCGATTTTGATAATTCTTGTTTTATTAGCAAGGGCATACTTCCAAGTTGGTCCCATTGTCATCATGTTAGAATCTGATGATGATATCCTGGGGAAATTGAAGGAACTCTTCAAATTTTGGAGGCACGCTTACAGCGATTTCGGTTTTTGTCTCGGTATCGGTAGCTTTTTGGCTACTAGTGCCATATAATACACTATGACAGTATAGTACGAGTACGTTACGTGGCGATAAATCACAAAAAAGTAAGAAATTAAAATTTTTAACAAAAAATAAAACCGACTCAAAACACACTAAAAAGTAAAAAATAACTGTGTCATTTAGTTGCTTTAATTTACTTAAGCATATCTAGGAGTCGGTGCCAGCCAAGGTTTCTACTTTAAGGACATTACCCAAAACCCACTAACTGCTTTACTACGGTACATAAATGTTCCTTAAACTTGCTGGCACCGACTTCATAGATATGCTTAAGTAAATTAAAGCAACTAAATGACACACTTATTTTTTACTTTTAGTGCGTTTTGAGTCGGTTCTATTTTTTGTTAAATTTTTTTATCATCAATAGATAGATTCTAGACGAAGTATGTATTGTGATGTACAATACTTACACCTTTTTGCTGTTTTTACCCGACTGCGTCAGAAGGAGGGTAATGTTTTTCTAGCGTATGTATGTATGCATGTCCATTTCTTTAGCACGCGCTACAGCCGTACACCGTAGTTTTAGTAGTTCCCGCCTGCAGCACCATGAAGTATATAATATTGATAGAGTGATACTTGTTTTTCTCTTTTCAGTTCATTAATTCTAAGCAGCCGGGTTTTTGTTTTTATAATAATATTTTTTATTACATTTCTTCTCTTCAATGGTATCTACGCACTTTTTACTTTCTCCGTATCACAAAAAGTAAAGCTGGTAAAAAATGCCTTAAGGCATTAGGTTTCCGCTTTGTACATTTTTCAATAAAGATTTAAACAAACAAAACAAGGTTTATACTTTAGTTTAATAAGAACTGATGTTGTCCAAGGTGTCTACGCCAATTTTACAGCTATGTATCTATGTATTTGTGTATGTATGTATTTAATGTACACCCGAACCTTTCCAATGAATGCACCTTTCCTCTTCAATATTGGTCGTCTGGAAGAGATCGCTCATTAGCGATAAGACCGCCAATTGTACATTGGTTTTGGAACGAAGTTCCTTATCGCGCGTTGTGAAAGGGGGCTAGACGGAAAAAATTCGTACGAAAAGTTGTCACGACACTTTTCGATCAAAGGATCTTGCCGCCGCCTTTGATGTGTGTGCGCGTGAGCGGCGGGGGGCGCCCGCGCTGTATGCTGTCTCGCGCTCTCGTAGCGCCCTCTGGTGTTTCGGTGTACAACAACAAATATTATTATTACTTAAAATAAATAAAATTTTATTACAATTCCTTCACTAATTAATCGAAAGGAACTTCGTACCATCCGGGTGTCCCTTGACACCTCTCAACTTCTTTTTTAAGTTATTTTCTATTTGTAAGATTTTTATTATTTGGTGTACAATAAAGAGTAATTCATTCATTCATTTATTCATTATATAGACTATGGGGCTTCGGATCGCATAGATCTGGATTCAAATGGTCGGTCTATAATGTGGGTGGTGGATATTAGTGGAATACGCTTATAATTCAATAAAAACAAGAAATCCTCAGTAAAAATTCTCAACTCGGTCAGTCCTTGATATTGTCATTCACAAGTACTAATCAAAAATTATTGTCACCCTAAGAGTAAACCTGCCAACCCTTATTAGAGCGGTGTGATGGGTCTAAAATATATATCCTCTTTCCTATTAGGAGAGGGACCCAGCCCTATTATAGTAGGCCGTTATAAATAGGCTGATTATTAACAAATAAAACCTACTTGTGCTGAAAAGTTAAAGCTTACACTTAAGTCTAAGGTTAACAGCCTCTTTAGCTCAAAAAACTTCGAGTATCTGCTTAAGCTCAATAAGGAGAAATGTCTACTTACCGTCTTTGCGCTAGAAGTGGGTTTTAGTACTAAGAGATCCACTTATTGGCTTGGCGTCTAACAGGGCACTCCACTGTGACCTGGTCTCTTGAAATTTGGCAAGGGCAAGGCAATGTGAGCTTTTGGTAATGTCGTTCATAGGCTTGAGTGTACTTACTCTTTTAAAATATTTTTTTTATTCGTTACAAGTGAGCTCTTGACTGCTATCGCACCTGATGGTAAGTGATGATGCAATCTAAGATGTAAACGGGCTAATTTGTTAGAGTTTGGATGAAGTCCACACGTTTGAAGATGGTTTGACAACGCACTGGAACGCCTTTGAATATATAAATGTTTATATGATTTAAGCGGAACGCTAATTGACTTGGCGACACGTCTTTGTCGGTAGGGTGGTAACTAGCCACGACCGAAGCCTGCCACCAGCCCTGTACGAATTTATAAAATCTTAATCGAACCCAGGACCTCCGTCTTATAAATCCACTGCGCATATTACTGCACCATGAAGGTCACAAGAAATATAAACAATCAAGTGCGGATCGGACTCACGCACGAAGACGTCCTTAGTATTAGATATTTATATAAGATTGGATACCCGTTAGTAATATCATAGGTTCCTGAATAATTATTAAATTCTAGTGTTGAAAATTCTTAGCGGATAGAAAAATCAAAGGTGTTAAACAAATGTGTTGAAGTGTCAACGAGGTGTCGACACGGCACTCTCTTAGATATAGATCGTTAAAATAAATTATGTGAACACATTCTTGCTATTTTTCCTTTATTTTTTAGCCAACATTTGGCGCATGATTATTCGCTAAATCAGAGTATTTCGAAGGAGTAACCTAAGTTACTTCATTGAGTGGTACTTCAGAAACTAATAGTGTATGTTTAATGTAGAGTTCTGGGTTACTTTAACGGCCTCTGTGGTGCAACGGTATGTGATTTATAATATGAAATACCTAGGTTTTATTCCTGTGATTCAATTTTTTTTAATTGGCCTAGGCTGGTGGGTAGCTTCGGCCACCCTGGAACTTAATACCAAATGATTTACGATGTCATGTAGAAACCGAAAGTGGTAACTATTTCATCCTACTCCTAACAAGATAGCTTGCTTCCATCTTAGATTAAATCATCACTTACCACTAGGTGGGACTGCTATCAAGTGACATATACTGACTTCATCTAGCGGTTCCTTATAACTCTCTTAATGTCATCGCCATGAGGGGTCGCCAACACTGTGCCTTTGGATGCGAGGACACAATTTATTAATTTCGGACACCTTGGGTACCAGTTATTCAAACAAGGCACCCCCACAGCCAGTAGTTATCTATTACTTGTTTATCTACCTTGTAAATACCTAGTTTAAATGTCTTTCATTACATCCAGTTATAGCTCGCAACTTTTAATTAAATTTATAATTATGAATTAATCCGCAAATATCGTAAAACCGACCGGTGCTAAGCGCGATTAATTACGCCGTTAAAAAATTATGTTTTGTATCTATTAATACATTATTATTAAAAGCGAACCGCGTATTAGCAGCTTTCGAACGCCCAGTGATGTGGTGTGTCGATAAGTGTTCATATCGATGTTTCAGAACACCGAAATAGTAACAATTGATGAACCAAGCAGGTAGCATACTTGATAGAAAGTGGAAAACGTCTGTTTTGCACCCATCGACCCGAGGCTTGCAGTGATTTATAGAAACATGTAAATAAAAAGTTTGAACCTAATGTTTAGGATTTTTACGGAGTTATATCATCATAATTGTTGATTCAGCGAATGGATGTCCAATAAATAATGTGTGCCTTGTACATAGGGGTCTATATGTACAAGGCCCGCATTATGTATTAAGCATCAGTTCTTCAAACTACACACCCCAACCGCCATTGTTCTATGTCCATAACTTTAGTCCTTTTACGAAACTCCTCTATTTCTATGAACACCTGATCATTTTCTCATATATTTTGTGATGTTAATATAAAATGTAAATAAATAATTAAATAAACAATCAAACGACAGTTTTAATTTTCATTCCTCAACTGTCATTGGCAGAGGGTAGTCGTGTCAATTAATAACTGCAAAATTGATTAATTTAATTTAATTGTCTAATTGTGTATAAAGTATAAATGGCGAAATGCACACAATGTTCAAAACTTATATCAAAAAAATCTCCGGGACTCGAGTGTAATAAGTGCAACGTTATAGTGCACGCCTCAATCACTTGCGCAGGCCTTACAAACAAACAGCTAAACTCCCTGCGCACAGCTGAAAATCTGGAGTGGACCTGTAATAAGTGCTCACAATCCCCAAGAAGGAGCTCTTTCATTATACCTGATGATGATATCGACGACGAAGAAGATGCGTCATCATGTAATCATTATTCGTTAGATATGAAAAAATTGTTGAAAGATCTTACTGAAGAGATAAATAAAATTATTAAAAAGGAGTTGAAAGAAACGAACACCGCCTTGCAATACTGTAGTGATAAAGTTGATGATTGTTTGGAATGCATGGAAGCTTTCAAGGAAAAAATTATAGTTTTAGAGAAGAAAAATATGGAATTGGAGAACAAAAACAAGTCGATCTCAAACAAGATGGATGCCCTACAGCAACGCGTCAACGAACTCGAGCAGAAGGACATTCGCTGCAACATCGAAATTGCTGGTATCCCAAACCTGGATAAGGAAAATATCGGGGAAATAACCGAAAAAATATCCAGCAAGCTCCATACAGGAACCACAGGCATTAAAAGTATAAAACGGATTTCATCAATGCAAGGTAAGCTCGGAATTATTAGAATTGAGATGCAAGACGAAGAAACAAAACTTAAGTGGATTAAAGAGGCCAAATCGAAAATCATAACCGTGGATAGCGTAGTTAAAGGAACGGATATAAATACTGCGAAAGAAAGAGTCTACATACGAGAAGAACTAACACAATACTATAAGAATCTTCTATGGAAAACAAAACAATCATGTAAAGATAAGTATAAATATATTTGGTTCAAGGAAGGAAAAATATTAGTCCGCAAATCAGAAAACGAGAAGGTATTTACCATAAGAAGCGAAGAAGATATTCAAAAACTTTTAAATAATTAGTGTTAAGCATTTTAACTAATCTAGGTATCATATTTGTTATTAATTATATTTTTATCTTAATATGGCTAGCCTAATAATACCAACAAATATAACGGAACTCTTTGATTGTGTAGATGTAGCCGATTTCCTTTCATATATACCCCAGAATTCAAACAACCTATCATGTATTCATATAAACATACGCTCCATAATTAAAAACTTCTCATATATAGAACTATTAGTATCCAGCACGAATACACTTATCGATGTCATAATATTGTCAGAAGTAGGTATTACCGATCACCTCAGGTCATTGTTTAACTTGAATGGTTATAGTATGTATTCGAAGCTACGTACGGAACGTAAGGGCGGCGGTATAATTATGTACGTAAATAATAAACATAAGTTTCACGAAACTACGCATACTACTAAATTCTGTGAATGTCTAACTGGAAATCTAATAACACCGGGTAATCTATCCGTATATTTATGTGCTATCTATAGGCCACCATCACTCAACATACCTTATTTCTTCCGTGAATTACATACTCTTATCATACGAGCAGGTAGTAGTGATTTACTGTTACTGGGTGACATAAATATTAATCTTAGATCACAAAACAACATCAGTAATCAGTACAAAGACTTGATGTCAGGGAATGGGCTCGAGTGTGGGATCACAGACTACACCCGAATCGAAACTGTTAACGGATACACTTCTAAGTCATGTATCGACCACATATTTCTTAGATCGCGCACACGCGAAGCGTTCTCTGCCGCGGTCGGAACTGTACTAGCCGATCATCGACTAACTATTGTTACTTGCATTGGGGCACAAAGTATGCAGGTTGCTCCTAAGTACATTACAAAGTTTAATCAAACCATAATACGGAGTGAGCTTGATAAAATAAAATGGGATGATCTTTCGGCTGAACAATGCCCTATGAAGCTTTACGAGAACTTAATAAGTAAAATATACTCATGCTATGAGTTAGGAAAATATACAGTGCGAGCTAAAACCTCGAAAAGGTCTTACGAAAAATGGTTAAATAATGAGATTATATGTTTATGTAGATTAAAAGACCTTAAATTTATGCAATGGAAAAATGACCCAAGCGATAAAATACTAAAATTAGACTATATAAAAATTAGAAATAGGTGTAACACAAAAATACAAAAATTGAAAAATAAAACCACACAAAGTGAAATAGAACAATCTAAAAATGAACCAAAAAAGTTATGGCACTTACTAGACCGAATAACAGGCAGAACTAAAGAATCTCTTGATAGCATAATAATGAAATCGTTTAAAAATATATCGAGCACAAAATCATTAACAAACAATTTTGCTTCTAACTTTGATAAAAACGTTAAAGACGTTATTCCCACATGTAAAATTCAACTTTTAAACAAAAGTGAATACGTAAAATCTGCCAACATATCAATGAGATTTCAAAAAGCCAATCCGTTAGACATTCACAAAATAATTAGTAAATTACATAATAACAAATCACCGGGGATTGACAAAATTAAACCTATAGATATCAAAAACATATCAATTAAAATTTCGAGTGTGCTTGCGAGATTAATTAACATATCTGTAACATCCGGATCATATCCCAAAGACTTAAAATTTGGAGTTGTAAGACCTATATTTAAAAAGGGTGGTAGGCAAGACTATAACAACTATCGGCCTATTACTATTTTACCCGTGGTAGATAAAATTGTTGAAAAATATATTAGTAATCAAATTCATGAATTTTACAAAAGTAATAACATTTTAGCTGGTGAACAATATGGATTTCAACAAAATAAAAGTACTACACTTTTGCTGTCTAATCTTACAGACTATATAAATGCGTGTCTAAATGAGAAAAAACATGTCCTGATGGTTTTCATAGATTACAGTAAGGCATTTGATATCTTGCAGCACAAGACAATAATTGAGAAATTGGATGCAACTGGTATTCGAGGGCCACTTTTACATTGGTGTGAAAATTATTTGTCAGACAGGGCTTATGTAGTCCAAATAGGTGGGGAGAAGAGTGACAGGGTACAGTGCACAGAAGGAACAGCGCAGGGCTCTGTGCTAGGACCTTTACACTATTTGGCCTATGTAAATGACGCAAAAAACATTATTAAAAAGTGTAAACTATTTCAGTATGCGGATGATACATGTATTATAGCAACTGGGCGAGATATAATCACAACTATGGAAGACCTGCAAAACGACTATAATATGTTATGCAAGTGGTCGCATGATGTTGGTCTTGTATTGAATCCACAAAAAACTAAGTTTCTACACATACGATCCAGTCACAATATAAGCGCTAATGAGCCGGAACTTACGTCCCATACCCATGACTGCATGCACTCCAACATTCCCGGATGCAAATGTCCCAAGATTGAAAACGTTTCCGAACACACATATTTAGGGCTAATAATTGATAATCGGTTTAACTGGGACAAACATATCAACCTTGTATGTAATAAACTACGCTTAGTTCTTGCTAAACTGGTAATTGTCAAAAATAAGGTACGTTTCGGAACGTTAATACAATTATATACAGCTCTCATGGATAGTGTCATAACTTATGGTCTAAGTAGTTATGGTCGTACCTTTAAAACCAACTTAAATAAAATATACAACTTACAACTAAGGGCCCTTAAAGCTTTCCTACCACCCAAAATACGATGTGATTATCGCAATAAAAAGGATGAAGAAATATTTAAATACTGTAAAGTTCTACCTATTCACCTAAAAATCAAACTCGCCTTACTTACACAAAACTTTTTTGATCATAATAAAAACTATGTAAATCAAATTATTACAACAAGGAGAACGCATGAACACAAACTTATAACCCCCATGGCAAATAACTATTACGGAAAGCGTACGACAAAATATCTCGTCCCTAGACTAATGAATCTGATACCCAACGATGTAAGAAGCACAATAAATATATATAACATCAAAAATAAATTAAAAGACTTTATTACTAGCAACTCAAATATTTTTTAATAGTGGAACAACCTGTATATAAGTGTTACAAAAACGTTTTCTCGGGCGCAACGGCTAGTATGTCTTCGCGCGATGTTTTTTATTACTTTACCCACATATTACTTTTTATAGATTTAGTTTTTTCTTATTTTTTTTTTTTTTATTTTTTATTGCTAGTATAACTTTTACGTTTATAATAATATTTACTCACTGAATTGTTTTCTTCGTTTTTAAGCTAATATTTGTATGTAAATTAGACATAAGTTAGATTAAGAGAGGAATGTGCAGTGCTCAGAAAAGCCGACAAGAGCTTACGAGCACCAAGCTGTATATATAAAGATTGTATGTGTATAAATAAATAAATAAATAAATAAATAAAATAAATAATAACATTTTCAAAAAGACAGTTTTAATATCAATCCATCTCTACTGCTACGTCACAACATGGGCGATAAAAGCAATTTTTTTTACTCTGTACAGTCACTTCGTTTAAAACGGCGTAAAATTGATTAAATAGACTTGTAATTGAAATTAATATTAACTTTTTATCAATATTAAATTATTTATAGAAAAATTTAATGAAAGGTAATTGCGGCAAATTTCCGATATGCAAGTTTTATTAAATATACAGATGCCTGTAAATCGAGCAGCGGGATCTCGTAACAAGACATCTCTATGTCTACGTCACAGCTCGTAGCGATACACGCGCGTTTATTTCTGCCCGTTGTTCCAGCCGTCACTCCACTGCCGTTATTAATAGACGTGCATCCGATATAAAAATATTCCACTCAATCGTCCACAGAAATCTCCCTCCGCGTGCAGTTTCCGTAATCCTATAACTCAGACGTAACGTAAATACGAGAATGTAGGTGTAATAATCGTAATCGTAAATATCATTTTTAGTGTTGCAGACGTAATTATTAATTCCTATAAAATTGTGAGTTCGTTCTAAAATAGATCGTTTGATAGAAAAAAACACAAATTATTAGAACGGTGTAATCGTTTTGTCGAAATTGTTTCCGTGTTTTGACATTTTTTTATTTATAGTTACGTTACGTAGTGCGAGAAAATAATTATATTATAATTATATATAAAATATTAATATCAGAAAACTGTAGTGGAATATGTGTATTAAACACAGAAATTCAGCATAGTATCTTATAATATCTACTTATTATTAAATAATACATAATCTGTATTACAAAGTACTGCTAATTACTAAATTAAATAAACTTAGTGTTAAATAAATTAATAATAGTAATAAATAAGTAGAAAATAAAAACAAAAAATTATTGTTTTTACATAGATACACGTAGCATTAAAATATGATCGGAAAAAGTCATTTTGGATATTCAAAAAATAAATAAGATGACGTAAAATTTTGCATTAAATTATTAGATATTTTTTATTTCAGTCATAATTGTTTACGGTCTTAAAAACTATGAGAATAAAGTTGTGATTACCAAAATTTCATAGCAGTAAAATTATGCGATCATATAAAAGATATATAATTTAGAACGTTGTGAATTTTCCATTCAATTTAGACCAGATGTGATGAAATTTCTTTCCAAGAATAATCCCAATATATTAAAGTATTGTGTTTATGTATGTAATTGAACTCGGTGACTCAAGAATGACAAATACGGGGATTATCGGGATAGTCGAAATTTCATCGAAATGAGTGTACGCATTTCTGTCAGTATTCCAACTAATTATGAATCAGGAACAGTTGCGTGTGTTTATAAAAATTATTGCGAGGAAACACTCGGCCAGTTTGGTCGAGATTTTTGTGGAGTTCAGTTTGTGTTGAATCTTCCGTGTGAATTGTGATGTGTTGTGAGTTTGGAGGAGTTTGGATAACTGGTAAGTTATCTTTAATTATTTTTTGTATCTGGTAACACTTTGATTTTTCTTTTTAATTAGTGGCTATGTTTTAGACAATATTACGTTGATGCAAATTAAATAGTAGCTAAGTTTATTAAGGAATCTTCTCAGATATGATTTTATTTTGACAGACCTAAATACAAAAAATAAATAACTCTTTTTTTTAAATTATAAACCTAAAAGAGCTACGAGGGTTTCTAGTTGCACTTGAAACCCTCGTAGCTATACAGCACTAGAGCTTTTTGTAACAAAGCTGACATGACATGATCAAAACCGTGGGCAGTAGTTAGTACGTGGTAAAATAAGAAGTAGTATACAATTTAACAGAATTTATGTAAAAAACACCGAAAATATTGAGTAACACTTCGTGTTTAGAGCACGTAATATTTTACATGGAAAATTCCTCATTTTTTATATAGCAGTCAAAAAAATATAAATATTTCTGATAATTAATGAGTCTTGAAACAACACAGATGTTTCTGAACGTAAGTATTAATATTTTCATGATCTTTACAGCAAAATTAATCGCCTCACTAGAAATGAATTTATGAGAAGCGCCTACATCGATGTCTGAGCACTTTGTTTACGATAAAAAATATCGATATAAGATTCGATTGATTTGAGATAAAACATCTCTTGGTATAAAATTATCACGTGGATGTGTTAAGGTTATTATTATCTTTGATTTATTCTCCTTTGTGTAAAAGTTAATATAAAAACGTGTTGCTTTGCGGACGTTAAGTAAAGTACGAGAATGGCTAGTTCGATTTGAACGAGGTTTTTACACCCGATTGCCAAGACGGGATATGTTTTTCTTTATTACCATGTATCCTCAAAACCACTGAACGATTTCTAAAACTGAGGAATCGTTAGAATTGTTTTGATAACCCAAGTGTTTTTAGATAAGTAAAAAAACAATATGGCGACTGAGCGATGAAAAACATTTTTACAATACTGCAATACAGGTATCAAATTTAGTGCAATATATTTTACACTACTGAACTTACTTTTTCTTTTTATTTAGACTTAATATTTTTGCATTTTGATGTTTTTATATTTTAACTTTTTATTTAGTCAATTTTAATAACCGACGAAAAAAATAACGGAGGAGGTTCTCAATTCGACACGTATATTTTTTTTCTTATTTTTTTATGTATGACCACGCATAACTTTTTACAAAGTTGTATGATTTTGATAATTCTTCTTTCATTGAAAAGGGCATACTTTCAAGATGGTCCTCTTGTCATCATGTCAGGATGTCCTGAGAAAATTAAAGGAAGTCTTCAAATTTTAAGGATAACATATCTAGGAGTCGGTGCCAGCCAAGGTTTCTACTTTAAGGACATTACCTAGAACCCATAAACTGCTTTACTTCGTTAAATAAATGTTCCTTAAATTTGCTGGCACCGACTTCATAGATATGCTTAAGTAAATTAATGCAACTAAATGATACAGTTATTTTTTACTTTTTAGTGCGTTTTGAGTCGGTTCTATTTTTTGTACTACAAGCACTAGCCCTTGACTGCAAACATATCTGGTGCTAAGTAATGATGCAATATAAGATGGGAACTAGCTAACTTATTAGATGAAGAATGAAAGCAATACCTTTTTCGATTTCTAGACTACATCGTACAGAAACGTTAAATTAGTTGGCGGTACGTCTTTATCGTCAGCATGGTAACGATTACAAATAAATAGTCTCTCTCTCTCTCTCTCGTTTTCTACGATATAGAGATAAAGTTGAGACTCATACTGTTGAGTGTCGATACAGAATCGACAGTGCAGTTGTCGGTACGAAATAACCATTTTTGACACGCATACGCCGTAGAGGCATTGTAGGCCCTCTACAACATTCGTAGAGGCTCTACACGTCGACAAAAGCAATTCAACTTAACTGGAATTCTTTATTGACTATTTGACTATGATCTGGACAGTGTTAAGTGACAATGCAATCTAGATATAATGATTTGCTGTAATATAGGAAAATCATAGATTATTGTCGACGGCCGAGTGGCGCAGTGGGTAGTAACCCTGCTTCTGCGTCCTAGGCTGTGGGTTCGATTCCCACATCTGGAAAAATATTTGTGTACTGAGCATAGATATTTTCCAGTGTCTGGGTGTTTATCTATTTATTATAAGTATTTATGTATAATATATACCTATAAAATAAAAATATTCATCAGTTATCATAGTACCCATAACACAAGCTACTTACGCTTACTTTGGGGCTATATATAGCGATGTGTGTAATTGTCCTATAATATTTATTTATTAAACGGTTTTATTTAGCTCACCCCGTTTGTTTTATTTTTTATTCTTGGGTCAAATTTAGTAATTCAAATTTCACCCTCTTCCTGTCAACCGATTAATCTAAAATTTTGTATACACTTTGGATTTTGGTGACAATACAATTATGACGACGTGCCCTACGGTTTTATTTTAGTCTAGTCTATGCATATGTTTATAATTCCCACGACTGTATTTATTTCATTATTTTTTGGTTTTTAGTACATTTATCTTAAACATTGCAATGTATGTTTAACATAAAACCGTTTAACTTAAAAAGATTTTTTACCTATTTTTTTTTATTTCATTTTATTTTATTTATTAGACATTCCCATGTTTCTAACAGTAATAGTAGCCCTCCTGAATCAAATACTTCTAATATGTAAATAATTTTAATAATATCTGTATTTGGTTGTTTTAAATATAGAAAAATATTGGACATCGTGTAAGAATTCGATACAAACATTTAATCTTGTTTTATTTCAATCAACGAAGCAATAAATCTGAATTAGTCGGACGTATCGTAAATTAGTTATAAGGAACACATTTTATTTACGTCTTCTTACAGCTTGTAAAAATAAAAAAAATAATTAATTATATGTACAGTATAATATAATTAACTGCCCCATTGGACAAGTGGTTAGCTTATGTGGCATTGAATAACCTAGTTTTAGGTTTGAATCCCGATTCAGCTATAAAATATTGAGTTTTTAATTATTAAAAAAAAAGAAGTAGTCTAAGTACTACTTAAAAAGTAGTACTTAGTAAGAATTCTCAGTATTGAGTTGGAATGCTGATATACCCTGGGCTTCGAAAAGCTCTTGAAGTTTTCTCTTGGTGAATGTCATTTTTTGATATCGGTGGTTAGAGTCAGAATGTTCTAACAGACTTGACATTTCAAAAGCGTTTATATAACAGCCTACTTGAAATAAACGATTTTGAATTATTAAATTTTCGATATTTTGTATTCGAAATTCAAATTAAGCCCAAGGTTAATACGGCTTTTTACGTGGTAGGTCTATTTTTCACATTCCATAAAAGGAGATGTCTGATTCTGTAGTCAATTGTAAAAATTCGCTGATAATTTCAAAGTCAAAGTAAATTTCATTAATTTCGAGATTATGATAAAGTCAATCCGTATTATTGCTAAATTCCAAAAGTACTTGTTGTAAAGGTCATAGAATTTTAATCCCAGCGGCATGAGTTGGAAAAAAAATATTTACAACTCATGCCGCTGGGATAGGCAAACGATAGAAAAAAGATATAGAGATAGAAAATAGGGATAGAAAAAAGATCAATGACCATACCATTCAATGGCTAGTATCGAGTGTATTCCTTATTTTAAAGGAAAACCTTAACCTTGTCAATCGTTATAAAAGTTGCTTTTTTGTTTGCACCTTACTAAGAGAATATCGAAGATTCAAATTATGCAGTCAAACATAAGTTTATAGCAATGATCCAATTTGTCCGATTGTCCATACGAAAAGGGAGCGTGCGTACAGTGCGTTGCCATTTCGAAAATAATTCATTACATTCAAAACGAGGTCAGCCTGCGAGCTGAAGCAGGCATGCGCAGAAGGATCACTCCGAAGTTCGCGAACATCGGTTATTGCGCGCGGCGCTACCACCGCCCAGACCGCGTCCATGCTGAGCGGATTAAAAAAAATAATTAAAAAAAAAGAAAATTAACTCAAGGCGTGTTCCATTCCAAATTTAAATAAAAAAACATGGCGGTTGTAGCTAGACGCGTAGCTCTCGTGTAGTGCTTGTTCCAATATGTTCCTCCCGGACTGGACATAGTAGTGATAAGTGTAAGTGAGACGTGTTTAGGAGTAATTGATTTTAACCAGCCTCCAGACTATCCTGTGTAAGTCATCTTATTCTTATATTAATTTGCAAGTATCAATTGTTAAATTAATAATTTCGCTACGCAATTTGTGTCTGCTAAAATTCTTGCGAAATGCTCTTTCTTATTCCGTCGCAGTCACACAAGGAAGCTTTATATTGTGTTGTCTGAACGTTAAACATGTTGAACATATTTTAAAAATTAATATTAAGTAATAAAGACCTTTGCAATCGTGTATATAAAGAAACAAATAAATTTATAATTATTTTTGTATATTTTTAGATACTTTTATTGAACTTATATAAAAACATCATTTTATATGGATATTTTAACACAATACTGGTCTTTCGCGTCGTATAAAATTTAATAAAGATTTTACATAAAGCCTTTCATTAGAGAGTAGTTCAATATATTTTCAAATATTTTGCAAAACCTTAAAGAAAATGATCACTAGAATTTTCTTATTTGACAAATATATCATGCAACCGATTTTGATGATGTTTTGTACGTTTATAAAACTGTCAATCACATGAAATTTTTCTTATTCTTAATTTAAAAAAAAAACAAATAATCAAAGTTATAACTAACTGACTGATTAAAATATTGTTTAAGTTCTGTAATAGAAACGCCCAGCTGAAACTATTAAAGCAAGCAAAGGGAGAAATGGGTGGGAAAATTTATATTATTTAAGTCTGATCTTTGAAGTTGACCGGGTCAGGGCTTCTGACGCGGACAAAGCTGCGGGTGTTTTATAGTGATAAAGTTAATATATCATTAGAGGCAGTCTTGTAACATAGCCATCGTGAAAATGTCAAAGAATCTAATCCAAATGTCAATGCATATATAAAGTTTCTTTCCATTTCCATTGTCCGAAATACTGTACTTGAAATATTATGCGATTCTTAATAAGTTCTTGAAATGTTCTTGTAGAATAATGTTTTTTTATTTAGTTTATAAACGCAATTCGCATTCAGTCAAATATATTGCTTTAATTTCAATTTGGATACATTTAAATTACAATTTAATTTTAATAAGATTATTTTATAATCAAAGATATTTTTTTCTTTATGAAACAGTAATAAGTTGAGCATTTATCTACCTATTTATGATTACTTATAAATAAAAACATTTTTCATTTCTGCTCGCTCTTTAGTAACAAACAAATTCATATATAATGTAAAAAAACGAACAATTCTTGTATTCTGAGTTCGGAAACGGCTCCAACGATTTTGATGAAATTTACGTAGGAAATTTTAACGTCAACTATAAATCAATCCATCTAAGTTTTATAGAAAACATAACGTATAATTTCCAATCAAAATACTGAAGTTAAGTTGAGACAATTACTTTTTTTTCAATTGTAGTAAAAATTACTGTAGTAAAAATCCATTTACTTAAAATATGCTTAGTATACTAGCACCTTTGTAAGGTAATATTAATTCAAAGTAACGGTGGTAATGTAAGATCGGAAATTTTAAATTTAAAGCTACGAGCTGTGTAACCCACGGCGCTAAAAAGTAATTCGATTTCCATACATAGTTATTAGCTAAAAATCAGTATGTCGATTCTTAAAATAATACATCTCACTAACATCTCGTCGATCATCCCACCTACAGTTCGACTATCAGTCCAATATGACAAAATGTCATTGGAGAATACCGATTTCTGCTACATCCGCTTTGCAACCGTTGTACATCGGCTTCAAGACTGAAATTTTTTTCAAGGATCGACATACAGGACTAAGGCTTCGTACTTTGTTAACAATGGGTTTATTATTACCCGACTGCGTCAAAAGGATGGTAAAGTTTTCGAATGTAATTTCTTTGGCACGCGCTGCAGCCTAAACGGCTGGACGGATATTGACACATGAGGTGTTGTTGAATTTATCAGAATTGTGGTAGTGACATAGGCTGTATAAATTTCTAAAATTTTGAAAATGGCGGTTGTAAGTGGGGTAAAAAGAGGGGGATGTGTCTATTTCTTTTTCTTATCTTAGCAATATGGGTATCATATGAAAGGTCGTAAAAAGACCATATATATATATATATATATATATATATATATATATATATATATATATATATGTAGGATGGCGGCGACATCTTTTGACGCAGGTACAAAGACTGGAATCATATTCGAATTTGAGAGACACAGAGAGTAACTCCGAACGTGGCTGAGAGAATAACTCCGAACAGAGCCCGAGACTTGTGACACGGGTGTAGGTTTAAAAGAGATCTCTTAGTGACGTACGTCAACACTCACCTCCTCTGTTCAAGTTATTCTCCTTGCCCAGCCAAATTTGTCGAAAGAGGGTAGGACATTGTGAATAAAATAGGCCTTTGTATTCCAAGTAATTATAACTCAAGCTGAGAGTAATAATTAATTCGTTTGCACAAATTAATTATCAGAGTTGTCTAGGTTAAGCGATAAGCAAAGTACAAGATCTGCACCGCGCCACGCCAGAGCCTAGACTGCCAACCAGTTGCAGACCCGCTCCTTTTATACAGCGTAGAATGACTCAAGTAGTGGGGTGAGTGGGGGTATCGAACGATGCGCAGCCGCAACAGAGCGTAGCTGGTGCACGTGCAGTTCACAGACTTCTTTCTAGTCGTGTACGATGACGCAGGCGCCGTCATATATATATATCATGTTAATACTACTGTTTAAACAAAAAAAATGCCAAAAACTGTGCCGTCTCATTTCTATACCACAATCTAAAACTAAAAAGTCTCAAAAAAAATATTATTATAAAAACAAAAAGCCCGACTGCTTAGAATTAATGAACTAAAATGAGAAAAACAAGTATCACCATAAAGTATATAAAATGTTATAGATAGATAGAGTGATACTTGTTTTTCTCTTTTCAGTTCATTAATTCTAAGCAGAGTCGGGTTTTTTGTTTTTATAATAATATTTCTTTTAATTCCCCTATCAGAACATCATTGTGGATGTTAACACGATAAACTCATACAATTTTCGAGCAGGTTTTTCAACGGTTTTCACCAATGTACGGAACGGAACATGAGGAATTTTTCGGACAATTTGACAAAGAAAGACACTCCGGAGTTGTTTGATCTAGTTCCCCTTTCATCCTTATGTCATAGGACCGCCGGGCGTTGTTGTATTCTGCATCTATACGTGGACGCGTATAAAACCATTTGTTTTGACTGTTCTTATTTGTACTGCGACGTTATGAAATGCCCTAAAGCGTGAGTAGATTATAGGTTGATGTAATGTACCCTTATCCATATACAGGGTGTCTGGAAACATGATGTATATCTGTTAAGAGGTTATATTAGAGGTCAAAACTGACTGTCATGCGGTCGTCACTAATGGACAAAGTGGTTTCTGAGAAAGATTTTAGTGTATAATTTGTCAAGATATTATGTTAATTGGATAAAATACGACGATTATTGTTGGGAAAGTCAGAGAAATTTAAGCCGCCTGGGAGCTTTCAGCGAAAACGGTGCTTTACCTTTTTTTAACCGACGAAAAAAAACGGAGGAAAAGTAAAAAATAACTGTGTCATTTAGTTGCTTTAATTTACTTAAGCATATCTAGGAGTCGGTGCCAGCCAAGGTTTCTACTTTAAGGACATTACCTAAAACCCTATTTAAATGTTCCTTAAACTTGCTGGCACCGACTTCATAGATATGCTTAAGTAAATTAAAGCAACTAAATGACGCAGTTATTTCTTACTTTTTAGTGCATTCTGAGTCGGTTCTATTTTTTGTAACGAAACAATGTATGAAAGAATTGTTTGTCTTTTTGTTAGGAGTACAAAAATGCCCGTGATGGCATTCATTTCTCTTTTGTGGATAACTTGCTTTAACGATTTTTCTTCAAAAACGGGCCCGAACCTACTTTTTTTATTTTTAGTGTTTTGTAAGGTTGTAACTTTTAAAACACTATTTACCACGCGAGCAAAGCCGCGTGCGTCTGCTAGTTAATGACTATACTAGTTTAGCAACTTTACAACTCAGTGTATATATCTTCTTCACGAATGGACCGACTTTAATGGGGAATTTTCGTTGTTTGAAAGCTGAAGTCATCGAGATGTTTCTTAGTAATATACTATGAAAATTTGATAAACTAATCCAATTGTAACGATTCGTGTATTTCAAGTAGGTTCACTATAAAAGTACCTACTGTTGATAATTTTTGACGACCTCCATGGCGCAGTGGTATGCGCGGTGGATTTATAAGACGGAGGTCCTGGGTTCGATTCCCGGCGGGACAGATTGAGGTTTTTCTTAATTTGTCTTGGTCTGGCTGGTGGGAGGCTTTCGCCGTGGCTAGTTACCACTCTACCGACAAAGACGTACCGCCAAGCGAATTAGCGTTCCGGTACGATGTCGTGTAGAAACCGAAAGGGGTGTGGATTTCATCCTACTCCTAACAAATTAGCCCGCTTCCATCTTAGATTGCATCATCACTTAACATCAGGTGTGATAGCAGTCAAGGGCCAACTTGTTGTCGATAAAAAAAAAACTGTTCGTATGTAATGACTCTACCGCTGACGAAGGAAGGCAGATTCTACTTTGTCATGATGATGAGGAATGATTTTAGTTTAGCCCTAGGGCACAAAATACATATTACGGCTCGATTCAGGTAGAGTTAAAAAAACATAAACGTTTAATTTAAATTGTATTTCAATTAAGACCACCTACGTCACACGATTGTGTCGATGCGACTAAATATCTTGGCATCCGACGACACGTAGCCACATGCGTCACGACCACTATTTATACTACTATGCTACTACATGGACGACTTCATTGATCGATTACTATATAAGGAGACTATCTCTGCTAACTTTTCTTTGTAGAATCTGTCTTGATCACGAATCATTACCTAAGGGATAGGCAGAGACTACATCCTTGCATTTGCCACGGTCCTTGCATACTTCCTTAGCTTCTTCCACTCTCATCAATCCTTTCAAACATTTGGGGATTTTCAACGGGAGAGTAAATAAACCTCAAAGGCCGGCAACGCATCAGTGGCGCCTCTGGTGTCGCAGTTGTTCATGGGCGGCGGAAATCATTTGACATAAGGTGATTCGTTTGCTCGTTTGCTCGCTATTTTTAATAAAAAAAAAAACTAAGTCCGGCGGTTTGGAGTAGTTTTGATCTTCCTATAGAATTCTTCCTCCTTCGATCGCCGTCTTTTAAAATGTACAGCATTTGTTCCAGGAACATTCGCCTAGATCTTCCCCTTCCAACATTTCCATTCACCCTCGCATCGTAAATCTCTTTTGTTAATATTCTTTCATCTATTATCTCTACATGCCCAAACCATTTATGCATCCTTTTCGCTATTTTAGTCACTACATCTCCTTTTAAACCACATCGTTCATATCTTTAATATGACTAATATTCCCCTTTTCCCTCCAATAAGTTGGATAGACTGTTTTAGAAGCGGGTAATGACCTCTGTGGCGCAGTGGTATGCGCGGTGGATTTATAAGACGGAGGTCCTGGGTTCGATTCCCGGCGGGGCAGACTGAGGTTTTTCCAAATTTGTCTTGGTCTGGCTAGTGGGAGGCTTTCACCGTGGCTAGTTACCACCCTACCGACAAAGACGTATCGCCAAGCAATTTAGCGTTCCGGTACGGTGTCGTGTAGAAACCGAAAGGGGTGTGGATTTTCGTCCCACTCCTAACAAGTTAGCCCGCTTCCATCTTAAATTGCATCATCACTTAACATCAGGTGTGATAGCAGTCAAGGGCCAACTTGTAATCGATAAAAAAAAAACATGCCCAAACCAACTATGCATCCCTTTCACTATGTTAGTCACTACATCTCCTTTTAAACCACATCGTTCATATTTTTAATATGGCCAATATTCCCCTTTTCCCACCAATAAGTTGGATGGACCGTTTTAGAAACGGGTACGACAGTACTATCGCTTCGTAGCTACGCTAAATATTATTTACTAAAAGTTAGGCCTTGATTCCAATCGCACCTGACAGTAAGTGATTATTCAATCTAATATAAAAGCGGTCTAACTTGTTAAGAGTAGGATGAAATCCACACCTCTTTCGGTTTCTACGCGACGTTTTAGAACGCTAAATCGCTTAACAGTACAATTTTTCCAGAAGGGTGGTAGTATGAATCTTAATCTTAATCGGTCAAGCAGTGAATCGAACCCAGCACCACCATCATATAAATCCATAATGCAAGGGGTATCGTCTGACGCCCCTGACCGTGGTAGAGTCCCACGGCCGGATGACGTCAGCACTGGGGTAAGTTTAAACACATTAAGCAAGTAGTCGCTATGCTATAAGTTGAGTGTGGAACTATTCAGTGACGTCACCTGGCAGATATATTGGCGCCGTTCCGTTTGTTCATAGAGCGTATACATAGACGATATAGAATACCTTACAGTAGGTGCCTGTGACGTCACGCGGACGACCTCCGTGGCACAGTGGCATGCGCGGTGGATTTATAAGACTGAGGTCCCGGGTTCGTTTCCTGGCAGAGCCTATTGAATATTTCTTAATTGATCCAGGTCTGACTGGTGGAAGGCTTCGGGCTAGTTACTACCCTACCGACAAAAACGAACCTCCAAGCGATTTAACATTCCGCTAGTTCACACCCTGCCACCAAAGATCATCATCATCATCATCATTATCAGCCTATTAACGGCCCACTACAGGGTCAGGCCTCCCTCTTTATAGAAGAGGGGATATAGAGCTTATACCCACCACGCTGCTCCAATGCGGGTTGGCGGGTTTAGAGTGATAATGTTTCATTTATTAACGATCACTATCAGATGTTGATGACAGTGACCGGGACCGACGGCTTAAAGTGCTCTCCGAAGCACGGGGGTGTATCACCACCAACTTCTCAAATCTGGGCTTGGAATGTACTGAGAATTTCGTAGAAGAATAAAAAACTCAGAATTATTCCGTGACCCGACCCAGGATTCGAACCCAGGACCTTGTGATCGAAGCCAGATAGGCTAACCACTAGACCAACGAGGCAGTTAAACACCAAAGATACCGCCAAGCAATTTAGCGTTTCGGTACGATGTCGTGCACAAATCTAAAGAGGTGTGGATTTCATCCTACAAATTAGCCCGTCCATCTTAGATTGTATCATCACTTACTATTGGTGAGATTACAGTCAAGGGCTAACTTGTAATTAATATAAAAACGTTAACTTTTAGTCTATCTGTACTAATCTATCATTGTAAACATATTTTACTACGATTCCAAACTACTTTCATATGAGAGAGGATTAGTAGCTTAACCCCATCAGACACCATGCTACTCTGAAACGGGTTGGATACTTGACTCTATAACGATATCTGACAGAGATGTTTATCGTTTATTTAGGCTATATAACATCACACTGCAACCAATAGGAGTGAAGAATCAGTCTTTGTTTATTCTCGTAATGTTATTTATTTTATATATATATACATATATATATAAGCAACATCATCAAAAGGGGTCAAAAGGCACAACCAGCAAAAGAAAATTAATCAAAATTATCAACACATTTTTATTACGAAACTTCCTTAAATCAAATCAAAATGAATCAAATAATTACAGTAATTAGGCCGTAAAACTGCCTTTACTAGAACTGGAATTAATAATGTCCGCAATTTGATAAACCGTCTTTTATATAAGCCAAAAATACCGCAGAGTACATTTTTTTTATGATTTTCGTCTCTAGACTCTAACTTTTTAAAGCGCAGGGTTCAATGCTGCTAACAATTTTATATCTACTAGTACAATAATACATTTCATTTTACCTAATCGAAATTGAAAACAAACTATTACAATATGATAATAGTCTAAAACTACATTAATAGTCCATAATGAAACAACATAGACAATAATCATTAAAATTAATTGATTAAAGAATCAATTTTGTATTATGTAGGTAGAGCACTCTATTTTAATGATCGGAATAAATTACGCGCATCGATGTTTATGATTAAAATAATGGCGGTTCAAGGCTTCGACTTTAGAGTTTCAGACACGAGTATGTGTGACCTAGATCTGTACAAGTATATGAAATACCAGTGGTCTGATTCATCACGAAATCTCTTTTAGATGTACGCTCGATTGACTTGGACATTAGCATAGTTAGATTCTCATTTTCGCGATGAAAACTTTCTACTAAACTAAGTACGGATTCTTTTTAGAGTGTCCGACTTTTGTCTTTATATTACGCTTTTGTTAATTGTACTACCTTGCTACTTCATTTCTCAATTTTCAATAATATTTTTATTATTCTATACAAACATTTGAATTGAATGCACTGGTAACAGCCGCTGCATAACACAAGAGTACATATGCCCTCGACATAACACCGCCTCGAGGACACTTGTGACGGGCTTAGCTCACACAATAACACATTTTGTCTGACTCTTGTCTTTATATTACGCCTTTGTTACTTGTACTGTCGGTTGTTCACTATTCAAACGTCAATAAAATGTTTAATATTCTATTCGGATTCGATGTAGAGTTATCCGCTGGTAGCAGCCAGTGAATAACACAAGAGTCTCAGTAGATTCACCGTCAAAACAACGCCTCGAGGACACTTGCTGTAATGACTGACTCGGCTCACACAATAACACATTTTGTCCGACTCTTGTCTTTATATTACGCTTTTGTTAATTGTACTGCCTGAGTAGTTCAATACCTAATCCTGACTAATATTATAAAGGCAAAATTCTGCATGTATGGATGGATAGATGAGTGTTACTCTTTCACCCACAAACTACTGAATAGATTTTGATGAAACTATACGAATAGTATAGCTTATATATGAGAACAACACATAGGCCATATTTATTCCGGAATTCCTACGGGAAAGACTTGTACGTGTAAGACCGTGAGCGTCTTCTAGTCTTTAATAAAATGTTTAATATTCTATAAAAACATTCGGATTCTATGTAGAGTAATCCGCTGGTAGTAGCCAGTGAGTGAATAACACAAAAGTGTCAGTAGCTTCACCGTCACAACAACGCTTCGAGTACTCTTGCCGTAATGACGGACTCGGCTCACACAATAACACTTTTTTTCGACTCTTATCTTTATATTCTGATACTAACTTTAACGGCCTCGTTGGCACAGTGGCTTTGACTTAACTATGTGGTTTTGATCACGACATTATTGAAGTTTGTTTTTTTCTTTAATCAATAAAATATTGAATATCATATTTAAAAGAACTTTAATATATGTACAGATAAATAATATATTTATAATTAAATAATAAAAGTAATACTTACGCTATAATAACCTAAAGTATATATAATATAAAACAATTTAAACAGTAAAAAAATGATGATTCTCTGTCCGAAAAGAGGTAAACCCTGATTTAGGGAGGCGTCAATCAATGCGAGTGCAAAGGCGAAAATGCGAGTTCTGTTTTTTGAAGTTAGTATCAAATCTAAACCTCACACAAAGAAAGTTGAGAGCGTTCAATAAATAATAAGTATTAGATACAAACATTATGGAAATAACGGTATATTTCATAAGAAATAACATCTCGAGTACAACGAGCAGGGGATTTACAAGACGCTATAATAAAGATATTATTTTCTCCATTTTCTCTCTGTTATAACAATAATCTCTGTTTTCATTTCAAATTACGAATAATATTGCTCATAAAGAAGAAACTCAACCTTGGATGGAGACGTTTCGAGAAAATTAAGACGTAATATATTTTAAAGTTTTACATATTTATTGTTCAATTTTCTTTTATATCACATTTTTCTTTTGAACCGAGTTCTTTTGAGTTCAAAAGTAACAGATTATCCTTCAACATGTAATCTATCTTTATGACTAATAAAGAAGCAATTCTATATATAGACTATAGTAACATTGTAAAATATGAAGGCGAAAGAAAACTTCTTCACGATTAAACTTTAATACAATTTGGTATGCAGTTAGCTGACACCCTGGATTATTTTCAAAGTATCAGAACCATTTAGGTATTTTGACCAATAGGAACGAAAATGTATTGGGATTTATCTAATTTAATTAAATATCAAAACACTCATAGAGGTGACATTTTTTTAATTTTTGATTTAACGACGTTTCGACACTCTCTGCGAGGTCATTTTCAAGCCAAAGTCCGTTGAAACAACATTCATCATTGTTCGTTATAACACTCGTCAACATTGAAAATTTATTAAACACTGTGATATTCACTCGCCAAAACACATTACAATTAATAAATTAAATAATTACTATTAAAAAGTTAAAATAATTACAAGTCCAAACGTCACTTACAATTCGTACTTACAGTTCGTAATTACAAGTCAATAACTGGCAGGAAAGTATCCCAATACATTATCGTTCCGATTGGTAAAAATACCTAAATGGTTCTGATACTTTGAAAATAGTATCGCGGAACGCTTGGGTAACCCTTCATATAAAATAACTGACCCTGGATTATCACACAAGCCATTTTTTTAAATCCTAAAATGCCCACGGGAACGAGAAGTACGCGGGTGAAATCACAGACGTCCTCTAGTCTTATATATAAAATTCTCGGGTCACAGTATCAGTTACCATACTCCTTCGAAACGGCTTGACCGATTTTTATGAAATTTGATATGCATATTCAGTAAGCCTGAGAATCGGCTACTATCTATTTTTCATACCCCTAACTGATAAGGGTTGTCCACCCCTAACATTGTATTTTAAGTTATAGTACAATTTTTTTATAATGTGGCATTGAAAAAGACATACCACCCTAAATTTTCACCCCTATACGATCAACCCCTATGTAAAAAAAATGTTTTCTAGAAATAATAAACATGGCAAAACAACGTTTGTCGAGTATCTACAGCTAGCAATAATGTAAATGTGGATGTTACTGTTTGTTACTCCATCACGCTTAAAATACTAAACCGATTTAAATAAAATTTGATAAAAAGTTAGCCTAGAGCCTAAGGAAGGACATGTGCTACTTTTTATCTGACCTACACAAAACATAATTTTTTCCGGACAGAATCGCTTTATATTCAATACTCTTTTTGCGTTGAGTTAATAAAAGCTTGCAAAATAGAGGTCAGAAGCCATTCAGCATAGTTGGTCGTGAAGCCTTTGGCCTCTAATGAAGCGTAAGACTGTCCCATTCGGGGTCTCAGTTCGTTGGGCCTTTCAGTGACCTACATTACAAATGCTTACCCCATTCAAAGTTTTGGACAGTGACTAATATTGTGAGCTTTGGCAGTAAAAAGATTTTTATTAAAATAATAATGGCTGAAACTCACGTAGGTCGCAGTTGGCGGTTGGTCAAAACTAGTCGGGTATACACCGACAACTGTGATGTGAGTTTCAGCCGTTTTTATTTTTATAATATAGAAAATAAACGCGATAGCTTAAATTTTACTAAGATTTTTATTTAGAAAAAGCGGTCGCCCACGGTTACACCCGGTTGTTAAGTTCCTGTTTTTACGAGAATTTCAGATTAAAAATTAGCCTGTCTGTCGTGGCTTCGTAGTTTCTAAAAAATACCTAGATCGATCTTGAAGGATTTTGATTGAAATCTGATGGAATCTAAGTAGTTCCTAGCTATAATCTAAAAAGATCTGTTAAGTCGGTTGAATATTGCTCAGATCTATTTTTACTTGACTCTTTAACAAATCAGAATTATTTGAAATTAGATTAACATCAGATATTAATTATGAAGAATCGATCGATGCGGTTACTTTAGTTCTTTGTCGAATCATTTCGTTCCGGATTTATCCCTAAAAGAAATTCCAAGCTTAGCTCTCTCCATAGCTCGCTGAGAAACTTGAAGTTTGTGGACTAGTCTCGCTGTCAGGGCTAGTACATTGAAGTGGCAGTGGGCTAGTCATGTCTGTCGAACGACTGATGGCCGTTTGAGTCGAAAGGTCCTGGAGTAGAGACCGCGTCTCGGCAAGCGGAGTGTAGGGCGTCCGCCAACTGTACTAAAGCCAAACTCGATTGAGAATGCTTGTCAACAAACATATTTAAAATGAAGGTAGAAAATGCAACACATTTTATGCCTAATAAATGTAAAATCATGATTTGTTTTTTTATAAAATCTTATTTAATAGATATTGAATATATTAATTAGTTTTAAGCTTACTAATCTTATTTACTGACATGAATTCGTCATTAACAAGTTAACTTAAACAATTAGGTGTAAAATGACTAGTGATTTCTATCTCCATTTTTAATTTGTTTGTTGACAGTTATTCTCAATCGATTTTGGCTTTAGTATAGATGGAGCGACGATATCCGGAGGGTGGCTGGCACCGACTGGATGCAAAAAGCCTGTAATAGACTTGCGCTGCTTGAAGGAGGCCTATGTCCAACAGTGAATTCATGATGGCTGATGATGAGGATGATGATGATGATCGGTGCGGGAACCCATGACGCCAGTCTATATGGGCAAGTATCAGTAGAAGTGGTATCGCAAATGGTGGGCCCTGACGCGTGTTTGTATAAAAACTGCAATAAAGCGCACTGTGGTGGAACCGGGTCACAGAAACACACGGGGATGTGTACGCACGGAAAATTCATTCATTCATTTAAGTTTTTATTGATTTCTTACGGAAAACTAACAGCTATCTTTATAGGGTTTTCTCTATACATAGAGGAAGGTTAATTTATAATTTGTTTAGGTTTTCTATAATTTGGCTTAAATTTTTATGACTTTTATGAAAATTTTTCTGTTTGTTATTAAGAAAGACTACGATACGGAACTTGAGCTAATAGCTTAAGCTAAAAGACTACAATATGGAACTTAAGCTAATTTATTCTAAAAAATATACAAATCATGCCCTCGTGGAATGGTGGCAATAATACTGGCTGCATTTCCGCGTTGTAAAGCCAGGCTAATCCTTTACTCCAAAAACAAGCGCAAATAAAGACACAAACAAGGCAGAGGACTTTCCATATCATTAAAATATAAACGGCTGAAACTCACGCAGTGTGAAGCAATCTGGAACTGGAACCACCAGTTTGCGCCGCCTTATAGGAAAAAACAAGCTCTGCTCGGGCATACTCTGATAACAGTGCCGTGAATTTCAGCCGTTTTTATTTTAATAATGCAAAGGACTTTGTGGTATTATATGTTATGATGAACACACGTCAAATTTTGTACCCGCGGCGTATTGTGGCGGTTGTTGTGCCGTATGTCCCCCGCAGTGGCAGCACAAGCCAGTGACGTCACATATAGCTGCACCCGGTGTCCTGTTACTAGGAATTGATTTCCCTTGCTAATGTGTGGCGACGCTCATGCCAACTCACACCTTAACTATATTGTTATAGAGTTGACTTTACAACGAATTGTATGATGTCATTATTTTAAAGATCCGCTACAGGTCCAGGTTTTATCCTATGGATAGAATTTGAAGTCTAGGATATGGAGTTTAGACCCACCACGTTCGTATATTGCATCCTGCATTAGAAGAGCGTAGTGGCTAAGCTTAGGATAATAATGTTTTTGCCTTTACAAAGACATTACCAAGGTAGCTTAGTATGCTCTACGAGGCTCAGGGATGTAGTAGGTACCAAAGGCTATCCATTTCCGGGTTCCGGAATTTCATAAAAAAAAAAACATCCTTCTCATTAAGAATCTCCTCCGTTTTTTCGTTAGTTAAAAACAATATTTTAAAAGCGATTTAGCGTTCAGGTAGAAACCGGAAGGAGTGTAGAATCCATCCTACTCCTAATAAATGATCCTAATTTCATTTTAGATTGCTTCACTTAACACGGTGTCATGTAACAAGTATGATTGCATTTTTAAATTCTTTACAAGAGCTAACTTGTAAAGAATTTAAAAATATTGTAAAAACAATAACAGATATTGTAAAATATACAAATTTTATAATTTATTCATTGAAAAGTGTAACACTCGTCATTCGCAAAGTTAGTTAAATACTTTCGACTAAAGTTACACCTGTTTTCAACCGCGGGGATTTGATTTTCAATTATTTGATACAAAAGTTTTAGCCCGTTGACAACGCAAGGCTTGCTCTTAGCCAGCGAATTCTTAGTGGACTTTAAAAAGCCCCAGTATAGCCCATACATAGCATTGCATCTCGTTCCCATATTAATATTGTTTTATAAATTACAAAATACAAAAAACATTTTGATTTTGACGAACTCTGTGGCGCAGTGGTATGCCCAGTGGATTTATAAGACGGAGGTCCTGGGATCGATTCCCGGCGGGGCAGATTGAGATTTTTCTTAATTTGTCTTGTCTTCTTGTCTTGTCCACCTTACCGACAAAGACGTATCGCCAACCGATTCAACGTTCCGGTACGATGTCGCGTGTTTCGTCCCACTCCTAACAAGTTAGCCCGCTTCCATCTTAGATTGCATCATCACTTGACATCTGGTGTGATAACAGTCAAGGGCCAACTTGTAGTCGATAAAATTTTTTTTTTTTTTTTAAAGTAACAGTTGATTTTCTTTTTGGCTTTTCTCACAGAATCACCGAACCGGCGATAGAGTCGCTACGCATTAAAAGACTTGAATTTTCAAATAATTTTGTAGATTCTACTTGTTATAACTGATTACAGATTCCCCATTTCCTTGGACTTAAAAAACTTGAGCTTGAATAGTTCAAGGAGCGGATGAAACTCAATGTCATCTTCCGTCCCTGACGTAAAATCTACGTAACCAAGACGTTGATTTCTAGGCGGATTGAATTTCCGTAACATTATTAGAAGGGCACGGAAACGCAATTACCCCGCGAATTACAAGTAATTGCGTTGTAATTCCGTTTACCGACCAATTTGGGGTGATAATTGCGTAATACCCTTTGTGTAGCTTCTTTCTGATACTTCGCTTTTGTGGATTTAAGCTCAAATACGGAATCTTTACACTATATTCTTTGACAAGTGTCCAAAACTGTTGTAGCAAAATTCTACCACATTTGGTTGGGCAGGGAAATAACTCGAGCAAAGATGGTTGTTGAGTTCTCTTAAGCCTTCAAGTCGCAAGTCTCGGACTCGTTTCGCGATTGCCACACGATAGACCCGGCACTTGCTAAGATATTCGTCTCTCTAATAGTTATTTATACAGCTGTCAAGGTATGAGTGCCATTATAACACAAGTGATATTTTGTAATATGAGGCAATGTCCAAAAAACTTGAATTAAAACACAAAGAATGGCTACACTACGACACGTGGCTTTGACAAGTGTCCAAAACTTTTGTAGCAAAATTCTACCAGATTTGGTTGGGCAGGGAAATAACTCGAGCAAAGAAGGTTGTTGAGTTCTCTTGAGCCTTCAAGTCGCAAGTCTCGGACTCTGTTCGGCGTTTGCCACGATGGACCCGGCACCCGAATGCTAAGATATTCGTATCTCTAATAGTTATTTATACGGCTGTCAAGGTATGAGTGCCATTATAATACGAGTGATATTTTGTCTCAAAAGGCAATGCCGAACAAACTTGAATTGAATCACAAGGAATGGCTATACTGCAACACGTAGGTACCTTTTAATGTGCACTTAGTTGACACCGGATTTAGTTGTGTTCTTGATGTATCTTTTACATGACCTCTCCTGCCAGAGGGTCCCTAGACCCTCGCATGACATGACTGGTACATGTGACACCCGTCACTGATGGAACCGCAGCATCAGCATCTGTGACACCTGTACTGCGATGTGTATAATTCTTAAAAATTTACGCCCTAATTCTTTAACAGAAACTTAGGGCAGTACCCTAGAAATGTACGAATGAGATGACGATTATTATCAAATGTTGACGATAGTGACCAGGATCGACGGCTTAACATGCTCTCCAAGCCACGGGGTGTGACACCGCCGACTTCCCGGCTCTGAGATTGGAATTTTCTGAAAATTTCATAGAATAAAATCGAAAAAAAGAATCGCCGGCGACCCTACCTAAGATTTGAATCCAGAACCTCGTAATCTACTATACCAACGAGGTAGTCATACATATTACAGTAAAATAAAATAACTATGAATAACGAGTATATTATTCAAAACGGGCAACAATTGAAATTCACGACGCGAAAACCGTTTTGGTAAAACATATTAGAATGGCAATCGTTTTGAAAATGAGCTGCTTCAGCGAAATAGAGACGGCGAGACGGTTCGACACACTGCTTGGGATAACCTCTTTGAAATATGCTTTAAATTCATTCGTTTGTTTTCTGTAATTTCCATTTTAGAGTTCCATAGCTAAATGGCAAAAACCGAAACTCTTATGGATTGGTCATGTCTGTCCGTCTGTATGTCAGGGCACTTTTTTCGAAACTATAACAACTATACTGTTGAAACTTGACACAAAAATAGAAACAAAACAATAAATGTTGGGGATTCCCCATACTTAGGAATTTTGTTTTCTTCAAACCGATACGTGTGGTCTATAGTGTATATAAAATTTTGATCAAGCCTGTGACAGGTATTATACAAAATTTGGCTTTGAAAAAAAAGTGACGATTGTTACAACTTAACGCAAAGTACCGCCTCTTGTGATATCCAGCGGGACTCCTTCTCCTCTGGGACCATCTTAAACGTGAGGTTCGATCTCGAGATCCGGCTCCTTCGATTCTACAGGAACTCCAAACCGCGGTGATTGAAGAATGGGGTCTTATCCCTCAAGAAGAGCTCCTGAAGTTGGTGAGGTCTATGAGGGACCGTATGGAAGCCGTCATCAGGGCAAGGGGGGGTAACACTACATTTTAAGTTAATTTTAAGACACTTTTTGTACATTTTTTTTTTGTAAATTATCGATTGTTAATTAGTACTTAATTTTTATTAATTTTTTTTTATGAATTTTTATTATTTTTCAAATTTTAATGTTTTTTATATGATTTTAATTAAAAAAAAGATTACACTTACTTGTTTTTTGATACTTCTTTTTGTTACCTTTCTAATGATACCTAACTCTACATAAGGTTTAGGAATTTTTGAATAAGATTTTTAAAAGGTTTTTGACGCCGAGTGTATATACGGATAGAATCCTTACTAATATTATAAAGGCCAAAGTTTGTATGTATGGATGGATGTTTGTTACTGTTTCACACTAAAACTACTGAACGGATCTTGATGAAACATTTGACGACCTCCGTGGCGCAGTGGTATGCGCGGTGGATTTATAACACGGAGGTCCTGGGTTCGATTCTCGGCGGGGCAAATTGAGATTTTTTCTTAATTTGTCATCTTAGTCTGGCTGGTGGGAGGCTTTTACCGTAGCTAGTTACCACTCTACCGACAAAGACGCACCGCCAAGCGATTTAGCGTTCCGGTACAATGTCGTGTAGAAACCGAAAGGGGTGTGGATGTTATCCAACTCCTAACAAGTTAGCCCGCTTCCTTCTTAGATTGCATCATAACTTAACATCAGGTGTGATAGCAGTAAAGGGCCAACTTGTAGTCGATAGTATCCCGAAATTCCCGGGCGAAATCGCGAGCGTTCTCTAGTAGTAAATAGAAAACATTAAACCAAATTCTGAACTCCCTTTCAAAAAACTATTTTATAAGTTATTCGCATTCGCAGTTTTGCATGAACGTCGTTCGATAAACGTAGACCTTGGAGGGATAAATCCAAATGAGGGTAGTCCTTTATCGATGGAGCTTTGACCTTCGGCGGCATATTAGCAGGTCGTTGAACCCGGTCCAGACAATGAAGCATTATACAGAAACGTGTTGGGTGGATGTAGATTATACAACCTAAGCTGTACTTAGGTAAATATGTATTAACCAAAGAACGCTCGCGGTTTTACGCGGAAGAGTTTGTTCGTTTGTTTAAACGGGCTAATCTCTTGACTGTAAAATTATTTTTGTTTATTTTGAAAGCAAGACTCAAGAGTGTAATAGACTATTTAATATTAAGCTATACATATCAGCTTGCCATAAATATGTATTGTTAATGTTAATACTGTAATATCGTACAATGTTGGACAAAAATGTAGATCTTTAGTACACGGGACGGGACAGAGGAAAGAGCACACTTTATATGAAAGTCTGTCTTTAAAATTAAAAGGGTACCTAAGAGGTTTTCACGCGGACGAAGTCACGGGCGACTGCTAGTAATAATAATAAATGTCAAAGATTATCCCAAGTCAATGCCATTAAATAAACACACAGTCATTATAAAGGTTACAAGTTCTTGGTATATAATTTGTTCTGTAGGGCCTGTGGTGCTATTACTGGGTGGTGTTTAACGAAAAACTGGGTATAATACAATAGTGGCATAGAAGTGAAGTGACAATAATAGATGCTAGTCGTACAATTGCATTCCGAATCGCCGCTGCATCTATGACCTACATGCGGTGCGCTATAAATAGTGGCTGGTCTGCGCTGCTCTGCCCACGCGATATAACAACGCCCGTGATGGACGGGATTCAGCATTTCAGCCCAACAACGACTATAAATTATATACCTATTAAATTATATACCTAAATCAAAATGCTTCGCATACCAATGGCAGCTTCATGGCCCATAAACTGATCGAAAAAAAAATCTAGATAGTCCAAGCATGACAAAGGTTACATTTTTGTCGAATTTTCAAAAAACAGAATTTCTCGCGGACGAAAATGCAGGTGTCCACTAGTATAAAAACAAAAAACTCGACTGCTTAGAAGTAATGAACTGAAAAAAAAATTGGTTGCCTGTAAAGTCGGTTTACTAACGATAGTTGAACGTGACAATGTCTTAAGAAAATACTGATGGAATGGTAGCATTTAATTGGTTATTAAAATTTTTAATTTAAGTATATTTTTATAAATATTAATTTAAATTAATAAAATAATTGATTTTGATTTTATAAATTTATATTTTAAATTTATAATAAATATATTAATTTACAAATATATTAATTTTTAATTTAAAATTGATATATTTAATAGTTATATTTAATAGAGGGATGTCGAACGCTGCCGAACGCAAAGGCCGATTGTACTTCTTTGTCGCTTGTTCCGCGCTCTCGCTTGCACTTCAAGCCTTACATGGAACGCCTCAAAGCGAGGTAACGACGCATGACGTCATGATTTTTCGTGCGTGCATCCGGCTCTATCGAATTATAAGACGTTGTCACGTCAAAAATCTAGATAGTCCAAAGAATGAGAAAGGACATAGATTACATTTTTGTCGAATTTTCAAAAAACAGATTTTCTCGCGGACGAGGACGCACGCGTCCGCTAGTATAAAAACAAAGAAATTCTACATACTTTATGGTGGTGTAGTCAGGAACAAACGTAGTTTTTGGTAGATATTTCTTTGCCCACAGGTAGCAAACTTGTTTGTCCCCGCCTGCAGCATCATAAGTATTTATAATTTTACCCTAATCGCACCGAAGTGTAAAAATCTTAATGTGGTTCACAGAATACGTCTACTTCCCATGTTTCAACAGTATACTTCTTATAGTTTCGGAAAAAAGTTGCTGTGACATACGGACGGACAGACAGACAAGACTCATGTATGAGGGTTCCGTTTTTTATCATCGTCTACGGGACCCCAAAAACGGGAAACCTTCAGTAGAGACATAAGTACGTTAATGGCCGTGTTTCGGATACTTACATTGAAAATGTATCAGAGACTCCCATCAATCAATGTTGCTAATTGACTGAAACATGAACGGACAAGCCTAACCCATCACGATACCGATGTAGTGAAAGGGCGATGACCTCTCCGTATTTTTGTCTACTCCCATATCATTACAACAACAACGTCGCTTTCTTCTCTGTCCCTATGTATGCTTAAATCTTTAAAACTACGCAACCGATTTTCATGCGGTTTTTTTATCAAATAAAATGATTCAATGAGAAGTTGTATGTGTATACTACAAGCATAATATAGTAGAGAAACACTGATAATTGTAGAGGTTTCTCATGTGACGTCGTAAATTAACGCATTTTAATGCTGGCTAAACCCTACGAGATATATCAAAAGAATTGCACCCGTGCGAAGCTGGGGCGGATCTCTAATCATAATATAAAAATTAATCACTGAATGTTTTGCTAAGCGAAAATCTCGAGAACAACTCAACCATTTTCGCTAATTAACTTTTCTTTCTACACACACAAGACGGGATAACCAAAATTGTAATTTATGGAATACAAAATGTAACATTGAATTTTTAAAAGAGCAACTGCTGAGTTTCTTGCCCGCTCTTCTCCACTGGATCTGCCTTCCGAACCGGTGGTAAAGTCACTACGTACTGAAAGACTTGACGTTTCCAAAGTGCTTGTAAAACCGCCTATTTGAAATGATTTTGAATTTGAATCCTTTTTTGTTGTGTTTGCTACTGTCAAGAGAAGATTTTGATGAAAGAAAAACATTAAGGCCTGTGTGCACCAAGATTTCGGTTATCATAACCAACGGTTAACATAAGCTAAACGTAAAATTTACTGTTCACGACAAGCCGTACACCGGTTAAGGACGTAAACCGGGCGGTTATCTTAACCGGCGTACGGGTTGTCGTGAGCAGTAAATTTATAGTAAAGTTATGTTAACCGTTGGTTATGGTAACCGTTGGTTATGGTAACCGAAATCTTGATGCACACAGGCCTAAGAATCTTGCCCAATAAAATAGAAAATTTAAGAAAACTTATCGAATATTTATTGAAATTTGTTACTCAACCTAGTTAAAAGACTGGGTATATTTAACTTGAATATATTTAACATTTTCTTTCTTTTGTTCCAGGGGACCAAATCGCCGAACAAATAGATAACTTCACTTCCAAAAAAAATCATTAAATATCCCATTGCTTAATGCCTAACTACATTAATAATAATTAATTATTAATTCATATAAAATAATAGACTGTCCAAGGTCCAAGGTACTTATTAAGTGTACTACAAATCGATTAGATAGGTCACAATAAATAAAGTGTTTGTTCGTAAGTGTCAGTGTATTGTGTGGCGTATGGAATTCCCAGGGGGCACAGGTTCGATTCTCCGGCTACGAACACTGGATAGGTAAGACTTCCGTATAACATTGTTTAAGCCCATGTTATTACCTAATTATTAATTTTGAGCGCTTAAAATTTGAGAGTTTGTTTTATTTTTATTTAGTTTTAACTTTTACTAGTATTTTAATCATTTTCCTTATAAATAATTTTACCTATAAATAAATACCTACTTATTATACAAATAAACATTTAAAATAACATAAATTAATATAGAATTTAGAATTTTCAGTTTATTAAGCTATTGTATAGCTTTTATCGCGGGCCTTGAGCGTGGAGACCGAATACAGAAATTCCGTAACGAAAAAACCTAACACCCCCTGAGTATCAAAAACATAATATCAAAAGCACAATTTCGGCAACGACGTCATCGGGGAAAGTGGCTTAGCGGTAAGGCGCTCTAAGTGCCCGGATTGCCAGAGAGACACGGGTTCGAATCCCGTCGGTGCCGCAATTATTTTTCTCAAGCGTAAAATTTAAAAAGTCATTTTTTTTTTAATTATTGACTTTTTGCAATATCACGCTTAAAAAAAAAATTGCGGAACCGACGGGATTCGAACCCACGTCTCTCTGGTAATCCGGGCACTAAGAGCGCCTTACCGCTAGGCCACGGTCCCGATGACGTCGGTAGGTAAATATAGTTGCTAATAAATGCTATGCAATAGCTTTACCGCGGCAGTCTCCGAGTGCCACACGTCTTTTTTTTTTCAAGAATCGACGTACTGATTGTTAATATCTTTCAACATCAACTGATCCTGAGCTAGGCTAAGAGTGTGAACACTCCCTTGTAGTGTAAATGATGTTAAATATGTATCAGTATGTCCATTGTGAGCGCTCGCTCGTGATGCGGCGACCTTCACCTAAACACTTGAAGCTTTTTGAGCTCGTCACAAGTTTCATGAATATTCTAGTGATTATTAAAATATAAAACAACTGAAACTCACGACACTATTGCCCGACTATACTAAAGCCAAACCCGATTGAGAATGCTTGTCAACAAACAAATTTAAAATGAAGGTTAGAAAATGCAACATATTTTATGCCTAATAAATTTAAAATTATGTTTTGTTATTTTAAAAAATCTTATTAAAAAGACATTGAAGATATGAATTAGTTTTAAGCTTACTTATCTAATTTATTGCCATGAATTCGCCATTAACAAGTTAATTTAAAAAAATAGATGTAAAATGACTAGTGATATCTACCTTCATTTTTAATTTGTTTGTTGACAAGTATTCTCAATCGAGTTTGGCTTTAGTATAGTTTCGAACCCATACGGGGTCCTTACTCATGAGCTCGCTTGTTCATGCAACGCGTCAAGCAAACATTTTGCTTCACTAATATTCTAGTGATTTCACTTGTTGACTACAGTTGTTATTTTGTTTAAAGTGGGTAACAGAAGTTTCGCGAGATTTGTATATTTTATTATTCATTACAAGTTGGTCCTTAACTGCAATTACACCTGATGATAAGTGATGACGCAACATACTTAAGCATATCTTAGTATATAAGTCGGTGCCAGCAAGTTCAAGGAACATTTATTTAACGTAGTAAAGCAGTTTGTGGGTTCTAGGTAACATCCTTAAAGTAGTAACCTTGGCTGGCACCGACTCCTAGATATGCTTAAGTAAATTAAAGCAACTAAATGACACAGTTATTTTTTACTTTTTAGTGCGTTTTGAGTCGGATAAATATTATTTCTTATTTTTTCGTGATTAATCGGCACGTAACGTACTCGTACTATACTCTCATAGTATATTATACGGCACTTGTAGCCAAAAAGCTATCGATACTTACACAAAAACCGAAATCGCTGCAAGTGTGCCTATAAAATTTGAAGAATTCCTTCAATTTTCCCAGGATATCATCATCAGATCCTAACATGATGACAATGGGACCATCTTGGAAGTGTGCCCTTTCTAATTGAAAAAAGAATTATCAAAGTCGGACTACTTTGTGAAAAGTTATACGTGGTCATAAAAAAATATATACGTGTCGAATTGAGAACCTCCTCCGTTTTTTTCGTCGGTTAAAAATGGAAGCGGGCTAACTTGATAGGAGTTTCATTAAATCAACACCCTACTATACTACAGCACGCTAAATCATCTGGAGGTACGTTTTTGTCTGAGCTGCACATCAAGCTCAACGTATAAATAATGTTAACGGCCCGCGCCGCCATTACTACTAATGTTTAACGGGTGCGCCGATAACTGTTATTGTTTCGACATACAATATTACGTTATTATTTGCATAAACCTATTGAGATGATTATCCTAACTAATATTATAAATGCGAAAGTAACTCTGTCTGAAAGTACTGAACCGATTTAAATGAAATTTGGTACACAGTAAGTCTAGACCCTGAAAAAGGACATAGGCTACTTTTAATTGCGAAAAAAGAGTTGTAATGGGTTAAAGGGGGGATGAAATGTTGTATGAAAGTGTCGTCGTTTTGAAAGCTTAAGACCTATTTCTTAGGCAGTTAATTAGATATTAATAAATATGACATTCAAATCTTAGAAAAATTAGGCTGCCGTAATAACTACTTCCACGCGGACAAAGTAGCGGGCAAAAGCTAGTTATCTATAATTAGCATTAAGTTTAAACGTAGGTTTATAATATTAGCCATCTCTTTTGGTCATAACTGATTGACATTGATTAATTGACACCCATCATAATCATCATCATCATTATCAGCCAATTAGCGGCCCATTACAGGGACAGGCCTCCCTCCTTATAAAGAGGGGATATGGAGCATACACCCACCACACTGCTCCAATGCGGGTTGGCGGGCGTATGGTGACAATGTTTCATTTATTAACGATCGCTATCAGATGTTGATGACAGTGACCGGGACCGACGGCTAACGTGCTCTCCGAGGCACGCGGGTGTAACACCACCAACTTCCAAACTCCGGGCTTGGAATGTACTGAACATTTCATAGAAGAATGATAAAGCTCAGAATTATTCCGAGACCCGACCCAGGAATTGAACCCAGGACCTCGTGATCGAAGCCACATAGGCTAACCACTAGACCAACGAGGCAGTCACGCATATAGTAGTGAATTGATATATAATCCGGCACTTTATAACAGCGGCCATTTTGGTCCGATTTTCATTAACCATAGTTAACTAAGATCCACCGCCAGAAAACTGGCTTCCAAATAAAAGAACCGCATCAAAATCGGTGCATCCTTTGAGCGCTATGATGCCGCTGACAAACACACACATAAACAGACAGACAAATATCAACATCAAAGTTATAACACCCCTTTTTACGTCGGGGGCAAAAAGAAAAGAAATATAATTTATTAAAACGATTCGCGAATAACACAACAGAAGGCATTACAGTAATGAGAACAAATAGATAATTCCTTACTCCGGCGAGCATTGGCATCCGAGGCACGTACTCTGAGCAATTGTCTTGCCAATTACCATGGGAAGTGAAAGCTGAAACGGCTACAGCCTGTTTGGAAATTCCAAATTAGTTTTCCTTCTGATGCTTGACGGAACGGGTTCGTCAATTGTTTGTAATGAAAACCATAATAGGAATACATGATGGTTAATTCAAATATTAAAATTTAAATTTAAATTTTTGAAAAACCCCGAAAGTCATGAATAGCTTATAAGCTTACTAGAGGTCACATGCGCTTTTATCCGCGTAGTTCCCTTTACCGTAAAAATTTTGGGATAAAATATTTTTAACAAAAATTGAACTGACTCAAAACGCACTAGAAAGTAAAAAATTAATGTGTCATTTAGTTGCTTTAATTTACTTATAATAACAAATTTCTTTATACTTTTAATATATATTTAATTACAATCTTTGCTCTTAATACTTTCAGTTATATGTTGCTCGCTGAGGGCTAGCAATATTAATAATGATGTCCATTCCCCAACATTCGTTTTTTATACAGTCAAAAAGGGGCGGGGCTATAGTCGCGTGATCGTTAATCAGTGCACCAACATCAGCTACGAAGCGGCGCTGCCAACTCTGCGGATGTAAACAGCCGTCTGCGCCGCGGTGTTGCCAACACGGCCATGCTGCATGGTGCCTGCCCCAGGCATCCCACGAGTCGCGATAAAATCACTGTAAAGAAACAATAGTTAAAAAGTGTCTCCTGAGTCATGCTTTCATAAATTTCTTACAACACGAGATTATTTATTTCTAGCAAGGTTGTCAACGGAATATTGTCCATTCGTTTCTACTCTCTTACGACAATCTCTTACAACATGATCTCAAACTCATGACCATCATACACCTAAAGGGAACATTGCCACACTTAGGATTCCTGATTCGCCATTATTGTAGACCATTTTCACTTAAATTCTTTACGACAAAGAAGCTCTTACAACATGACCACCCTTCCCTAAAGGGTCATAGCCACACTTAGGATTCCAGATTCGCCATAGTTGTAAACCACTCTCACTTAAAGAGCATGTATCTCACTTAAGCTGACCAAGTTGGTGAAGACATCTTGTACTTAAAGAGCATGTATCTCACTTAATCATACTAAGATGCCTTCAAGCTTAAATGTCGTTTTTGTGTTTCTACAAATTACTCGTAAATTCTTGGACCAATATTCCGTTTCAACTAACCTTTCAGTATTTTATCATGACTCGCTGCATTTACATAATTATGGTTTACTACTAGGTTTATACCTGAAAATACAAAGATAATTACTTACACTTGTTATTTGCTTCCGTTTATTTATTTCTTTTTTTTTACATAGAGATAAAAAGTGTTGCCAACATGGTTTTTATTTTAATAATCATCTTTAGTTTAATTACTCATAGTGTATTGTATATATAAATATATTTGTACTGTACATATTTTATATATTTTTATCTTATATTTTAATCTTGATCCCAATCATCAATTTTAATCCATGGTTTCATATTTTCCGCGACAGAAGTGCCCTTATAAGCTTTAATACTTCTTTGACTACCTCTTAGATCCTCTATTTCATATCTGTCATTATTTAAAACTTTCTTGACCCGGAATGGACCTCTAAATGACGCTAGTAATTTTTTACTTCGACCATCATTATTTTGACTTTGTATTTTTACTAGTACCAAATCTCCTTCTGTGTACTGTTTAGCTTTCACACGACAACTATCAAATCTCTTTTTTTGACACTCAGCGCTGGCCTTAATATTACTATCAACTCTTTCTCGGAGATGGGTCACGTCAACGAGTACCTCATCATTTAAATCTGGGGCTAGACTATCACTATCTAGTCGTAGTCTATAGCCGAACATGACTTCTGAAGGAATAGCTCGAGTGGTCTTGTGTATTGTGCTATTTAAACCTTGCTGTAAAACTTTAATGCACTGATCCCATCTATCATCGGTAGTATTTGCGCCCATTGTTTTTAAAGATTCCAGAATAGTCTTATTAAACCTTTCGACCTGACCATTGGCGCGGGGAGCACCCGTAGCCACTACATGCGATCTTATATTCTTACTAGCGCAATATTGACTAAATTTACGCGAAGTAAAGCACGATGCTGCATCAGTGATTATTCGTCTAGCGTTACCGAATATTTTAGATAAATTTTCTAGCTCATTAATTACTCCAGTTGTATTAGTTTTACGAACCGCGGAAATAAATACAAATTTTGTAAATGCATCTACTATTACTAGTAAATACTTGTTTTTTCTTTTTGTGGTTACGAACGGTCCAAGATGATCTAAATGTAATGTATGGAATGGCTTCGCATACTTGGGAATAGGATAAAGCTCGCCTTCTTTCGGACCTCCTTTATTTTTATGATATATACAGTTCAAACAGTTTCTAACATACTTTTTTACTATTTTATGCAAACGTGGGAACCAATATAATGAACGAATACGCTCAACCGTTTTATCCGTCGAGAAATGACCTACATCGTCATGGTTACATCGAATTATCTGCCAGATACAGTTTTTTGGGACCACCCAACGACGACCCTGATTAGTGCGTCGATATACTTTAGCACCTAATAATTCATAATTATTAAAAATCTCCTTATTTTGTTCGGCCTGACCTGATTCTAAAATTTCTTTAATTTTAACTAATTCTGGATCTTGAACCTGAACTGTGAGTAACCAATCCCCTTCCGTGATCGACATAATTATTTCGGTTTCAGATTTTTCCCCAGAAATTACTGGATTACGACTGAGGGCATCCACATGTTGCATTCGGTTACCCTCCCTATGTAATATTTCGAACGTAAATTCCTGGGTTGACATAACCCATCTTGCAATTCGAGGAACAATGTCTTTTTTGTTCAATGCGTATCTAACAGCGTTACAATCAGTTATAATTTTAAAATTATTACCCAACAAATACAAGCGAAATTTTTGTAATGAACAAACTATAGCTAAAAGCTCTAATTCGAACGAATGATAGTTTTTTTCATCATTTGTAGTTTGTCTACTATAGTAATGTACTACTTTTTCCCCTTCATCTTCTATTTGAGTAAGAATTCCGGCTAAACCTTCTCTACTCGCATCCGTGTATAAAATAATTTCTTTATTTGGGTCGAAAATAGCTAATATACTTTCAGACATTAATTTATCTTTCAAAGTGCAAAATGCTTTATTTTGTAGCTCACCCCATTCCCATACCGTCTCCTTTTTCAACAATTTTGTAAGGGGAGCTGATAAAACTGCACAATTTCGTATAAATTTGCGAAAATAATTAATAAGCCCTAAAAACTGTCGAAGCTGGTGTACAGTATTTGGTAATGGAAAATTTCTCACCGATTCTAATTTGGCTTCATTAGGCATAACGCAACCTGGTTTAATTTTGTAACCCAAAAACTCAATTTCTTCCTTAAAGAAATGACACTTTTTTAAATTTAATGTGAGGCCCTTTTCTTTAAATATTTGTAAAACATTCTCAAGTAATTGCATATTCTCTTCTATAGTTTTTGATATTAAATAAACATCATCTAAATATACAATCACATTTGAAAACCTTAAGTTTCCAAGCGTTTTATTCATCATCTGTTGAAAACAAGATGGCGCGTTTGCCAAACCAAAAGGAAGCCTGAGGAATTCATAATGGCCGTCTTCAGTAATAAATGCAGTTTTTTGGATTGAATCTTTATGTACAGCAATTTGATAATAGCCACATTTTAAGTCTAAACTTGTAAATACTTTATGCCCTTGTAACCTATCCACTAATTCTTCGATAAGAGGCATGGGATATTTATCTTTAATTGTTACTTTATTTAAAGCCCTGTAATCAATGCAGAGCCGTTTTTCCCCGTTTTTTTTATTGACTAATAAAGCCGGACTAGCGTATGGTGAGTTACTTTCTCGTATAATATTATTTTCAAGTAGTTCCTTCACCATATCCCGCATGACTTGTCGATCAGAATGCGAGGTTCTAAAGGGCCTACATTGAATAGGCTGTGAGCTGGATAAGTTGATTTCTATTTCATAATTATTAACTTTACCTATTTCTTTTATGTTACTAGCTATACAATCATTATACCGGTTAAGCAGCGTGGTTAACTCTTCAAGATGTTTGTTTGCGTCTATTTCAAATTTTGAAATACGATTACAGTATTCTGCTAAGTCATGGGCGTATTGAAATTTTAATAAATCACCTACCCGAGAATAAACTAAATCAGGTCTCTCCGTTATATTTCGTCCAATTAATATATCACAACCAGCCAAATCATCAATCACATAAAAATCAATATTATCCAACGAGACTTCATCAAATGATAGGTTAACGCAAATTTTAGAAGTTACGTTTTTGTGACTTTGCTTAGTAAAACCCTGTAACACTACAGGTGACGGTAGGTCAATAATTTTTAACGAAAGTTTCTTTGCCAATGATTGAGCAATAAGTGAACAACTGCTTCCCATATCTATAAACGCCTCTAGACATATACCAAAAATATACACTTTTTTTATGAACTTGTTTTTCGAGTCTGAAGAAATTAGTTTTGTTTCTAATTGTTCTGTCTTTGCAACAGATTTATTTGTTTTATTTTTAAAATAACAAACAGATTCGGTGTGATTTCTTTTTCCACAAAACCCGCACTTATTTAACTCGCACTGATATTTTTTGTGATTACCCCCACAAATGAAACATTGGATAGGTTTACGAGTTTGATTTGGATTATAATTGGTATCTGGCTTATTAGAAACGCTAGGGCTATTTAGGGTATTTGAATCCACTTGTGAGCTTTTAACCTGACCCTCTCGTAAATTACCGACTTCTTTAACATTTTTTTTGTAAATACGTCCATGTAAGTAACTAGCTAAATCATCAGTTGTTTTAAAATTACTAGACTCTAAAGACGCGTAATCACTGATATTACCCACTAAAATAGAAACAATATCATAATCAGAAAAGTTTAAACATAAATGATCGATTTTGCCTTTCTGTTCAAAGTAAAATTCGTATAGAGATTGATTGTCGACTGGTTTTTTATCAATAATTTCTTTTAAGAGTTCAAACATATTTCTTTGTATTTGAAAACTACTCGACAGTTTTGCTTCCCAATTACTCCACTTCCACGAGGGCCAATCATTATCCGAGCGTAATATTGAGTCATACCATATTTTAGCCGGTCCTTTTAATTTATTTAATGCTTGGTAGCGAATTGTGTCGTCTGACCATTTAAAAGTTTCAGCGTAAGTCTTTATAATGTTAAGCCAGGTCGTAACATTATCTTTTAGTGGGTCGAACTCTGGTATAAAATTATTTAAAGTACTCACAGTTTCCGTGTTTTTGCGAGGTACCTTATTCCGTTTTGTCGGACGCGGTGATGGCGTTCTGACATTTGAAGAACTTGAACTTGAACGGGCACGTTTTGATCGTCCCATGGCGTAGGTTTCATCCCACTTCTGATAATAACAAATTTCTTTATACTTTTAATATATATTTAATTACAATCTTTGCTCTTAATACTTTCAGTTATATGTTGCTCGCTGAGGGCTAGCAATATTAATAATGATGTCCATTCCCCAACATTCGTTTTTTATACAGTCAAAAAGGGGCGGGGCTATAGTCGCGTGATCGTTAATCAGTGCACCAACATCAGCTACGAAGCGGCGCTGCCAACTCTGCGGATGTAAACAGCCGTCTGCGCCGCGGTGTTGCCAACACTTAAGCATATCTACGAAGTAGGTGCCAAGGTTTCTACTTTAAGAACATTACCTAGAACCCACAAACTGCTTTACTGCGTTAAATAAATGTTCCTTAAACTTGATTGTATTTTTTGTTAAAAATTTTATCTCTTACTTTTTAGTGATTTTTCGACACGTAACGTACTTGTACTGTCATAGTACATTATACAGCACTTGTAGCCAAAAGGCTTTCGATACTTACACAAAAACCAAAATCGCTTCAAGCGTGCCTACAAAATTTGAAGAGTTCCTTCAATTTTCCCAGGATGTCATCATCAGATCCTAACATGATGACAATGGGACTATCTTGGAAGTGTGCCCTTTCTAATAAAAAAGAATTATCAAAATCGGACAACTCTGTAAAAAGTTATGCGTGGTCATACATAAAAAATATATATATACGTGCCGAATTGAGAACCTCCTCTGTTTTTTTTTCGTCGGTTATTGTAAAGTTTTATCAATATCCATTCAGTATTTTTTCCGTGAAAGAGTAATAACATCCATCCATCCAAACCTGCTTACAAACTTTGGTGTTTATAATACTAATAGTATACGACTAGCTTTATAAATAGCTGGATCAAAGAAATAGACATACCATAACGATTTATTTTTATTCTTTCGTGTAAAAAAGTAGAGCGTTATAAATTATGTTTGTATAACTGTATAATTATGTCGTAGCAAATACAAATGGACAGGGTCGACACGTTTTTTTTAAAGCTGTCGTAATCGAGATAGAGATGCTGTAATTAATCTGAAGATAAGATTAATTTACTTTTAATTACTTTTATTTAGTTTTTAATTTATTTTAATTTTAATTAGATATTAACACATATTTCACATAAAACAACGGGAGCTACAATCAAAGACCGCGTCGATGACATAACTAATTTATTACCAAAGTACCCACATAGAACAATAGCTATCGATGTTTTTCTATTGTAATTTAAAGTGATTTCTGAAATAAAAAAATCTAAAATCTTGACTTGATTTTTCCAAATAACTTAACTTAAAACTCGAGTTAGGTAATTGTTGTATTGCAATAGTCACAAATTAAATATTTTAATACAACAACTACGACGATCTCCATAAACCAGTCGTATGTTCAGTAGATCTAGTATGTGTGACGGAGGTCCTGGATTCGATTCCCGGGTCTGGCTGGTGAGACAAAGACGTACCGCCAAGCGATTAAGCGCTCCGGTACGATGTAGAAACCAAAAGAGGTGAGGATTTCACCATAATCCTAACAAGTCAACCCGCTTCCATCTTAGATTCATCATCACTTACCATCAAATGTGATTGCTGTCAAGGGCTAACTTGTAATAAATAAAAAATCCTACTACAAAGTCGTCACAACCAGGCCCCTTCAAATTCCCATAACAAGGTCAACATACAGACGTAACATCATAATTCAGCAGCCATGTATCGCGTGCTTCGCGACAGTTCAGCTGCGAACTTTACGGAATGGAAACTTTGTCGTATTCCGCCGGTTGGTATTGCAAATCAATGTCGAGTTAGCAGTTCGATGCATCACAATATACAATGATAGGATGTGACTACCTTGTGATCCATTGGTTCATATATGAAGCATCGGATCATGGGCTCTTAAGATCTCTATATATATATATATATACAACAACAATGTTTACTAAGATATATATATATCTTAGTAAACATTGTTTTACTAAGATATATATATATCTTAGTAAACATTGTTGAGAAGTATTATGATTGCCTCTGTGGCTCAGCAGTATTCACGGTAGATATATAAGAAGAAGGTGTTGGGTTCGATTCCTGGCTGTGCCGGATCAGACTTGAATTGGACCAGGACGGGCGGCTTGGTTGGTGGCTAGTTACCCTACTGGCTGAGGCATACCGCCATCCAATTTAGCGTTCAACTACAATAAGGTATAAAACCCGATTGTAATTTTGACCCAAAAAATAAACAGTTAGCCCTTTATATTTAACTAGCAGTCGACTTCGTTCGCATGAAAACCTCTTAGGTACCCTTCTAATTTTAAAGACAGACTTTCATATAAAGTGTGCGCATTCCCCGGCCCCCCTCTCAATTAAATTTTTTTATAGTTTCCCGTCAAGCAATATAAGTAATCAAGCAATGTAATATAAATAAATCTCTGTCCCGTCCCGTGTAAGTACTAAAGATCATATATAAAGTAACTATTAACATTAACAATATTTATTTATGGCAAGCTGATAGGTAAAAATTGATATTATATAGTATATTTCACTCTTTTGTCTAGCCTTCAGAATAAACAAAAATAGTTTTTCAATCCGACACGCAGATCTAGAGATTAGCCCGTTTGAACAAACGAACAAACTCTTCCGTGTACTATATAGATATTTGAACAAAGATCGAATTCTAAATCCATCACCGTATTAACGTTTCTACTAATTCTGACTTCTATTCAGTACCTACGTTTAATATAACAAGAAGGAGATCAACTAAATTTGGACGCCATAGCGTCAGTCTCGCGCTTTTTAGTAATTTTGTAATATCTCCAAAAATATATAACTAATTAACATACTATAAAAGACAAATCTTATCTCAATATAATATCCTTAAGATTATTAAATAAATAATTTTGATAAGGATTTAAGTTGTATACATAATGACGTAAACTTAAGCATATGAATTAAATGATTTGTTACAGTGTCGCGCTTTTTTGAAACTTTGTTATATCTCCGAAACTATATAACTAATTAACATAATGTAAAAGGCAAATCTTATTTCTATAATATCCTTGTGATTACTAAATAATTTGTTTTGATGAGGGTTTGATTTTAGTTGTATGAATGATGACGTAAACGTAAGCATATGAATTAAATGCTTTTTTAAAACGCAATAAGTTCTATATCTGTTAAAATATAAAAGATAAATAAATGCTGTTGCGAACTTTTTTGTACAACTTTTTAAGGTACATAGAGTTCCCATACATTATTTTAAATTATTCCCAATAGTTAAGACAGCGCACGCGCATATAGCCTATTTAACAGACTTTTGCGATCCGACTTGCACGACAAAAACTATGATAACTCGGTTAATATATACAATACAAATATAAAATATAGCATTCTACTGGTGAAAGAAATTTTTAAATCGAAGATTAGCCCCAACAATACAATATATACAAACTTTACCTCTTTATGATATTAGTATAGACTAGCATTCTGTAAGGCACCACATTCCTGTAAATTATAATACAGTCCCAATCATGACGTCAGATACTCGGCGAGAATCAGCTCGAGCCGGCAGAGGGTCAAGGAGGTGAGATTGCGTCAAAGAGGGCCGATAGCGCTGTTGACACGAACCATCCAGAGTGACACTCGAACCAAAGTCAATAAAGCGCCGCGGCACGTGCTAATTGCAAATTCCGATCTCGTAATCATTTTAATTTAACTGAAGAATCATCATCATTACTGGGCTGGGCCTCCTTTCTTGCAGGAGAGGGAAAATATGGAGCTTAGATCCACCACGCTGATATTAGATTCTATGCGTTTGGTTGGAAGACGTTTTGATGTAATATAAATAAAAACTTGTATACTGTGTTCTAAAGGATCGTCATCACAGCAAAAATGCGTGATCCTTACTAATATTACAAAAGCGAAAGTTTGTATGCACGGATGTTTGTTACTCTTTCACGCAAAAACTACTGAATGCATTTTGATGAAACTTCACAATAATATAGCTTACATATTAAATTAACACATAGGCCACATTTTATCCCGAAATTCCTACGAGAACGAGAACTACACGGGTGAAACCGCGGGCGTCCTCTAGTAATTATTATATTTTTAGAAACATCATCAAAAGGCACAAGCAGGAAAACAACATTGATTAAAATATCAACACATTTTAATAACAAGGTTTCTGAAATCAAATCAAAATGAAATAATCTGACGGTAATCACATAATTTACTTAACCAGCATTTACATTTTATTACACTTTAACTTTTAACAAAATTAACTGGCAGCATAACTGCACAAAAAGAAAACACACAAAATAATAATAACTTCACCATTAGATAGGGCTTCGTTTATATTACCGCCCGTAACCGTCACTTTTTGCTACAATCTACGACAACAACACAGAAAATTAGCACCTCAATAGTCTATGGTTCGCAATGCCAACAATATTATATTATTAATCTGCTTTTCTTCTTCAATTTCACGCATAAACACTTGAAAGCATATCTATCCTGCGAACAACAACGTTATGTAACACGGGGTTTCCTTTTAACGTACGGAACTTCAAAACTAAGCAAAGTGGGCGGTAAGCTGTCGGAATTACTTAGTCTTTATAATGCCTCGCTCACAATCTCTGATGAACCGCGGGGAATTTAATTTTCTTTTAAGTTTTCTCCATTACGCCCACGGACGGAAACCAAGTAATTGCTTACGTTACTTTGAAATGACTCATAGCGACTTTTGTCCTTGGATGTTTTTGTGGTAATAATTGGTAGGCTAAGTAAATGTAAACAAAACACTTCGCACGGAATGTAAGGGTCATGTCCTACCAGTTTTATACAGACAAAAATGCACTGTTTTACCTGGGGACTTATTACTGCCTAACCCTTAGTAAAATTCCAGTAAAAATTGTATGTTTAGTGCCTACCCTTGTTATTAAAAACTAGCCACCCTGCGTTCCTTATTTGACGGCCTCCGTGGCGCAGTGGAATTATAAAACGGAGGCCCATGGTTCGACTCGGCAAGGCTGATTATAATTTTCTAATTTGGTTTGGGTCTGGTCAGTGGGAGGTTTAGGCCGAGACTAGTTACCACTACCGATTAAAACGTACCACCAAACGTTTCGATACGATGTCGTGTAGAAACTGAAGGGGTGAGGATATTGTTATTTGCAGCGGGATTTTAAAATAATATTCTGATGTCTTCAAAATCATTTTTCTTCTTTCATAATCTTTTATTTACCGCTGCATCGGAAAAGCAGTCCGTGACGAGAAAAGACGCGGCCAGAAATTCTCGACACATGCTCTTTTTAACTGAAGTACAAAACCACTCAATTAGTATAATTATTATTACAATATTTAATAAAAATATTAGAATAATTAATAAAAATTATTATTACAATAATTTATAAAAATATGTATACTTTGTAACAACGAAAAGAACAGTGAAATACACTACTCGACTATTCTAACATGTCAATTCTTATCTTTTATTTTACGGCCTGGAATAAAGTCCTTTCGAATCATTTGTAAGTCGACAGACAATTGCCTTACGTTACCATAGACAATATCGTGTAGTATTGTCTATGGTTACATATTCTAATATTTTAAAATGCTAACAACATTGTCCTACTTCTAAATAAATTAGCCCACTTCCATTTTAGATTGCATCATTACTCACCATCAATTGTGATTGAAGTCAAGGGTAACTTATAAGGGTAATAAATAAAAAAAAAAGACGTGTGGCACTCGGAGACTGCCGCGGTAAAGCTATTGCATAGCATTTTTTAACAAGTATGTTTACCTACTGACGTCATCGGGACCGTGGCCTAATTTTACGCTTGAAAAAAAAATTGCGGAACCGACGGGATTCGAACCCGTGTCTCTCTGGCAATCCAGGCACTTACGAGCGCCTTACCGCTAAGCCACGTTCCCCGATGACGTCGTTACCGAAATTGAGCTTTTCATACTATGTTTTTGATACTCAGGAGGTGTTAGGTTTTTTCGTTACGGAATTTCTGTATTCGGTCTCCACGCTCAAGGCCCGCGATAAGATAAAAGATATACAATAGCTTAAAAATTTCGCAGTCAGAAGACTCACTAGATTTGCACCGTTCCTAACTGTATTTTCGCAGTAACAAAAGGTGCATCACTCAAACGTGCCCGTAGTTGTAAACAAGAGAATCAAAGAAATGAGGCGCAGACTTCAAATGCGCGACTGTTTATACGCCGTCTACCAATTACACGTCTGTTTGCCACCGCCGTACAACAAAAACGTTTAGAGAACGTCTAGCTTTGAAATTTCTTTCTCTACTTAGACGAAGAAGTAAGTAAGTATACAGAAAAATGTTTGTTAATTTGTTAGTACCTGCCAGCCTGTAGTATTTCACTTTTAAATTACTTATGTACCTATATATCGACAAGGAAGAAGACGATGTTTTTATAACACGAATGTGTAACTTTCGAATTCGTCTCTATCTCGATCTACAACATGTTAGGTAGATGGTGAAACATTCCGAAACATACTGTCTGTGTATATGTCGAAAGTAGGTCGAACATAGTGAATAAAATAATAGGGTAAGCCTTTGTATTAAGAGTTTATAACTAACTCAAGCTGAGAGTAATAATTAATTCGTTTGCACAAATTAATTATCCGAGTTGTCTAGGTTAAGCGATAAGCAAAGTACAACGTCTGCACCGCGCCACGCCAGAGCCTAGACTGCCCACCAGTTGTAGACCCGCTCCTTTTTTACAACTTAGAATGACTCAAGTAGTGGGGTGAGTGGGGGTATCGAACGATGCGCAGCCGCAAGAGGGCGTAGCTGGTGCACGTGCAGTTCACAGACTTCTTTCTAGTCGCGTACGATGACGCAGGCGCCGTCATATACATACGATCTTTCATACTTATTTATTATAGACTTATATATGTTTTTTTTTTAATGACTACAAGTTGGCCCTTGACTGCTATCACACCTGATGTTAAGTGATGATGCAATCTAAGATGGAAGCGGGCTAACTTGTTAGCAGTAGGATGAAAATCCACACTCCTATCGGTTTCTACACGACATCGTACCGGAACGCTAAATCGCTTGGCGGTACGTCTTTGTCGGTAGGGTGGTAACTAGCCACGGCGAAAGCCTCCCACCAACCAGACCAAGACAAATTAAGAAAAATCTCAATCTGCCCCGCCGGGACTCGAACCCAGGACCTCCGCCTTATAAATCCACCGCGCATACCACTGCGCCACGGAGGTCGTCATATGTATTAGAGTTCTTTAGAAATCGTTATAAAATCTACACAAAACTTTCTTTTCAAAAGTTTCCGATACAGCTAAACGTTTTGGGTGTAAGCTAAAAATACTCTTCTCCAGAAACGATTACTCTTGATCGAGATGAGTCAGCAGGTACTAACAATATGAGATATGAATACCTGGATACTTACCGTATGGATTTATTCAGCACAATGGTATGTTGATACACCTACACAAAACGAGTTTTGAAACATGTACAATAAGTTATGTACAAAAGACTCCTTTACAAATGCACATGAACAACAAATGAAGCGAAAAAATTATAACGTGCTGGTTAAAAACCCTACCCTACATAGATACACCTACGAGCACATACTAACGCTGACTAAAACAAACTAACTACGTTATTATAATACAGAGCACATTATATGCCTATTTTTCTCAAAATAAGATGTTAATTGTTCTCAATTTTATATATTTTATTAGGTCAAATTCACGTGTAATTATTTAATTCATATATTTATTTATTGTGTTTAGTATAATTTTAGCTTAATATTGGAGGTTATTTATTATTCATTTAGATAGTATTTTCAACTAGTCCATAAATACCCTGCAATTGTTAATCGACTAAGGTCTCCACGATACAGGTTCCCTAGTGTGGATATGGTTTTCATGAAAACAAAGATTATTATTATTATTATTATCCATTAAATATACTCACACGCCCGGAAACACAATAAATACATATAAAACGCCAAAACTATTATAATAAACTAACTTAGATACTTAAAATAAATAAACTTAAATATACGATACATAAATACATATATGCTCCGGGCGGACGATTCACCCCGGCAGGGAGACCAAACGGCCGGGGGTCAGGGCGACAGGTGAAGAAACCGGCGGACAATCCTAGCCGAATCCAGCAAGACATTATTATTATTTATTATTTTTGTGTAGCAACACAAAACAACACATTTTTTGTGTAACGGAAACATATTATGGAAGATGGCACTCTAGACATATGTCGAGCGTGTCAGCATCCGGAGGAGTCCCTCAGGCATATAGTTTCCGGATGTTCTTATCTTGCTAACGGCGAATACTTGCACAGACATAATCTAGTAGCCAGGATAATCCACCAACAACTTGCTCTTCAGCATGGCCTTGTCGATTTTGAGATACCTTACTATAGGTATGACCTAGCACCAGTTCTTGAAAATAGCAGTGCGTTGCTCTACTGGGATCGAACGATTATCACAAACAGGTATATTATAGCCAATAGACCTGATATAGTGATAATTGATCGATCAATGCGCCGTGCAATGATTGTTGATATTACTGTTCCTCATGACGATAACCTCGTGAAAGCCGAAAAGGAAAAAGTATCAAAATACTTGGACCTTGCTCCCGAGATTATCGCCATGTGAAATTTTGAGTCAACTATTATTGTTTCGATAGTCATTTTAGTCAATGGTCTTTTTGCGAAAAGCTTCGACCAACACCTTAAGAAGCTTTCGCCTAATTGTTGGATCAAGGGTCGGATTCAGAAGGCAGTAGTCCTTGAAACGGCGCGTATTGCGAGGAGGTTCCTCACTCTGGTACCCTGAGTCCCTGAGCATGGAAGATGTCTCTCTACAGCGCATTATCTGTCATCATCAAGTGATGCCATCTTCTGAACGACGAACTTTTGGTTGCCATTATGCGAAAAGCTTTCCTATTTCCGACAATTCGCTTTAACTGATTAATTGAGTCCGGTCAACTCCCTTACGTCATCCTGCCATTTCTGCTTTGGACAACGTTGCAAGTCACACATGTTAGAGACGGGTTTATTACTATACATTTTCGGCACTCCACTGAACCTTTAATTTTGATCTCATAGCGAAAGTGTTAAATTAAAAAGTTGAGACGTGTCCGGGTGGATGGAACAAAGTTCCTTTCGATTAATTAGTGAAGGAATTGTAATAAAATTTTATTTTTTTTAAGACACAGACGCGTACCACACACGCGTTTGTTGTTGTACACCGAAACACCAGAGGGCGCCACGAGAGCGCGAGACAGCATACAGCGCGGGCGCCCCCCGCCGCTCACGCGCACACACATCAAAGGCGGTGGCAAGATCCTTTGATCAAAAAGTGTCGTGACAACTTTTCGTACGAATTTTTTCCGTCTAGCCCCCTTTCACAACGCGCGATAAGGAACTTCGTTCCAATAACTGAAAAGAAAAAAATGCAATTCAATCCTGAAAATGTATTTTGTATAAATTACTCACCACCTGCATTCTAGTGTCCTAATGTTTACTTATGTCGTAGGTTGCCTGCAAGGAATCGTTGTTAAGCAATAAGGCCGCCGATTGAACCAGCTCTACTTATTACATTTTAGGCCTGTCTCTGGTTTTCTTCATTGTGGTTGTGTTGTATATAAATAAATAAAATAAAATAGTTTTATTTCCTTACAATATTAAACATTACAATTTACAATATTGTTAGTTATAGTAGTTAAATTCACACTTATCCTATGTTAGTATTGTTAGTTTGGTAATAATAATTCTTTTGTAAACTGCTTAACCAGTAAAAGCCTCCTCCATATTAAGCCACTGTGCCTATCCCTAGCTGGGCGTTGCCATGTACCCGCCACTCACGCACACCACCTTTTAGATGGCCTGCCTCGATTCCTTTTGAACCCCGTGGAACAGTGTGTTACTATTTGGGGACATCATTTTTTCTCTGAATGTGGCCTCCCATTTCCCCTTAAGACGTAGAACGTGTTTAGCAGCGTCGTTCGCCTAGGTTCTTTTTCTATAACTTTGCTTTATTCTTCCTTTAACTTATTAAACATTACAATTTAGCCCTATGGTTTGTTATACTTGTCAAATGTCTTGTATTTATAATAAATAAATAATTAAACTTTGATTACATACTAATTCTTTCTGGAAGGACTGGAAAGAACTTAACGCAGTACAAGACAACTCTATATTAAGTCTTTTGATGCTCTATCCGGGCGTCCGCCGCCGTCCGGCACGTCCAGAGGTCGAATTACATAGGACGCGAAGTATCGGCACTCCACCCTTTAGCGCCAATGCAATTGCGTCCCTTTTGGACGCCCGAGAGTATCAAATGACATTAATACAGTTGTCTCGGACCATCTATTGTCAGTTACTCGCTGAATGGGGCCGCCCATTTCCACGAATTGAGAGCGCCTAGGGAGGAATGTGATTGGGCAGGCGTTCGCCAGAATATCTATCGCAATTAGCGCGGAAATGCTCCTGCGTGGCCACCCTCCAAGGGCAATTTAGAATTATGCTTATAGTTAAGTTAATTAATTAGTTATTATAATTATTCTGTTTTTTTTTTATATATAATTTTCGTGCCTTTATTGTTAATATTTTTCACACTAACAAATAAACTTTGTAATCTGTTAAAAAAAAACTATTGATTGCAAGATTCAAAACAATTTAGTCTAAAATCGTTTACTGGGTCCCATCATCAGCTGAAGATATAATACAAGAACCGTAAAGACCTTTAACATACCAAGTTTCTCTAAAGTCCTACTTAAGTTATCCATGAGTTTCTCCTTACTTCTCCCACCCATAGTATGTTGTTACAAATAAGTAATAAAGTTTAATTAGTAATTACAGGTGGTCGCGTGTCATGGGTCCGTTACTGCACGTAATTGGAGCACTAGCCGCACACCGGAAGCGTTTACCCACGTTACGCATAGTGATAAAGCGAATTATAAATTCTCAACGCTTGTTTGTTTGTTGACACTATGTTATTTATTCACGCGCGACTAGGGTTACCAGATGAAAAAATCAAACAACCGGAAAAAACGCCTGATTTTCATAGAAAAGTCCTGAGATTTTATACAGTTTGAGAATTTTCTCATCGTTTTATACAATGCGGATCGAGCTCACATGCCCATCGCACTCAAAGCGGTGGGGCGGGGGTTACTGCAATTGTTACCAAAAAAAGATTATTTTCAGTTTGCAATACTTTGATAAATACTTAATTTTAACTGTTCAATTGTTACCAAAAAATATTATTTTTAGTTGGTTTTACTTTTAATTAAATAAATGTATGAAAAGTACCGGGATTTCCAAAATCCGGTCGCAATCCTGACAAAAGTCGAAAAAGCCGGAAATCTCATGACAATTCCTGAGATATGGTAACCCTACGCGCGACGCACGCGACTTTATACACTTACTAGCAGTCGCCCGAGACTTCGTCCGCGTGAAAACCTCTTAGCTAATCTTTAAATTTTAAAGACAGACTTTCAATTATAAACTGTGCTTTCCCGCTACACCTCTCAATTTAATTTTTTTAATGTTTCCCGTGAAGCAATATCCTCCATACCGTCCCGTGTACTAAAGATCTACATTTTTGTAAAACATTGTACTATTTTACTTTACATTAACATAAATAATATATATTTATGGCAAGCTGATGTGTATAGCTTTTAATAGTCTACTTCACTTTTGAGTCTAGCTTTCATAATAAACAAAATAATTTATAATCCGACACGCAGATCTAGAGATAAGCCCGTTTAAACAAACGAAAAAACTTTTTCGTATATTATATAAATATGGAATTCTCAAAAAATATCAATATATAGTATATAGTAGTAGAGTTTTATTTACAAACTTTACCTCTTTATAATATTAGTATAGATATAGATTACCCGACTGCGTCAGAAGCAGGGTAATGTTTTATTAAATGTTTTTCAACTTTTGACGTAAAAAAATTGTATTACAAGTTCTAAGGAACGTGTTCAAAAGTTTCCAAGAGAAAATCTTGAAAGAAATAAGGCGTAGCGGCTGTCGTAGTTCCTAAAAAAATGGACGAATATGCTGCCGTTTTTTGCTAGAAAACTTGAACGAGATAGTTATTAGCATACAAATTGATCATAATCGATTGAGAGAATAAGTGTATTCTATCACAATTAAAAATGCGGCACATACTATTCCAGCTGTTTGTACTTTTAGGTATTCAAGATCTTAAAGGAATTTATAACAATTTTAATTTTAAATTTTTATTTAACTTTTCTATGCCCCGTTTCTCCCGTATGAAATAGATGAGTATTTCTTTCTTCTAAGCAATTTTCATTAAAATTCTAACCCAGGTGGTGGTGTTACACCTTCGTGCTATGACGATCTCCGTGGCGCAGTGGTATGCGCGATGAATTTATAAGACGGGGGTCCTGGGTTCGATTCCCGGCGGGGCAGATTGAGATTTTTCTTAATTTGTCTTGGTCCGGCTGGTGGGAGGCTTTCACCGTGGCTAGTTATCACCCTACCGACAAAGACGTATCGCTAAGCAATTTAGCGTTCCGGTGCGATGTCGTGTGTGGATTTCGTCTCACTTCTAACAAGTTAGCCAGCTTCCATCTTAGATTGCATCATCCCTTAACATCAGGTGTGATAGCAGTCAAGGGCCAACTTGTAGTCGATAAAAAAAAATATTCACATACCGACATACGCGGTAAATTTATAAAACCATCTCGAGTTGCAACGACAACAAAATAAATACCTAAAAGAATCTGAATTTCGTCCCACCTCTAACAAGTTAGCCTGCTTCCATCATCACTTAACATCAGGTGTGATAGCAGTCAAGGGCCAACTTGTGTAGTCAATAAAAAAGCACGTTATTTGTTCAGTCCTTAGATCACTATCATCAATATCTGATAGTGATCTTTAAATAATAAAACATCATCACCCTAAACTCGCCAACTAGCATCGGAGCAGCGTGGCAACAATTAACTTTCTTTCTTTCGATAATTAAAATATGCCCTGTTGTTAAAAGTCTATCCATCTATCCATCGCATAATTAGTCAAATGATTGATTGAGGCAGTGCAACTAATGACGCTCGACCTCCGCACCGGCCGACAGATGATTAATGGTGAGGCTGTATCATTGCATATCACTTTAGACCGGGGCCACGTAACGGTAATCACAGATTTAACACAGGTTTTGCTCCGCTCAACCGCATAAATAAACCTCGGAATATCTTACCATATCAATCTTTTCAAAATTAAAAATTAGTCGTTTATTTCAACTAGGCTTAGTTTACAGGAATGTTGGAAAAGTCAATTTAGACTATTTGTAGTGACTATACCACCGGCTTGGAAGGAAAGTCCTGCTGAGAAAAGCCGGCAAGAAACTCAAAAGTTGCTCTTTTAAAATAATTGTTTTTTAAAATATTTCAGCACATTGTTTATACTTGTGATAAAAACATAAAAATTTATCCAGAAAACTACACAAATTCATGCCCAAATTGAATAGTACCTAGTACAACAAATAAAGGCTACTTTCCGTGTTGTAGCCAGGTTATTCCTTTGCGCAAAAACATAAACACTTTTGCCATTGGTCACCAGTTGAGGCAATTAGGCGCGGTGAAATATTACGAAAGAAGTAAGAGCTGCTCTTTTAAAATCATTTATTTTTAAAGCATATTAGCACATTATTTAAACTTATGAAAATACTTACTATCCTCCTGAATCAAACTGTTCGTTCATTAAAACCGCATTAAAACCGTTACGTAGTTTAAAAGATCTAAGCGTATAGACGGGAAATTTCTTTTTAATAATTACAAGTTAGCCCTTGACTACAATCACACCTGATGTTAAGTGATGATTCAACCTGAGATTAAAGCGGGCTAACTTGTTACGAGTGAGATTCCTTCACATCTTTTGCAATTTCTACACGACATAATACCGAACTGCTAAATTATTTTGTGGTACCTACGTCTTTGCCGGCAGGGTTGTAATTAGCCACTAGAATCAAATCCAGTAACTCCATCTTATAAATCTACTGGACATATCACTGCGCTACGGAGGTTGTCAAATTAAGATTAAATGCCACAGTTTTCAAGGTCTGTGTGATGTATCTATCTTCATAACTGTATCCTGTATGGTACACCGTACAATATATAATATAAGTTATGATATAAACGCTCGTATCTCACAAACTAATAAAAGCACTATAAAACGGATAGTAACCGTGTCCGTGTCCCGGCGACGGCGGGGCGGCGTATTAATATTGAATCACGAGCGGATTAATGTATACTTGAAGTTAAACACTTGATGTTTTGAATGTAAACAGGCGCTAGTTTCCACCATTTCGTAATACATCAATATATTAGAACTAGCGGGTGGCAGCAACTTCGCCCGTGTGGTGTTAAAATAAATAAGATTACGTACATAAATATAGTCTAACTCCTGCTTCCTCCTGCTGCTCTAGTAGAGTCCTTCCGAATTTGGCTGGGCAGGGAGAATAACTTGAACAGAGGTGGTGAGTGTTGACGCGCGTCACTAAGAGCACTCTTTTAAACCTACACCTGTGTCACAAGCCTCGGGCTCTGTGCGGAGTTTTTCTCTCAGCCACGCGTGAATCCATGAAATGCTAAGATATTTGTCTCTCTCTCCTTGTAACTTATGATATTCCCTGAATGATGAATAATTTTCCCCCTTTTTCCATATTTTCCACTAATTCTTCGATCCCATTGGTTGCAGCGTGATGTCATATAGCCTTTGTCGATAAATGGACTACCCAACACAAAAATATATTTTCAATTAGCAGCAGTAGTTCTTGAGGTTCCTAATATTAGGGTAGATTAGTTGGTACACAATAATTTTTAACCGACGAAAAAAAACGGAGGAGGTTCTCAATTCGAAACGTATATTTTCTATTTCTTTTTTTATGTATGACCACGCATAACTTTTTACAGAGTTGTCCGATTTTGATAATTCGTCTTTTACTAGAAAGGGAACACTTTCAATATGGTTCCATAGTCATCATATTAGTATCTGATAATGATATCCTGGAAAAATTGAAGGAACTCTTCAAATTTTATAGGCACACTTGCAGCGAATTTGGTTTTTGTGTAAGCATCGGTAGCTTTTTGGCTACAAGTGCCGTATAATATACTATGACAGTATAGTACGAGTACGTTACATGGTGATAAATCACTAAAAAGTAAGAAATAAATTTTTTTAACAAAAAATAAAACCGATTCAAAACGCACTAAAAAGTAAAAAATAACTGCGTCATTGAGTTGCTTTAATTTACTTAACTACTTTTTAGTGCGTTTTGACTCTAATTTTGGTTCTATTTTTTGTTTAAAATTTTTGAAACGAAGTTTCTTATCACGTGTTACTTACTCTGACCGTCTGGGAGCTAGACTAAAGAAAGTATATTAAGACACTTTTCCGACACCTATTTCTATATTTAAGGCGCCATTTATGTTTCACTGTATTATGTTGTGTGATTGTTCAAAGTTTAGAACAAATATATCACAGATTCCGCTCATGAAAATACATTGTTTTATGAATTATGGATTCAATTTATTTGGACATCATCATCACGTGGTCACGTTATCCTCTGAGCGAATTTTGGCGGTCATTAAGCGAAAACCTTTTCTGTTTTCGACAATACTCTTCAATTGTGGTATTTGAATCCGTTCGATCTTCTGTCCTATAGCTTTCTTTCCAAGATTAACCTTGGAAAGGAAAATTGAATTTCCTCTCGTAGGTGCCCAAAGTAACTTAATTTCTCTGCATGATGGTGGATATGAATTCTCATCTATTCCAGTACCCCCACAAGTATTTTTAATATATCTCTTCTCCGACATCACATGTAAATCAAATGTAGTGCATCCTATTTTCTGCTTTTAGGTATAAATACATAAACTGGGTATTATAAGCTACTTTGAGAACCTGTGATCTATAACGTATCTTTTATTGAAATAACCTAGTTTCATTAAGATATTTTGTTTTCAGATCAAAATGAATCCGGAAGCCGGCGGCGAGGATGCGACGACGCCCACGACGCCGGGCGGCGCGGGCGCGGCGGACGCGGGCCCCCTGGTGCCCGTGCCCGTCGCCCCGCGCAAGCCGGCACGCCGGGGCGCCAAGGTGCAGCAGGAGAGGCCCAAACGAGCGCTGTTCTGCTTGACGCTCAAGAACCCGCTTAGGAAACTGTGCATTGACATCGTTGAGTGGAAGTATCCTTTGACAAATAGACTTCACGATAAACTAGCATAAACATAAATATATATATAAATAGGTATTTTCTGCAACATACCGACGATTCTAAACGGCAAGGTCCTGATCCAACAGAAACTCTTCGCACATTTCTCTCCAGGAGCATCCTCAGCTGTTGTCTCTACAATGTGAAATTGCAGAGTTTTCGTATAGTAGAGTAGAGTAGTGTCAGTCTCTACTGAGTCATCTGTCGGATCTGGGTGAACTGTCGTCGTCTTTTTCAAATTGCAAATTGTAGCATGAAGGAGTTTATAACATTAACTTTTTTAATTTAGCGACTAAAATTTTATGAACGTGTATTATGACTCTCCCTTTAATCGATTTTCGTTTTCACCACTATTAGACTACAGTAGGTCTCTTTCTACACGACATTTATCAGCTAGGTTCTTGACTGGATCGAATATCTGACATGGCAGGTCTAAAGAATTGCTCTTGCCTTTTTCTTTTTGCTTGGGTCTATTTTGATCCAGTGGTTAGTCTATGAGAGTTTTTAAGAAATTTTCAGTTAGAAATATCACCCTGGATAGTTGGTGGACTTCACCACCCATGCCTCAGAGAGCACGTGAAGCTTTCGGTCCTGGTCATTGTAATTAACATCTTATTATTTAGAGTAAACTTATAAAGTTGAGCCCGCCTACATTGGTAGGAATAAGAACTGTCCTGTCCTTTAAGTAAGCAGGCCTGACCCTTAAAATGGACTTCATTAGAAGGAATACGAACTATCTCCCCTGTCCTTTAAGTAACGAGGCCTGACCCTTGGACTGACAATGACGATGATGAGATGAATATCACAAATATAGTAGATAGCACAAAGACAAGAGCATTTACGAGTACCAATAGAACATTGCATAATGAACAAAGAAGTATAAACTCTAATGAATCCCGTACGTATTGATCTATCGAGATATTGTTTGTCGGAGCAGAATCGCACAATGTGCATTCTAGTTTTCAAGAGGGCTCTAGTGCGATGGAAGTTGAACAATCTAATCATGCATGGATGAATATGTTGGCCCGATGCCATCAGGTATTGGCAATTTTTCGTATATCTGTGTTATGGGTAAATCGGGCCCGTCGTGCAGAGTTAGTAGTGCCCGGATAGATTTATGAAATCTGCATTTAGTGGCATTCTGTGGATCATTATATCTGACGGTCAGTGTGTAAAATCTACTTTAAGACAATGTTTTTCTGGATGCTCATTAACTTAAAGCACAGGTGATAGTCTTATGTATTACATGTTGCCCTTTACAACGGAACACAGTATTTATGTATTAGTGTGCTTCAGTGATAAAAATAAACATGGCGGCACAACTGCTTATATGAATAACCTAAGAATTTAAGTAATTATTACTTCCGTTTAGGCTGTTACATATGTCTTATGACTCTTATGTGACAATGTGCTGGTGTGAGCCCAATTATCTGAGACATAGGCTTTATGTGCACTGGCATAAGTTATAGATCGCCCTTTATATCGGCACAGTATGCATTACTGTAATCCGGTGACAGAATATACATGGCGACATATCTGCTTTCTTGAATTAGCTAAGAATTTTAATAGTAATAATTAATTCCGGTTACTTGTTACTTGCAAGCAAATTGGTATTGTTTTTGAGCTTTATTATGAGGCCGATCTAGTCCAACTTTTATGCAATGCAAATAATTACTGTAGAACTTCGCACACCTAAATATTGAATGAATTAATGTTGGCTGTATGTTAGAAATCCACACTTTTGGTAAAAATAACCATAAAAAATGCATAATTGTATGATATTGAATTTGTACTTGACTTTGTTACTATCCGGGCAGTATTGACTCTGCCCGCAGTATGAACATCGACCGTAACATGTGCATCTCAGTATCGGATGGAATATAGGCCACAGCTGTGTTGTCTTTTTACAAATGAAATCCGTTATTGCACTGACATAACTACTTTTGCTATTATTTGAACTATTTTTCGCAGTTATTTGTTTGAATTGCTAAATGCGTTTTGATGAAATTTTGCATTATAATATGAGCGTTCAGTTTTACATCATTATGGTATTTTATTATAAATTTAAAACTTCTAATCGAATTTTCATATATTTTTTCCAATGCATTAATTACAGGTTTAGGTATATAATTAATTACTATTTTACTATTATATTACGATTTTTGAGGATGACGGAAAAACTCATATCGAATACTGATGCTTTAGTAGGGTATAATTGATATGATTTTTTCCGTCATCTTCTTCTAGTAGTACTAGTACTAGTAGCCACTTATGAATGGTAGTGAGTTGGGTGTGGGAGAGGAAGCTTGAAAGTAAAAAAAAAATACGATCGAAACGGGATTATTGAGACAAATGATTGGAGTAAAACTGAGTGACAGAATTAAGAATAGTGTGAAAAGCGGGCTAGAAAAGTGTGAAAAGCGGGCTAGAATAGTGTGAAAAGCGGGCTAGAATAGTGTGAATAGCGGGCTAGAATAGTGTGAAAAGCGGGCTAGAATAGAGTGAAAAGTGGGCTAGAAGAGTGTGAAAAGCGGGCTAGAATAGTGGGAAAAGATGTAGTGACTAAAATCGAGAAAGGTATGGTGAGATGGTTTGGTCATAAAGAGAGGATAAATGTAAGGAGACTTACGAAAGCGATTTGAAAGAAAGAAAGAAAATTTTTTTTATTTGGTCAAAGCATACAAAATTAAAAAATACAAACTTAATTAAAAAAGAAACAAACTAAGAATACTGACCAAATAAAAGTCTCCCACTCAGCATAATGCGAGTATATAAGGCGAGAGTGAATGGAAATGTTAGAAGAGAAAGGCCAAGATGAATGTTCCTGGATTAAATCCAGGATATTCTGATTAAAGGCCAGGTATTAAAAAATTGTCGCACTTCTATAAACAGATTATTGAAATTGGAAGAAGCAAAAGAGATATGCAAGGCACCGACTTTATAGATATGCTTAAGTAAATTAAAGCAACTAAATGACACAGTTATTTTTTACTTTTTAGTGCGTTTTGAGTCGGTTCTATTTTTTTTTTAAATTATTACCTATGTTCTCGAATAGATTAAAGACAGCCCTGACATTGTAGAATTGTAGTTTAGTTACAGTATGTTTTGATTCAGTCACAGTGGGCGTAGAGCAGTTCCCAGCTTGCAAAGCATCGGCCAGGATTTATTGGCTCCGTCCAATCGTATTCGTAATTTCATACCTACCTATTCGTACGATCGTATGCAAGCACACTGTTCTGTTGCTGGGCGCTTTATATTATTGTAGCATTATTCGCAATTACTGACGACCTCGAAATGTGCTTTGAATATTCGTATGAATGCCTGATAAGATAGCTTAAAAACAGTCAATCATGATTTCTACTAGTGCACGCTCGCAGTTTTACCCACGTAGTTCAGTTCCCGCATAGATTAAAGACAACGAGATGGAGTCATAACGCGGCTGTAGGTTCAAGAGCGTGACAGACTTATTTCGTCCAATCGTATTCGGATTTCATACCTCTATTCGTTAGAAAGTGACACAAGATTGTTGTGATTATTTTTTGTCCCTTTCAGAGTGTTCGTTTTTATTGTTTGTCAAGAGTGGAGTTTGTGACAAACAAAGGAGATATCTGTGCAATTATTAGCTTTTTATTAAATTTGCTGATAAATAATATAACTTTGCGGATACGATATTAATTTAAACGTTATCGTATAAAGTAATATTTCGTATTTTACGATATTATGTACTTTAAATGTTGACATATCATGTCAATAAGGCTGTCTTGCTGTCTCACAAGTGGACACGCTATGGGCTCCATCTAGTCTTGTCTTTAATCTATGAGTTCCCGTAAAAATTTCATGATAAAAAGTCGCCTATGTATTATTCTAATGCATAAGCTATATACATAGTGGCGCAGTGGATTTATAAGACTCGGGTCCTAGTTCCAACTCCCTCGGTAGGTCTGGCTGGTGGGAGGCTTCAGCTTGTTGTGGCCACCCTGCCAACGAAAACGTTCCGTATGTCGTGTAGGAACCGAAAGGGGTAGGATTTCATCTTACTCCTAACAATTTAGCCCGCTTCCATTCATAGATTCTACCATCACTTACCGCCAGGTGTGATTGCAGCTAACTTTTAATGAATAAAAAAGTAGTTTTTATATGAAAGAATTAGAAACATCCGTACGAACATATGGAATGAAAAAGATATCGAAGTATATTAGTGCTTGAAATTGAATTACTCCAGTCAGTCCAGTCCGTCACAAGGATCGTATTGGTTCGAATTCTAGGTCGTGTTATGAAGTATTGAGTTATTTTTTATTTCGAGAAATCGTCCCAAGTAATTAATCCAGAGAAGTCGACCAGCTTAATTATTTTTGAAAAAACCCAGATGTTTAAAGAAAAAGCACTCGACGCCGGAAGTGTGCTCCGAAATGTCAAAATACATACAGGTTGATTGGCTAAACATAAAATTGGATCGCACTGATCGGATAACAAAAAACAAAAACCAAGTAAGTGCGCATCGTTCCACGAATAGTACAGAGTTCCGTAGTTGCACTTCACTTAGAATAGTGCCACCCAAGGCCACCCAAGGCCCTATCTAAGAATACCCCAGTCCTCACGAGAACAGAAAAAAGTTTACATTTATTTCAAACTTCCTGTAACAATGTATTTATTTATCACTTTAAACAGAGTATTTAATAATATAAGTATGAGCTAACACTAAATTAAAGCTTTGTAGTAGGTAATTACCAATCGTCTGAGCTAAACCACGACAGATTATTATAGAACAAAAAATTAAGATAGCAGGCGGACGAATAGACATGACGAATCTGTAAGGGTTCAGTCGATCAAGGAACTCTAAACAAAAGCACTTACCTTAATGCACTTCGATAACAGGCGCAATAATACTCGACCAAATGCAGCTGATTAAAAGAACAACGCCCTTTCATAAATAAACAAAACATCGTTGAATAATCCACGAGCAAAAAATTTCAAAAACTCTTGGCTTTGGGCCAAACAATGCAACCGATGTGTGAATGGACGACAAACATTCGGAATACCACCCTACAGGAAATAACTTTTGAAGCGGAAATGCTTTGACCTACGTGCCAATGTTTTAACTCATTTAAAAAAAGTTCATACTTTAGAAATACTTCTACCTTTATACTATGCTACTTAGTCAACTACTGGCTACTGCTACTGTCTAGAATCCGTCCAACTTTCACATGTAGAGAAGTTTAAACATATATACATACTTAACATCACGCCTCATTCCCGTAGCGGTAGGCAGAGACCACATCCCTCCATTTGCCACGGTCCTTGCATACTTTCCTAACTTCTTCCACTCTCATTAATCCGATCTGTTGAGGGTTCTCTTGACCTGGTCGTGTTTTAAAATGTCCTGAATGTGGTCCAGGAACATTCGCCTATGCCTTCCCCTTCCAACATTTCTATTCACCCTCGCCTCATAAATCTCTTTTCTTAATCTTTTTTTTTCATCCATTTTCTTCTATCTAAGCATCCTGTTCTCAATTTTAGTCACTTCATCTACATAACGAATGGTTTTATTTCATTGATTTTATTAATTGTTAGAAAAAGGTTAAGGGCTTCGTAGATACTATTGTGTGTTCGGTGTTGATAAGAACCGGCCAATTTAACTATTTTTACCTACTTGCTACAAAAAAGCATCAATGCTCATTAGTTGATAGGTTCATTACATATCTACATCACATACACATACATACATAGCATTACGCCTCATTCTCATAGAAGTAGGCAGAGACCACGTCCATTCACAACTTCAACAACTCTACGGGAATGTAGGCAGTCACTAAATTTGAGATAAACACCGAGAGGTCTTGGATTCGTTCCCTCCTCATTTGGGAATTATGATATTTGACGACCTCCCTGGCGCAGTGGTATGCGCGGTGGTCTAATAAGACGGAGATCCTGGGTTCAATTCCCGGCGAGGCGGATTGAGATTTTTCTTAATTTGTCTTGGTCTGGCTGGTGGGAGGCTTTCGCCGTGGCTAGTTACCACCCTACCGACAAAAACGTACCGTAGGCGATTTAGCGTTCCGGTACGATGTCGTGTAGAAACCGAAAGGGGTGTGGATTTCATCCTACTCACACAAAGTTAGCCCGCTTCCATCTTAGATTGCATCATCCCTTAACATCAGGTGTGATAGCAGTCAAGGGCCAACTTGTAGTCGATAAAAAAATATATATATTCACATACCGACATATCTACGCGGTAAATTTATAAAACCATCGCGAGTTGACGACAACACAATAAATACCTAAAAGAATCTGAATTTCACGCGATAGAAATTCCAGGCATAAACAATAAAAAACCTAAACATTATTACACGCAATTAAACACCATTTAAACTGTTCGTTACTAGCAAATAATGTTGTAAACGAGCTGTTAAAATAAACGAACAAATATACAAATCGTATATAATTGAAACAGGCACGGAACTTGGCACTACGCACGTAATTGTAAATGTTCGGTGATTTTTATTCGACGTGCAATGTTAACAGAGGCTGTAATCAGTCGAAACTCATCAATGAGTCAACAGTTAGGAAGTGTTTATTAAGCTATTGCATAGCTTCTATCGCGGGTCTTGAGCGTGGAGACCGAATTCAGAAATTCCGTAACGAAAAACCTAATACCCCCTGAACATCAAAAACATAATATCAAAAGCACAATTTCGGCAACAATGTCATCGGGACCATGGTCTAGCGATAAGGCGCTCTAAGTGCCCGGATTGCCAGAGAGATGCGGGTTCGAATCCTGGTGGAAAGAAAAAAAGTGACCGTTTAGTTTTTCCATCTATCGATAAATACCAGAACTTTTAATGACTTTTTGAAATATCACGCTTGTAAAAAAAAGTGCGGAACCGACGGGATTTGAACCCGCGTCTCTCTGGCAATCCGGGTACTTAGAGCGCCTTACCGTTAGGCCACGGTCCCGATGACATCGGTAGGTAAACATAAGTTAATAAAAAATGCTATGCAATAGCTTTACCGCGGCAGTCTCCGAGTGCCACACGTCTTTTTTTTGTAGTTTCATGTATTTTTAAAAGTACGTCTGGAGTGATTAACCCTGATGGTTTAGTAATCATCATGTATCATCAATATCAGCCTATTTACGGCCCACTAGTTCTCCTTGCATCCTCATCCTCCTTGTAGAAGGAGTGTGGAGCATAAATCTATCACGCTGCTTAAATGCGGGTTGGCGAACTTAAGGTTAATGTTTAATTCAGTATTTAATTTAGACGACCTCCGTGGCGCAGGGGTATGCGCGGTGGATTTATAAGACGGAGGTCCTGATTCGATTCCCGGCGGGGCAGATTGAGATTTTTCTTAATTTGTCTTGGTCTGGCTGGTAAGAGGTTTTCGCCGTGGCTAGTTACCACCCTACCGACAAAGACTTTTTTTAGCGTTCGCGTCGCGATTTAGCGTTCTGGTACGATGTCGTGTAGAAACCGAAAGGGGTGTGGATTTTCGTCCCACTCCTAACAAGTTAGCCCACTACCATATTAGACTGCATCATCACTTAACATCAGGTGCGATAGCAGTCAAGGGCCAACTTGTAGTCGACAAAAAAAAGTATTTATCACTATTAGATATAAAAGAGAATGACCAAAACCGACGGCTTAACATGCTCTCCAAATGAAATAAACACTACCAACTTTCCGACTTCGCACTTAGAATTTACTGAAACTGGAAGTTTCTTAGAAGAAAGAAGATTTATGGAATAAATCTGTATTCCATAAATCTTCATTAAATAAAACTCCGTCTTTCAGATATCATATAGTACTCGTATTTAATTAATATATTTGAGTATAAAGTCGTGTTGGTTAGAAACACCATTTAATTTAAACTCCAAAACAGTTAAATAGATCAGTAGGCAAAAGATAGGTAACAAACAAAAGATAGAGTAGTTGATAGAATACCGAAATAGGCGACTAAATTACTACAACTGAACAGCGGCCCATGCATCAATGGAATAATCGTATACACACAGGAAAGTATACTTAAGGCGTGGCGTGTAAGGCGTGATAGCGGGCGATTATTATCTCTGTCCTTATCTCTCAAAATTCATTTGTTTTCTTTCGTTTCGATGGCTCAACCATACGCAAACAGTTAAATCCATGATTAACAAAAATATCACAAGAACCAGATAAATTCATCATGACACGCGAGAGTAGCACACAAACACACACACACATTCACAGTTATACGCTACAATAATTTACAGCTACTCCTCACGTTGTAAAACTCAGTTATAGTGTAAGACTATTTCCAATGCATTTCTTAGAACTACTCCCACTCTGCGCGGGGTCTTTGATCTCGTGTAGCGGGAATATGAATGTCTTAACATTTCCCGATTCGTGACTAGGGATTTATTTATTTATACTTTATTCTAACGCAACTATAGAAACCTTAGTAACAAGGCAACAAAAATAACCTACGAAATACAAGAGATGTGTCCCTGAACTATATGTACTCGTATTGAAACTTTCATTTTACATGCAAAATTGCAAACACTTGATCATCGCCGAAAAGTTGCCTGTCTGTCGGTTTTCTACAGAATATATTTTGGAGAGTGTGCACAGGAGCTTCTTGATCTAGTTCCCCCCTTACGTTTTTACCATAAAACTGTTAGGCATCCATACGAAGTCGATATTCCATGAATGCGTATCATCATCATCATCATCATCATTATCAGCCTGTAGACGTCCACTGTTGGACATAGGCCTTTTTTAGGGACTTCCAAACACAACGATCCCGAGCCGCCTGTTGCCAGCGGCTCCCTGCGACACGTTTGATGTCGTCAGTCCACCTGGTTGGGGGTCGACCAACGCTGCGCTTTCCGGTGCGGGGTCGCCAATCTACCACCTTGGGCCCCCAACGTTCATCAGCTGTTCGAACTACGTGCCCCGCCCATTGCCACTTCAGTTCTGCGACTCGCTGAGCTATGTCGGTTACTTTGGTTCTTCTGCGGATCTCCTCATTTCTGATTCGATCACGCAGAGATACTCCGAGCATTGCTCTTTCCATCGCCCGCTGAGTGACTCTGAGCCTTCTTATGAAGCCCGCAGTCAGCGACCAAGATTCGGATCCGTAGGTCATCACTGGCAACACGCACTGTTCGAAGACTCTCGTCTTCAGGCACTGAGGAATTTTGGACAAAAAGATGTCACGGAGTTTCCCGAACGCTGCCCAGCCGAGTTGGATTCGGCGGTTCACCTCTTTCTCGAAATTGGACCTACCTAACTGGACCATATGCCCTAGGTATATATACTCGTCTACAATTTCGAGTGCAGAATTTTCAACAATTACTGGGTGGAGCGGAACGTGAGCATTACACATGATCTTTGTCTTGCTCATGTTCATTTTAAGGCCCACCTGTTGAGAAACTCTGCTGAGGTCATTGAGCATAATGTTAAGGTCATTTAGAGATTCTGCCATGATCACTACATCGTCGGCAAACCGCAGTTGAGTGAGGTACTCGCCATTGATGTTGATGCCAAGTCCGTTCCAGTCCAAGAGCTTAAAGACGTCTTCCAATGCGGCGGTAAATAGCTTCGGGGAGATAACATCTCCCTGTCGCACTCCTCGCTGCAATTGGATTGGCCTCGTAGTCTCATCCTGTATACGGACTGACATGGTGGCGTTTTCGTACAGGCACTGCAACGCTTGGATGTACCGGTAGTCGATTCGGCACCTCTGCAATGACCTTAACACAGCCCAGGTTTCCACCGAATCAAAGGCTTTCTCATAGTCCACAAACGCCAAGCAAAGTGGCCGGTTATACTCTTCGGTCTTTTGTATAACCTGCCGCAGCGTATGGATGTGGTCTATGGTACTAAAGCCTTGTCGGAAGCCGGCTTGTTCGGGAGGCTGGAAGTCATCAAACCTACGAGCGAGACGATTCGTGATGACTCTGGAGAACAACTTGTAGACATGACTCAGCAGCGAGATTGGTCTGTAATTCTTCAGCAAGGTATTGTCACCCTTTTTGAAGAACAGAACAACCACGCTCCTGTGCCACGCCTCAGGCGTCTTGCCCTCGTGAATGACGGAATTGAACAATCGCTGAAGGACTTCAAGTATCGGTTTACCACCCGCTTTCAGGAGTTCTGCTGTGATTCCGTCATCACCTGGCGCCTTGTTGTTCTTTAGGTGTTCGAGAGCCATACTAATCTCGTCTAGGCTGACGTCCGGGATATCTTCGGTATAATGTCGGGTCAATTTGGCTCTGGGGTCTTCAGCCAAATTGTCAACAGGCTTTTGAGTTGACGTGTATAACTGTCCATAGAACTTCTCGACCTCACCCAAGATCTCGGGCTTGGAAGAAATGAGATTACCGTCATCGGTCTTCAGACGCGTCAACTGACTGCGTCCAATAGACAGATCTTTCGCGAACACTTTCGAGCCACGGTTGTGTTTTATTGTATCTATGATACGCTCGGTGTTGTAGCGGCGTAAGTCACATTTCTGCGACTTAGAGATCTGTCTATTGATACGTCGGTAGTTCAGAGCGTCCCCTGAAGACTGTAATCGCATTCCTTGTCTTTCCTCCATGAGCTTAAGTGTTTGGTCAGAGAATTTCTTGTTGGTTTTTGGGCGGTGGGTCTTATAGAACTTAGACCCAACCGAATGGACAGTTTCCACTAGCCTGTTGTTCAGATCGTCCACATCAACACAATGTGCTAGGCAATCGAAACGGTTCTGGAGTTCCAGTTGAAAGCTTTCGGGGTTTTGGATGTGAGCACGAGTAGGTCGGAGCGTTGACTTCACCAGTCGGTACCGTTCGAGCTGTACATTGATATTCAACGTGCCTCTTACCAGTCGGTGATCACTACCGGTTTTGACCCTATTGATCACAGAGACATCGTTGAATATATGCCGTCTGGTCGACAAGATGAAGTCAATCTCATTTCTCGTAGAACCATCGGGGCTCAACCAGGTCCATTTCCTGTGTGGTGGCTTCTTGAAGAAGGAGTTCATCATAAAGAGGCCCTCCTTCTCCATGAAGTCAGCCAACATTTGGCCCCTCTGGTTCCGTTGCCCATAACCAAATTGCCCCACTCTCAACTCTGAACCACTCCTCTCGCCCAGCTTTGCATTGAAATCCCCCATAACAATGCTGTAGTAGGAGTTCGAAGTATGCAGGGCTCTTGAAATATCCTCATACAATACCTCTACCTCCTCGTCGGGTTGTGCCGAAGTCGGTGCGTAAACCTGTATAACCTTCAACGAATACCTTTTGGTAATTCGGAGGACAAGGAACGCTACCCTGCTAGACACACTCTCGACTCGTACAACATTGTTAACAAGGGACTTGTGAACGATAAACCCAACACCACCTTGGGACAGATGTTCGCCCTCCCGGTAGTATAGTAAATTGCCGGATTTCAGGATTATCGAGTCCTCGCCCTCTCGTCGGACTTCAGACAATCCTATAATGCTCCAGCGCAACTTACTTAATACTTCTTCCAGTTCGACTAACTTTTCGTCGGTCCTCAAAGTGCGTGCGTTAAATGTCGCCAGGTCCAGTCGTCGGGGTTGGCAGCGGAATCTCTGCCGGAGATTCTTGACACCCCTTGCCCCGCCGTTACCATGACCGCTGCCAGAGCCAGGAATAGCGGAGCTGCCGGGGACTAGGGGCTGTTGCTTTTTACTTTCTCCCATAAAAAGTATTGCCCTATAGTGACCACGCTGGGCAGGCGGGTTGGTCACCGCAGGGCTGGACTATTCGAACCAGTGTCACTGCTGCCTGACACTGGCCTCATTTTGTAGTCCAGCCTATTTGGAATGGTTATACCGCCATTCATCGGTCGCCAGAGCCTCGTCGGTCCATCTGCAGGGTGCACCGCGAGCAGGTGAGGTTGACATTTGGAGAGGCTGACTGGTACTAGCCTCCCCCTTACACCCCGAATGCGTATAAAACTTTTAAAAATATAGAATGCCCTTCCAGCTCATGTTTTCGCTACCTACAATATGGGTATCTTCAAGTCAAAAGTAAATAGGCACCTTCTGGGCTGCATCTCCGCTTACCAACGGCCGGCCTCACAAGTAGAGCAACGCATGGCAAAGTATGCTCGGTTCTACAAATGCAAAGTTTTGCATGTCAATAAACTTTAACCTCATGTGTCTGTAGATACACTGGCAATCATACCCTTCAAATAGCTTCAAAATGACTTAGTACTTATATGCAATATATATTATATCATATCTCGTATATGAAAACAAGCATAACGTCGCCCAACAACGGCGTATTTCACAATTTTGTTGCGAAGGCAATATATTCTAGTAGACCTAGGTTCACGGATGAATCACTACTACTGGCAACTAAGTTCTTAGGTCCCAAATATTTCCTTAGCCAAAATTCCAGACCGTTCGAGTGGATGATCCTGACGACCATATTCGCAAACTGTGTTGCGCTGGCAGTCTACACGCCCTTTCCCGCGAGCGACTCCAATTATACCAACTGGGTTTTAGTAAGTATTTCATTTATCTTAACCCAGATAAGCCTGAAACTAAAATTTTCTGAAAATTTTGAAAAAAGTTACATTATTTAGTTTATTAGATCTTATGCAACATAAAAAAAATTATGAAAAAAAAATTAAGTGTAAGGCTTTCAGGGAAACAGCCGTACTATATGTAGGACAGTAGGATAATAAGAGGAAATAAAAGACCATTTATGACAAAACAGAATGTAATCAAAAAGTGTAGTTTATTAGATAACTATTGATTATTTTACCCATTGTTATATGTAATTTACTAGATTAACACTATTTATGAATGATATGTTTCAAAACACTTGACACACACTCCAACATCACATTTCTTGCAACGTGTCAAACATTTTTTGTGACATTGACGACAGCGTGTTTGCTTCGATTGAGGAATAACCAGATGATTCATTTGGTCTTTACGACTATCAGCATGTTCATGATGGGAGGGTCGGCTAGGCCCTCTTTTGACATTTTTTCTGTTTGATTCAATCAAAGCAATTGCTACCCTTCTGCGAAAGCCAAGATGATCCAGTTTTCCATAATTTATTTTATATAACTGCCATGCATTATGTTCGGCAAGATCGATCATGTGTGTGAGCAACGGCATGTACCATTTCTTACCTCGTATACCAATTCGGTAATGTGAAATATTTTCATCAGACCGATCCACTCCTCCCATATATTTGTTATAGATGGACACCATATGTGGTTCTTCTATGACAATGTTTCTCTTTTCACTTTGTGAGAAGCGTTTGGCAGATTGTTTAAGATTTATTCCTACAGCATTAGAAGCAATACTGAATATATTATTGTCATGCCATTTAGCAATAATGAACGTGTTGTCATGTGTCGTTCTGTAATCGACAGCACCACGTTCCTTTTTTTTCAGTAACTTCGATGTAATCAGAGGACAACTAGATGTCCTGTTTTCTCGAACTGTCCCAGTGCAACGAAGGCCTTTCTTTGTTATCTCTTCCAGCAAGGGCGTCCCAGTAAAAAAATTATCAAAAACTACGTGGTAAGGAAGGTCGGAGCCACGTGAAATCAGCACATCGCAAAAAGTGAGAACAACGCTTGCACCCAGCCCCAATTCTTTATATATTGGATTGCACATAGTTGTAGCACCTTGGTATGGTTCCATCCATAAAACATACCCTAACCGTGTAGCACCAACCCAAGCTTTGAACCCGTACCTAATAGGTTTACCTTTTATGTGCTGTTTGCAGCCATGTCTACCATAGTAGGGGATCATGGCCTCATCTACACTGTAATGCTCTTCAAGAGGAGAAAACTCTAAGAACTTTTTATTTAGAAGTGTAACTAAGGGGCGTACTTTTGTGTATTTGTCTTGCAAATCCAGATTATCATTGACATGAAGGTGGCGAAAAATAAAGTCAAATCTATCCCTAGTCATAGCCGAGCTGATCAATTCATTCTTTGTATCAGGGGAGTTTTCCCAATACATTCTTCTACGGGGGAGCCATGAATAACCACTAACCAACAATATGCCGATGAAACATTTCATATCTTCAGTGGTTATGTCTCCAGGCAAATTCTTTTTGACAGCATATTTATTGCTCTCTGACACCAACAACGAAATAACATCTTCATCTAAGAAGTTTTCAAACCACTCAATTGGGCGCTTATCTTGGCAAGCGCCTTGAACATCTGGCCAATTCACGGGATTTTTTGCCAAGTCCCGTTTTCTCCATGCGTAGGTACGCCTACGTTTAGTTCGACCTGTAGAATCAGAAGGTTCTTCTTCTGTATCACTCACCATAATCTGCCCTTGAATCATTACTTCAGCCGGTTGAAGCAGAATGTTTCGTGGCAAATTATTCAAAGTTACATTATCTTCTTCACCCGAATCTTCGTCAGTGAGACAGTCAGGATCAACAGGAGGAGGTAGACTACATATCAGTCGTTCTCTATAATCTTCTTCATTATCAGAAACATTTTCTAAAGCATCTAAAATTTCATGCGCAGCTAACGGTCTGTAAAGAAAAAGTTGTATTATTGTACTAAAATCATGTATATTATCCTACTGTCCTATATATAGTACGCTAGTATTTGTAACAAGTTATACGTAATTTATTTATATTATTTTGCTAGAATATTTATTTAGTACAAAAGTTAAGGTTATCAACTAGATATTAACACAGAAAAAAACAACTCACGAGTAAAATATAACTTTTTATACATACCTGTCATTTGCCATGTCTGCAACGCACTTTTATTACACACTTATAGGGTAAAATATAAGGTAAAAACTGTTAAAATAACTGTCTTTTTATTTTTTGTAATAAAGCTGACACGTTTCTTACTGCAAATCATAAGACTAAATAATCTTAGATAAAGAGGGTATTCTGATATTTTTTTTTATTTCTACTGTCCTAAATATAGGACAGTAGGCTTATCTGGGTTAATAACAAATCATGCACATTCAAGGCAAGTGCGAAGAGGCATCTCACGATTAATAGGTAAGCACGCTCTGTAATCATAACTGATTTCCATAAAGCGTGAGTTTTATCTCAGCCCGTAGATGACCACGCCACCACCGATGGTTCTCTATAGCCCACTCGATGTCGTGGGCCTACTACCTTCAAGAGGAGAACTTCCAAACTCCAAGTCTTGAACCGTCTGCATCCAGTAGCTTTCTGGATATGGACGGTTCCTATTCCGGCTTATCATCGGTCCATTAAGCGGGAGTTCGCGTGTACAAGGTTACTATTTCAAAACCTAAGAACGCCGAAGTCTATCTGGCTATTCGAACTGTGTACCTATGCTCCGCCTACTTATTTTCTGCTGCAAGTTTATGATTTCGAGCACCATGGAATCCCAAAGTCTATCGTTTCTTAAAACTATGCCCCACCTACTTCAGCTTTAAGACTCGTTGAGCTACGTCAAATACTCTACGATAAATGAATTATTTTTTCAGGAAAAGATCGAGTATATTTTCCTGGTGATATTCACGGGGGAGTGCGTCATGAAGATCATAGCGTACGGGTTCGTGATGCACCAGGGCTCGTATCTGCGGAACGGGTGGAATCTGCTCGACTTCACCATTGTTGTTATTGGGTAAATATTTAAAATGTAAATTTTTATCCACAGTAATAGTAGAGCTCTTTATTTCATGCTTATTTTACGTATTGCTGGGTTCTTATCTGAAATTACAGTTACAACACACATAATAATCGACAGTCTTCTGTCGATTATTTATTGGTCTATGTTGATAGCTTATAGAAGGTCAACTTTATATTGTGTTTTACTGTTGAAACTTTATATAGCAAGTCAACTCAACTTGTTGATTCCTTATAGAAGGTCAACTTTGATATTATGTTTTAATGAAATAACTTTTCATTATTAAAATGTTTAATGCGCCATCTTGAGCGTTACATGGTTACACATATACAAATAATTATGGTACAACAGATCGACAGAGACAAAAAACTTTGAGATTTGACAACAGATCAAAAATTAAATTTTGAGCTTTTCATCCTTCCGAGAAATTTTTAACAACAATCTGAACATAGGAAGTTAATAGTATTTCACCTCTTCACCTCATTAACATGACGTCATTCTCATTAAAATCTGATAGTGATCAAAGTCCACACTAAGCTCGCTAACCACCTTTGGAGGTGTAGCAGGATTCTTTTTACTCCCTATTCTATAAGGAAAACTTGTGGTGGACTATCCAAATAGAAACAGATGAAGTTTCGATTAATACGTGACAAAAAGATAAGCTACATTTTAAGGGTCGAAGCAAATATGAAGTATTGTATTATGTTGTATCCTATAGTATGCCATATAGACTGCTGATGACGTATTTTGTTCCAGCATGGTGAGCACGGTGCTATCGAGTATATTCAAGGACGCATTTGACGTGAAGGCGTTACGAGCATTCCGTGTGTTGCGGCCGCTGAGGCTCGTGTCTGGAGTGCCCAGTGAGTACTCATCACTTCCGCTAATACTTATAACTGAAAAATCACCAATATTTGAGAGAACGACGTGTTTCTGCGTCAACTTCATTGGGTATACCGATGATAACAGGCTGCGTTGCTAAAGATAGGCGGCTACAGGTGGCACAAGACTGTCATGAATAAAATTAAAAAAAAAAATACATTTATTGACACCAGACAAACAATAGGTACTTAAAACTATGAACTTACAAATATTAGATATATTTTGTATACAACTAAGTATGAGCACTAGCGACTAAACTAGGCCGAGCCTGTCTCTTACGCGCTAGTCTCTTCAAATGATCTATATTACGTGACTATTTCAACAAAACCCATTTATATTAGATTGACAGCAGCTGGAAGAACAAAATCTGCGTCTCGACTCAGTACCAAACAATTTTTCAAAATTACCCTCAAAAAAAATTATACAATACCAGTTAGACTACAAACTATTGGGACCTCGCCACATTTTTACAATAAATTAAATTTAATATATAGATTTATTGTTTTTAACTAGCTGCTTTTATTAAGTACAAAACTATTATGCTTTCTGATTCCCATAACAATACTCGTGGATAACTACTTTGATACTGTCTATGTAACTATATGTTGTGTTTGGGTTTGACGAATAGTGACTGTACTCCGCATAAGTAATACTAAAATAACGTGTATAAATTCAGAACCGTGGCTGTTTTTATAAGCTTGATATTAATCACTCAGACCACACCAGTCATAATGAAAATCGATTTGGCTATTACTTCCTAGGTCCTTAAGGGTTCAAACCTAGTCGGACATATTATTACTCTCTTTCATATGAGCTGCTGATGAGCAACTCACGAGTAGGGGAAAAGAAGGTCAATTTAATAGTGTTAACCAATTCAAAAAAACAATTCCAAGTAAAACTATCTATGTAGGAGACATTAAAAAGCTCAATATACAATGATTCATGGAAATTAATTCGTATTCTAGGTCTACAGATCGTGTTGAACTCGATCCTGAAGGCGATGGTGCCACTCCTGCACATCGCATTGCTGGTCATCTTCGTGATCATCATCTACGCTATCATCGGACTCGAGCTGTTCTCGGGGAAGATGCACAAGTCGTGCTACAGCAAATCGTCAGGTAACTACTTTATTAATCTATTCAATATTAACTCTTAAACTGTAACAAAGCTATTCATTCCTTTCAGGTCGTTTGGCAATGATCTTTACGAATGGGGTAAACCATGCTATAATGATTTGATTTTAAAATTTTTAAATAGTTTTCTGGCATTGGCTACAGAAATTACTTTTGTATTTAAAAAAATCACACGGGTCTGCGCAAAATTAGATGCGCAGCAGGACTCGCGTATGAACCGTAAAATGACAGTTTCCAATATAGCATTGGCGTGCCATTTTGAACTTTTATGCGCATCACATTCCAGGCTAAATAAATACAAGTTTAATTGGGTTTTAAAAGCGTTACAAGCCACTGCAAGTGTCTATTGCCACAAAATATCATTCGTGTAATAAAAGGGCTCATTATTTGACAGTAACCTTATAATTATTTTGTGTTTTTAGGGGAAATAATGGACAACCCTCACCCCTGCGACGTGGACAACGGCTTCAACTGCTCGCTGCTGGGCGACGACATGGAGTGTCGCGAGGGGTGGATCGGACCCAACTTCGGCATCACCAACTTTGATAACTTCGGGCTGTCCATGCTCACCGTCTTCCAGTGCATCACTCTCGAGGGTTGGACCGATGTTATGTACAATGTGGGTGTTTCATCTAGTTTATTGACTAAAGAACTGGCTTTATTTATAATCAACTAACGGATGATCGTGACTTCGTTCTCGAGAATGTAGAATTTTTTGTCCATTTTCCCCACATATGATTATTGTCAGATTTTCATAAAATTTTTCAACCACTATTTAATTCCATAGGATTTAAATTTTACAACTCATGAAAAATGTTATTTCATATTTAACTAACAGTCCGTATACCAATTTTCATAAGTATAAGATGAAAATTACAATTCCTATTTAATTACAGTTCCCTTTTGGAGTGAAATATAAAAATATTTATTTATGAAATATAAAAAATTAAATTGAATAAAATAATATATTATCCAATAGTCCATAGGCATATTCTTGACGCTAGCGCTATTTATTCACCGGTATCGTAAGGATTGTCCTTAGTGTCAAATGTAGAATAAGTACTAGCTCGTTGAGCACTAGACACATGGATTAGTTTATTGAAAAGCGTATTAATAAAATTGTTGATGTCCGATGACCAGAGTCGCAAAGTCTCAAACACAAGCGTCGCAAATTCATAGTTCTAAGAAATTCATTAATAAATTTGGTTACAGATTCAAGATGCGATGGGCAACAGTTGGGAGTGGATATATTTCGTGTCGATGGTCATACTGGGTGCTTTTTTCGTCATGAATCTCATTCTTGGTGTGTTGTCTGGGTAAGGTTGCTCATTAAAAATATTAAAAATATTTGAGATGACCAGTTTTGTAATTGGTTCATCCAGAAAAATATTAGATCCAGACTACTATTGAATACTTTTTTTACATTTTATTAAAAAAAAAATTGAAAAGTAGAAGAATTTTTGTAATTTTAACATAAATGTTTTCGTGGCGATGAAAGAAAAGCAGTCGAATAGAATTAAACAGCTTTTAAAATCCTTTTCTATTTGTTTGTCTGTATAGTTTAACTAAACACTTTAAATACTTAACAGATATTTATGCGGTTTTCATTTGTAGAGACATTAAACAAAATATAAATCATATTGGTTTCTTTTATAAAAAATTCGATGTAAGAAATGAAGTTATCATCAGAAACAGAGTAATCAGCGATTTTTTTCATATTAATAAACGTTTAACTGTAAAATTTTAGAGAATTCTCCAAAGAAAGAGAAAAAGCAAAGAATCGTGGTGATTTCCAAAAATTGAGAGAAAAGCAACAACTAGAAGAAGATCTGAAGGGGTATTTGGATTGGATCACTCAGGCCGAGTATTTGGAGCCGCTGGCCGACCAACACGATGCTGTGGACCAAAAGAGAGATTATGGTATTGGTGAGTCATTATAAAATAAACATACTTTAATTAAATTGATTTGAATAGTAGCAGCATTGAAAATATCGCTCGTCCCATTGTAACAAAAGAGACAACATTATTTTAATTTTTTTGTTATTTCACAAAATCAAAGAAAAGTTCAAGGAACATAGAAATATTTCCTATGTCAACCGAAGCTAAGCACTAGATTAAGAAGGCAGGCACCGATCTTATTGGAGTTTTAATTTTATTTTTTTCTAATATTTACGTCCATTTTGCAGAGTTTTTAAATCAAACGCAAAACGAACACGATTCAACGGACCATTTAGGAATAGAAGCTCCCGAACAGCAAAAAGTGTCTATAGGAAAGTTATGGAAAAAAGACTTTGATAAGGTAAACTTTAGTTCTTTTTTTTATAAGGAATGTGTATTCCACTCCCAGAAGAAGTCTTGGCCATGGTTTTAATCATAGATAAGACATTGCTATTGATCCGGACAACACTTATTGTTAAAGTTTTAACAGTAACGTGTACAGGCAGGCGTTTATATAAGAAACTTAAACATTATCAAAGCAGAAATATTATGTTTATGAATTACTGTTGTACTAACGTTCTATAAGTTCACCCACACATAGGCGTTTGTGTTCTCAACTACTACACTACTACCTACCTCTACTACTACATCTATAGCCAAATGATTTAACCGGTAACTCAGTTAATGTTATTTTCTTTAGGTAAATCGTCGTATGAAGCGCGCGTGTCGGCGCGCGGTGAAGTCGCAAACCTTCTACTGGCTCATCATCGTGCTGGTGTTCCTCAACACTGTGGTGCTGGCCAGCGAGCATTACCAGTACGTTCTTAGTTCTTCATCATCATCATCATCATCATTACCAGCCTGTAGACGTCCCCTGTTGGACATAGGCCTTTTTAGGGACTTCCAAACACAACGATCCCGAGCCGCCTGTTGCCAGCGGCTCCCTGCGACACGTTTAATGTGGTCAGTCCACCTGGTTGGGGGTCGACCAACGCTGTGCTTTCCTAGTTTGCTTTCTTAGTTCTTATATTTATTTTTACTTTCATAAATGGTTTTTTGGTATAGTCGATCTATTTCGGGAAGTCTGTTTAGCACCCAATATAGGTAATTGTAAGGTGTAAAGACACGCGTTGGTGTGTTAAGCTGAATGAACGCGTTGTGTTGATGTTCTTTTGCGTTACACATACAAAAGGCACAGTACTAGCAATGTCACAATTTCACAAATGCCACTGACGTGGTGTGGTAAATCATTTATGTACACTTAAAAAATTGGATTCAAAACATACCCTGCAGGTCACCCATTATGGAAGAAGAGCCTCATGATTTTATATCATACCTCTATCACTAAACTAAGAGGCAATGAGAAATAATTGCGACATTTTTAATGTTAAGTAAGAATTCTATGATTAACACAGTAAAATGCTTTGGCTAAGTCACAAAAAACATCAATATCGTTCTCAGAATTCTAGACACCATAATTTTAGAAGACGAACTCCTTCAGCAATTGTATTGCGATGCTTAAGTACTTTGGCAGCAAATTTCTTGCACTTTATCTCAAAATCACTGAGATAAAGTGCATAGTGCATCAACATAAATCTACTTGTCAACATAAACCTGAACTTTATATCTTCAGCAAATTATAAATCTATTTTATGTAATGATTACTTATCTTAAGTTATTGGTTTTTATTTTATTTCAGACAACCTCCATGGATGGATTACTTTCAAGAATACGGGAATGCAATATTTGTGGCACTTTTTACTTTAGAAATGTTGGTAAAAATGTATAGTTTAGGCTTACAGGTGAGTGTCTGAGAAAGGATATTATTTATTACAGATAAATATTTATAATATTTATTGAAGGAGATGCCTCAGATGTGCAAGAACAGATATATCATGTAGAGAAAATGACATACGGTCGTTCAACAGTATGTCCAAAAATATGGAAAAGAGAGAACAATTCCAACTCCACCTCTATTATTATCCGTGCGCATCTTAGGCGTTATTTTTATACAAAGTTTATTTTTATAAAAAAAATTTGCATAGACGAGTATTATGATGTTCAGGGGTACTTCGTGTCGCTGTTTAACCGTTTCGACTGCTTCGTGGTGGTGGGCTCCATCAGCGAGATGGTTCTCACAAAAACGGAGCTGATGCCGCCGCTCGGCATCTCCGTGCTGCGCTGCGTGCGGTTGCTGAGGGTGTTCAAGGTCACCAAGTAGGTGGACATCTAGAATATACTTGCAGTTAGATCAATTAAACCCGAAATGTACAATCATCCCAACATAATTTTTCCGAAAAGCTGCAAACTTTTAGTCTTGTTAAGTTAGTCTGAATAGAAGGTCCTTGCATAAATTCTCCAGAAGTTGAGGATTTATAAGAACAAAGCCATCATAATGATATAATAATACCATGAAACTGTAAAGTATCCCATCAATTAATTTTTCAATGGACTTTTGCGACTTGCTAACCATGCATGGACTGATAAATTTTTTTAAATTACAAATATATGTCCATCACAAGCTCTCAATTTTTAAGAAACAATTAAATCCATTTATTTTGAGTACGTAGGTAACAAAAGCTACTTATGCTTTTCTAGAGTAAACTCTGTTATTGACAGTGGCTCTACCACCAGGTCTAAAGGCGAATTTTAAAGGAAACCCAAGGAACCCAGGAAAAAAAACTCAAATCTAATTTTGTATGTGTCTTTCTCCCGTAGATACTGGCGATCATTGTCGAACTTGGTAGCATCGCTTCTGAATTCAATCCAGTCCATCGCGTCGCTCTTACTGCTGCTCTTTCTTTTCATCATGATCTTCGCGCTGCTTGGCATGCAGGTTATATACATTCTCTTATATTGTTACATACTATTCATATTTTATACGTTACATTTAGTTTTGTGCGTAGGTATTTGGAGGCAAGTTCAACTACGATCCCGTGGAAGAGAAGGATAGACATAACTTCGATTGTTTTTGGCAGGCGCTCCTTACGGTGTTTCAGGTATACTTATTTTATTTTTATAGTTATTTTTTACGAACTCCTTCGATGGTATAGTTAAAATTGGTGGCCAGTATGACTTCAGATCATGAATTCTTTATTCCGAGAAATTCTTGTGGAAAGTTTTAAGCCCCATGTGCCTCGTGCCTTATTTTAAACCATCGATCCTAATGATTTTTTAATGAATATTGCAAGCCCATTAACGTGGAACGAACCGCCTTTTGGCGCAGGACGTGCCACTTTAGAGTCACTTATTTAGATATTAACTAAGATTAACCTCTTTCTCAGATTCTTACAGGTGAGGACTGGAACGCGGTGATGTACGAGGGTATCAAGGCTTACGGCGGTGTTGGCACCTTCGGAATACTGGCCTGCATCTACTTTATAATCCTCTTCATTTGCGGTAACTGTATCCTTTACATCAAGTACCACAACAAAATCTGCATATCCTTTAAACTTTTTAACTCGACAGTGTGAACTTCAAATGATCTATTCGTCCATTTTTCTACAGAGATAGAATAATATTCAAACCCTATATACCGACTTATAACACAATCTAGATATAAGAAAATAATTACAACATAACATACAGATCGTTACGATGCGACTAAAGAGACAGCAAAAGTTCAAATTAATCTCCTAGTTGAAATTACTAACAGTTATCAACAAAATTAAACATGTACACACTTTATGCACAAATGTTTCCTTAGCTGTAATACAGATATCCTCCTGAACGTGTTCTTGGCTATTGCCGTGGACAATTTGGCTGATGCTGAATCGCTGACCAATATCGAGAAGGAGGAAGGAGTAAGTGTTGTACATAATTTTACATAAAAAATATATATTTTGCCATTACCATATTGTTATCACCAATTTTACCGGTATGCAGCAGGCAGGAGATGAAAAAGAAGGTATCGAAGAAGGAGCAGAAGGTGTACTTGCTGAAACAGATGACGAATACATTCATGACGATGATGCCTACACCACCGATAAGTATGCTTTATTACGTATTAATCATATTATGTTCCTTGCCCTAAAATAACCAGTTAATAAGATCGTGATATGGAGGTTGATACTCGAGCCTCGAGTCTTTCAGAATATTAGATGACTAGCGGACGCCCGCGACTTCGTCCGCGTGAAACTTGGTGTAGACTTGAATTCCCGTTTGACCCCTTAAGGAGGTGAGCATTAGAAAAAACGTTTCTTAGCGCTCGCCTACATCATTATAGCTATACAGCAGTCGCCCGCGACTTCGTCCGCGTGAAAACTTCTTAGGTACCCTTTTAATTTTAAAGACAGACTTTCATATAAACTGTGCTCTTTCCCCGCTACCCCTCTCAATTTTTTTATAGTTTCCCGTGAAGCAATATCCTCCGTCCCGTCCCGTGTACTAAAGATCTACATTTTTGATAAACATTGTACGATATTACAGTACATTAACATTATCAATATATATTTATGGCATGCTGATGTTTATAACTTGTATTAAACAGTCTATTTCACTTTTAAGTCTAGCTTTCATAATAAACAAAATAATTTACAATCCGACATGCAGATCTCGAGATTAGCCTTAGATTATTATATAAATATGGCCAGCCATGCCAAATAAATTGAAGAAAAGGTCAAACAACTATCTTAGTACGTACCTAGAAACTATATAACTAATTAACGTACTGTAAAAGGCAAATCTTATCTCTATAATATCCTTGTGATTATTAAATAATTTATTTTGACAAGGATTTAAGTTTAGCTGTATAAATAATGACGTAAACGTAAACATATGAATTAAATGATTTTTTAAAACACAAAAAGTTATATATCTGCCAAAAAATAAAAGATAGATATATGCTACCGCGGACTTTTTTGTAGAACTTTTTAAAATGCATAAAGTTTTATATAATTTTTTCAATTATATCCAATAGTTAATACACCGTATGCGTAAAAAGCAGATTTAACAGATTTTTGCGATCCGACTTGCGCTACAAAAACTTTGATAACTCGTTTACGTATACTATTACTTTATTATGTACACTCACCGATAACGTAAAAATTTTTAAAATCGGATCAGTAGTTCCGAAGATTAGCCCCGATGAAACTTTATTTACAAACTTACAAACTTTACCTCTTTACAATATTAGTATAGATGACTCTTTAGATTTCGTAAGTAAAAGAAATTTTGATACATAATTTTACAGCTCAGAACGGGAATACGAAGAGATGGGCTCCGAGGGAGATCAACAAGAGGAGATCGATGGAGAGGGGGATGAAGTTATAGATGAAGAGAATGAAGAGAGACTTGAAGAGGAACAAGAAGAAATAGAAAGCCATCAAAGAAATCATATAGGTAATTATGTAGACATGATAGTATTTAAAAAAGTTTAATATTTGAAATGTTTGCAGTGTGCAAAATGAGCACATTTAATTAGATTATCAAAAGTTAAATTATATTATATTTATTGTTTTTGAAAAATCTGAAAGGCGGAATATTAGTAAATATAAAAAATCATAAATTAAATAATATAATTATGATTTTAGTTTCTTTCTTTAACTCACCGCTAAAAGCGCTGAATTGGATTTTTCTATGGTTTGACCCAAACTGTGAAATAAACTTTAAATCTAAGGAGATTTCGTTGGGTGATGCATAATATGATGCTATTACATACTAAATTTAATTTTTTAACTAAGTTTGGGCTTAAAAGATACGTAAGTGATTAAAGAGCTAGGAATCAATACAAAGGATGTACATTTGTCAAGAGAATTGAAGACGCTAACCAAAACCGACACAGTGAACACAGAGTTCGAGAATGAGCCGCGGTTGAAACGTAAGCCGACGACGTCGTCCGCGCGGCCGCGGCGGCTATCCGAGGTCGATATCCAAAGCTCGGCCAAACCCATCCCCGATGCTACCTCCTTCTTCATATTTTCTAAAACAAACAGGTTAGGGACCCCGCAGGACCAAAGCTTCTGATTAATTAGATGTTGATTTATCTGCCTCTTAATTTTCTTTTTTACTTCAATAACTATCGCTGTAATTTTTATTTTGTACTTCATTAGTTTTGCCACTTTATTTCTGCAAAACATTGACAATCGCAACTTGTTTACGCCTTGTATTCTAATAAAAATATTTTTATTTTAAATTACAGCTGACTCTATGTTATAATTTTTTAATCTTTCACTTTTTTCATTAATCTCTCACCTGTTTCTTGTATTTGATTTAATAATGAAATAGTAATTTTTATCTTAAAATATAAAACACTTCGGCATGTTTAGGTAGGCTTAATACAATATAACTAGCGACCACTGAACAGGTTTACCAAGAAGAGGCGAGATGTTAAGATTTAACAAAGACAAGGTATAAAACACAGGAATGTTCTTTTTCTGTCTCATAAAGATGATGGCGAGTTAGAAGAGGAGGGAACACTAGTAACCGCTAGACCGAGGCGGATTTCTGAACTGAATATGCCAAATCAGACGCCACCAATACCAAACGCTAGTAGTTTCTTCATATTCTCACCAACTAACAGGTGATTGGTGATCCGGTACCCGTGTCTCATTGTGAATGATTGGCGATGTCTTTTTTCTGAGCCTGAGTTATTGCCTGAGTATATCCCAATGATATTTTATAAGAATTATAGATAAACTGACGCACAAATTAAAAAAAATCATTTTTTTCTTTATCGGTTACCTAAACTGGTGACAATTTGATATCCTTGTCAATAAAATATAATATTAACCAGCCATTATTTTTAGTTTACAAAATTGTTCAAATAAATCTAATACGTATAATATCATTGGTGATATTCTGGATGTTTACAATAACATTGTCATCTTTACAAATTAGATCATCAGCGCTCTAATCTTCAATGTTACTTGCACGAAAGAAGTCACAAATTGTAAATATCTCATCTGAATTCTCTAAATTATTTGAAAATGAAATTCCTCAGCAATGAGATTACAGGGTACCTTTAAGATTCCGATGTTAGCGGTTAGGTTTGTTAGTAGATTTCTTGAGTTCCTTAAGTTGTTCAGATGGCATGTAATATTAGATGAAGAATGAGAATAGGTATTTTAGATGATCCATAGAGGTGGATTATTTAGTAACTATTTATCAAAATGCCGGATGTCTTAATTTTTAACAGCATGCTTTTTAATTTTTACTGTTGTGGCAGCATGGTTGATATTATTACTTTTATAGTAAATTATTTAGTATGCATGACGTGTGTCGTTTATCTCAATTATGATGAAATATTTGGTAATTATAATTTTATTTACGTTTCTTTTTCATGGTGTCACGAAATAAATATGTTTCTTTAATTTCATGGTACAACGCTACTAAGTGTATATTGCTTGAATCAATTTTTGATTTACAATTAATTTGTTTTTCTTTATTCATACGTGTCCTAGATTTTGAAAATTATAAATTGATTTAAATATTACCAAACATAACGAACGAAGTAAATTAACGATTCGTTTATAAATAATTATAGTTCTTTATATAACTTTTGTCTGATCTTTCATATCAAAATCCAAACTCATTAAGAAATGTCGATTTTTAGATTTTGAAGTATTATTTAATAGTATACTTATTTAACGTCTAACACACCTCATTTTATGTAGGTTCCGCGTGTTCTGCTACAAGATGTCCGCGTCTTCAACGTTTGGCAATATCATCCTGGTGTGCATTATGTTCTCCTCCGCTATGTTGGCTGCAGAGGACCCTTTGGATGCTGCACAAAAGGGGTTTCGGAATTGGGTATTGACATTAAAATCTGTATTTTTCTTTTTTCATGCTTTATACTTAATTAATTTTTTAAACTGATGTGTCTACGAAGCTTTAGTACAATTTGCTGTTTATTATTGTTGAGAGATGACGGACTTAATATTGCATCTTCCCATCATATCTGGTACATGAATCTTATCTAACATCTAAGCCTCACAGAGCAGTGATTTGTAGAAGGTGCTGTGAAATGTTGCTTAATTACAGGCTAGTGCTTTGGCCTTATAATCAGTTGGGCAATCTGATTATTTCATCCACTACTACTTGACAACATTGTTCCACAAGTAAAATTTTTTATTTCCATTTAGTTGCTGAGCCAGTTCGACATCTTCTTCACGGGCATCTTCACTCTGGAGTTGTTCCTGAAGCTGATCACGTACGGCTTGCTATTTCATGAGGGTGCATTCCTTCGCTCCGCTTTCAACGTTCTCGACATGCTCGTTGTTTGCGTCTCCCTCATCTCTATGAGCTTTAAGTAAGTCATGAAATGAAATAAAAGAATCATTTGAGCTATAAAACTCCTTACTACAAAAATTGAACTTATTTTTGAACTATTTTAATACATTCCAGTTCAATTATAATCTGTGGTCTTTAAATTCCTTATATACAACGTAACTTTTAGGTATCCTATTTAATTTTTTTAAATGTTAAAGTACTTAAATAATAAAAATCTGTTCCTAGGTCTGGAAGTATATCCGTTGTGAAAATATTGCGAGTGTTCAGAGTGCTGAGGCCACTCAGGGCCATCAACAGGGCCAAGGGCCTTAAGGTCTGTTATACTATTTCTACTTGTATAAGTTAATGTAAATCACTTACGTACAATTTGAATTTTGTCAATTTTAACACTTGAAGGCTTAACTCAGACTGGTGTCGAAGCGGATCTAAGCGACACGTGATCAATTTTCCCAAAAACTTGCAACTTACAACTTTGTACCTTAACGGTTTGAAATATAGATGAAATTGCTATGATCAAAAATCAAGACGCGACGCTTCGATTTGCACCTAGTTTAAGTTAAGCAGAATCATAATATATTTTTACTGAATAAGTTTTTCCCTGATTTTATAGCACGTTGTTCAGTGCGTGATCGTTGCAATCAAAACGATCGGCAACATTTTGTTGGTAACGTCCTTGCTCCAATTCATGTTTGCCGTCATGGGAGTGCAAATGTTCAAGGTAGGGGGCAAATTCTTCAATTTCAACTACAAAGTGATTAGCACCATCAAATTTATCTTTACTCAATCCCCACGATACAATCGATATCGATATGTCGATCACTAGTGTGTTACACATACGAAAGTTATCACAGTAATTCTTTAACTATTACACCTTTGGGTATTACATATTTTTAAAGGTTATATTTATTTTTATTATATTTATCGTTAATCTTTGGCTCTAACTCTTCTTTTTTCAATCATTTACACACTACTCATTTCTCATGATTTCTTTCTTTCTATACTTTCAACAATATGTGTTTGCTTTCTGCTTCTTATATCTTAATCGTGCTTATTTTTTTAATAAACGACATTGCGTTACCTATTTATTTATCATAAGTTTATTACCGTTTCTGTGTGCTTGTGCCTTTTTCCTAACCTATCTCTTTGCATTGTCATTTTTTAATTTATACTTAGTCAGGTTTATGTTAAGTACCAATGATCTAACATGATTTATTTCCCAAGTTGTAATTATGTATTTAGTTGTAAAGTACCCCTATGTAAGTAAACTTTATACGGCATGATTTCCGTTATATTCAACTAACATTTAGAGATCATTTATAATATCTAGTGGTAAAACTAAATGTATAACACCACTGATATAGCATGAGTAAATTGGACCCAAAGGTGTAGAATTTACATAAATATCCGAATCATCTAGAGGACTAATAAAACCCTCGTTTACATAGTATATAACCATCCCCCTACCTTGGCGTTTACTTGTATTCATAAATCAATCCTTTATCGAAAAAAAATTATCTAACAAAACAATCCGACCAGTCAGTTTAAACATAACAAGTTTGTAGACATTTAATTGAAATCCCTCACCCTTGAGCAATGATATAACAAAACCAAAGATACACAACTGTTTCATATTTAAAGAGTTCAGTTATTGCTTCACTATCTGTACGTCTAGCACTTGGTTTTATGTCACAGAGTGTTTATCTTGGGTTTAGTGCATATTAATGCCCTCGTGTTATAAAAAGAAAATGTTTGCTTTTCCCCCTATGTCCTGATGCTGCGCCGTTACTGGACATGACGCGGACAATCCCTGCCCTGGTAACGTATCTCCACGCAACTAACACGCACATGTATTTCCTTCATTACAATTCACTAGTACGTGGTGAAATGTGTGATAGTAGCAATTAAAACAATAGGAAATATAATGCTAGTTACGTATTTATTACAATTTATGTTCGCTGTCGTTGGTGTACAGTTGTTTAAGGTGAGAATGTTGTTGATGTCGGTCAGACAGCAGGCGCGGCGTGACGTGGCGTGACTTGAGCGTGACATTATGAGTCGTAATGTACTTGGTATACAGAACATATTAAAGCCATTGCGTCGCGTCGCGGGTCACCCTAGCTGTATGGCGGAACATTAAATTTTGCAAAGATGATGATTGATACCGTTGTAATCTAAACCAACATTTCTGGCTTTTCTCCGTATTACAATCATGACTGTCTTTATTAAGCTATTGATTTATAAACCTTCCGAATAATATGAAAACTACATACAATTTGATTGCGTTGTTGTAAAAGATCTAAATGCTTGGAGCAGATATCGGACGTGGCGCGACAGCGACGCAACGCTAGCGTGACATTTTGCGTTGTAATATATACTGCAGATAACATGGAACACGTCGCTGTCACGCTCAATACAATAAGAGCGCGATGAGTGAAGCGAGTGCGATGTCGTAATTTGTTTCTAAAATTTTATATATTAGCAGTCAGATAGCACGTCGTGTCCGAACTTCAGCCAAATTTTTCAAAGAGTTTTATTGCAAAAATGGACGTGAATAAGTTAATTAGAATTGATCGAGGCCGCCTTTATCGATGAATGTCTTGTCGAGGCAGTCAAAAAAATGAGCCCACAAACAGTCAGCTTCGTAACAAGAGATACGAAACCTGACATGTTGCTTAAAGTATCTAGGAATCACACAAAGTCCGACACGAATCTAGCGGAGTCGCCACGCCCATGGTGTAACATCAACGCTACGTCGTTATCGTGCCTCGGCCGCTGTTTCTCTAAACTTTAAGCGCAAATAAGCACGGCGAGAAGCAAATTTGGTTTATACTATGTTAGTTAAAGCAGCCAAATTTTTGTTTTTGATATCGTTGAAACTTGATGGAGCGATTTACATGCGGGTTTTTGGGCCAAGACTAGATTTCGCCAAGGCTAAATGCTAAAAACAATTGCCAAAAAATTTAACTCTTTATGAAACCTAACCGATATCATCATTTTGTCATATTCGCAGAGAAGAAAACAAAGAAAATTGGTTTATACAAAAAAAACTTAACACTACTAACGGTATCAATCGTAACACACTTTTAAAATAATATGCATGAAATATACCAAATGATTAAATTATATAATTACTTACACGTAAAATTAAAGAATTAAACAAAAAGACAGATTATAACAATCTAATTATATACAATAATCATGAGAAATGGGTTAAACAATATAATCCGTGTAAATAATTAACTTTAACAGCAGCTAATTGAATTTGTTGTTGGTAACTGTTGGCATGAGGAGCTTATAACGTAGTAGATATTCTAATCTGTCATCTAATCACAAAAGTTTTGTTGCAGGGTAAATTTTTTAGATGTAATGATATATCCAAAATGACAAAAGACGAGTGTAGGTAAGTGAATTCAGATTGTGTAAATGTTTTAGCTGACAGTAAAATTAATATCTTCTTACATTGATGTCTTTGAAGATCATGAATAATAAGTTGATTTTATTATTTGTTTAAAATTTGATTAAAATAATGGATTTGTATACTAATCAGTCATATTAGGCCTAAGATTGGGTCTCCTTGTGAATGCACGATTAGGTCTTCTTACTGCGCAGACCATGCACTAAAGACATTCAAGTAAAAATTATTATCTTCGAAGACTTCAAGCTAGTAAATAAAGCTATATTTAGATATAGCCTGATTTTATTGTGCACTCGATATTTACATATTAGAACATTTCTTCATGTGCTAATTGTGATTTATTAATTTAATATTATTGAATATAGATATTCGCAAAGCTGTAAATGAACTTGTATTTTCAGGGGCACATATTTAGTGTTTGAAAATCGTAATTATGTCGTTAGAGATAGAGAATGGAAGAGAAATGAGTTTCATTTTGATAATGTCATGAAAGGAATGCTCACTCTCTTCACTGTATCTACTTTTGAAGGATGGCCAGGGTAAGATTACTTTTTCATCACATCATATCTTGAGCCTGTACTCGTTCACTGCTGGAAAGCTTTCCGCCCACACTCTCTCATTGGCCGCCCACTGCCACTTCAACTTGCTTATCCTTTGAGCTATGTCCACTACTTTAGTTCTCCTCCGGATTTCCTCGTTACGGATTCTATCCTTTAGAGAGACACCCAACATAGCTCGCTCCATAGCCCGCTGAGCGACTTTGAATTTGTGAACCAGGCCAACTGATTACTTTTTACCAGTTTGTATTTACCTTTGCTGTTAAAACTTGAATTTGAAAAACATAATTCACACGTATAGTTTCTATGACGATGCAAACTTAGCTGTATGGTATCATCCTCAAAACGCATTCATCCTAAAATAAATTCTAAATTATTTGGAATACCGTCAGCTTACAACAACCCTGGTAGATCACGAAACTGCAATTATTTATTTTCCCTCGTGATAAGGGTACAAATACAATAAAAGTTGACATGAATACCTAAAAAAGTGAATTAATTAAGTTTTGTTTTTCATATAAAATATATCCTTTGACAGTCTAAGTACGTAGGGATTTTAAGATTTTCTATTTGACATTAAGTATCTTATTCAATTCTATATTTGCAGGTTATTGTACGTGTCTATAGATTCTAATGCCGAAGATCGGGGTCCCATTACTAACTTCCGTCCAATTGTTGCAGCCTATTATATTATTTATATTATTATAATTGCCTTCTTTATGGTCAGTATTAAACTTATTATTTAAATTTACGCCACATTGTAATGGTCTTATAAGATTTATTCTCAGCAGCTACAAATCATGTTTTAGGTAAATATATTCGTCGGTTTCGTCATAGTGACATTCCAAAATGAGGGCGAGCAAGAATATAAGAACTGTGAACTAGATAAGAACCAAAGAAATTGTATAGAATTTGCGTTAAAAGCAAAACCAATTAGAAGGTAAATACAATTCATTTTCACCAACCTAAATCAGAGTTTCTGAAATAGAGCATCATGAGTATTAAATTCTTGGTTAGTCTCGAGAATCCAGAAAAATATCCGTACAATACGGAAAATCTCAAGGATTGGGCTGCATCTTATTCTTGATCCAAAAGCCAAGTGAAAAGTTTTTTAAGATGTTTTGTTTGCATTATGGCTATACAACAATTGACTGAATCAACTCTATTCAAATAAAGTTGTTTTCTCAGCATTCCATGTGGCGGTCAAATCTTAGAAAAAAAATCCGAATCTTTTGATAGTACTGTCTATTCAACTTTCTCCAGATTATCAACATGTGCAATAATAACATGCACTTTACATTTCATCTTTTGTAGATATATTCCTAAGCACCGTATCCAGTACAAAGTGTGGTGGTTCGTGACGTCACAGCCGTTCGAGTACGCGATATTCGTGCTCATCATGATAAACACCATCACCCTCGCCATGAAGTACCACAACCAACCGCCCGAATACAGCAAAGCGTTGGACATGTTGAACATGATCTTTACCGCTGTGTTCGCGCTGGAGTTCATTTTCAAACTCGCCGCTTTTAGATTTAAGGTAAGCTTTTGATTTAGTGATACATGATAGTGTTCAATGTTACATTATATTGCCGTGTTGGTTAAGTAGTTAATCTAAGATTAATTTAGAAAATATAAACGATAGCTTATATTATTTTTAAATTTTCATTTTGGTGTTCAGGATGAGACCGGAATTATAAATTATCCTTGGGATTAAAGCCATAGAAAAAAAGGGCTAAAGCCTTTAAGCTCTTATTTATTATGTAAAAGTTATAAATTAAAGCATTTACATAGCTCTTTATAATTCATATAAAAGCAGGCGTTACTTAACTGAAGTTCGTTACGGCCGATTGCATGCTATCATTTTAGTTGCAAATACTTTACAATTTAACATTGCAGAATTAATGTTTATTTAGGATGATTCTGTTTAACAGTAAATCATTGTAAAGAAGTGCTGTTGGAATGATTGAAATCTTTGATATTTCGCGTCGAATAACAAAATAAATTCATTACTTATAATTTTTCATAAAATATTTTCACTTAGAATTACTTCGGTGACGCGTGGAACACGTTCGACTTTATCATCGTGTTGGGAAGCATCATCGACATCGTGGTCTCACAAGTAAACGAACTTAAGAATCAGGTAATGCTCACTCTGCACGCTGGCAGCGGATTCTTTTATACTTAGACCGACACTCACCTAATGCATCGCCTAATTTCATTATACCATCTACAGGTTTCTTAATCTTAAAAACTTTTATTGGTATAGGTACATTTTATATTAATTGATATTTTTTTATTTTTTAGTTAATTATTATTTATTCATTAATATTTGTTTATATTTTAAAAGGCACTCAAGAGGAAACTCAGAAACTACAAAACGTTTTATGTTTACTGACAACAAAATTGCATCACACTCATCATTCTTTCAGCCTATTTTTTAAATACAAAACATAATTTGAAAAGATAATATATTCAAATTTAGATCACATATCAACCAATCACTGATTACAAATTCGATGGCATTTAAAATTAGGCGGTGCAGTTACTGTCCCGAGCATGGACGATATAGATGTTGTAATAACAGCAAGCCGCAGCGGTCTCACGTTAGCCTGTTTACTTGTAGATGATACAATTGAAGCTACTGTTTATTTCAGGGAAGTGGGTTGCCAAGAGCACACGTTGTGAAGGTAAGTGCACGCTTTTGCTAAGAAAACTATTTAAAAGTATACGTGATTAGATTTTTGGAGCGGTTAATAACGAAAAACAAAGTTCTCCGCAGCGTTTGCAATAAAATTAATTTAAAATAAAATTCAGCTTGTTGCAGACAGTATAAAATATCTAGCGGATACTTTATACTTTATGTGACTAGATTTGTGAACTATTTGTAACAATATTATAGCAAAAAAATATTGAGGGTTGTCATAGTCATTGCTTTATATAAACAAAATGCTGCATTATAAATCACAGTTGAATTCAAAATAAAATTTATTAAACAACAAAATGCTAAATATGTATTGTGATGATCTATTTAGAAACCTAACATTGTAACTTTTAATAAATTATAGTTCGCTATCTATAAAACTTCCAACCGCTCCAGAAATATAAACCATAAAGTTTTATACAATAGATTAAAAACTGTACATACTCTAAATATAGATTTATTTATAGTCCAACATAAAATCAATGTAGATTTGAATATTTTAATACTGTCAGAAGATGACAAAAAATAAAATTTAATGTGAGAAATAAAAATAAAATGAATACACAATTGTCTGTTAAAATGTTCGATGGTACTAAACTAGCTTTAGATGTTGTTAAGCAAAATAATTTATTTAGGTTAGTTAGCTTTTGGTGTAAAGTATGATCTGCATTATGGGACAGTAACATTAGATACAATTTATTACATCCAACAGATAATACTAGATCTAGTAAAATGCACAGAAGCACAATACTGTCATTCACATATAGTTATTATAAAATAGGTACATAATGAATAAGTGAAGTAAAATAAAGATAATATAAAAAAAATTGTTTATAACATACACTAAAAACTGTATTTAGTTTCTTCTAATAAAGCATAAAATAAAATAAAAGCATTTTCTTGTGATATTTAAATGTAGATGACGTATTTCGAAAGTTTTCCTCAGATAATATAAGCAGAATAATTAACATAATTTCAGTCGACATCTAACACTATCTTAGTAACTTGATAAACGATAAGTTAGGGAGGCCATTAAAAGTTTCTTAAACTATCAAAGATTTATCCATGCATACATAATTGTTAACAAAGTTTACCAGTTATTTTATACACACATCCGGGCATTACATTTCGCATCTTCGATGACATCACGCCTTTGTTTTTTGAAAATAGGGTAAATGTTAACTCTTCAAAAATTTTAAGTTTAAAATGTTAACTATTTTGGCTTATCCAAGTATATGATTTTAGAAGATTCGAGATCAGATATATCTGCAAAATATTATTTATTTATTTGACCATATTCTGGCCTTTAAGTTTCTGCCACACAGCCGGCGTGACGCGACATGGACGTTACTGCTCTTTTTTTCATTCTATTTCATATTTTATGCTCAAATCGCGCCGCGCCCGCTGTTTGACTAGGTCTTTAGTAATATAAAGTTGTATTACAGGAGAGTTCGATACCATCTATAAACTTCTTTCGTCTCTTTCGCGTGATGAGGCTGGTGAAGCTTCTATCTCGAGGCGAAGGCATAAGGACGCTGCTATGGACCTTCATCAAGTCCTTTCAAGCTTTGCCTTATGTAGCCCTTCTTATCCTGATGCTTTTCTTCATATACGCTGTGGTTGGGATGCAGGTGTGTTTGAAGCCATGATACAAATTATAATTTTTTTGTTTTTAATCGACTACAAGTTGGCCCTTGACTGCTATCACACCTGATGTTAAGTGATGATGCAGTCTAAGATGGAAGCGGGCTAACTTGTTAGGAGTAGGGTGAAATCCACACCCCTATCGGTTTCTACACGACATCGTACCGGAACGCTAAATCGCTTGGCGGTACGTCTTTGTCGGTAGGGTGGTAACTAGCCACGGCGAAAGCCTCCCACCAGCCAGACCAAGACAAATTAAGAAAAACCTCAATCTGCCCTGCCGGGAATTGAACCCAGGACCTCCGTCTTATAAATCCACCGCGCATACCACTGCGCCACGGAGGTCGTCACATAATATATAATTGAATAATATATTACTAAAGGTCGGCGTTCAGCTTTTTGAACTTCTCCTTGTGTAGCCACTAAGGCTATGTGTAGCGATAAAATTTTCGTGAAATGAAAATATATCGGTCTTTTGATTAAAACAAGAGTAACCGTATAAGTAGTCACTTTTAAGTTACCCAACTTGAAAAAATGCCCCATTTATGTTATACCTAATTTTCTAAAACATTTAGATTAACGAGTTCAAAAATTTTAGGTTTTTGGGAAGATCGCAATAGATGATGATACGCCTATCACAAGAAATAATCACTTCCAAACATTTCCACAAGCTATATTGGTATTATTTCGATCTGCTACCGGTAAGTTCGCTTCATAATCTGCCTTTGTAATGAGGTATACAGGATGTTCCATTAATTACGGATCAAATATAAATGGGAGATACGTCGCCAAATTACTTAGAGCAATTTCACTAGATTTCATAATAAATTGGTCACCCTATGCTTATTTTGAAATCTAGCCAAAACAGTTTTAGATATTTAGGTCTAAAGCAGATGGTAAGCCTATAAACAGAGTAAGACTTCACAGGGCACTTTCTGTTGCGTGAAACACAAAATGTCGTATATCAATCAACATGTGATACAGTCACATCGGTGTTAAATGTGTCTATAATTACACCGGCAATTTTGCCCTTCAGTCAGTAATGCAGCAAAGCTTGGCGACAGACATAAGCATAGATAGTTGATAAAAAAGTGTCTCTTCATGTATTTAGGGGAGGCGTGGCAAGACATCATGATGGGAGTCTCCCCAGAGCCCGACGTGCATTGTGATAACAATTACGAGGAGGAAGGGGAGGACGACAGCGGCGGCTCGTGCGGCAGCGTGCTCGCGTTCCCCTACTTCATCTCCTTCTACGTGCTCTGTTCCTTTCTTGTAAGTATCACTATTTATAACTATTACGATAGGATGGAGTTTGACAGCAGCGGTTCGTGCGGACGCGTGCTCGCCTTCCCCTTTTTTATCGCTTTCTATGTGCTCTGTTCCTTCCTTGTGAGTATCGATAACAATTTCGAGAACGAGGGAGACAGCGGTGGCTCGTACGGCAGCGTGCTCGCCTTCCTCTACTCCATCTCCTACTACGTGCTCTGTTCCTTACTTGTTAATATCATTTCATAGAAATTACTCACGAGCAACAAACTTTTTTAAAATTGTAATGGATAATTTAAATTTACAAATAAATTTAAAAGCGCTAACAATTTGGTGCACATTTCAGATTATCAATTTATTCGTTGCCGTCATTATGGACAACTTCGACTATTTAACCAGAGACTGGTCAATATTGGGACCACACCACTTAGATGAATTTATAAGGTGAAGCATCAATTACCTTTAAAATACAATAGAAATAAGTTTCAAAATACTCTTGTTATTAATATATTTTTATTATTTCAGACTTTGGAGTGAATACGACCCTGACGCAAAGGGTCGTATTAAACATTTAGATGTAGTTACTTTATTAAGAAAAATTAGTCCGCCTTTAGGTGAGTATATACTCTGCATTACGAAAACAACAGTTTGGTTTGGTTTGGTTTGTAATAACAAGAAGAACAATTCCCAAATAATTGCATACGTCAAACTATTCGTTTATATTGGTTTACGATACAACCTAAGGGTACGCGTTCGTAGCTGACTGCAGATGACAGCAACAACACACGTCGTCGCTGTCAGATACTAACTTTAAACCTAGGTTTGCCTTTTTGATTTTTACAACCAGCAAGCACAATATCTATATGATCGGCTTCAGCATATATTAGGATCGCATTCCTGACAAACATTTTGACAGCGTACGTGAGTACTGAAAAAAAAGTTGTAATGCAATATACATTTCAATTTTTTTTTATGAGATCCTTTTTAAATTGTCCTTTATTTGATGATTTTGATGATGATGATGATGATTTTATTAATGCATACAACCCCGTGCCATGTCGTTTAAACAGTTTTGTTAAAATATTTTTTTTCAATGATCGATAGACTTGCGCTTGACTACAATCACGCCTGATGGAAAGCAGTGATAAGATCTAAGTTGAAACATGTTTACCTAAAATACACTTATTCACTCTTTCCTCGCAAGTGTTGAATTGCAAAGTATATTTATTTTTCAACTGAAAAAAAAATTATAGGCTACTTTGATTTTAGAAATTTTATTTATTTTAATTTTAATTTCACAACGCATTTCTGCTGTCCTCAGATTCCTCTAGTTCACACTAGAGTCGCGTTTTTAACACATCCAAAGCAAATCTTTATCCTAAAAATAGAATACCCTTCCAGGGTTTGGTAAGCTATGTCCGCACCGCGTGGCCTGCAAGAGACTGGTGTCTATGAACATGCCTCTCAACTCGGACGGCACGGTTCTCTTCAATGCGACATTGTTTGCTGTAGTGCGTACCTCACTGAAGATCAAAACTGATGGTTAGTCGGCGATTTAATTTAATTCTGCTTCTTTTGATTTTGGCTTTTCTTAGTGCCGAACTGGCTAAATACTGAGCACAATGAAAGGCTCAGAGTCACTCAGTGGACGATGGAAAGAGCAATGCTCGGAATATCTCTGCGTGATCGAATAAGAAATGAGGATGAAGAATCAAAGTAGCAAGTCACAGAATTGAAGTGTCATGGGTGGGGTACGTGATTCGAAGAGCTGACGGACTTTGGAGGCCCAAAATAGTTCGACAATGTCTCAATTTAATTCACTCAATACTTATTTTGTCTATTTTTGTCAATAACCAACAAACCCAAGCGACAAAGTCACCCAAATCCGGCAGGAAATCCACAGGGTACATTACACTCCGAAACCGGAGCATCCTCAGAATTTTTTTTCAGAAACAATTCTTATCACTAGTTTATATAATTATATTTTTTTAACTTTTAGGATTATTACTTCCCGTTCAACATTTTTAATTTCAAAATTGAAAAATTTCCTTTTCTTTTCACCACTTTTCTATAATGCTATGTTCCTTCTAACTTTTCTCAACTTTTCTGATAACTACCAGGAAATATTGACGATTGTAACACGGAACTACGAGCTGTGATAAAGAAGATCTGGAAAAGAACATCTCCCAAGTTACTTGACCAGGTCGTACCACCCCCCGGAGATCCAAACGAGATCACCGTCGGCAAGTTTTACGCCACCTTCCTAATCCAGGATTACTTCAGAAGGTAATGTTTTTTTTTCTCTTCTGTCCTATAGTGTGTTACAAATTCTCTTGAAAATTTAGATTAAAGTAAAGCAACGTCGCTCAGATAAAAACTAAAAAGCTGTAAACTGGTTTGGATATATTTCTTAAAAATATAAATATTTCAAAAAAGAGTTAGTTCGGGTATTTACCGTACATGCTCTAGGATGAACCGTTTTTTTTATTTTATCCTATAGTAAGGGGTGTCGTCGGATAAAATTTTTAAAAATATTGAAGGTGACAAGATCCTAAGTTGGTAAATTGCAACTACGGAACAACGTGTCCGCATGATGAAATGACCCGCACTTGGTCAGTTTTCAAACGCAGTGTCCATTAATTTAGATTATCTTTAATGTGATCTATTTTTGGAAGACTGTTTGGAAATGTGTTTCTTTGATAGCTTAGGATTTGATAAATGTCTGATTTTTAAACAATTGCATTACAGCAAAAACTGCTGAAGGCAGATGGTCAGTGAGCCATGAAAAATAAAATTTTATAAATAATAATAAGATCTAACTGTATCTTAGGAGTTCCAATTATTTTGATGTTTTAAATTATTTGTTTGTATTTAACTCAATTATAGTTTATTTGTCACTGACTTAATATTTTTGTTTCATAGGAATCACGCGTAAGTAACGCATCTAAGGATACGTATGTGGTTTAGGAGAGAGAGAGAATGTTTCCCTTTTATAGTGTTTTTCTTATCACTTAAACTCATATAGATAGAGCAATAAACAAAAATATCAGCAGGAGTTCATAATATAGCTGTTTTCGGTTGTGCCCTGCATGGTCCTTCGAAGACTAAAATGCGAAGTAATATTCTCTATACATTTACAACGGTTTGACAAACTTTCTCCAAGTACCCACACCACAGTGTTATCATGTTCCAACCTCAATAGGCAATCGGACAGTAACTTGTCTCACATTGGCACAGAGTCCTAGCGTCGCGCCGCATTATGTTTTTGATTGACCATTTTCGTGGCATTTTCAAAATAATCTTTTAAAAAATAAAAAAATATAATAATTATTTTTTATGGTCATATTTTTCTTCTTATGTTAATTTCAAAAACTAAAAGTTGTCCGATCCCCTATGAGCATGCTTGATATTATGACAAAGTAAACAAAGCCGAACGCCTATTTTACGAAATAAATTTTTTACCTACCCGCCTCTCCGAAATATTTAAATGTTGTTTTCTTTTGTGGATTTTTCTCGCCGTAACTCTATTCATAGTTCAACCCATACAACGGCTACATATTTTGCTGCAAATAAAAAAAAAACTTGCGCACATCTACATAGTATTTGTACAGTTTTTTGAAATTTCTACATTTACGCGTAGTTGATTTTTTTAGAAATCAAGATTTGGGAGTAGTATATGATGATATACCTAGATTTTTTTTCTAATATATCTAGCGAAGACAGATTTCCTATCATAGATTTCAAAAAGCAATAGCCTAGCTGCAAAATTAGTTGCACACGCTTTGAACGAATCCATATTTGACAATTTTAGTCAATCAGAAGTTTGAACTTGTGACATAGTTAAATAATAAAATCATTTCAATAGCTAAATTATAATTTTGCCTACGCATAAATTAATCATGGCTTGATCAGGAAAATGAAGAACCTGGATTGGATCTGTGCTTTTTAGTAATCTGTGCAGCTCTTAACTTTAAATAAAAAGTAGAATTAATAACACAAGTTGGATTAATATTTTTTTGTGATAATAAAAATATTGCAATTTATGAACATTTGAAAAGTGCACCTGTTGAGTTTCTTACCGGCTCTTCTCAGCAAAATCTTCCTTCCGAATCCATGGTAGAGACGTTTAATCTAACATGACATTTCCAAAATATTTGTAAAGGAAGCCTAATTGAAATGAAAAAAAAAATACTTTTGAAGAAATTAGTTTCTTTTGGCGGGTTTTTTAGTTTTCTGATCAGGCTATAAACAAATTTCCTAAAAGTCACATGTTCGAACTTCTCAAATCAAGCGGAGAAGTCACAATGTGTTCTTGGTGTGAAGGTTCAAAAAGCGTAAGGAACAGGAGATGAGGCAGAATGACGAGCAGTGCCACCAGATGACGCTGCAAGCCGGTCTGAGAACCCTGCACGAAGCTGGACCGGAGCTGAAGAGAGCCATATCTGGGAACCTGGACGTGGATGTGGTTGGAGACAACGATGTACCTATGCATAGGGTTAGTGACAGAAAGTATTATAGTAAGAACTAGCGGGGCACAGACAGTTTCACCTGCACAATTTCGTGTCCGTGGAAATATCAGATTGCAAATAAGACTATTGTACACCTCATGAGTCAGGCTATCATATGTATAAAGAATTTTTACAATCCGACTGGTACAGTCAGAAATTATCCGGAACAAACAGACAGACAGACATACATACATAGCATCACGTCTCATTCATGTAGGGATAGGCAGAGACCAAGTTCTTTCACTTGCCACAATTCTTGTATATCTCTCTTAGTTCTTCCAATTTCAGTAATGGTTTCATACAAGGACGTCGGTTGATAATATAAATAAAGATAGACAATTCAGGTATAGATAATTGCCTAAACAGATCCACTGAGAAGTGAAAATCTATCGCCTATAAACAGAGCAACGCTTTGGAGGACATGCAAGGAACAAGTCATTCAAAGTGCCGTAGTTGTTGATACTAACGAACTGTATGTTGATTTGAAATTGGAGTTGGTGATATACGGCCTTGGCAAAATATAAGCCTAGCTACTAAACATTAATGTATGGAGAATTAATACAACACTTTTCCAACAGAGAAACCATTCGTTGTTCGGTGGAGTGTGGTCCAGTATACGAAGGCACGGACCCAACAGACATTTCCAAAGACATCGGAAACATGGTGAAGGACCTCCAGGTTAGTACTGAACTGATTTCTTTTTTGGTATTGTTCTGTACATTCTTGTATACAAATGTACCTGGGAGTACAATTCAAAGTGAACAACATAGAGAAAACGTCTACATGAAATAACAGACGATTCAAATGCGGGTGCCTAGAGGCAAAAAATCAGCTTAACATTTTATGGTCCATAAGTGTAGCAGAGATAAAATCTCAGAACAGGGTCGAAGACATGTGACACGAGTGCAGTTTTTAAGGAGATCCTTTGCTATAAAACGCATAATACAGTATATAATCATTTCAATGAGATTGAAGAGGAAATAATTCCAATAGCCTGGATGCCTTTTGGTATCGTGGTGAAACCAAACCAAAAAAATACAACAGTTTGAGGAATATAAAGTGAATTAATGATAATAATGGGTCTTTTCTTCTTTTTATATTTTACTTTTTGATTTTCTTACAGAAGCTGTGGGAAATCACTTGAGCTCAATGATGCAGCGTGAATATGGTGTATCCAATCTACCTTTAGCGCCTAATTTGTGAGTTTTTGTTAAACTACAAAATTAAGCGATAGAACTTCATGCACGAATACCAAAAGGTCACTCAAATCAATCCCAAATCATATTCAATACTGCTGTAATTTAATATTTGAGTCAAGATATTCGTATATTAATGAAATCAGAATTCAGGAAATGCTCAGGGTATATTACTCCGAGACCCTCTTCCAAGACTCGTAAATATTGAGTGACGTTTCAGTATTTGGTCATCAGACTATTACAAAAACATCTTATATGATTGCTTCTTCATTTTTCACATACCACCTTTTATTATTTATTCTTTAACTTTAGGTTTTCCCTAAAACCTGGCACACTTTAAAACCTGAAATATCACTCAATATCAAAATATCATCACCATCGTATGAAGGTAACCAATTGATTTAGATCTTCTAAGTCATGCCAAAAACGACTACTTCCCACCAAAACCAAATTCCTTTTAGCTCAATCCTTTCTTCTTTCGTTTCTGTATTTGTTGTTAATTTTTTCTGGTCTATTCACAATACAACTAGACAAACTGGTATACATCTTCTATATTTTTGGTCAGCGATGGCCATAAATCGGAGTGTCGTGCTCCACTTAACTAGTAGTTTTTGATGATAACTTATATTTCATTCTCATCATTATCGTTATATTTCAGTTAATATACACAAAACTTTCCAAACCAGGAACAATCTATCTATTTTTGAAAACCAATTAAAAGTTCGTTCGTAACTCTTCGAGTTCGTCGAAGCAAAACGATGAGACATATAGAAAGATGAAGCCGGTGACTTTTTTATAATACGTAGTAATTTATTTCAGAGCTAATGGACAACCAAAAGAGCAAATACCGCTGAGACCATTAATATTGAATGGAGAGTCAGAAAAAATATACCAGGTGCTCGAGTGAGTAAAACGAATTACAATATTTGCTATATTCATCGTTTCGACGTATTACATTAATAATACAAAACTTTAATAAAGTAATATTTGGACGTAAAATGAATATGTATCGCTTGTCATTGCAGAACAACAACAAATGATCTAAAGAACGCTATTTACACAGGTAGCTAAGTGTGTTGAGATTGAGATTTGTTTAAATTGAGACTTTTAAATTATAGACTTTTACAGCACTAACTCATAATGTGTTTAATGAGAATAGATTGAAAACAATCTCTGAATAAAAGACCAAAAGATTAACTCTTTGGCATCAAATTGCACTACATAACCTAACCTAAAATTATTGTTACTCAATCTGTTCATATTAAACTATGCCAAACTTCTGTGTGATACTAACACGAACACAAATTCTCTTCAATTCATGCTGCTTTGGATGCAAACACAACACAACACAATCTTTGGCACATCGAAAAACAGCAACCAAAAATCAAACTACCCAGAAATGCTCGGCCAAATCGGCCTGGCATTCGGGTGCGTCAACTATTTAACGACACCCGAAACGTCTGGCGCGAAATCAACTTCACCATCACGACAGAGGGTACACCCAGAAGGGTCGGAAAAGATAACGGAGAAGTTAGCGGTGCCGAAGATGGCTTCTCCCGAGGATAAGACGCCATCGCCGGGGGAGACGATAGCGCCGAAGATATCCGCGTTGCTGGTGAAGGAATGCACGCCGGCGGAGTCGAGGCCGATGACGTTGTATGGGTACAACGCGGCGGCGAGGCTGCCGTTCACCTTCTCTCACGCGCGGGAGCGCAGGAGCCTCCGTGCGGCCCCCCGGCCCGCGCCCGCAGGTCGGATGGTGCGCAGTGCGTCGTCGGGAGCGGCGCCGCATGCCCCCGCCCCCGCGACCACCCCCGCCAGGCCACACAAGCCGCTTGTAGAAACGCCGCCAGGTCTGCACTTAGTCGTTGCGGAAAGTTTCCTTCTACCCCCCGTTTGAGGCTATCAAACGAATAGAATCAGTTAGTTTTTAATTAAACTCTATGATACCTCTTATTGCTCATTCGAGTCCGGTATTATATCGATACCTTTGGGTAGAAAGGTCGTATAAACCATTTTAGCCAAATTGAGTTATATATACCATTTTTCTCAGATTTTTTTTCTCTATCGATCTGTATATACGAATTGTAGAAATTCGCACAAAAATGGTAAATACGACTCAAAAATTTTCGGTCATAGCCTCTTAAAAAAGGTAAATTTTCAACGTAAAAGCCGAATCTTTCTTTTTTGTAGTTTTGTTATGATGTATGACCATAATTTGTATTAACTCAGGGCGTAAAACTAGTCGTTAATTAGAAATGGTTTATACGCCCTAACGCGTTAAATGCATTACCTAAACATAATTTAAATTTGACGTCGTAAATCCAAAGGCAGTTCGCAACGTTAGTGTATAATCCATGTTCATTGTAAGCAATGTTATATTTGATTCTTTGTTTTCTCAACAACTTCGTTTTTTTGTTCTATTCTTACTAATTTATTTAATCTAGGTACTTCATACTCAACGTTTTTGTTAAAATTTCTAATAAGGACCACCGTTTGATTATTTAATGTAATCGCGTTTTTCTGATGAAATAACGTCAGAATGCCTAAAAGGAAATCTCAACTATCTAGATATACATCTCAGACAAGAGCGGCCACTGTACGCCGAATAGAAGAGACTTATTTTAAGCAAGCACGGCGTCTTGCAAATGAAAGGGAAAAAAGATCGCAAGCATCTTCTAGAGAGTCTAGCATCAAAAGGTCTCAGGGACTAGCTAACCACAAACAGAATATGTTGGACATACGTAATGGGAATCTAGCACCGAAAGCTCGCTGCGGCTTGCCAGCCAAAGAGCTATTATCTCTGCAGGACGTATAAGACTATCTAGCACTGAAAGGTCTCAGCGACTGACTAATCACAGACTGAACATGCGTAATAGGGAATCTAGCACCGAACGTTCGCAGCGGCTTGCCAGCTAATGAGCTATTACCTCTGCAGGACGTGTGAGAGAGTCTAGCACTGAAAGATCTCATCGACTGGCGAACCACACACTGAATATGTTGAACATTCGTAATAGGGAATCTAGCACCTATGGTTCGCAGCGGCTTACCAGCCAAAGAGATATTACCTCTGCAGGACGTTTGAGAGAGCCTTGCACTGAATGGTCTCAGCGACTGGTGAACCACAGACTGAATATGTCCAACATACGTAATAGTGAATCAAGCACCGAACGTTCGCTGCGGCTTGCCAGCCAAAGACCTATTATTATCTACCCCTGCGGGACGTGTAAAAGAGTCTAGAACTGAAAGGTCTCAGCGACTGGCGAACCACAGACTGAATATGTTGAATATACGTAATACCGAATCTAGTACCTAACGTTCTCAAGGTTGGCAGCAAAGGAGAAAGTACATCTACTACACTTGTTATCGTTGGTTTCGTATTTCAAGTAGGTTTTTATGAATCGACCATTGTTGAATATTAGAATAATAATTATTGATTTCTTACTAATTCTGAGAGAAACAGGACTGTTTCTTAGTCAGAATTCAATTGATCTATGATTATAAATGGTTTTTAATACAATAAAAACTACGTATGTGAGATTTTACGACAGTAAATGTGACCATAAGCTTACCAAAAATGGATATACGACCTATACAGTTTTATTTACCACATTTTCCTGGGGTGTATTAACCAAGAATTGAATTTTTCCGAGACGTAAATCCAAGCTAACTTTATAACTAAAGAAGATAGATTTATCTAACCTTATTCATTTGCAAATTGTAAGAACCTTTCTCATAGATCATTTTTTTATAACTTCAAAAACAATAAAGTTATGATTTTTTATGTAAAAAAAAAAAATGTTTTTCTGCTCTCCTGAAAAGTCGGGTTTTGGTTTATACGACATTTCTACCCAAAGGTATCGATATATTTGTCTTTATTACTGTATCATATTTGGCATGACATATATTATGGCCTTCATTTGTTTTAGTCTTCTTTTATTATTTTTAATATTCTGGAAATAAAATTGCTGACTACAGCATGTAGCAACAGTCGAAAATGAAATTTATCAGAGATTTTATTTATTTACTAGCTGATCTGACAAATGTTGTCCTAACACAGAGTTCTATCTATAGAGAACGCATTAAAGATAAACAATAAATATTTTAAATTGAAGCCAAAAATATTACCTACCTATACAAAATTTCACAAGATCGGTACATTTACGGACGTGGTCACGTGGTTATAGATATTAAAATTGCAGTCTCAATATACCTACATTTCGACTCGTGTGATAAAGTTCTAGTATTTTCTAAAAATTTGAAAATTGTTAATCTGAGAACCAAGGACTAGATGTTAATAACAACAACGAAGGAAGCTTTCCTATTACCAAAAGAGCATCATGCACTAATAAATTTAAAGCTTTTCAGGCGACCGTTATAGCGCGATGGATATAACGGTTTGATGGTATAAAATAAACGCATTCCGCAAAACAATCTCAGACTTGAACCCCATAAGTTAATCAGACAACCTCATATTCGTTTCTCACATCTCAATAACACGACACTTTTTACACATTGATGCACAATTTTGAAAAATTTTTGTTTATTTTTACATACATACATCACGCCTCGTTCCCATAGGGGTAGGCAGAAACCACATCTTTCCACTTTCCACGATCCATGCACATGTCTCTCTTGTTTATTTTTACAACACTATATATATACTTAAGACGTATTTAAAAAAAATGTACGAACCGATGAACGTTCGAGTTCCAAAATGCTAGAATGACAACGAAACGCCTTATAGGATTCTCAAAAGGTTGAAGGGGAGCAACTGAAAACAGAACAGACGACTTTAGACCTAGACTTTTGTTAAAACGCAACCTTTTTTAACAAAATTTGCAGCTAAGATGCGGAATGCTCTTGTACAGATTTGTGATTCAACGTCCATCAACTAATAATGATAAGTTTATTTGTTCTAAAAAACACGGTCTATATTGGACTTTTTATAAAATTTATATACTTATTAAGCGTACCATCAGGCAACACAAGCCAAACAACAACAGGGAATTAATCCAGAATCTTTTTAATGACGGCAGAAAGGGAATATTATGTAATATCGATACAATAATAAACATACACAATAACGTCCAGTTCACCAAATGGCATGAAACTAACACTGATCATGTAAACTGCTAAAATAGTTTATCATTTAGTTTAGTTTAACCAACTTAGAGGCTTCTTAGTTAACATGGAGAGTTAAATCTAAAAACTGCTTTCATCAATATGCACGAATGTTAATTTAAAAGACTCATAAATTTCCACGAGAGCTAATAGTTTTGAATCGATAGAATTTGTCGCTTGAGATAACAGAAATACACAGCTTGTTTCAGGCTTGAGATATTTAGAATGCATCGTTAGATATCATAGTTATTGTAAATATTAATAGATAAATTAATAAATCCAAAATATCCAATAGACAATATCAGATAGATTTTGTTGTTACATGCACAATTATATAATTGATTAACAACAACAAAATATTGAATGTTAATGTTATTTATACACGCCATTTAAGAGTTAAATTCGAAACACATTTAGAAGAGTATTTGTAACTTCATGACTAAAAAAAAGTGTCATTTAGTTGGTCATGAAGTAATTTATTTTGTCATGAAAGCTATAATAATTCCGTATGCAGTAGGTGGTAACGCGGGGCGAGGGGTGGTGTCTCTTCCTGGCAGCCCCCGGAACACCGCGTCAGTACCGGTGGTGGGATCTGCTGAGAGCCTGGTCACCAGGGTAAGAAAGACAATATAATAATAATATATACGCTACTTACATAAAAAAATATTTTTTAATTGTCTTTCAGAGACTAGTTGGAATAAACAGTATTCCGACTAGTCTCTGAAACGTCCAATTGAATCGTAAAAATTCTATTTTGTATCTTGTTATTCCCACCGAATCGGAGACTACGCGGGTGAAACTGCGGGCCTTCTATTTAAATAGTACGATTAATTAACTATCTACTTTCCAACAAAAAAATAATTATCAAAATTAGTTCATAAACGGTTAATATTAAAAAACGAGTCTTAAAAACAAACACATAATTATGATGTCTTGAATCACAGGTGCTAGCTGAACAAGGCCTAGCTGAATACTGCGACCCGGAATTTGTGAGGAACACCTCCAGGGAAATGCAAGAGGCACTTGACATGACTCAAGAGCAAATGGATAGGTAACTAAATAGAACAGAGTCTACAAACATGTCTTTGGTTGTCGTTCCGCTTAAAACTCATGAAAATGTTTTTATCTTAAACAATCTTGTATATCTTGTTTTGTAATAGTTTTACGGAAAGAAAAAGTAAGAGAGAGTTGCGTATGTATGATGATTTTAGAAAACTTTAAGGCTTCATGGCTATTTGTTACACGAGACTTGTGCAAGACATTTAAAATGTTTTCAGAGCGGCGCACCAGCTAATGATTCAAGAGAGGAACTTGAAGCAAGTTCAGAACCAACAGCCCCAAGTGGTAAGCATACAACACAACTACCAAGGTTACTTTCACCACCAAGATACCAAAATTTGTATTTCCCTGAAACAATAATATTGACACAAACATTGACAATCACGCGGTGATGAAACTAAACCTTTAACCGTAGTAATTCTTAAGAGAAAAGCGAGTATAATGTATGAAAAGGGTAATATTTGGGATTTTGTAGGGCGATATCCTAGCCCGCCAGCACCATCCGTACCACCAGCCCGCGCTGCCGCAGCCCCTCAAGCGGTTATAGCACCGACACAACATGGCGCCCAAAATGGCGTCCAAGATGGCGCCGACAAGCGTCACTCCCACCACAGACGGAAGAGGAAACGCAAGCCTGTGCTTGTTTAGACACTACCGTTTACCTTGCGTTCTTAATTTTACAGTCTGATAAAAATGAATGCTCAATCGTCTTTTTTGTCGAGATCCAGATTCCCTGTGACACCGAAATTGTAACTTTTACGACTTCTTCTTGATCTTTTAAAACTGTAAAGATTGATTTTTAATAATTGCAGGGCGTGGCTGCATTTTTAATGTCACAAAGAATGTGGACTCCAAAACCTTAGTGTGTTAGATCTTGGCCTTTTGGCAGTATAAATAGCGAATCGAACAGGCGGATCAATATTAGGTACTATGAATTGTAATACTGAATTTCTTGGACTGTGACCACTGATACAGTTGGAAGTGAGATTTGTAGTTCCGTAGATATTTTATAGTAAATTTTAGATAAATCGATTAGGGTGAAATAAAAAATATGGTAATGGTGCTCGTTTGGTTTCATGCAAACCTTTTAACTAAATTAAGCTTTGGCGGGTCCCGGAGTATTGACATCCTTTTCTAAATGTTTCCTGTTGAAAGGGATGACATTATTTTTAGAGCTTAGTTTAGTTTTCTGGTTTGTCACAATCGGTCAGCATCAATTTTTATGGTATTATTTATGTTCTTCTTTTGCAATAGCAATTTTATTATATTTACTAAAACATTGGGTCTTGAAAAATTTACTACAATTTCCAAATAAAGATGATTTGTACTTCTAGATTACAATTGGGAGTAGTTGGAATATTATTAACAATTACTTAAACATCAAACTACTGAAAAATATCATCCATGAATGTAACTATGATGTTGAGAAAATTGTTTCAACATGTACGAATCAACTTCCCCCCATTTATCTCTTAAATTATAAACGTAACAATTTAAAGGGTACCAAACGATATTAATTTGTATTTTGTGATGCAAACAATTGTGTGTGTAATCAGTATTATTGATTATAATATAGTAATAGAGAGTAGATAGAAATTTAAATTTATTTTTTGTACACCAAGCTTTAAATAAACTAATTCATTTAAAAAAAACAAATTAATAATTTAGATAACAAAACCATTAACCAATAATTTAGATATCGAAAAATAAAAATCTAACCACGTTGGCAAAAAAATGATGCAATGAAAAATCGATTTAGGCGCCCTCATAAAAAGTTTGTTATATCTCTGGTCAACCTATACTGTACATACATACTTAATTTTCAGCTTAAACAATTTACTTTATAGAAAGTTTTGTGTACAAAAAATTCACTTTAATCTCAGCTTCGAAAAGCGTTCTGTTTGTCTAAATTTTTAATTTCATTTAATCATAAAACCAGACTGACCATCGGAGGGTATTACTTGATATGACATTCTGAGTTGCCAGTTCTAATAAATTGTCAAGGTCTTCACAAATTATAATTGGAACTTTTAATGTCATTTTGAATAAATACCCAGCTAGTGTGATAGCGTAACCCTAATTTTACTCGTAAAGTTTTCTACGAATTTTAGAAATGTCAACACAATTTTTGCATTTACACACACCTATCTTTAAAAAATAATATAACAGATTTACATTAGAGTGACAATACCGCACTTAAAGACTTGACAAATTTATTATTAAGTGATTGGATAGCAGGTTTATGGTGAGACTGGCAACATCCACACTAGGAAACATCTAGAGCGTTTACTTGAATATTTAACATCGTCTAACGCTAAGGCATGTGTGCACCAAGATTTCAGTTATCATAACCAACGGTTAACATAACTTTACTATAAATTTATAATAAACCCGTACGCCGATTTGGACGTAAACCGGGCGGTAATCTTAACCGAGCTTACGTCCTTAACCGGTGTACGGGTTGTCGTGAACAGTAAATTTTACGTTTAGCTTATGTTAACCGTTGGTTATGATAACCAAATTCTTGGTGCACACAAGCCTAAGACAACAACTAATTCCAATTGTGTAAATTTGTCCATTCTATGAAGACCTAAAATGACCGCAGATCTGGCTCAGATTTCTATCTCATAATAGACGATACTAATTTATATATCTCGTACCTACCTAGTAACTTTTTCAATAGTACAGAAGTTTATATTTACAGTAATTCATGTCACGCCACTGTTGCGTTGCCATTTCGGCCCGTCCGCTGTGTGGCTATTGACTAGGCGCGAGGCAAACGATGACCGTACTGGCAACACTAACAGTTTAGACATATTTCTTATTCGTATCGAAGTATAAACCAGTCTCAAAATAAACCTGAACCACTTTTCTGTGAGTTGGTGGAAACGTGTAATTAACTTTCAGGAATTGAAAATTGTACTTAAGGTAATTTTAATCTCCTGCAAATCGTATTCTAAATCTTTGTAACGATAATTGAGATCTTATATCTATATTTTAAGTAGAATAACACGTGAGTCCAGTCTATTATACGAGCATCAACCTAATTGACAAATGACAATCCTTTCGATTGCACCAATAGCGTCTGACAGGTCTTTGTCGATTTGTACGCGAAGGTAAAAGTCTTTTCAATCGTGTCTTATTTAAAGATCTAAGAACACTAGTCAGACTTAGATAAAACCTGAACGAAGTTTGTTATTTTTTAATCCTATCAACGTATCGACGGGAGAAAACGTATTTGCTGTAAGTGCAAAATGCCAGGTTTTCAGTAGAGCCGAAAAACTTTTTTGAAATCGAAAAAAAAATCATATTTCATTAACCATAGGCGATACAGATATAATTTTTGGTATGTACAAATATTATTCCAAAAGCCATAGTCTGGTTTTATCCTCATTTCTCAATAATAATTAGAAAGTGGTTTTTTTTCACTTACAGCAAATTTACCCTCAATTAACAGAATGCAAGAATGCTGTAAGTGATAACAAGATTTATAAGGCGTGGCCTTATTTTGACTAATATTGAGAAATTTAAAATGCTGTAAATAACTATTTAAAGCGAATCATATTCATTATAAAGATGTAAGTAAATTCTGTTAGTTGATACTGAACTAACAAATTGTTTTAAATGCAATGCAGAAGATGAAAACGGATATAAATAAAACGATGTAATAGTTTGACACACTATTTATTGAGTTATAGAAAAGAGAAAATTAGAAAATTAACATAATTTGGTATAAAAAACAATCAAATATCATTCTTCATCATCAGTTTCGGGTAAGCGATCAACAGTTTTCTTATTATACATCATATCTAAGTATTCTCGCGCATAATAAGGAGGAATTACTTTCTTATCTATAAGTTTTTTTAGGTCATTATATTTTTGGAAGGATATGGGCAATTTGGTAGGATATAAATTAGGATTGGGCTCTACGTCATTAAGTGGGCCTAGCTGCACCTCATCCGATTTGGCATCAGTTGCCATGGAGCTCTTAACAGTCATTATGTTAAGCTTGCTTGTCTTGAATGTTGCAACACGTATTTGAGAGACCATAACTTTTTGATTCTTTTTGAAGGTTTTCCTAAGAATTTCATCAAAGTTACGAAAATCTTTTCCTGTAAGAACAGCAACTTCATATGCAGAGGGGTTTTTGCGAGAAAGGCCAATTACAGTTGGCCATTGTGATGGAGCCCATATTATTGTTTGACGAATTGAACGTTCAATAGTTGCATGCATACTGTCCACTGGCATATAAGTGTGTCCGGGAAGAAGGTAATTTATCTGTATGGTCTCTAAATTTTCACATTTAGACAGAGCATAACGTAGCATGCATAAGACGGTTTTGTTTTTATTTTGCCCAAAGCATGAGTCTGAATACAGGAGTAAGGATTTAACATGTCCTCTTGCATCCACATTATGTATGTAATTCAGCAAACACGATGAAATTTCGTTTGCTCCTCTGTGGGCATCAATCTCGGACCAAACATTACAAAAACCATGTTGTGTACCACTCTCATATATAGTAAAGTTGTATACAGCTATTTTACGACTGTAGTAAAGAGCCATATTACGACCATGTGGTGTATTTAGTACCTTTTGTAGATCAAAACTTGCACAAATTGTAGTTTTGTCTACGTCATTCAAGTTTTGATGAAAAATAAATCTGCTTTGAGTATCTTCTTTATCTTTCAAATGATTATTAAGTTTTTCCATTTGTTCTTTTGTGTATACGTCGTAGGTTTTTGCTTCTGAACACAAGATACATTTATCTTTTTTGGGTACATGGAAACCGATATTAAAATTTGTTTTGAAATAAGTCGAAAACACTTTGAATGACATTGGCTTCACTTCCTCTTCGGCGCACTTCTTTTCATAAATGTCATACAAGTTGGTTACATTTTTGAAGTCTTCAGGCAAATATAATTTTTTTGTGTCTTTGCGACAGTAGTGTGAGGGCAGCAGTGGTAAAGATAAAATGAAAGATTTTGCATGATTTAGAACAGCATCTGGAGTTTTGTTATGAGAAACATGTTTGCCTCTCTCATCCGCTTTTGCAAATCCATCTGTAACAGTTTCAGCTGTGTATAAGATGAACCGCTGAGTAATATCGAGGGTGGCAATAAGAAATTGTTGACAAACTTGCCGCCTCTCCTCTCCCTCGTTTATATAATACTCATATGTAACTCCACGCCGCGATTTAGTAAGTGTATCTAAAGTACTACGTTTAACAGCTTTTCTCACAGTAATTTGCGCAATCCAATCTTTTTGCCTTTGCTGATTTTGAAGACCCCAAAAGTATTTGAATAAACTATGTCTTCGTTCTTCAGGTATGGTACCGCATTTGTTTCTGCATTTCTTTCCAGAGCAAGGATTGGGCTTCATTTCCTTTGCTTTGATCAGCTTTCCTTGTCCTGTGACATAACTCTCACCTTTTTGTTTATTTATTTTATTTCTTTTTCTTATTGTCGATTTTTTCTCACCCTTTTCTACCTGTTTATCATCGGTTTCAACATCGTTAATTTCTTTTACGCTTTTTGACTTATTTTTTTGTTTTTTGTTTTTCTTCTTCTTTTTTGTACTTGTTTCTTGATCGGTTTCACTAGACTGCCTCTCTTCACTCCAACTACCAGTATCATCCGATGGAAAAGCTTCATTCAATAAAGCATCATCTTCGTCAACGAAATCCAAGTAAGATTGATCAAATTGCAGTTTTTTCTTGCAGGTCCTTAGATGTTTTTTTATGATTTTTTTCCTAGGTTTTTCAGGAACAGGAGACTGATATGGAGTAATGATGATTTCAGGAACAGGTGATACATTTCTATTTTGTTTTTTGTTTTTCTTCTTCTCCATCTTCTTTTTTGTAGTTTTTTCTTGATCAGTTTCACTAGACTGCCCCTCTTCAAAACTACCAGTATCATCCGTCGGAAAAGCTTCATTTAATAAAGCATCATCTTTGTCAACGAAATCCAAATAAGATTGATTAAATTGTAGTTTTTTCTTGCAGATCCTTAGATGTTTTTTTAAGATTTTTTGCCTAGGGTTTTCAGGAACAGGTGATACATTTCTAAGAACTAAACTTCCAAACTGGCCGTCATGCGAAGGTAAGTTAGTTTCAGGAGTAAGAGATATTATACGGGTATTTTTTGTGTTCCGACTTAGGTTATCTTTATGCTTCTCCGAAAAAGCTGACATGCTATGTGGGAGGCTTGCAGCCCGTTTCAGGTGGAAATTATTATCGTAGTACATTATAGCAAACATGCAGCGAGGCAGGCTTGCCGATCGACCCAACCGGACACCGTCATTGTTTTTAGACACAGGAGACATGCAACATGGGAAACTGGCCGATCGAATATTATCATAATTTTCAGGCAAAGCACTTATGCAACGTGGAAGGCTTGCCGATCGACTCAGGCGAACCTTAGGATTAATTTTAGGCCCAGTAATTTTACGTGGGAGGCTTGAAGAACGACCCAGGTTGACATAAGATTTTTTATCAGAAGCAACAGGCGTGTTATGTAGGAGGCTTGCAGATCGGCTCAGGCAAACACGAGCACAGTTGTCTGTAACAGAAAATCTGCTACGTGAAATGTTTCCACTCAGACTCTGGCGAAAATCAGAGGTTCTTTCGGCAACAGGATACGTGTTAAGTGCAGCTTGATGTAGAGAAAAAACATTTGTACCACTTGAGACATTTTCCAGCTGAGAATCGCTCGATTTGTCATCATAACACGAAGTATTCATCTCTTGAAGTGAGTTTATTTCCTCGTGTGACAAACGGTCGACGTGCATGGTAACACTGAATGAAGAATTATCAGGTAGCGTTTGTGACGACTGCTCAGTATCATTAATGTAATTGCTATTATCATATTTATTTTCTTGGTAGAAATACAGATCGTCCAAAGATACATCATTAAAATCGTTCTGCGAACATTTGCTTTGAGCAATTATCTTTAGTACCTCTTTAGTTTTTTGCAAATAAGTTTTTGGTTTACGAAATGTTGGAGTTAATTTTTTATTGCTGAGTTTGATCTGTTGAGGTGTATTTGAAATTTGGTCCTCAGACTTCTTGCTAACTAATTTACCATCGATATAAACTTCTTCCCTTAGTATCTTAATTCTGGATTTCTTCTTTGGATGTTCCTTTTCGGTATTGGGATTAAGTTCCTCCATCCACTGCCTACGTTTCGCCATCTGTTATAAGAAATACGAGATCACATCATTTTCAAGTATTCAATACACAAATTAATTTATTAAATGAAATTTATGTATATTTTATTTTATAAATTTAATTTACTACTTCCACTGAACTAAATTGATAACACGATACCTACCTATTAAAATAAGATAACACTTAAAAAACAATGAATACAGAATAGTACATACCTTGAGCAAGACTAAACAGTTGATGTTAAAGAGTAGACACGTCGAAATAACACTGGAGTTCACAGGTAACGCACACAACCACTCACAAAGACGCCGGCACAACAACTGCGCTCCCGCAAAAATTTCGTTAATGTTGCGTAAAGGGAGCGGGGGGGGTGTCACCGGCGAGGTATCGTCTTTAAACATACTGACGACGTTCCATTAATATAGTCGTATAACCCAAATACATTTATTTTATCGACCCTAAAAAATGCATTTCACATCGTTTTTATGCAATTATTAACTAATATAAATGTAGTAAATGACAATGTTTTTCTTTAATATTTGTCGATTAAACGCTGTAACATTCTATTCACAGTATTTTGCAAACCTTTAAAAAGCTGTTAGTAGTTTAGTAATAAACTATCCAATCCTATGGAATGCTGTAAGTAATTTACCGCAAAATTTCCTGACCGCAAGAATGCTGTAAGTAACAACTGAGCGATGTTTCCTGGCCGCGTAAGTTACAGCGATTTCTAAAGATATTCTTGTTAATTTGCTTTAAGTAAAAAATATGTGAAAAGTCACGATTTTTATCTATTTACAACATTTTGAACAAGATATATTATCAAAAAAGTGACGGCGTAAGTAATTTTTTTTTAATCCTACCAAAATTCTACTCCGACCATTCTACGCAGTATTTTTTTCTGATTCCAATGATGTATTAAACCGAAATACCTATTTTTTCACTTACAGCAAATACGTTTTCTCCCGTCGGTATGTTGATGCAAGTTCCGTTTTTATATATTCTTCGCATATCCAAAATTTTTTTTAGTTATCCCTACCTTTAGGAAGTCATATTTTGTATTTTAGTGACCTAACCGTGCCTTAATGTAGTTGACCCATATTTTTTCTTTGACTATTTAAATTGTTGTACAACTATTATTGATTCTCTAATCTCATCAAATTCGTAATCTTGTCCATGTTTATTTTGTATTCCAAAATATGCTTCCAATAGCTTGGTTCCTGATATTTATGAGTAACCGAAATTCATAAAAAATACATTATAACGTTATTTAAGTGAAGATATTTTTTTTATAAAAGACAGTAGACCTACCTTCCTACATAATTTACAAAATAGCAAGTAGGTACCTAAATATTTTTTAGATTAGTAGCTTTTATAAACTTATTTCCACCAATAACAACTTCGGTAAACGCGATTGTAATTTTACATAAAAAAGTTTTTATGTAAAATATCTTATAAGTAAATGTAAATTCTTTAAATAAGAAAATTTGCGATTATTCAAACTTAACTAATAATGCCTGACCAGAAAAATAAAAAAAACATCGGCATATTACGTTACGGCGCAGTACCAGGTTTATTTACGTAGGTACATAGCCAAAATACCAATCTAGCTATGTAGGTATATTATATACTTTATTAGGTAAACACTAAGTTGAATATTGGTTTGTATTTAATTTTGAATAATGCAAATTTTATAATCTTATTTACATGATTAGCTTTGCCGCCAAACAAAAATAGAATACGTCTTTCAATTTGAATAGAACAATAAAAGGTAACGAAATTGTTTTTATAATGACAGTAACTAATTTGGCTCTACGCTAATTTTTGAGGCTCAACTTAGGTACGCGCAGAGTCGAAGCGAAGAGACTGCCGTCATGTTTGTCAACTACAAATTACAATAGTCAAATACAAATTACAAGAAACTTACGAAAGGGCTAGAGTGAATAGGAATTTTGAAAGGGGAAGACAAACGTTCCTGGACCAAATCCAGGACATTTTGATTATGGGCCAGGTAAAAAGTACCCTAAACTGAGGTACTTGTATGATAGGTTTAATAAAGAAGGACGCAAAGATGGCAAGTGGCAGGATGTGATTTCAGCCTACCCCTATGGGAATAAGGCGTCACGGAATAATTCTGAGCTTTTTCATTCTTCTATGAAATGTTCAGTACATTCCAAGCCCGAAGTCTGGAAGTTGGTGGTGTTACACCCCCATGCCTCGGAGAGCACGTTAAGCCGTCGGTCCCGGTCACTATCATAAACATCTGATAGTGATCGTTAATAAATGAAACATTATCAACCTAAGCCCACCAACCCGCACTGGAGCCGCGTAGTGGGTGTATGCTCCTTATCCCCTCTCCTATAAAGGAAGGAGGCCTGGCCCTGTAGTGGACCGTTAATAGGCTGATAATGATGAAGTGCTATAGCCAAAAAACATGACGACACGTGACGCTACGCCTCTGGGCCAATGTGAGTTAACCTTTCATCATTGACTCGTGAAACGAACTATTTAACTACAGGAGTTTAAAAATTCTTTTCACTTTAAACTTGGAACAGGAAATTGTTATTCAGCAATCTGTGAATGTAGATTTTAGATTTGTATGAAATCAACCCTTAGTAACTTGTAAATGGGTGTCCTTGGCATACGACATCGCATAGTAAGTGCCCTTTTTATCTCGATGTATCTTAGAATAGTCATCTACCCACACCTAACCTATACAACCTACAACCACATTCCTTTAGAATATAAGAAACAAACTTGTTTTATGACTGCATCGCTTTAGCAGTTATAGTCTGTGGTAAAGAGATTCTAAATTTATAATCTATACTTCCGACGTTTTCGAATTGTTTTTTTTTTAATTTAGATAGGAGCTCCGTTTGTATTTCATTCTAACATTATCTGACTGGTATGTTTTATTTATTTGTGACGTCACAAAATGGCCGCAAATGGCGCATTATTATAATTACTATGTCATGTAGTATTTGGGCCCTCTCTTGTTTTTTATTGTATATTTTTTACGAAAGATGTATAATTTTCGTAAATAAATATTTCCAGAATGAGGGTAGTTCAACAATTTTCCAGTTTTACACAAACATGTGGTGCCAAGTAATGATTTTTAATTGAAGACTATATTAAAACTTCTTGAATTTGTAAAGTAGCACAACTTTTGTGAAAAATTTTTAGGGTTTTTTGAAAATATTCTCCTATGCCTTGTTATATTCAGTTCCTTTTATAAATAGAAAAATGTGTTGTTATAACACCATGCCATTGTTATTACTAGTTTTAAGGCCATCCTTTGTCATATTCAAATCAAAATATACAGAAAAAAATACTCGGTTCAAATTAATTTAAAAAACGCAAACATTGCAAACAACGCATTAATTTTTTTTACGCTGCGCATGCGTACAAGACTGGCTCTTGTACAAAAAAATATAAGCAGAGATATTGTCTCAAGAACTGTGCACCTTTTTTACGTGTTTTCTTTTAAATCTCACTGTCTCATTTTGTCTGCTCGTCTTCACATCCAGTTCCCAACAGTAACTGGAAAATGTTATTTTTTTTAATTGTGCATAATATAAGATCCACAAAAAATAAAAGTAATAAAAGTTCTTGTAAATAATGTACAAAATTATTAAAAATCTGTATTCAAAATCTTTGAATTTTTATTAAGTAAATTTTTTATATTCTAGCTCAGAGGGGAGTTGTAATGGGATTTTTGATTGTAAATAAATAATTACTTATGTAAATACAAAAAAAAGTTGTAATTAAAAGATATATATATTTATTCAGTCAAGTCAGTAATTGGAAAATTATTAATTATTATCTATATTTATTGTTTATAAAACATTGTAAAATTGTTTTCATATAAATAAAAAAACATGAGAAATTAAGAATTGTAATTTTTTTTAACCTTTTCAAATAAGTACAGTAAAGAATTTAAGGAAATGGCAAATCTGATATTAATATATAAATATTAAGGGTCCATGCAGACAAAAAGTTCAAGCTTTCTATGTTCCTGAACCCTTTTATTTGCCTTTTAATCTTAATGGGCGCTGCACATTTCTCATAACCAAACTAAACTAAAGAAGACTTAAGATATTATACTAAATGTATATAATAACACTATAATTTTAAAGTATGTAGAGGCAAAAAATGTTTCATTATTTTTTAGAATTATTGAAACATTGAGGTTACTTAGCAAGTAAAAAAAAATTACATAAAAAATTGCCACTAATAATGCCTATACATTTTATTGTAAATTTTGTTATCTCCATGGGGAATGTGTCAATTGCAAAGCAAACCTTTGAAGGAAAGTGTGAAGAAATCTTAAACAAAAGTTCATATTTTACAACATAATGCATTTATAACATAAATCATTTATCAATTAAAGTTCCTCTAACTCTCTTTTCACTACTACTTGACGGTGTCTCTGCCTGACGTTTGTTCATTCCCTTCCTCTCCAACTGCTTCTCAATAATCCTTGCATTATTAGCATAACTGTCAGCGACCTCTCTCGCTTCAATTTCATCTTCTTCTTCATCTATAGTGGATACAGTAACTGAACTGAACTTTCCCATGTTCTTAGTATGCTTGGTTACCATAATCTTCTTTGGCTGTGCTAAGGCTACTTGTTTATATATATCAGTGACTGCCCCTTCGCCTGCTGATTGCACCAACGCTCCGCTCATGATAAAAACAACGTTGCTGGCTTGGTCGTGCTTGTAATATAAAGGTACAGCGCATTTTTTACACTTCAACCTGTACTGTCTTTCAATACCTTTTACACGCTTCAAATATACAGTTTCGTCTGGATCTGAAGTTATTTTGTGCGCGTGTTTTGATCCATCTATAACTCTGGCGCCGTCCGTAGGTCTGAAGGGTAGTCTGTCCAAGGTACAGTCCAGTATGAGGGACATTTGACCGCAAATACAGTAATATATGTGCAGCGGTTTGGTTTCGTTGTATTCTTCTTGATCTTTAGTGTCCGAGCATACTATGCTGCGGGAAACAACTTTCGGCATAGTGGAAAATTTGATTTAATATTAAATTTTGATAATGTTTTTTACAATATTTGCAATTATTGTATTGGTATAGGTACCAGCACTCGCAAAAATTGAATTTTATTTGACAATTGACATCACAGATTTATAATATTAATTTAGAATTCGGGATTCATAGACTAGAAGTTGGTTAGATTTGGTCAGATTGGTTGGATGGTATGGTCTGTATAACCCTAAATGTGGAATGTCAAACACGTTAATGCTGTAAAGTTGGTAACAAACCTTTATTAGTTATGCCAATATCTTTTTGTCTGTGATTAACTGTCAACTTCAAACCGATTGTCTTTTTTTCTGCCGAATTGTGTTTCGCTGCACATGTTAATCGATTTTCGTAGATTTTAGGAAAAGTAAAGAAAATCTCCAAACGCAATGGGCGCTATAGCAAGCAGGTACCGCGTCTCGAACTCGGGGCTAACCAGCACCGATTTACAGAACATAGAAAATGCTAATAAACGCGAAAATCCAGGGACGTTGGATGAATTGCACAAAAAGACTAAAGGTAAGAGTTAAGGAGGTTTAGAAGCTTAAAGGTTATATACAAATAACACGAAATTTCATGTTAAAGCATAATCAAATAAAATTATTGTCCATTCAGTCAGAAAAGTATTATAAATCCTTATGTAGGGTAACAACCCTAAGTTTTGGTTAAGTTGTGATGTAATAAGGTATATATAGTAAATATTGCTATAAAAAATATTTTAACAATATATTAACATGAACAGTTGGCATTATTAGAAGTGAGAATTCTTAAATCTCCTGTAGGAAGGTACTTTGTTATCAGGAATGGCCTATTTATTTAATGATAAGATAAGCTGAGTAGTACACAAGATTTGATTTACAACTGAAATGGCCTGGGTTTGAATCCCAGTCATCTCATTCAATCACATTTTATAATTTTTTATATTGATATAAAAATCTCCTAATATTCCTATGGGAAAGCTAACTTATTAAAAGGAATTGTGAAGTGTGGCATTATTATCATTACATAGTATAAAACAAAGTCGTTTTTTTATGTTTGTCTGGATGTATGCTTTAATCTTTAAAAGTATGCAACCAATTTTCATGTGATTTTTATTATCAGATAGAGTGGTTCAACAAGAAGGTTTATGTGTATAATACATGCACAATGTAGTAGAGAAAAACTGATAATGTTAGAGGATTTTGATATGATGTCATAAATTAGTGCATTTTTTGTGCTTATTGCAATTGCAAATGCTGGCTAAACCCTAGGAGATATATCAAAATAATGTTCTACAGTATTACACAACTTAAAAAGGTCAACAAAAAGGTCTGTGATGGTATATGTCTATCTCTTAGGGATAACCCAAAATAATCATTTTTTATCTTTTACTTTCAACCAAAGTAATGGTTTATTTACAAAACGATTTTAAGCATTAATCCTTATCGAAATAGGTGCATTAAATATAGATCACCCTTGCCCTTTATAGCATGTAATATGCATATTTTCCAAGATATGTAAGATTCAAACTGCAGGGAGGAGCAATTAGGGTCACACGGGGCTTGCATGCCTGCGTTGGTACCAGCGTGCAAAGCTGGCGCGGGCTGCTAGTAATTTATAAAGAAAGATTTTTCATTCTAATCCTATTCTATCTTATTCTCTCACAGCCTATAATCTATCTCTTTAAAATTACATTTTCTTTACAGATGTGATGCCTGTAAACTTTGAAGGAGGCAAGCTTATGGTAAACAAGGGAATATCCAACCATTTTCAGGTAATAACTAGAAAATATCTTATTAAATTGTTGCAACATGTTAACCTTGCCTTCAATGCCCTTTATTACCAATCTATTTGGTTTTGACTACAAAGCAGTGCCACAGGTGCCCAGACACGGTGCAGAAATAGTCAGACTAAGAACATACCTCACTATTTTAGGGGTGCAGTTGCAAAGCTTGCACCGGATGAATAAGACACTAATAATTTTACAGAAGTGATATTTTTTTCAACAAAGAAATTAAATATGGAGGTAAAATCATCAAAAAAATAGTCATTTTACAGCCAATTTAATACAATATGTTTATAACAATTGGATGCATTTATGTAATATTTTTAAATTACATTTTATAAAAAAAAAATTTAAATTACATTTAATGATTTTAGGATTGTGTTTCTAAAATCATTAAATGTGAATAACATGCATTTTCTACCTTAATATTTAATTTATTGGTTTCTAAACATTCCACATTGAGTTTAGCTTTATTGTAGCTTTTAATTACAACACAATATGAACAACAAAACTGTAATGAAATATTTGTTGTGTACACTTCAGATGTCCCACACACTTACAATGAGCTCCATGCAGAACGGCTACAAACTGGGAGCAACATATATCGGCACAAAACAACTGTCTCCCACCGAGGCTTTCCCTGTAGTGTTAGGGGATGTTGACCCAGCGGGGAATGTCAACTTCAACCTCATCCACCAGCTCACACCTGAGATCAGGGTCAAGGCAGCGGCACAAGTAAGTTACTCTTTATTTTATAATAACAAAACTCTAGTCATCCACTTTCCCCATAGTGGGGGGTGTTGACCCAGCAGGAAACAACATTATCCCCTGGTCATAGGCCTCCCCTTCAAGTGATCTGAATGTGTATTTCCAGCAGCAAACAACGCCAAAATGTCACAAATAGACAAAAAAATAACAATAATAAATGAAGATGTTACATTAAAAAAAATAATTAGTAACTATTTAATCTAAAAAAACTATTTAATCTAAATGAGAAAGGACTCACTCAGCCAGTAATGAAGAGAGCTATGCTGAAGTATCTCTGTCATTGAATAAGCAGTGGAAAGTTGAGCTGTCGAAATGGAGTTGAAAATGCATGGGGAACAGTTTGAAGAACCAAAAGAATTATTTTAGCAGTCTTATGTAACTGATTGCAGATCCTGAAAAGGAAAAAAAAGTAGTCTTATCTTTCAGAGAAACTGAACAGCAGTGTGTCCTCAAAGACAAGTGGTGCTACTTTGTGACTTAATAACTAGACATTGTTTACAATAAGAAATGATATGTTTGCAGGTGCAAGAGTGCAAGCTGTCAGCGACGCAAGGCACAGTGGAGTACAAGGGGCCAGACTACACGCTGGCGTTAGCAGTGGGCAAGCCTGACTGCAGCGACAAGTCCTCCGTCTTTGTTGGACACTACTTGCAGGTATGGACAAGATGGTTGGAAAAGAAAACTCAATTTTTTTTTACATTTTCCATTTAGATAAAAATTAAAGCATAGAATATTGTCCAATATGAGGAACTGCCTCATATTGATTTAGTAATCTGTAATCCTGTTAACACCGAGTATACATTTTATTACTGCTGAATAAATCCTGGCACCCATGGTTATAATTGTGGGCGTAGCTATATCATTCTCATGGAGGGAGTCCAAAGGCCAAAAAATGAAGTATAACTTTCCCAGAGGTTAATGCTGTTTAAATTGTTTGTTTTAAAAATAAAATAATGTCTTCTTACATTAAAATGTTCCGCCTACAATAATTAAGGTACTTTCCCTCCATGTGGCACAGCCGTGGGACGCCCTGTATATTGTCTAACGTCCGTCCAGTGAATAATCCGCGATATTCATTACTTACGTTCTGTGCTAAGGGGTGCAGAAAAACCCCCCTTTATATACGCCCATAGTTATAATAGTGTAATATACAAACCAGACAAGTATTTGACAGGTTTTTCTGGTAAGAGATTTTAATGTACATCTTGCCCTGTATTACTCTGAAATATTAAAATTTATCAATGTGTTTTTGCAATGAGTTGGACATAGTTAAAAAAATAGATATAGCTAATATTATATTTTCAAAAAAACGGTTTTCTGTACAACTTGCAGGCAGTGACCCAACGCTTGGCTCTAGGAGCAGAGTTGGTGTACCAGTCCAGTGCGAGAATCTCAGGTGGAGAGATTGCTATAGCATCCGCTGCAGCCAGATACACTATGGATGGTAAACCATTTTATACCGGTTTTTTTTATTTATTACTAGTTAGCCCTTGACTGCAATCTCACTTCATGGTAAGTGATGCAATTTAAGATGGAAATAACTTGTTAGGAGTAGGATGAAATCCACACCCCTTACGATTTCTACACATCATCATAGTGGAACTCTAAATCCTCAAAGTGCTTTGTTATTTAAGCATTACTTAAACTTGAGTGCCACTGACTTTAAAGATTTGCTTAAGTATGTTAAATGATGCAATTATTTTTAGTGTTTTGAAGTCAGTTTAATTTTTTACTTTTTTTAGCAGAAACCTTTTGCTAGACTTGAACTTGTTATTATTTGTTAGACTCGGAGGTGTCGGCAACGGTGGGCGCGTCCAGTTTTCACGTGTGTTACTTCAAGCAGGCCAGCGAACAGTTACAGGTGTGTACCCCATTGTATGTTACATTAAACTGACATTAACAAAGGGGGTTATGATTACATTGATTTTCAATATACTTTGATAAAGGAAGTTTTCCGATCAAAAGACTTCTCAGGGAGGTATGTAACAAAAAATAAATGATTCCACACATTGTTTGCAGGTGGTAGCAGAAATGGACACGTCGTTCAGAGGCATGGAGTCTGTGGGAACCATCGGCTACCAAGTCACTATACCAAAGGCTGAACTTGTCTTTAGAGGTATAAACTATCAACACTTATTAGTAGTATTTAAACAAAAATACTGAAACCGTTGCAAATGTTCCTATCAAATTGGTAGAATTCCATCGATTTTCCCTGGATCCCATTATCAGATCCTAACATTATGTCTGTGGGACCATTTTAGATTTTTACCCTTTCCAATAAAACCAGAATTATCAAAATCAGACTTCTCTGTAAAAAGTTTTATTTGGTAAAATATATACGCATTGAATTGGGAACTTTCTCCATTTTTTCATCGGTTAAAAACAATAGTTTTAAAGTTTAGTTTATAATTGCAGGCATGGTAGACTCCAACTGGAACATTGGTGCCGTGCTGGAGAAAAAGCTGCAGCCGCTCCCATTCTCCTTCGCTCTGTCAGGGATGGCCAACCAGGCCAAGCAGCAGTTCAAGTTTGGCTGCGGACTTATCATCGGCTAGTGTAGTGTTTAGTGTTCAGTGAACGTGTGCCAGTGTTGACAGTGTGCAGGTTATACGAGGCGAGTCTCTGCAATGCAAGCGCTGACAATCGTATGAGACTGTCCTATCGACAATGAATGTCACCAAGCAAATTAGCATTTCAGTATGATGTTGTGTAGAAACCGTAAGGGGTGTGGATTTCATCAACAAGTTAGTCAGCTTCTATTTTAGATTGCATTGCAATCACTTCCCATCAGGTGTGATTACGGTCAAGGGCTAATTTTTAATGAATAAATAAGTGACAAAGCATTGATCATTCAGAATGTAGAGATATGTTTTTAAAAGGAGGTAGTCACACAATATTATGTTATAAAGATAAATTATTGTCTAGAAAGAAACAGAATTTATTGCTTGCATTCAAGAAACACTCCTTGTGTAACTTGGCCCTAAGTGATGCAGAGTGGTCCCTCGAGAATGTTACCTATTTCTTTAACTTTCTATGAAAACAATACAGACTTCTTATACTATGTTCCCTGAGATGCGTACAAAATACTGCCTCGCTCACAATTTCTTAGTATTAAACTGTGCTTTGTATGTATGAATGTCATAATGCCAAAACTACAACAAGAAAACATTTCTAGAAATTTCCTTGCTTGTGGTGATTATGAATGTAAAGGAGTTTTACTTATATAGCTGATGGTAAAAACTAGAATCAAGTAAATATAATAAATTATTGTCCCTATTCTACATGAACATACATTCTATGGAATGTAGAGATAGAAATATGTAAAAAAACATGCCTAGATTTTCATTTAAGTTACTATTCATGAATTGGACATTACAGAGAGAAAAATAGTTTATACTATTTAATTATAATTAATTAGTAATTAATCTTGCCAAGGCGCAATCTTTTTTAATCACCATTAGCAAAATCTAAAATGTGGCTCTCGCTTTTGTGTTTGTTTCAACAAAAGAGAGCAATATTTTGGATTGTGCACTATTGGACGACTATATATCATTATCTCTACTTCTCTTTTTTTTTTGAACGCATCTTATTATTATATTATTTTAAAAATAATTGCTGATGCAAACAAATTATTAAAAGTATTTGGGATGACAGATTTAGGGTCTTTTCATATTTGACTAAAGATGCATCGAGAGTTTCAATGGTCATGTCTACTCGGTCAGGTCGGTCAGTATCAGACAATAATATTACATTTAAGCATCACAAGTATAACATTTGCATCTGTTGTACTGCAGAGACTAACGCAAAAGCTATCTAATTTATCATTTTTGCATGCTTGGACCCCCTATATGAAAGCTACGCCTGTACTTTAAATGAATAAATCAAAATACATGGCAAAACGCAACAGATCGTTCAACATACTAATGTGTGTGGAAGGTTGAAATTTTTATTGATATTTGCCATTTCAATCATAACAAGATAGACAATGTGCATATTCTATCAGACGTGAAAAGACCCTTATTCATTTTTTTAATGCCTCTATAATAACATATAATTTTGGTACCAAAGGACATAACAATCAATAACTACTTACATGTTAATGTAAAATTTCATTTTTAAAAATTAACTGAAAAATTAAAAAAATATTGTTAAATGACTGGCACTTTATACCTACAATGCTATCAAGAACTGTAATTGAAGATATTATACATTGTTTTTTTTCTTAAACAAATACTTTATGTATTATTTTTACACTGCTAAACACCAGTTAAGCATTTATGAAGAAATTGATTCTCTATAGAGAAATCGTAAACATATTTTTGTGTAAAAATAGGTATAGTGCTACAAATTTATCTGACCCGCCGAACAAAACTGGAACTAACGTCACAGCTGTCACGTCAACTCTGTAGACAGAATATAGAGGGTAGAGGAAAGGAGAGTCATCTTATATGGGAGAAAAGTTGAAAAAGTGTCCAGTTGTATGCGTTAAATAACAGTTCAAAAATCCTCCACAATCGCGCTAGTGGATGCACAGGGTATGGTATGAATGTAGCAATCGTAGATGAATTGAAGTATGCCGAGTTAAAAAATTTAATGTCATTATCGACTAAAGTAGTTAATTATTGAGAACTTCAACAACTTACGTTGTACAAAATATTGTGGTAAATATAACCTTACAGAATTATAACCAAACGTGCGTTTAGAGTGATTTTAGTTCGTAAACAGTAAATAGTACGGTTATTGATATATAAACATTTAATTTTATGAAAAAGTGAGTGAATAACAGAACAGTTATGGGTAAAATTTGTGTTGTGAAAAGTTGTCCAAGTGGACGTAAATCTCAAAACAAAAAAATATACTCTAACAATATTTGGCGCTTCTTTTGAGAGTTACTTTGATGCAACTGTGGCGCCATCCTAATTTAATACATTTTGACGGACACTTTTTCATATACACAGATGATCCTCCTTTCCTCTACCCTCCATAAGACAGAATCAGCGACCGCAGCGACACCCTCACCGGGCCAGATAAGTTTGTAGCACTATAAAATATTTGTAGTGTGTATGTCCTTCTGAGGACCAGAAATAATTTATATAAACACAGATTTGACAAGTTTTTGTGTATGCAATATTAATTTTTGTAATGTATGTAAATAATTTTACATAATTAAATATAAATGAATGTAACTTAGCTTAACTATTTTTTTTAATAACTGGCTTTATCTCTCTGGGTTCTAGCCCTTTTGAGCCTCAACAGATTAATTTACTATAAACTATAGGGTGATCAATTTCTAGAAATAATATTTGACGTCCTCAGGAAATGTTTTGAATTCACATAATGATAATGGTTTAATTGTATGAATGTAGATAGGTATGGTGTACTGTACATAGGAGCCTATTGTTAAACTGTTTATTTTTAATAGAGTTATGTTAATAAATCAAACGTTATTTTATTTATTTCCCAAAACCTACATTAGAATTTAAACTATCGCAAGTATTTTTATATTGTTATAAAAGAAAATGTCACTTATTATTGTCGGAGCATGCTTGACTAGCTTCGAAAGCATATTCAGGCCTAAGGCAGTCACCGGCGGGTCCAACTTTCAATTCAGGGGGGAGTCACATAGTCATCATACATAACATTTTATTATAATAACTAACTGTGCCCATGACTTTGTGCCCATGGATTTCATTTTTGGTTTTATTAGTAGTAACACACGTTACAACGCGTACGTAATTTTGTTAATATATGAGTAGGTAACAATAATTTTTTTTTACGGATTCTGCATTAAGACGGGCATGGGAGCATCGCAGAGTTCAGGCGCACAATTGTTTGAAAGAACGAACAGAAAATTCCCAAATCACTATAGAGTTGAGCATTTCACGAGCCAAAATCGGAGGTAACGGATTACACAATACAACAGACGCGAACGAAGGAGGTCGGCGCGCAAATTTTTGGTTTTTACTGATTCTACATTTAAATTGGAAGTGGCATGGGGGCATCACAGTTGTGAAGCGCAGGACGTAATCCAAAAGACTGGAGAGCAAACCTCTGACAATAGGGTGGCTTTCACGCGACCTAGGTCGTGTGCCATAATCGGTGGATTAACGGATTCCACATCAAAAAAAAGACAAGGACGGGGGCGTCGCAGAGGTCCTTCGCCAGGCCTCTGCTACGCCCCCGTCCTTGTCTTAGATATGTTCTAAACAAGTATTTATAAATCACCTACCAGGTTTAATTTTCTTACTTTACAAAATGATTTCTAGTAAAGGACACCACTCAACGATTTTATAAAAATGACCATAGGGAGCGGAAGTGATTTTGTAAAGAAATAAAATACTTAAGGATGATACCTCACGTCGTCGTCGATAAAGGAGTGGGAGGGCCGAACCCTACCACTCCCTAACGTTAAAGGTTTTCATCTGGTAACCAAACCCTTGCCCTTACCTTAATATGACGTTTTCGTTAAGTATTTCTGTTGATCGACATTTTTTAATATTTTAACGGGTTGTCTTGAACTTTTGCCCCCCATGTAACGGCCTCATAATTAGTGGAGGAAATCAAGAACATGAAAGGTATCATCCTTTATGTTCATCTGTCAATAATTACCAAAAAGCCCGTCTTGGGCTCCCCTACTTACTATAAATGGCACCTAATTTGGGTGGGGGTAAACAAAGAAAACAATCTAATTTTAGTTTAAAAATAACGTAAGTTTATTACATGTAATAGCTATAAACTTTTATTCTGTTACATGTATAACCGATCTGCTGTAATAGAAATTCTTATCCGAACGAATTCATTTGATTTCACACCATCGATTAGTACATAATCATTATTATTATACACATACAAGAACAATAGTGATGCGACACATCTCGTTTTAGTTATATCGATATACAAGAATCAAGTTTCAAGTTCAAATAAAAAACGACTGGTCCACTCATAACGTAACTTTGAGTTCTGACTACAACTAAATCATCAGTCGATGAATGCTATTTTGCCCAAGTTATTTTTCGTATTTGTGACGCTGACGACGGATTCGCAACGTTCATTCATCAATTTGCATGACATGTATCGAATGAGTATTGGTTTCAGGGGAGCTGTTGTCTAGGCTTGTTCGAAAATAGTCAGTTTATACGATTGACGATTTATCGTAATCTCTAGCTCAAATAAACTGTATGATATGTGTAATAACACAAATATTCCGATATTTTTGTAACTTAGATTCGGTTTAATATTTGAGTTTTTTTTTTAATTTAAGGACAGTCTACGTCTACACCCATATGTATACTGGCTCAAATTTTGTACTAAAACTTAAATATGTTAATTTATGGCAAGTACCTGTGAGGCGGACAAGTTTCGAACCTTACACGTAGCTCCTAGAGATAATAATTTACATTCAAATTATAGAACTAGATACAAAAAACACTAGGCTGTATCTAAGAGCGGAGATCTTGAAGTACAGGTTTTTTACCAGTACAAGTATAAAATGAATTATGTGAAGTTAATATCAGTTATAAATTCATTTTATCAAATAAAGGCTACGTGTACCAAACTTAATGCTTGCTTGTAGTTTAGAAAACATCATTTCAGTGGATGCAGTTTTTATCGTAATAATTTTTATCACGTATATGAATAAAGTAAAATGTAAAGAAATGAATATCAAATGTTGAGGACAACAAACAGAATAATATCGAGAGAAATTCTTTCTATTTTAATCATCGATAGACGTGTTCGCATCACTATTATTTCAGGCCAAGCCAACATTTTCAAATGTACCCGAAATTGGATAATAAAAAGAAACCTCCGGACACGACGTCAAGACATAATAGAATGAAATTATAGTCAACAGATAAAAACATTAAAATTGGAAGCACATTTGAAAACCTTCGCCGGATTATTCATACGATTTTAAAACATCAATACCACGACACAGTACATACTCTGTGGTGCTACCCAAAGCTGGGTGGACTGGTGAAAGCTCGAAAAACTACCAAAAACTTCCAAAAAAGAAAAATGAACTATCCGTCAACCCAACTTTATTTTTTTCATACAACTAGGAAATTTAACATGTTACCTCCTTATACCAAAATATATTATTATGGCTGAGTTATCATTTCGAAGATACATATAATATATGTCTATATTAATAATATATTTTTTTCGTGTTATATTCTATTCGTAACCTAGACTTAACAATAGAGACGATTGCAACACTTTCAGAATCGCAAAATGTCATTTTTAGAGATCTGTATTGTATTCGTTCTTGTAATGTTCTTTGTGGCGCGACTGTTAGGAAAATCGTTACAACTTTATAATAAGTAAATAAAAATTTATTTAGTGTATGTAAGATAATGCCATGATTATGTTTGTAAGTATCAAACGCCTGTATGAGTAAATATAGACTTTATGTGGAGTAGAAAGAGTTACTTCACAACAGAGCTATCCAAACTAATTGCTCCAATAGCTGTAAAAAATCGAGATGTTGGTACCTAAGCATTATTTAATTTTATATTTTGATTTTCTATCAATATGAACATCAATATTGTTGCTATACAGTGTTGTTATATATAAATTGATGGATCTAGACCTATATTTCGACTTCAAAATGTTATACAACAGTTACATTACAATACAAAACAAGTTGCCAGAAAAGAAAATAATTGCTCATCAATTTATTTAGGAATCTAAAAAGTTATATCATCTCTACAAAAATAAAAATGGGGTCTTAGTTTGGATAGCTCTAATGTACAGTATCAAACACTCATCAGCAAGAGTAACTATATTAGGATTACATTGCAGTAATTCATCGGCGTCATTCGCATGAAATGAAATGAAACCAAAAAGAACATTACAAACAAAGCCAAAATGGTACTTTGGCAGGATTAGCAAAGCGTTGTTGCCTTCCGAGTCATCAAAAACAAAGAAATGCTAAGTATTTGGTAAAGCAGACACTAAACATGCGCAAGAGAATTAATTTATAAAAACTCTTCATACTCTTTATTATTTAAACTAAACCCTTAAAAAAACTCTATGCTTTTAGCTATCTCCTCAACTTCTATTGTCGCGTACTACAACTAGAGCTGTATATTGTCTTTGCGCTGAGTAAATGAAATAATATCGAGAGAAGGAGACAATTTGTGTTAAAATGAACTAAATTTTCGTTTTATTTTAGCGTCTATTAGCGTGGCCCCGAAGTAGATTTAGTCAAAGTATAAAAAGACATTGTCAAAATCCATAAAATCATTGTGCTAAAACAGAATACTTCTACGCAACAGTAATTACACTAAGTACAGATAACAAATAGATTTCTCAACCTCTTTCATAGACAATTGACGATTTTACTCCCTGATAAAGGAATCTACTGATCACAGTTTGAGGGTAAATATTATTTTTTCTTTATTGAAGCCAAAAATTCTTTATATATTTATGTATAGTTCCAGTGTTGCCATTGTGAAAATTGAAAACTACAAAATGGTAGTTTCAGAGGGAGATGTACGAAACAGACATGACACGTTTATTTAAAAATTAACACTATAATAAAAAAATTAAATACCTATGAGATATAAAGTGATGACTTTAGTCCGACAACGGGCTCGATTTAAGTTGGATTTATGCTATGGGGACAGATTTAAAAAGATATTTACAAAATGCTACCTTGCTCACTCACATCCGCTGTGTTGCCAGCACGTTAAAAATATTATTATCGATTATAATTAAAAACTACCGTAATATTTGAGAAGGTATCTCGTTAAATAGTTTGTTTAATACAAACAATACATACCCGATACACGAAGTAATTTATAAAGTATCCACCTTCTCAAAACAAGTCGACAATAAGTTAGTACGTTACATTGTACCTTATATTAATTTTTCCGACAAATTCCATTCCAAAGACATCAAACTACTCGATTTTACACCATCAAAGTGAACACGATCCTTAAAATATTGCTGCTATCGTGCGAACAATAAGCGTAACACATGGACTTTTAAAAACCCTTATCCGACATACTTCAAAAACACTAAATCAAATTTAAAAACAAACATATTTTACTTAACTCGCATATTGTGTTAAAGTAAAGTAGAATATAAAATTTTGCATATTAATGAAAACTACCAAAATGGTAGAAATTTCAATTATTGAAAATATAAAAAAGTACTACTCTCAAACAATATTTTTTTTTATATGGTAACATTCAGTAATGTAGCACGGCATAAGGAAGTCCACCTAACAGATGAAACACAAGCCCAAAGACAAATCTATCCGATTAAGAGACATTCCCATCACACCAATTTTAAAATACGAATTCTAATTTACATTCAAGTATTTTTTTTCTTCGATAATAATTTAAAGCACATACGTGCCCACCGTGTTTGTTTTTCTGAGCAGTTTATATATTTTTTTTATTTTTTCGATCTAAAATTCTAAAATTGGCATATTATGGTCCATAGATTATACAGATTATGTTTTATTAGTATCTTCAACGGCGGACACAAGACTATTCTTTACTGGCTTTATTATATTTTTGCGAACTCACTGTGAAGCGTAGAAACGATTTTTTCGGGACCATACATTTATTACGTCACAAAGACTGACAGCTCTTGTATGAACAACGTGTATAGTCAAATAAACAATTATTTAATTAAGAATAGGAAATTAAGAAATTTTATTAGTTATTATTATTAGTATGGTGAGACCCGCCATAGCGAATGCACTTCGATCATTTTGAATCTTTTGTACTCGCCCCGCCCTTACTTAACTTGGGGTGGTTTCAACTTAAACAACGGTGTCAAAAATGTGACGCATAATGTGTATGGTCCCTTATACACAGATTATAATACTACCTCGTTCGAGAATTTATTTCGATAAATTTATAACTAAATTTTTAAAACATTTTCACTATTTTAAAAGGTAGTACGATAAAAAATAATTGGTAAAACATTTGTCTAAAGATATGTTTAGAATTTGATTTTTAGAAATCGTAAATACGCCGGATACGTTTTGGCGGGAAAATGTTAAGGTTTTGTTTATTTGAGGTAGTAAAATAACGTTTAAATATGTACACATTGTTGTTGATTGTAAACCTTTACATCGCGACCAACGCGGTTACAACAAGACGCGAACGCGACAGTCCCAATTTTTTTGTTTAATATGAATATGATGTAATCATCATCACATAAAATACTGGATGTTTTTTCAATCAATTAATAATAGTTTTAAATGACGCAACTGTGACAACTGTACCGTTTATGTTACAGTTGCTATACATTATGTAAAAATTGTTTGCATATTTGCGATTTTAAGACCAAACACGCGTATTATAGAATACATGCCTAGAAAAAAAAACTTCCTGAGAGACAAATGTGGACAAGAATTCGCTAAAATGTTTAAAATTTAAAATCGTTATTTCAAGAAGGCTTATTATAAGCACTTTTGAAACATCAAGGTCAACCCTTCTTTTTTATGTTAGTATAGGTTTTTTAATTTAAAATAATTATTTAACACACAGAATTGTGTTAACAAGTTCGAAATGAATCGGTAAGTATCGGGATGTTATACCGTTTAACTAACACATTGTATGCACGTAAATAATGCATATTTCAAATTGTACAACGTATTTCAATGCATCAAATCATTTGTCAAACACATATTTTTTTATGTTTCAATCTAATACAGAAACGGGACTTAAAATGCGTTTCAGTCGCACACATAATGAAAATAAATTAAATTAAAAAAAAACGCGACAGTCGCGTGTCGCAGCTACAATCAACAACAACACTAAACGCGAATGCGCCTCACAGTGGGTTCGGGGACAACCGGCGCGGCAGTGAGTGAGCAGTCCAGGGGGCGGGGCGCGCGGGGGGTGCGTTATAACTCCATGTCCTGCGCCTCGTCGTCGCTGAACTCAGACATGGAGGACTCGGACTCGCTGTTGGCGCCGTTGGACGGCTTGGAGCCGGACGCCGGCGTCGTGCCCATGCCCGTGATGGCGTCCTTTTCTAGTAGCGCCTCCTCTGTGGCGAATCTTCTCACGTAGTCTACAAATTAAAAAAATATATATTGTGATGGGTCACAAAGTATAGCTTCACAGACGAAACGGCCGTACAAGTCGATACCCGTCGGGTTACCTTTAAAGAATTTCGTGTGCCTATACCCTTTATTCATATGGATTTTTTCACACTGTATAGGTTGGCTATGATCATGCCTGATGGTAAGCGAAGATGTAGCCTACTTGACTTGAAGATACCCACATTGTAGGTGGTAGGGAAAACAAGAGCTGAAAGGGCATTCCATAATTTCCCAGTTCGAATCATGAACGAAGAACCAAAACGTTTTGTACGCGTCCATGGTACCCTACTACAATGTTTTAATACTTTTAGACATTAACAATAGCACTTTTTAATTTAGTTATCCTCTTAAAATTTACATTAATATGTCCCTTACATCAGATATAGGGATAGTGATTGACATTTTTACATTTTGGCCAGAATGACATAATTCACCTGAGACTTTCTTCTTGTACTCCTCAGGCTTGTGGAGGTACATGGCGGCCGCGTCTCCGTTGAGCGGGTCGATGGGGTTCGGGTATGTGAGCAGTTGTGGCAGGAACGACTCGAATATGTTCGATAAGTCTGGAAAATTAATGGCGCAAAATATTATTTATTATAGCATTGGCACATACATTCGGGGTGTAAGGGGGAGGCTAGTACCAGTCAGCCTCTCCAAATGTCAACCTCACCTGCTCGTGGTGCACCCTGCAGATGGATCGACGAGGCTCTGGCGACCGATGAATGGCAGTATAACCATTCCAAATAGGCTGGACTACAAAATGAGGCCAGTGTCAGGCAGCAGTGACACTGGTTCGAATATTCCAGCCCTGCGGTGACCAACCCGCCTGCCCAGCGTGGTCACTATAGGGCAATTCTTTTTATGGGAGAACATCAAAAGCGTGTTTGGAAGTCCCTAAAAAAGGCCTATGTCCAACAGTGGACGCCTACAGGCTGGTAATGATGATGATGATGACATACATTCATGTATAGAACGCAGGTGTGCTGAAAGAAGCAGGCTGACTACTGACGAACCGAATTAAATAAAATTCGTTTATTTCCAGTTAGGGTTACATCCATCCGGGTTTTCCCTTATTTGTCCCAATTTAGAGAGACTCCAGGAAACATCCGGGAAGGACTTCTCTCCTTCCCCAGAAGTTCGAAAGAAAGAAGTACGAAGGAAATCGTTGCCAAGGTTGCCGGAATTTAGAGATGACAATCCTATTTCCAGTAGGATTCCAGTTGTAAGCAACTAGCAAGTAGTAGTTTTACTACAAGTTCGGAAAGCGGGCCATTCCGAGAACAACCAGCAAGTAACTCGACAGATGCTCTTACAAAATATTTTGGGGACATTGCATCATTAACGGATTGCTTATTCTTGCATGATTGGTGTTGATTACCTACATAATTTAAGGGATTTAATATTTACAACAAATTTCAACATTGACATCAAAGAGGCCCTAAGATTTTTGTGCGGGCAGTGGACTGTGGCCATCCATCATTTTATAATTGGATTGATTTTTCGAAAATGCTGAACAGGCGGAAACCTCTGAACCCGATGTTTATTGTTAAGTTGAATAATAGTGGAGATTCCGTCTCACCATAAAGAGCCGTCCAAGCCTGGTTGATGACGTCGAGGCAGACGGTCCCGGATACCTCGTCGATGTTGGGGTGGTACACCTTGTTCATGAACCCGATGGAGGGCGATTTGAAGGGGTAGTGGTCAGGCAGGTGCACGCGGACCCGCCACACGCCACCCTCGTATGGGGCTGGAATACACGCGTAAGTAAAATGAATTACCGTGTCGCAAACTAGATGGCATTAGAAAGAAGGAAAATCTTTTCTTATGTAACTATGCCACACATCACACCTTGTTCCTGGCCCACATTAAGAACATTTTAAATAATGGCCAGGTCAAAAGTACTCTGAACCGACGACCTTGTATGAAAGGATTAATGAGAGTGGAAGAAAGTAATGATGTTGTCTCTACCTACCCCAATGGGACTGAGGCGTTATGTTATGTATGTATGTATGTATCACATGTTTACCAGTCGCCAGGACAATACCCTGCGATGTGTGGCTTAACCCAGAAAAACCTAGCTCAGTGTATAGCTACATGCCCTTAAAAAAATAGCATGCAGCTATTTCTTTTCTGTTACTGTGACTAATTTCGGCCCTAATGGAAGATTGTGATTTTTTGATCTCGATTCATTACTTGTAGATGAAATAGATAGAGTTAAAACAAATTGCTATATTCACATTAAATGTTTTTAAATAATAGTGGTCCGCGAGCTAGGAGATTTTTCATGACCTTCCTGACCCAAACATGTACAATGTTTGACAGTTCTATTTTATGCAGTGTAACTGCCTCTCAATCAGATAAAAAATTGGTTTTTCATGAAATCCCTTCTGATTGTAAATTTATAAAAACTGATTAAGTTAGCCCGAATTGAAGTATGAAAAACAGCCAGCTGACGGTAGAGTCCCGGACAGATACTAAGAGAAATGATGTCCTTAACCTTCCTCCTCCTCTACTTCATGGAAACCCTTTACCAGAGACTTATAGTTTAATCATAAACGACATTTTCGCAAGGGTTGTGGTTTTGCTAGGAAGTATATTTGAATGAGAAGTAACATTAATGTCATACTCACTGCCAGGAGGTCCAAAGAATTTGACACAGAACTCGTTCAGTCCCCCCAGTATCGTCACCTCGTGCTTACTCTCGATGCTGAGGCAATATTATGTTAAGGAAATTCTATTTTTTATCTTATATCTATAAAAAATACATTAACCTTAAATATAGTATAATATATGTATTGTATACATATGCTCAATAATTAATCTATATTGTATTATTAAAATACAGATCAAAACGCACGTTTTATTGTCGGAGAATGCCAGACTACTTTTGAAACTGTACAGCCCTTTGTCATGAGATTGTTCTTACGACACAGCTAAAAACGGCAGTTACAGCAGTTTTCTATTATAATAATATGGAAAATACTGGCGATAGTTCAAATAATTATTAGTTTTTTTTTATGGTAGATAGATTTGCGCTTGACTACAGCCGCGGCTGATGGAAATCAGCGATGAAGTTCTAAGTTGGAACGCGCTTACCTAGAAAATGCCTATTCATTAACTCAAAGTAAATTCACTAAAGATGGAACGTGTGAGAGTGATATTGAAAGAAGAGTAAATGCTGGGAACATGGTGAATGGTGCTCTACATGCATTTATGAATAGCCAGAAAGTGTCCCAGAAGGCAAGACTGGCTGAGTATACAGGTGTGCTGGTGCCCACACTTATGCATGGTAGTGAAAGTTGGATATGGCAGAAAAAGCACAAAAGTAAAATAAAAGCGGTAGAAATTTGAGCATTGAGGAGTATGTGCGGAATAAAACTGAGTGACAGAATTAACAATAGTATAATAAGAGAACAGTGTGATGTAAAAGATGTAGTGACTAAAATAGAGAAAGGGATGCTTAGATGGTTTGGGCATGTAGAGAGAATGGATGAGAGAAGATTAACAAAAGAGATTTATGAGGCGAGAGTGAACGTAAATGTTGGAAAGGGAAGACCTAGGCGAATGTTCCATGACCAAATTCAGGACATTTTAAATAATCGCCAGGTCAAGAGTACCCTAAACCGACGATCTTGTATGAAAGGATTAATGAGAGTGGGAGAAGCTAAGGCTGTATGCAAGGGCCGTGGCCGTAGTCTCCGCCTACCCCTATGGGAACGAGGCGTGATGCTATGTATGTATGTATGTATTATCTCATATCAAGTAAGTTGATTAAAAAAATTGCATTGTCTCTGCTGTAGACAACCAGCAGGCTTAGATGTTAATGCTTGATCTAAGGTGATATATCCTGCAATGAAATAATGGTAGCAGCTATGAGCTATCACCGAGGTACCGGTGTGTAACAACCCCAATATCCAAAACTAAGCATATTGGAACATGAGGTGAGTTTAAGAAGCTACATAAATTCTCTCCTATAAGGAGGGAGGCCGGTAATACGCCGATCCCGGACACGACTCCCGGATGTGACATTCATACACTAGCTTTGCTGTATAGGCTGAAAAGCCTCTTCCCCGAAAGGAGCAGGAATATCTGCGGGGGCGAAAAGTTCTCCCGCGCCTGACCCGTGTAATGAGGTAACTCGAAGAAAGCACCTTTCGCCAATCAATTGAGAGAAGACCGGCGTCAATAAAAAAATATTTTCTAAAAATGAAACCTAGTTACATCGATTAATTACTCCCGAAATACATACAAAATTTCAAAAGTTGGAGTAATTTTCGAGATATACAAGAATTGCTCGTTTAAAGATATTAAATATATTTTATTAGGTATAGGAGGTAACTTCAACAATAAAAAACATAATTGCCAATTCAAGAATAATACAAGTAAATGAGAGAAAAGATAACTAATATATTAAAATATCAAAATGAATGAGCATTTCGTAAGATTTATCGCTCTATAGTAAACATGACATGACAGTAAGCAAGTGATAATGTTTTTGATAACTTATCAGTTCATTGTGGGGAAAGCAATGGCTTTTAATTCTTATATCAGTAAACTTTACCAATCAATTGCCTTGTTGATATAGTTATGCTTTAGGAGAAGCCTTTGGCTTTACGAGGTCCTGAATCAAGACTGAAACTCAGGACCTTAAAAGGAAAAATAATGAGGTTTTCTTCTATTAGGAAAATTCATTAAAAATTTTAAGCCCACAGTAGGGCAGACGGTAGAGCCTCGTCGAGCACATTAAGCCGTCGATTCCGGTCATGGTAACCAACATCTGGTAGTATATAAAATTATTATTAAAAAAACAAAAAACCCGACTGCTTAGAAGTTATGAACTGAAAAGAGAAAAACAAGGATCACTATATCTGTATAAAATTCTAAATATTTTATGGTGCTGCAAACAGGGACAAAATACTTTAACCTGCGGGGAAAGAAAGATCTACCAAAACTACGTTTGTCCCCGCCTGCAGCACCATAAAGTATTTAGAATTTTATACAGATATAGTGATCCTTGTTTTTCTCTCTTTAGTTCATAACTTCTAAGCAGTCGGGTTTTTTGTTTTTTTAATAATAATTTTATTTGAGACTTTTTAGTTTTAGTTTATGGTATAGAAATGAGACGGTACACTTGGTACACTTTTTGCCATTTTTTGTTAAAAAGTAATATGAACATGATATAATATTTATATTTTTGAAATGGTCTTTTTACGACCTTTCAATTGGTACCCATATTGCTAAGATAAGAGAAAAAAATACACACATCCCCACTTTTTTCCCCCATTTACAGCCGCCATTTTGAAAATTTATATAGCCTATGTCACTACCACAATTTTGACAAATTCAACGATACCTCACATGTCAAAATCTGTTCAGCCGATTAGGCTGTAGCGAGTGCCGAAGAAATGGACATACATACATACATACGCTCGAAAAACATAACCCTCCTTCTGACGCAGTCGGGTAAAAACAGCCCCCCAACCTCCATTGGTGGGTACATAATCTCTCTTCTATAAGGCCAGGCGTTATAGTAGGTTGCTAAATAATTTGATAATTACTATAATGAATTAGCATTTCGTAAAATTTATCGCTCCGTGACATGACAGTAAACAAGTTATAATATTTTTGATAACCATCTTATCAGTTCATTGTGGGGAAAGCAATGGTTTTTAATTCTTTTATCAATTTTGTTTAGTGAAAAAAAATATTTAATTTGCTGCAGTGGTTAGTAACCCGACTATTGCATGCAAGGCCGTGAGTTCGAATCCTGCTACGGAAAAATATTTGTGACGATCTAGCTCCATGGCAGTCACAGTCAGAAAGTTCACAGGGTGTCGAGGTATGGGTGATTTTATAACTAAATCACTATTTACTATGTAATAAATTAATCTTATTTATCATAATTAAACAGTAATATCACTACATATTATAAAATCCCCAGTCGCATCGTTCTGTCGGTCTGTTTGCGATAAACTCAAACCTACCTACTGTACAGATTTTGATGCGGATTTCATAATAGGTAAAGTTATTCCTGAGGAAGGTTTTAGTACATAATTTATTAAGGTTTTGTGTAAATTACAAAACAACAAACATGATGATATTATTTTTTTTTAAATGTCGCGCACCCTTTTACAAGCTTTTATTGAAAACATTGCCTAAACCATATGAGATATAACAAATCAATGTATGGAAATATTGTTTCTCTTTGTTAAAACTACAAAAATTCTGTGATGGCATATATATATATTTCTTTTAAGGATAGCTCTCTATACTCATTTAATAAAAAAATATTATTATAAAAACAAAAAACCCAACTGTTTAGAATTAATGAACTGAAAAGAGAAAAACAAGTATATATAAAATTTGATATACTTTATGGTTCTGTAGGACAAGGGGACAAACAATACTTTTTACTATTTGCAAAGAAAGATCTACTAATATATATATTTTTGAAATGGTCTTGTTACGACCTTTCACATGATACCCATATTGTTAGGATAACAAAAAAATATACACACATCCCCCTCTTTTTTCCCCACTTAAAGCCGCCATTTTGAAAATTTATATAGCCTATGTCACTACCAGAATTCTGACGAATTCAATTACACCTCATGAGTCAAAATCCGTCCAGCCGTTTAGGCTGTAGCGCGTGCTAAAGAAATGGACATACATACGCTCGAAAAACATTACTCCTTCTGACGCAGTCGGGTAAAAATATGAAAAATGGATGTCATATTAATGCTTAGTATTTTTTATATTTTCTCGCGATCGAAGTAGTAATAAATTAAAACCTTTGGTAGGATTGGTGTTAACTTCCTACCAATGAGTCATGGCTGTTATTTACATATAACTCTAGAACAATCGTAATAGATTACAATATTATAGCTAGCTGTGTGATAGGGTTGCCACAAACAAGTGACGGGCATTCCATAGATCCAAAAAAGCACTGCCTACCCTTGAAAATTATTGTAAGCTCATATATAAGAACTTCCAGTTTGTATATTTAGTACATTTAGCCTACCCTTGTTAAAATGTTGTGCACGCCACGCAAACCTGTAAAGCTTCGGCGGCCGAGTGGCGCAGTGGGTGGTGACCCTACTTCTGCGTCCTAGGCTGTGGGTTCAATTCCCATATCTAGAAAATGTTTGTGTGATGAGCATGAATGTTTTTCAGTGTCTGGGTGTTTATCTATATATTATAGGTATTTATGAATAATGTGTATCAAATATTCATCAGTTATCATAGCACCCATAACACAAGCTACTTTTGGGTACGCTTGCTTTGGGGCTATATAGCGATGTGTGTAATTGTCCTATAATATTAATATTTACAAAAGCTAACATTAATCAGTTGATTTACTGTGTTCCAATGTAGATTGCTCCATACAAAACAACCTGAGATTTAACCCTCAAATGCCTGTGATAACACTGAGTACCATACAGTTCAGGCCAAAATACAGCAACACAAGCAGTGGCGTGCACAAGGTTTATAAGGGTATAAGGCACTATAGATGCTAACTACACAAAATACAAAAACTCTCCAATAACGGATTGTAATATGTTCTCAGGGTAGGCAGTGCGTTTATGCATTAATGAAGTGCATGTCACTGAAGACAAGCTTTGTCACAAAAAGGGAAAATATTACAAATTATACTTAAGTCAAATTAGATAGAGAATGCTTGTCAAACAAATTAAAAATGAAGGTAGAAATCACTAGTCATTTTACACCTAATTTTTTAAATTAATTTATTAATAACAAATTCATGACAATAAATTAGATTAGTAGGCTTAATATATTTAATATATATTAAATAAGATTTAATAAAAAAACAAAACATAATTTTGAATTTTTTAGGCATAAAATGTGTTGCTTTTCTACCTTCATTTTTAATTTGTTTGTTGACAAGCATTCTCAATCGAGTTTGGTTTTAGTATAGAATAAATACTAGCAATATCTTAACCATAAAAATCATACACACAGCTGAGCATAGAACATTATTTTTGGAAAAAATAAACTGTCAACCCTAACGAATAAATGCTGGACTACTTGAAATGCTAGGGAGATGCTTTGATATCTTTTGTTTACTGTTCAATTCTATTATGCCTGGTCTGCAGGGAGTTAGTTCTAAACCTTTTATGGATAACTGATGGTTTTTATTCATGATAGGTTTCATGATATTATTAACTCGAACTTTTGTTTATTGTAGAACATTATTGGTTTTGTTAAGATATAAGTCCTTAAAAAATAAGAAAAAGCTAAAAATAATTCTCTATGTATTTTTTTCTTGCTTTATGTAGTAGTTTCAACAGCAACAGCTTTTCATTAAATACATATGAAAGTAAAATAAATAATTAAAAAAATCAATTTTAAAAGTTTTTGTTTGTCTGTTTGCTTCAGATGATCTCTGAAATAGCTGGACTAATTTTAACAGGACTTTCACTCACAGATAGCTAATGTTAATAAGGAGTATTCCTTATTAACATTAGCTATTATATATATGGGCTAATTTTATTTTTATTTAAATTTTATTTTTTTAATTTTAATTCCATTCAAAGCTTTTCAGTTTACTTTTCAAGCAGCCTGTAGAGATCAAACATTTTCTAGAATTTAAGCTGACCCTTTCACAACAGGCTAGAAATTGAACCAAGATATTTTATGATCAGTTTTCTTTACTGTTTTATTTAATCAAAAAAGTTAATAATTTTTTTGAATATTGAGGTAATGTTTATAAAAGCCAGATTTTATGAATGCTAATTATATTATATTATAGCACTATTAGTGACAAGAGGTAGCATCTAACAGAAACAAAGTACACTGGAGGACCCACCAACACCAATTAACGGAATGACAAAGTGTACACTTTCTGTTAGTATTGTAGCATTTACAGCAGAATTATAGTTGTACAGAAAAGAAAAGACCTGCTAAAAGACCTTGGCTTTACTAGACATAGAAAAACATATTAGAATGAGTATCCAAAGCTGCTCCAGTTAGATATTTCCAAATATGACTGGGCAGGAATAATAACATGAACAGAGCAAGTGAGCGTTGTCATGCGTCACAATGGAGCTCCTTAAAACTACACTCGTGTCACAAGTCTCTGACTCTGTTCAGAGCTTTTCTCTCTGTCACACGATGGCCCCTGCTCTCACACAGTGAATCTATAGATGCTAAGATATATCTCTAACCATGGATGTTTTAGATTTAATTCAAATTGAGAAGTTTAAATTAAAATTATGTTTATTGTGTCATCTAGATGGTGTTGCTGCATTAATTATTTTTTATTGCACAATTAAATCTATTGTAAAGAGTAAACAAGCTTCTATTTTTCGCTGTGCAAATGTGGTCTTATTGCTAAATCAATTTCCTAAACAATCTTTGATGAGAGGAGTCTCATCAAACTATTTATCATTTTCTTATATGATAAATTACCCATGCATTAGATCAGCATGGTGGGTCTATGCTCTATATCCTCTTCTATAAGTAGGGAGACCTAGCCCTGTAGTCTTGTTGTTAATAGGATGATAATGATATAACAAATTCATTATTTATATGTTGAATAGAATCAATTAAGTCATTGACTTTGTGAACTACTTTAAATAGAATTTTAGTATTAACAGCCATCCTTGACTAAACTAAAGAGAATAAATAAAAAACAACTCATAAACTTCTTAAGGGCATAGACAACATTAGCTAAGACTGGCCTTGTAGTAGTCATTAAAAATAGTACTTAAACTAATGTATTATATATAATTAATTAAAGATGTTTTTGTTTGTAAAATCAAAGAATTAGGAAGCTATGCTATTTATGTCTAGTGATGATGGTGATATTTGGCAGAATACCAAAAGTACCATGTACTTTAATTTTGACTCCAGTATAGATTAATATTTATTTATAAAACGTGTTTAAAAATGACGTCATAAAAGACCTCAATGATAGAACAATAGCACAATGTAATAGACGAAGTTTAAAAAAAAAGTGGGCACTTAATACCAATTAAAAATTACGATTATTGTTTATGCTGTGAATGGATAAATTGGTGCGTTAAGTAGGGCCTACGGTGAGAGAAAAAAAACGCGCAATTTGGACCGTGGCCTACATACGGATTACGAAATATTACAATCTATACGGAAGAATGAACAAGGCTCTCTAACGTATGATTACCGTACTACATAATACATATATAGACTAGGTGCCAGGCCCACGGACAAAGCGCGCACCTATTATGATTTACTAGCTGCGATAAGCCCTACCAAATAAAATTTTAATTGAAAATATGATATTAATAGCCCGTAAGCACACCATTACGAGGGATTTTAGTGAAGCGTTAATACACAAATGGGGCATATCGATTTTGTATCGAATCATGACAATCAGCTGATGGCCCTTCTACCTTATTTACATGGAGGACCAAACCAGTAGGTGCTTTGTATTGAAGATAACAAAGGATACAGCTTTATGACGTCTGTGTCCATACGACGTTTCCCAGCGCTCGGTGACGACATCTTCGTGATCTATTGCTAATAAATCACTATATCGAACACGAACACTAGCACAAAGCCACACTCGACGCAGCGAGATAAAAATTTTTCGTCCACCAACAGCAGTCAGAAAAATAACATTGTAGAAAAACAATGGACACACACCATAGACTAAGGTTTCGGAAGGTGATGTGTAATGGGATCTATGTTGCCACATAAAAGCCGACATGGAACACTCAACGCCACTCAATTCCGAATTTTATGGGAACTAATCCAAATACTTCAAGAATATCAATAAATTAGGAAGGCACTTGTTAAATTATTTTAAACGTTTGTGTAAACGAGAATATACAGAAGTACATATTTCTTTTAGTTTGTAAACTGTTTTACGCAAGATTGATGAATATTTTCACATGACTTTCATTCGGTTTCATAATTTCTTATTACTTGCCATACATTTGTTTTAAATTATCGGGTATGTTCGCAGATTGGCAAATCTATTGAAAGCTTAAATGTGACACTTCTATGGTGCTGCCACCATAATAAAAAAAATTTGAACATAGACAATAAAGCCACTTTGAGTAATGCGTCAAAATAACAAAAAAAACTACTTTTTGTCTACGCCCCATCGCCCGAAACTTCGCGTGTGTGACCCGTGGAACATTATTTATAAATTCCGTCTAATTATAGTTTTATTTCTTTTATCGTGGCTCAAAGTTTAGTTAAAAAGGTGCGCGTGCTTGCGAACGGTGTATCTGCGCGAAACACCCGCAAAAACATGTGTTTCGATGTGAATATAAAGTTTGTGAATTGATGACACTGCCGAGTTTGTAAGTCAGTGGGCAATTTGTAATTATTTCTGATAGCGGTTATTAAATTGTTATTGGATTGCGCGAGGAATTTGCGGGAACGTCCGCGGGTGGTGTGCGACCAGCGTACGGAGCTGGGATAAGGATATTTAGTGATAGCGGGAGTGTAATGTACTCGGGTCCATTTCCGGTCGAGTCGTGATGTATCGTCGATGAATTTGTGCTCGTTTAAGTGCAATTTCAAACGGCGGTATGGCGAATTCTACGATCGGAACCACCTTCGACGAAAATGACATGTCCAGGTATAGAATATCTCCATTTACTTCTTATGCTCTTAGAAATCTAATAAGAATTACATTCATATAGCCAAGAACATGAATTTTTGAAGCTATCAAAATAAATCTGAATTTATTAGTGTTTTTGAAGTTCAATTATTTAACTGTTTTAACATTTAGTGAATGTTTGGTTAAAAACAAACTTGATGGAAACAGTATATCTGTTGGTCTGCATGTTTATTTAAATTTTTATTACTGCAAGCTGCCAAACCAATTAAGAGAGGCTTCAGTTTAATAATTGAAGTCTGATTGATAAAATTCAAAAACTGTTTAGTCTTATTTAGGTATTAATAAGGTATTAGTTAAGTTTTAGGTATTAGTAAGGTATTATTTAGAATTTAAATTGACTATCATTTTACAATTCAATATAAATATTATAGGACAATTACACACATTGCTATATAGCCCGAAAGTAAACATAGGTAGATTGTGATATGAGTACTCTGATGAATATTTTTATATATATAATACATAAATACTTATAACATATAGATAAACATCCAGACACTGGAAAACATCCATGCTCATCACACAAACATTTTTTTTCATACCCAAAGCCTAGGATGCAGAAGCAGGGTCACTACCCAATGTACTGCTCAGCCATCAATATGCTATATATAACTTCGAAACTTGTTTATTGTGGGCTCTTCTTGTAGATAGAAAGTAAATAGTACTAAACAATAAAACAAATAGAAACAGAACTCAGAACAGAAGAATGTTCAGAGTTTTCTGTTCTGCATTCTTAATAATGTCATCTCCCTAGTAGAGTGCAGGCAGGCCGCCTCAAAAATAATAAAATTCTAAAAGTCACTTGTGATTTATTGATATTTTTGATGAAATAAATCTCAAAGAAACCTAAAAGGTTTTGATGCATTGAACTATTGTTTTATATTTTATGTTTTCAAATGAAAACTTGCTTTTTATTGTAATAATAAATTTATTTCTTAGTAGAAAATCAACAGTTAGCTATCTTATAATTTATGAACATATAAAAATGTTGTATAAAAGTAAGTTACAAACAGCTCTGACATATAAACGCTAGCAATATATCACTTTCAGACGATGAATGATGGTTGTTCAGTACTGCTTTGCCCTTCGAAGATTCCATTTCCACTAGGCGTCGGCTGTGGCTTCTTGAACGTTGTCTCCAAACCTTACTGCGTCGCTCTGTACGCCATCTTAACTTTTATGGTCCACTACTCCACTTTCGGAGTTCTTGCACGGAATCTGGTTGCTACTTAGCATAAGAGCGGTCAGGTTTTGGTCCTAGTCTAAATTGCTGCTCTCCATTGCGTTATATATTTGACAAATTATCTATAAAAATAAAATTATAATATTAGTTATGATAAAAAGTACTGAAATATACGAAACACAATAAAACTTTCATATAAGCCGCTGTCATAAAAGTCCCACTAAAGATAATCATGCGTTAGTTTGGTTACTTGGTTGTTTTATTTCAAAATCGGTGGTACTTACCTTATTGACACATACCCCATGTGGTAGGTCCCAGTGACATATGAGATGTCCTAAATGCACAGCTATGGTTTCGCGATGATTAGAAAGACAGGGCAATTATTCAAAAATGCATTTTGACGCAGATTATCTTTCTATACTAAAGCCAAACTCGATTGAGAATGCTTGTCAACAAACAAATTAAAAATGAAGGTAGAAATCACTAGTCATTTCACACCTATTTTTTTTAGTTAACTAGTTAATGACGAATTCATGACATTAAATTAGATTAGTAACCTTAAAACTAATTAATATATTCAAAGTCTTTAAAATAAGATTTTTAAAATAACACAACATAATTTTAAATTTATTAGGCATAAAAATGTGTTGCGTTTTCTACCTCCATTTTAAACTTGTTTGTTGATAAGCATTCTCAATCGAGTTTGGCTTTAGTATAGGGTTAATCATCATCATCATCAGCCTATTAAGCCCACTACAGGGCCAGGCCTCCCTCCTTATAAAAGAGGGGATGCTGCTAAATCTTACTGTATAAAATATTGTTAGATTCAGACAGGCTCAAAGTATTTTGGTAAAAATACTAAATAATGGGTTGTATTGTTTTTATGGGAGGTTTTATTTTTCTATTTGAGATATATTTCATTCCCATAGGGTTAGGCAGTGACTACACTCTTCCATTTGCCACTTCCTTGCATACTTCCTTGGCTTGTTCCACTCTCATTAATCCTTTTATACAAGTTCATCAGATACTCTTGACGAGGCCACTCTTTAAAATGTCCTAGGCCTTCCTCTTCCAACATTTCCATTCACCCTTAATACATACATGCTATTTAACTTAATCATGTGTGGTTTCAGAGATCTTGTGATGAGTCAGTAGTACAGTCAGTGGTACTTCCCTAATGTATAGCTATAAGTCATCCCTGTGGTAATAGGTCACCTGTGCAGTTAGTCAAAGCTCAAACTTTAGCTCCATTTAGCAGAAAGCCATTAAACAATTCATATTTAGGTTTATAACCAGTTTTAGTGCTGTCCCACTTTCATACTAATGTTTACTATCAGAATAAACAAACACATTCTATAGTTAAGTATGTGATGCACTGATTTATATAAGTTAAAGAGAATTGTTTAAATTCTGATTTAAGAAAGTGAAATCAACACATATTAATTGTGGAAATTTATTTTAGTTATTTGTGTTGTTATTATTAATTTCAATGTCTACAGTTAATATTTATATAAATAAAAAATTAAATGCTTAAACACTAGAATAACCTGATCTATATATACCTAATATATAAAACAATTAAATAAAAACAGTGAAAAACTTAGGCGTCATAATATTGCTCCGAATCGGTGTTGAGAGGTATAGTGCCCAGAAGGCTATCCTCTTGACACCAATTCGATTTTCCTAATTTCCTATTTGGCAATGTGGCAGCATTTAAGGAATTATGAAATCATTATCAAGGAATTAGGAAATTAAAATCAACTAACAGATTTTAATTTTGATTTAAGAAAACTAAATCACGAGATTTAAATACATGAAAGTTAAATCAACTGATTTAATTTTTTGAAACTAGTCCTGTAGGCAGACTCCTTCTCCCTCATTCTAACTCACAACACACTCACAAGACATGCACACTTTTTATTTTATTATAAGAGTTCAATTTAGCTTATTCAATAATTCATAAATCAGATTTATAATTGTAAAGTTTAATACCAAAAAGATTTCAGCACCAAACCAAATGTGGAGTGTGCATGTAATTCTAATAAAAAAGTGCAAAATTAAACTAAAAGTGGGAGTTTGTAGCCAAATGTAAACAACAAGTGCTGAGGGCATATGGTAGCATCACTACTGGTTTATGAATGTCTATGAAATAATGTTTATTGCAAGATAAACATCTCTTATTTACCCAAATACATGGAAAACAGTAAAGTTACTGCAATATATCATCTCTGCTGTTGCATATGGTTGATGGCTGTTGTCATCTGTGGTGAGCTATAATCACATCAGTTAAAAATAAATGTACAAAACTGTCAATAATAAAGATAACTAATATTTGTTACAGCTGGTATTTCCCTGGACTATCAAGGGTGGAGGCCACAGAGCTGCTGCTCAATGAGACTGAACGGGGAGTGTTCCTCGTGAGGGACTCCAAAACCATACACGGAGATTATGTGCTGTGTGTCAGGTATGTGCTTCTACAGGCCCAACTCTCCCTTCACTCCCCTCACGAAAGTGAATATGGAGTGTAGACAGTACCATGTTGCTCCATTGCAGGTCGATGGGCTTAGGGTGATAAATAATTTGAATATGTTCAATTCATAAATGATAACTATCAAATGTTAATGATAGTAAATGAGCTGAGCTGAAATTTCTCCTACTTTTCCAACAATTATCATCATAATTTATCCAATTGACATAAAACTTTGAAAAACTTAAAATTATATACTTAAAATCTTGGGTGCATCCCAGTATCCTCTTCCTATATATTTTTCGTGCTGTCAAATTATGTCCCAATAGTTCTATGTAGTACTGTAGTATAGTTTTTGCTCTTGACTTTACTTAAACTATATAAGTTATAAACTTTATATTATTTTGATTGATATTTCATTTTGTTTTTAACAAAAAAATGTCCTTTGCGACAAAAGCTAAGTTGTTAAAACCAAGTAGTAGTTGTGTCTACAAAAATATTCTCTTATTTGAGAAGTTACAAGGGGGGACACATTTTACCACTTTGGAAGTATCTTTCGCGTAAACTATTCAGTTTAGAAAAAAATTATATTAAAAACCTCAATACCATTTTAAAGACGTTTTGTGCAATTTAAACAAAGATGTATTCGATATAGTATGTTTATAGATACTCTCAAATTTAAGTGGACATTTATTATTGCAATAAAAAGAGATTCCATATTATACTTATAAAAAGTAGGTAATTTATTTGTAACATACAATCAAGATGTTGATATCGACATTACTTGAATTTTATCCCATTAGTTTTATATAGAACTAATGGGACACTAAGCACTAATATGGTGTATCAACAGTTCCATAGAACTAAAATTAAGGGGTACTACTGGGATGCACCCTAAATCTTCCTCAGCAATCTATCTATTGGTAACCACATCAAAGTCCATTCAGTGGTCATTAATTTTATAGCGAATAGACAGGCACAGTAGGGATTTATTTACAGTTTTATAATTTTTTTTTTCTCATTTGTTTTACTGTATCATGGCAATCTGTAGGGGTACAATAAGCCCCTCCTCTAGCTGAGTACCTATCTGAGTTTATCGTTTTATGTCCTGAAGCACATTTTTACAGTAGATTTCCTAGCAGCAGGCTCCCTCTTTTGTCTAGTTATAGAAATGTATGTTTGAGATCAGTAAGGATTAAATAATTGCTCGTAATGTAAATAGTGTGCATTGTCCCTCAATGTTTGCAGGGAGGACCGCGTGTCGCACTACATAATAAACCGCGTGGTGTCCGCCGACGGCGCCACGCGCTACCGCATCGGCAACCAGCTGTTCGCCGACATGCCGGCGCTGCTCGCCTTCTACAGGCTGCACTACCTAGACACCACCGCGCTCGTGCGGCCGCTGGCGCCGCGAGCACGCGCCGCGCCCGCGCCTCCGCCCGCCGCACACGTGCTCGAGCTCGTCGTCGCCAAGTTCGACTTCGACGGCAGCGTGAGTCTATAATATAATAGTCATGCTCATCTACCGACGGCATATTTATACATTAAATAAATAATATTATAAATAAGAAATATATTCTGTATAAAATTTAGGTAGACACATAGGTCTTCTGATACCTAAGCTATATTATTGTGAAGTTTCATTAAAATCACTGCAGCCGTTTAGTTGTGAAGAATTAACAAACATACCTACACAATTACACACTCACAAACCGCTGTTTATAATATAGTCTGGTGACTACACAAATACGACAAACCGCTTTGATTAAAGGTGCTCTGCACTTCCGTTAGTTCACCTTGGCTTAGGCACCACCGTGTTAATTTTTAATGCTCAAATATCTTTTAAATTTTTTCGTATTTTTTCAAATAGATAATTTGCAAAAAAAAAATTGGGACTCATGTATGAAAGATCGGGATGGAATTACATATCTAAGATTTCGAGCGCCAAATGATTATAATTGATGCCTACTCGTCCGTCCAGCGATCTGCCCGGAAGCTATCTGGAATTTTGTACCAAAATAGACACACAGACACTAGCCGGTGCCGTAGTTATGACTAAAACCTTAATCACCACATTCCCCGTTATAAATATAACGAAAAAACCGAACCAGGTATCTGTGTCACGATGTGTTATACGAAAATATCCATGTCTTCACCTGACATAGTCAAAGATTTAACATGTTTCCGCGTTCTATTTTACCATCAGCCATGTCAAACATCGTCATTGTCAGCCTATTTTAACGGCCCATTTAAAACCAGACCTCACCTCCCTCCTTATAGCATGGGATATAACACGCTATTTCCTTGCGGGTTGACATGGTGATAAGGTGTGATTTTGAAAGGATGGGTTCTTTCAGATCAGGATCAGATGACGGGACGAACAGCTTACCGTAACTTTCAACCAAGGTGTAACCACTGATTCCACGCCAATAATATTTTTTACTGAGAATTCGTCGAAAGAAAGAAAATCTCAATTCTCAATAGCCCAGAAGGTGAACCTAGAAGCTCATGATCTAGCCCCTGGAACAATCAGGCCGGAATGTCAAAACATTTTTTTTTATCGACTACAAGTTGGCCCTTGACTGCTATCACACCTGATGTTAAGTGATGATGCAGTCTAAGATGGAAGCGGGCTAACTTGTTAGGAGTGAGACGAAAATTCACACCCGTTTCGGTTTCTACCCGACATCGTACCGGAACGCTGAATCGCTTGGCGATACGTCTTTGTCGGTAGGGTGGTAACTAGCCACCGCGAAAGCCTCCCACCAGCCAGACCAAGACAAATGAAGAAAAATCTCAATCTGCCCCGCCGGGAATCGAACCCAGGACCTCCATCTTATAAATCCACCGCACATACCACTGCGCCACGGAGTTCGTCAAAAAATGCGGCGCACTAAAATGCCGTTTAAACAATCTTGGCATTCCAAAACCATTAACCCGTAGCATAGCAAAAGCTCCTAGACACTTATCCTAGATGATGCAGCCTTGCATATCACCCCTAACCCACCCAAACCAACTCACCACCACCAAAAATGCTACACAGGACATCCGCAGGTTGGTGAGTGTGCCGCGCTGTCACTTGAATCGCTGCAATATACTTGGGACATATTGCTACGGCCTTCGCTAAAGACCAAACGATAAAGGCGAACTCTTTCTGGAGCTCATCTTTTTTCGGCTAGACTAAACATCACTTGCTTCCGTCTAAAATATTTTAAATCATCGTAAACAATATTAAGACGCGGATAAAAATAGCAATTGCGAAATTCATGCTTCAATTTTGACGTATATCAACAGCTCAATGAAGAACATTCTACTATACTATTTTTACGACAATGTAATTTGGAAAAACCGTACGAGATTTTAATTTGATAATTCTGAGACTACTTTTGTATCTGTTGTCAAGTAATCGCTGAAATAATAAAGTGAAATGACAATCGTTGAGATATTTTTTGAACTCATTGTGGACGTTTTACGTCATTATAGTAGAGCAAGGTTTTCAGCCTTATGGTGTGACATCAAGACGGTAGTCTGCGTCGGTTGTTCCATCGATGGTTCCGTACAGTCCGTCACAAAAAACGAGGTTATCAAAATTGTTTATTGTAGTTGCTTGCTGCTAAATTGAGTGTTGTTCTTCCAGGACGCTGATGACCTGCCGTTCCGACGCGGTGAACGACTGATGGTGATCAACAGGGACGAAGAGCAGTGGTGGACGGCGCGCAACGCACACGGCAAGACCGGCTCCATCCCCGTGCCCTACGTGCAGAGGGTGAGTAGCTCTCTCGATCAACACGGACGAGGAGCAGTGACAACATTTACCTTTTATGGCCCAGATACTGATCTCCGATAGAAACAATAGGAAATCCTTTTTGAGAAGGTTACATTACCTTTCGGAATCTTACCCCCTTCATGATCATCACAACAGCCAATAAGAATACTATAGTGCTGAAGATCCAACACCAATCCTGAGTCGCAGAAACAAAATACTTCATACAACTCACTTGATGTCGACAGTGTATTTGAGATAAATATGGGTAATAATTTATTATTTTTATTGTTTCCAGCTTCTAGACCCGTCCGGTGTGCCGTACCCTCCGAACGAAGCGCTGAACCAGTTGGGGGACCCGCCCAGTCCACCGAACAACAAACAACCGCAAAAGGGAAGCAATATGCAGGTAATACAATTACACCCTAATCAATGATTAGTAATGATCATTATCATTAGCAGGCGATAGACGTCCACTGCTGGACACACAACGATCCTGTGCTGCCTGTGCCCAGCGGCTCCTTGCGACACGTTTAATGTCGTCAGTCTACCTAGTAGGAGGTCAACCAATACTGGCCATACCGATGCGAGATCGCCATTCTAACTCCTTGGGCCCCCAACGTCCATCAGCTGTCCGAACTACGTGCCCCGCCCATTGCCACTTTACTTCTCCGACTCACTAATATAGCAGCAGCATTAATTATATGCATTGAAGAGTAGGGTAGTTTTGAAGAATACATGGCTGTTAATAATATAAGTTGATGATAAACTAGTCTTGTAAAGTGAAATATATAAAATGTCTAATAAAATAAAATATAAACTGTCAAATATAGTGAAATACGAATTGTCGTGTTCCAGCGCACGCTGCCGGCGATGGCGCGCGTGCGACAGAAAGGATTTAAACGCGTGTGCCGATGGACATAAGTTAGTCAACGCTTACGACAAGAAAATCTTTCGGCTCTCAAGCTGGCAATCGTTTAGGCCTGCATAAGACAATAAAACTCAAGGTACTATATATCGATGAATTTTTAAATGACAAGAATGACAGCTATAACAGGAAGTAAAATAAATAACTTTTTAAGCTATTGCATAGCTTCTATCGCGTGCCTTGAGCGTTTCAAAAGTGCTTGTAATAAGACTAAATTCAAAAATTCGTAACATAAGTTGATGAAAAATATACTAACACCCGCTCGATTGAGAATGCTTGTCAACAAACAAATTTAAAATTAAGGTAGAAAATGCAACACATTTAATGCCTAATAAATTTAAAATTATATTTTGTTTTTTAATAAAATCTTATTTGAATATATTAATTAGTTTTAAGCAAAAACATAAAAATTAATAAAAAGCATAATTTCGGCACTGACGTTATTGGGAGTGTGTAAAATGCCTAGTAAGTAAAATATAAACGGTCAGGTGCTCGTGTCAGCGCACGCTGCCCGAATTGGCCCAGGTAGACAAGAAACGTGGGATCGAACTACAAGAATGACAGCTATATACTTTTTTTTTAATATGACCAATATTATGTTGAGACGAATATCTTAGCATTCCATGGATTCACCGTGCGGGTGCCGGGTCCCATGACGTCTGAAGGAAAACATAAGTTGATAAAAAATGCTATGCAATCGTTCCAATATGGAGCTTATTGACTTCGAGTGCCAAGGTCTTTTAGCAGGTTGTAGAGAGACTTCGCTGGTATACCCCTCGCACCCACTTCTACCGCGTATAAACTAACCACATAGCCATTTTTGGTTAGTTCATTAGTAAGGTCATAATATTTATTCACTTTGAATACATGGTCTTTAGGGATCCTATCTCCTCATATTAGTTGTAAAAACTATATAAGGAGTGTCAGTATGCTGGTCTCTTAACTGCTAAAGCAGTTATTAAGGCTACAAAATTGCAAGACATAAAATTCTAAACACTAATACAATGATATTGTTCTGTTACAGGTGACAAAAATGAACATAAACGGCCAATGGGAGGGCGAGCTCAATGGGAAAGTGGGCCACTTCCCCTTCACCTACGTAGAGTTTCTGGACGATGTGACCAGCTAAAGTGCAATTAAGTACACACTTGGTCCAAAGTGTTGAAAGTGGATGTTTCCCGCTGAAGTGAAACCAAGTGCACACCTTAAGTGAAGTACCAAGTATACGCTCAGGCCAAAGTGTGAAAAGTGTGACAAAGTGTTTTGACTATGTGGCCAGCTAGAGTGAATCCATGAAAGTGAACTTTCCTGCAGTATTCCCTGCCAATTTTAACATGGGGGTATTTAAGGGGCGAATAAACTTTTTCCTCAAAGGCCGGGAACAGATTAGCAGTGCCTCTGGTGTTGCAATTGTACATGGGTGACAGTAATCATTTAACATCAGGTGAACCGTATGCTTGTTTGCCTAAAATAAAAAGAAACAGAGTTCATGATCACCGACAAAAATGTACCTCCAATTGATTTAGCTTTCTGGTATGTTGTCATGTAGAAACCAAATGAGGGATTTTGTCCCACTCTTATCAAGCTTGGTTCCATCTTAGATTGCATCACTTAACAGCAGGTGTAATTCTGGTCTAAGGCTAATTTGTTAAAAAAAAGCGCTTCGTTCAACCCAAAGTGTTGAAACTGTTTTTATATACTAATTAGTGAAATGTTAAGAGATTTAACAATATAAAAGTGACTTAAATCTACAAAGTGAATTGACACGAGAGATATTTTAAGAAATCTAAAGTGATTTAAAGTGACATTATTATGGAGATTATTAATTGAGATATTTTTTATTCTGTATTAATATACATAAAGGACAATCTTATATAATAAGTTATGTCATATGAGATGATGATAGTGAACAAATCGTGACAATATTTATTGTCACCCCTTAGTTAGCAAAGGCTTGGTTTACAGCAGAAAGGCTCTTAAAGGCCATAAAGGACTTGATTCCAAGCCATTAAATAACGAGGCCACCTCCTTATAATCTAAAGCCACTTGAGGCTGACATTTGAGTTGATTGATTTAAAGTGGCTTAAACCTAACCAAGCTTGAGCGGTATGAAAAACTTTGAATTTGTAATAATCAGACTTTGGATCATTTATCCTGTCTACTTATTATAAAAGCGTAAACTAAGTTAAGGTGGAGTTGTTCCATGATACCATCTGTTATGACATAATGATCCGAGAGGGACTGAGCAATTTGGAGAGTATTTTCATTGATATTGAAAGCATGTGTGTATAATATCTTAGTATATTTATATTACAATTTAATTTTTCGCGATTATTTGTCGGAGTATGCCCGACTAGCTTTGAAACCATAGGGGGTTCTTAGTGGCGAAGCAAACATGCAGCGCTGCAAGAATAAGCGAGCTGATAACAAAGGTCCCCGTATGTGTTGGAAACTAGTTGAGACGAATATGGATTAGCATTCCATGGATTCACCGTGCAGGTGCCGGGTCCATCGCGTGGCTGAGAGAAAAACTCCGAACAGAGCCCGAGACCTGTGACACGGGTGTAGGTTTAAGGGTACCCTTAGTGACGCGCATCAACACTCACCCCCTCTGTTCAAGTTGTTCTCCCTGCCCAGCCAAATATACTGGTGTGTACGCTGGTATACCCCTCGCACCCACTTCTACTGCGTATAAACTAACCACATAGCCATTTTTGGTTAGTTCATTAGTAAGGTCATAATATTTATTCACTTTGAATACATGGTCTTTAGGGATGTTTGTTTCACACGGCACTGTAAGCTCAACAAGTACTATACGTTTGATCTGTTTGGAAAAAAGAAATATGTCCGGTCTAGATGTCGTAATAGCTAAGTGTATAATCCAATCAGGAGCAGAGCCCAGAATTGAATAAGGCTTGCTGGTGGAATTTATAGCATATATATATATATATATATATATATATATATATATGCTGGTAGCATACTCTGAGAACAATAACATAAGTTTCATCCGTTTATATTTTCATAACTAGAATTCATTTAGCCTGGCACCTCAATACATAAAGACACTGTATAAAGCATAAGATGTGACGTCATTAAATATATTAACATCTGTCTGACCCTAAGTGTGCAGTCGGCTGATACTCTTAATTTCCTTTCACCGATGACCAGGGCCTGAGTTGTAAAAAGTAATATTTCAAAGTTGTTCACTCGCTCTCGGATGTTAAATTGAAAAGCCCACCGATTTGGGCTATGTTGTATTATTACTTGTATAAATGTTTTATAATATCTAACATTCTCTCTCTAACTTTATGCTTGCATACAAAAATATATAATACTTACTCTTTACACAACTGCTCTATAACTTGGCTTTGGAAATATGCACTTTACTTAAACAGTTTGCTATTAATATATAGTTATGTTGCGTTAAAAAAATAGTGAATTCATCATCATCATCGTCTTAATTATGAGCCTAATTTACCAGCCAGGCCTGCTATATAGCAGAGGGGATATGGAACTTGGACCTACCACTCCACTCCAATGCGAGAAGGCTAGCTTAAAGTGATAATGTTCGAATTTGAAACAATCAGTATCAGATATTATTGATTATTTAGTGAGACCATTATCTTAATATGCTCTCTGAGGCATTACATAAGTCATGATTATGGATATTGGCCAATACATAAGTCAGTTTTTTAATTTATCACTAATCATCAAGTATGATTGCAGTCAAGGGCTAACTTGTAATGAATAAAAAGAAATTTCAATAAAAAGTCAGTTTAAAATTTTATGGTTAAAAATGACAGAGATGATTCACTATTTTGTTAAAGCAATAAGCTCACCAAGACCAATTTTCTATTACTCCATGCTTTTATAAAAAAAATATTACTCTTATCTACACTGTTATTACCATAGACTAAGGATCAACTTTTTATTGTGTTTAAACAAAATTGCAAGCCTTTTATTAACACATTTTCTATTACATTCTTAATATTACATTTTTAATAATAAAAAAATGCAAAAAACAGTACAACTTTGTATGGAATTTAAAACTGTATGAATTTTTTTAATACACTGGTAAGCAAATAAATTGTATGCTTTAAAATTAGGAGCCCTAGTCACAGATCAACATTTAAATGTCAGTAGCATTTTGAAGAATTTTGTATTTATTGTTCTTGCCTTTTTTTAGATTATTCACTGAGCAGTGGAGAAACAACTTTTTTTTAACAAGTTTTGTTGAAAGATCATAGATATATGTATAAGGGTGTTGTATATTGATATTTATATTTGCCAAGTTAGCCCATTCTTCAAATTATTCAATATTTAACGATTTGTGCGGTTATTTTTTTATCTGTATGTTTTTGCATAAACTTTTTTTAAATAAGACTTATTTTTTTTAAACAGCTCATATATAAAAACTATCATAAATTAAAATCTCTGAGTAATAAATTGCAACAAAGCATCTGAAAACTAGATTTCCCATAATATACCAAATAAACTGTAAAAATTATATTTTACTATAAATTATGTCTATGACTTTTAAGTCAAGGATTAACATACTGCTACAATATATAAATATCAACTATATTAGAATATCCATTCCATCCAAAATTAAACTTGTCGCTTTTAAAAAACAATCTCCTTATATAAGCTGGACCCAATTGGCACAAATGAAAGCCATAAAGAATTGAATTGCATTGATGATTAAGGAAGATTGCTGACGAACTTTCTTCAACTATTGGAACGAAGTTCCTTATCGCGCGTTGTGAAAGGGGGCTAGACGGAAAAAATTCGTACGAAAAGTTGTCACGACACTTTTTGATCAAAGGATCTTGCCGCCGCCTTTGATATGTGTGCGCGTGAGCGGCGGAGGCGCCCGCGCTGTATGCTGTCTCGCGCTCTCGTGGCGCCCTCTGGTGTTTCGGTGTACAACAACAAATATTATTATTACTTAAAAATAAATTTTATTACAATTCCTTCACTAATTAATGTCCCTTGACACCTCTCAACTTTTTTTTTATAAATTAACGGTCTGGACTAATGAAATCTAAATGTTGATCTGATTATTTGGCCAGGCATCTTGACACAAAAGTTTTTTTTATCAATTAAAACGAAATTTTTTAAATTATTTTTATTTATATTGATGTTTTTGCACAAACTATTGTTGAATGTATAGTTTTTGTGCTTGCAAGTTTACTCTCATGTTTTTATATAAGTAAATTACTTTTAAATGGCTCCTCAATACAGTAACTTTTATGTAAATTTTTACTTTTTGGGAATACACAAGAGTAATTGACTGGGCTATTTTGTGTTCTTTTATAGAAATGAACTCAAATAGAATGTAGAAATGGGTTGAGGTGCCATTTAAAAATGATTAATATTTAAAAACATGATGAATCATAAGGAATTTAAACAAATGTTGCTCCAACTTGAGGAATTGACAATGTTACATCGAAATAATGAATTAATTATTAATAATTGTAAGTATGTGTACTTTGTACCTACCTATATTATGTGTGACATTGAATAAAAATATTCGATGTTGCTAATTTGGTTCACATAAAAAATCGGTTAATTTTTTTTCTATACATACAAAATTCATGAATATTTTTGAATCTTCATTAAATTTTGAAGGAGAGTAAGTATTTCGAAAGTCGAGGTATTTTTGTTGGATCTGGGTGACTATGTTGTTTGGAATCGTAGTATTTTTGCGGAGAATATCGAAATAAATGTAATTAACTATTGCACATTTCATCTTTCTTCAGAATACTTTAGTCAATAATTTATAACTATGTACATCTGTTTTAATTCTGTCAAATATCAATTTATAATGAACTTTACCTTACACAGAACTCAATATATCTCTAAGATTAGTGTGTGAACCAAATTAACAGTAATATTAAACTCTCTAATATTTAAGATATATTTCACAGCTTGATATCGCTGTTAGGACATATCGCCTTCGAAAAAAAAATGTTATGTAAATGCATTAAAATATAATACTTCCAAAATAATATGATAGTCAAATATTTTTATAATAAAAATAATAAAATAATCAATTGCTGGGGCAACAAAGTATTTAGATTAGTAGCTATTGTAAATAATCTATTTTTGGAAGACAGTTTGGATTTGGTATGAATAGTGAGGTGTACAGACAAGCACTTGACAGAAGTGCTAGCAGAAATATGTGTATAAATATTATTACTATCATTTATTTATTTACATCTTTATTTAAAAAATTTTACAATCCTTATAAAAATTAATTTTAAAAACACATGAAAATTAATAAAAAATCCAGTCTGCCTGCTGCTGGGCTTAAGGCCCAGGCAACTGGTGGTCAGTGCTCCAGAGTGAGGAACCTCCTTTTTTTCATCGTCACTTAACTAATATATATATCAAAAGCCAAACTGTCTTCTAGAAATAGAAAAAACTATGTTGGATGAAGCCTTAAAAATCTTAATAAAAAGCCAATAGACACGGCGTGTTTCACTCTATACTTTATAGAAAAGTTTTATTGACGCATACTTACTATCATAGATTAAAGACTACTAGATGGAGTCATAACGCGGCTGTAGGTTCAAGAGCGTGACAGACTTATTTAGTTATTTCATTCGGCCTTTATTAGAAAGTGATACAAGATTATTTTTTGTCCCTTTCAGCGTGTTCGTTTTTATTATTTGTCAAGAGTGGAATTTGTGACAGACAAGGGACATATCTGAGAAATTATTAGCTTTTTATTAAATTTGCTGATAAATAATATAACTTTGCGGTTACTATATTAATTTAAACGTTATCGTGCTATGGTGGGTTCTAATATTTTCGGCTGCAACAGTCGCAGCGAACATTAAATCAAAGGAATACATTTCATACGTATGTAGGCATAAACTTCATTCATTGAGATTTAAAGCTTAGATATCTTATTTTTTAGCAAATTTCATGTATTATGCATTTACTAAACAATATTATATAAAGTAATATTTCGTATTTTACGATATTTTAAAACATAACGTTTTATGATGTACTTTAAATGTTGACATGTCATGTCAATAAGGCTGATTTGCTGTCTCACGAGTGGACACGCTATGGGCTCTATCTAGTAGTCTTTAATCTATGCTTACTATACTATGGTGCAGAAACATCACAATGCATTTCTTTATACACAATGGCAATCTCAAATCATTATCGAATATAAGAAGCAATGTAGTGGAAAATTACAATACTGTTGGCAAACTGGGAGTACATTTCTCTTGTGTTTTAGAGGTGTATATGTCATCTATTCTATTGGCTTTTTATTAAGATTTCTATGGTAGCAACTAATTTTGCTGTACACTAAATTTAAAAACTAAATAAAAAGTTTAGTTCTTGGTTTTGTCAAACATTGTTTATAAAAGTTTAGGCAATGGTTAAGAAAAATGTTGCAGTATGTACATTCGAAAAATTATAAAAATCTGGTTGGTATTTAAGTAATAAAATAGTGCCGTTAATTACTATTTCTTAAAAATATCAATCAAATACAAGAAAAAACACTAGGTATATTCGAAAATTTTTTGACTTGCTTCTGACTCGAGGGATTAAAATACTATTCCTAGTATGTACGTATAGCTGTTATTTGAAAAAATACAGATTCAATTTAGTTGTTTTTCTCATTTAAATGCATTTCATTACAGGTTTTATTAAAAATCTCTTTCAAGGCGGTTATTTAAAAAAAAAATTTAGTGTACAACAAAATTTGTACCTATTTTATACTGGCCAAGTTTAAAGACATTTTTTGACATTTTATTAATAATGTATTTTTAACTATTAATTTCATATATAAATAATGATTTCATGAAATGCTAAATAGGCTAAAAGAAATGTCTTTTTACTTGGTTGGTGAAAAGTATTTTTAAATTTAAATGCACAGATTGGATAAACGTTCAACTGGACTGATTGTTTATCTATTAAATATTTATAACTAGAAGTTGCCGGCATACGTTTTACTAAAAACAAACAGCTTGTACAATATACAGATATCAATTACTGACGTCAATATTCGATATAGTACATATTTTATATCCTCACTCACTACACGTCACTAGCGCGTGCTTGAATGAGTGTGAACGGGACAGATAAATAAAGGATATTTATAATTATGTATCTACCCTCAGACTACAATGGCCTTATTATAGTCAGCAATCAGTCTGGATGGACCTTCACAGCTGTAGCAAAATACCAAATGTTATTCATTGTATAAATTCACTAAGGAAATATATTTTGAGATTATGAAAGCGTATATTATTATGTAATAATTGTATGTACCTAATGTAAACTTTGCGTCGCGTAAATTGAACATTTTTGTCATCATTTTTTTTATAACGTTATGTGTAACATTTTTAGTAATTAATAAAAATTAGGAGGGAGTACTTCAGCTGCCATCTTTTATTTAATAATTATAATATCCTTCTGACCGAGTGACGACTATGGTGCCCAATCTTTTATTTTAGTAGACCTAGGAGGATGTGCTGCAACATATATCTAGTGTAAAGAAAAAATGTTTGATGTTGTTCTGTCGACCTGAAAATCCTACTCTCACTATCACTCTTTGTTAAGTGATCACTGCTATTCATTGTACAACAGTAGCATTAGGGACAGAAATCCGCCACTTAAATAATTTTATAATTATGTACAAGTACCTAATGCCAACGTTTTTTTTTTGGGGGGCGAAGGAGAGATTATTTCCGAACTTGCCGCTATAAGGGGACAATTTCTTCTACATATACACACGTGATATGTCTAGCGACGCATCTTAAACCGATAGAATGTTATACCTAGTGTACAAATGTATGCACAATCACAGGTGCACTCTCTATTTCCTTATCGTCAGCATTGCATTTTGGAAGAAAGAAAATCCCATTATTTCAGACAACAGACAGACCTAGGACTGGAACCTGGGTGGCATGATCTGCGCCAAATTTATTAAATATTTGACCAACAAGGTAGTTCTTAGCCTTTAAATTATTAACATCTGAAATAATTGCGTCAAGTTCTGTGTTAGACTATCCGATAAAATCTCTACGTTAAGGGGTACTCTTGGAGCCATAGAAAACAGCAAGAACAACATAATATTAAAGTATTTTGAAAAAATATTATGCAAACACACAAACTGCTTAGATTTTTAGTATTAGGTAACCAAGTTCAATTAGAGAAAAATATCCTCGATAAATCGCTTGTAATCTCAACGCAGTAAAAGATATAAATATAAAAATCTGATATATAGTAGGTAGGTACTTATCTAATCAATATCCTTTGTAAGAGGTTCCTGATATAAGACGATATTGACGAACTGAAATAAAAAGACTTGCGCAGTAGGTACGATATTGTTTGAATTATATCTTTCTAGTAAAGAAAAACCATTTTCTCATTTCATCGTTCACGTCGTCAACGTTTCTTCAGAAAATAGCTAAGATTTTTATGTCTCTAATATGCTAAAACAAATTAGAAATACAAATAAATCCATTTAAATAACAAATTATCTATTATTTTCCCTACGTTGAAAATAATTAATTTTTTTAAGAGTAACATTGTGCATTTAATCTGGCAACACTGCAACTCTTTGAGTTTGACAGTTGACATTTTGTTTGCAATTTTTTTGGGACTTTCGATCGAATTTATAGAATCCTAAAATGTTAAATAACAACTTTTTCTCAAAATATTAGCTACAATATTCAATATATATTAAATAAAATGTGTCTTGGAGGATTCAAAGTGCACAGTGATTTAGATATCGCGGTTTAAGTGCAGTTTCGTAGAAATGTTCAAGAAGCCATACATACATCGTCACGAACTGTGCTAATTTACCGTACAGTGCCATCAAGTGCTAATTTTAGGGTTTAATCTTTGAAATGAAACTAAATAGTGCTGAAATGGTGTTATTTTAGAGTTCCACTTCCTAAACTATAGTTCTAAAAGCCTTTATTTATTATATTTATTTTTATTAAGATGAAAGTCATAGACTTTCGAAATAAGTGTAAAATAATGTCACACATTTTAATGCAAATTAAATAAATAAAGAAATAATTATAATTAAATCTTTCAATTATTCGATTTTAATAATAATTTGCAACCATGTCTATTGAAATACAAATAAAGAAGGAGCCTATAGACTCAGAGGATATTGAAAACAATGAGGATTCAAATTCGAATATGGAACAGGCAGGATCTGCAAGTTATCCAGATTATTTGAATAATTTTGTTGGAATAAAACAAGAGGTAATATATTTTTGGTATTTATGGTACTTTTCTAAATATACATTGAAGTGGACACATTTAAAAGTGATACAGTTTAATGTGAGAGAGCCTGAATAAGAAAGTACTACCACCAAACCCATTTCTGCACAGAATATTTCTGTGTTCTGGTCTGAAAGGCATGGTTGCTGATATAATTACAGGCACATAAGTCTTAGTTCTGTTGCACAGAGAGCATGTTTAATTATCAGTCGCGGTCACTATCATAAAGATCTAATAGTGATCATTAATGTATGAGTCTTATTACCTAAATCTTAGTTGACACAGGTGGCAATTTGAAGGACAAATCCCTTGCAGCCCTGCAGAATGTTGCTCTGTTCCAATGGTTTCCATTTACCATCAGGTGGGCTAGATGGTGCAATTAGAAGAAACATTATGCCAACTACCACACTGGAGCATAGACCCAACACACTGCTCTAAAGCGAGATAGCAGGCTTTTTGTGATAATATTTCATTTATTGACTATCACTATCAGATGATGATAGAAACCGGGACCAGCAACTTAACATGCTCTCTGAGGCATGGAGGTGTATCACCACCAACTTCCGGAGTCCGGGCTAGGAATGAACTGAAAATTTCATAGAATATCAATAGAAGAAAAAAGAAAATCTCATAATTATTCTGGGTCACAATTTGGTACACTCAATAAATATCTAGTTGTCCTAGATTGGGCCTAATGAGCCTTGGGACAAATGTACAGGTCGTCAATTATCATAAAATGATTTATCAGTAAATACCTGGTAATAATTACTAACAGAATATGAATGCAAATGTATGTTTGTCACGCTTTCACGCCTGAGCTACTCAACCGATCGATTGCACACTTTCAGGGGTATAGAAAACAACAAGAGTCATAAACTAGCAGAAGTCTGTGAATTCTTTGTTATAAAATTCTGTTTTCTTCTTATTTCATTGCTGTCATGCTTATTATGATTTAGAAACAGACACTACACCTATTAACAGCCCAACACAGGGCCAGACCTTCCTCCATCTAGGAGAGGGGATATGGAATGTAGACCCATCATGCTGCTCCAGTGCCGGTTGGCAGGCTTAGGTTGATAATGTTTCATTTATTAACATCACTATCAGATATTGATGATAGTGACCAGGGCCGACGGCTTAACATGCTATCCAAGGCACGGGGGTGTAATACCACCAACTCCGGGCTTGGAATGTACTGAACATTTCATAGAAGAATGAAAAAGCTCAGAATTATTCCAAGACCTGACCCAGGAGTTGAACCCAGGACCTCATGATCGAAGCCGCATAGGGTAACCACTAGACCAACAAGGATGTCTTAAGTAAATAATATATTTTAATCTTGAAAATTTTGTAAACAGCATTTTTGTGAAGCAATTAAATGCTGACAATAACAAGCAATTTTTTTAAATATGAGTATGTTAAATTTAATTTATTTATTATCATCAATATTTGATAGTGATCGTTAACAAATTAAAGAACCCGTGGCTAGATACCACCCTGCCATTAAAGACATGCCACTAAACGATTAAGGGTTTCAGTATGTTGTTATTTAGGAATTGAGAGGGAATTTCATACTCCTACCAAATCCCGCTTCCATCTTAGATTGCATCACCTACTTGTTATGAATAAAATACCTTAAGCCCACTAACCTGCATTGGAGAAAGGCGGTGGCTCTATGCTCCAATTCCCCTTACTACAGACCCTGATGTGAGCTGTTATATTTTTTTTTTGCAATCTTTCTTGAGACATTCAGCTGGATGTTATATATTTATTTTAAGGCATGTTTGGAGCAAGATCCATTGACTTCCCCAATTAATATTTTATATTGTCTATAACAAGACATCTTGTGGTGCTCTTCTCTTGAGCCTTCTAAAGGTTGTACCAGGTTTTTTATACATTAAGTTCCTTGCGAATTTATTTGGGTGATTTTTAATACATTTTTGGTACGATTTTACTAAGTAAGCAACTTCTGTCTTTATAGTTTTAACTTTTAGTTGTTATAGTTGAAAATGATGACATTTTAAGTTTTTATCAATACATAAAAATTATAGTTATTTTCCTTTACTCTCAAGGTGCCAGATATAGAAATAAAATTGGAGCCCGTAGATAGACATGATGATGAAGAGGATTGTAAAGATAATGTGTACCCTGAGGGGATGATGATGAAACTGGAACACCAGTTGTATGAAAGCAGTAAGTAATACATTATGTCCTAATATTTCCATGTTTTACCTTTGAAGGGTCCGCTGCTATAATGATTGATGTTATTCTGTCATTTGATAGCTGCAGTTGTTGTTGGCCTTGTGATCTCAAGTCAGCTGAGCTTACCACTTTACCAGGTAGTTGGCAGACTTCTGTTGAAATATATGCTTCGATGAACAGCTTGTGATATCTACTTAAATGTCTGACTATCAAGCATTATAGTAACTGAACTTGGTTGATTGCAATGCTATCCACCCTACTATCCTTTTTTTTCTGATATGGTTTCGTTAAGTTCAGTTCTATGCAAAATCAGAAGTATCAAAAAATCTCTGAGACAAATATCTTAGCATTACATGGATTTACTGTGCGGGTGCTGGTTCAATTATGTATTAGAAAGAAGAACGCCCAATAGAGTCAGAGACTTGTGGCACGGATGTAGGCTTATGGGTACCCTTTGTGACCTGTCTACACTCGCCTTCTCTAAAATCGTTCTTTTGTAAGAGCTAGAGCAGCAGTTCTATTCAGGCTAAGGTCTTTGAGCAGGTTGTACTGTCACAAATGGTACCCTTACGCCTTCATACATGCAGCAAGTCTACTACTGTAGACTCTGTTCGGCGTTTTTTGCTCTGCCACCTGATGGACCCACACGGTTAATCCATGGAACACGTCTCTCCCTTGATTGTATTTGTTTTAGATGAACCATTGAAATTAAGCACACCTAAAGTAGTCAAAGAGAACATTAAAAAAGATGACGATGATTCAGATGAAGATTACTTGCCGCACAAGAAAACTGTGAAGAAAGGCACCAAGGTAAAATGTAATATATTACGTATTTAGTACATTTTTAATTAAATTATCAACAGTTTTTATGAAATTATTTTTAGAAAAAAATTATTATGACTTTCATATAGGGCATCAGTTATACATAGTTAGGTTTTTAATGAAATTAACTTTTATTTGTTTTTCTTTTTCAGAAATTCAACAAACCTCAACATACTGTCAAAAGTTTGTTCAAAAGTCGACCTAAGTCTAGTAAGTAACCGAAATTTACTATAAAATGTTCCTATAAATAGATACTCGATTAATAACTCTCACTAAACTAAATAACAACATATAAATAAATAACATACCAAATGTGTCATTTATAATGTTTCAATCTTATTTTGTGTTTATAAATAATAAATCGAAGTATGCCATGATCACTTTTATTATTACCAATACAGCCAAACTGCATTGGAGCAACGCGGCATATCTGGTCTACATTTTACCTTATCCCTTAAATAGATGCCCCTGTGGTTGATTGTTAACTAATTCATATTTCCAGACGACGAACAAACATACTCTGAAGAAATAACCAGCAAGATAGACATAGTGACCATAGACGAAGAGGCGCGACAGAACGAGCATAAGATAGCTCTCAGCCTGCGCAAGCACATGAACTATGTTTGCGAGCATTGCGCCGTCGGGTTCGTCATCGAGGAGGCGTACGCCATGCATCTGAAGATACATGCCAAGGTAAGTACAGTCAGCAGAATAAAGGGAAGAAAATATCGCGGGATCACTTCCGGGTCACCAATATATGTAGAAAGTGTTGAGGGATCACTTCCGGGTCACCAATATATGTAGAAAGTGTTGAGGGATCACGTTGGTGTCACCAATACATGAAGAAAGTGTCGAGGGATCACGTTGGAGTCACCAATATGAGACGTACTTGTCGAGGGATCACGTCGGAGTCACCAATATGAGACGAACTTGTCGAGGGATCACGTCGGAGTCACCAATATGAGAAGAACTTGTCGAGGGATCACATCAGATCACCAATAAGAGAAGAACTTGTAGAGGAATCACGTCAGAGTCATCAATATGAGAAAAAAATATCCAGAGATCATGTCTGATGGCTATTAACTTGACAAAGTGGGGGAGGGGGGGTTTGCCTTCTCAGTATTGGATAAAATATTATTTCATAGTCACAAGGTTTTTTAAATAATGAAAAATGAGATAGTCCAACTTTAAGGAGATAAAACAAAATTACTGTACACTGTACTTTCTCTACATTGTTAGTACTGTATACATTCCTGTTTTTGTTCAACCAGGAAGCCGGTGAGTACGAGTGCGACGTTTGTACGGTGCGTCTGAAGACCACCGACATGCTGTACCAGCACAAGTTGCGACACTACCGCCGGTACCGCTGCTCCATATGTGAGCTGCTGCAGCGGGACAAGGTAAACCACATAAATCATCATTATCATCATCATATCAGTGTATTAACTTTTTTATATCAGGTCCAGGCCACCCTCCTTATTGGAGAAAGGAAATCACATTAAAATACCCTATAATTGAGATTTAGTTTTGGATGTAACTGTCTGTGAAACTGAAGGTTGAACTGCAAACCAAAAAATATTTTGATACACAATTGTCTTGTATAATTTTTTCAAGATAATATGGTTATAGCAAGTTGTCCTCAAAAGATAGATATATGCCATCCCAGACTTTGAAGTAGTCTATATTGTACGACTTATATTTCTCCAACTTTTCCAAAAATTGTAATCATATTTCGTCTAGTTTACATTAAACCTTGATAATTTATACACTTAAACTCCCCTCTGGAACCACTCTATCTTTTGGTGAAAACTGCATGACAGTCCATTCTGAAGTCTTTGAGTTAATCGCGAAGACAGACAGACAGAGATATTTAGGGATAATCCGTTCAATTTGTATAACAAAACTGGATTGTTCAAGGACACTGTAGCAGCACATATAATGAGAGAGCACTTGGGCATTGCGTTCATATGTCAACACTGTGGGAGGGATTTCAAGTGAGTATGTTATTTTAAATATATTAATAAATAATACTTATTAAAGGACAATGCACACATCACTATTTAGCCCACTAGCGTAGTTCGTGCTATGTGTACTAAGTTAATAAAAGATAAGATATTATTTAATAACTATCAGTTAGTAATACTTGTCACAAGTTTAGTTTTCTTTAAAAAAAACCAGAAATATTTGCTAAACAACAGCAATAACGAAGGAAGGTCGTTAGTGTAAATCGGAAACAAAAAAGGCCCCAATGCAGAACCCTGAGGAACCCTTATTTAGTATCCATGAACTGTATTTTTCTTTCGCATCTACTTCTTAAATTGATTGCTTGATAAGAACACTGGAAGTTGAATTTAATTTAGACTGCGTTCCTAATTCCACTGTTGTGTGGTGCACATAGTAAGACGCCACAATCTGTAATGATAATCAAAACCAAATATAGATCAAACAAAAATATGAAATAGTCATGGTGCACACCGTCAAAAGCTTTTGATAAGTCACATAAATAACTAATGGTCCATACTACATATGAAATATTGTTTACTTTTGTGATTTGGCTAAAATGTTAAGTTTACAATCTGTAGTATTAGACAAATCCAGATATAGAACTAACAAAAATAAATGTAAAGAAAAGGCTTTAACACGACAGGCGGCCGCAGTACCTGAGCCGGCACGTCAAGCAAATGCACACCAAGCCACTGCATCTGGAGTGTCCCGTGTGCCAGCGCGTGTTCCACGAGCGAGGCTGGTACCGATGTCACGTTAGGTGAGTTACACTTTGTTTTTTTGTCATGTGGGGAGGCGTTGGGAAGGCCCTTTTGTGATGGGGAGAATCTATTGTTAGAAACATTCTTACGGTAAACTCTGAATAAACAGTACGAGCACTGAATTTAGCAATAGCTAGTACTTCTCAGGCAGCATGACTGCGTACGACTCAAACACAAGGGAAATAATAATCGCACATCACCACGTGGATGACATATAGACCAGCGGTAGGATTGTTTGTCTATGACTACCGTCTCTAGTCCAGGCGTTTTAAGCAGAGTGCACAATACTGCTAACACTATGCTATTTTGGGGTATCTATGCAAGATGATGGTAGACGGAAAAAAGTGAAATAAGACGATTTTCCGACACTTGTTTCTATATTTACATATGATGATGATAAAACTACCGGGGTTTTATGAGGGGCTGCAAAAAAAGAAACTTACACCCTTTAAAAAAATTTTTAAAAAGATAACCTTACCATGCATATACATATTAGAATCAGCCGAACTCGTACGTTAGCATCCGAACAATTTTAAAAAACTTAAGATACCCACGCGATCTAAAGATAGCCCGGAAAGATAATTTATTACAACCCACATCGAACCTAAATATACACAGTGCCGGTCCCAACCCAATCTATTCGAAAATCTATAAAAAACCCCTGGAAAATATAAAGACCATAAAACAACTAAGCTTTTTTAAATCTGTAAAAAATACTTGTTAAATAAAGTATATTATTCTTTAAATGAATTCTTAAATGATAACAAGTCGTCGTCTCCTTCTTAAACCATTTGTTGTGCCTGTAACTGAATCCAAATTTGACATATTATAACACATACTATAGAACTATGCATACATGAAATTGGAATGAAAATATATGATGATGCTAAACTTCGGTCTGACTGTGGGATAAATACCCTCAAGCTTTGTATTTTATCTAGGACCCACAACGAGCAGGTGCGCAACGGCGTGACGCGCAAGGTGGTGTGCTCGCACTGCGGGCGGCAGTTCCGCAACAAGCAGTACCTGATCCGCCACCTGTCCGTGCACGAGGACCGCAACCCGCGCACGTGCGACATCTGCACGCGCACCTTCAAGAACGGCGAGGTGCTTCGCGTGCACCAGCGGCAGCACCACGCCAACAACCCTGCAAGGTGAGACTTTTTTAACCGACATCCACACTGAGTTCCGTCGGTGGCCTTGCATATTCCCTATACACTACTCGGACTCACGAAGAAACTTTGCTTGTTTTAATCGACAGCTTTAAAGAGACACTGTATTCAAATTGTAGACGATGTTTTACGCTTCTTTCCTAAACAAATGAACGCTTGTGTTCTACAAGGTACACTGTTGTCACCCACGCTTTTCGTAATGTACATCAAAGACATCTTGGTCAGTAACAAAATGCATGGCTATGCGGATGATAGCACGAGCCACGCCCTTTACAACAACTGGTGTACTGTGGATCTTACTTATTTCTGAAATCGAGTATCTTATTGGAACAAAAATAACTGTACACTCTTCAAATTCACTGTGTTTGTTCATTTTCTGCAAACTATAGGAATTCTTGGTCTAGACATTTTGAATGAAGTCCAATTTCGCGATCATTTGAGAAAATCTAAGATAAAAAAATTACAAAATGTAATCTCAGTATTTTTGTCGACAGGGAATACGCTGCAAATGAACAAAGGCTACTGAGGTGAGGGAAAAATATAGTAAATACATTATTAAGTATAGGTGCGCTAAATAAATGGGATTATACCAGGTGTGAGAGAAACGTTAACAAAAACTTTGTGAACAGGTTACAATTAATGTCTACAACGATAATTGAAATCCTATTATTAAGGCAAAAGTTTGTATGTGTGGATGGATAGATGTTTGTTACTCTTTTACTCAAAAACTACTGAATGGATTTTTCCTATAGTCGTGTTTGTCAACAGTCTTATAGTGAAAAGCTTCGACCAACATCTTAAGACGCTTTCGCTTAGTTCTTTAATCGAGGGTCGGCTGCAGAAAGCGATAATCCTTGAGACGGCGCGTATTGTGCGGAGGTACCTCGTTCTGGAGCCCTTACCACCGATTGTTTGGGCCCCCGAGCAAGCAGATTGGATTTTTTAAATTAATTTTTAATAGTGTTCTTTATAAGCATTGTTGAAATTAAAAAAAAAGAAATTATAAATAAATGATAGATTATAATATATAGAATAAAACATAAGCCACATTTGAAATTACATTTACAGCACTAAGTTTTGTTAAAAGTCCTAATGTGTTGATTTTTACTTTGAAATTGTACTGATATTGACGACAGAGGCATATTCAATACTATGATTAGTTAAAAAGAACTGAATACATTCTCAAAATTATAAAAAAATATAATGTTTCCTGTGTTGAATGACTGGTATAGAAAAGGATAAACATACTTACGTAAACACATAATTCCGCCTTAATGATACGTCATCATGTACTAACGACCACTATCACCTACATCTGACAGTTAATAAATGAAACGTCGCCCTAAACCAGCCAACCCGCATTGGAGCGTGGTGGGTCAACGCTCCATATCTCCCCTCCTATAAGGAGGGAGGCTTTGCCTTGTAGCGGGCCGTTACTAGTCCGATAATGATGATGAGTAACTTATTAGTTTGTTGAAGTGTAATAACTTGCAACAGGTACGGCGCGGACACGACGTGCATTGTGTGCGCGCGCATCCTCACCACGCCCGCCATGCTAGCGCGGCATATGCAGCGCATGCACACTGAGCGAATCAAGAAGTGAGTCTCCTACCGTGCCAATACTTACCTTATCTCTTTATAAAGATTATTTCCCCTTGTATGTAACAACAGGTAATTCCAAACCCCTCAACTCCCTCACAGTCTGGAAGTATAATGTCGCATTGAACAAGCAAGAAATGCTTTCATTAAACTAAAGAAAGATTTCTGTGACCCCAATTTAAAAATTTTGCTACGGATGAGAGTAGCGCGGTGTTAACTTTAAAGCTTTCATTATTAGTCAGTCAAGAAGACACTATTATGCGACACGTCCGCACGGGATCGCTTCCACAGCAGATTGATCGATTGCAATACACACGCTCAAATTATTTGATTGTTTGATCAAGTTGAAATACCAAAATTTATATTTCTTCATGCCATTTGAAAACTCATTATATGTAATCAAACTTTCACACACATCTTTATGCCAATTTGATAAAACTGTTTGAAGCTGCTTATTTGATCAAATTACTTGAACGTCTATGGCTTGCATTATACAAGAGTGTGAGGAACTGAAGACGAAGGTCTTTGAACAGTGCGTGTTGCCAGTGATGCCAGATGACATACGGATCCGAGACTTGGTCGCTAACTGCGGGCTTGATAAGAAGTCTCAGAGTCACTTAGCGGGTGGTGGAAAGAGCAATGCTCGGAGTATCTCTGCGTGATCGAATCAAAAATAAGGAGATCCGTAGAAGAACCAAAATAACCGACATAGCTCAGCGAGCCGCAGAATAGAAGTGGCAATGGTCGGGGCACGTGGTTCCAACAGCTGAGGGACGTTGGGGGCCGAAGGTGCTAGAATAGCGACCCCGCACCGGAAAGCGCAGAGTTGATCGACCCCTCCCCAGGTGGACTCGACCCGTTTGATGTCATCATCAAACGGGTCGCAGGGAGCCGCTGGGCACATGCGGCTCAGGATCGTTGTGTTTGGAAGTCCCTAAAAAAGGCCTATGTCCAGCAGTGGACGTCCACCGGCTGATGGTGATGTCGAATTGAACAGCGTGTGTATTGGGACAGGTTTCAGTGCGACTACTGCCAGCGCCTCTACTTCTCCAAGGCGGAGGTGCGCTCGCACATCGAGTGGTCGCACCTCAAGTGGAGGCGCCACGCGTGCGCGTGCGGCCGCGTGTTCCGCTCGCCCGCGCTGCTGAGGGACCACGCGCTCGCGCGACACCTCAATGTGCGACAGCCGCGCGACAAAGCGTGCACCGTCTGCGGGAAGATGTTTGCGGTGAGTGAAAACCCTAACTCCTCCCACGTCCCCTTCGACGTCCCGGTCATTTGGGGAGGGCGAACGCCGTTACATGCTTTCGGCGTGTATTCCCGGGACGCCCTATTAACTCCCTACAAGTTGTTCTGTCTTATCGTTCCTTGTACATTATGCTTCCTTTCTGGGGTGTGAAAAATACATATACATGATCATCGCTCCAGGATGGTCCGCCTCTTGTGCCATACAAAATTTTAAATAGGTATGTCATATGTGAAAATACCCTGTATCTTTATCTTGCTTATTTCCAGAACCAACAAGTCCTAACACGTCACATAAAAGGCCATTCAGGCGAAACATATCCGTGCACGGAATGCGGGCAGAAGTTCAAAACTCAGTCCTACGTGAAGGTGCACTACAAGATCAAACACCTCAACATGACGCGCGCGCAGGTCAAGGCGGAGACCAAGCGGAAACTCATCATGGTGCACAGTGAGGAGACCATGAACGCCAAAATCAAGGTCCCCAAAAAATCGCGAGTGACAGCAACAGAAGACCCGTTGAATTTAGACAATTTTGAAAACGATGAGGAAACGACTGTTGTAAAGAAGGAAGTTATAGATGCTCCGGTGCCGCTTTTCGAAACGTTTGTGGATATACAGCGGGAATGTTGATTTGTTGTAATAAATTAGGATTGGATTAACATAATGAAATGAATTTGCTTCCCGCTGTCTGTACGCTTAAATCTTTTGAGCTCTGTATAGGATTTTAATGGGGTATTTCACTATATAAAATTTTTCAAGAGAAAAGAAAATTTTGGTGGCTTCCGTGGTGCAGCGGTATGCGCGGTGGATGGACGGGTTCAATTCCCGGCGGGGTCGGTGATTTCCATAAAACCTAAAAAGGTGTGGATTTTGACTTCTTAACAACTTAACCTGCTTCGATCTTGCCCGATTCGAGTACCATTAGGTGAAATTGCATTCAAGGGCTAACTTGTAATAAAGAAAGATATGGTTTATAGGTACTTTTAATCTAATAAAAAAACAAGGGTTACCACGTGGAGGATGCGGTACGGTATAAGTAATAGCAATTATATATACTTGTCAATTTAACATTGTAGGCAAGTTGCCTGGAGTCATCACTCAGTGCTGGGAATAGCAAAATAAAATGAACTTATGATAAACTGCCCTAAATGTTTTATACTTGAATTCATTCAATATTCTTAAGACTAATGATGAAATTAATGTCAAAATAATTATTTTCAAAAAATAAAAGCTTGGTAAAATTAAATAACGAAAAATCTTCCCTTTTATATAAAAATGAATTGCTGTTTGCTTCAAGAATGGTTTAAATAAAAAAGAAGTAGGTAAAACCCAAAGGGTAAAGCTAAAAAATTGAGAAAACCGAAACTGGCAATAATTATGAAAGTTAGTTTCATTGTGTACATACTAGATAAATTATTATTTTTACCTGTCACCTCAACACGTGTTTGAATATTGTTAGTGAATGAGCACAACATGTCATTTACAGTGTGACATCTCGTCTTTATACAGTGTATATATGTTTACAGGTTTCAGGTAAAAAATCTAAATAATATAACTATATTATTTAAAACATTCAGAAGTGGTTTAATGAATTTAGCACTCGTTAGGCAGCATGACTGCCTATGACTCGAACACAGAAAGTAATGACCAGACTTCACCAGGCGGTCATCTTATATAACCATAGCGCCACAGTCATAGCATTGTTGTCTATGACTTTCGTTTCTGTAGTCTAGGATTTTTAAGTGGAGTGCACAATACTATGGTATTGGTAAGAAGGTGTCTTGAACGTGCACCCAAGAGCTCCAGAACGTCCTCCTGCACAAATCCACTGCGGGCTGTCCGCTCCGGCTGCACCTTAGACTTATCGTGCACACCGACCGCAGCGGCACTGGTGGCCTTCCAAGGCGACCGCTGCGAGCCCGCGATCATCACTGTGCTTGAGCTCAATTATTTAAAAAATCCAAATTTTCGAATTACATGGACATGCAGGCGTTGATAGATAAATTGGACCTGACACTACGGTGAATGCTAACATATTCGACTCTTTATTTATTGTCAATAATTCATATTGTAACTAAAATGTATTTAGTCAATTTAAAAATGAAATGGTAGATTACATATTATTATGATTTCACTAGAAATTATTGTAGTAATAAATTATTTTTTAAGCATTAGCCTTTTTTATTTTTGTCTCAATCCATCTATAATAGCTGCCAAATTCGAAAATACTTTTTTTACCATTCCTTTCCTAAACATCCAATTACAGGCTGTTGAAAAACTACAGCTATTAAACAAGGCTTTCGTGTAGAGTAATAAACTACCGCATAAATTCAGACAGTAAGTACATAAAAAATTGGGTATTTGGCTTAATTTTTTTATCGCTTTATCATTAACTAGCAGTCGCCCGCGACTTCGTCCGCGTGAAAACCTCTTAGGTAACCTTTTAATTTTAAAGACAGACTTTCATATAGTGTGCTCTTTCTCTGCTACCCCTCTCAATTTAATTTTTTTATAGTTTCCCGTGAAGCAATACCCTTCGTCCCGTACCGTGTACTAAAAAGGTCTACATTTTTATTGAACATTGTACGATACTACAGTACATTAACAATATATATTTATGGCATGCTGATGTGTATAGCTTGTATTAAATAGTCTATTTCACTTTTGAGTCTAGCTTTCATAATAAACAAAATAATTTACAATACGACATTAAACAAACGAACAAACTTTTTCTGCCATGCCAAATAAATTGAAAGAAAAGATCAAAGATCGAATTCTCAAAGAATATCAGTACCAAAATGTTGACTCCTATTCAGTACGTATATCATAACACGGAGGAGGTCAACTTAATTTGGACGATATAGCGGCAGTGTTGTTTTTTAGAAATTTTGTAATATCTCCGAAACTATATAACTAATTAACATACTGTAAAAATCAAATGGCAAATCTTATCTCTATAATATCCTTGTGATTATTAAATAATTTATTTTGATAAGGATTTAAGTATAGTTATATAAATAATGACGTAAACGTAAGCATATGAATGAAATGATTTTTTAAAACACAAAAAGTTATATATCTGCCAAAATATAAAAAATAGATATGTGCTATCGCGGACTTTTTTGTAGAACTTTTTAAGAAGAAGAAGAAGAAGAAGAAAATCTTTATTGCACACATAATAATAGACATACACACAGTAAACAAAAAATAAAATAAAACAACAAACATGAATGCATGCAAAGGCGGCCTTATTGCTTGGAGCAATCTCTTACAGGCAACCCCTGATGATAGGAACTGTGAAGTGAAAGCGGAAATGGTGCAAGACGGAATAACTATATTTTGATAAATAATATATAATCTCACAAACATAAATACATATATATATATATACACACACATACATATATATATATATAATATATATATATACGTATACATATATAATACTAAATATTTAACGATAGATAGAATTTCTAGAGACGATGCTTAAAAATGGGCAGCGAACTACTTTGTCGAATCTCTAACGGCAAATTGTTCCACATCACTGTCGACATCGAAGTAAATGATTTACTGTAAAACTTTGATCTACAGACTGGAATGACCAAACGATTATCGTGGCGAGAGCGAAGATTAAGCTGGTCTACGTCAGAAATGAAGCGAAAACGGCTTTTGAGATAAGAAGGATATGAAGGATTATAAATGATAGAATATAAGAGACAGAGAAGGCGATAGTTACGGCGCAATCTAATGGGTAACCATTTAAGCTGAGCTTCGATATTCGGATACATGATCAAACTTTCGCAAACCAAAAATGAATCTAATACATAAATTTTGAACACGTTCGAGCTTATCTAGTTGAGCTTCTGTTAGATCAGGGTAACTTGAGTCTGCGTAGTCAATTACTGGCAACAGAAGTGACTCTGCGAGACAGATTTTGGTTTTTATTGGCAGGAAGTTTTTGTATCGATTTAACGACCTAACCAACGCAAAAATTTTACGGCTCACCTCACCCACTTGAGGCCATCAGGACAATGAATCGTCTATAAAGAGACCCAGATTTTTAACACATTTGCTAAAAGGTAAATTTACGGTGTTAAAGCAAACAGCTGGTAGGGTACTAGAGTTCACTTTAGCCAGTAGTTGGCGGCTGCCTATTAATATCACCTGCGATTTGGAAGGGTTTACACATAAGCCATATGACTGACTCCAAGTATAAATCTGTTGCATATCGGCATTCATCTCACAAATACCGCGAGGAACGCCAGCCAACGGGATAGCAATATAGACTTGAAGGTCATCTGCATAAAGGTGAAACGAGGAGGAAAGATGTGAAGTTACAGAGTTAATAAAGACAGCAAATAGGAGAGGAGAGAGAACACCACCTTGAGGGACACCAGCAATGAGCGAGGCATAAGAGGAAAGCTTATTGTTACTAAGAACACATTGCTGGCGCCCATTAAGGTAGCTATATAACCACTGAAGGGTAACCTGAGAGAAGTTAAGGGATTTTAGAAGAGCTAGAAGAATATCAAAATCTACAGTATTAAAGGCATTGCTGAAGTCTAATAGGACAAGGACAGTGAGAAGTTGTTTGTCCATGTTGGAACGCAAGGTATCACACACTTCAACGAGGGCTGTTACAGTGCTGTGCCCACGTCTAAAACCAGATTGGTAAGGACTCAGTATGGAGTTTTTGCTAAGGTATAAGCTAAGTTGGTGGTGTACAATACGTTCCAAGACAAAGATACATAAAGTTTTCATACAATGTTTTCAATTATATCCAATAGATAAGGCAGCGTACGCATACTTACGTAAATTTAAGAAATTTCATGGTCCGACTCGTCGACAAAAACCGTGATAACCCGGGTAATATATACAATACAAATATAACATATAGCCTATGACACTCACCGATAACGTAGCATTCTACCGGTGAAAGAATTTTTAAAATCGGATTAGTAGTTCCGAAGATTAGCCCCGACAGAACTTTATTTACAAACTTTACCTCTTTATAATATTAGTATAGACTAGGCTAAAAATAATGACGTTCGCTAAAAATTCGATAAATTTGTGCAAAGCACCTAAAATATTGGAATATGAGTCTTTATTCCCTGTTCGCAAAACGAAATTTTGTACTGAGCTAGCTATGGTGTTACTTTGGTGTGATGTCACATCGCAGTATGGCCTTAAAAACATTGAAATGGTTATAAATTTTTTTTTTTTTAATGACTACAAGTTGGCCCTTGACTGTTATCACACCTGATATTAAGTGATGATGCAATCTAAGATGGAAGCGGGCTAACTTGTTATGAGTAGGATGAAAATCCACACTCCTATCGGTTTCTACACGACATCGTACCGGAACGCTAAATCGCTTGGCGGTACGTCTTTGTCGGTAGGGTGGTAACTAACCACAGCGAAAGCCTCCCACCAGCCAAAATATTATTTGTTTGATAAATTTAATTCGCTATCATCATTTTATCTATTGCGCTGTGGAATGCTTTAATTTCTTGCCACTCCCAAACGGCTTGGCCAATCCCCGATATGATTACATAGCCTTGTAGGAAAAAATCTGAGTTCTTAGGTACTTAGTAAGTGAGTGAGTTGCAAAAAAGCACCTTAACAATTCATATTGGAACGAAGTTCCTTATTTTCGCGCGTTGTGAAAGGGGGCTAGACGGAAAAATTCGTACGAAAAGTTGTCACGACACTTTTATCAAAGGATCTTGCCGCCGCCTTTGATGTGTGTGCGCGTGAGCGGCGGGGGGCGCCCGCGCTGTATGCTGTCTCGCGCTCTCGTGGCGCCCTCTGGTGTTTCGGTGTACAACAACAAACGCGTGTGTGATACGCGTTTAAGTTTATATAACATTATATTTGTTAATAATAAAATAATATTATTATTACTTAAAAAAATGAAATTTTATTACAATTCCTTCACTAATTAATCGAAAGGAACTTCGTTCCATCCGGGTGTCCCTTGACACCTCTCAACTTTTTTTAATGGTACTGTTGAAACGAAAATATTTCTAGACACAAAATTGTTTAGGATATGCACGGTTCAAATTTTCAAAACGAAAGAAAAAACCTAGTAAGTATTAAATATAGGGCATAGCAGAAGTGTTAATAAGGCAGTGGGAATAGCAAAAACGGGACACATGACAAGAGAATAAAATGGACGTAAATCATAACTACTATCAAGCGAAAATATAGTCCTATTATATCAAGATTATCGCGAGGGCAATTTGGCCAAGAATAGCTAAGAACAGAGTAAAATGGAAACAGCCGGAAGAAGCCTGTGAAGCTACGACCCTAGCTTAGCTAGTTAGCTTATGGTAACCGTTGGTTATGATAACCGAAATCTTGGTGCACACAGGCCTTAGTGTGTATGTTACAACTTTTTTAACCGACGAAAAAAACGGAGGAGGTTCCCAATTCGATACGTATATTTTTTTTTAATGTATGACCACGCATAACTTTTTACAGAGCTGTCTGTTAATTCTTTTTTTATTAGAAAGGGCACACTTCCAAGATGGTCCCATTATCATCATTTTAGGATCTGATGATGATATCCTGGGAAAATTGAAGCAACTCTTTAAATTTTATAGGCACACGTGTGGCGATTTCGGTTATTGTGTAAGTATCGGTAGCTTTTTGGCTACAAGCGCCGTATAATATACTATGAGAGTATAGTACGAGTACGTTACGTGGCGATAAATCACTAAACAGTAAGAAATAAAATTTTTAACAAAAAATAGAACCGACTCAAAACGCACTAAAAACTAAAAAATAACTATGTCATTTAGTTGCTTTAATTTACTTAAGCATATCTATACTAACGCCAAACTCGATTGAGAATGCTTGTCAACAAACAAATTAAAAATGAAGGTAGAAATCACTAGTCATTTTATACCTATTTTTTTTAATTAACTTGTTGATGACGAATTCATTACAATAAATTATATTAATAAGCTTAAAACTAATTAATATATTCAATATCTTATAAATAAGATTTTATAGAAAAACAAAACGTAATTTTGAATTTGTTAGGCATAAAATGTGTTGCATTTTCTGCCTTCATTTTAAATTTGTTTGTTGACAAGCATTCTCAATCGAGTTTGGTTTCAGTATAGAAGTCGGTGCACCGGTGGCTCCGACTTCATAGCTTTTCTTAAAAAAAATTTATTTAATGTGTATAAACATTGTAATAATTATTGTAATAAAATAACAAGCCTATTATTATAAGTAGAGGTTACTATAAAATTAAGGACAAACATTCTTGGAAGCAATCGGCTTTTTACAAGACGGAATAAACAAAATTGCAAATCATAAAAGTTTAACAAAAAAAATTAAACCGTCTTCAAAACGCAATAAAAATAAAATCATCATAAAGTGGTAACCTTGAATGGCACCGACTGCATAGATATGTTTGTGTAAATTAAATCAACTAATTGATACATTTTTTTTTACTTTTAGTGATTTATCGATACGTAACCTACTCGTACTATAGCATTACACTTAGTACATTATACGACACTTGTAGCCAAAAAACTGCTGACACTTACACTAATACCGAAATCGCTGCAAGAGTGCCAATAAAATTTTAAGAGTTCGTTCAATTTACCCAGGATCTCGTCATCAGATCCTAGCATGATGACTATGGGAATATTTTGTAAGTGTATTTTTAATAAAAAAAGAATTATCAATATCGGACTACTCTGTGAAAAGTTATGCGTGGTCAATGGTCATATACAAAAAAATTCTAGTTTATAAACTAACAAACCGATTTTGATGAAACTGCCTAAGCTGAACAATACCTTGTAGTATTCCCTAAGTTGAACAATACATAGTACAGCAAAAAAAGAATTACTTAAATCGGACTTTTAGTTCCGGAAATATGCTAACACAAACATAAAAACATACATAATTATATACGCTTTTGAAATTTGACACGTTTTTTTCAGACGCTGATGTATTATAGACTAACATAATTATGCGAAAACTGGCCAGTTGTTAAAATATTACATACATACGGGTCGAATTGATAACCTCCTTTTTTTGAAGTCGGTTAAAAATACAAATTTTATAAAATATATACAAAATACACATTTTTGAAAAGAGCAACTGCTGAGTTTCTTGCCGGCTCTTTTTTTTATCAACTACAAGTTGGCCCTTGACTACTATCACACCTGATGTTAAGTGATGATGCAATCTAAGATGGAAGCGGGCTAACTTGTTAGGAATAGGATGAAAATCCATACCTCCTTTCGGTTTCTACACGATATCGTACCGGAACGCTAAATCGCTTGGCGGTACGTCTTCTCGGCAGGATCCGCCTTCCGGACCGGTGGTAGAGTAGTGACACTACCACCGGTACCACGAATGTACAGACAGAATTGACGTTTCAAAAATGCTTGTAACCTACTTGAAATAAATATGATTTTGAATCCAATAACAAGCCAGGGGCTCGCGCTGAAGTAAAACAGTTAAAAGTACTTTTTCTCCTGAAAACTAAGGAATTTCCGCAGGGATAGATAGGGATATATTATGATGAAATAAAGAATCTCATTTGTTTAATAATATAATTTATTAAGTATGAGTTAACATGCCCGTAAAGTTTTAAACTTGAACCATCATTTGTACAAAAATATTCAATATTATTATAAGTATTATCAGTATCTAATACTATCTCTGTTTACTACATATAGCTACTTGACAGTAAGCCAGCCAGTGTTGTTTCAATTGTACTTATATCCTTAAAATCATCATCATCATTATCAGCCTATTAACGGCCCACTACAGGGACAAGCCTCCCTCCTTACAGGAGAGGGGATATGGAGCGTACACCCACCACGCTGCTCCAATGCGGGTTGGCGGGCTTAGGGTGATAATGTTTCATTTATTAAACAGTGACCGAGACTGACGGCTTAACGTGCTCTCCGAGGCACGGGGGTGTAACACCGCCAACTTCCAGACTCCGGGATTGGAATGTACTTAACATTTCATAAAAGACTGAAAAAGCTCAGAATTATTCCATGACCTGACCCAGGGATCGAACCCAGGACCTCGTGATCGGAGCCACATAGGCTAACCACTATACCAACGAGGCAGTCATAAAATAGTCAGCTGTAATTCCAATGGTGGGTTGAGGAGCAGCAGTCTATCCATTAATTTGAAGAAAAAGCGTGTGCGTCTTAGGACACCTGACAGAAGTGATAACTTAAATACGCGAAGAGGATATACGTCTGTCGCTGCCGTACGAGTGCGAGAAAAGAGCGTCGTAAACCGTAACGTTATGAAGCAGTACCCATAAAAAGCTATCACTTCAGAAGTAGTCTTCTGATTTGTTAGTTGGTAGAATTCTGGTCAGCTGAACGTAACAAACTTGGAAAGATTGGGCCTGACTGAACGACGTTAGTAGCTGGCTTATGGTCTTCACCTGTGAAAACCCCCCCACAATCTAGAGCAATCCAGTGATGGTAATGTACAGAAGTGCACAATACCTATCAATTATATATTTTGTGACACAGTAAGCGTAGGTAAAATAACTAGGCTATACCTGACTGTAAGCCAGAAATACCTTTCAGCTTTTTATTCTTAACCCACATGCTAATCAGTGAAGCTCTTTTGAACATTAGCCTTGGCTGCTCTGGCGAGCGCCTTTTACTTTAACCATCTCCGTGGCTGGGTTTAACGACATGACATTATTAGAGGTATGGAAACAAAATATTTGTTTTCTTTCATTTCAATAGTTCAACCATAGCATAAAATATTATGTATTGCAAATTGAGAGGGAACTTGATGATTGGTAATTGGTAAAGTAATGTTTTGCCTCAATTGTTTTGAATCGGTGTACCGTCGAACCATGACACGATAGTCGCGTCGTACCACAGATACTGTCCGCGGACGGAGTCAGGTGCGTCCAGAGCGAGGTACAATGGAGCCTTCGCCCCCTCGTCGATGGTCAGCGGACCCTTGTGCGATGACATGTCCGTGTCCACGTAGCCGGGGTGCACTGCGTTCACTTTTATATCTGGGAACAACAATACAAGAAGCTGAAGACATACCACCAAGTGATTAAACATTCCCCCACGAGGTTGTGTAGAAACCGAAATGAGGATTTCATCCTACTTTAAATAAGTTAGCCCGCTTTCATCTTAGATTGCATCATTACTTACCATCAGGTGTGATAGCAGTTAAGGCAAACTTGTAATTAAGACAAAAGGCTAATGTAAATATAAATTAACAATTTTTCTTGCTATTTTAGATACAATAAACTGACCAATGTCAACTTCGCAATTGCATATGAGACTCAATTGAGTTTTCTGTCAGATTTAGGTGACTTTGTAACTAGTGATCTGTTTATTATATGAAAATAAATAAATAAATAATTTAATTACATGAAAGAAAATATTTATTAATAAAATTATAACTTTATTTAAATTTGGTAGGAAACCTCAGCCGAGCTAATTAAACATCCCTTTTTGAAATACATGTGTGTTTTGCTCAATTTTAACTTGAAAATTAATGCTAATTAATTATTATCAGTTAAAGTATGAAAAGCATAAAGAAACAATTGCCTACTACACTTGAGTATCTGATATGTTTATTGAATGTTATCAGCACTTGGAAACTAAACTGAGATAAGATTGAGTAAATCAAAAGATTTATCAGTGCCTTTATTTCACTTATATTGTGAAGATTATAATTTAAAGGAGAATGCCAGAAAATGTATAGAACTTTATCCCACTAATAAAAACATATTGTACAACAATGTATTATGCATTATTTTATTGCATTTTTTTATTCGACACGAGCCTAACATTGGTTATCATCCATTTCCGTATTGTTGTTCCGTATAGTTGTCACACTGACATGATCAAGTCGCAAAGCTTCATTAAATACATTTTTAAACAGGCTTAATGACTCTGGATGAGCCTTTTAGAACCCACTTTTGATAAAAATACAATAAAAATTATTTAAATGGCTAGAGTCCAGTGCAACAATAAAGATTTAAAAATACGTAAAGAGTGTAAACTAAAAGGAATAAGATTAATTACTTTTTTTAACATAATTTTATTCAAATGTCCAACAGTAAAAATGGCTTATTGTAAAACATTTATATAAAAATATAATTGTGGTCTTTCTGGGTTAGGATCTGGCATTCTCCTTTGGTTGATAGTTAAACAACAGTTAAGCACTGATGACTGATTGATTGATTATAATTTATGTATATTGTAATTTATATATGTAAAAGAGGATCAAAAGCTATTTTTGTGGTTGGTTTTTTCTTCAAATTACCATCATGCTATCCGTGGCACAAGGTCTAACACCACCCACTCCCCTATTCCAGACAGAAAAGCTTTATTGAAACATTTTCATCATTATGTTTCATAGCTCAACACAGGATTTTTAACCAAGGACCTGAGATCTAAAGCTGATACACAAGTACAACCAAAAGACAAACAAGGTATTGCAGATAACATTTGTGTGGTTCTGGATTTGAGTCTTGAATTCGGCAAGGATTTTCAATTCATCATCTATTTTAATAAGGTTAAAACTAGCTACATTGAAAGTTACCACCTGACCGGAGCCAAAGCAGAAAATAAAAAACATTCTATAAACCAAGCCAGGAGCTTTTGTTAACCAATGTTACCAATTTTCTGCTATTGGGCATTGATGTCTTTTTCTCTACACTATTCCTAGAGCATTTTAGGCTGTGTACAACTTACCTCTGTCATTAAGCAATCTCTGCTGTATTTTTGTTAACGCTGTCAATCCAACTTTAGATACAGCATATGATGAGTTCCCCCAGTCAGCTGCCTGAGTGCCCGCTTTAGCTGCAGCTATGTACTCCCGCATCAGGTTAGATAACTCTGGTATAGTAAGAGTAGCATCTTCAAACTTCTGACGCAGCTCCTTGCTGGGAATATTACTGAGGCGACCAGCAGAACTGGATACGTTTACCACTCTAGCGCCATCACGGAGGATTGGGAATAGAATTTCGCACGTTGAAAGCGTACAAAAATAATTAACAAATAAAGTTTGTTCGGCCTGGACAGCTACCGGCTCTGTAGCATTTTGTTTGAACGCTATAGCTGCGTTATTAACCAAAACATCGATACCTCCATAGGTTTGTTTTATATAATCACGGAACACTTCCACACTTTTGTTATCCGTAATGTCTAGTTGATGATATTTAGGGTTTAATCCTTCTTTCTGTAGGTCGGCGACGGCTTTTTCACCTCGCGTAATGTCACGCGAAGTAAGGTACACATCACCTTCGAATTTCTTGCAGAGTCCGCGGACTATCGCGAATCCTATTCCCTTGTTGCTGCCGGTAACGATTGCCACTTTGGAACTCATTTTGAAGTCGGTTTATTTTACCGGCGTTGGAACTACGATTTTGTTGACTAATAAAGCACTATTGTATTGTATTGTATTTAGACTCGGAAAACAAACTGAATTGTAAAATCTTATGGGAGACTTTATATACTTCGATATATTGTGAAATACGGTGAAATATTTTACATGAACATGAAAAATAAACTATCACAGTGACTAGCAAGTGATACAGCATAAAATGAACAACAACAGCAGCAACACCACGACTGAATGACAAATGTTATGATAACGGTAACCAAACATCAAACTATTGCGATAACTGATAAACAAATAACGACAGAGTACATACTATGAACCATAGATATTTTTTTTTTTTTTTTTTCAATTCGTCCCCAAGGGACAGGCAAAGATCTGTGACCATACAGCCTATTCAATCGTCATGAAATTTTCAGTGTAGTATTTATTTATTAAAGGCAAAGCCTATTCAATCGTATTTTTTTCCTTGTATATATTTTTCTTTTTAAAATAATAATCTTTGACGATTCATCTGAATGTTCTTCAATTAATCATCATCTTTTTTTTTTGTCAATTTCTTGTAGTCACATCCAAAGTTCTTTTTTTTTTTCTAACAGTCGATCAGTGTTATCCAGTCCATGAGCAAAAATTCCAACTTCAAATTTCTTGAATTGTGTTGAGAATGAAATAGTACAAATATTTATAAGTCAGGGGATTTTTTAATAGTTCTTGTAAAGAGCGCGGCACGTCTTCTGTATTTTTGTATATATTAATCAAGTGCTCGATCAACATTAGGCGCTGAATGCCAAAAGAAGCACAAGAGAAGAATATATGATCTAGTGTCTGGGATTCATTGCTTTTGCAGAAGTTACACAGTGAAGAATCAATTATTTTTAGTCTATATAAGTGTGCATTAATGCGACAATGTCCAAATCTTAATCTGCAAATTACTGAATAGTATTTTCTATTTTTATAAATTTTATCTTTGCAGAACCACGGCTTTTTATTTGTATTATCCTTAAAGTTGTACCATAATCCTTTATTCACGTGTTCAGGGGAATTCATTATCTCTTGCCATTCATTTATAAAACGATTTTTTAAATTCCTATGTACATCTGTGAAAGGGACGGCAGCTCTGTAAATGTTACTTTGATTTTGACAGTTTTGTATGTTTGTTATTGTTTTTGCTAAAAAATCTGCATTTTCATTGCCTCTCACTCCAGTATGTGCAGGGACCCAAACAAAGATTATTTCAAAATTGCTAATACAAAGGTCATAAATTTTATTTTTGATTTCATAAATTAAGTAGTTATTTTTAGCATCTAGCTTACTAGTAGAGAGGGCCCTAAGGACACTCATACTGTCACTGGCAATGACCCAATTTGTAGAGTCCTTTTTATGATTTTCGATGTATTGTAATGCTGACAAAATAGCAAGTGCTTCAGCAGAAAAAATACTAGTGCTATGATCAATTCGCTCACCGGAACCTGTTTTCAACTTGCTGTCATAGATAGCGATCGAAGTATTATGATCATTTTTTGCTGCATCAGTATATATGATTCTGTGACTTGGCCAATTCGAAATCTTTTCATAGAAAGTCTCTTTTGTGGTAACAGTACTATCTATTTCTATATAAGTACTAAAGAATTTAGAATGGTAGTTTCCTTCAAAACATGGCCAGTTAGTCTCTGTTCTATGTATGTTAAAGGTCTTAAGAAACTGTAAACACTCCGATAAACCATGAAGCAAGAATGAGGAATTTGTGTTCAATATGATTGTTTGGGCATGTATGAGATTTTTTAATAATTTATTGGATCTTAATGAATATATTTTTGTCAAAAATTTATTTTTTAAAAAGCTAAATCTAATACTGAGAGGAGGAATATTGCATTCTATTTGCATAATTACAATTGGGGTAGTTTTGAAAGCTCCTGTAATGAGACGTAAACTTGAATTTTGTATGACATCAAGTTTTTTCACCAAGTTTTTATTTGAAGCATAACATAAGTAGCCATATTCAAAGTGACTTCGGACTATTGACTTATAAAGTAAAAGTAATATTTGTGGATCAGCTCCCCAATATGTTTTGGATAGTGATTTTAAGATGTTCAAGGCTCTAAAAGCCTTGTCTGCGATGCAATCAACATATCTTTTCCAAGACATATTGCTAGTAAACAATACACCTAGGAACTTTACTTCTGAGGCTACTGTCATACAGGCTTTATTATAGTAAATTTGTACGAGAGGAAGGGTTCTTTTTCCAAATGTAACTACTTTGGTCTTTTTTGGATTAATATTTACATCTAAATAATTAAAATATTTTTGTAAACTAATTAAACTCTGATTGATTCTACTTGTTATTTGGTTTAAGCAATTTCCAGTTGAGTAAATGACTAAGTCATCAGCAAATTGCAGATTGTTTATGTGAGGATCTAAATTTAAGTTCAATTTATGTATATACAGTAAGAAAAGCAAAGGACTCAATATTCCTCCTTGACATACGCCTTTAGAAGAATATCGTGGCCCATAAAGACTACCGTTATATTTTACATAGACTTGTCTCTCATATAAAAAGCTAAATATCCAATTTATAAACTTTTTAGGTAACCCAATACTGGAAAGTTCATTACACAGTATCTCTAAGTTTACATTATTAAATGCACCTTCTATATCAAGAAATACAGAGACAAGATGATTTTTTTGGGCTATTGACTTCTGTATATCAAGTTGTAATAAGCTTATACTTTCTTGAGCAGATTTTCCTTTTCTAAAACCAAATTGGTTATCAGGTAAGATACAATTTTTTTCAATATAATATTCAAGACGTTGTTTTAAAAGCTGTTCAAAAACTTTACCCACACAAGAAGTTAAAGTTATTGGGCGATAAGAGTCTTCATGAAATTCTTTTTTGTCAAGTTTTAATATTGGTATCAAACAATCAACTTTCCAATCATCAGGAATGAAATTCATTGACCATAAATTATTAAAAATGTGGCACAATAATCTTAGACCATTATCATCCAATTTCTTTAGTAAGATATAAGGAATACCATCTAAACCAAATGCAGTGTCTCTTCTGTAATATATTGCTGTTTTTAACTCTGTTATTGTGAATGGGTTCAAAAGAAAGCTGTTTGTTGGATTAACAACATTGTCTGCAAAGTTTAATCTATTTATATTTACATAGTCAGGGGTATATTTATTTAAGAAATTTAAAACCCACTCATTATTATTAAATATCTTTTTAAAGGAATAGGTTTTATTAAATTTTTTCATTAAAGTCCAAATTACACTAATAGGAGTGGTACGATTAAAAGACTGACACAGCTCTTGCCAACTAGCTTCTCTTTCCCTTTTTAAAGTCAATTTTTTGAGAGCTTGTAATTTTTTAAAGTTTAAATAATTTTCTTGTGATGGATCATGTTTAAATTGTACATATGCCTGTTTACAAATTTGAACTGCATTGGTACATATGCTGTTCCACCAGGGAAGACACATTTTTTTTTTAAATTTGTTGTTTGAGTAATTATTATTATGAATTTTTTTAAGAGGGGTTGATTTTTGCACAGCTTTATGTAACATATTTATGAAATTTCTATAAGTTTCTAATGGTGAATTATTGTCTAAAATAAAGTCCGAAGTCACATCTTGTATTTCTTTATGAAATATATCCCATTTTATATCCTTATACTTAGGAAATGTTGGTAAATTGTTACCTGTTTTTGTATCACTGTGTTTTTGACTTAATAATACATTTAAAATTATAGGTAAATGATACGATCCAAGAGGATCATCATGTACTGACCAATCACAAGACAAGGCGAGAGATGGAGAAACAAGAGATAAATCTAAAACGTTAGGACGCCAAGATAGTGAACCAACAGTTGTCGGCTCTCCATTATTTAATAAAACTAAATTGTTATCATCAATGACCTCTAGAAGATTTCTACCCCTACTGTTTATATTGTTACTTCCCCAAAGTGTATGATTAGCATTAAAATCACCACCAAGTATAAGAGGCTTAGGAGTGTTTTTAATTAATAAATCTAAAGTAGTTTTATTAAAATTAGCATTAGGTGGGCTATAAAAGCTAATAATACTTATTTCTTTATCAAAAATCTTAATTCTTATACATATATTTTGATGATCAATGTCACAATAAGTATTTATAATTGTGTACGATATGCTTTTGTGTATAATGATTGCAACACCATTATGTTTGCTGCCTATATCTTTTCTTTCAATATTATATCCCCTAATATTAATTCTTTTTTCTGGGTTTAGCCATGTTTCACAAATTAATGCAATGTGAATGTTTTGGTCATATAAAAATTGTGATAAAATATGTCGATTACATAGCAAACTCTGAGCATTCCAATGAACTATATTAATACAATCCATTAGATTTTAGGAGAAGTTTTTTTACTAAAAGTTTCAAATAGAATATTTTTAATATTATTTGTACTAATTGGATTATTATCAGTTTTTGATGCTATGATTTTAATTATTGACTCAACTATTAAATTCATAAAAATATCTGATTTTAAAATATGTTGCAGTTGCTTATTTGGGTCACTATTTAAGTGTGGAAAATTTTGTTCATTGAATAAATCGGAGTATTTAACAGATCTCGCCTTTACTTTATTTTCATTAATTTTAGCCTTTTTAATTGGACAGTCTGCAGAGACCGCAATGTGGTTGCCTCCACAGTTGCTACATTTAGCATTTAATTTGTCAGTAGTACAGTCCTTGAAATTATGATTTTCTGTACAGATACTGCATTTTATTGTGTTTTTACAGAATTTTGCGATGTGTCCATATCTTAAACATTGGAGGCATTGTTTAACAGGAGGTATATAGGGACTTACCTCATGTCTCCACGAATCCAGATATATGTGTTCAGGCAATTGGGTGGCTGCAAAAGTAATCGCTACCGTCCCTGTTGGTTTATATATATATTCTTCAGATTCTAATTTAGTTCTAGTCATTAGTCTCCTGACCTGAATTACGTTGCAGGTACTGTCTAATAAATTGAAAATTTCCTTATTTGAGAGTGTTACCGGAACTCCCCTTAGTACCCCAGTGATCTCAGTTGCTGAGGCTGGAATACTTGGCTTTAGATTTAGATGTTTATGAAATTTTTCATTTGCTAAGAAAACATTTGCGTTATTGGGTATATCAAAAACTATGCCGACTTTATGTCTATTTAAAGTTTTCAAGTATTTTACACCATTGATGCAGTATTGTCTAATCCCAGACGAGATTACTAATTTTTCTTTTTCACCTATGGGTTTTTCATTGCTGCTGCTGTTCAAAAAGACTATATATTCGTTTTGCCGTGAGTTTTCAGAGTATTTACGTACATATTTGTTGCATTTGTAAGGAATAAACCTATCATTTTCCGTCTCCATATCAGATTCGCTACTGGGGGAAGGCGACATATCCTTCTTTCTTTTTGCTTTGGAGCCCCTCATGGTGAGGGACTCCTGAAATTTACAATTTTCTTCTAAAACAGCTAAATAATAATTTACAAAAAAGAAATTTTTGCACAACGCGCCCTCGTAATACAATCGTTCCCGCGCTTTTCCTGAACCATAGATAGATACCCTACCCGATGAACTATAACCAACAAAAGACCATAAAATGACAACCTACTTTATAGTCTGTGTATGACATGAAAAAAGCGCGGGAACCTTTTTTTTTGAAAATGGGAAATTGAGTTAGAATGTATAATTGCGTTGACGGACAAAAAGTTAATTCCAATCTTTGAAATAAAACAAAAAAAACGTGTCAAAAAATACTTTACTTATTAATATGCATTGTATACAAACAATATCTTTATTAATATTATTCTCATCAAAAAATACTTTAAACTAATGTTCTCTTATACAATTGGACGGCAGTTTTCAAAACATTAATTAAGGTCAACAGTATATACTTAACAATGTTTAAGTCCTAAAACATGAAATATCTATTTCTTCAGTGTTACCAACATACAAAAACCATTACATCGTATTTTATTCTAAAAAAATAATCAAACTTACATAAATATTATCAAATAAAACATTTAAACAATCTTAATTATAAACTAAATTACAAAATAATTTTAAACTGGGCATTTATTTTCAGTACATCAAAATTCATTTTCATTGCACTGCTCATCCTAATCTACATTCAAATATTTAAGTGTATCCTTATCCAAAAAGGATAAAGTTACTAAAACAATTAAAAAATAGCTGCCTGGCTGGACTTGTGAATAGCACATGTGGCTTTGAAAAACATTTTTGGTCCTTATCCTGGGTCGGCTGTGATATAATACTCCGATTTTCTTTTTTTATTTTTATGAAATTAATATAGTTAAAATTCTAAGCCCGGAGTCGGAAAGTTGGTGGTGTTACACCCCGTGCTTCGATGAGCACGTTAAGTCGTCGATTCCGATCATCAACATCTGATAGTGATCGTAAAAGAAGCGGCCAAGTGCGAGTCGAATGCGCGCAGGGTAAGTTCCTTATCCTCCTATCAAAAAAAAAAAAAATTACGTTTATTGAATTGCCCTTCTTCATTCTGTTTATCTGTGAAAATATTAATTATCTTTCTATCACGCTTCATGAGACACTGGAATCTTAGTATATAGAGTCCTGTCTTTACGTACGATGTGGTCTAACGTGTGGCAGATGTGGAATATCTGTTAATAATAAGTCATAATTAATAAAAATATTCTAGGACCCTCCTTAACTTTCAATGCAACTTATTATATTCATCGATGTAAGTCAACGTTCAGCGTTGAGCAGATACGGTATCACTTCGTCGATGCTGACGTCGCCGACAAACCCGACGAAGAACACGTCCTCAATGAAACTACCGGTAAACGTACGTAATACCTGCAAACATATTTTTTTTAAACTTATTGTATAGTGCGACATAGATAAGTACTGGCTTCGTTCCCTATCACACACAGCCAAACGTATCGTCGTCGTACAAACGTGCCGCCCGCTTAGTATTTTGTTATTTTTCAGCAGGAATTAAAAAAAATGTACATCGGGGCAAGAGCGAGTTCTTCACCGAGCGACTGCGAAAAACGTAATCACTCGTAATGTTAAATTATATAGAAATAAAAGCGTTTACTCCCGTTATAACTAGATGGCGTTACTTAATTTCCACATAAACTTGCGTTACGTTTGAACACGGTCGCGCGGTAACAAACTCACACTAAACACTCAAAACTGTTAGTGGATTCTCGATCTATTGATGTTATAGAATCGTAAAAAAAATATCTACACACAAATAAACATCTTGTATACATTTAGACAACAGCTGTGTTTAAATAATACTAAAAAATAATTTTGGAAAAACCTCATAAAGAGTTCCGCAGATTAGCATAAATAGATTTCTTTCATCCATCAACCCTTATTCAACAACTCTGGAAATTTACGCTCAATATCCTGTTCTATAAGTTGAAGATGCTAATTATATTATTGTCATAATTGAAAAACACGTGTACGTTACCGGCAGCTGCAATAGAAGAGTGGCGACCCTCTCGTCGTCCGGCTGGCACGTGGCGCGCAGGGAGCGGAGAACTTTGCCCTGGTAGTCCTGCAGCTTGCGCGTCAGGAAGTCGGGGACGCCGTCTGTATAGAAAGTATCATTATAGTCACTTTGTACGCCTTTTGGAGCTGGAAATTAGAATATGCACATACATTAAATGACGAAGCACATCCTGGTGAGAGCATACTCATACAATAACTGATCTGGTGAGAGCATGCAGATACAGTAACTGACCTGGCGAGAACAGGCAGAGCATGTCCTGGTGAGATATGCTTATACAGTAACTGACCTGGTAAGAGCATGCTCATACATAAGTTGACCAGGTGAAAGCATGCTCATATAGTAACTGCCCGGTGTGACCATGCACATACAGTAGCTGACCTGGTGAAAGTATCCACATACAGTAGCTGACCTGGTGAGAGCATGCACATAGAGTCACTGACCTGGTGAAAACAGGCAGAGCGCGCGGAGGTGCGCGTGCTCGCGGTCGGAGAGGCGTAGTTGCTCCGCGTGCGCGACGAACTGGTGCAGGCGGCACAGCATCGCTGACACCTCCTCGATGCGCTCGTCCGAATAGTCCGATATTGTTATCTGAATACAAAAAAAAATTACGTATATATTCCGCACATATCTAATGCAGTAATTAAAAATGTTTTTCTTGACTAGTCTAGTTTTTTACTATTTATTTTGGGATCATGTTTACCTCAGGATGTGACAGGTCAGGTGTGGTCTGCTGCGCGGGCTGCGGGTGCCTGGCGTCGGCGCGCTCGCGCAACTCCGCCTGCAGGTGGCTGGACAGCATCGGCAGCAGCGTGGACAGCCCCAGCGCCTGCGACCAGCGCGCCAGCCCCAGCACGAACAGCTCGGGCCAGCACTTGCGCAGCAGCGTCACTTGGATCTCGAATCTATGGCAATATTTTAGGGTTATGTTCACGCATTAAGTTATAAGCTTAACTAGATGGCGCTACTTGTCTTTTAATGTTATTTTATTCGTTTAGTATAATTGCAGCAGGAGACATACGACAGCGCGTTGGCGGCGGGCAGCGCCAGCAGCCAGCGCGCGCACGCAGCCAGCAGGCGCGCGCCCGCCTCGCACGCGGCGTGCAAGCGCAGCGGCGCGGGCGGGCAGCCGGCGGGCAGCTGCAGCGGCAGCTGTAGGCTCTCCGCTGTGCTCAGTATGCCCACCTCTTCACCTGCAATGTCCCAGTTATTAGACCCAGCTCAGACAGAAAGAGCTCAGAGTTCATGTAACTTAATATCACCACGCAAAAAGCAGTCAGCTTGCAACAAGGCCTGTGTGCACCAAGGTTTCGATTATCATAACCAACGGTTAACATAAGCTAAACGTAAAATTTACTGTTCATGACAACCAGTACGCCGGTTAAGAACGTAAGCTCGGTTAAAATAACCGCCCAGTTTACGTCCTTAACCGGCGTACGGGTTGTCATGAACAGTAAATTTTACGTTACATAACGAAAAAAGTTATGTTAACCTTTGGTTATGATAACTGAAATCTTGGTGCACACAGGCCTAAATAGCTGTCAGTGTGGTTTAACCGAGATTATTACAGTATTATGTTAAAATCAAAAAGCATTCACACTTTCTATCTGCGTGTACATATAGATTTTGAGAAAAATTGTGAGATAATAAGATATTTTAAAATAGTGTGGTCATTCCGAATCTTTTTTTAATTTTTAGTAAAAAATATGAATTATTAAAAAAATATCTAAAGTGGGACTAATTTTTAAAATGTTTACTACAGCATTGTATTTGTGATTAATGCCTTATTAAATGACAAAGTTTAAAAATGACAAACTTTAAAAATGGGCAGCCATTTTTAATTTTCTTATACCCTAACTACAGAATCTGTTTGTATGGTTCATACGATGATGTATTTATTTGTGTGTATGTATGTGTTTGATACTGAGGTGTGGCAGGCACCGACCGTCGTTCTGCTGCGCATCAGCCGGGTGCAGCGTCGCCAGCGGCACGTCGGGCGGCGTGGCGCCGTACGCGGACTGGAAGTACTCGTTGATTGCACCTGCACACAAAGCGACTCTGGTTAGCACTGCTACAAACACTAAAGGCCTACGATACGTCGATAGACATGTGTGTTTCTCTCTCTCGTTGCGTATGAGAGATATAAATTTTTTTAGCCAAATCAGAGAAATATAATAATACCAAATTTCAAAATGGTCCAGTCCAGTTTGAAATTTCTTATTATCGCTTCAAGTTTCAAATTTTTTGGGGGAAAATAGAAGGACTCTGCATATATATTTTTTTAATATTTTCGATTTTGTACTTGTTTTCATTCTTTTCGGTTTTATTACAAAAAAACGTCGGCCCCTTTTTTCAAATTTTTTTTTCATGTACTATAGTGAAATTAATCAAATTTTATGTTTTTAATATCAACTATGAGCGGATGGGTTTTAAGTTGGATATTACATGTGATATGAACTCACCAAACTGCCCCATCTTGAAGAGGTTCTTGGCAAGCTGCGTCTGCAGCATGAGCTGCTGCCGCCGCGCGCCCTCCACGTCGCCCGGAGCACCCGCGCCCAGGTACGGGGATACTACCAACAAATAATACTTCCTTAGAATTTTAATGAAATATGACGATAATTGTTAGGAAAGTTGAATAAATTTAAACCACCTGGGAGCTTTCATCGAAAATGCTGTCGTATCTATTTGAGTTATAGCGAAACAATGAACGGAACAATTATACCTACCTAATCTTAGACTAATTTTTTTTTCATACACTTTTATTTTTGGTGTGTTAAATAAAAATCCTCCTGTATAGTCTCACCCGGGTTCCCTTTGTTGATGCCGCACGCGACGGCGGCCGCGAACGCGAAGTTAAGCGCGGGCGCGGCGGGCGACACCGCGCCGAACGCGTCGCTCGGCTCTTCCTTTGGATTTATCTGAAAAAAAAAAAATTGAGTGACGTCATCATATTTATGCTTAAACCATCGTATATGGAAGAGAATAAAAAAACTATACTAGAGTCAAACTGGGTGTGTAATGTTCCTGCATTCCATTCACTTATTCTCAGTCCACATGTCTATGTATATACATTAATTATAGCTATCTTTTATTCTTTACACTTTTTTGTTTCATAAAATCCAACATTCCAAAAGTTCAATACTAAGTTTTACCGTCACTAGGCGCCCGGAAGGTGTGAAATATCTATTATAATAGAAACAGGCATTAGTTTTGCAGAAGTACATTATAAATTGGTTAATAGTTTATTTACTTGTTATTTTCCGGAAAAAAAAATCGACAAATCGATTCAGAATAACAATAAATTTATAATTAATAAGTCTTAGTAAAGTAACATCAGCTTCTATCCAATATTTGAATGATAGGTAGAATGTTACCTGCGCCTGCGCCTGCCCAGCCAGCCCCAGCAGCTTGGAGTAGGCGGCCTGTCGCTCGTGGTCGCGCCCGTCGCCCTTCGCCTTGTCCACGATCGGCTTCCTCTCGTGTTGGACCGCTGTCCACACAGTGCAAGAATTACTGCTCGATATTACACGCTAGCTTACTCTGCTCAGTGTTACACAGTTACCTTGCTGTTCGATATTACATATTAGCTTACTGTGTGGTATTACCCTAGATTACTGCTCAGTATTACACAATAGGTGGTAGAGGCACTATAAATAGTCTTAACAACTTGATCGTTTCAGAAGTGCTAGTTATGGATAGCAGTCTTAGACACAGCAAACCCGGTTAGCCGGTGGATGTCTACTGCTGAACATAGGCCTTTTTAGGGTCTTCCACACAATGATTTTCAAACAATGAATTAGTAACACATCTGATACTCACAGTCGCTCCGCATGCCGCACGCGAGGCACTTCTGCAGTCGGCAGTACTGGCAGCGGTTGCGGTGGTGCTTGGTCACCTCGCAGTTCATGGTGCCGCGACACTGGTAGCCTAGCTTCTTGCGGATTGAGCGTTTGAAGAATCCCTTGCACCCTGGAAAATATATAAGCAAGTTACTAGATGTGATCTTTCATGTATAACTGCTTCAGGTTCAATTTAGACTGAACTGAAAAATATTCATGTTATTTTTCAAGCAGCCCTGGTCTTCAAAATGGAAATATATGAATATATAAGCATATTATATGCCCTTGGACTTAGGCATAGGGTGTTAGTGGTTATTATTAACAATCACTTATTTATTTTTTAATTGCAGAGAGACGAATATCTTAGCATTCCATGGATTCACCGTGCGGGTGCCGGGTCCATCGCGTGGCTGAGAGAAAAACTCCGAACAGAGCCCGAGACTTGTGACACGGGTGTAGGTTTAAGGGTACCCTTTGTGACGCGCGTCAACACTCACCTCCTCTGTTCAAGTTATTCTCCCTGCCCAACCATATTCGGAAGGACCCTAATAGTGCAGCTTTGGACACTCGTTCCAATATGGAGCTTACTGCACTTCTAGTAAGGCCAAGGTCTTTTAGCAGGTTGTAGAGAGACTTCGCTGGTATACCCCTCGCACCCACTTCTACATTATTGCACTATTTCATTATTGCACTATCCGTTTTCCATAACTCAAAGTACTTCAGTGAGGGTTGTCTGGAGGAGTACGCTTTTAGTGATAAGACTGCCTTTGTAAATTTATCTTTTGTTTTTGTGTATCTCTGTATCTTTTTAAATGTGCAATAAAGAATTTATCTATCTCTCTATCTATCTATCTATGTTGATGATGATGTTGGGGTACCTTGCTAGGTTTTTAGTTAAAAACTTTTTGTTGGGTTTTAATTTAAAATCATAACAAGAAGGACTATGTCAGTGATTCAATGATATATTATAATAAGTAAATAAAAAAACTAATTCCAATTCTGACTGAATTTAGAATTATATTTTCAATCCCTGGCTTCAGTTTTTGTTATCAAGCTTCTTATATCAGGTACATCAGGTATAACCTTAACTGCTAATAGTATCAGCACAAACCCTGTCCCTGATTACAATGCACATCTTCTTACCACACTATTGCCTATGCCATACTGGAGATAAGAAGCATGTACCATGTACAGCACACTACTCTAATGTTGGTTGATAGATTGCTACAATTGTATATTTGTAATACCTTCACAGCTAATAGCACCATAGTGTCTGCCGGAAGCCCTGTCGCCACAAACAATGCACAGCTCTAGTCCTCCCACGTCATTGCCTGTACCATACTTGAGCTCCATTGGGTCTGGTGCCTCCATCACAATCTAAACAAAAACAACACAAATTTAACACATTTTACACTTGACCCAACTTGTTGAATTACATAACATAATAAATACATAATAACAAACAAATTAAAAATGAAGGTAGAAATCACTAGTCATTTTACACCAAATTTTTTAAATTAACTAATTAATGACGAGTTCATGACAATAAATTAGATGAGTAAGCTTAAAACTAATTATATCTTAAAGATCTTTTAAATAAGATTTATGCATAAAATGTGTTGCATTTTCTACCTTAATTTTTAATTTGTTTGTTGACAAGCATTCTCAATTGAGTTTGGCTTTAGTATAGAACTGTAGTTAATTCTATAAAACAAAGTGTGTCCAAAGTTGCTCTAGCAAGCTTCATTTGGCTCCCCAATTGCAAAATCCATTGAATGCTTAGATACTCTCCTCATTAATGCTCATCATCACACAAGCAAATTGCTTATGTAGGAATGGAACCCACAGCCTTGGATGCAGAAGGCATTACCGCTACCTACTGCACTGCTTGGCTATCACAACCAATATTTTACACACTGAACTATTTAATTTTTTTATTAATGAAGTAAAACTCATTTTCAGCCTTCTTAGAAGCTATTGCAGAGGCATTCCTTGCATATAAACAGTATAAAAAACAATAATTTGCCTTTTTTAAGCCCAGTGCAAGTTTATATCAAAAACATAGCACTTTTCAGCAAGATCAATCATTCGAGAAGGTATGAAGCATGATCATCGTCCAGTTTAAGGGATCAAGTACCTCAATTGCTCTACAATTTCCTTGGTTTGATTAAGCCTGCATTTGAAGTTGATAATAATACTCCCCTAAAATAATGAGAAGGGCAACCCCACACCTAATATTGCAGTGTTGGTCAATGCCCCACTAGGAGGACTGACAACATTAAATATGTCACAGGGAGTAGCTGGCCACAGGCAGCTGAGAATCATTGTGTTTGGAAGTCAGGAGGCAGTGGACTCCTCTCAGCTGCTAATGATGTTGATGATGATGATGAAAATAATGAGCTATGTTACTCTAGTCTGGTAATCCATGGTACATTGTGCCTGAGGACCACAGCAGTGTCCAAGTTACGTCACAACATATAAATCTAATATATCTCAGACCCCATACACAATTTATATGTGTATGTGCGAAAAAGCGAAACAGACAAAGTCACATAATATATCACTATCATTAAATATAACCAACTTCAAGTGAATTATCCCGTGGATAAATGAGGTTATTTATTTTATTACTAATGGTATACAGCGTCTCAAACGCGCGGAAGAAATATAAACTACTTACAACCTTTCACTTCGGATCATTATCAAGTACTTGGCATTTTGAACTGGTTTGTTGTATGTAGGCGGAAGACTAAACAATTACCATGAAATGATCTCCAGTCTAAGCGTATAGTACTAGCTCGATGTTCATTGGACTAGAAAATGTTAAGTTCAACCATAACTACTTTCGATCATACATTTCTTACCTATTGTTTCTAAGGAAGGCTAGTTTGAAGTTTCGTTTGCACTTCACATTCACACTTAGATCACGCTGATGTGATCATAGCTTATTTACCAATTTGTATACTTTGCATACAATTGTCCATGTGGTAATTAAATAACTAATAGAAAACACAAAGTACAATAATTATTCTTGATTGTTGAACTCGAAGTTAAACAAAAAATAAAATCAAACCAAAAAGTAATGGACTGATAGAACGAAAGTCACAGATTACAAAACATTAAATGTCAGTGACTTAGGCCTGTGTGCACCAAGAACCAATTATTTTACTAGAATTATTTTTGAAGAGAGTGTTTGCAGAGGACCAATATACTCTGTGGTGATATTGTTCAGCCACAGATAGATAAACAATTCTGTCAATTAATACATATGTCAGAGTCAAGCTGTCAAATCAAACAAAACGTCAAAATATCGTGGAACTCTTGAATTTCGTAACCTCGTGTATATTTTAAAAACAACTAATTTGTGCATAAATGTTATATTAATTATCAAATAAATATGGCACGGTTAAAAATGGAAAAGATGCTCGAAAGTTTTAACGCGCTTACAGAGAAACCCGTGAAGTATTTAACAGTACAAAACGATATAAAGGAGGATATAAAAAACTTGGTTAAAAGTTTGTACGATTTCACAAAATCGCAAGAGCAGCTCGGTAAGTCAAAAACAGACCAGGCTTTGCAGAAAATTATCGTTAATGAGTTCGATGAGGAGCAAATATGGCAGCAAATCGAGTTGCAAAATTCCCAACGCTGGGATCAGTTTGTATGGGACGTCGCTAATTGTATCTCAGAGAAAAACGATCTGACATTCCCTGTCAAGTTTCCTGAAGAGGAGAAGGTTGTATCAGAATCAGAATCGGAAAAAAAGGAGAACGACGCGTCTGAACTTGAGAATGATATTTCAGATACTGAAAATGAACACAAAAAAGTAATTACTACAAAAAGTGTTAGTAAAGCTAATAAAAGTAAGACAAAGAAAAAGTCTTCTATAGTAGATGATCAGTTCTTTAAGTTACAAGACATGGAGACTTTTTTGCTAAGTGAAGAGAAAATGGAAGGTAAGAAAAAGCCTGCAGGTAGCGATGATGAAGATTCAATAGATTTGTTTGAAGATATAGATAGTGAGGGTACAGAGGAGGATGGAGGGAAGGAAATGATGTACACTGATTTCTTTAATGAAAGTAATGATGAAGATGAAGGTAAGATGAGTGAAAATGGTGATGTAGCTAGTGATGATGATGATGATATTGACATGGAGGTAGATAATAGAAGAGATAAAACAGATAAAAAAGTCAGATTTGCTCAGCCTGCATCTGAAGACAGCCAATCAGATGACAACAGTAAAGTTGTTAAAAGTAAAAATGAAAATGCAGAAAAAGATGAAAAGAAATCAGACTTTGAACTAAGACAGCAGAGATTAAAACAACAGATATCGAAATTAGAAGAGAAAACACTTACAGAAGCGCCGTGGCAACTAAAAGGTGAGATAGATGCCTTGAAGCGTCCACAGAATTCTTTGCTAGAAGAAGTCCTCGACTTTGATTTAACAACCCGTCCACCGCCAATAATAACTGAGCAAACCACAGTCACACTAGAAGGCTTAATAAGACAAAGGATAAAAGACAAAGCGTGGGACGATGTTGTCAAAAAAGAAAAACCTGTGGACGACCAGCTGATGTTCAAAAAGCCTGAAGTTCTTGACCAATCCAAAAGCAAACTGAGCTTGGCGCAAGTTTATGAGAGTGAGTATTTAAAGCAGAAACAAGCAGCATCTGGTCAAGTTGAAGAAGAGAATGAACCAGTAGTTCATAAAGAGATACGTGATGCTATGACCAAGTTGTTCTCAAAGTTGGATGCTCTGTGCCACTATCACTATACCCCGAAGCCTGCTCAGGCTGAGGTCAAGATTGTTAGTAACACTCCAGCTATTTCAATGGAGGAAGTAGCGCCTGTAGCCACAAGTGATGCAACATTACTTGCTCCTGAAGAAATTAAGAGGAAACGGAAAGGTGACTTATTTTTGTTCCTTTTGTCTGTTAACACTGACACAGAGTACCACCTGTGGACGTCAAGTAGTCAAAAGTATTATGACAGTATGCCCCTTGACATCTAAGTTTCTTTGCTCATAAAATCAGTATTCCTCAAAACTTATAATTTTCTAAGTAATTAATTGCAAGGAAGAGCTTGTTGTACTGTCACCAAAGGTTTAATTCAGACTTTCTACTGTCACCACATAGTGTATAAAAATCTGTTCAAAAAAGGTACCTATTATAGTGCTTTCAGTAGCTAGAGCCCAAAAATGGTTGACAACGAATAAAAGACAAACTAACTTCGTTAAAGCAGGCTCAAGTATAAATTCCACCAGCAAGCCTTATTCAATTCTGGGCTCTGCACCTGATTGGACTATATTAATGGACATATCTGAAAAGCACTATAAAATCCCAGAAGACTTAGCTATTTCGACATCTAGACCAGACATATTTCTTTTTTCCAAACAAATCAAACATATAGTACTTGTTGAGCTTACAGTGCCGTGGGAAACAAACATCCCTAAAGACCATGTATTCAATGTGAATAAATATTATGACCTTACTAATGAACTAACTAAAAAGTGTCTCTATAACCTGCTAAAAGACCTTGGCCTTACTAGAAGTGCAGTAAGCTCTATATTGGAACGAGTGTTCAAAGCTGCTTTAGGGTCCTTCTGAATTTGGCTGGGCAGGGGGAATAACTTGAACAGAGGAGTTGAGTGTTGACAGCCATCACTTATATTTTGGCAGATATACTTTTTTAAACCTACACCTGTGTCACAAGTCTTGGGCTCTGTTCGGAGTTATTCTCTCAGCCACACAATGGACCCGGCACCCGCATGGTGAATCTATGAAATGCTAAGATATTCGTCTCATTTTAATAATAGTGCTACACTTCAACCATGGGCAATATATGGCAAAAAGTACTATGAGTCTACGTGCTAAGAACTATTTTTATTTATTTCAATATTGCTTACACATTCAGCCTATTTTGGTGGCTCACTACAGGGTGTGCCCCCTAATCTGTAACTGTTTTTTATTTTATGACCAGTAAAGTGTTAAAAAAGACTTAAGACTTTTATGTGTCTGTATGTGATATTGTAGCTTCAAAATGAATGGATTGCTCAATAAGAATTATTTTGTTTAACATATGACAAAATCTGTACTTAACCATTTATGATGGGGTTTTTAAAAGATTCCTTTGTATTGACTTCCAAGATACAGTTTGTGATGTTTTCTCTCAAATAAATAAATTGGTAGTACATACACCAATGCCTTGGAGAGCACATTAAGCCATCTGTCCTAGTAACTTTCATCATCATTGGATAGTGATTGTTAATAAATAAAACATTATCAACCTAAGCCTGTCAACTTCCATTGGAGCAGCATGGTGGGTATAAGCCCCATCCCCTCTCCTATAAGGAGGGAGGCCTGGTCCTATAGTGGGTGATTAATAGACTCGTAACAATGATCACGAAATAAATTTTAATTTTTCTTTTTTAGGTGATCTAATGAGTAAAGAAGAGAGGACACAAACAGACAAAAACAGAGAAAGAAGGAAAAAGAAGAAGCTACAGAAACAGAAGGGGCAAGTAGCCAAAGTAACCGAGCATAGGAACACCACCAAGGCAGTGGAAGCAAACGGCAAGTCTCTGAAAACTTCAAAAGCATTCTTCCAGCAGTTGAACGATAACACGAATAGTTTGATTAAAACATCCAAGAAGGTTGTTAAGAATAAAGGACAATAATAAATGATTTTGAGTGATTAAAATTTCCTTTTTTTTTTAATATGTGTAAAGTTTCTTTTGCTCTGCCAAGTCAGCAAAGAAAAGTTATTTTTGCTGCCTAGGCTAGTGAAGTAATTCAGGATTGTGGTGAGATAGATTTTTTTTATAGTACTTAGCCCTTGACTGCAATTTAACCTTTTTTTTATCGACTACAAGTTGGCCCTAGACTGCTATCACACCTGATGTTAAGTGATGATGCAGTCTAAGATGGAAGCGGGCTAACTTGTTAGGAGTGGAACGAAAATCCACACATCGCTAAATCGCTTGGCGATACGTCTTTGTCGGTAGGGTGGTAACTAGCCACGGCGAAAGCCTCCCACCAGCCAGACCAAGACAAATTAAAAAAAATCTTAATCTGCCCCGCCGGGAATCGAACCCAGGACCTCCGTCTTATAAATCCACCGCGCATACCACTGCGCCACGTAGGTCGTCATTACCTGATGGTAAATGGTGATGCAATCTAAGATTGAAGGGTGCTTACTAGTTAGAAATAAGATGAAATACAATACAATTTCGGTTTCTACACGACATCGTACCGGAAATCTTGGCGGTACGTCTTTGCTGGCAGGGTGGTAACTAACCAAAATCCAAGCTTTCCACCAGCCAGCTTACTGAACCGTTTTCGAAAATCTCAATAGGTTTATTTGGAAATCGAACCCAGGGCAGAAAAATCAACTGCATATACCTCTGAGCTAATGAGGCCGTTTAAAACGATACCTTTTTAACCGACGAAAAAAAACGGAGGAGGTTCTCAATTCGGATTTTTTTTTTTATGTATGACCACGTATAACTTTTTACAGTGTTGTCCGATTTTGATAATTCTTTTATTATTAGAAAGGGCATACATCCAAGGTGGTCCCATTGTCCTCATGTTAGGATCTGATGATGATATCCTGGGGAAATTGAAGGAACTCTTCAAATTTTGGAGGCACGCTTACAGCAATTTCGGTTTTTGACTCGGTATCGGTAGCTTTTTGGCTACTAGTGCCATATAATATACTATGAGAGTATAGTACGAGTATGTGATGTGGCGATAAATCACTAAAAAGTAAGAAATAAAAATTTTTAACAAAAAATAGAACCGACTCAAAACACTAAAAAGTAAAAAATAACTGTGTCATTTAGTTGCTTTAATCTACTTAAGCATATCTAGGAGTCGGTGCCAGCCAAGTTTAAGGAACATTTATTTTACGTAGTACTTCACAATAATATAGATTACATATCAGAATAAGCTTGGGTCGGATAACGGTTTCCAGCCGTTCACACTCCTGCATTTCCGCTACGCTCGATTTTGAACCCAATGTTATACTCAGGTTTTTCTAGTGGGCTGTTAACATAGTCATAAAACTATTACTATCCTAATCCCACCAACTCACACTGGAACAGCCTGGTGGGTTTAAGCTCCAGATATTTCCTACAAGTCAGGGAGACAGATTTTTCTAGTGGGCCATTATCATAAAACTATTATCACCCTAATCTCGCCAACCCACACTGGTTCAGCATGGTAGGTCTAAGCTCCAGATACTTCCCACAAGTCAGGGAGTTAGGTTCTTCTAGTGGGCCATTAAAACAGTTATTAAAAACGATTATCACTCTTAGCCCGCCAACTTACACTGGAACAGCATAGTTAGTCTAAGCTTCAGATATTTCCCACAGGGAGTCAGGTTTTTCTAGCGCGCAATCCTATAACAAAAAAAGAATCATTAGAATCGGTTCATAAACGTCGAAGTTATCCGCGAAGACACATAAAAACATCTCCCTCTTTCTGACGCAGTCGGGTAAAAAAAAGTATGTAAAAACAGTCCTCAGACTTTTTCCTATAAGAATATGTCATTATATCGAGTATCGGCCAAGCTGTTTGGAAGTTGTAGGGGAACATATAAATAGTGCGGACAGACGGGCGCACAGACAGACAGAGAAGAAGAATTTATAGCATTCCGCAAGCCAAATTTTGCTAAATTTTTCGGTTTTTGCAAATATCGCGAATTAATTATTGGGCAAAAAATTGAGGTATAATTACAGACAATTTTATTACTGATGACTGCAATCACACGTGATGATATAAATAATGATTCAGTCTAAGATGAACCGGCAAACTTGACAGGAATATAATGAAATTCACCCCACTTTTGGTTTCTGGTGGACATCGTTCCAAAAGGCTAAATCGCTTGGTGTAACGTCTTTACCGGTTAAAGCTTCCCACCAGCCAGACCGACCACTTAACAAAATCTCAAGCAGCCCAACCGGGAACCGAACCTAGGACTATCGTCGTAAAACCATGACCTATCAACCGCACATACTGCGTCACGGAGGTCGTCTCACGTCGCGCCATAATGATTAATGGATGCTCCCTTATTAGGTTTAAAATGTAATAAATATGGCAGCACAATAGAGAAAGTAACATAAGTCGTAAGTATTGGGGCTTGTAAAAGTTAGTTTTACAAAAGATTATTATTGGAGTTGAGCTTAAAAACCATCTCGTACATGCATTCAAATATTAAGTTTAGTTTTGTCATTAAGAGCGACCGTCATTCCGTTACGTCTGTGGCACTCGCTGAGCAACACGCCTGCGAGAGGACATCGCGCCGTTATTTCTGGTTAACCCTGCCGGCAAAGACCTATCGTCAAACGTTTAAGTTTGTAGATGAGCAGAAATTGAAAGGGGTACCTACCACCAAACGATTTAGTTTTTAGATGTCGTGCAGAAACTTTCAAGTTCAGTTGAATAGATTTGAATTTTCATCCAACTCCTAACAACTAAATTCTTAACATCGGGTGAGATTGCAGTCAAGGGCTAAGTAACTAACTAAATGGATGTGAAAGACCATGTCCCTTTTCGTTTTACGTTGGAGAAGACAACGCCGTCTGTCGCTATCTAACAGGGATAATAACATACATGCAATGTTACGACTGCCTCGTTGGTCTAGTGCAGTGATTCTCAACCTTTTTTTTGTTGCGGCACACATTTAATGATTTCAAAATTTGGGGGCACACAAAGAAAAAGATAAAAATTATTTACTTACTACAATACACTGCATAAATAGTTTATTACAAAAAATTTAAATACACCAAGACCCCGCTTTGCGTCGCTAATGTGTTCCTGAAAAATGCGACGCAAAGTGAATCACAAATTTTGGAAGCAAATAATAAAATAATTTTTTTTTGTGGATTTATATATTCATGTTAAAAATAGTTTTCTGTTTAAATTACATAATTTAATAATATTAACTTTATTATGTATTTGCAAAATTTGGCGGCACACAAAACTGTCGTCATGATAGTGACCGTTAATAAATGAAACATTATCACCCTAAGCCCGCCAACCCGCATTGGAGCAGAGTGTTGCGTGTACGCTCCATATCCCCTCTCCTATGAGGGGGGAGGCCCTGTAGTAGGCCGTTAATAGACTGATAATGATGATGATGAATGTTACGTCTCCGACGTAAAGTCAGGCTCTTGTAGCTGTGCGGTGTTGATATAATGTACACTAATATATACATAAGATTCAAGGTTGTAAGATATCTTTCATGAAAGCAAGCGTCACTTTAGGTCCACGCTATAGGTACAGCTTATCAGTATAGACTTTATTTGAGGCGAAAAATATTGGAACATGCAATAATACGTCTCCCCCGCAGAGTCAGGGTGTTGCAGCTCGCAATACGACGCGGCGCGATTAGCCGGGCCGCGACGGCGGGGGCGCCACAAACGGCGCTCGCGGCGTGGCGTAATTAGCGCGGGAAAAACTGGCGATATGGCGCGAAACGAATCTGTAGCGCCGCTCATGTGCGAAACATGGATGCGCTCTTTTGTTACAAGAGCAGTACCTATATCTAAAGTAGCTGCAAATTCACCCGTGTAGGTCTCGTTCCCATGGAAGATTTCTTTTTATTCATCGCGTGCAATCACACTTGATGTTAAGTGATGATGCAATCTAAGATGAAAGCGCGCTAACTTGTAAGGAGTAGGGTGAAATATTTCCATCTGCCTCGCCGGGAATCGAATCCAGGACCTCCGTCTTATGAATCCACCGCGCATACCACTGCGCCACGGAGGTTGTCAAAATTTCTTCCGCGTAGGTACATGTAAATTGTGGTATCAACTTCTCGGTCTGGTATTTTCTGTAAACTTTGCCTGCCTCTGTTTAATAGCAAATGTTTCTGGGCGGCGGTAATCGCTTAACATCAGGCGACCTGCATGCTCGTTTGCTCGCTTTCAAATCGATAAAAAAGCAATTATGTACTTTAATAAATATAAATAGTGTCCAGTCCAAACATCGCACGGCTCCTAGACACGTCTATAGCAGTTAGAGCCGCCTAGGAACTTACGTAACGACGTAGTTACTTTTTAGCTCCAGCCCAAATGCTAAATGCCTATGCACTTCTGCTGTTATATCCTTGAATACCTACCTAGTACCTAGCTATCTTTTTTTCCTGCAAGAAAATAGACAACCTACCTTCCCCACTTCTTTGGTCAGCAGGGTACCGCCTGGCTTAATTTCTTCGTGCTGACCGTCCTGATATTATTGTCCCCGCGCTTGTTTTTCTTCTCTTTCCCTTTCCTCTCTCCGAATCATCACAGTTCGGAGCATGTGACTGTATTTGTGCCACTCCTCTTCGCTTTTTAACATGCGAGAAACGAGGTTCCGCGCATTCAACTCCCCCGCTCCCTGGACCTAGCTATGTGATAGATACATTGTCTCAGTAACGACTAACAAATAAAAATGTAATACTGGACTAAAAATATTTTGACGTGACAACGTCTTGTAATTCGATAGAGCCGGCAGCACGCACGAAAAAACATGACGTCATGCGTCGTTACCTCGCTTTGAGGCGTTCCATGTAAGGCAAGCGAGAGCGCGGAACGAGCGACAAAGAAGCCCAATCGGCCTTTGCGTTCGGCAGCGTTCGACATCCCGTCTGTTAAATATAATTATTAAATATATTATATGAATTTATAAATTATTAATTTTAAATGAAAAATTAATATAGTTATAAATTAATATATTTATTATAAATTTAAAATATAAATTTATAAAATCAAAATCAATTATTTCTAATTGACTAATTAACATCGTATTTATAGACTAAAAAATTTGAAGGCAAAAATCTGCTTGCTATTGCTTAAAAAAAACTTTAACTTAAATATTCAAAATTCGTTTATTTCAAGTAGGCTTGTTTACAAGTGTAAGGCTCGAAAGGAATGTTTTAAACTGTAAACTAGATGGCGCTACTTGTATTTTACCACGCGCTATCGACTTGTTGTCTCGCAAAGTATAAGTAGTGTCCCATACTTAGTGAACTCATACTTACCTGGCGTAGGGGACACCGTAATCAGGAAGGCGGTTCCCCCAGAGCGAGGCCCTTCCATTGCACTGCGGCTGGGTTGACCTCTGCGATTATCCCTAATGTGGATAACTCGGACGCGTAATTTTTGGTAGTGGGGACTGCGTACGCGCCGTCCCCCTCAGAAATATAATAAATAACAGGGAGGAAATTGGAAAGGTTTCGTGTAAATTCAGACAAGACAAAAATGGAAACTTTTTCTTGACCATCCCTCTCAAACCTTGCTACGCAGGTTTATAAAATTTATCGTCAAATATCCATCCTTAATCGCCGAATTATCGTAACTGACGAAAATCAAATTTTCCAAAAGATGGGTTTTTACGTAAGCTCTTTATGGTAAACAATGTCACCCTAAGGCCGCACTGCTGGGGTGAGTCTACGCTCCATATTCCTCTTCCATCTCTTATAAGGAGGGAGATCTAGCCCCATAATAGGTCGTTAATAGGCTGATAATGATGAATGATCTCATGTAGAGTAGATACAGTTATTTTATTTAAACTGTTCAATAAAAATAAGAAAAAAGATTAGCTGATAATCCTTCCAGTTTTAATAATCCGGGTTATCTTTGTATCATTAACCCCTGGGGGCCTGACAGTTGACAACTGCTGTCAGTGTCAGTTACGGGCGTAGTGCCCTCCCGCTCGCGCGCTGTTTTCTATTTCGGTCTGTCGGTCGGTACTCTACAAAAAATTAATAAATAATCTTCTTTTAAGCCATATTTTGCCATTCTGTAAAATGTAATGACTTGATTGATATATTTCCTAACTTTTATCTATCAAAATGTTGATATAATCAAAACTTTATATATTTGTTTTACGGGTACAACATTTTGGAACTATGTTGTGCGTTGGATTACGAAAAATAAATGAAAATACAAACAAAGTCTAAAGAACTGGTGTCTATGCTATCTATTTATTGTAAACAACATAACAAAAACAATTGGTATGTTTACCATAAAAACACTTGAAAGACGACTCCACCCGACACTTCGAAATATAAAAACAGCTAGGGATGTGTTCTTTTACTTTTGGTAATTTTATCGACAGTTATCCTTTTTGTAAGGTATTATTATATAATGTAAATAAAAATAAAATTATTCTCATTTTTTTTAATTTTTACTTTTAACTACCTAAAGTATTTTCGAAATATTAGTGCACAACTCATTTCTCTTGTTATTTAATTTTACATTTTTTTAATACACCGTCATGACGGAGTAGGTCTTTGTCGGCGCTAATCTCAGCCTCATCGTCATAAATGAGGATGAGGATATCGGCCGACGGGTTTTTGTCCTCTCGCCAGTTTTCTGCCATACTGTAAAATAAATAAATGAAAAGTTATTGTCATCATGTGAGCACACGGATCTTTTGATTTTTTTTTTGTTAAAAATACTCTAAACATAAATTTTCAAGTAGCTTGTATTTGCTTTTTATAATTAATTTTTACAAAATACAAATATAAATTGAACCAAATTTATCGACATCTTTTACACACGGCGATGTATCGATACATCATTATGTCCTACTTTACAAACAAAGGGATTCTTATTGGTTACCGGTAAACCGTCCTTAGCGCTTCATAAATAAAGACCAAAATAGCTCGTTTTACCAATACCAAACGAAACTGTTTTGTTTGGTATTGTCAAGACAAAACGGTCACTTCGAACTCAAGAAACGTCAAATTTTAGTTGCACAATAATAAATAATTTTCTAATATTTTACAATAATATGTTATTAAATACTTATGTACTCTACTTCAAAGTAAATTTTATACATTTTTAGTAATATTCAGTATCATTCACATGCATAAATCGCCCATAATATGAGAAGATACGTATCGGATTTTATCACGATTTATTCAAAATTTTCGATGTATTTCTTAAAACAAATTACGTTAAAGCAATCACTGTATGCAAAATAATTAGTTTTGTAATAAAAATTGTACTTACATTCAATAAATTTGCACAAATCACGAAAAATCACTTGTCATTTCGCATTCGATCAACTGTCCAATAAGATTAAAAATAAACACAGAATAATACCAATTTCAATATCAATGTCTTGGAAATTTATCACAGAATTTGAAACAATTCTTTTTTTAAAACTAAAACTTATTTTTAGCGTCTAAAAAAATCAAAACTTCGTTGAGGCCCGCGGCTACCCGGGTAGCGACAGAGCTATAATGACAGCTGTCATTATTTGCCTGAGAGCACGAGGGGTATCCTAAGGGCTCGGAGACTTTAATTGAACTTAGTAGAGCATTTAAACCTAAGCTTTTCATTTTTTATAATCTTTTACACTAAAGAAACTTTCAATAAGCTAAAAAACTAAGAGAATGGAGAAAGAAAAATATAACAAAGCGCCTGAATAAAAGGAATAGCAATTTGTTGCAAGTGCTGTTTGCTTGCGGACTATATTAGGCGTCTCTGTGCGATTCCGTCAATTATTGCATTTATTGACCGAGCCATCCCCAATTCCGTCGGGTCACCGCCCGTTTTGTAAGCAATTAAAATTTTTATTTCGGTTTTTGGGCGTCGGGCGGTATATGGAGATGTTAACGCTTCTGGGTTTCGTTTTTATTTTGTTGTTGCAAGTATTAGACAATTTTCAGTGTTAATAAGTAGTAGTAAAAGTATTATACTTGAATGTTTGCGATAGTTAGGATAAATGAATGTTTCTTATTTAGAGTAGAAAGGCTCAAGTGATTCGTATGAGCTTTTTTAACACTAGGCTAAATATAAAAACGGCTTGTAGGTCGTATTTAATTTAGCTAGTATTGCCCTACATACAAAACTGAAGTCTCTTTTAGGAGTACGACACCCTATCTCTTTTAGGTTTAAACCCCGTCCCTTAATCGTGGAGTTTTTGGAAGTTCATAGGATCCTACGGTGATAGATATACCTTCTACATGAGTGAATCTGATTGTGAGACTAGCGTCTTATTTCCTCTCATTCTTACAGTCCTACAAAACAACGGACGGAGGATTTACTTCACGTGCTTTCCGATGCATGACTGAATTAAAGATTGTTAGTGGAGTTGGGAAGTAATTCAACCCCAGGTCAAAGGCAAAGTCGAATATAATCTACTAGAGGACGTCCGGGGTTTTACCCACGTAGTTATTGTTCCTGTGGGAATTTTGGGATAAAATGTAGCCTATGTGTAATTATGATATGTAAGCTATATTACTGTGAAGTTTCATAAAAATCCATTCAGTAGTTTCTGTGCGAGAGAGTAACAAACATACATCCACTCATACTTACAAACTTTCGCGTTTAAGGATATTCAATAAAATCAATACGATTATTTTGAATTGTCAATGAGTATTTTAATATTGTTTAAAGCATTGTTTCCCAACCTTCACGGACCCCTTTAATAAAATAAAAAGGAAAAAAATCGGATTAGGTATTTATTTTAGACACAAAATAGGTACTTATTTATTTTGATTTGTTTATTATGAATAATTTCAAAAATTAATGTGACGGTTGGTGTTGCATTTTTGGTTTGTACAGTTATATTCGGGTTGATGTTGCTACTAATTTGTAATCTCAAATATCAGACTCAAATACATTTCACTCAAATCATTCATACAGTCTCACGTTCGCCGGGCTAAGCAAGCGTAGCGATTACGAGACTTATTAGCATTTATATATGGTCCAGAGATGACACTGCGGACCCCCATACATGTACTCGCGGAGCCCCAGGGGTCCGCGGACCACAGGTTGGGAAACAATGGCTTAAAGTAATGGTGATAATTTATCTCCAAGTGTAAAATCTAATAACACTATTTATTGGAGTAGTCAAAACGGGCACCTCATTAACGGTATACGAAATAACTAACTAATGGGGCAGTTAATGAAGTTGAAAGGTGAAATTATAATTGCAATAAGTATGTTACCCATTGTCAGCCGCTCATATGTTTATTATTTGTGCAATTACCACGGCCGACACTGCGGGATTGTAGAGCTGGGAACTATTAGACAGGACATTAGTCGAGTAGGCTTTTATATAAACATTTTAGAAATGTCAAGTCTGTCATTACATAGTGACTATGTCATCGGTTTAACAGGCAGATTCTGTCGAGAAAAGTAGGTAGAAAACAGTTGCATTTTTTAAATGAATGTTGACAGCATTCTCTGTTCGGGACTTGAACCCAGGACCTGGTGATTCGAAGCCACACAGACCCCTATACTGACGAGGCTACTAATCTAACGGAACGCAGGTACATAAATATCGTAACAAATTAAAACCTCAAGCTTCATATCTCCTTTTCTATATAGAGAAAGACTATTTATATTTATTATTATTTTATATTTATTACGATAGAAAGACTTTTTATATTTTTGACGACCTCCGTGGCGCAGTGGTATGCGCGGAGGATTTATAAGACGGAGGTCCTGGGTTCGATTCCCGGCGGGGCAGATTGAGATTTTTCTTAATTTGTCTTGGTCTGGCTGGTGGGAGGCTTTCGCCGTGGCTAGTTACCACCCTACCGACAAAGGCGTGTCGCCAAGCGATTTAGCGTTCCGGTACGATGTCGTGTAGAAACCAAAAGGGGTGTGGATTTTCGTCCCACTCCTAACAAGTTAGCCCGCTTCCATCTTAGACTGCATCATCACTTAACATCTGGTGTGATAGCAGTCAAGGGCCAACTTGTAGTCGATAAAAAAAAAAAAATTACAAGTAAGACTGAAATCTAAAATGAAAGCGGGCTTACTAGTTAGAGGTAGGTTTAGAATCCACACCCCTTTCGGTTTCTACACAACGTCGTATCGGAACGCTAAGTCGCTTGGTGGTACCTCTTTGCCGACAAGGTGGTAACTAGCCACAGCCAAAGCTCGTTGCATCGCTTAGTTAGTTTGGGGACATTCTTGTCACTTCTATGCTACGTAGGTCTGCGCGAAGCCAGCATCGTGGCGCAGGCAGACAAATAAATTCAGAGTCGCGATAAGCGGCGCATAAATCAGAGGAAAAAACGACGCGCGCCGCCTGTGATAGCGCACTTGAGGGGAGGTGATCACCGCCACCGCTGATGATGTTCCTTGCGGCTTATTAACGACTAAAGAAGGGGGTTTTTCTTAAGAGTAGTTTTTAGTTAAGAGTTGTGGGTAAAGCAACACCCTTTCTTAAATGTTTTATCGTCCTACCTTCTTTTTAACCGACGAAAAAAAACGGAGGAGGTTCTCAATAAACGTATATTTTTTTGTATTAGGTTTTCATAATATAAAAATGACGCAGTTATTAAATGTTACGATTAGAAGTGTTTATCTGTCTGAGTTTATGATTATGTATCTGTTTGTCCACTAGCTTAGAAGCTACGATAACTTCTGTTTAAAAGATGACATGAAGTCACTATGTGATGTTGGATACACAAGGGACACGTGGTAAAAGTGTTTGTTTAATTTTCATTTAGTTGCTTTAATTTACTTAAGCATATCTATGAAGTCGGTGCCAGCCAAGTTTAAGGAACATTTATTTAACGTAGTAAAGCAATTTTTGGGTTCTATGTAACGTCTTTAAAGTAGAAACCTTGGCTGGCGCCGATGCAGTTATTTTTTACTTTTTAGTGCGTTTTGAGGCGGTTCTATTTTTTGTTAAAATTTTTTATTTCTTACTATTATTTATCGACACGTAACCAACTCGTACTATTACACTCTCATAGTATATTATACGGCACTTGTAGCCAAAAAGCTACCGATACTTACACAAAAACCGAACTCGCTGCAAGTGTGCCCATAAAATTTGAAGAGTTTCTTCTAATAAAAAAAGAATTATCAAAATCGGACAATTCTGTAAAAAGTTATGCTTGGTCATACATAAAAAAAAAAATATACGTGTGGCACTGAGATCCTTCTCCGTTTTTTTTCGTCGGTTAAAAAGTAGTCATAATTCTACGCGCGTAGCTTGGTGCTACTCGTTTGCTACGAGCTACGAGTGTTGCTACGAAGGGGACCTCTAGTCTACGGACCAATCACTCGGCTACGTGCGAACTATTCGGGGTCTGAAGTTGAGGCATCGAAACGATAGAAAACTAATGAGTCATTCTTGTTTACGAGAGAAAAGGACAGAGAAAATACTCGTTCGCTTTCATATACCGCTCCTTTGTTTTTTTTTAATCGATATAAAAGCGGACAAACAAGCAAGCGGGTCGCCTGATGTTAACCGATTACCGCCGCCCATAAGCATTTGCAACACCAGAAGCATTGCTAGTGCGTTGGTGGCTTTTGAGGAAAGAGTTGATACGCCCCTTTAATACACCCATATTAAATTTCCCAGGAAAAACCCGGGTGGGAAGTTGTTTACACAATTTGCAAGTTCGTGCTAGAAAAATTCTAGAAAATCTTGATGTCGTAGATGTTGAGGATGAAATTGGTCTCTACGACGCAAGCACCGCTGTGTTTATTCGTTAATAATAATTAAAAGTTTATTCTTTGATGTGAAACTGTCACGTTAATATCATCAACCTCTTTTATAGTGGTTCTGGTAGTGCTAGAGCACTTTGTGACAGAATTAGTTTGTGACGGAATCACCGTTATGATTGTTATTGCTGCCGTTAAACTGACGGGCAGAGGATAACGAACCATCTGTGAAGAACCAAAGTCAAAATATCTTTATTCTGTCAAATCCTTAAGATTCTTTTAAATCGTCGGCCCTTTTAAGATTTTTAAGGTCAAAGCTCATTAAAGCTACCTGGCAACCTACCTGCATCCACTCTGTAGCTTTAAGCTATCCAGGCATGGCAAGTCTGCTTTTATGCTTGTCTTGCACTGATTTTGCACCTTTTGTGACCTTGCGCAAGTGTATCGCGCATGTTTTCGAGTAAAGTCGCGCGTTAGGTACATGTGAACGACTGTATGTTTATTATAAAAACCCCTGACTGGATTACGCGCCCAAGCTTTTTTACTGCTTAAAACTTCGCCTATGTCGGCTGCAGGTACAGGTATCAATTTGTTGACCTCGCAGAGTTCGCTCATTCATATTACAATTAAGACAAAGATATTGTTCATACATATAACACTTGTCCACAATAAGTAAACGTCGTAAATAAATGATGCTAGTCCGGTGCCAGTTGGTTCTAATGAGCTATAACCCTACATCTCCATAGATCACCAGTACATTCTAGGTCGAATATTTGCTGGAAAATAGAAAAAAGCGCTTACCAAAAAATTCGTTCAAGTTAAACGCAAAGTGTAAAATATCGTGTAAGTGGCGTTTTATAGAACTGGGGACAAGCGGCGCATAAGAAAATTGCAATTTGCCTCTGCGCATTAAAATGGCGGGAGAATTTGTGAATATTGGATAGGAATTTATATTACGTGTTACCAACCTCCGGGGTCGAGGCGTTGCTGTAGACTTTGGATGATATAGACAGGCCTCGCACTTGTAACAGAAATGATTTGAAAACGTATGTTTGTAAGACGTACAGAAAGGAGTTTAATTGGCTTGTCTAGACTAATATTATGAAGAGAAAATATTTGATTGTTTATATTACCCGAGTTATCACAGTTTTTATTGCGCAAGTTGGACCGAAAAACCTGTTAAATCGGAATTTTGCGCATGCGCTGCCTTCACTTTTGGGGTATTTACTACCTAAGGGGTTTTCACGCGGACGAAGTCGCGGGCGACAGCTAGTTTGAGTATAAAGCTGAAGGAGTGACAGCACAGCAGAATCGATGGTCTCACTCGCGTTGTTGCTGTTCTCATAGAAATATTGAGATAAAATTAGCCTATATTTGCATCCAGAGTATAATCTATCTACATTCTTTATTCAGTCAAACCGTGTCAATAGTTGTAGCGTGAAGAAATAACAAACATACACACACACAAAGAGACAAACTTTCGATTATAATATTACCTAGCGGTTTTGTCAATTCAGTATCGTAGTAAAAGTTTATTAACTTTATAAATTCAACAGTTGTTTCTACGGTTTTACTTCTCATTTCATATAAATCAAAAAATTACTTTTCCGTGTAAATTGTATAAAAATTACACGCAATATCGTAGACATTAATTACATAGTAACTACGAGGGTGAATCAAATATAAACGAGACTTTTGGCCTTTCAGGCACAATAGTGGAGGGAGAACGTTCCCGCTTCGTTTGGTGATGGGTAGGTTTATCAGGAGTGGGGGAAAGCACGTTAGCCCGGTCCCGCGACCCTCTCAGTGTTCACCGTGACGATGTCGGAGCAAGAGGTACCCTCGTCGATTGCGCAACGTGTTATAATCAAGTTTCTCCCTGCAGAAGGCGTAAAACCGTCCGAAATCTTGAGAAGATTGACTGCCCAGTTCGAAGAAGAGACGCTGTGGCGAGCCAGAGTATTCGCATGGCATAAACAGTTCGTGGGTGGTGGAGAAAAAAAGGAGAACAAGGACCGGTGAAAGCCTAGTCACGACTGTCAGCTGGCAAGGTTTTGGCTACGGTTTTTTTTGACTAGCGTGGTTTGTTGCACCTCGATTTTTTGCATGAGCGCAGGACAATTAATTCGGCTTACAACTGCGCCATTTTAACTGAGGTCCGACTTGCATATCGCCGCAAAAGACGAGACCTACCGGTGAGGGAAGTGGTTCTTCTCCATGACAATGCCCGCTCCTACACAGCAGCCTTGACCAGGGAAAAATTGGAGCAACTGGGGTGGGTGACACAGAACCACCCTCCTTACAGTCCAGACCTGTCACCCTGTGACTTTCATGTGTTTGGCCCTCTCAAGGAAGCTTTGGGAGGCTAAAGATTCGACAATGATGCTGAGGTAGAAGCCTACGTGCGCAATTGGCTAGAGACACGACCTGCATCTTTCTACATGGAAGGTATTGGGTAGCTGCCTATCCGCTAGGAAAAATGTGTTTCTAAAGCAGGAGATTACGTAGAAAAATAAGATATGTACTTTTTAGCATTTAAAATAAAAATATTTATTTTAAAAATAAAGTCTCGTTTATATTTGATTCACCTTAGTATCAACGTCAGGGTTATTAATAAATTTAATATATTTGGTATAATTTAATACATGATAGTGAAGAATAAACCAAAAGATGAAAAGTGGTATGTGAGGCGAAGATCCCAGAAGGGTTGAAGAACCGAAGGAAAAGGAAAGTAAGATAAGATAATAACGAATTAATTGTTTACAGTGATCTTTCACGTCAACGCCTACTTCTATTCAAAGTAGCGTGTCTAAACGTGCGCAGGTCTACGTCGCACGAGATTATCTTTTGATGTAGCATCGCGGTGCAAACCTAACAATTTATTGGTTATCTCACACTGATGCTAAGGCATTGCCCACTTTTGTTTTGGGCTTTGAAGCACGTCTGGTGGTAAGTGGTAATAAATTCAATTTTAAATTCCTTTATTGCAAGATTGAGCTAGAGCTAGGCTTAGTTTATAAGCACTTTTGAAACTTCAAGTTTATCTGTTGGTACTGTTTCTACCATTGAGTTAATTGATGAGATTTAATGCTATTACTTTAAAGGGTGTCCGGAGAATGGTTGTCATAAAGCTGTGTCTTAAATTGAGGATTTTTGTAATGTTATTTCGTAGATATTAAAATAATGTCATTATGATGTCAAAACAAACAAAAAAACTATAATTAAAATAAGCTCGGGTCGGAGGACGGCTTCCAGACATTCATACTCCTGCATTTCTGCTACGCCAGATACTGAACCCAATATTATATTTTACTTGGTTTATTCGGGTGCATCCCAGTAGTACCCCATACCGTAGTTCTATAGAACTGTTGGGACATTTTTCGGGCTGTCAAATTATGTCCCATCCCAATAGTTCTATATAGTACTGTAGTATAGTTTTTGCTCTTGACTTTACTTATACCATATAAGTTATAAACTTTATATTATTTTGATTGATATTTCATTTTGTTTTTAACAAAAAAATGTCCCTTGCGACAAAAGCTAAGTTGTCTAAAAAATATTTTCTTATTTTAGAAGATACAGGACGACACACATTTTACCACTTTGGAAGTATCTTTCACGCAAACTATTCAGTTTAGAAAAAAATTATATTTAAAACCTCAATACCATTTTAAAGACGTTTTGTGCAATTTGACCAAAGCTGTATTCGATATATGTTTATAGATACTTTCAAATTTAAGTGGACATTAATTATCGCAATCAAAAGAGATTCCATATTATACTTATAAAAACTATAGATATGTTATATGTAACGTACAAACAAGATGTTGATACCGACATTTCTTTAATTTTGTCCCATTAGTTCTATATAGAACTAATGGGACAAAATTAAAGAAATGAGAAACACTAAGCACTAATATGGTGTATCAACAGTTCTATAGAACTAAAATTAGGGGGTACTACTGGGATGCACCCGTTTATTCTTCTTTCGGTTTGTAAATTGGAACCGCAAGTCCATATTCTAAACAATTTTATGTCTAGAAACATTTTCGTTTCAACAATACCATCCAAAATATGCATTATTAGGGTGATTTTCGCATTTTACACCCACTTCAAAGCAGCTAAGAACACTCCTCAGACTTTTTCTTACAAGGATATGTCATCGTATCGGGGATCGGCCAAGCCGTTAGGGAGTTGTAAGGAGTTACAACTCCCTAACTTCCAACTTAACTCCCAACTTAAATTCTTATTGTGTGATAGACAGACAACAAGAATTTAAAGCATTCCGGAGAAATTAAAAAATCTGGAAAGCTACTTGTCGCCACGATAAGATCGTGGTGCCAAGCAGCATCGCTGTTTTCGAGTCTAAAACGTTTCGAGTCTAAAACGTATTATAGGCACGAGGCCTAAGGCACGAGGCCTAGGGCACATGAGGCTAAGGAGTACGGTTTCTAATGTAATTACGGTCATAAGAGGCTGAAGACTTTGGATTGACTTGCAAAGTGCAGTACAGTGTGAAAGATATTTTTTTCAAGTTCACCCTGCAAGTGTTACTTTAATCACAAAAGAAGAAGAGAAATTTTTAGATGGTGGTTGTTGAACTAGCACTTGAAGTTATAATTGCAACTCAGTGTTGCAATAAGTTTTGCTATTTACTATTTTGTATAAATATAAATATTATAGGACAATTACACACATCACTATATAGCCCCAAAATAAGCTTAGGTAGCTTGTGTTATGGGTACTATGATAACTATGAATATTTTTATACATATTATACATAAATACTTATAATATATAGATATACACTCAGACACTGGAAAACATCCATGCTCATCACACAAACATTTTCCATACGTGGGAATCGAACCCACAGCCTAGGATGAGGTAGCCGGGTCACTACCCACTGCGCCACTCGGCCGTATGGCTCCCAATGTGCTAGAATGGCGACCTCACAGCCTTAAACACAAGGTTAGTTGACCCCCCAACTAGATGGACTGATGACATCAAGCGAGTTACGGGGAAACGCTGGATGGAGTAGGTTCAACACCGCGCTGTTTTGAAGTCCTTTCAAGAAGCCTATTTTTAATCTGTATAGGCTAGCGTTTGTCTACGATCACGCCTGATGGTAAGGGAAGACGCAGTCTACGGTGGAACGCGCTTGTCTAGAAGGTACGTATTCACTTGAAGATATCCACTTTGTAGGTTTGTAGGTGGTAATATAATACAATAGGCAGAATTTCACCGTTCGAATCAGGAACGAGGAATCAAAACGTTTTGCGCACGTGGGATATCGACTACGAATAGGTGCAAACTACTGATGTCCAACAGAGGACGTCTATCGGGTGATAATGACGATGACTAATTTTTGTGTGCTAAACCAAATCAAATACACAACAAACTGTAATGATTGCAATAAAATAAATTTCCATGCAATATTTGTAACGAGAGTCATTAAAATAGGCATCGGTCGGTCGTTAGCGGCAATAGTGCAGCAGCGCGCGCCGATAGCGCGCCGACGATAGCGCGCCCGCACCTATCGCGCGCATAAACTCGGACAGGCGAAATTAAAAACGACTAACTGCATCGACGCCGCGGGCTACCGACCGGGTTTAAAATACTACGTTATTGGAGGGAAATTCTGCCTTTTTAAATGTTATTGTTGTTGTTTTATTTAATGTTGGATTTTAAGGTATCATAACGAAGGAGCTGTGTAAAATTCGTGAATATAGTACGATTATTAAACATATTAGCAAAAATTAAAAAAAAATTGGTTTTAACTATCCTACTTAACTTTAAAATCTGAATGATTGACAAAAATGAGGAGACTGATAGAAGAACCGTAGTAACCAACATACATGAATGTGTCGCAAAGCTGAAGTGGCAACAAAACATTTTTAATAAAAAATAAAACCGATTTTAAACCGCACTAAAAAGTAAATTGCGTCATTTAGTTGTTTTAATTTACTTAACCATATCTACTAAGCCAACTGCCATCCAAGAATTATACTTAGAGGACGTTACCTAAAGCCCACAAAGTGCTTTGCTACTTCAGTAAATAAACTTTCTTTAGACTAGACTAGAATGGCACCAGCTGTAAAGATATGCTGAAATAAATTAAACTAACTAAATGACGCAATTATTTTTAAGATTTTTTCAAGTTAGTTTTATTTAATACTAGCTTTTGCCCGCGTGGAATTAGTTATTACGGCAGCCTAATTTTTCTAAGCTTTGAATGTCATATTTATTAATATCTAATCAACTGCCTAAGAAATAGGTCTTAAGCTTTCAAAATGACGATATTTTCATACAACATTTCATCCCCCCTTTAACCCCTTACAACCCAATTTTCGCAATTAAAAGTAGCCTATGTCCTTTTTCAGGCTCTAGACTTACTGTGTACCAAATTTCATTTAAATCGGTTCAGTAGTTGTAGAGTGAAAGCAAGACAGACAGACAGACAGACAGAGTTACTTTCGCATTTATAATATTAGTTAGGATAATTTATTTTGTGTTGTCGAAACGTTCAAAAACACTGATTTTCTCATATGCGATTTTAAGTTGGTTTTATTTAATATATATATTTTTTGTGTTAATAGGTTTAGAAACAATGTTTTTTCCGGACGCAGTAGCGTACGCTAGTATTACTAAAAGGTATGAATTATATTGCAGACTTCGCGAGCCTCAACTGAGAATCAAACCTTGTTGTAAGTCAGCTAGTGTTCAGCGCGGGGAGGATTTTCAAAAAGAAAAGTCTCTCGTCGGTAAATCAGGGAGGTGACTGTACACAGCGTGCCGTATGTACGTTCGTACGGGCTCGAGACGTGAAGTGAAAATCAAATCTTTATTGCAGTTGGGAGATATTTCATACACACGTGACTCACAGAGTGGACAAAGGCTGACACATTTTATATAATAGATTTTTTATTTATTACAAGTTAGCCCTTGACTGCAATCAGAACTGCTAGTAAGTGATGTTGCAATCGAATATAAAAGCGAGCTAGCTCGTTAGGAGTAGGAAAATACACCACTTCGTTTGATATGTTTCTATACGATATCATCCTAGAATGCTAAATCGCTTGGTGGTACGTCTTTGTTAGTAGGGTGGTAACTAGCTACTACCAAAGCTTCTCACCAGCCAAAAAAGTTGCCCAACAGCAGGTCACGACGTCGTTAACGCAATAGGTGGGGTACAGTAACGTCATTGTGGAACGACGCGGCGTCCTTACGTATCGCACGAAGGAAACTGTACGTGGTCCTTTGGAAATTTTAGTGGCTGGTGGGCTTTCTTATTCATAGATAATGATGATGTTATAACAAATAAAATAACTTGAATTTAAATCCACTCTGCACTGCTATTAAATCTCTTCGTTTAAGCCGAATGCACACTCGCAAGCGAATAATTTACCCCGCTCTCTGTTCTCGGCCTAATATAATATACGGGCACGGATTTTGAGTCTCTTAGTTGTGTTATATTAGATTTACTACTCTGTGATTATTTACAGAGCCGCCGCGGCGCAGAGGCATGCTTGAAATGAAAAAAAATTTGAGTCTTTTAAGTCAAAAGTCAAATTTATCAAGATATTTATTAAGATACATTTGAGGTTCTTATTTTTAACCGACTTCAAAAAAGGAGGTTATCAATTCGACCCGTAAGTAAGTAGTCTATATTAGCGTCTGAACAATTGTGCCAAATTTTAAGAGTGTATGTATGTATATACTTAGGTCGCTAGGAAAGTTTTGCAATATAGCCGTATTTATTACAATTTTTAAAAACCATTTATACCACTTTTTATACACTTCTTCATATGTTACCCTGGCCGCTAAAACGCGGTGTCCGAAGTTACCGGACGCAAGATCCGGACTGTACAGAGAACATCTAAGCTATATAACTCCAAGGTGTTATAAAAAAGTCACAATTGTATGCAAATTAACAGCAAGGGCATTCCAGGGGAAAAATAGAAAATTCTTTACTTTGGACGGGGAATTTTAGGATTTGCAATTATCGTAGGTAGACATACTTTTGTGTGCTAAGAGACCGTAACTGTACGCTATAATTTCTAAATTATTTTGTGTTAAACTCTTCGTCTTACAAAAATACAGCAAACGATTTCTTCCTTACTCAAGACAACTTCCTTAATCAAGACTTTGTTAGTTAGTTAGACCTTGAGTTTAAGTAAGCTCATTTTCAATCAAGTTAATTTTTTTTTCAAAGTCGTTTTTGATGGACACATTAAAATACTACAGCCAGGTTTTGACATCCCTGGACTTCGTAGTTTCATACTTAGAAGTTATGTTTTCACATATTTTTACCATTCTTTTACACCATTTCACTCAGTATATGTTTCGGTTCTCTTGTGAATAATTGGGAGTCCAAACTGTAATTTTTTTTTGCCAATGTGCTACTGAATTTTATGAAAGCTTGGTGCGGTAATCAACAGAATTGCTTCTAGCGGCCTACGGGCTCTTTGGCGGTCTTTTCATAAAAAATTAAATTTTCTTCATATTTTATTTAGTGAAAACTTACAAGGGGCGTTCTCGCTTTAATTCATCGTACACACAAAAATTACTAATTGTAATAAAAAATCATTGTACGCTAAGGGTTAGTTCTGTTTGAGTACAAAAACAATTTTTTTATCAGTTCATTAATTTAAAGGCTAAAATTGTGCCGTACGAAGACGCGTAATTCAGCCTTAGTTCACGTTGTCATTTTTATAAGTTCAAATTATTTTTTTTAATACTATTGCGCGAATATAAATAGATTATATATCAATCTACATTTAGTGAGTGTAGCTTCCAAATGAAATACTATTATTACATCCAAAATTAATAATATTGTCGTATTGCAAGACTTTCCTAGTGACCTATGTATGTATGTATTTATGTTTGGGTTCGCATATATCCGGAACTATAAGTCCGATTTGAGTAATTCTTTTTTTGTTGTACTAGGTATTGTTCAACTTAGGGAATACTTGCAGTTTTCCCTAAGTTTTCATGATTGATAAAAATAAGTTCAGTAATTTTTGAGATAGGGAATTTTCATGAGTTCATTGTCATATAGTCCTAAAGTTGACTAAGAATTTTGGGCCTCCAACTCCTATCAGCTGTTCGAACCAGATAATTCAAATACAAAATCATTTATTTCAAGTAGGCCAATTATAAGCACTTTTGAAATGTCAAATTAGACTATTTGTAGTGACTCTACCGCCGGCTACACATGATGTAAAAATATAATAAAATGAGTGACGATTAAAATGAACATAATTTCTCAATCAACAAATTCCAAGGACGAAGTCATAAAACAATCAGAGACAATACTCGTTACCTCTGTGCGTCTTTAGTCTGTGGAGCAGCAGCGGGCGTACAGTAATATCCCCTAACACTAATCAGCTTCAAATAAATTATCTGTGCGCGCCTTTAGTTTAATGCTTTAAGTGCACTGCGGAATCGGTTCAATTAATTCTGCCTTTTGCCTTGCCTACTTACTGCCTGACTGCCTGTGCCCTACTGCACAACAGCGCAGCCTTAAATGTATGCAATGTGTGTATACAACTTATAATATACAGCAGTGTTATGTACGAGCATACTTGTACCGCTCTGGAAAGCGCAACCTTAAATGTATGTGATCTGTAGCTATGTCGTAGTAAACAGTAGCCTTATTTGTATAACCGATGATTAAACGTTGGAGGTTCTCAAGTCGACACGTATATTTTTTTCTTTTTTTTTATGTATGACCACGCATAGCTTTTCACAAAATCGTCCCATTTTCATAATATTTTTTTTATTAGAAAGGGCACACTTCCCAAAATGGTCTCATAGTTTAGATCTGATGTCGATATCCTGGGAAAATTGAAGGAACTCTTAAAATTTTATAGGCACACTTGCAGCGATTTCGGTTTTTATGTTAGTATTGGTAGCTTTTTGGCTACTAGTGCCATATAATATACTATAATAGTACAGTACGTGTCAATAAATCACTAAAAAGAAAGAAATAACCGACTTCTTACATATGCTTAAATAAATTAAAGCAGTCCTAACCTATGGAGCTGAAACTTGGGTAACCACTAAAGATATTCTTCACAAACTTAGTGTAGCCGAAAGGGCGATGGAAAGGAAACTGGTAGGAGTCACTCTCAGGGACAATAAGACAAATAAGTGGCTCAGAAAACAGAGCAAGGTCTCTGATATCGTGCAACGAATGGCGAATCTAAAATGGCAGTGGGCGGGACATGTAGCCCGAAAAACCGATTCGTGGTGCAAGACCGTCTTAGAATGGCGACCGTGGGACCGCAAACGGCCTGTGGGAAGAGCACAAAAGACGTGGAAGGATGACATCATAAAGGTAGCGGGCAGTAATTGGATTTGACAGCCCAAAATAGAAAGAAATGGAAGAGGTTGAAGGAGGTACACCAGAATGGTAGAGGATGGCCAAAAAAGAAGAAGAAGAAATTAATGCAAGTAAATTACGCATTTATCTTTTACTTTTTAGTGCGTTTTGAGTAGTGTCCGACCGAAAGTTCGGTTTCGGTTTCGGTCGGCTAACGGCCCTGATCGGGAATTGTCGTGCGTCGTTTGGATGGCTCCGTAGCAACAAAACTTAGTCATTAATGTAAAATTAAGTCAGTTAATGCAGCATTATGTGTAAAATGCAACAAATTTCAGTATTTTAAGGAAATTTATACTTGACCACGTGATCTTCGGTTTCGGTTTCGGTCTCGGCCGAAACTGAAGCCAGGGCCGAATATTCGGTTTCGGTTTCGGTTTCGGCCGGAAAAGTTTCGGTCGGACTCTAGTTTTGAGTAAGTTCTACTTTTTTAACGTATAAAGTAGCTTAATGTTGTGTACCCAAGAATATGACTATAATCACTACATATTATAAAACAATGTCCCCCGCCACGTCTGTCTGTCTGCGATAAACTATAAAACTACAGTCCGGATTTCCATGCCATCCATCGATAGAGTTGTTTCCTTCCGTCTAGCGCAGCGAGACCAATGTCTATTCTGTATTTTTTTAAAATATTACCCTTGACTGTAATCATGATGTGATGACGTAATCTAGATGGAAGGAAATTAACTTGTTAGGAGTGCAATAGTATCCACACCCCTTCGGTTTCTACACGACATTGTACCGGAATGCTTAATCGCTTGGCGGCACGTCCTTGTCAGGAGGGTGGTAAATAGCCACGGCCGAAGTCTTCAAGAGTCACCGCTGCACACGTTGCCATTGCCGTTCCGTGCTCCCTGGTCTGAAGGAACTCAATAACCGCGACGACGATGTGCTTGAGCTTGGAGGGCAAACAATGGAAAACGAGTTCAGATTCATTGTCCATAAACCCCCACCAACTCTGTTCGACGACTTTGCAGAATGTTCCAATATTTTCTTCGTTATGCATATAAAATAATTTAAATCATTCCACATTATTTAATTTTTTCTCTTTTTACCCGACTGCGTCAGAAGGAGGATTATGTTTTTCGAGCGTATGTGTGTATGTATGTATGTATGTCCATTTCTTCGGCACGCGCTACAGCCTAAACGACTGAACAGATTTTGACAGGTGAGGTGTTGTTGAATTTGTAAAAATTGTGGTAGTGACATAGGCTATATAAATTTTCAAAATAGTGGCTGTAAATGGGGAAAAAAAGGGGGGATGTGTCCATTTCTTTCTCTTATCTTTGCAATATGGATATCAAATGAAAGGTCGTAAAAAGACCATTTCAAAAATATAAACATAATATCATATTTATATTGCCGTTTTAACAAAAAATGGCAAAAATAAAATTATTATTATAGAAACAAATTAGTATAGTAGTATAGTATTTTGTCCCCGCTTGCATCACCATAAAGTATTTAAAATTTTATATAGTATAGTGATCCTTGTTTTTCTCGTTTCAGTTCATAACTTCTATGCAGTCGGGTTTTTTGTTTTTATAATAATAATTTTATTATAATTGTATTTTCTTTTAATTCAAATCAGGGTTCCAATAAAAAATCACTTTTTGTTCCAAATCCTCTCAGTAATCGTCAACAAGATGGTCAGGTAGAATAGAGGATTTGGGAATCCACCACGCTGCTCCAATACGGGTTGGCGGGCTTATGCTATGTGTTATTCTGTAGCGATCACTATCAAATATAATATGTTGTTGATGTATGGCGATAAGTATAGTAAAGCTTGTGTAAATAGATTAAATACAAATGGCCGACCCGTTCGCTGGAACAAGAGAATGTTGTCTAAATATTGGCACTCAGTACAAGCTCAAGGTCACATGCATCTGTAGAATAGACTAGATATGTTCCGCGGTGTTATTCGCGTGTTCCTGTGCGAATATTGAGATGATCCTCATCATTATCAGACAACTTACTATTGGGTTAAGCCAACGATTGTTATCAACCTATTAACTTCCTGCTACAGAGCCATGCCTCCCTACTTATGGGAGAGGGGATATGGAGCGTAGATCCACCACGCTGCTCCAATGCGGGTTGGCGGGCTTAGGGTGATAATGTTTCATTTATTAACGATCACTATCAGATTTTGACGACCTGCGTGGCGCAGTGGTATGCGCGGTGGATTTATAAGACGGAGGTCCTGGGTTCGATTCCCGGCGGGGCAGTTTGAGATTTTTCTCAATTTTTCTTGGTCTGGCTGGTGGGAGGCTTTCGCCGTGGCTAGTTACCACCCTACCGACAAAGACGTATCGCCAAGCAATTTAGCGTTCCGGTACGATGTCGTGTAGAAACCGAAAGGGCTGTGGATTTTCGTCCCACTCCTAACAAGTTGGCCCGCTTCCATCTTAGACTGCATCATCACTTATCATCAGATGTGATAGCAGTCAAGGGCCAACTTGTAGTCGATAAAAAAAAAAGATGTTTATGACAGTGACCGGGACCGACTTAACGTGCTCTCCGAGGCACGGCGTTTCACCACTAACTTCCCGAATCCAGGCTTGGAATTTACTGAAAGATGAATGAAAAACTCAGCATTACTCAGTGCTTCGACCCAGGATTCGAACTTCGAAGCATTTTTGAAATGCCAAGTTTCAGTAGTGACTCCACCACTGGTTCGGAAGGCATATCCTGCGCGGAGGGGTGGCAAGAAACTCAGCAGTTGCCTTTTCAAATATTCATTCTTCACAATATCATTTATATTTGTAGCATTGCAAACGTGTGTTGAGTAGGTATACGCAAAAATAAAAAAAAATCTTTAAATTCTATTACTTAGAACTTCCAAAACGGATAAGCGGTTTTTGAAGTAAATACAAACACACATACATAGATAAGCTGCGTTTTTCAAATCGGTTAAAAATAAAACGTTTGGCTCTAAACAGTTGAAAATACACTACAGGAATAAAACTAAAAGAATTTAAGAAACATAAATTTCAAAGATCCTAAATGACTAAACAAAAAAAAAATATATAAAATTACTAAGAAAAAAAATCTGCCCAAATAGCTACGCCGCGTTCCGCCCAAGATGTGTTTTCAACGCACACATACGTAATACACGCACACATGAACCATACGTGACATTTATAGACGCGTCAGCTGAAAAACATTGGCAAACGAAAATAGTCTTTAAAGCCATAGACTTAAAACGTAACCAATATTGTACTAAGTTCGATAAATTAGGATATTTCAAAAGTTGAATACAACACTTGAAATTTTTTCGCTACTAAAGAAGTTTAAACCTTATGAATGTTGAGTTAACGTTGGTTTTGCTTTGAGTTGTAACAAAAGATATGTCATGTCTATGTACCGAATGCGAAAGAGCTTTCCGAGGGGAGCCGAGCGTGTACCGATCGAGTCCGAGCGGCGCCGAGACGCAACGAGTGCCGCGAATGCATTACGACGTTGTGGTTTAGGGTTGGCGATTAGGAAAATTTCATTTTATTTTGTTTTTTTTGTGAGGTTTATATTATTATAAATATACATGTATTCTTTATAATATGTAGATTTTTGTAGTCTCAATAAAGATCTACCTTACATTGATTTGTTATATCTCAAAGAAAGGAAAGATGAAGACAGTATTTTTCCGAACACTTCCAACACAAATAAGTGTTGCCAAACCATCAATTTACAACAGGACCAGACTTCGTTCCTTTTAGGAGAGGGGATATGGAGCGAAGACTCACTACGCTACTCCAATGCGCGTTGGCGGGCTTATGATGATAATGTTACATTTATTAACTATCACTATCAGATGTTTATGATAGTGACCTGGACTGACGGGTTAACGTGTTCTCCAAGCACGGGGTTGTTACACGACCAACATCCCCACACTGGGCGTAAAATGTACTGATAATTTCATAGAAAAATGAAACACTCAGAATTATTTCGCTATCCGAACCAGGATTAGCTCCCAGGACCAAAGCAGTCCTAAATTTTCCTCATCAATCATCACTCTATCTATCAGTGAAATCGTCTGAAATTTCGTTAAGAAGTCTTAGTTTCGTTCAACAGTTTATTGTGAATAGACACACAAATGCAACACAGAAATCTGTTTTGTGATAAGCAGTGAATATTGGTCATTTTACGCGACAGAAAATGTAATAATTAAAAAAAATTATATTTGTTACAATTATTATAACTTTATATTGATGAATTAGTTAGCGCATAGGGCTACGGATTGTGACGTTATTGGTTTAATTAAATTATCGGTCTGTGAAACAGTATTATTAACGATACATAATATCCAGTGAAAATAACAGAGACATACAAAAATAACATATAAAAAATATCATTTCCATTTACCAATCTCATTCTGTTTTCCGTCGGAAACTCACGAGTGTCAGCCCTGCGGCGGGGCAGGGCGGGCGGGGGCGGGTGCGGCGCGGGGCGCAGGGTGCGGAGGCGAGCAGTCAAGCTCAGTCAGTCGCGGCGCGCCGCGCAGCTCGCACGCGATCATGCGCGCTCTCTAGCGTATTATGTTCCTCCCCGACCTTCCGCGAGCCTGCATGGTGGACGACGTAGCGACGTACCTGCAAGCGCCCTCCTCGGGACAGGTGGCTACAATATATTAACAACAGCCCATATGTAATTAACAATGATCATATTAACAGATGTTGTGAGCTACTGTCGCTTACCTGCGCCGCGACCGCCGCCCGGATATTTTCGGGTCGTCCGTTTTCGCCTCGAGTCGAGTTTCCGAGTCAAGCACGTGAAACGTGCTTGGGTGTTAAAGCTGCCGAAGGTACTGTAAACTAAAAGAAAAACTAATCAAACTGCGATACGTCACATATAAATCTATTTATGATACAAAATAAGACATACAATAAAATTGTTATGATTTTAAACGGTGCTTGGATTTTTCGGTGCTGCAGGTATATATTGTACATTTTTAAAAAAACAATATTCATATAAAAATGATAACAAAATATACGATAAAAAAATTATAAAATAAAGACGAAATTGACCGGTGCTTGGATCATTCGAGTTGTTGGTCAAGATAATTTATTAAAAAAATCTAATTATATACTGCAATACATAACATACAGTTATATAAAAATGTTAAGTGCTAAACACCAAACAAATGTTATATAATAAAGAAAAAGAATAAGACTAAACCGTGCCTGGGTTTTCAAAATGCTCGACTTTAAAAATAAATAAAGAAAATTTTCTTCGCTTTAGTGTGCGTTGCGAAGTGCTTGGAGCTATCATTGCAATAGCTGTAAAAACAAATTGTATTGATCAAAAAGTAAACCTACCTAGTTATGTAAAAAAACTGTTATAATACAAAAAGTTTCGTCTCAAGCACGTGTGCTGTGCTTGAATGTAATAATTGCCTGAAGTGATGTAATAAAAAAATAAATGTTATCGACATTAAATTAATATTAGCAATGAAAATAATCTTAAGAATATATACACAAATTATCTAATAATAATTAGTCATAATTAGGAGAGATTAAATTTGTAAAATAGATATAAAAAATATATAAAGAAAACAAACGGATGAGAAATAATATTAAAATGAAAACAATAAAAATAAATATGTGTTAAGTAAAATTTTAACTATTTCAGTTTATTGCAGAATGCTTAGATAAGTATCTGATTATGTGCTGAAAATTAAATAAAAAATAATATCCATAATATTATACCATTATTAAGCGCTTTATAAATTTGAATAATGATTATTTTTTTAATAAAGTAAACTAGCATTAACCTCAAAAAACAAAACCAACACAAAATTTTGTAATACACTTCATTTTGTAAGAAATAGAAATAATAGTTGACATTCGTGACAGACCTATCGTTTGACAGCTCCTGATGATTACTATTCTTATTATTTTATTTTAGTCTTTTTAAAATGTACAGTTTGTTTGTTTTATATCACGGATTAGCTATCTTTAAAAATAATATAGTAACTATATATATTATAGAGGTAACTAACATATAAACGTACACCCCAAATAGGGCATGTTTGTCTGTCCAACTGTGGACAGATAGACATGTCCTGTTTGGACATGAGAATTTGCATATGTACTTTTACACAGAAAATTAGCAATAAGAAAGAATTTTTAAGTTATGCTATCAAGTACTGGTTAAAAATGACCATCGAGGTATAAACACCAACAACTACCAACGTCCGGACTAACAATTCATACTGAATATTTCTTAGAAAGGAAAGCTCAGTAGGTACTTAATAGCCCGAATCAGGACTCGAACTTAAGATCCGACTACTCACTTGACATAATTCATCATCATCATCATTATTCGAATGTAACCGTCCCACTACAGCCTTTTTTGTTGACCATGGAATCTCGGCAAGAGATACCCAACCTCTTACTAAAACCCCTCAGTGGCCATCATCAGTGCATTTTGCTCTCGGTACGGCTCTGCTGGTAAGGCTCATCTCAGCTTGTGCCCCTGCAAGCTGCTTGTGCCACTACAGGGCTTGACCTCTCTCTCTTTATAGGAGAGGAGGAAATGGACCGTAGACCCACAAAGCTGCTCCAATGCGGGTTAGCGGGCATGACTTGATTTCATGTAAAGCACAGTTAGTAAATAGCTCGATAAATCTCAATAAGCTTACCAAAGTAAAGCTTTTTCAGAAAACTCCCAGTAGGTATATACAGATTAACATTTCGAGATGTTTGTCCAGAGATTCTTTCTCGAAATTTTTGTCATAAAATATAGTTTTTCATGAGACCAAGATTGTTTGTAATCTAAACCTACTTAAAATAAACGAATTTGACTTCAAATTTCACTGTAAATTGCTTAAAAGAAAGAAAAGCTCACTACTTCATAAAGCCCTCAGTAAATTTTTTTAGAAGAAAGTAAAACTCAGTATTCTTTTACCCAGGACTTGAACCCAGAGCCTTGTGATCCAATGACCCACTTGACATAATTGTTTGCATTTAATTTTGTGCAAAAGCAGTCAGTAAACAGATCGATAATCTCAATAAACTCACCAAAGTAAAGCTCTTCCCAAAGCTCCCGGTAGGTATGTCGTATACTGAGTAACATTCCGAGATGTTTTCCCCGAGATTATTTCCTCTTATTTCTTGTTTTTCATGAGACCAACTCTGAAATATTGTACTTTATTACATTATCTGCAGTTTATGATCCAATAAATCAAGACGAGATAAAAATGTCATTATTTAACAAATATTTGTTTTTTTAATATATGCATAATAATACCATTGACTGAGTCATCTCGAGATTTGGAAAACTTTACATTCGATTGACTTGAAATTTAGTATAGGTGCTTATTTTGTAATGTAGATACTCACTAAGAACAGATTTCTCGATACTCTAAATCTAATAAACTCTCTAAATACATATTATAAAACAAAGTCCTCCGCCGCGTCTGTCCGTTCTAAAATTATTGAATAGATTTTCATGCGGTTTTCATAAGATAAGGCTAAATCTAGATGGACTATTTTGAAGGTGATCTTCATCCTCACTAGAGAGGTTCTTTTAAAAATTAAAAAGAATAAAGTGTTTTTATGTTTATTTTGTGTATTTTTTTTGTGTTTTATCATAATATTTTTATGTAAATTGCCTGAAATAAGGCGATAATTTAAGACAGTGCCGGAAAAACTGAATCCGCCCGGGAGCTTTCATAGAAAATATTTAATCTAGAAACAAAACACCATAAAAAAAGAAATTAATTCAACTATGCCACACATAACATCACAACTAGTTTACTACTCGTTAGGACAATATAGCGATGTGTGGCATAACCCAAAAAATGGACCAGCTCACCATATAGCTACATGCTCTTGAAAACAGAGCATGCAGCACTGAGTTTCAGCTGAACTCCAATCAAGGTGCCACCAGTGTAATCTCTTTGAGATATAGCAATAAAATGTATGATTTATTTTGGCTATAAACAAGCCCGGAGTCTTTTACCCATACTATCTTTTACAAAATGATCCACGATGACATACATCTTTTAAGGGAACAAGGGACTATATCTTTCCATTTGCTACGGGTCTTGCATACTTCCTTAGCTTCTTCCACTCTTATTAATCCTTTTATAAAAGTTAGTCAGTTTAGGGTACTCTTGACCTGGCCACTCTTTTAAATGACCTGAATTGGCCCAAGAACATTCGCCTAGGTCTTCCCCATCAAACATTGCCATTCACCATCGACTCCCATCTCTTTTGTTAATCTTCATTCATGCATTCTTACATGCCCAAACCATCTAAAAATCCCTAGGTGTTGTTGCATATTTGTTCACTATCTTGATCTATTAGTATGTATGGGTCTAATCTTAAAAATTAAATAAGAAGCACTTTCTAACGTTCTACTGATTTAAAATTGATTGACTTATCGCGATCTCTAAAACAGTCTATTGACTTAAAATTTAGCTTAATTACTCATGTCAAGATGTGAGATCGGATTCGATACTCCCACGGGATCTTCGAGGGTTGAACCGCTGGGCATACTATATGTTGCGCATTTTCAGTTACACTTACAATGTAATAGTATGGCCATGAGCTAGTCTGCAACTGCCTCGTATGTCCAGTGATTAGCTTAACTGGCTTTGGATCACGAGGTCTTGGGTACGAGTCCTGGATTGAGTTATGAAATACTGAGGTTTTGTGAGTATGTATGCGTGAGGAAAAGGGAAATCAAATACAATCATTTCTTCGATAGGTCCTAGATTTTTAAAGTGGCTTTTAACTACGTCACAGGTGCTCAGCCAGCAACCCCAAAGCCTACCCTATGAATCTGGGTGGTGAAAAAAAATAAAAATCAATTTGATAGTTATCTATAACTTTAGATAAGTACACAATCTAACAAATACTTTAGCTTTACAATGATAGGATAAGTTTAAACTAAAATTAGGTTCAATAAAACTAACAATGATAGTTATCAATAGAGTTATTCGTTTAAATGATTAGATAAGATATCCCCCCTCTTTTTGCGGGGGGTTAAAAAGATTTCCCCTTGTAATGAAAGTGGTGTAAGATCAATATGGGGCTAGTGAGTAACTGCAGAGTCGGGGGCCGCCCCTTAGCTATCTGCAATCGGGATGTTTCGCCATGTCTTTGTAAAACTCAATGCGTCTATACTCTGTGGCGTATTTCCTACTATAGTTATATTATTTTATTAAAAGTAATTTATTCTTTTAATGAATTCTTAAATTATACTATGACGCCGTCTCCCTTTTATAGCCATATGCTGTGCTTGTAAATGGATTCCAATTTGACATATAAACTATCCCATAACGTACCGATACATTTCGATCTTGTTAAAACAATCCTGTGTATATTTTAAATTTAAAAAAAAACATACACAACAAAATGGGTTGCCACCTTGATTTAAACAAATTCTTGTCCACATATCTTCCTCGGCATTGTGCCTAGGAAGTTTATTTCTTTTCCTAGGCAAGTATTCTCTATCCCTAATATTCCTAAGCCCGTATACTCCGGGCTGGACGGCTTGATGGGGTATTTAGCTAACACTTGTTTATTTTGACATTAAATAAATGCTTTATGGCGTATTTCGTTCAACACTAAACTTTTTGAATTTTTGCGAAATGCTTTAAAATATCAAAGTTGAAGCTGGAGGGGAAAAAATACTATTTTAGAAAAGTTATGTCAAAATGGAGCAGCATGGTCAGTCTACGCTCCATCCTCTTCCACCCCCTCTATGATGATGATCATTACAAAATTTTCAGAATATCTGTAGCTCCAAGTAACTCACTTGACGTCGTCAGTCCACCAAGTGGGATGCTTTGCAGGTGCTAATAATTGACAGGGCACACTATATCAATTTGATAGCTTTTTGTTAACAATGTTTTTAAAAATCAAAAGTGTAAAATTGAAATTCGTTTTCATTACTCCCTATATATACTAAAGCCAAACTCGATAGAGAATGCTTATCAACAAACAAAAAATGAAAGTAGAAAATGCAACACATTTTATGCCTAATAAATTTAAAATTATGTTTTATTTATTAACAAAATCTTATTTAAAAGATATTGAATATATTTTTAAATTTTAAGCTTAATAATCTATTTTATTTTCATGAAATCGTCATTAACAAGTTAATTAAAAAAATTAAGAGTCAAATGACTAGTGATTTCTACCTTCATTTTTAATTTGTTTGTTGATAAGCATTCTCCATCAAGTTTGGCTTTAGTGTAGTATAAGTAGAGAGAGATGACTCTCGAGACTGACACTGACTGTCAAGTTATAAAAACATCGTCACAGAATAGCAACAGTATGTGATTTCGAGAGAATATTCTAGTAAGTTCTGTAAAAACGTAAACGTTCAAAATTTCCACCGTCAGCATTCGATAGCAAAGCGCTGGTTATTTTGTCGAAGTTGGTGTAATTTAGAATTTTCTCCCGCCTGAGCGGAGTCGAGTCGAATGGTCCATGTCGAGCTAATACAAGCTCCTGCTGAACGTGCGATCTTTTGACTACGAATGTAACAAAGATAGGGACATAATTGACTTATATTTAACTGTTACCTATTAAAACTATCGCGAGTATTTTTCATATTATGAAAATATTAACGACTGAAACTCGCTTCACTGTTATAAGTGTGCCTATATATGTAGTAAGCCTGACAGTTGAATAGTTTCGAATCCACACGTGGTGGTGGCTAAAATCTAATAACTATCAAATATATCATATATTCTTGTATTGTCTGTTGTCTTAATACTTAATATTAAAAAAAATATGAAATTAGTCGAGACCTTTCAGAAGAACGTAAGCACAAACTCGTTCTATATTAATATAATCAATATCATTTTATATTTAATTTCAATTATACAATAATAAGGAATCTTTCTAACCAAATTTGCGTTATTTACTCTAAGTAATACGGAACGTCAATGTCAGTATGTGATTGACTATTTTGACAATGACATACACTGTCAAAATAGACAAGCCAAGATAGCGGGAACTGCGTCATTATGATCTCGAGTCATTTTGTATGTTTTGAAAAGTTAAAGTTAAAATTAGTAAAACTTGTGAGATTTATGGTTTTTTACCAATTCTGAGTTCAATAAATCTATATTTACTCTACAATATTTAAAAATAGGAAAGAATATAACGGAAAAAGCTAATATTATAAAGCAGAAAAGTTCGAGTTAACTTACTATATTAATGCCAAACTCGATTGAGAATGCTTGTCAACAAACAAATTAGAAATGAAGGTAGAAATCACTAGTCATTTTACACCATTTTTTCTAAATTAACTAGTTAATGACGAATTCATGACAATAAATTAGATAAGTAAGCTTTAAACTAATTAATATGTTCAATATCTATTAAATAAGATTTTTTAAAATAACAAAACATAGTTTTAAATTTATTAGGTATAAAAAGTGTTGCATTTTCTACCTTCATTTGAAATTTGTTTGTTGACACGCATTCTCAATCGAGTTTGGCTTTAGTATAGTCCCTAGAAGTAATGTTGAAATTTGAATAAATATTTCAGGATCGGATAGCCCAATAACTGAGGAAGGTATAGCGTATCTAACATTAGGCTACATATGCGAGCAAAACAGCAGGGCACAGTCAATATAATATGAAAAGCGTTCATCCGAGCTTTCAACGGTCTGTCACGCCTCAAGCTTTAGTTTAGCCAACCGCACCGACTTCTAACGTCTTCTATTATTGTAAAAACCATTTATAAATGTCATATTTGATGATTTACACACCCGTTATAAATTGAGAATTATTTTCTGAAAATATTATAATACAAATATTAGAAAAAAAATTTCACTTAAAGTTATACTAAAATGTTGTAAAGAATATAAAATTTCATAACCTTGCAGTAATTTCAGAAAGTTTGTAAAATATAAAAACGGAAAACTTAAAGCTACAGTTTATATTAATTAAAATAATTAAAAAAATGGTTTTATGTATTTATTTACATCGCTAAAATAATATTTTAAATCTAAATTTAATTAATAAATATTATACTAACTATCTATTAAAACATAAATGAAGTGACGGAATTCAGGATTAATAATCAGAATCAATAAACAGTCGAAAGGTGAACTACCTACTAGTTACCTAAGATTTATATACAACTAACAACCATAATATTATTCTTTAAAATTATTATTATATAATAATTTAGGTTAAAGCTGAATGAATTTAATGCTTCTGGATTTAATTTCGATAATATTTTTCTAAAATAGTACTAGCGTTATCTAGGAGACATTGCTTGTAAATTAAACAGGAACACAATTTATTAATCATAAAAATATTACGATTTGGATACGTGTATTCAAAAGAAACCCCGAAAACTTAACTTAAAAAATATACCGTTTCTGATACCAAATATATATTTTGAGTGTGTTTGCTACGACGTAATAAATTGTACATTCAATAAAAAAGTAAAAAAATACATAAAATATTGTGTACCAAAAAAAATGATTAAGAAAATCTCAAAAATACCCGGCCGGCAGTCGCAAGGCGTTCCGCGCATCGGTGTTTTGAAAAATATACTCGATGTTTTCTCCCCCCTACCCCCTATCGTGTTGTTTTTCTCTTTCTGTCACCCTTTCTTGCCACTTTCGGTGTATGGATGTTTTTCACTAACTGTTAATGTTGATATTATCATGCAAATACAACTTGGATAGATCGAAAAACAGGTAAAACTGGAATATCTGAACTTCTTTTAAACTTCTCAGATATAGTTTTCAAATCAAATTATTTTTCCTTTTTTTTAATAAGAAAAGTATCTGATATTATTTGTTAACCCTACTAAAACAAATGTAATGTTCTTTTTTTATAATGTCTTCAAATACTGACACAAGAGCTTGGAAAAATTTTCAAGTAACATTTTTAAGAAATTTAAGATTTTTAGCTTTATGTTATTTAATTTTCGTATTCTACTCGTAAAATTGTTGACAGCAAATGGTTTACATATTCTAGGTTTACTGTGAAAATATAATCTGTGATCTAAAAAACTACCTGATTCCAAAAAATAGTATCGTAAAAATATTAAAATCCAAGTTGTACGTGTTTGTATACTTACTGTAATTATATTTAGTTTTATATAATATATGAAAAATTCCCTGTGTATACTAATCTATTAATATTTTTTAACAAAATTCTTTACATAGCATAAATAAAATTAATTTTAATAGATTTACGCAAAGAATTTTACATTATTTGTATGTATATAAATATATATCTCTTAATTAATCTCAGTTTTTATTAAAATTCGACTAGAAAAATGTTTTGTGTTATTTTTATAAAAGTTGAGAGATAACATTTTTTTACGCGCAGACAGAATATGCTAAATTATTGTTTTTAAAATGTTATTCGTACCTGCATATTGATCCAATTTTGCATGATTTATAAAATAAGTTAAGTTAATCTTATTTTAGGAGTTATTCAAAGTTAAATCAAATTACGGGGATAAAGATTTGCGCGAACTAGGTTTTTGTAGTAAATTACTGAAGATAACCTTTAATTAATTTGTTATTTTAAATTTAATACTATCCGATTTAAGTCATCATAAAAATTAAAGATTAGTCGGGTAAACTTGCTATAGTATGTTTATTGCAGTCAAGTATAAAAAGTCGTAAGTTTTTCTAGTCGAATTTGCGACTATTGTTGTAAATGTGCATGATTCCCGAATGCACTGCCCTACAGCAAGAATGTGTGCACGTACCCTTATCATTTTTTTAACTTTTTAATTTGACGTATAACCAAAGGCAAAGGCACGTCCATTAGCGGATTGGATTTTTGATGGAAAAGCCGTGGTTTTCAGCAACGATAGATATTCAATTATCCTTATGGATATTGGATAATTAAATTACGCAATCCCGGCTATCGGCTTATGTTCCGAGCCGTTTATTGTATACCTATATGTATATTGTACGATATATTACATAATATACACGTATCGGTTATAATCGCTTTATTATATTGATATTGTTTCATCTTTTGAGCGTTTTCAGCGGAGATACCGTGTTGGTAAGTGATTTTTATGTATATATCGTAGGTATGTAATGTTAACTAATATATATTATGTATATTATTATATAATATATATGAGTTATATACATTATACATTCTTTATTTAAAAAGTTCCATTTAAGATAGAACAAACTTGTAAAACTTACGTGTGTTCTTCTTTCATTAAATTAATAAATAAGCCTTTATACATTTTTAAATTTCGTCATTTTAAAGCTTCGTCAACATCTAAACTAGTCGACTAAAAACAACAGATTTTGACTTTTACACATGTGATCAGAATAGAACTCAGGACTAGAACTCAGGCGGTTTTTCATATAGTAAAATTTAAATATTAACTAAACACTTACACAATATAATTACAATCTTGCTATATAAAGGCTATATAAAAGTATTTTTTACTGTAAGACAGTAAGAAACATTATTATCGACATTTTAGCTTGCCGACTATTCTCAGCAGGAATCTGCCTTCCGAGCATTCAGATAAACTCTAGGTCATTACTATTCAGAGTCAACTGATATACTGTTAATTACTAACAGATAAACTCTAGGTTTCAAAAGTGCTTGAAAACAAAGCGTATACTCAAACGAATTTTAAATTTTCTTGAGGCCCCTTCCCCAAGCAACCAGTGGTCGAGACTCCAGATTAGAAAACCTGATGTGAGATGAGAATCGATGACAGTTTTTGAACTTTTTTTGATGATATTGATTCTTGAAATTCACACTGGGCGTAGAATTTACTTAAAAAAGTTCAGGTTCAATTCGAACACCAAACCCAGTCTATTATCTTTTTTTTCATTATTTCAATTTGGAACACGAAACCCAGGACCTTTCATCATCATCACGTGGAGCATCCTATTTTTGGCGGTCATTACAATTTAGCCCTTGACTGCAATCACACTTGGTGGGGATGATTTGTAAGGGATGATGCAATCGATGGTGGAAGCAGGCTAACTTGTTAGTAGGATCAAAGTCCACACTCCTTTCGTTTTCTTACACGACATCGAATCGGAACATTAAATTGTATGGCAGTACGTCTTTTCCGCTAGGGTTATATAAGTTTGACCGGAAAAGACGGTTGACCAGCCAGACTTAGATCCACCATTTGGGCCACCTCCCACCAACCAGACTTGGACCAAACCAATTAAGAAGACCTGGGGATCGAATTCAGAACTTTGTAAACCGCGCGTACCACTACGCCACAAATACCGTCAAAATTATGTATTCTAATTAACTGACGAGTATATCTTTCTCACTTCCTACCTCGTTCGCTGTTTGTTTTGGAAAATTTCTCATTATTTAGTTTCGTGTAACTATTTCTGTCAGCACTGACTCAGTCGATGATTTGCCGCTCCTCTATGCTGTATTATTTCGCTTTTTACAACTGTCTCGACGGTCCAGTAGTCAGTTTATATCGCTTCAGTTCTTCAGAAGTAAAATAAACAATTTTATTTAATGAAATAATTAATAAAAATTGATTTTAAAAGAGCAGTTGCTGAGTTTCTTGCTGGCTTTTCTTAGCAAAGCCTGTCTTGAAAACCAGTTGTAGAGTCATTAAAAACTGTCTATTTTGACGTTTCGAAATCTATTGTAAATGTACCCTTGACATAAACAAATTAAATTCAATTGTATTTTGAGAATGTTTATTATACAAGATAGAATGTTTATTATACAAAACCAATATAAAATACAAATTATAACTAAATTAAATTAAATCTAAAACTTCCTCAACTCCACTGCAATGAGGCATAGTGCCCAGGATACTGTCAGCATTTCCCCTTTGGATGACCAAACTAATCCGTTGGCCAAGGTAGCTGCCAGCTCTTTGGTCAACCGTAGACTCGATAACTCTTTTTGAGATATCGTCAAAAAGAGATAATTTAATTTGAATTTAATTAAATTTTTAAACTTTTCCAACACTCTTGTTTGTGGGTGAAAGTTCTAGATCAACGAGGCTGTTGGCTCTGTCCACACCTTTCATATAAACTGATGATATATTATAGATATTGCAAAGGTAGCTTTGGCTATTAAGCTAGTATAATAGTTTTATCGTAAACATAGTGCTTTCACCTCGTTTTAAATCTAATGTGTAAGTTGTAGGGGCGGTTACGTGCCTTCTATCGCGATAAGGGTGAGCTTGCGTCATTGCAGCCGTTAGCTTGTCAACTTATATCATGACTTAATGCTCGGACGGTCATATATGTGCTGTTATATCTATATGTATCAAAGGCTTTGTCCTGAATGACTGATGTATCAACGCACAGACTAAACCACTACTCGTAGGCAAAATATTTTTAACAAATAATAGAACCGACTCAAAACGCACTAAAAAGTAAAAAATAACTGTGTCATTTAATTGCTTTAATTTACTTAAGCATATCTATGAAGTCGGTGCCAGCAAGTTTAAGGTACCTTTATTTGACGTTACTACGTTTGTGTATTCTGTAAGGTAATGTCCTTAAAGTAGAAACCTTGGCTGGCTCCGACTCCTAGATATGCTTAAGTAAATTAAAGCAACTAAATGACAGTTATTTTTTACTTTTTAGTGCGCTTTGAGTCAGTTCTATTTTTTGTTAAAAATTTTTATTTCTTACTTTTTAGTGATTTATCGCCACGTAATGTACTCGTACTATACTGTCATAGTATATTATATGACACTAGTAGCCAAAAAGCTACCGATACTTACACAAGAAACGAAATCGCTGCAAGTATGCCTATAAAATTTGAAGAGTTCCCTAATTTCCCTAAAGTTCCTTAATTTTTCCCTATCCTGGGAAAAATTAAGGAACTCTTCAAATCTTCAATCATCAGATTCTAACATAATGACAATGGGACCATCCTGGAAGTGTGCCCTTTCTAATTAAAAAAGAATTATCAAAATCGGACAACTCTGTAAAAAGTTATGCGTGGTCATACATAAAAAAAAAATATATACGTGTCGAATTGATAACCTCCTTCGGTTTTTTTCGTCGGTTAAAAAAGGAAAGGTTCTTTATACGAAATAGGCATCAGGCAGAAAAATTTTCAAATTTCGCTCCATAAGGGCACGGAACGGGTATTTAAAGTTTGTATGGTAAAAAAAGATTAGATAGACTTTTTTATTCGTATTTTCACAGAAGTATTCCTTTAAATATGTAATTATGCTTAGAGTGAAGAAGGGCTTTGAATTCATACTCCTTGCCCGGGTCGTGGGAACATTTCTTTTAGTCCCTTTTGGAACTGAGGTTTAAGGACATAATTTTTAAGGCCTTCTTCTAAACCCAATCCTGGGACAGATCAGGTGAAAGCTACAAACCTCGAGCAATTTCGTTACCCAGGTCAGGCGTGCATGAACTTCTCTCCCCCGCGTTGTCTCTGCCCCTTTTGAAGCTTTTCTGCCTAAGGGTATCTCTGCAAATTTTTGTTTATTGGAATTTGCAAATTTATACACAGAAAACGCTATAAACTAGCGTTTGTCACAGCATTGAGTTACGATCTACCATTTCTCTATTGTCTAGCATGGGGTACCGCGTGCAGGTGAGGTTGACAGTTGGGATCGACTAGATGTTATTGTCGTTCTTCCCCTTACCCCTTAGTAGTGTACCGGAGATAAAGAGACGTATTGCAATGGCCAAGAATGTTATGACACGCCTGATCAAGATCTGGAAGAATCGAGGTATATCAATTAAGACCAAAAGCCGCCTTGTCCGTGCCTTGATCTTCTCTATTTTTATGTACGGAGTGGAAACTTGGACCATAAAAGCAAGAGAAAGGCAAAGAATAGACGCGTTTGAGATGTGGTGCTGGAGGCGCATGTTAAGAATACCTTGGACAGCCAAACGCACAAACGCGTCTATTCTGTCGCAGCTTGGAGTTAAGGTTAGGCTTTCCTCCTTATGTTATCAGCGTATACTGGCTTATTTCGGGCACATTATGCGGCGGGAGGACGGCAGCCTTGAGAAACTCATAATTACTGGTAACACTGAGGGGAAAAGACCGAGGGGCCGCTCTCCAACACGATGGGCTGACCAACTGATGGAAGGCAACAAGAGGAATTTCTACACGATAGTGAAGATGGCTACCGATAGAAGCCGGTGGAAAAAATGGACCCGTTCAAAGTTGGGATCTTACCAGGACCACGACATTCAGTAATGAATGAACGACTGCAACGAGAGTCACAGCATTCGAGTTGCGTACGCGCGGCAATTATTATCACTTGAAAAGAAACGAATTTCGAACAGAACAAATTACTAAATGATAACATCATAAAATCTTAATCAGACCAAATTAAGACCCACTACAGGTCCAGACTTCCTACCTTAAAGGAGAGGGTGAAACTTAAAGCCACTACTCCAAAGGCGTATCGCCAAGCGATTTAGCGTTCCGGTACGATGTCGTGTAGAAACCGAAAGGGGTGTGGATTTTCGTCCCACTCCTAACTGCATCGTCACTTAACATCAGGTGTGATAGCAGTCAAGGGCCAACTTGTAGTCGATAAAAAAAAAAAGTCGATAGGCGAGCTTGCCGCAATGTTTTGCAAAAAAAATATAGAATAATTATGTCGTGATCTAGAAATAATAGTTTCTAGAGACATTAGCAATCGCAAAACGTTTTTTTCTCTCGCATTAAACACGTCGCTCACTCACCGCTTAACTTTTGCCAAGTTTTGCTGTCATAACACTCGGCCTTGACTCTGGTCACTGTCAATGTCGCTCTGTCACAAACAAGTGATGCCAATCATTGTCACACGACACGGAAACGTGATTACTGTGGCTCATTATTATCATACTATTTTTAATAACCCACTACGGGGTAGCCCCGCCAACCCGTATTGGAGCAGCGTTGTGGGTCTAAGTAATAATTTCCCAGATGAGCTTTGTCACAAAAAGCACTACTACTGCTAGAATCCGTAATTCGCAAACCAAATTTACGTTTTGTAGAAAATTGAAGAAATTTATGCTAGACAAGCAAAAAGAATTTGAAGGCTACGCGGTGGAAGTATCAATTATATAGGAGGAATTTAGGACTTTAGAAATTTGTTTTAATTATTATAATTCTGCTTCTTCTTCTTCTCTTCTTCATCATATTATATTACTTGTATGCAAAATATAAATTCACATTTCTTTTTCTATGGGTATATATTTATTTTACATACATCCAACTTAGTTATTAATTATGTTATTATTATTATATATAATTAGTATTATAATAATAATAATTATTATTATTTATTTTTGTTGTTACATAGGTATGTGCTTATTATTTAAGTATAGATTTAATTTTTAATGTCTGTGATGTCACATAGGTCACGGCTGAAAATCAGCGCCATGTATGTCACAATACACGGCATTATGCTGAGCCGTACACCTTTTCTTTTTAAGGTTACAGATAGGTGTATGGGACGACTACCCAAGGTTTCCTAGGTATACATATATGCATATGCATACCTGTTTATAAATACTTATAACTGTGCCTCTACTGTACTGTCTGTAACTCTTAAATATGAATAAATATATTTTCTTTCTTTCTTTCTTTCTTTCTAAAAGCGCATAAGGACACATTTTATAGAACATGTTAGGATATTATCCTTATATGCCATTTTCATATGCGTATGTTTTTAAAGTGACTGCCTCGTTGGTCTAGTGGTTAGCCTATGTGGCTTCGATCACGAGGTCCTGGGTTCGATCCCTGGGTCGGGTCATGAAATAATTCTGAGCTTTTTCATCCTTCTATGAAACGTTCAGTACATTCCAAGCCCGGAGTCTGGAAGTTGGTGATGTTACACCCCCGTGCCTCGGAGAGCACGTTAAGCCATCGGTCCCGGTCACTATCATCAACATCTGTTAGTGATCGTTAATAAAACATTGATCAATTTTTAAATGAAACATTATCAACCTAAGCCCACCAACCCGCATTGGAGCAGCGTGGTGGGGGTACGCTCTATATCTCCTCTCCAGTAAGGAAGGAGAGCTAGTCCTGTAGTGGGCTGTTAATAGGCTAATAATGATGTTGATGATGTTTTTAAAGAATTAACATTTCCAACAAATATAGGCAATTTTGGCCTTTTCCTTTCACCCTTAACTAAGCAATTAGCTTTTACTAGGAGTGGGTAGGCACGCAATAGTTCAAAGGGCGGAAATCGAACCATAGGACTTCTAGTTGAGTCATTGAAATGAAAAATTTTGGTGAAAATAACGATTAATTGTTATTATTGTATAGCTCTACATAATGCCTGAATATATGTGGATGACGGGCATGCAGATAGATTATAGTCTGGTATAGTGGACATATTTAGTAGTGCCTCGGAGAGCACGCTGAGCCATTGGTCTCGGTCAGTGACTCCTAGATATGCTTAAGTAAATTAAAACAACTAAATGACACAGTTATTTTTTACTTTTTAGTGCGTTTTCAGTCGGTTCTATTTTTATTTAAAAATTTTTATTGCTTACTTTTGAGTGATTTATCGCTACGTAACGTACCCGTACTATACTGTCATAGTATATTATACAGCACTTGTAGAAAAAAAGCTACCCATACTTACACTAAAACCGAAATCGCTGCAAGTGTGCCTATAAAATTTGAAGAGTTCCTTAAATTTTACCAGGATATCATCATCAGATCCTAACATGATGACAATGGGACCACCTTGGAAGTGTGTCCTTTCTAATAAAAATAGAATTATCAAAATCGGACAACTCTGTAAAAAGTTATGCGTGGTCATACATAAAAAAATATATATATACGTGTCGAATTAATAACCTCCTCCGTTTTTTTTCGTCGGTTAAAAAGTATTAACACCCTTAGCTCGTCTATCCGCATTAAAGCTGCGTGGAAGGTCTATGCTCCATATCCTATGAGACCCCCTACTTCCCTGGCCCTGTAACAGGACTTCAAATAGGCAGGCGTCGATGATCATAAATATCAATACATAAAAGCAAGTTAGACATTAGAAATAGGTTCAAATGCATTGAACAATTTAGTTGGGCAATCAGCGATTGTACGTCGGTTGTAGGAATCTTTATCTGCCGTCTGGTCGAGACAGCCGATATCGATACACTATCTCAGGGAGGGAGGCTAGCGAGATAGGTACTATACGACATCCACAGTGGCGTGCACAAGGTATATAACTAGGGTAGGCACTAGAGGTACTAACTTCACTTCATTCCTTTTTCATTACAGGTTCGTAATGTGTCCTCAGGGTAGGGAGTGCATTTATGTTTATATGAAGTGCACAACACTGTGCACCCTAGTACGAAAAACGAAAACCCAATGACTACTTGTTTTTATGACGTATACTTGAGCTAGCGAAACAATAGACAATAAATTAATAATTCTTAAAACTGTCATCATTTTTGTTTACGAGAGATAAGGACTAAGATAATACTCGTCCACTTTTACATATCCGTCCTTTGTTATAGTTTATCATATTGATGATCGGACGCACTAGAGACGAATATCTTAGCATTCCACGGATTCACCGTGCGGGTGCCGGGTCCATCGCGTGGCTGAGAGAAAAACTCCGAACAGAGCCCGAGACTTGTGACACGGGTGTAGGTTTAAAGAGATCTCTTAGTGACGGCCGTCAACACTCACCTCCTCTGTTCAAGTCATTCTTCCTGCCCAGCCAAATTTGGAAGAACCCTACTAGAGTAGCTTTGAACACTCCTTCCAATATGGAGCTTACTGCACTTCTAGTAAGGCCAAGGTCTTTTAGCAGGTTATAGAGAGACTTCGCTGGTATACCTCTCGCACTCACTTCTCCGCGTATAAACTAACCACATAGCCATTTTTAGTAAGTTCATTAGTAAGGTCATAGTATTTATAATAGCTTGAAATAAATGAATTTGATTTTGTATCTAAATCTCGCCCATCAACAGAAAGTTCGAGAAGTTTCCAAAATTGCCAATATGGCGGAAATACAGATGAAAGTTTGATGTGTTACACCCATGCGCTTATAGTTTTAGGTATTTGCTACAAAACAATCAAATATTTTGAAAATTGCCGACAGTTTATATTTCAATCACTACAGTTTTTAGCGTCAGAAATTCTTCTTATTGAAATTTTTCATATAACATTTTTACTGAGGCTTCGACGTTGGCTAGTTACCATCCCACCGACAAAGACGTACCGCCAAGCAATTTAGCGTTCCGGTACGATTTTGTCCAGAAATCAAAAGGAAAAGGAATTGTGGATTTCATCCTACTCCTGAAAAGTTAATCTTAGATTTCCTCATCACTTACCATCATGTGTGATTGTAGTCGTGGGCTAACTTGTAGTGAATAAAAATGTAAATTATGAAAAAAGGAAAAATCAGTTAAATTCAGACATCTTTCATTTTTAAGCTATTGCATAGCTTCTATCGCGGGCCTTGAAACATAATATAAAGAGCATAATTTCGACACCGACGTCATTGGGAGCGTGGCCTAGCGGTAAGGCGCTCTAAGTGCTCGAATTGTCAGAGAAACGCGGGTTCGAATCCCGTCGGTTCCGCAATTTTTTTTTTCAAGCGTGATATTTCAAAAAGTAATTTTTTTTACAAGCGTGATATTTCAAAAACTCATTAAAAGTTCTGGTATTTATCGATAGATGGAAAAACTAAAAAGTAACCGTTTAATTTTTCCATCTATCGATAAATACCAGAACTTTTAAAGTTGTAAAATTAAAATTGCGGAACCGACGGGATTCGAACCCGTGACTCTCTGGCAATCCGGGCACTTAGAGCACTTTACCGTTCGCCCACGGTTCCGATGACGTTGGAAGGTAAATATAAGTTGATAAAAAATGCTATGCAATAGCTTTACCGCGGCAGTCTCCGAGTGCCACTCGTCTTTTTTTTACGCCTGATGGACAGCAGTGATGAGGTCTAAGTTGGATCGCGCTTACCTAGAAGATGCCTGTTCACTCTTGCGTTGAAGATGGTCAGGTTATAGCTGGTAGGAAACTAATGCTGGGAGGGCATTCCACACTTTTGACGTGCGTATTAAGGACGTGGATGCAAAACGTTAGTACGAGTTGCTTGGACATCCACCACGTAAGGGTGCGGGTGCCAGTGTTCACGTCGTCTTGCTGTTCTGTGGTAGAAAGGAGAGGGAGGAACAAGATCATACAGTTCCTTCGCACACTCTCCGATCATTTCAGTACGCAATCTTATTTCTTACATAAAATAAATAGTGTGTCAGTAATGTTGATTTCTCGATTCTGGTTCTCTCGTGGTTCTGTGCCACCACAGAAAAGAAATTACCTCTATATTATATTATATCTATTTTGCCTTGAAGGCCTAGTAGTTGTTAGCCTACGTGCTTTAGTAGCGCGACATCCGCTATGAAGTAGTGTGTTGTGAAATTGATGGTGTTACACTTCGTGTCTCGGAGAGCTCGTTAAGAAAATCAAACATTATCCTAAGCCCGCCAACTTGTATTGGAGCAGCGAGGTCCAAGCTCTATATCTCCTCTCCTATAAGGAGAATAGCCTGATCCTATAGATGGCCTTAAATAGCCTGATGATGATACCTATATACACGACAGTAAGTCAAGAAAAAAAGTCAAAATAAATTACCTGTCAAGATTACTGTAAATCAAACTTAAAACCAACGGCATAGAGTTGAAAATCATAGAAAACGAATTGGCCTACATTAAAGTTGTCATCATTTCGGCGTAAGTTGAGAGTTTGGGAAGTTCGCAGTATCGGCGCAAGATGTCGGCCGAACTTTGGACGTGTAACATTGTATTAACAGTTTCAACACTATTGATTTACTATATTTGCCTTTTGTTAGCTTTATTATGTTGAAACACAATGGGGACTTGTGCTTATACACAACTAGCTCCGCGATTTTACCCGCATTGACACGAGTATCAAGAAATCCATTTTAGTGAGCCTGTATTTCGATATGCATTTCAAGTCAAACGACCTATAGTTTTAGAGATCTCGTGATGAGTGATTGAATGGCTCGTTTCGTTTTGTCGCTTTAATTTTGTAGACAATTTTTCACAAAAGGTAATTTCATGCGGAAGGAGTTGCAGGTGTCCGTCCATTATTAATTTTATTTGTATTAAATGTCAATAGTGACCGGAACCCAAATCTGAATTAGAAAGAAAAATACCAAATCTCGACCGTAAAGCTACTGTTCCCAACGTCGCGCTATCCGTTAATTTGTATGATAATAGATTAAAATGTCAAGTCGTCGATTAATAAAAACGTAAAAAAGTATGAGAGTAGTTACAGCTTAGACAGAAAATACTTACAGTTTAGGTAAAATATACGACAGTTTTTAGGGTCCCGTAGCCAACAATGAACATTAACATTATAAACTGTAAACAAAATGTACACTACTATAGAACGTCAATCAAAGTTGAAACGAACTACAACAACTTTTATATTATATTACTTACTCCTACAAAACCCTTCATGGGCCAGTCCGACTTGCACTTGGCCGCTTTTTATTTTTTACCCAAACTGCAAGTCTTTTATTTCGTTCACTTCAGGTAAACTCACGATTTTTAGATTTTGATAATCGTTTCCGCAGCATTATGTACAAGTAACTCGAGTGTATGTTCTTGGCGCGTTAAGAGTTGCCATAGCTCTAAATTTAAGTTTATGAGTATATCATTACTTCACAAATAATGTAATTTTTTTATACTTATAACACAATAAATGGTCTTTGAATATAATTGAATTAAAGTTTTCGACATTGACTTTGATGACTTTTGCAGTCATCAGCTACCTCAGAAGATGAAAACTGCTATAATTTCTATGAGAGCATTACTTCTTCTAGTTGACTGCCCATGGTTGAGTATCTCGTAAATAAACAACTCGATAGTTATAATGAATTTTACTATTTTAATTATATTTGAAATGAATATAGTTGCTACTTACTTACACAGCGTCAAAATAATAAGATCAATCCTCGTTCGTACGTCAAGGAAGCGACGAATGACATTTCCCAATACCGCGCTATTATTGTACTATAATAGATTGAAAAAAACATTTATAAAGATTACAAATATATTTTTATATCGTATTTTGAAATATTCAATATAAATTTTAATTATTTTGCCATCAGAAAACAAACATACTCCGTCAAAAAACATGGCGAACGAAATGCAATTTCCCAACGTCGCTCTATCGAGTCATGATAGCATGATAGAGTCCATTTTTCAAATAGTAACAGATTAAAAATATAATGTAATTGTCACAGTACTTTAACTGCAATAATGTCTGCGATTCCGCCGTGAGAAATTATCTTTATGTATTGTGAAATTGTCTTGAAAAAAAGCTTGTGATCTTTCCCAAGGTCATATATATTTCTTTAAATTCATCCAAATGGCATAAAGATTAAGCTTCGCATTTCTAATACCTATTATATTTCTATGGACAACACAACTAATTTTAATATATTTAAAAGCCCGCGATACAAAAAGACCGGAACCCTCATTAAAAAAAACAAGCAAACCTTCAAGGAAGCGGCGAACGAGATGACAACATTTCCCAACGTCGCGCTATCGGGTCCATTTTTCCGATAATAGAACGTCGGGCGCTATGGGCGCGTCGAGTCGGTTGCGCAAAGCGACCGGGGCAGTCCAGCTCCGCTATATTTAGTTCTGCAAACTGCACGCGGCATGCCCATAGAAAACATTAACACCGCTCGCCGACGATATATGGCCACCGCATACTCGCAGCCAGATTTTCGGCAACACAAATTGCTCTATAATATTCAATTAGGTTCGATATTGATGGGGAGCACGGCGCACGCAATTTCGGTCGGCGCATCTGCCGCCGGACGGTAATATACGATTAGTTTTCCGATAACCGTTTCCGCATGATTATGTATCTGATGGACTCCGGTGCATGTGTTTGCACGGGATATAAAGTCGACATCTGTAGCGAAGTTTTTGTTACTCGACAGTGTGAGTTTTGAATTCGTCTCTATCTCTGTATATCCTGTTAGACAAATTGAGCGTCGCGAAGTAGAATATACTGTCGATTAATAAAAACGTAAAAAAGTATGAGAGTAGTTACAGCTTAGACAGAAAATATTTACAGTTTAGGTAAAACATACGACAGTTTTTAGGGTTCCGTAGCCAAATATGAATATTTACATTATAAACTGTGAACAAAATCTACACTACTATAGAATGTCGATCAATGTTACAACGAACTACAACAACGTTTATGTTACTCGCTACTATGGAACCCCTTATGGGTGAGTCCGACTCGCACTTAGCCGCTTTTTATTTTTTACCCAAACTGTAAGTCTTTTATTTCGTTCACTTCAGGTAAACTCACGATTTTTAGATTTTGATAATCGTTTCCGCAGCATTATGTACAAGTGACTCGACTGTATGTTCTTGGCGCGTTAAGAGTTGCCATAGCTTTAACTTTAAGTTTATGAGTATATCATTACCTATCAAATAATGTAAAATTGTTTTTTTCTTATAACACAATAAATGGTCTTTGAATATAATTAAATTAAAGTTTTTGACATTGACTTTGATGACTTTTGCAGTCATCAGCTACCTCAGAAGATGAAAACTGCTATAATTTCTATAAGAGCATTACTTTTTCTAATTGACTGACCATGGTTAAGTATTTCGTAAACAAAACAACTCGATAGAGTTTCGTTAGGTTTTGTTGTTTACATTGTGTGTAGGTTTTTAACCTTTCAGCGGCCAGAGCAAAGGCTTCTTTTTTAGAAGAGGAATTCTCCATAGACCCACTACTTTGCTTCAATGCGGTACGAAAGGCTAAAGATGATATTGTTTAAAGTTAGAACGATCTCTATCAGCAAGGTTATTCTGTCATAAAACCTGACAGTGCGATTCTCGATTTCGCCGTCTCTATATTTTTCTATTTATCGTATTGTGTTAGACAGAGATGACGTCAAGATTCGCACTGTCGAATTTCGTTACAGAATTGACATGCAAATGTAATGAAATAATATGGACCGAGACTAATTCTAGGTTGAGGAGCTTTTACTGAGAATTTCTCGGAAGAAAGAAAAGGTCTGTATTGTATGACCTGTTCCATGACTCGAACCTCACCGTCTCGTGCTTAGTCATATAGACTAAGTTGTAACAAAAGCCTATAAAGAGGGCACACACACTAAGGCGTAGGTATTAAGCCTAATGTGCCCGTAATTACACTGTCGCCGTGCCCTACAAACCAGAACATAGATTATTGATTGTCGGCAGAAATAAGTACAGTGGTAGTACTTCCCAGAATGGGCTTTTTCCCAAAAGGTTTACTCCTACTAAAATTTGCTCATTCTAAACTTAAATAAATTGTCAATATAGTAATCAATATTGTGAAGAAAGATTATTTAAAAAGAGCAACTGTTGACTTTCTGTCAAGCTTTTCAAGCAGATCCTATCTTCCGAGTTAAAAAAATGAATTTGAATTAGATTTAGATAGCGGTTAGTGAGGATGCGAGTGAGTCGCCGACATCCCTCAAGGTGCGCGAGGCGACAGAAGCCGCGGCAGAGGCTAAATATAACCGCGCACGCGGCCGTCTCGGCCGTTCTTCAGTTTTCGTCCGTCGTACGGCGTCCGGCAAGCTGCCAGCACTACGTCACACCTCTATTACCTCACGAACGATAAACTTTAGGAAAGGACTTTAAAATTAGCAAGGACGCCCGCCCCGTTCCGAATCCACACTGTATTTCTGTGTGACACCAGAGACTACAGAGTTACGCAAGCGGCAAGATGGCCGCCGCACCATGGCGGCAAAAGACGCGGGAGATGAGCTGTCACGGGATATTTATGAAATTGGAACCGAAATAGATCCAGTAGTGGCTACGGCGAGTCACCTTGACGGAGCGAGCTTATATAACGCGCGAATCTATAGTATAGTAAACTAGTAAAGCGAGACAAATCGATTTCCAAAATGTTGCAAAATTCCACGCAATCGATGACGTATCGACGAGTGACGTTTTAGTGTTGCCACTCCTCCGTTCGGCTAATAAATTTATTGTTTGGCATGTAAACGGACGGGTTCGCGCCAAGAAATTACAGTGTTCGGTGAAAAAAAAATATTGAATGAACTAACGGAATGATGGCGCAGTGTAATCGGGAGCGTCTTGCAGCCTTGCCAAACACTATCTTGTTTATAGTTCAACACTTGCAAGATTTTTTCTTTTGATTATGACGGGCTGTTTACTAGCAATACCGCGCCGTGCTCGCCACGCGGCCGGAAGCGACTAAATATTCTGTCGTTTATCGAACATTCTTTTCAAAAGCTTTTCAATTGGTCGCGATATTACATCTATGCAGGTTCGGATGGAAGTATATTATTTATAAAAAAGTGCCTAAATAAATTTGGAATGACGAGTTTTGTGTCATAAATTCCTTCCTTCATCTTAATGGAATATAGTAATTGACATTCAAACTTCATCGTTCACGACTATGCCTTTTCTAAAAATCAACTTTCTATTAAAAATAGCTGGGGTCTATAACGCTAATTGGGTAAACTGTTTCTGAATTTCGACGCTACAGAAATAAAAATACATACGATAAACGTTAAATTTTAAAACACCTCTTTTATTCCATTTACATTATCTAATTTCTTAAGTATTTTACCCATAGATTAAATAGAAATCGTCTGGTACCATAGACTAAATAAAGAGTGTTTTCCAGTGACTCTTTTGTCTTTGCTCTTTATTTGCCCTTTATTAAAATTAGACAAAAATGCAGTTGAAACGAAGAAACGAAAGTCACGTTTAAACTTAAGTGCCGCCTCGATTGCGTCATTAGGAAAGCAGTAATTAAAAGCACGATAAAAAATCTCGAAAATGAACGCTCCAGTATAGAGCGCTGGTCTACGAGCGGGCGTTTCCTTGGTCTTTTGTAAATCCAAAGTTCTCTTATTGGGCCGTTTTCTTTTTGTAACCGAACTACGAGCCTTCTCTTGTTATTTAATCGGGATGTGCTTTTTTAAATGGGGATGTACTACCGCTTATTTGGATGTTTAATTTTGCCGGTAATCTTCTTTGTGTTGTATGTTGGTGAGGATAGCAGTAGGTGAATAAGTTACTAAAAGCATGGTAAAAATCTCGAAAATGAACGTTCTAACGTAGTGTTGTTTTACGACTGGACGTTAGTTCTTCTTCAAATTCTTCTCAAAACCAAACTCTCATTGGGTCGCTATCTTATTGTGTCAAAGCACGTTTTCTTAATAATTAATCGGGGTATGTTTGTGTTTTTACTTTTGTTATTGACTTGACTATATGACTGAATTTGAGACTCTGCTTATCTCTGCCAAACAGCTTTTGTTATAATATAGTGCGCTTGCGTGTAGACAAACTTGAAAGCAATGGAGCGTTCTGCCCAGAATATGCTTCTTTTGGCACTTCAAGGCATATTTCTTTTGTACAAATTATATCCATTGATACATCTTGTGAGACGCGAAGGGTCGCGCTTTAGTAGATATTCTGGCCGCTTTACATCCAGCGAGGTCCACGTACACCCCGGTAGGTATCTCAGTTCCTGGAATGCCTCCCAGAGGGATGCGTAAATGCATTTTTGAGTTAAAAAAATAGATGGAAGAAAATAAGATACCGGAAGGGCAATGTATGTATCACCATCACCGTTTTAAAATGCTTTAAATTCTTGTTGTCTGTCTGTTTGCACTATTTATATGTTCTCTTTCAACTCCCGAATGGCTTGGCCAATACCTGATGTGATGGCATATCCTTATAGGAAAAAGTCTGAGGAATGTTAGCTACTTCGAAGTGGGTTTAAATTCCAAAAAATACCCTAACAATGCATAATTATGATGGTATTGTTGAAACGAAAATGTTTCTAGACATAAAATTGTTTTGAATATGCACTTCCGGTTCAAATGTACAAATCGAAAGTAGAAAAAACCGTAGGGTCGATGTACGGGTGGGGCAGGCGACAGATTAGGCGTAGCAGAAATGCAGGAGTGCGAAACGGCTGGAACCCTTTTTTTTTAAGGCAGATAGGCTTGCGCTTGACTACAATCACGCCTGATGGAAAGCAGTGATGAGGTCTAAGTTGGAATGCGCTTACCTACAAGATGCCTATTCACTCTTGCCTTGAAGATGGTCAGGTTGTAGGTGGTAGGAAACACTGACGCTGGGAGGGCATTCCACACTTTTGCCGTGCGTATTAAGAACGTGGATGCAAAACGTTTAGTACGAGTTGCTTGGACATCCACCACGTAAGGGTGCTGTCTGTGGTAACGGCGTCTTGATCTTCAATTTTAGAAAAGTATATCCGGTAAAAAATCGATAAACAAGCAACCCGACCCGAGCTTATTTAAGTTATCATTTCTATCGGACGTCCCAAAACGCACACCTTTATTATTGCATAGTTTAAATACTTATTGGCTAAACACGTTAGTCAAGCTATGGCTATCACATTACGCAGGTCCGGGTAAGCCCTTTCCGCTTAGTATTCCACCAGTGCGCGGTGCTGGGCCGCATTACAAGTGTCCCTGATCTGCGTGATGAATTAATGATCACATAACCATGGCATTTGAATTGCTACCACCATTGGCGCCGGCTTTCATGCAACTAGCCGATGTCTTATTAATAATGATTTATGTTTGACTGACTCTTTGGTCCAGTGGTTGCTATGTGGCTTCGGATTACGAGGTCCTGGGTTCCAGTTCTGGGTCGAACTTTTCAGTATCAGGAGACATTTTTAGTAAGAGTCTCAATCCGGAGTTAGGAAGACGATGGTGACATTATACCTTCGACTGTTCTTTCTATTCTTGATTTTTTTTTGTAAACAATTCCAAGGAATTCTTTCTCCTTTCTTTTTCTTCCCCGGAAGAGCTATGTAACAAAGAGTAATGTTATTGATTTCATAAGACTAATGTTACTGATTTCTACATTTTTCACAAACGTTATTCCGATATATCGATATCCCGGAAGTTCACATCACTAGCTGTGGAAGCGGACCTATATCCGGCAAATTATCGAGTCGATAGTTCATAGCTCGATGTCACCGGTTCATTTATCAGCTCGTCCGATGATATACATACATACGTGCCTACGCCAATACAAATATCTTAGTACGCCAAGCTCACATATCTCTTTGACCAACTACAGATGGATACTTTGTAGTACAAACGTCTGTTTGTCTCTTTTCCATAAACTCAAAAACTACTGAACAGATTTTTGTACAGGTTTTATTAATAGATAGAGTGATTATAGTGGAATGTTTTGATATATGATATGTCAAGATTATGTGTGTATTCCCTCTCACATAAGGAGGGAGGTCTGGCCCTGTTTTGGACCGTTAATAGGCTGATAATAATGGTTTTTGAATTGGCAAAAATATGATGATAATGTTTGAAAGCGGTGGAAGCTATCATTGAAATCACGGCATTAAAATAAATATCCTTAATGGATTAAACTATTCAGCATCGTATCACGAAGCTCTCAGCTCGAGCGCTCTGTTGCGCGCGTGTCGTGCTCTAGTCTAGCCTAGCTCCACAGTTCAAGACACGAGTTAACACCGAGAGATTAAGGGTACAGTTGGTATTAGAATGGACCGGTCACAGGATAAGGGAAACTAACATTGGAAATATTAAAAAAAAGATATGGCAAATATAATTTAGAAAACAAAGTGAATATATACCTCAGTGTATTGAGCAGTCGGTATCGGTCAGTAACAACGAGTCAAAGATCATTATCCTAAACCCATAAAACCGCATAAAAATGATGATTCTGGTAATGATGATGATGTTGATCCTTTATTTTGCACATCAAATATTCTAACATTCTATCCTCAGTAGAAAAGACGTCAAATATTAAGTATTTTATATTTCTTTATTTTGACTGAAGTCGTTAATATAATTTTGTCCTTAATTAGAAGTAGTGTCGTTGCGATACGTCGCCTGCTGCTGTCGTCTGCTATCGGCTACGAATTTGCAGCCTTAATCGTCAAATATTGTAAACATACCTTAAGATTTCTGTCCTCGAACTAATCCCAACACATCCGTATGTAAACTAATAACTCTACCCGGATACATTACAAGTTACACACAAACATACGTTACGACCAATATCTTAGCCTAAGCCCCGACAACTGAGTAACTTGCGCAGGGATTACCGACGTAGGTGCCTCTAATCCGGGACCATCCCGGGACGCTACCGTCGGGACCGTACGTCCCGTATTTGCATACATATCCCGTTAAATGTCATCCGGTGTTTGAGACGTAACCGTCTTAGGTGGATTTCGGGGTTTCACGCGTGAATAATTCCCGGATTTTGTGAATAATTCCGTTGCATCGTGAATAATTTTGTTGTATTGTGAATAATTTCTCCGTTTTCATGCGGATTTGCGTTTTGTCAACGATTACCGTGGTTAAACTAATGGTTTTGTTATCTTGTACAGTTAAAGAAGATTAAGAAGAGCATTATATAACATTACTGCCTTCCGAGCCAGAGGGCAGTGCCAGCGGTGCCCAGGCACGGGGCGCAGAATGATGACCAGACCATATACAAACAATACCTTATTTAGAGTCAGTTACAAGTCTTTAGGGCGCAGTTACGCACGATGGCACAGGATGCATCGAAAGCTGGTTACGTTTCTGTTCCGAGCCCGTGGTAGAGCCACTACAAATAGTCCTTAATGACGTTTAAAAAATGCTTGTATACTAATCCTACTTGTTTTATTATTGTTTGCTAATTGATTACATGTTAGCTCCTGAATGCAATGGTAACACCTGATGGTAAAACCTTGTTAGGAGTTGGATAAAATTTCGTATAGAAAATTTCGTAAAAAAAAGTGACTAGTTTGGCGATACGTTTTGTCGGCATGGTGTTAACTAGCTATGGTCGAAGTCTTCCAAGCTAGATCTAGAACGATTACGAAAATCCTAACCGGATCAACAGAGAATGGAATCCAGAACTCCGTACATTCTTATAAATCTATCGCCCATACCGCTGCACCAAGGAGGTTGTCAAAATGTTGTGAGAATTAAGATGTTGTGTGGTTGGGGCGTAACTTTTGGGGGTAGGTTTTGTCTCTAAGTTCTGCCTTGTACTCTACATCGATAACAATAAAGAATATTTTGTTTTAATCAATTTTTATTTATTAAGTAATATCCCACGTGTTAAATTTTGGCGTATTTATAAGTAAGAAGCAGTCAATTATTATTATAACTTGTCATTAGAAATCTGTATACTGTAAATAAATAAATTGAATTGAATTCAACATAGTTAAAACTCTTGCGATTCATGTTAAAATTGATAAAGTAATGTACATTTTACAATCATATAAATTGAGTATTATTTATAGAGCAGCGAGTCGGTGCTAAGACATGTTTTATGTATTTCCGGTCGCGCAGATGATATACTATTGCGCTATTCTTTTTGGGAATATTTGAATACTACAATTTGTATAACGATATTGGGGGTAGATTTATTTAAATTGTGATGCAGAGGTCGATGTTTGGTCTTAATTTCTTAAATTTTCCAGTTGGTTCGAATTAAGTTTTTAATTTTATTTTTTAGCACACGAGTATATAAACAGAACAGGGAGAAAGCTTCTTTAGAAGGTGCAAAATTGTTCCCTATTTTGGTAAGGTTGTCACAAGATAATACTGCCAAACAAACGACGTGACCCTAAGATTGTCAACTAACTGTGCCAGCGCAAACCGGTTTTTTCCAGTCTCGACAAGCGGCTGGTGGTCACTCACATATGCCTCGCGTGCTTGTAGTAGTGCAACCGATTCGCGCGGTAGTATGAAGCTTTGTCTCTGTTCCGTTTATCTACTCATGTGCTTTTAGAAACTTATGCGGGGATTTTGTTTTTTAAATGAATATTTGCCATATCTGCTTATATATAAGTGCAAATTGAAAGTGAAGGACTGACATATTGACTCATCGCGATATTCCTAAAACTGTAAAGCCAATTACTTATTCAGCTAAGTAGTTGCTAAGAAAGAATTTTCGCAATACCACAGGAACGTAATCCACGCGGATAAAACGTGTTCACAAAATTATACCTAACCATAAAAAGTACCATAGTAAAATAGCCTACCTACCCGCATTGGAGCGGCGTGATGGGTCTATGCTCCATATCTCCTCTCCTACAAGGAAGAAGACCTATCTCTGTTGTGACAGTTAATAGGCTGATAATAATAAAAAAAGTTTGAAGTCACAACTTAAAAAGTAAAATCAAACGTTGTCCGTATCATAGACGATAGCCGATGCTATTACGCAATGACCACAGACAATAGCAATTACTGTACGCATTACCATAACATATGCCTGACCATTGTAAAAAAAAAGTTTTAGTCCGTGATCGGAATGGTAGGCCCACATCGGTGCATCGGCCTCGGTTCACCTTGTGTGGCGTGGACAGAATAACAAACAGCTGCATCGGCGTATGATCCGCGATTTTGTATAGCGGTAACGCCGTGGGATCCCGGTAGTAGGATTAACTTTGTTTTATTATATGCATTTTTGTTTATAACACGTAATAGTTTGAAGAGCTGAGGGTCCTTGGGGTCCGATGGTGTGGACGCCCTGGTGGTAGTGGGAAGTGGCTGGATGAGAAAGGCAGAGGATCGTGTGTGGTGGCGCGCTCTCGGAAAGGCCTATGTCCGCAGTGGTCTAATAAGTGATGATGATGATGATGATGGTCGACCATTTCAAGTTAGTTCTTTCTTGACTGCAATCACACCTGATCGTAAGTGATGATGCATCTAAGATGGTAGTGGGCTAACTTGTTAGGAGTAGGATGAAATTCGCACCCCTTTGGATCTATACGAAATTGCTTGGCTGTACGTCTTCGTCGGTAGCCATGGCCAGACCTGGACCACTATTATCCGACGAAAAAAAAAGGGAGGAGGTTCTCAATTCGACACGTATATATTTTTTTTATGTGTGACCACGCATAACTTCCAAGGTGGTCCCATTGTCATCATGTTAGGATCTGATGATGATATCATAGGGAAATTGAAGGAACTCTTCAAATTTTGAAGGCACGCTTACAGCGATTTCGGTTTTTGTCTCGGTATTGGTAGCTCTTTGGCTACTAGTGTCGGTATAATAGACTATGACAGTATAGTACGAGTACGTTACGTGGTGATAAATCACTAAAAAGTAAGAAATAAAATTATTTAACAAAAAATAGAACCGACTCAAAACGCACTAAAAAGTAAAAAATAAAAGTGTCATTTAGTTGCTTTAATTTACTTAAGCATATCTAGGAGTCGGTCAGCCAAGGTTTCTACTTAAAGGACGTTACCTAGAACCCACAAACTGCATTACTACGTAAAATAAATGTTCCTTAAACTTGGCTGGCACCGACTTCATAGATATGCTTAAGTAAATTAAAGCAACTAAATGACACAGTTATTTTTTACTTTTTAGTGCGTTTTGAGTCGGTTCTATTTTTTGTTAAAAATTTTTTAGAAAATCTTAATCGATCCGGCCGGGAATCGAACGGAGTCCTTGAAGAAGAAAACTTGGTAATAGTAGTTCACAGACGAGCTCTATCAGAGGCGGGCAATGGAATTTTGTTTGTTAACTATAGAATTATAAGGATTTGGTTTAATTATTACTTTTTAAGTACAAATTTCAGTTTTTTTATACTCTGTTTTAAGTATAGTTTTCAAAAGGGAACGTTAAAAAATGTCATTTCCAAATTGCTAAAACTAATAGGTCATTAAGGAGTGTTCTAAGTTTCCACTTAATTAAGTAAGAAAAGCTGGAAAACTTATCTGTGTAAGTTATCGTTTTTCCCGTTTTCCCTCATCTACTAATGGAGATCGGGATTTTTCCCAATTTTCTTTTCCGAGTGTTGATTTTGTGTGATAGTTGGATGTGCTCAGGGTTTATTGTAAACTTGTTTTTCTCTTCACATTCTCTTGTTGATAAATTTGGTTGTACTTTGTAGTTCAGTGGTTAATTTATCTAGTATTAATATCTAGGTTCTGGATTCAAGTCTAAAATTTGAGAAGTTGTTTGTTGTTTTTGTTATTGACAGGAGAAGTTTAGTATAAAATAAAAAAACAATAGAAGTTAGTTGCGCGGAAAAATAAAAAGGTTTGTGACTATTTCATGAAATTTGATAATCTCGGTTAAACGGCTAAATGGATGTGAATTAAAATATATGGCCCTATGATAGACTATAGCCTGGTATGACTAACATAATAACATAGGCATGTTTTATCCCGATATTCCCACAGAAAACCGCGAGGCATAATTAGTTTAACGATACAAGAATGGTGGCGCAGGACGCATCCTAGTATTTACTTAAACTTTTTAAAGAGCCAATGGCCAGTTTTATGCCTATTACTATTAGAATTAGGTTTATTTTTTTATTGACTACAAGTTGGCCCTTGACTGCTATCACACCTGATGTTAAGTGATGATGCAATCTAAGATGGAAGCGGGCTAACTTTTAGGAGTAGGATGAAAATCCACACCCCTTTCGGTTTCTACACGACATCGTATCGCTTGGCGGTACGTCGGCAGGGTGGTAACTAGCCACGGCGAAAAGCCTCCCACCAGCCAGACCAAGACAAATTAAGAAAAATCTCAATCTGCCCCGTCGGGAATCGAACCCAGAACCTCCGTCTTATAAATCCACCGCGCATACCACTGCGCCACGGAGGTCGTCAAAAAAAAGGTTTATCTTTTTTTTGTTTCTTCTTAATCTTTGAAAGAGCTGATTTTTACGAGTCAGCTAATGTTATAACTAGTCAGGCTATTTTTTTTCGATTTCATGTGATTCTACCTAGTTTTCCAGCTAAATTAATTCGTTATATCTATTATGTAGGCATTAGAGAAACTAAAAATAGAGCGATAATTGAAGTTAAAAGCGTGCAGCGCGGAGATGTCAGACAAAGGCACAGACAGGGCGGCGCCGGGAGGCTGTGCGGCGAGTTAAACCTTCGACCCTCTGTAGTACTGCGCATCCCTCCTTACGACATAGCCTGGATACACATATTGAGTTTTGGTCGCATGTGATCTCTTCCGCGTTTGTATTAGATAATTTTTTGAATTTTTTTTTATATCCCATACAAATAAATAAACTTGAAGTGTCAGTGTTGTGATTTCAAATTAACAGATTTTCACTATTAATGCATATTATATGCTCACTCTGTCACCTGAGATAGGTATTAATGAAAAGGTATGACGACCTCCGTGGCACAGTGGTATGCGCGGTGGATTTATATGACGGAGGTCCTGGTTCACTCGGAGAGGTACACTATAGATGATATTTTTTAAAATACAAATAACTTGTCTAACTTATATGAATAGACTATATCACCGTAATAATTACCTACAAAAAGAAATATAGACAAAAGATTTAGACATATTACACAATATAGATATATATTTAGAAACCAAAAAAGTTTATATTTTATACAACTAAACAAATTTGCCCGTGTCAGTCTTAGACTACATTATCACTTAACATCAGGTGTGATAGCAGTCAAGGGCCAACTTTAGTCAATAAAAAAAAAATAATTCTCCATCGTCAATAGTTACCTGATCATACCTGATTCGAATAGCTGATAGACGTTGGGGGTCCAAGCTGCTAGAATGGCGACCCTGCACCGAAAAGCACAGTGTTGTTTGGCCCCCAATAGGTGGACTGACGACATCAAATGTGTCGTAGGGAGTCACTGACCACAGGCGGCTTAGGATCGTTATGTTTGGAAGTTTCTAAAAAAGGTATATGTCCAGCACTGAACGTCCATCGGCTGATAATGATGATGATGATACCTATACTACTACTTAAAAAACTTACTATACTACTTACTATATAAAACTTTTTGATTATTTTCAACTGGAACTTTCATAACGTCTGCAATAAATAATTTTTTGAAAAATTCAAGTCACGCCGAAAGGCGGAACTATCGTAAAAGTTAGAAGCAATCGCGCGACGCGGTCAGCGGAAAATCGCGGACTGGGTGGAGACTGCGAACTTTCCAAATCAAAAAGTTACAAAAGTTTTTGGAGTAACCCTATAAGAGAATAGGGTATTCTATTTATTTGGCAGGTTGACAGATATGGGTATCAAGGTCAGGTCGTATCATGTTTCGCTTATAATTGACAGCCTCAGCGGTTGGTATGCGCTGTGAATTTAGAAGACGGAAGTCTAGGATTTGATTTTCGACTTAGTTCGTCGCAAAAGGTTGCTGTTTTTGAGGTATAGTTCCGCGATGACATACCTACCGATCTTTTAGGAATAGTTTGCTGTACCTATTCTATGTTTCAAAAATGTTTCATTGTTGTTGTAGAAGGGTTAGAATAAATACCCGCAATTTTTGTGCAAGTTGCGTATATTTCTGTTTTGAAGTATATTGATAGGTAGGTCGTGTGTCCCCGCGGACAAAATCTTAGGCATATCCTTGCATAGAAGAAAGTGTTACTTTGCGGAAGTAAGAAAAGTTAATAACTTATTTATTTTGTTTTCTTCTGCGAGAAATTCACGAATTCAATCGACAAAATCATCCCGATCCGACAACAAATCCTCGACATAGGCTTTACTCCCAAACTGAGCATATTGAATCTGCTATCAATTGTGAAGATCTTATTTCAATTAAACATTGCGGAGATTTTCGCGGTTTTTAAAATCTCGTAGTAGTAGTTAGTTCGACGACCTCCGTGGCGCAGTGGTATGCGCGGTGAATTTATAAGACCGAGGTCCTGGGTTCGATTCCCAGCGGGGAAGATTGAGATTTTTCCTAATTTGTCTTGGTCTGGCAGGTGGAAGGCTTTCGCCGTGGCTAGTTACCACCCTACCGACAAAGACGTATCGCCAAGCAATTTAGCGTTCCGGTACGATGTCGTATAGAAACCGAAATGGGTGTGGATTTTCGTCCCACTCCTAACAAGTTAGCCCGCTTCCATCTTAGACTGCATCATCACTTAACATCAGGTGTGATAGCAGTCAAGGGTCAACTTTAGTCGATAAAAAAAAAGTAGAAATAACTTTCTTAAGAAAGCATTTGGTTTAATATACCTACATAAGTGTGAGCAGATAAACGCGCAGATAAAGCTTCCTCAGGCGCGTCAGGCAGTGCATTAAAACACATAAGCTTTATTAGAATTCCGGGGCCGGGAGTAAGTGCTCCCACCGCCATACGTGCTCGCACTAACTCTGCGCGCTCGGGAACCGCGGACTTGACTTGTAGCAGGAAAATCTACGATGTTTTGGGTTTTGTTGCATTAAAATTATATGCATAAGGTTAGATAAAGAAAGTCTTGCAGCTCTAGAAGCGAAACTAATCATACTACTATTTGTAAGTTTGTGAGTGTGTATGTTTCTTTTTTTTATCGACTACAAGTTGGCCCTTGACTGCTATCACACCTGATGTTAAGTGATAATGCAATCTAAGATGGAAGCGGGTTAACTTGTAAGGACTTGAAATCCACACCCCTTTCGGTTTCTACACGATATCATACCGGAACGCTAAATCGTTTGGCGGTACGTCTTTGTCGGTAGGGTGGTAACTAGCCACGGCGAAAAGCCTCCCACCAGCCAGACTAAGACAAATTTAGTAAAATCTCAATCTGCCTCGTCGAGGATCGAACCTAGGCCCTTCGTCTTATAAATCTATCGCGCATACCACTGCGCCACGGAGGTCGTCAAATGTTTGTTACTTCTTCACGACTTAACGGCTGGAGCGATTTTCATAAAATTTGGTATGTTAGGTGACTAGATTAACACGTAGGCTTCGTTTTATCCTGAAATTCCCGCAGGAGCGATAACCACGCGCGTGAAACCGCGAGCGTACTCTTGCTTTAATCTCATTAAAAAGATGTATTGAAGAGGGGTTTATGAGATATCTTTATCAAGATGGCAGTAGTTTGTTGTAGTTAATAAAATAAATAAATAAATAAAATATTTATAAGTACAAAAATTTTAAATTTTATATGTGTAAAGTTTCTAAAGCTGAATCATGAAATGTTTTTATATTTTAATGGTCTGTTGAATAACTTAAAATGTTGAAAAGCAGCCTTTTCCAAACTGCCATTGAAAGAACCGATAATTCTCTATGTATTTCTTCTCTTGCAAGCTTTAAACGAAGAAAACCTTATGTTAATCATATCTATGATTAACATAAGGTTTTCTTGATAGATGATTTTAGAAGTTATGATGGTATAGGCTAACATACAAACAGACATACACGCCAGACACACTTCTCTTTTTCATGGGTTAAAAAGTATTTAAAATCATAGCCGCTTGCAGGCGGAGTCGGGTGAAGCAATACAGTCGGTGCAATAATATCCGCTGCATTAGCGGAGAGCGGATCGAAGCTCTTACGGGGAAGGTCGGTGTAGGCGTGCGGCGCCACTCGCAGCGATTTCAATACGGTTTGACGTATTCCTGGGGTTCTTTTTCATGGGTTCGATTCTTAGTTCAAATTAAGTGTTTTATGTTTTCGAAATAAACTCCCCTCGCGTTGTAGAGGGCCGTTAAAATAGTGATTTTGTTAGTCCAATGGTTTGTTTAAATGCTTCGGAACACGAGATCCTAGGTAAGATAATAAAATACTAGAGTACTAGATGTCGTGGTTTCACCTGCGTAGTTGTCGTTTCCGTGGGAATTTCCAGATAAAATGTGGCCTAAAATCCATTTAGTAGTTGTTGCGTGAAAGTGCAACAAACATCCATTCATACATACAAACTTTCGCCTTTATAATATTACTAAGGATTAAGCTTTTAACCCTTAAAAAAATAGTGAAAATTGTTTTTTAGTAGAAGCCCGGACTTGAGAAATTAGTCATGGAACTTATGCGGTCATTACCTTATATTGATCATTAAGATCCAAATCTTAAGCCCATCAAGCAGCTTTAGAACAGCTTGGTGTGTCTAAATGCTGAAGAATGTTCTACAGAGTAATGTAGTCCCTGTCAGCATGTTGATTCTTGAAAAAAATACACCGTACGATCGTCTGGCTTACATCTCGTCGATCATACCTCCTTCAGTTCAACTGTCAGTCCAATATGGCAAAACGTCATTGGAGTATAAAGATTTGCATTATATCCGCTTTGCAACCGTTGTACATCGGCTTCAAGAATCGACTGTATTCTGTAATGAAACTCGATAGTTTAAAATTTGGCTCTGTCTCTCTATCTAAAGTTAGTTGCAAGTGACATTGTAGAGCTTCACAGGTTTACAGACTAGCCGCTCTGAACAGCGACATAAAAGTCACCTCTACTTTAATTATCTCGTAGGACCATACGTTCTAAGTTTTCAAAGTAAAAACACCAAAAAGTTTCCACACAAGCTCGCTAAGTTGCAATAGTTTCCGACTCATGTTCAGTCGCTGGTACACGATGTTTAGTTACTGTGTTGTGATACGGGGTGTGGTCTCACTGATAGCGTATTTTCTTATGTTGTACTCTATATATGAAAGTTGGTTTACAATGAGCTGATATGCTCAGTGGTATATTTATTAAAATATGTTTGTTAGTTTACAAGCATTCAATGTCAACGGAACGAATTGATATAGGCGTATATAATTGGGTTGTAATAAAATTAACGTGTCTGTCTATATCGTCGTAGCTTTTAACTAAATGCATAGACTACATTATGATGCTCTTTTTGTTTACTAAAAAATTCCTCCTACCTTCAAAGTGCTGATGTTCCTGTCTCGTGGCCTACCGCCAGCACCACAGTCTGTTTCACTCTTTTTTCTTTCTTTCATCTTCCTCCTTAACCCTCCTTATGCTTTCCAAATATTTTAGGACATTCCAGTTCTGAAAAGTTTCCAACATTATACCAATAAAGTATTTACAGTGATTTCGCCATTGGAATAGTTGGTTCCCGCGACTTCATCTGCTTATATTTATAACTTTCACTATCTTACGGATACTCTTATGTTTTTAGTACTCTGTGTGTCAAACCAGGATATAATCTATCTATATTCCGAATTTTAGACTCGGCGAGCAGTTTACTGCAACGCGTCCGCTGTCAGTGGCGGCGCGCGTTTAGTTCTTGAAACTATTTTCTATTTCTGCGCAAGCAGTTCAGCTGTTGTTGCTCTTCAACTTGTTGGTAATGCGATATAAATACACACACACACGCACACACGCAAACACACACATAAGCGAGCGGACATTACCGGTGGATGTGGGGTGAAACATTTCATGTATGAGTTTGAAAACTGATAATACTGTGAATTTAATAGCTAGATAAAATTTTTTAAATAAAAATAGAATCGACTCAAAACGCACTAAAGTTAAACACAGTTATTTTTTACTTTTTAGTGCGTTTTGAGTCGGTTCTATTTTTATTTAAAATTTTTTATTTCTTACTTTTTAGTGATTTATCGCCACGTATCGTACTCGTACTATACTGTCATAGTATATAATATGCCACTAGTAGCCAAAAAGCTACCGATACCGAGACAAAAACCGAAATCGCTGTAAGCGTGCCTCCAAAATTTGAAGAGTTCCTTCAATTTCCCCAGGATATCCTCATCAGATCCTAACATGATGACAATGGGACCACCTTGGAAGTATGCCCTTTCTCATAAAAAAAGAATTATCAAAATCGGACAACTCTGTAAAAAGTTATGCGTGGTCATACATAAAAAGAAAAAATATACGTGTCGAATTGAGCACCTCCTCCGGGTTGTAAGGGGTTAAAGGGTGGATGAAATGTTGTATGAAAGTGTCGTCATTTTGAAAGCTTAAGTCCTATTTCTTAGGCAGTTGATTAGATATTAATAAATATGACATCCAAAGCTTAGAATAATTAGGCTGCCGTAATAACTAATTCTACGCGGACGAAGTCGCGGGCAAAAGCTAGTTGTTAATAAATGAAACATTATCACCCTAAGCCCGCTAACCCGCATTGGAGCAGCATGGCGGGTCTATGCTCCATATCCACTCTCCTATAAGGAGGGAGGCCTGGCCATGTAGTGGGCCGTTAATGATAATGAGGCTTAATACCTTGATAAACACATAGTGGTACTTTGTGGGATGTCCGTGATACCTGCGAAGTTTTGCTCTATTTTTTTTTATTGACTACAAGTTAGCCCTTGACTGCTATCACAACTAATGTTAAGTGATGATGCAATCTAAGATGGAAGCGGGCTAACTTGTTAGGAGTAGGATGAAAATCCACACCCTTTTCGGTTGCACTATTTATAATATATTCTTGTGCTCAGTCACAAGGATTAGGATCACAAGGATTTATAAATATCAGTAAATTAACGGCCTACTGCAGGGTTAAGCCTTCCTCCTTTTAGGAAAGGCGATATGCAGCGTGACTCTGAGCTTAGAATTTGGGAACTTTGTTAGAAGAAAGAAAAATTGTTCCATCATCCGACCCAGAATACCCAGGACCTCGTAATAGCAGCAACATAGGGTAACCACTAGGTCGACGAGGTGGTGTGTGAATAGTGCAGACTAAATGTAAAGGTGTTTTTTACGTCCATTTTACGATAGTCTTGTTAAATAAAACGCGCGCCGAACGATAGTTTTACGATTTTCTTTTGTCTTTACTATTCGGTGTGCACGTAGTAAACATCAGGTTCATTTTTTTTCTGGTTAAAATTTGGGTCATTGAGACTTCTTTAGGGTTTGTGATATGTTTCGTAATCTTCTACTAAGAATTTTGAAAATATTTTTAGTAGGTATTAGTGGTACGCTTTGTCATAAAGCTCGTCGGGGAGTGTAATACTGCTGGGCTTATGTTTGCTGCCAATCAGCATTGCTTTGTTCCGGTCTGTTTTTTTATTCATTACAAGTTAGCCCTTGATTGTTTTCATACCTGATGGTAAGTGATGATGTAATCGAAGATGGAAAAGTGCTAGCTAGTTATAAGTAGAATGAAAGCCACACCCTCTTCAGATCCTACACGACATCGATCCGGAATACTAAATCGCTTGGCAGTAGGTACGTCTTTATCGGTGAGGTGGTAGCTAGCCACGGCCGAAGCCTCACACCAGCAAAATATTGTTGTCGATATATAGCTATTTTATATTTAAGCTTTATTTGATTAATTTTTTTATTATTTTACAAAGGTTTACTATTATTGTCATGCCAAATCACTGTTAATATTATATACGACGGAAGATTTTATTCAAGTACGTACTTATACTAAAGCCAAACTCGATTAAGAATACTTGTCAACAAACAAATTAAAAATGAAGGTAGAAATCACTAGTCATTTTACACCTAATTTTTTTAGTTAACTTGTTAATAACGAATTCTTGACAATAAATTAGATTAGTAAGCTTAAAACGAATTAATATATTCACTATCTTTTAAATAAGATTTTATAAAAAAACAAAACATAATTTTTTAAAAAATTTATTAGGCATTAAATGAGTTGCATTTACTACCTTCATTTTAAATTTGTTTGTTGACAAGCATTCTCAGTCGAGTTTGGCTTTAGTATAGTTTGGTGTTTGTAATTCTAGATATAATACGTAAGATTTAACTTTCTACCCTCAAAAAAAAGTAAAAATAGAATGTTTTTAATATTGGTGTATTAAAGAGATTGCGATTTTGACTTGTATTTGTGTTACTGTTGTATTCATTCCTCCACGTGTGGAGCATTTAAAATTCTTCAGATCCAAAGCTTTCGCCTTACTTTTTAATATTATGCAAATGATAAAATTAAAATACTCGTAATTAAAATGGAAGACAATAAAAATTCTTCTGCGGTACACATACAAATGTCCCGTAGAGCGAATTCCTGAACGTTAGTTTCAAACCTTGCTCGCGAAATGGACTTTGCAGAAAACGCTCCGGTCAAAAAGCTCGTTGCTGGAAACTTTGTCGTATTAAAATTCCAGCCGTGTTCAGGTTAACTACCTAAATGCATATAATCGAATTTTGCATTCAGTTTACAACAATGGGATTTATTGTAGAACTACGTGCGTTGTCCACTAAACGTATGCATTTCTGAACGCATCGCATGGCGGACCAGCGCGCCAAATCGGCGCGTGGCAAGATGGCGACCTGTCAGATTTTTGTTTTAATGGGTAATAAGTCAACGTACGCAAATTTATTAAGTTTAAAATAGAAAGGCAAAACATTCAGAACCTTCTCGATATTACGTAGAGATTTTTTTTGATAAATTTTTTTTAATAATAATAGGTGAGCACTTAAAAAGTAAAGTTAAAATTTTGAAAATCCACAGGCAGTTACAAACATCAACCTTTATGTCAGATAGTATCCTTTTTATCGTAATAGAAAATCAGTTACAACAAAAAGAAAAGAAAAAAAAACGCATCTACGGTCAACTCACGGTTTGTAGAAGCTACGATCCCACTAACAGAAATATACACAAACAGACACTTCTAACTTACAAGGACCCTTGTCTAAGGTTGGGGGTTAAAAATACACAACATGTGACTCCTGAGGTCAAAAGTTCGCAACCCGTCTATCAATTGTCTCTGAATCGTTTCCGAACGCATCACCTGTTGCGCGCCAACACGGCGCGTGGCAAGATGGTTGCCGGACTTTTTTCATGGCGACTTTCCGCGTGTACCGTGATTTTGGCCACCGCTCCTGTGTGACGCGGCGACCCAGTTAGCCACGCCAACGGGTGCCACGGCCAAGTTTAGCCACACGCGGGCATCCCCAATGAACCGACGCCAATATCTATAAAATAAATTGGCCGGCGGTGAGAAAAAAATAAAAATAATGAAGGAATCGTAAGCGATGCACGATTTGCCGCCAAAATTCCGTCAGGGGTGAACGCACTCCAGTGTTTTGGCAGGAGCCGAGTGTTGGAAGGTTTCCTAATAGTTGGTGCGATTCGATAAGGTGTATAGTTTTATTGGCTGTGGTTTACTTAGTAAACAATGGATCGCCTCTCTCTCTATCAGCTGTTTCACCTTTTTGTTTGGGTTAATCGCTTTTATCGACTGTCGTTTCTATTTTTTTGCCTAACCAAATCTTATAATGGAGATAGTCAGAGTCGCTTGTGCAACTATCTTCTGTTTCTGGATAGTTTGATATTTGACTTAAAATTCTAAAATCTTGTCATAGCTTTATATCTAAATTGTGGAGCTTTATGATAAATATATCCTAGAAATCTAGTCTCCTAAGCTCACAGGCTACTCACTCTCTCTCTCACAGGCCCTATCCATCAATTTTTTTTTTAATTTTACAAAGGAAATTTAACTTTATCAGAAATTACAAAACATTTTATTACAATTTCGCCCGGAATCCTTGTCTCCTCCTCTCTCTGTCTTTATAAACCCTATCCTATGTTAATATGTATGACTTGGTTGTTTTATTATTCAAGGATCTATAGAGATCCACATGATCTACGTCTGCTGAACGATCGAACCAAGGACCGTTTCCTCTTGTAAGCTATATATTTTGACATAGGAAAAATATGTCGTAATTAGTGGGTTAAATTTAACAACAGCAATAAGTTAGCAAACATCCCATCTGCTCTATCAAACAAAGTACAAAATGAACATTCACAAACACGGATGTGCGCTTATGCAAGCCGAATGCTCGCATGCGATTATCCTAAACATATTCAAATCCTATGTTCCTTGAATACTTCGCGTCATTCCGAGAATTCATGTCACTGCGCTGTCACTTGTCAACGTTAGGTACGTTGTTTTAACTGAGCTTTCGCTTTGTGATTTGACAGCTGCTTGATTGGATAATTCGGTGTCTTTCTAAGGATAAAAACGAGCCTGACATGACATCTTCATCATTATAAGCAAAGCAAAGTAATAATAAGTCTCCCTCCTTGTAGGAGAGGGGATATGGAGTATAGAATCACCACGCTATTACAAAGCGGGTTGGCGGGTGGGCGATAGATAATGTTTGGTTTATTATGTGACCGAGAGCTACGCCTTAACGGCTACGGTTATCTGATGCGTGGGAGTGTAACACCACCAATTCCGACTGCGGGATAAGAATTTGACACAAAATTCTGGGAATTTCTTCTAAGAATTTTTCTGTAAAATTTAGAATTATTCTCAATAAAACTCGCAATAATTTTTTTACACTTCCGTGGCCCGGGGAGTACGTCCCGGCCATTATTCTTAACTAATATTGTAAAGGCGAAAGTTTTTTTTTTATCGACTAAAAGTTGGCCCTTGACTGCTATCACACCTGACGTTAAGTGATGATGCAGTCTAAGTAGCGTGGTAACTAGCCACGACGATAGCCTCCCACCAGCCAGACCAGGACAAATTAAGAAAAATCTCAATCTGCCCCGCCGGGAATCGAACCCAGGACCTCCGTCACATAAATCCAGCGCGCATACCACTGCGCCACGGAGGTCGTCAAATTTCGTTCGTCGTTTCGGTTCGTATATGGATGGATGTTTGTTATTCACGGAAAAACTACCGAATGGATTATCATGATATTTCACAATAATATAGCTTACATATCAGAAAAACACATAGGCCACATTTTATCAGTAGTTAGTAATATATCATAAACAGACTTCAAAGCCAAAATTGACTCGAGTGCAATCACCCAAACATATGGTCAAGCCTGGCAGTATCACCACTTTCCCCTGCCAGAGCGCCACGTGGCCAGGTCCTGCCAACAAGCTTAGCACTGCTTGGCAGCCCGCTGCGTCTGGCATCCTTGCCAACTGTTCGAACCTGCGAATGACTTTCGCAGCTTGTAGGAATACTTGTGTGATTCTCATTCATGTTTTTACTATCTTTTATTTATGAGTAATTTGCCTTGTTTTGATGCGTGGGCCAAATCTCAACAACTTAATTAGAACCGACCGACCTCTTTGCTCTACTCATTAGCTTTCGACGACGAGGTCCAGGATACTTGTCGTGGGTCAGGCTATTAAGCTTTTATTCATCATCATCATCATTACCAGCCTGTAGACGTCCACTGTTGGACATAGGCCTTTTTTAGGGACTTCCAAACACAACGATCCCGAGCCGCCTGTTGCCAGCGGCTCCCTGCGACACGTTTGATGTCGTCAGTCCACCTGGTTGGGGGTCGACCAACGCTGCGCTTTCCGGTGCGGGGTCGCCAATCTGCCACCTTGGGCCCCCAACGTCCATCAGCTGTTCGAACTACGTGTACGAACTACGTTTTCCTTTTATGGGAAAACATCAAAAGCTTTTATTATCTTTGATAAATTTCTGTAAAATTACGCCCCGGTGCCTCAAAGAGAGCATTGAATCCTCAGTCTCGATCATTACTATAAACATCTGATACTTAGTGATTTAAATATCAGACATTATCACCCGCCAACCCGAATTGGAGTAGCGTGATAGGTCTAGGTTCCAAAACCTGACTTCAGTGACGAAGGAGGCTTGTCCACAGAATGGACCATGGAAAAGGGCGATTTTGATAAACTAACTTGTAAATAGAAGGTTTTCAATAGGGACGCTTTGACGGCCTTCGTGGTGCAGTGGTATCCGCGATCGATTTATAATATGGAGGTCTTGGATTCGATTCTCGGCTGGGCTGGTCTGATATTTTCTTAACTACTGCAGTAGGGCAATTATGTAATGACACTACAGACACTACAGTGTACGTTTCGAATCTACATCAGTACCTCTCTATCTATAAAATATTTTTAGAGAGAGAGAGAGAGACATATACGAATTTGAACTGCACACCGTCGAGTGTCATTAAAGTTGATACATAATATGGCCTCGGGTCTGGCTGGTGGGAGATCTAGGTCGTGGCTAGTTACCACCCTGTCAGCAATGACGCACCACCCCTAATGATTTAGCGTTCCGTTTCGATGTCGTGTAGAAACCGAAAAGGGTGTGGAATCCATCTAAGATTGCATTTTTGCCTGGTGAGAGGCTTCGGCGTGGCTAGTTGCACAAAGACGTACTACAAAGTGATTTAGCGATCCGTTACGATGTCGTGTAGATTTCATCCTACTCCTAACAAGCTAGCCCGCTTCCATCGTAGGTTGCATCATCACTTATCATCAGGTGTGATTGCAGTCAAGAAGTAACTTGTGGCTATTAAGAAAAAGATCTGTAGATATTGGTCTTTCAATTAGTATTGTCAGAGGACAAAAATAGTATTCTCGAAAGTGACTCGAATGAATCAGTGGTGTAATTGCGCAATGCATCTGACATTCCGTGCCGATTGACGACTTCGAAATGAAACAATCGCGATCGCTTTTTGATGTCTATTCGCGGCGATTGCGACTGGCTCGTTGGACATGAAGTTTACAAGCTGTACTCGAAAATCTTTGAGGTAAATCTTTTTGTATATAAAGTAGGTTAAATGCCTCGTCGTTTCTGTGGTAAATTATTGTGGCTATAGATCATGAGGTCGCGGGTTTGAGTCCTGAATTTAGGTGACAAAAGATTTGGGTATTTTCTTTCCAAAACCATTATTAGCCTGGAGGAGAAAAGCTATCGGTGTTCCCCTTATGTTGTAAAGCATTTTAAGTTGTCGATCCCAAATATTGTTAATAAAATTTCTGATCGTTATATTGGCAAATAAGCTTGGTGGGTGGTGGCAACACTATCCAAATGTAAAATTACTTTAGTGGCCTTGTGCAAATGTGTTTATGAGGATTTTTTTACCACAAATAAGAGGTCATCAAATCCGGAACTCAACAAAGATGGCTATATATAAATAAATACCTCATAAAGCTATCTGTGGGTGAAAGGGCGCAAATGTCTAGGCAAAATACTAAACAGTATACTTGGCAAAAGTCCTTCATTTTAATAATACTTATGCAGTATTAACCCAGTCAAATAACGGAACTTAGTTACTGTGTTTACAAAATTAAAATAAATTCTTGTCATCACTAAACTATAAAATAAATGCTGAAACACAAAGACGGATTTTCATGTAATTTTCACCAATAGATGGAGTGATTCTTGAGGAGGTATATAATAGGTTTTGTATAAATATAAATATTTACCTGTGAAAGAATTGTGCTTCATCATGAGGATTATAAAATACTGCCTAATCCCTTTAAATTATAATAAAACTATGTACCTATAAGGATAGGCTTGCTATAGGCATTATTTCTTTAAAATAAGGGTCACACACATTTTATTGGTGATCATTTAATTACTTTTTATTCAAGTTAGAAGGTTGCACTAATTGAGTCTAATTGAGAACTTCTTCCAATTTGTTGCCGGTTAAAAAACTAACGAACTGATTTTTTGTCGTTTTTTTCTGAGGTTTTATTTATCGAGGTATACTTGTGTATAATTTGGCTGAAATATGACAATGATTGTTGGAATGATTGGAAAAATTTCCGTCCTCCTTCCATCCTCCTTAACCAAGACAATCCATATTACAACAACGTGGTTGGTCTACAATTTCCAATTCCCATACAAAAAAGCAGTAGGCCAAAAAATCAACAAAGGCTCACGATAAAAGCTCTGCTTACTAACTGTTCGGTGTCATACTATGGTAATAACACATACCTTCCTCATATTAATATTCAAATCCTGTGTTCTCGGTAATCGGCGCATCATTCGGAGAATTGATGACGATGCCTTCCTCGGGCAATATCATGCGGCGACATTTACGATGGGTTTACTGTTATCCAAAAATTGGCGTTAAGGTGAATGAATACCGATGAATTTACTTTAAGAATCTAAGTGTATACGTAAATTATAAACTTTTTACGAATTTTTAAGGAAAATTAGGCAATAATATTGGTCTTCGGATTATTCAAATTTAAAATGAAGGTAGAAATCACTAGTCATTTTACACCTATTTTTTTAATTAACTAGTTAATGACGAATTCATGACAATAAATTAGATTAGTAAGCTTAAAACTAATTAATATATTCAATATCTTTTAAAAAAGATTTTTTAAAATAACAAAACATAATTTTATATTTATTATGCAATGTGTTCCATTATCTGCCTTCATTTTTAATTTGTTTGTTGACAATTATTCTCAATTGAATTTGGCTTTAGTATACACGAGATATGTTTAGTGAGGTATCTTACGCTTGCTGGATAGGCTAAATATTGTCTTTCTGAGAAATTGCCAGTAAAAGGCCGGTAATAGGAAGTCGTATTACACTATAAAGGGATCATTATAGCTTCGAGTATTATCACCCTAAGCCCGTCAACCTGCATTAGAATCGGGCGGTGGGTTTATCTTCATATCCCATCTCCCATCAAAGGAGGAAGGTTGTACTACGTCGTATAGACTAATAATAATGATGACGAAGTAAAAAAATTAACAGTTTACGTCACGCAAAGGAACGGCAACATTCGCCTTAATTTTTTGAAAACAATCGCGAATTCCTTTAAGCGAGCGAGTACATCGCGACACCTTTGCATACATTACGTTATGATTCAAAGCACAACAATACATTATTTTGTTCGTCAGCGGTGAATACTCGATTAATTCGAGTTTTACGAGTGACACACCACTTACATCGATTTTATTGTAATGTGTAAACGTGCTCTTCGATTGACTTTTTAAATTCACTTTACTAATTACTTCACTTTTTAATGCAGATTCACTTCGCAGGCTATGTGTTTATAACTCGACCATATGAGTTTTGCATTGGTCTTTTTCGTTCTCTTTCTAACAATACTATAGAAAGAAAGACATATAGACGCGAATTCAAGATTTAAACAGTTAAGTGAAACTAATATAAGGAATTGTAATAAAATTTTATTGTTTTTAAGAAGCAATAATATTTCTTTTATTATTAACAAATATAATGTTATATAAACTTAAACGCGTACCACACACGCGTTTGTTTTTGTACACCATCAAAGGCGGCGGCAAGATCCTTTAATCAAAAAGTGTCGTGACAACTTTTCGAATTTTTTCCGTCTAGAAAAGGAATCCGTAGAACAACAAAAAACCGCAAAACTGCAATGGCAATAGGCGGAGCACATAGTTTCAAAGAGTCTCAGTCTACTGGAATTTACCCTAGACCGGAAACCATTGTTTTGATGACGACTCTAGCGGCTCAGGATCGTTGTGATTTGAAGTCTCTAAAAAAGGCCTTATGTCCATGAGCTGATGAACATGATGATTTTCGCTTAGTTGCCTCGTTGGTCTAGTGGTTAGCCTATGTGGCTTTGATCACGTGGTTCTGGGTTCGATTCCTGGGTCGGGTCAAGGAATAATTCTGAGCTTTTTCATTCTTCTATGTTCAGTACATTCCAAGCCCGGAGTCTGGAAGTTGGTGGTGTTACACCCCCGTGCCTCGGAGAGCACGTTAAGCTGTCGGTCCCGGTCACTATTATCAACATCTAATAGTGATCGTTAATAAAGTAAACATTATCACCCTAAGCCCGCCAACCAGCATTGGAGCAGCGTGGTGGGTCTACGCTCCATATCCCCTCTCCTATAAGGAGGAAGGCCTGGCCCTGTAGTGGGCCGTTAAGTAGCTGATAATGAAGATGTGTCATTCATAGATCTTTAAAGATAAAAGATTGCGTATTACTCAACTATAACTTTTTATTAGATGTCTGCCATAGCAGAAGGTTTTATATTGAGATATAAATTTATATATAAATGCATGTAAATATTTAAATCCAATCCGTGCCTGTATGCCTCAGCCTTTAGTTAACATTTTACTTAATTTACGAATGCTTTGAATGTAAATATAATGTAACAAAGTGCAAGGTAATAGACGTTGTTATATTCATTGTTTTAACGAACAGTTACATTTAACTGGAATTTTACAAATTGGTCATTTATGGTGTACAAGGAATGACAACTTGACTAATGGAGTTATTTATCAGTATAAGAGTCTACGATTATTATTATTATACGTAATGCTCCTACTATAGGTAAGTAAGATAGGCAGAATCATTGTAAATTCGTCTAGTCAGATGTTTAAAAAATGGTATAGGTATTGTCTGACTCTTAAGAACAGTTAGATCTAAGTACCCAAGTTAGTTAGTAACCCAATTAGAAAATATTTCCTAGTTCTAATTGAACTTTTTACTATGATGAGAATATATAATATAGAGATAAGACCACCACGCATCATTTTCATAGGGGTAGGTATATCTACCTACCTCTACCCCTATGGAAATGACGCGTGGTGGTATGTATGTATGTATATACGTGATCTCCCACGTCCTTGCATAACTCTCTCGCTTCTTCCAACTTCAGTAAACCTTTCATACAAATACATTCGGTTTATGGTACTTTTGTTCTGGCCTATAATCTTTAATTATTCTGGATTTGCCCAAGAAACGTTGAAAGGGGTTGACCAAGTCTACCCCTTCCAACATTTCCATTCATTCTCGCCTTATAAATCACTTTCGAAAGACTGATTTTATTCTTTCTTTCTGCATGACCAAACAATTTCAGCATACTTTTCTTGATTTTGGTCACTATATCTTCTTTTAGAGAACATAATCACAATTTATTAAAGTTTAAGAATGTCTTTTTTTTCTCGACTACAAGTTGGCCCTTGACTGCTATCAACATCTGCTTTGTGTGGCGAAGATATTCCACAAATCTAAGTGTCTATGTACTTCTAATATTATTAATAAATAATTATGAATAATAAAGTCACGAAGATTCGAAGTCCATATTTGGAACCCTACTCGTACTTACCTATAGTAATAAATGGTTTATGTTTGCTGTAAGTCGTAACTTATAGTACTCTATTAACATATATTGTCATTCCTTGTTCTCTAGGTTTAGTCAAAATTTATAACCAAATATTGTTAATAAACATTAGTTTCAAAATAGTCCCACATTGGGCGCCAAAATTGATGGTGTAGTCCCACATTGGGCGCCAACATTGGTGGTATTGTCCCACATTGGGCGTCAAAATTGGTGGTTTAATCCCGCATTGGGCGCCAACGTTGATCGTATAACCCAAGTTAGGCGCCAACATTTGCTGGTTTGGCAAATGTGTTGTTGTTTAATCTATGTGGATTGTTTAAATGTTCGCAGGACGAGTTCCATCCGTTCATAGAGGCCCTGATGCCTTTCGTAAAGTCCTTTTCCTACACGTGGTTCAATTTACAAGCGGCTAAGAGGAAATATTACAAAAAACACGAGAAGCGGATGAGTCTCGAGGAAGAGCGACACACTAAATATGAATTACAGGTAAATATTTCATCTTTTTTTTGGTTCCAACAGCTGACGGATGGGCCCAAGGTGCTTGAATGACGACCTCGCACCTGAAAGTGCAGTGTTGGGCGACTTCCCATGAGGTGGACTGACGACATCAGACGTGGCGCAGACTTACACTCGTTATAGAGTCAAACACTAACACCCTAAGCCCGCCAACATCTACTAGAGCAGCGTGGTGGGTTAAGCTTAAATACCCATACCGAACCGGTAGGCAACTTTTATTAAACAACAAAGGTTTGGCTATCACAGGCTCACGCACAATACGGCTGTAAAACTAAAAATAAATTCATCAAGCTCAAAGAACCAAATGGGTGGAATGATCCTTCGGCAACGAATCATTGGTTCCCTTGATTTATTCAAAACAAACGGTCCTTTGCTGCATTGGAAAAGGCTATTTTATCGATTCCCAATTTCATTCAATATAGGAATTAATCTCACGAATATTATAAAGATGAATGTTTATGTGTGTAAGTGTAAATGTTTGTTGCCCTTTCAAGTCGCAGTTACTGAATCAATTTGGTTGAAATTTAGAACGGAGATATAGTTTATGCTCTGGATATGTTAATCTAGAGTAAAAAATTAAAGAGAATATTAAGAAACTAAATACACTCACAAAAACACTCACAATCTTTAACTTAACATAAATTATTGACAGTTTTGCTTACATACGTATATACAAGGTACCTAAAGCACAAATAAAAGCAGTCGGGTGAAGCAATAATATTTAAAATTTATTAGTTTATATTATTTTAACAGTTTTATATATGATCTTGAAAAAAAAAACGTCAGTTTTGAAGTCAATGAACGGTTGCAAAACGGATGTAATAGAAATCGGTATTCTCCATGCCACATTGGAACTGAAGCTGAGATGATCGACGAGATGTAAGCGAGATGTTTGTACAATAATTTTTTTTCAAAAATCGACATGCACTATCTTTTATATAACATCTTGATTTCATGCTTACATCAAATAAGATCGTACAACAAGTCCCTAAAAGGATAAAATCAAAGGAGATACTAACGAATCGCTGAATCCCTATTTATTCAAAACAGTCCCCTGCCGCATCGAAAAAAGCCTTTTTTCCATTCCCCGCAACTTAGTTTTACAGATTTGCACGATGCAGAAGATAGTACGAAACAAAGATGTCCGCATTCGCAGCCAGTCGCAATGCGTCTATAGCGGTGAAGATATTCTGGTTAAATAATACAAACGTACCGAATTCCTCGCCCCCCTTCCCTCCTTCCCCCGAGTGATTTAGTGGGTTAATGTACATTAAAATTGGACCTTTTATTATTTAGTGTGTGAGGTTTTATGATTTATATTTTGAGGTAGGGGGTGTTTTGATAAAATGCAGCTTATGTCATAGATTACGAACGAAATAGTTTGTTGTAGTTTACGATAATTGTGTATTTCTATCTAGTGCATACGTCCTAAACGGATGGATCGATTTAGATGAGCTTTTTCTATTAAAATGCAGCAGGTATTAGCGAATATCTAACTTTGAATGCCTGACGTAAGATTACATATATTTAAAAAAAAAGTTAAGATTTAACATTAGTTAATATTTATGTATGCTATAGAGTATAGACAGCTATGATAGAAGTAGGGTTCTACAAGAATTGACCGATTTGGATGCGTTTAAAATCTGTTATATACGAAGAAAACTGGATCAATTCATTGATTAACAAGATTTATGTACGTTATATTTGGACCTTTGCTGTCTTATAAATATAAAAACAAACGAGATTTTGTTTTGATGAAATGCAACGATGTTTTGGTTTTTAACTAGGTACTGACGTTAAATTTGGTTATTATAGTTTACCATAATGTCTATCTGGTTTATTAGTACCTAATAGATGGACCGGTTTTGATGTGCTTTGAGAAAAACTGTTATGTATGATTGATTAAGAGGAATTATGTACGTAATTGGACCTTTACCGTCTTTAGCGGTTAAGATATTCTGGTTAAATAATACAAACGTACTGAAATCCTCGCTCCCTTCCCTCGTGGTGATTTAGTGGAGTAATGCACATTAAAGTTGGACCTTTTATTATTTAGTGGTTGAGGTTTTATGATTTACACTATGTGGTAGAGATAAACGGGATTGTTTTGATAATATGCAACTTAAGTGTTAGACTTTAATCACGGATGAAACGTGGGTTGATAGGTTTACCATGTATGTTGTGGTCTGGTATATAATAGGTTCGAAGTGGATGAGCTGATTTGGATGCGGTTTTTTTTAATTTATAAAAAGATCAAATGTACGATGTAAATTAGATACACCAATCCGCTGAATTAGTGGATTATTTTTGTGCATCGAATTGTGATATGAGGTAAACGGGATTGTTCTGATAAAATGCAGTATTTATTTATTATTTTATCTCTTAACATTGTTCAATTTATGTTAAGAGAATAATTTCATAAAAGCTTATGTGCAAAAGTTAATTAGGAAAATAATATGGCATTCAGCGGCTAAATAAAAAAAATTAGGACTTTTCTTTAGTAACTCGACTCCAGATCTTTGACGTTTTTCTGTGTACCTATTTGCCTGTTTCGTCGTAGATTTTGAACAAAGGGACCGATTATGATAGGATTTATTTGAAAGCTGATTCGATCGAGTTATTTTTTAGTTATATATGATGAAGATCCGATAAGCCAATCCAAAGAAAGATATTGGCGTTTTTCTATTATGATGAAAAGTATGTCACCTCAGCGTCTCGTAGACGTACTCTCTGAGACAGCTGTTGGTTTTGATGTTTAATTCTTGTTAACATCCCTTAGTTGTTGTAGCGAGTCTGTAGCGAAAAAATACAGTTGACTATTACCAGCTAATACTTTAATATTCATCGTAAACAATTTCAGAATGAAAAAGCAGAAGTGAAACAGAAATGGGCGTCCCGATTGTTAGGCAAGTTGCGGAAAGACATCACGCAAGACTGCCGCGAGGACTTCGTGCTGAGCATCACGGGCAAGCGGCCCGCCGTGTGCGTGCTGTCCAACCCCGACCAGAAGGGCAAGATGAGGCGGATAGACTGCTTGAGGCAAGCTGATAAGGTACGTGACATCACGCAGGACTGCCGCGAGGACTTCGTGCTGAGCATCACGGGCAAGCGGCTCGCCGTGAGTGCTGTCCAACTCCGACCAGAAGGGCAAGATGAGGCGGATAGACTGCTTGAGGCAAGTTGATAAGGTACGTGACATCACGCAGGACTGCCGCGAGGACTTCGTGCTGAGCATCACGGGCAAGCGGCCCGCCGTATGCGTGCTGTCCAACCCCGACCAGAAGGGCAAGATGAGGCGGATAGATTGCTTGAGGCAAGCTGATAAGGTACGTGACATCACGCAAGACTGCCGCGAGGACTTCGTGCTGAGCATCAGGGGCACGCCCACCGTGTGCGTGCTGTCCAACCCCGACCAGAAGGGCAAGACGAGGCGGATAGACTGCTTGAGGCAAGCTGATAAGGTACGTGACATCACGCAAGACTGCCGCGAGGACTTCGTGCTGAGCATCACGGGCAAGCGGCCCGCCGTGTGCGTGCTGTCCAACCCCGACCAGAAGGGCAAGATGAGGCGGATAGACTGCTTGAGGCAAGCTGATAAGGTACGTGACATCACGCAGGACTGCCACGAGGACTTCGTGCTGAGCATCAGGGGCAAGCGGCCCACCGTGTGCGTGCTGTCCAACCCCGACCAGAAGGGCAAGACGAGGCGGATAGACTGCTTGAGGCAAGCTGATAAGGTACGTGACATCACGCAAGACTGCCGCGAGGACTTCGTGCTGAGCATCACGGGCAAGCGGCCCGCCGTGTGCGTGCTGTCCAACCCCGACCAGAAGGGCAAGATGAGGCGGATAGACTGCTTGAGGCAAGCTGATAAGGTACGTGACATCACGCAGGACTGCCACGAGGACTTCGTGCTGAGCATCAGGGGCAAGCGGCCCACCGTGTGCGTGCTGTCCAACCCCGACCAGAAGGGCAAGATGAGGCGGATAGACTGCTTGAGGCAAGCTGATAAGGTACGTGACATCACGCAGGACTGCCACGAGGACTTCGTGCTGAGCATCACGGGCAAGCGGCCCGCCGTGTGCGTGCTGTCCAACCCCGACCAGAAGGGCAAGATGAGGCGGATAGACTGCTTGAGGCAAGCTGATAGGGTACGTGATAAGCTTTTCATGGTACGTGACATTATGCAGGGCTGCCGCAACGACTTTGTGCTGAGCATCACGGGCAAGCAGTCTGCAAGTTGCAAGTTGTCAAACACTGACCAGAAAGTGGATAGACGAGATTAGGTGGATAGACTGCCTGAAGGAAGCTGATTAGGTACGTGACAAGCTGCGTGAGGTACCTGACATCAAGCACGACTGCCTCGAGGGCTTCGTGCTGAATAAGATTTAAAACTCCAACACCATTAAGGTTAAGGAGTCTAACACTAGTGTCACTCGCTGACCACAGGACAGTTATCATATCGACTCTTAAGATAAGCTTTTTGCTTATGTTCCCTAAGCCAGGAACAGATTTTCCACTGAAGACTAAAACCTTGTAAAATAATTAATTTAAAATAGATTGATCGTTAATAGATTGATAATGATGATGAATAAAATCAGATGATTAACTGCTATTATTTCCATTTCCAGGTGTGGCGTTTAGACCTAGTAATGGTGATACTGTTCAAAGCGATACCCCTAGAGAGCACGGACGGGGAGAGGCTCGAGAAGCACCCGGAGTGCACGCAGCCGGGGCTGTGCGTCAACCCCTACCACATCAACGTGTCGGTGCGAGAGCTCGACCTGTACCTCGCCAACTTCATCAACAGCTATGGTAATGGGAGCGACGGTCTGCCAGGTCACTCGCTCACTTATATTTGTTACGATGCTTGGTGATATTTGCCTTTGAAATCTAACTGGCGACGTAACGTGAGCGCGACGTGACGTTAACGCAACGCATTTCCCCGTGCGAATATAGATGTATAAATGTTAGTGTCAGTTTTCACTGAGTATCTGTGAAAACTTCATCACTCGTAATGTCAATTTAATGGAATATTAACAAGTTTTCTCGCGTTATATCTAGATAGCGAGGGTTCAATTCCATATACTGCGCAAAAAACACACAGCTCTGTCTGATGTTTCTATATTACAACTCAAAATGGCGCGCTTGCGCCGCGTCTACGTCGTGCCTCGCTCGCTGCCTGACCAGTCCATTAGGATTAAGAGTAGATACGATACTTTTATACGACAATCTATTCCGAGAAGTCTGTTTGACTTTGCAGTATAGAACTTTGGATATGAATTTGGACATAGAGGTAAATTGAGCTATAAAGCTCGCTTTATCTTTGATTACCAAACTTGTCATGATAATAATGCCTTCGCAAGTTTGATAATTTCTTTTTGTTTTTGCAAAATTGGAAGAAACAGCGAAGAAATCGTGGTTTTAAAATTCAGTGGATCAATTAATTTTGTAATACCTTCACATTTAAAAATTATTTCGTGTATTGGCATTATCAAATGTGGGATCGAGTTTCCAAATCAACTAAGCATTGAAACTATACGATAAAAGTATCATCTCTGCCTTAATTTTTAGTAATACCGGTGTTGGTGACATGCATGTAATCCAAGCCTTCATCAAGATTGTATGTTCCTTCATTGAACCCTTTGCTAATTATATAACTCGGAAATTCATTTTGTACCCATGGGAAATTACTGCACTTGTACTGCCGGATCTGTGAAGATACTTTCATGATCTTCAGCAAAGTTTAAAGCATCTGTCAGACTTCCACTGAAATCAACTATAGTCTATTTATATCTATAAGTAGTCTAGTCTATTATTTTCTAATAAACACTGGTATTACAATAAATTTCAATATTTTGCTAATATGTATTTATATATTCATTTGTTCTTTGTTCTTTAACACATTTGTTATCTCCTCTGTGATGCTCCGCTGTAATATGTTAATGTTCGTACATATAACCGATATGTTTCAGATATCCTAAGCGGGTCTCTCTCTCCGCACCCCAATAGGGACAAAGAGAATGAACACGAGGCTAAGAACAAAGGTAAACCGGCGCGCGTCGGTGTCGTGGCGTGTTCGTGTCCTTTGGCTAAGAATGGTGTTTTGCGTTACTCTCTTATCTTCTGCTTCTCTTTTCTCTTCTGTTTCTGTTTTCGCTTGTTAATATTTGCCGATCTGATTAACGGCGTGTGCATTTTTTTGTTGATGTGTCAAATCCCGAGCGATATCTGGCTGACGTTTTCAGTTCCTTTGTACTCCCGTCTGGGTCCTAAGGGTACTTTAATTATTTCAGTAATCATTGTTGGCAAAATTATCAGCCACATAGTAGATGCATTTACTATCTATACTAATATTATAAAAGCAAAAAATCTCTGTCTGTTTGTTTCTACATCACTCATCATCACGCATAAATTACTGAACCGATTAAAATAAAATTTGGCACAGAAGTATTTGCGAGCGTGAGAAAAGACAGGTACTTTTGTCGAACAAAACAGAATTTCTCTTAGACGGAGTCGCGGGCGTCCGCCATTATATTTTAATAGCTTTTAATCTTATTAGACAACAACCACAAGAAATTATAATGAAAATTTCAAATTGTCTTGATTTATCTATAGATATTATTTGAAATAGTTCATGTAATTACCTAATTATAATAGGTTTAATCACAAATATCAAAATATATATTGTAAAACAACTACAAGATAAGAAAAAACACCATTCTTCGCCAAAATTTGTCAAATTGAAGAGAGACTCTTTTAATTGGTATTTGCACAATGTGGTCACCATTTTAGTTTCGTGCATTTTTGGTCATTCTTTGGAAATTGTAATAATCCCAGCATTGGCTTGCACCTCATGCTTTCATTGGTGTTTTCAGATTTCTTGGTGTTGCTCGATTGTTTTTTCGTATTAATGCATTGTAGTCGGTGTTCCTTCTCTTTCACTCTTTATAAAGTTGTTATTATTGTGTACCTTTTCACACCGTTTGGATTGATAATGAATCGAAGAATGATATTTGGCATCAACTAAACTTTTACAAGTTATTTAAATTTTAAAGTGCTGAAAATAATTCCTACAAAAGAAAAGTAACCCGAATGTTAGTTACCAAAAAGGACACTTAATTTAGGTTATGTTAGCTTATTGATAATTTGTTGAAAGCTTTGCAAAATGGAGATTATGATTTCTGAAGGATAGATGTATATATACGAGTACATATTTAAATATAGATGTTAATAATTCAACGTTTCTGATGCTAAATGTTATTTACTCACTAATTTACTTTTAAAACGGCTGTTAAGAGATACATACTAAGCTGAATTAATATCGATGCTATTTTAAGAGACAATTATTTATTGGGTTGCAGTTTCAACTGTAACTTTGATACTTATGTTTTATATATCCCACAACATAAATCATCGACATAATGGTTGCGTTGATTGATTTATTATCTAATACAATGTATTAAATTATATTACATTGTTTCAAATTAATTTTCCGTGTTGTTATTCGTACTATGTTTATGTGTGTTATAATGTTCAAGTTCCTTTATGTTATTGGTCGTATTTACTATGGTAACTTCTTCAAATTTACGAAGTGGAATACAAAATCATGAATCGCATCTTTTAAAATAGCATCGATTGAATAATTGTCTATTTACTTTTAGATTATGATCTTAGTATGTAATTGTACAATTCTAGCCCCCTTTTGATTTTACAATTTGTTTCAATGTCAATGTAAATACAATTATTTTGTATTATTTTTGTAAACTTATGTAGTATATCCCCCTTAGTGTTGTGGATCTACTATCAACTATAAACTACAATGACAATTCTGAAAGAAAATATTTCATTTTGATTTCAAGTATTTGTTGTTTCTTATATTTTTCGTTGAATCAGGAACTGTTCATTCTCAATTCAGCAATAATTACAACAACTTAGATTTTGGAATAATAATTTGAAATATCAGTTAATGATCATCCATGACGATTTTATTTTGGGAAAAGAAAAATAAAGATCATGATATTCAAGTTAAAATAAAACCTGAGAAACACTGGACAGACCTTTTACACAAAATAGTTTTAAAAATTGCCGTAGAATACGTATTTCCAACATAGTTTTTACTATTGCCAAATATGTTGATGGTAGGCCTCACCGAACTAGATATCCCAATTTTGTGATCAATTTTCTTGTATGGTGGTATTTGTTTGATATAATGTTGTTATATTATAACCATTGGTGGGTTACAGGCTATACCCATAACCCATACAACGGTGTTATTTGCAACGATATCATTTTAGCGACCGGTGTCTTCTCCTCGAAGGAACTGTGGAAGTTGTCTAAAGGTGAGCAATACTTTCATTATTAAAAAAAAATTGTCGTTATACTTTGCGAAAGTTATTTTTCTGTTTTCAAAACCCTACAAAGCTGCAAAGTCAAATAGACAAAATAACCTTAACCTTAAAGATTTTGGCTCTATATTCTTCAATTGAGAAGTAAGTGTTCATTGCGCAATTGACTTTTGTCAACATTTCCTGAGGACATCCGATTCCGGAGTGAAGAAAACTAAAAAAATTTTATTGACTGTTTTTTCATCTCATTTTTGAAAATATCAATTCACAGGCTGAAATGTACGTATCCTTGTCTGCTCAAAGGTTGATTAATTAATCTTGTTGATTTTTGTTTATTTCTCCAGCTAGGCAATATAGTGTTTAGATCTGAAGGGTAGAGTTGCCATTGAACTTATAGAAATAATATGCTGTATCTCTTGTTCACAAACGAAAGATGGCGCATTATACGAAATCCTATACGTGCTCGGCGATGTAGATTTCTGTTCTAAGCGATCATTTTGAAGTATTTCATCATCATTTGTTATTGACAAAAAACAGGATGACATAAACTAAAAAATACAATTATTGTATAATTTTTTAAAATTGTAACTACAGAGCTTCTTGCCGTATTCCTTAGTAGAATACCAAGGTTCCCTAAGTGGTACTTTCAGTAATAGTGACTTCTGAGTTTCTTGTTGCCATTGCTTAGTAACATACCAAGTTTTCCATAGAGGTGGTAGAGTCATTGACAGAGGTAGATTTTCTACAGTCTATTTGAAATGCATGAACTTGATAAGTGTAGTAAATCGTTATCGGTAATTTTCCAGCGTCAATCCTCCAAGAGTCAGGCTCGGAGTCCCCGGGCGGGTCGGGGGGCATCAAGCTAGAGTCCACATACTATGGGTACAACAGCCCCGCGCCGCCCGCCTTCGAGCCGCCCTCCGACCGCGGCACGCCCTCCGCCATGCTGGTCGGACAGTGCTTTAGTAAGTACACTTCCTGTTTCTTGGATCCTGGATTCTTGCCTACATAGTATACTAACTTTTGGTATAAGCCGATTTTAGAACTGGGTCCTCAGATCAGAATCGGAAATGAGGAGATCTACAAAAAAAACAGCGTAACCGACATAGCTTAGCGAGTCACAGAACTGAATAAGCGCGTAGTTCGAACAGCTGAGCACCGGAAAGCGAAGTGTTGGTCGATTCTCCACTAGGTGGACTGACGACGTTAAACGTGTCCCAGGAAGCCGCTGGTGCTGACAGCTCTGGATCGTTGTGTTTGAAATCCCTAATTAAGGCCTATGTCCAGCAGTGGACGTCTGTCGTCTGCTAAAAACAACATCCTCTTTTTAGAAAGTTTACACAAAATTTTAATACACTGCAATAATGTCCATAATGATACAATATGTAACAATTAACATATCGTTTAAGCAATACATATAACGTACAGGTCACAGGCGCGCGATTATCATGCAGTGATTAGTATTCACTGTCCATCGCGTGTGTTACAAGCCGTTTTGAGTATGGCGTAGGATTGGTGAATCATTGTACGACGTTGGGTTCAACGTGTAGGTCAGTGACTTCTCGATTGTTTTGTTTGACGCAGTTTTTATATTATTTGGGTTAGTGTTTCGTTTTGATGGACTTGAAAAAGGCGGTGGTTAATTCGTTACAATTATACGTACCGATAAAACATAATCATATAACTTCCTTGTTGCTGATGTGGGCCCAAATCTTGAAGTCCTAGATACGAGTCCTAGATAAAGTCTTGGATTTGAGTCCTGGGTCTACCCTTACAATAGATGGGATAAGGAATAAGACGCTGCTCCGTTACGGACCGCACGGTTATATTAGTAATACTATGCTCACCGAGGTACGGAGGTGTAATACCACCATTGCCCAAACTAAGGCTGAAAAACCTCTCTAAAAAACATTTATACAATAATCCGATCCAGGACTTTACCCTAGGAGCTTACGATATGCCTATTTTGCAGGGGCCACATCTCCTGAGAATGTCTAAATTTTGGAAAATACTTATAGGGAAATCAAATTCACTGATCCATAGAAGCAGTGGCTATGGCAATTTGTGTAAATAGAATAATTAATCAATATCGTTTGTTGCAGGTATTCCGCACAGTTCGGCGGGTCTGAGCGGGTCGCAGGCGCCGCTCGTGCCCTCCAACACCATCTTCTACCAGCACGTGCCGCCGCCCACAGATACACATCCCACAGGTCAGTCCAAAGAAAACAAACGTAGCTATGGCAATGAGCTCAAACAGACAATAAATGTGGGGTCCGAAGGTACTGTACCAAAAAGCGTAGTGTTGATTAAAATTCCACTATACTAAAGCCAAACTCGATTGAGAACGCTTGTCAACAAACAAATTAAAAATGAAGGTAGAAATCACTAGTCATTTTACACCTAATTTTTTTAGTTAACTTGTTAACGACGAATTCACGACAGTAAATTAGATTAGTAAGCAGAAAATTAATTATTATATTCAATATCTTTTAAATAACATTTTATAAAATAAACAAAATATAATTTTTAATTTATTAGGCATAAAATGTGTTGCATTTTCTACCTTCATTTTAAATTTGTTTGTTGACAAGCATTCTCAATCGAGTTTGGCTTTAGTATGGGTGCCGTAAGGAGGTTAGAAATTTGGTGTATCACAAATGTGGAGATTAACAGAAGAATCGAAGTTGCTACAAATCGACTAGTCGCAAAGATCATGGTGGAATGAGTTCGAGGCGGCAGTTAAGTCCCAAAATGCTGTAATGGCGACCCTGCATAGGAAAGTGCAGCTTTAGTCTCCCCATTAGGTGGCTTATACAGGTATCTCATGCGACACTCTGGATACGTTGGCGAAAGCCGTCTATGTCATGGTTTTGATATTTCAAGCGTAGTGTGGTGACGCTCAGATGGCGGTTTAAAGAAGTCGCAGATACATTTACATATTTGCGACCAATTTACCACATTAAATGTAGTGTATTTTAAATATGAAACCTTCACCTAGTAGCCACGAATGCACTAGAAGTGCTTTAGTAATGGCAACGTGTTGTGGAGTTTGCCTCCATTCCTGATGTGACGACTACCACCGTTCAAGAGGGTGACGATGAAGAAGAAGATCATGTGACCTTTTTAAACCATCCCTATTTGTCCTCTTTGCTCTCTCATATCTCCCGCAGCTGTTAGCGGATCCTGTATTCCTTCAACGATGAATCACAAGAACAATCTTAATTTTTGTTTTTTTTTATATTATAGACATTTTTTTCTGTTTTCCAGCATCAGAGGCCTTAACGAGTCAACACTCGAGCGGCAAGTACGAGGGGGCGCCGCAGGACTCGCTCGGGGACTTCGTCACCTTCGTGTGCCAAGAACCGCCCACTGACGTCCAGCAACTACAGGTATTCATCTTTTACAAGTACAACTTGGATTGATGGGTAAGACTTGTCTCTGTCATTTTAATAACTCGGTTAAACATAATTACCAAGCCTGCCAACCTGCATTGTAGTAGCGTGATAGATCTCAGCTTAGTAACCTCTCTCCTATAAGAAGAGGGGGCCTGACCTGTAGTAGGCAGTTAAAATAGATTTTTAAAGTAGTAGAGCTTCTTGCTCAAAGTAGCAGAACCTTCCAGGTGTTTTTGACCAATCGGAACGTAGAGCTTCTTGTGACAAAGCCCGTCTGTACTACCGCCATATTTATTTTGTGGCATTGCTGTGTTCTGGTATGAAGGTTCTGATTGGCGGTGGAATTACAGGCACATGAGGCTTAACCACCTACGCCTCAGGTAGTCCACAGGGCGGCACTTTGTAAGATGTGTTTTTGCATACTTTGCAAAATGATAATACGCAACGGATTTTTCACTTTCCATTAAGTGGGCCATTATTATAAATATAGGCTGATAATGGACGGTATCGTGTATGTTCCAGGTGCACAGTCTGTCGCGGAGTCCCAAGCCGCCATACTTTAGCAGCTCCATGCTCCCCCCGCCCCCGCTGCCGCCCATGGCGAGACCTGTTACCATCATCAGATCTACTGGTAAGTGTTATTAGAAGCGCGCGTTACTTCACGGAAGTTTATTGTAAATATTAAACATTTGCAATTTGCAATTGAACGTTGTGAAGTCAACGTCACCTTAATATGCTCCGGTTTTGGAGTGAAATAGATGTAGTAGAATTGTTGTATATAGATAACTTTGTTGCTTGGGTTCGTCTATATCTCTACGGAGGTTAGCGACCATTACAGGTATTCGAATTTTGGATGCAGCAGCTCGGAACAATGACTTACTCATTCCGTACTATTCGCGTAAATATTTAAACCAGGCCAAGTCTTCGGCTTCCTTGGATCTTTCCCTGTATTAAATAAATTATATCTTGCGGTGCAAGATCCGATATTTGTCATGGCTCATGATGTGTTGCCTGTTCCCAGTTTCCTGCAATACCTGGGACTGTTCCGTGAGAACTTCCAGCGTTTTCGCCATTCTTTTCAAGACCGTCTCGTTGCGCACCTTGTCTTGAATGAATTGTTAATTATTTCTTTGGGAAATTGTAAATCTTATTCTCTATCTAAGAACTAAGTCAAGCGCCTGTGGTAGCTATATCTTTGAATAAACCTTCAAAGATATAGCTAAAAAAGGAAACTTTTTACCGTAACTATTAACGGTATACGTAAAAAGAGTAATTTTAACAAAATATTATTAGAAATCTTGTCTCCACTTGTCAGACATTCGTCAAAACTCTTCGCCATGGATTCTTGTGTTTTTAGAATTTGCCACCAAGAATTTAGATATAAGAAAATAGAAGAAAGTTCAAAAAACCCATATTTACTAACATGATATTATACATTCAATGATGGTTGTTTCCAGCAAGTGAAGTGGGCGTGGGTGTGGGCTCGGCGTCGCCCGCGTCGCCCGAGCTGCGGTCGCCGCCCGCCAGCCCGCGCCGCCGCTCGCCGCACTACCGCGAGTGTCACCCGCCACACCCGCCGCACCCGACGCATCCCACGCACCCCACGCACCCCACACACCCGCCGCTGTCGCACTTCAACCACTTCCATGCGCAGCCGCAGCAGGTGGGTCCAAACTGCATATCGACTGCCCTGTTGGTTAAGTGCATAACCCATTTGGCTTCAGAACACGCGATTCTGAGTTCGAAAATTTTTCGGGTTGTGGAATAAAAAGTTTTTCTTACTTCTAAGAAATGTACAGTAAAATTCAGGCTTGGAAAATTGATGGCGTTACAACCTCAGCACGTTAAGCTATCGGTGCTCGTCAAATGACACTGATAGCTTTCATATTCAAGGCAAATTTATCTTATGGTAGTGTATATATCGCTGGTCCTGGTACCAGAAGCTTAGCGTCAGCTGCTTCAAATTTCACTGCTATGGAATGGCTTAGAGCTATAACTCTCAGATACGTACTCGTAAATGAAACTGTCGAGTTGGCCCACTTTAACTGTTTGAAATAGAAATCTGTCAAAATAAGTTAACACAAATCTCGCAAAGTACGTCTTAACATACTTTGAGAGATTTGCATGATTTGCGTTAAGTATTCGGGCTTATGTTCACATAATATAAATTCTTACTACTTAACAGTTTCTGAATGTGATGATGAAATTTGTTTTGTGTTGTTTGCAGGTGTTCAGCTACGGGCCAGTGGGGGGAGGCTCGCCTCCGGGTGGGTTAGGACTGTACGCGCCTCGAGCGCCCCCCAGAGCACCGCCTAGGTAATTTGATTTTTATTAAAATTAGTACTCATAATATATACAAATTATATCATTGCACGATGCAAAGGCCCATAAATTAGCACACTATATCATGTCTCTTGGCGATAATATACTTGTCAGTCATGATGGATCCCACTTGAGTAAATCACTGTTAGCAAGGTAACTCAAAATCGATGAGGGATAACTGAAAAGCAAGCTGATGATGGATAATCATGGCTTGATTTACTTGATTGTGTCTGTGCAAGTAATAAATGTTAGCAAACTTGGTAATGCTTGTGTGGCTGTCTAGAAACCCTATGTGCCTCATTAGACATATCTCGTGTAGATAAAGAAAAGAAAATAATGTCGACAAATAGCGGTGAAATCGAAAATATCTTTCTCTTTTTGTTTTAATAGGATGAAAGAAAGAGCGACTTGACGACCTCCGCGGCGCAGTGGTATGCGCGGTGGATTTATAAGACGACGGAGGTCCCGGGTTCGATTCCCAGCGGGGCAGATTGAGATTTTTCTTGATTTGTCTTGGTCTGGCTGGTGGGAGGCTTTCGCCGTGGCTAGTTACCACCCTACCGACAAAGACGTATCGCCGAGCGATTTAGCGTTCCCCCCTCTGTAACTTCTAAAATAAGAGAATATTTTTTAGACGATGGTTTTAAAAACCTTTGGAAAGGGATGTGGATTTATCAATTAAAATAATATAAAGTTTATAACTTATATGCTATAAGCAAAGTCAAAAGCAAAAACTATGCTACCGTCTATATAGACTGGATCATCATTTAACAGCAGGTGTGATAGCAGTCGGAACGGGCCAACGAATTGTAGGTGATAAAAAAGAATTTACAGTTGCAATATTCTATTGACAGGATATCGACAGGCCTAAGCTAAGTGGCGTACGCGAATGGCAAAATTTCCCATAAATACGAAGGGCAAAGTATATATGACAGGATAGGAATTGTCGGGAAGAGTAATAGAAAAAATACGCAATAAATTTATCAGAGGGAACTTTAAAGTTGCAAAAATAGCCGATAGGGCAACGAAGTTGTTTATTTGTATGTTGTATAAGTATGGCCATGTGATGCGAAGACCAGAACATCATGTAAGGTAATGGGCTTTGCTAAACGTAAAGAAGAGACGTCTGAGAACGATGATTCGCATGATAATATATACCTACAGTCATCTTTTGTAAAATGTTTCCAACGGTGACCTTACTCATCACCATAACTTCATCTATAATAACTGTCTGCACTGTTATAATATTTAGTATTACGATTCTTTTTCAGATGGAACGCCCCCTTCCCCACTCTAGAAGAGGAGTTCAACATAATGACAGCCCCCGGAGGCCCCAACCACGTGGAACTGCTAGACGATGGTAATTTTACACATGAATTTCTTAAATGCTTCTAAGATATTGTCAAAATTCCAAAGTAAATAGCTAACTTTAATAATATAGCCATATATTATCAGTGAGCTCCTGTGTTAGAGTCCCAGATCGGACTAAAAAATTTAGGAATTTGCTCTTTTCCAAACAGACCAACGTCTTTGAGTCTGAGATCGTTTTTTATACTTAGTATTGAGATTTTCTCTCTTCGAAGCAGGACCGTTTTATCCATTAGGTACTATTAAGTATGGCCAATATTGTCTTCTACTTGTTGAATTACCAACCTATAAGCGATGTTTTGCTAGTATAGTTGTTTCAAAATAGTCGTTTTTCAAAACTATATTTAAAATATGCCAAGGGCCACTTATAGGTTAAAAGGGACTGACGTGAAATCCTCCAAGAAATTCTGATCAATATTTTAAACACATTATAGTGATCGTTACAAAGACAACATGAGCACTTTAAGTTTCCCAATGTATTACAGCAGCTCCAATTCCCTATACTGTAGTAACCTTGTTGTGGACTATTGAAATTGGTTGATGATAATGATACATGTTTCCTTTTGCCTTCAATAAATGAATAAAAAAAGCAAATAGCTCTAGTGCTACGAGAATTAGACTATTGTTTCAGAAACAGGAGAACATAGCTCTCTGCTTCTTTGCCACGGAGCTATTGATGATCCAACGTTTATATTACTCTGAATAGATTCTTACGTAGGGTATTTGGTTTTACAGTTAAATGTATGGAATAATCATACTTTCGAAGTCTTTTACATTCCAGAACGTTTTTTCCAATCCAACGTGATAACATCGGACACGACGGCCATGGACACCGGCGCCAGCGTGCAGTCGGTGGTGGTGGACACGTCGGAGGACATCGCCCCGGACAAGCCGGCGCCGGACCTGCGCTCGCCGTGATCCGGATCCGCGCAGCACGCGTCCGCCGCGCCCGACGGCTCGAGCGCGACTGTGCTGCGGTGGACGCCGGCGCCGCTGCCCCACTGGCGCCCTGTGACGCATCGGACTGTTTGAACTTAGAATGCGTGCGACAATTCAAAATAACGGTTCATTTGACAATAATTTAAATTCATACCCACATTGTACTTATCGTAATTGTAGAAACCTTAACAAGGCAATAGCTTTAGATGACTTATCATCATCATCATCAGCTGTAAAATGTCCACTGCAAGACTCTTGTTTTCAATCACCAGTCTAGAGCCGTCGTTCACTTAATATCGTTTGGGCCTCATGCAAGAACTGCCAAACATTTATAACCTGCTTGGTGTCGTCAGTCCTAATGGAGGGGTCCATAAGTACAGGATCGTCATTTCAGCAACTTTCCTAACATCTATCGGCTCTTTGAACCAAGTGCCGCACTTATTACCACTTCAGCTTTGCGATTTGTTAATAATTTGGCTGAGTGGCTCTAAGCTCTCTTAACTACGTTATATCCATTTGCCATCAGAGTCGAGCTGTCAGTGACACTGGTCTCTATAGTATTGACTTGAACATGCCATGTCTCATCATTATCATCATAATTACCAGCCTGTAAACGTCCACTGTTGGACATAGGCCTTTTTTGAACATGCCATGTCTATTGCCTTGTTATTATTTCCAACGTCCATCAGCTGTTCGAACTACGTGCCCCGCCCATTGCCACTTCAGTTCTGCGTCTCGCTGAGCTATGTCGGTGACTTTGGTTCTTCTGCGGATAATAGTTATTATTTTCCATAATGTAACGAATGGAATGACGTAATTGTAATTTTGAAAAATATTTTACAGGAGCAATTGCTGTAATGTGGAGTCGTTATTTGTTATGACATTTAGATCGTACCTTACGTACTTGAATTTTGAAAAAGGTCTTTGATATTAGAAATCATATATACGATGTTAATGTCATACAGAAAATCGAATGTTTTGTTTTAAATTCGATTAAATTAAATTAAAAGTGGAACGCGAAGTGTAAATATTAGTCGAAGTTTGGACTGGATTGGACTCTGAGACGCTCGTAGTCGAATTATTAAAATTCGTAATCGAATTCGCGCCATATTAACTGTCAGTGTCCGCCGCGCGTCGGCGCACGGAGTGACTTTGTAAGGACGTCTCGCAGTAAATGTTTACGATATTCCTATGTACTCGATACTGTTGGTTAATATGTTTGTTTGTTTCTCATTTATATGTAGATGTTAACGGAAAGCAATACTCCAATCGATATTTATGTAAAAATCTGAAATTACGGAAAATAATTAAACAAAAAAAAAACAACTATATTCTAATATTTTTATAGAATATAAATCAAGTATGATATTGATCAAGCCTTCCAGTAATTTAGTGAAATAAATTTAATAATTAATGATAATAATGATTATTATGCCGCTTATGAGATTATTCTGTTGCTGACCTGTAAGGCAGTTAGGAAAAGCGATTTATGAAAACAAAATGCTTCCAGTTACTAGATTGTAAAACCATGTTTCGATTGACGAAAGTGTGATATTATAAGTTGTTTTTTTGTTTCGTTGTTGTGCGTTTTGTATTGAAAAGAAATTCATAATTAGATTAAGCGTAAATAGTTTACTGAAGATTTTTTTAACTTATTGAACGAATATTTAAGAAAGACGAGCCTTGCTTATGAGATTAGTTTAGTTGTATAATTAGTGGCCAAGTGCTAGTCAACGTTACTGCGTTTTCGATCCGAAATTTCAATAACGTTTTTCAAAATGATTAAATAATATACTCACTAATTCATAAATACTAAAACTGCTGTGCAATACAAATAACTTAAATAAAAAAATGTAGTTGATTTTTACACGCTTTTCGTTAATTTTGAACCTGCAGTAAAAGGAGAACATTCAGGCTTTGTAAATTTTTGGGCATTTTCTTAAAGAAAGTACCAGTCAACAAAAAAAAAATGGTAAATACTGTTAGAACTAGCCATTTACAGCAGTTAATTTGAGAGCAAAGTTGCAAGAGTGCATCGAGCCAGGTTCTGCAGAATTGAAGATTCATAATTCAATACATTTTATTGACGATAATCAAAACAAAAAATGGTACGTATTAAAATAAAACGTAGTAAAATGGTACGTAGCCAGTAATTTGACTATTGCTGCAAAGGCCATTTTTGTTGCCAACACTTTCAGAAAAGGCCCAAAATGAATGATCTCCTTTAAATATGATAAAGTACGAAAAAGAGAATGCCTTAATTTGTCAATTATGAAAATTCGAATCGAAAGCAATAATAGTTGAAGATAGTAGTTCGACAGTTTGTCGAGGGACATTTTATAGGTGCCTTTTATAAAATCGTATATAACTTATATAATAGGTACAATTAAATTGTAGGTTTTCCTTTTCGAAAGTCCATCCACTTATATCTGTACCGTGGATCCATAATTATTAATATATACATTCATGTTAATTTAAATATTTTGGAGCCAAAGAGGCGTGTCATATACCTTTTGACATAAATTTTCATTGCAGGTATGCCCACACAGCTAAAGTTCACTTGAAATAAATTTGAGTAAAATGTCTGATAAATTATTTTATTAATTATTCTACTGTCATGCATTAATTGCAAATGGAACTCGCAAATCAAACACAGAATATTTTTTTGCTAATGCAAAGTTCCTCACTATCTCGATGGCTGGTCATCTACCACAGCTTTGCCAGAAAATTTCTTTCACGTACATTGTGGAAACAACTTCCCGCACTGGTATTTCCTGTACATTTTATTGTGGGGCTATTCAAGGTGCCTCTGGTGTTGCAAGGTGCAAATGTATAGGTGGCAGTAATCACTTAACATCAAGCTAACCGCATGTTCGTTTTCTCGCTTTTAAATCGATAAAAAAATGTGGGGCATACCTGAAGATTGTAAATCTATGAGAAAGTCAATGCATTTTTCGATTTTTTTAATTCACCCCGAGGCCATACGTGAAAAGCTAGTCATTAGAGTTACAATGTAAATTAATTGTACTTAAAATAAAGTATATTTACATTATATACCCCTTACGTTTATTAGTAAGGGGTGATAACTAAATTTGTGGCCAAATTACACTTAACGAGATCCAAATATATATACAAGATTTTTTAATAGACTTAGATGTATAAGTACGGTACGGTTAAGTTGATTTTAGTAAAACTTTGATGTTCATGATCAGATTAAAGTAAATAAGCGCACATGACATTACACTTAGCTTTGACGGTATTTTTTAGCGTCCAAACCCGTAGAAATCTTTTACTTTACTTGTATACCAGAAATATCCTGGACTGAAACTGCTTTCACAAAATATTTAAACCATATACAAAAAACTACAAATTATTTTTGTATAAAGACAAATAACTTCAGTGGGATCACAGTTATCTAAAAATTTTCTTTTTTACGGTTTTCGAATCACATTAACAATTTGACGTTAATGTTGACAACTCTATAAATGATAGATGTCAAAATTAACATTATGCATGTCGTGTCAATTGACAAAGAATCGGGCCCCATTTAACATCGTATGGTCAAATCATGGACATTTTACTTTTCACAGTACCTACTATTTTAGACAAATACATAGGAGCCTTTTGGTTTTGAAATAATAATTCAGTTGCCCTAACAGTAAAACTTAATTAGTAACTAGTTTTAGGTAAAGTAGCAATAAATGACAAGCAATAAATAAAAAAATAATATAATTATAAAAAAATCAGCTTTAGTGAAGCTAGAAATTGGTACTGACGTAGACAAATCCAATATTGTAAAAATCGACTCGCAATATTTTTTCTATTAGTGATTAACTTAGTGCCGGAGGGAAAATAAATTTGATATAAAACAGAGGCGGTTTCGTACAATACATATAGCTATTCCACAGAAAACTATAGAGATATAATAATTATTACAGCTAATATAGTACGACTAGGCGGAGGGCGAGAATTAGTCAATTGCTAGCTATAGACACTATTAGAAGTTATAATACAGAAAAATTAAATAGTGAAGTCACTTAAGGCTTTTGAGTATATTCGGACTACCAACACGGTTTTGTCGTATTATACAAACGAATGAATTAACTTTGTAACGACGGCAATATTGGTGACGAATTTAAAAGCTCATTGGTGCAGAAAATTCTAGACTGTGATTAAATTGTTCATTCTGGACGTGTCTTATATTGAAATAGTCCTTTTGTATGATTGGCATTGCACGGCTAGTGCTGTACGGGAAGGTTAGTACATTATTGTGGACAGGAAGGGACATGTTGTATGAAATGCATTTGTGAACTGTAATTCTAGTTGAAAGATGAGAGGTGAAAAGTTTTTTATTGACAGCGTCAGTAGATTCAGTAGTATTTTTATTACTAGCTTTGCAATAGTTGATCACTTTGCGACAAACATGATATTCAGTTAGATATAGAGGCGAACAAGTGGAGTTACCATTTTTATATTGATCTTGCAAGACTTTTTGGGGATGTTTTGGTATTTCTTTTATTTGTGTTAAAAATTAGTACCGAAATATTCCCAAAACATTCGTGTAAGTATGTTTTCTTAGCATAAAACTTGTGACTGCGTTTTGCCATCGTTGTTATTATGCGATTTATGGTTGCCTCCATAAAATTGTACACCTAACTTATCCAGACATTAAAAAGTATCAACAAAAGTACAGTCACGGTTTAGTGCTATGCTACTGTGGAATATGTGTTTCTCGCAAGGTAAATTCGTTCGAACATTTGATTAGCACCATTGTTACGATATGGAGTAATAATTGAAGCCTAAACATTATGTGCCTTAGATACAACAATATTGTATATTTATGATGCGTTCTATACAACGTGCTAACTAGAAATAAATGATTATTGTTACTTTGGAAGCCTTGTCCTTGTAATTTCATTGTTAATTTGTTTTACGCGAAGGCTTGTAAATGGATCTCTTACCGATTTTGTGTCCTTCGAACCTAGCAGTTTTGTTTGTAAAAAAATATACTTATAGTTCTACGCCGTTTAGGGCAGTTCATTTTAACGGTATCCTATAATATTGTTTAGTGTTTTTATGGTTTAAAATATAATTTGTCTAATTCGAATTAAAATTACTGTAAACCCTGTCTGGATATTGATTTTGAATCCAGAGAATAACTTTAACCCTCATCTAAAGATTATTGTACGATTATTGTAAAGCTTCGATGCGTAGTTTCGCTGACATATAAATACTTCTAATATATTCTATAATTTTAGTACTTACCTACATTATACCCACTTGTGTACCTATTATCTACTTTACTGGCATGTACTTATATCTTAACCTACGCAACGTTTCGATTAGGCTCGCTTTTTGTTTTGAAAAATTTGTAGATAAATGATCCCCAGTGTTTCGGCAAAGCTTTTTAATGTTATCAATTGATAATTCACGTTTAGTCTGTATCCTGTTAACAATTTATGATTTCAACCCAAATTACTGTGTATTTATAAATAAAGTAACAAAATCCGTCTTATTATTAAGTTGTTTTGGATTTCTGAATTGAAATAACATACGTAACTAAAGTATAATTGTAAAAATAATTATTAACCAATAGAAAAATACTCTTAGGTACAATGTTTTAGTTCATCGAATCAGATGTGCAATTATAAATTGTTTAGCGAATTTATTAATTAATTTTTTAGTATTTGATTGTGTCCACGATCTTAATATTGTCTGTAAATATCTTCCGGAGTGTATTTATATGATTTTCTATATGTATAATTAAACCGTAGTACACAATAAGAGTTAAAACGTTTGTCCTTTTCCTATTTTACATTTTTTCTAAATAGGTTTTTTTTATCTTTTTTTAAAAATTTGTGTTAAAAACTGTGCCTGTGCAAAGCGAATGCCATATTCGAATATAAGGAAACTAAAGTGTAAAAATGATAACTGAAATAATGTAAACGAATGAATGTGGCACTTGTTTTGCAAGCGAATATTAAACTAAAGATAGACTTGTAAAAATGTTATAACATGTATTTTTAACCTATACATAGTAAGATATTTATAGAATTTTAGTCGTTTAATTATTTCGAACGACTTGTTATAAAGAAAATTGGTGCTTAAAGCTTAAATAAAATATGATCGGCACTCGAGTGCCGTGTGTGTATTGTCACGAGGGTTGGAGCATTCGACATAGCATGCGTTGTTATGCCTGCTCTGGCGCGGAATCATTTAATTTTTTAAATTTATTTATTTTTATTTTATTTATTTAAACAACTTTATTGCATCATCGTCATCATTACCAGACGGTAGACGTCATCTCCTGGACATAGACCTTTTTTAGGGACTTCCAAACACAACGATCCCGAGCCGCCTGTTGCCAGCGGCTCCCTGCGACACTTTTGATGTCGTCAGTCCACCTGGTGTGGGGTCGACCAACACTGCGCTTTCCGGTGCGGGGTCGCCAATCTAACACCTTGGCTCCCAACGTCCATCAGCTGTTCGAACTACGTGCCCCGCCCATTGCCACTTTAGTTCTGCGACTTGCTGAGCTATGTCGATTACTTGTACTTATTTGATTCTTCTTATTTATTGCATAGAAAATAAAAAGTATGTACAAATACACGAAAAAAAAGCAAAGGGCGATCTTATCACTAAAAGTAATATCTTCCAGGCAACCCATTCTAAAGGAAAATTATGTGAGACTAGATTTCAATAAAATAAATACACATTTAATTATTAAACAAGTAATAATACGCTATGAAAAGCTTTTTAGTTTGAATATAGTATCGGTAATCAATCTCAATATTAATTACATTTTTTATTTTTTAAAACATTTTAACTTAATTTTTTATTAAATTTTGATTTTTTATTAAAAGTTGATAATATAAAAAATGCTCGTAATCCATAAAAATCTTTCATATTATCTTGTGATTTTTGATCGCATCAATAGATCATGATAACGCAAACGCACATTTTGTACAAAAATATTATAATACATACGTCATTACAAAGTTACCTAGTCACAGTCACGCGTCGCACAAAAATGCATTTTACTTTTTTCTGGGTTTATTGGGTCCGCGCTCGGTTGAGCTGACACGACATTCTGGGCATTTTGAGTCTTTGTTTTATTTTTTTTTAACTTTTTAGGTATGTCCTAAACAACGAGTTAGAAAATATTAATAATAAATGTACACTACTGAAGCCTCACAGTCATAAATATCTTGTGATATTTGCTTGTCACAGGAAATATCGAAAAAAAATTGTATGCAAATGTTTTTAGACTTATTATTTTCTTTTGTTACTATAGTTAAATGATTTCGCGTAAAGATTATGGCAATTATAATAATGTAGGTAAACTTTGCTCAATAACGAAGAAAAACTGAAAGTGTTACAGTTGATGCAATACAATGAAACAAACATGAATTGACTTTTATTTTATATGTTTACCCAAAAATCTGTCTTTTTGGTGCAGCGGCCTTGGCTTCGGGCCACGAGGTTCTCGCTTCCAGGTTGTAGCTTCGGATACGATACGAGCTTTTCTTTCTTCCAAGAAATTTTCTTGCTTTACTGTCTGTGTTTCCCTCCATACAGAATCTTAGCGGCAGCAACAGGTATCGCTAGATTGCCCAAAGGGAGGAACGACTCTAAGGGAGTCTCCTGTGAGACTGACATGGGGGATATTCACAATGGGTGTTTTGGCCTGAATGTATTCAGCCTGACGCACCCTTAGTGAAATCTTTCACACAAATTATTAAAAATTAAAATATTTCTCATCTGGGCGATGGTAAGTAGATGGTGTTACACCCCGTACTTTAGAGAGAACATTAGGCTATCGGTTCCTGTTATTATCAATTATTGTGATAGTAATCGTTACAAAATCAAAAATGCTAAGCTCGACATGCAAAAAAGCTAAAGACTGGTTGATCTATACTCATACTCTAAATTCCTTTCATAATCTACTATCCTTCTTGTACAACTAATAGATGTACGAGACAAAATAATATATTGCAACCTTCCTAGATCACCAAAATGCAATATTTAACATAGAGAGGTGTCAAGGGACACCCGGATTAAGGAAAGAAGTTAGTATAGAAATAACCTTAAATGATAGATGTACCATACATTCGCGGTTTTTGTGTACTCCTAAAAACCAGAGGAGATAAGCCTTTCATATATTGCGTGCGCCCGGTATAATATCTCAAAGAGACGAAGATCCTTTGATCAAAAAGTGCCGTGACAACGTTTCGACTTTTTTCCAACAACAATCCTCGTAAATCAGCCAATTTATAAAAATAACAAATGATACACTAAAACCTTCCTCTGGAATCACTCCACCTACAGACAGACAAACACGGCGGAGGACTTTTTGTTATATATTCCTAAATAGATTTTAGAAGAAAGTGCTGGCTCTATATTACGTAAAGTTTTAATTTCAATTTCCTATGAGGATTTTGTAAATGGAATAGATTTGCATTTGACAACGATTTCTGGACTTGAAGCGCAATCTGTTGATTCTTTTCCTAAAGTTTTACAAGTTTGAATAAGGAAATACAGACTTTGAAAAATAATTCTACAGACATATAAAAAATTGGTCAACAACAACAACAAGGATGATAGCAGGGCTTCTTAAAATTTTGTCATTTATGACCCCATTTATGATTGCGAGTTTCGTGACGACCCCATACAAATATAAAAGAAAAATAAAGTAATATTTTTTGATGATTTATTTATTAGATAACAATAAACATATACATATGAACATATATAGTTTTAGAACAGAAGAAGAAACATACAACAATCTAAAATTAAAAATTGCTCAAAAAATTTTAAAATTGTATTTATTATAGTTATTATCATCGTTTACTGCTGTCGGTGGAGATAGCTCAAAACCTTCAACAAATGCGTGTGTCTACAAGTCTACTGTATTTCGCCAACTGTAGTGATGTTATAAAATAGTATATATAAATATTTGACATTAAAATCTCTCGCGACCACAGAATTTTGCTACGCGACCCCATCTGGGATCGCGACCCATAGTTTAAGAGGCCCTGCTCTAGAGCCATGCATCCTATAGTATAAGTAATGAAGAATGAAACGTTTCATACGAGTTATCAATGGTGTAGTAATGTAATGTAATAATGGAATAACCAAGCCATGTCTTAAAGGATGATAGCAAATAAAAGTAGTCAATCGTCGGTCTTGGTGCGGGTCCGACAAAACAGAGAAGCGTAGTATCTCATATGTCCCCTACAAGGAGGTAATGTTGACCCTGCTGTGGGCTGGCTGTGTGTGTGTGTGTGTGTATTAATCTAATAACTTTAACCAAACAAAGCAATAAAATAATATATGACTATGTACAAAAATTTGAATTTCTAAATCGGTTTTAACGTCGGTCCATGTTTGTCACGAATTCATATTCAATTCCAAATTTGGTTTATTTTAAAAGCACTGAAACGTCATGTTACTATATTTGTAGGGACTCTGCCATCAGCTCGGAAGGGAAGTGTTGGTGTGTGTAAGGTGAAATTTAAAGATAGGAATCGCTGGAGTCTTAAATTTCGGAGTTTACGCATGGCGCTGAATTAAGACGAACAAAGCGTCTACGCTTTTTTTCATTTCATTTTATAATACATACAAATTTGTATTTTAAAGATGGGAAAATAAAGATGAATTTGCTATTGGTAGTGCCGCGATGCGTCTCTACGCCGCTGCCTCTAAGCCAGTTTGAGTTAAAAGAGTAAAGTCGCGAAAATTACCATAAGCAAAGGCCCCTCCACATACTCACGAGAATCTAGCGAGAATGCAAGAAACATTTGAGAAAGAGAGCGATTCTCGTATTTTTCTCAAGTTCTCGCGCTGTTCTTCAGCTTTTGCGAGACAAAGGAGCGCTAGAACGTAAGAACAGTCGAGAACGAGTATTGACTCCACACTCGCATGTTTATTAGCCTTGCCTTTCGAAAAATACTTACCTTGTCCTGTTAAGATGAATTCTTGTCATCCACCATCTTCTTTTTGTCCACTCAAGAGAAAGAAAATCATTAAAAAGATAATGATTTTTTTTCTCTTTAATATACGCATACCGCCGCAGCGGTCACTTCAGCGGCCATCGTTATCGAGCGTGAGAACTATAGTAAGAACTTTGTGAGTGTGTACCCAAAAGAAGTTCTCGATGAGAATCTTGTGAAGATTCTCGTGTAAATATCTCGCGGAATGTAACAAGTTAGCCCGCTTCCTTTTTAACCGACTTAAAAAAGGTGGTTATCAATTCGACCCGTATGTATGTAATATTTCCAGGACAGCCCAGTTTTCGCATATGTTAGTCTATATCAGCGTCTGAACAAATGTGCCAAATTTCAAAAGTGTATGTATGTATGTATTTATGTTTGTGGAGGCATATCTCCGGACTTACAAGTCCGATTTAAGTAATATGATATTGGTACTCATAGTTTAGAACGAGTCGGTTTTACGTATGTTCGTTGTCGACAAACCACTAAAAAGCATGAAAAAAAAATTAAATAAAAAATTAAACCGACTTCATTCAAAACGCACTGAAAAATAAAAAATAAATGCGTCGTTTAGTTACTTTAATTTACTTAATTAGATTTGGTTAAGTAAATTAAAGTAACTAAATGACGTATTTATTTTTTACTTTTCAGTGCGTTTTGAATAAAGTCGGTTTAATTTTTTATTTAAAATTTATTAGAACATTATCGTTTACCACCAGGTGTAATGTAGTCAGGCTAACTTGTATTGAAATAAATAAATTAAAGAAAACGCATGCACATAAATCGGATTCCTAGAAAAAAAAATTGCTGTTTAGCGATAAGGCCGCCTTTTGAACCAGTTCTTAAACACATCTCCATAAAATCGAGCGTATGAGAAAAAGAAAAACAAATATTTGTGATTAGCGGACTCCCGCGGTTTCACCTTCACCAGTTTCCTTTCCGTGTGTTGTTCCTGTGGCAATATCATGATACAAAATATCCTGTCACTCCTAATGAGTCTGGCTATCATATAAAAAAGATTTGCAATCCGACTGGCTTCATAGATTAGCCAGAAAGACAGATGAAAATTTTAAAAATCGTTTTTGTTTAAGTATATACTTACCGTACGTCTGTTCTCATCTTCATATGGCCCAAGAGCCTGCGACGGCCAGACCTTCATTATTTTATAAAAGTTGAAATTTTCTCTGTACATGTCTCATATACAGGTAAGAACGACCAGCGACTATAGAGTTTGGGTTGTGGTTACTTGGGCAGGCAACAGGTAGTAAAGGTGTATAAAATAGTACTGAAAATTTGTTAGAGTATAAAGCTCAATTTTTTTATATTTTCTTCGGGATAACTGTAGAAATCTCGTCATCCATTGCCGGACACTTATGACAGTTGCTACCCCTTGCCAGACACCCCTAAACTTTGATAAATTACAATTATACTTTCGTTATAGTATAAAAGCTAAATTTTATATATGTTACTTGGGGGCCTATAAAAAATGTTACCTTAATAGCCGGACAGTTTTCGTGGTTTTTACATCTTGCCAGACACATTGAAAGTCACATATGCATTTAGCGAAAAGCTCTTAATTTAAATTGACAAACAGGCACTTCCATTTTATTTATTTGTATAATTAGGAGGAACGAGACGTGATGGATCGCGAAACTCATCGCCGCCATTTGTGTCTTTGGATTTTTCATTAGACATTGCGTTCCCACTAGCAGCTAGGGAAAATCTGAGTCCATTCCGGCAGAGCCCTGCATACCACAATAAGGCTAGACTTGTTCTGGATTCGCCCGGTCCCAGGGCCACTCGCACTTGTATGAAAAGGTCAAGGAGAGGATGAATGAGCTAAGTAGTATGTAAGGACCGTGGCAACTGGAAAAATGTTCTCTGCCTGCCCTTATCCTATTAAAATGCCTGCTGACACGAATTTGTACATTTTCAACAAACCAATTTTTTGAAGTCCCTTTGGGTTTTCCCATTTTTAATCACGCAAGTGTTAAAGCAAACAAAATAAAAAAAAATAGGTAAATAGGTTAAATCGTTACCAGGCTGCTTAAGGCAAAACAGAATGCACCTTGGCGGCTGAAATAAAGGAAAAGTAGTACTTCCATGAATAATTTATCTCGCGTCTTTCTAGACATTTCTAATTTTAGGCATCAGTTTAAATAGGTTGTATTCTATTATGAATTGCATGAATTAATGAAAAAACTTCGATTCAATAGCCTTTATGGTCACAAATATTCGCCTGTCTCCTTAAAGCCTGGAACTCATAGCAAAACGAAGAAAAAAACGTTTTACGAAGTTACCTAAATTCTATAGGTCTATACTTATATAAATATTTAAATGCTCTATTATTTTTTTTTCATTAGGTACCTAGTTAGTTACCTACCTATCTAGTAGGGTAGGCAGCTAATTAGGTATTATTATATTATCCTACTGTAAAAGTAATAAAGCCTAAATTCAATAATCATAAAGTAAGAAACAAAGTTTTTATGTAAAAAGGGCTATCTATGTATGTAACATTGGACACAGACAATATTTTAAAATTTTAATTTAAGTTCCACCCTCGTTCAAAAATAGAACGCGGAGAGCCTCGTTTGAAAATTGTTCAATAAATCGAAATTCCCACTCGGATCGCAAAAATCAATAGTCGATGACATGCGGTGGGCCTACAACACGCGTTCCTGAACGTACAAAAGCTCAACTAGCAATAATCTACAAGCTAAAATCAACCATAACTTAATCGAACAAAGTTCAGTTTGTTGTGATGTAATATTAGACTTATTACGTTACAGCATTGCCATTGAATAGACCGGATAATCGACGCCTAGCCTTGTGCGATATCGATTTTGCTACGGCATGTTCTGTTGTAAGCGAAATGTGAAAATATATGCATCTCTTTTCCACACTTGCGTTAGCTATAAGGCGAAATGAGACAGGAATGTTTTGGAGGGTCTTATTCTTTTGTGGCCGGTCGCCATGACAACCGGGTATGCAGAGGGAAAAGCTGGGAATTTCCGATTCGCTCGATTATCAATTTTCAATATTTTAACGCAGTCATGTCGGAAATAATATTGAATGTTTATATAAATGGAAAGAAAATTAGGATCTCAGCTGAAAACGAAGATTCATCCGATGAGAAAGTTGAAAACGATTGCCATATTGATTTGGTGAGATTTTCTTGTAGTCCATTTAGGTTTACAAAATGGCGACAGCTGTATTGATTTATTGAACAAGAGATAGGTATTATAAACGCAAAAGTTTGTAAGTATCGATGGATGGATGTTTGTAGGGGAGAGCGGGGCTGAAAGTGCCGATTTTGACAAATCTCAATTTTTTCGGGTAAAACAAATACTGAAAATCTGAAAGTAGTCGTTCATCTTACGTAAAATTTATTCAATAATATGAATTAACCTATACATTTCGCACATGTTTTATAGTTTGTTAGAAAAAGTGATTTTTATATACTGCGGCGGAAAGGCACAACCAACCCCACCTTCGGGGAAAGTTGTGCCGTAGCTGAGGTCGGTTGTGCCGGTAATAAAGTTAGGTGTTTTGCATTAATGAAAATTAATTTAAAATGTAAGAGACATTAATTTGGTATTAATATATTTATTTGTTATTATTTCTACTATAAATCAACCTTATTAGTAGATAATAATTATAATACGTTATTATAAAAAAGAACTAATCGCCCTTTATTATATAATCAAAACATAAAACTTTGTTTTAATCGAAAGTTTGTACTTATTTTAAAGCGAATATGATAAATTATTAAAAATATCAGTCTTTTAGTACTATTAAAAAGAAATAATGATAACATCAGTCTCTTGACTCTTTAACAAATCAAAACTAGTTATTCCCTAGAAGAATGATCAAAACAACAATGAGGACATACACATTCCAGGTTTTCTTGATCTTCAATACATTGCAAATGGGCCCATTCCTTACACTATCTGCATTCAATCCACTTTTCTTTAGGGGCAGAGTTAGAATAGGCATCTCAACATATGATGCAGTACCATTCTTGTTCGTTATCAGAACTGTCGTCATCTTACAAAACTCTTCTCTGAGCGGGGATCTTAGTCGGTTTTTTGTTTGTTTACCATTTTCCTTGCCTTTTTCCTTAAACCTTTTATATACTTTCACTTTCTTCCTTCTTCTTTTTATTAGCCTGTTCTTCGGCCAAAGCATTTTTCTCTGGAATGTCTGTAAGAATAGCTGTCTTTCTTTTCGTGTTCTTTATTACCTGATGGTTCGCTCGTACAATCAACGCTGCAGTCACTTTGCCCAGGAACATTAAGCTTTCATAATGATGGACTAGTCTCATCTCAACATTGCTGCCCACGTAATTTGACTCATCGAGATATTCAAGAGTTTTATCTCGATTATTTTGAGGGACAAGCAAGTTTCTTGTACCTTGTGAAGGTTGATTGTCTGGCATCGGGTGAGCTGTTACAAAAGACACTGCATGATCTTTGTCTGTAAATACGTTCGAATCATAAGGCTTTTTATATGCATTGCATATGTTAGCGGGTATTGCTGCCAAAGGTAAAGCGTATTTTACTACACCAGGTATAGTAAAAATAAATCACAAATTGCCAGTTATTTTGAGCTTTAAAGCAGAATGTTTGATAAGAGCCACGTGCAACATTTTTTAGTTTACGTCCATCCTTGATGTCTGCATCAGCAGCCCTTTTTTGGGTTTGCCCACCTAAGATGTTGTACCCCTTTGTGTTTTCGTTCGAAACATACAATTTTGTCGATTTCATTCTGTCAAAGACAATAAATGCAGTACATCATCATTTATTATGTCAAAAAGTAACTATTTTCTTTCTTTCATAAGTGTTCTCGTAAACATAAGCAATGTATAAAGAATATTGACTGCTTAGGAGTTGGTTGTGCTGCGGCACAAATAACCCCGGTTGAACGGCACATTTTACCCCAAATAATGGAGTCTGATATTTTGGCTCATATATAAAAATCACCCTGCTCGAAGCATTCAAATTATACTGCATAGGAAACTAGGATAAATAACAAACATTTTAATAAAACTCTCATATAAAAAAAACAAAAAACGCTAGCTTGTGACCAAAACATATTGAAGCGAAAATATTTACTAACGTGACGTTTGAGATGAAAATATTTTCTAACATGCACTGCCCCTCGGTCCGCGTCGCTGGCGCAACTAAAATGACAGCCGTGTGTGCTCGTCTGTTAAGCATTACGCAACACAATACGATCGTGTTCTATCTCTTACTGTTTTCGAGATATTCGCATCGGCACAATTTACCCCCGGCACTTTCAACCCCGCTCTCCCCTATGTTATGCATAACTACTTTTAACTTACGTAACGTACTTATGTACCTATTTGCTTTTTTAAACACATTTTCGAAACAAACGCTCATTTTAGTAAGTGATTGCCACTTTCGTATCTCATTTCAGTTTGTATTATCCAAAGGTAATCGAGAATTGATCATAGTTTTTTTATAATAGAATAGAGCTTAGGAGTAATTTTTTATTTCGATCTGAAACCAAATCGAACCCGAGACTTTCGTGTAAGCCCAGATCTATTACCATAGAGTAGAGGCTCAAACAATTTAGGCAAGGGTTTTTAGTCAATATAAAAATCACTACCTAAGGAAACCTAGGTCCGGTTCAATTGTTTATTATAAAAAGATATTAAGTGTCAATTAATTATAAAAATAATTAAAAAAACTATAAGGGCTTTTTTATCAAGGAAACCCTACTTCCACATCCTTACGTTTATTAAAAAAAAGGAACCATATGGCCCGTAAGGTCATCGCACCCGGAAGACAGTGTGGCACGCGCGGCACAGGTGTGCGATCGATATCGATAGAAAAGATCGATGTGACGTCACGCAAGATGGCGTCGCGCAGCTGTCAAACGCAACGCTGTGCATGCGCGAGGGGTTCAAATGTGAAGGGGTGATAGAATTATTTAAACAAATGCATGTTTTATGCAAATGTGTTTTACTAAAAGCATTTTTTTTTGTGATCTTGGATGATAAGTTTTTTTTGGGTTCATTGTTTGAATCTAATAGACGCTCGTGACTTTACGCATGGAATTAAATTTTTTTAAATATTTTTTGTGCTTTTATATAATCCATTTTTTTTGCATATATTTTTTTAATTATTTACCATCGTTTGTAGAGCTAATAGACGTATTGGAATTGCGACTCCGCATCGTATAGCGCAATATTAGTCGAACCTAAGTCTAAAGTTTTTAGTCCTGTAGATATCAAGCGAGTCGCAAGGAATCGCTGGATATAGATGGCTCAGGACCGTAGGATTGGAAGTCAAAACAAAACGCACATTTTCTGCAGTGGACGTCAATTGCCTGACGATGCATAAAGCTATAACACCAATAACTTACTTACTATGGGCTGCTATTAAAAAGAGAGACGAATATCTTAGCATTCCATGGATTCACCGTGCGGGTGCCGGGTCCATCGCGTGGCTGAGAGAATAACTCCGAACAGAGCCCGAGACTTGTGACACGGGTGTAGGTTTAAGGGTACCCTTAGTGACGGCCGTCAACACTCACCTCCTCTGTTCAAGTTATTCTCCCTGCCCAACCATATTCGGAAGGACCCTACTAGTGCAGCTTTGGACACTCGTTCCAATATGGAGCTTACTGCACTTCTAGTAAGGCCAAGGTCTTTTAGCAGGTTGTAGAGAGACTTCGCTGGTATACCCCTCGCACCCACTTCTACCGCGTATAAACTAACCACATAGCCATTTTTGATTAGTTCATTAGTAAGGTCATAGTATTTATTCACTTTGAATACATGGTCTTTAGGGATGTTTGTTTCCCACGGCACTGTAAGCTCGACAAGTACTATACGTTTGATTTGTTTGGAAAAAAGAAATATGTCCGGTCTAGATGTCGTAATAGCTAAGTCTTCCGGGATTTTATAGTGCTTTTCATACGTGTCCATTAATATAGTCCAATCAGGAGCAGAGCCCAGAATTGAATAAGGCTTGCTGGTGGAATTTGTACTTGAGCCTGCTTTAACGAAGTTAGTTTGTCTTTTATTCGTCGTCAACCCTTTTTGAGCCCTAGCTACTGAAAGGCTTATAGCTTCACGTATGATTTCTATGGTGAGTAGAGACCCCTGTCCAGGAGCACCTTGCATCCTACCAATAAGTGCCTTGCAGTGCCCACTGCCTCACCACAGGTATAGCAAGATTTTTCCGAGGCTTTTCCCCATCTTACTAGGTTACTCTGATCTGGGAGAGTCAGTTGAAAGGCATTAAGATAAAATTTCAATAAGGCAGGAGACCAATCGTACAGCAAGGCGCGCCACTTCAGAGCCAGAGGGATGCAGAACTCGCCTTAGAACTTAGAAAGATTAATGCCTGAATTCAAATTCAAATTCAAAATCATTTATTTCAAGTAGGCCAATTATAAGCACTTTTGAAACGTCAAATTAGACTATTTGTAGTGACTCTACCACCGGCTCGGAAGGCAGGTCCTGTTGAGAAGAGCCGGCAAGAAACTCAACAGTTGCTCTTTTAAAATCATTGATTTTTACAATATTAACTGTATTGTTACATAAAATTATTTATTCCACTACCTGTGTGAAGTTGAAAGCTGATCCAATTGCCTCTCAACCTCTTTGTTATTTAAAAATTCATCTCTAGTATAATAACCTTGACTCAGTAAGTGAGTTTTAATACGTTGCTTGAACTTATGCAATGGCAGATCTAAAACTGAATTGGGCATCTTGTTGTAGAAGAGTACACCCAGTCCAACGAATGACTTTTGAACTTTTCGGAGGCGATACGCTGATGAAACTAATTTATGTCGATTCTTAAGAATACTCAAACGCAAATCAAAAAGTACATCGTGAGTCGACTTATTTTGACAGTTTTCTATTGCAAACTGTCAAAGTTGACTTGAGAAGAACAGTAAGTTTGATTTGTGTTTAAGAATACAAGCGAAATAGCCTCAGGACTCGGGACTTAAACTGAGGAATTCATGATCTGTAGCAGAATAAGACAACCACTGTGCAGCGGGGTAGTTTAGTGGGCTGAGTTAATATAGCACGTCGGTAGGACATTGTGTAGGGGATAGCTGTGTTTCTCTTTGCAGACGCGAATTATTTTTATCGATATCGATATTTTATAATTATTTCTTTTTTGTCAAAGAAACCTTTAAATTATACTAAGCTCGGTTTGGTTATATTTTTCTTTTATTATATGTTTTAAAAATATTGGCCATTTTTAATCAAATCAAAAGATAATTTTATGAAGAAAAAGACGATATTCTGGATAAAACGGGGAGTATCGAGGAATTTTAAAATACACCTGATGAAGTGAATTGACGACCTCGGTGGCGCAGTGGTATGCGCGGTGGATTTATAAGACGGAGGTCCTGGGTTCGATTCCCGGCGGGGCAGATTGAGATTTTTCTTAATTTGTCTTGGTCTGGCTGGTGGGAGGTTTTCGCCGTGGCTAGTTACCACCCTACCGACAAAGACGTACCGCCAAGCGATTTAGCGTTCCGGTACGATGTCGTGTAGAAACCGAAGGGGTGTGGATTTCAACCTACTCCTAACAAGTTAGCCCGCTTCCATCTTAGATTGCATCATCACTTAACATCAGGTGTGATAGCAGTCAAGGGCCAACTTGTAGTCAATAAAAAAAAAAAAAAGTATTCTTACTATTACATTGTTCTGTTGTATCTCAAAAGGATTCGGCATGGTTTTCGTTGGAATTTGATGAATAACTAAATAAATAAACGTTTGTTTCAGACGTTTCTCTCCATAGATTATTTGTATGTTCCAAACAATTTGTCTTTACTTAAATAAATATTGTTAATTGAATTGAATAAATCGGCTCGAGTTTGTGTGAACCTTCCAACTTTAAACATATGTACATTGTTTTGTTATATCTCAAATATATAATGCAGCGTTTTTTGACGAAAGCCCTAAGGCCGTTTAAATTTCTCCAACAACTATCATCATATACCTATCATCCAATTTATATAAAACATTAAGAAATTATATATTTAAATCTTCGTTAGGAACCAATCTATCTATTGGTGGAAACCACATGACAGTCCGTCCAGCAGTTTTTGAGCTTATTGCGAACAGGCAGACAGCCGGCGGGAACTTTGTTTTATAATATGTAAGGAAGGAATAGTTCCCACTAAATTAATTAAAATTCGTTCTATTCATTTATCCAGGAGTATATTTTCTAATTAATCATGAATAGAGAAGATAGTCAGACGCGGTAAATAAATAAATAAAATAAATTTTTATTTCAGTTTTTAAGTTTAATTTGTGTTTAATTTCTAAAAATTAAATACAAAATCAAACTTTACAGACTTTGTTTTTGTAGAAAAGCACGGATTTATCATTCGTTTTTTTTAACCGACGGAAAAAAACGGAGTAGGTTATCAATTCGATACGTATATTTTTTTTATGCTTAAGTAAATTAAAGCAACTAAATGATTTTTAGTGTGTTTTGAGTCGGTTCTATTTTTTGTTAAAATTTTAAAGTTACATTCAAAATGTGTATACGTTCCCATCCCTAGCGGCCCTTTGTCGTCCGCCAGGTGCCGCGCGGCGCACGGACTAGGCTTTTTTACATGCTTTGTCTGAACAATGGGCTAACTGTTACTGTTATATGGCGATAGCTTGCGAAGGGATCTGCGTGATTAATATATCAACGCTTAATACAAAATCCAGATAAACTAGTTTTTTTTTTAATTTTGTGAAGGAACAGCAGTCATCATCAGGTTTTTTGGCCATATTTAAATAAATCCACTGTTTTAGTCTGTCTGCCTGTCTGTCTGTTCGCGATAACCCCGAAGACTACTAAACGGATATTCATGCGGTTCTCACGAATAGATAGATGATAGTAAAGGTTTTGGTATATAGTTTGTTGAGGTGTTTGTATAAAGGACATGGCCGGATTCTGCCCTCAAATTGAATAGAATTTGCAATATTTATTAATATGTTAAAAAAAATAAAAATATAAAGCAATATTTAAGGCAAAAATTATACATCTCTATAACATTCGAGAAATACGTATTTTTTTGTTTATTTTGGATATTTCTTTGACTCGAATCAGCTTATGAGTTTGGATACACATATAATACAAATTCTATCTGTATTTAGGACTTTATTTTGTAATTAAATATAAAATATACGTCTAACAAAACACTGTAAACTAAAGTAAATATTATAAACATAATTATAATAATAAAATAAAGATTTACGCTTTTTTTATTCTATAAATATGTTACGATTATTGATGCGGCTGCACACAACCACGCGACATGCAAAAGAGTGTACAAGTATCCGATCGTATTTTGACAGATTTGAAATGTTTTTTTTATATAAAACAGTCATACGTTATGTAATAATAATGACCGGGATGAATTAATTCGCTTTGATAAACTAGAATAAATGTTTAGTACCAACTCAATCTCCTTGTATACCAATGATCTTAACCAATATAGCCTAACTATTGGACCAGTGAGGTATTATTTGCTACTAACTACATAAAACTTTGGTAAACGACAGTAAAATCATTGCTATTTAAAATAATTAGACGCCTTTTTGTAACATGTTATTGAAGAGTCTCGAAAGTTCTTTGACCACAAAACTTAAATAGCGGTATTCTAATACTCGTAAGCTATAAAATAAGGTACTATATGTCACTGTAAGCGATTTTTTTTTTCGGGGCACAGCTCCATACTAATTCCGGCCATGTCCTTTATTGAAATATGACTGGGAGCTTTTGATTCAAAGCGCTACTTCATCCGTTTAAGATATAACAAAATATTGTATAGAAGGATTGTTCTTTTTTATTAGGACAATAAAAAAGTGCGCGACGGCATATATATGTCTTTTAAGGACAGCTTGCTATACTCATTATTTTCTTTAAAATAGAGTCACATTTTTTTGGTGTTCTTCGATGTTTGCAATATACAATTTTGATCGCGGGCGAAGTCGCAAGCATCTGATAGTAAAATATGAAACGTGCAATCCATATTTATATGCATAAATGCACTGCCTAGCTGATATGGTTTCATGAACGGTGTTAAAGAAAGATTTAATTTTGTACAGCTTAGTTACCTAGAATATACTTAGTGCTTACCCTAATTAACAGCCCATTGCACGCCATTGAGTAGGTAGTCTGTAAGGGTAAGAAAAGCCTCTGCTCACCCCTGTCTGACAGGGTCTCATTCATGTACACCCCGCGATACCTTGAAGCCTTACGACAAGTGCAATATCTACGGACAACGTTGTTACAACAAGGAATGTTAACTTTAATATTATGTTCCTTTTAGCCACCATACAAGAGGAAGGTGTTATGAGTTTGATATGTACGTTTTCGTATGTATGTATATTTAATGACCTTTTTGAGATCACATCACTATTTACATCCTGCATAGCGATTTTATTCAATTTTGTTACTAAGTATGTGTTATTATTCCCAAATAAATGTTCTTTTTTTCTATATGTTTGTTGCGTCGTAGTTTCTAAACATGCGGACGGTGATAAACCAATTCAAAGATATGGTCGATGTTCTGTTATAATGAAAAGAAAAAATGGACTTCTGACACTTTTCGGAAATAAAATGTTGACTCTGCATTAAAAGAAAATGAAATGAATTGAAATATACTTTATTGCACACACCAATACAGAAAAAATACAAAACAAGATACAATAGATACAAGAATTTACAGTAGCACAACAGGCGGCCTTATCGCCAACAGGCGATTACTTCCAGGCAACCTAGGTGTTTATTAGCATGATTTTGATTCAAGTTCAAATTATAGTTAAGTGAAAAATCTAAAGCCCGAAACTCTCTCAACTAAACTCACTATGACAGACTTGCATTGCAATAAACGCACTATGACAAAAGTAAAAAATAACTGTGTATTGCAATACGGTGCCAGCCAAGTTTAATTTATTTTACGTAGTAAAGCAGTTCAGTTACGTCCTTGAAAGTCCTAGATATGCTTAAGTCAATTAAAGCAACTAGTCGGTTCTATTTTTTGTTAAAAATTTTTATTTCTTACTTTTTAGTGATTTATCGCCACGTAACGTACTCGTTCTATACTCTCATAGTATATTATATAGCATGTAAGCGTGCCTCCAAAATTTGAAGAGTTCCTTCAATTTCCCCAGGATATCATCCAGATCCTAACAAATGGGACCACCTTGGATGTATGCCCTTTCTAATAAAAAAAGAATTATCAAAATCGGACAACACTGTAAAAAGTTATTTTACATATATACGTGTCGAATTGAGAACCTCCTCCGTTTTTTTTCGTCGGTTAAAAATAAGTGGAGACGCACTTTAGTTTGATTTGCGTTTGAGAATTCGTATGGCGCTATTCACATTACGATCTAACAGTGAAAAGATAACTTATATGCCTGCTTTCCACCAGACTTGATCATAGTCAATACACATGTAAAAGAACATTGTCAAAATTGGCCCCAGGCTGTCCAAACGTATGCTCATATTTAAGTATTTTATGTAAATACACAATGAATTTTAAGCATGTGCAAATTACCTATGTTTCATAGCAATCACTGAAAATATAACAAAAAATTAAGAATTTCAATCGATTTTTTTGTGTTCCGAATCACGTGACTGTCGTCAAAGTTTGAAAAATCAACTTTTTTCAACCTTTATAACTTTTATCAGCGACTGCATAGTTACATGTTACTTTGTTATTATGTAAATAGAAGATCTGTACTATTTAACGTTATAGATATCATCTCTGGACATCTTTTATATACAATTTTTGACTATGTCCTTTCAAAAATTTTCACTGCATATATCTGTCTATCTATTCGCGATAAACGCATTAACTCTTGAATGAATTTTCATACGGTCTCTACCAATTAAAAGATTGGTTTATGAGAAAGGTTTTAATATTTTATAAGTGATTTGTTAAGGTTTTGCGTAAATAAGTTTAAATAATTATGAAATTGTTGCAAGTGTCGGAAAAACTACTGGTACCTTTCATCGCTGCATAATCCCTTTCAGAAATAACAAAGCGATGTCTTAAATGTCACCTAGATCCGATCAGCCGACGAGAGTTGTAAATAGTGTAACTAACCCGACTTTGTTTATATGTTATAGTTATTATGTACTGGACATTAAACATATTGTTTGTATTATGTTTTGAGGGAAACCATTATAACATAATATCGCCTCAGGTATGACATTTTATTGTCTGCAAGCGTAAATCATCATTAAATATGAATCAGAGTTAAATAAGATGGTTTTCCTTTGGAACTACCACCATGAGGCAACGAGTGACAGTACCTCGAACGGGGACACCGTCTACCAACCGCACAACAAACACCAGGCTCTACCACCACCACTAAACTTTGCCGTCCATTGCTGTTCTAAAACTCTACTACATTGTATAAATTGTATAAGAGACGGTAATGTATAGCGTACAAGGGAGTAAAATAGCAAAAGCTTTTGTCCAAAGCCTCAGGGTAGGTTAGGGTGCATTGTAGTGTTCACGTCACGGACCCGACTGGACTTTCACCTCCAATGCAAAAAAAAATTTAATACCATAGTAATAAGGTTGAGAATTGTATTTGTAATAGGCAGATAAGCTGTTTGGTAACGCGGTTGGTGATATAGGGGTGTTTGCAGGAACGTGGGGAAGGTAGGGTGCGGCGCGCAGGCGTCTTGCAGTCGCCCGCGCGACCCCGCTGCCGCCGGCCGCGCGCCATGGACGACGCCAGACTCCGCGACCGAGCGCCTCTCACGGTCATCGTGGCCCCCAGCAACGTCTCCCCGCCCAGGCTGTCCCCGGCTGACCTGCTGCCCGATGGCGACGCGGCCTTCCACCCGCTCTCCGCCGTCAACGGCCGCCTGACCCCGCCGGGGCTCGAGCCGGCGTCCTACGCCACACTAACCCCGCTGCTACCCTTACCCCCCATCAGCACAGTCTCCGACAAGTTCGCCTACCATGCAGGGGGCACCTTCACCGTCATCCAACACCAGCAGTCGTACGCGTCTCTATCTCCAGCACCTTACAATGAACCCCTATCCCCACAGTCCGCGTACAGCAGACGCAGCGTCTCCCCTAACTCTTTCGAAAGGCGTTCCCCCACGCCGCCGTTACCGAGTCCGGGGTTGGATTTGAACGCTGCACTCTTAGCGAGAGAAACGAGAGAGGAAGAAGCACAAGCTCAGGCTCAAGCGGATACCGAGGAAATTAACACCAAAGAGTTAGCTCAAAGGATAAGCGGAGAACTGAAGAGGTATTCGATCCCTCAAGCTGTGTTCGCTCAAAGGGTGTTGTGTAGGTCGCAAGGCACGCTCAGTGATCTGCTCAGAAATCCCAAGCCCTGGTCGAAGCTCAAGTCTGGCAGGGAGACGTTCAGGCGGATGTGGAAATGGCTGCAGGAACCAGAGTTTCAGAGGATGTCCGCGCTGAGACTAGCAGGTACGTTGGGCTTGATTGCTTAAAAGGTTTTTAGAATATGGTCTGTAGACTTAAGTGCTATCTAAATGTAGGTCATCACCATCAGCAGGTGGAAGTGAGACATAGTCCTCCTTATATAAATGTAGATAAATTTAACATAATTTTCTGTCTCAATACGCTTTTATAAGTTGTAAAAGACTCCAAAGTCTTTTGAAGTTCGATTAAAACATAAATTAATTGAACAAAAAATACTTTTAAAGCATTTCTTTTATAGAATTCTTTATTGTTATGAAATGGCCGAACTTGTACACTTATTAATAATTATAACAGCCATTTAGAAAAAGTTTTTAAAGTTTTTGTTTTGTTCTAATAAGATTTCTGAAAATAATTTTGAACAGAACAAAACCTAATTCAATTTGATTTTAAATTCCTAAACAAAAATATTTCGCAATTAACTCAAACTTATTTTATATTTTACTTGTTATGAAATTTAACTTTTTTTTTTGTAATTTAGTTTTATTATTCACATATTCTTTGTAGACAAAGCAAGTACATATTTTCATGTTTCTTATCATACTACATCCGTTCTACTACTTGCCTTATCATAATGAAGTAACATGTTCGCCCGCATTCTAACGTCGAACCGTCAACAGAATGGCGTGCGAATATAAAAATTTTAATAAAATCGATACAGTTTACAAACACCGCGAACGTCAGCTGTGCATCGATTAGTCGACAATCGATGGTGGCGGGTCGATGCCGCGCGTCACTAGTGCGGTGACCGGGGCTCGACTTCGTAGGGCTGTCGCATAGACGTAGTCTACTTCCCGGAATAGATTCCGGGAAGTGCTTGTGGCTTTACAGTTGCACGTTGTACACGCTAGCCTTTGATAGTCTTGTGGATGTATTAAATTGAAAGAGCGTGATATGTTGACGTTCTTTTACATTACACAAAAGCGATAGTGCACTCAACACACCATACATTGAAAACCGAAGAGACTTGCAGGAATAAATTTATTATATATATAGATTTCGTTTTTCGATTACGAATATTTTTTTAGACATGTTGTTTCGACAGAGTGTTTTATAACTATGTAATTATTAAAGTACACATTAAAGTAATATTTCACTATTTTTTTACAAGTTCAATGATTTTCTTACTTTTTACTCATTTATTAACCGATTTATTATTTCTTGTTCCGTAATAATGAGGTTAGACTCAATTGATAGATATTTTTATATCCAAACAATATCTATATTTACTATTTAAAATCTTCCTAATACATTACTTTATGTACCTAAGTCAGGCTAAGACAATAAATATTATGAATTAAATCGATAGAGGTTACAAACCGCGAAACTCAACTGTGCATCAATAAGTTGGCATTTGATGCTAGCGGGTTGATACGGCATGTCACTAGGGCGAGAGACCGGGTGCCACACTGGGGCTGTTTCTTAATTAACAGGGCTTGAATTAGAAATCATGTTTTATGGTCAATAGTCTTTATAACTTTTAAATATGGTATGATGATAATTTGTTCACAAGAATTTTAAGTTAATAGAAAAATATAACGCACATTAGAAAGTATTCCCGTTTTCTTTTTGTTTTTTACATGGCAATAACTTAGCAAATAATAGGCATTTTTAGATCAAAACAAGATGATGTGAATAACAATCTTTTTAATTCTCTATAACATTAACATCTCATTATTATTTTAAAAGTCGAAGTGTATAAAAATTGTAATAAAATTGATACATCTTACATCACCTCTAACGTCAGCTGCTGTGCATCGATTAGTCGAGAATCGATGCCGGCCGGTCGATGCCGCACGTCACTACAGCCGGTGACCTGGACGAGATTTAGTAGGGCTGGCTTTTTGAAATAGGGGTGGATTTAAAAATCATTATCTACGGTCAGTGATCTCGCGATAGTAATGTAAGAATAATACAGAAAATTTAGTTTTAGTGCTTTAACAAAGGGTAAAAGGCACCCTTTCAGAGTTATGCAAATACTAATTTTAGTAATTAAGACTATAGTACTTGTAAAAAAAATACGAATGTGAGTTATTTATTAAATGTACATACCTTAACATTTTCACGAGTTCAGAAATAAACATAAGGCATATCGTATCCAAAAAAACGTAATGCTACCGAAGAAACAAAGAATTTTAAAATCTTAACATACTATGTATAAAAAAATTTTTTCCCAAGCAAAAGATTTTAATGTGTTAATTTTTAAATAAATATAGAGTGCTACAAAAGGAAGGTTTATAGGTATAGTAAAAATGCTGTACTTCAGGGTTTCCATGACGACGACGCGGGCGTAAGCTTATTATTAAAATCTGTATTGACACAAGCCAAACTGCTGGAATAAAGTTAGTATTGAAATATATACATAGCGTACTATTAAATTCTTTATCTTCTTCAGTAGTTATCCACCATATTGGTGTTTGCCACTTTTTTCTTCCAATCTCTTCTATTTTGGACTGCCAGAATTCGATTATTGCCCACCATCTTAATGAATGCTTCCACCTCATTTGTGGTTTTCACACCTAGCCTTTTGTGGTCTCACGGTCGCAATTCTAATACATTTTTAAACTATCAAACTACAGTTTTTTAATTGAATGAAAAATATATTTTTCTCCGATTTGTTTGCGGGGGTGTTTTTCGATCTTTGTATTTTGTCATATTCCCTGCTGAGCCAACCCACTCAAGCAAATCAAATCTGTTATTGAGCAGCAATTTGTCTACAGTCTAGACAATAATTACTGAATTCATTGTCAATAGCTACGACATTTTTGGAAAATATCTAATAATTCTTTTTCCTGACGCGTTTCCTTTCCACTCACATATAAATTAATTACTTAGTGCCCAACGGTTTCACGGTTTCTGTTGCGTAGATCCTATACTGGTAGAATTTTGGAGAAATCTGGTTTTAGTGTATTTAAATCGTCAAATGAATAATTCTGCTAAATTTCAAGTCAAACGAGTGTACAGTTTTAGCGGTAGGTTATAGCTCCATGGTTTCACTTGTGTCGATCCCGTTTCTGTGCCTATAGCCTGTATGTGTATGTGCCTATAGCCTACGTGCTATATCATATTTATAATATATTTTGTACCATATTTCATTCAGATCCGCTCACACGAGTAACAAATATGCATGTAGTCGTTTAGTTTTCTATTTTTTAAAGTTCCGGACAATAACAAGCACAACAAAAATAAAAAATCAGCTCTGCTGTTCTTGAAATTGACGCTTAGCACCACATTCAGTGATTAATTTTTATACATAGGTTACATACACACTTAAGCAGTAAAGTACACAAAAATAGAAAATGTAATATAGGTTTTTGCAAAGTTCCGTTAAATAACTAATCACGTCAAACGTCAGGTGGATATCGATTGTCGTACAATCGATGGTGGCGGGTCGATCCAAGCCGCGTCACTACAGCCACTGAGGCTCGTCTGCTTAGGGTTGCTATTCCGCGGTTTACAGTGGCTTGTTATTTTATACAGGGGTTAGGAAGGTTAGGGGGAAGATTGCGATTTTGGGTCAATGATCTTACAATATTTTTTGCCGTGAATCATCTATTGGTGACGAAAATCGTCATGAATGCCGTGACGTTACATGGCGTGATATGGTAATAGTGACCGGGTTTAACACCACCAACCAGCCGATTCCATGCTTGGAATTTACTCAAAATTTCATAGCAGAATGATAAACTCAGAAATATTCCGTGACCCGACTCAGGATTCGAACCCAAGACCTTGTGACCGAAGCCACATATTTTAACAACTAGACCAACAAGGCAGTTTTTTTAAATAATAGCTGATATTGTGAACTATTTAGTATTATTATTATTCAGGATTCTCATATTTTTAAAGCAGTCAAGATTTTATATATTTTTAATTTGTATTTAATTTTTGCATTTCTTATGCCGTCCTATTCGATGCTATTCAATTGTTTATACAATTTTAAAAACTTGATCCTGTGTATATGGCAGCGTTCAGCCATTCATCTATCGTCAGAGGCTTTTGCGTAACATTAAACCTACTTGTACTAACGGTGTAAACAAATCTACTGATAACACAATATCTAGTTTGTTATGCATTCTTATCAGCAACACGATAAAAACATTTACATATAAATCGATAGTCTGTACAAACATTACGCACTACAGCTGTATCTTTTATCGATTTGTCGACTATCGACGTGATGCGGTCGATATGGCGCGTCACTAATACTGATAGGGGCGCGATAGGGCTGTCACAACTTAATTTTCTAATAGTAATTTACTTCTTACGCTAAATTATTGTAAGCGACACTTTTAGCGTAAGCAACGATTTTAGCATTTGTGAACGGTAAAGGATCGATCTATGTTGACTCCCCCCCAAAATCCCTTATTTATGTAGTTATGCCTCTGCTTAGTTTATCGTGAATACAACATTTTTCATATTTTAGCTTAACCGACATCAAAAACGACCCATTGGAACCTGACATAATACTTCAAAATTTTTGCTATAAAATAAGTTAAAGTAATAATAACAGGACACATAACGTGTTTTAACAGGACATGGCTTTTATTACTCATTTAACTTGAACTGATTTAATTTGATGTTTGTCAGTTACGATAATTCAGCGGTTAAGAGTCAAATTATTTCCTACCTTAGTATACATAGCTCAAGGTACACTTACATTGAAACTAGATTTCGACATGAGTATTGTCCTTAGATAATATTAATATTATAATAAAGTTTAATCTCTCAAAAGTAGATTCTCTTTATTCAAGATGTTCTTATTGATTTTGACTCGAAAGTTATCGGTTATAATAAAGTATCACTTCCTTAGACGGAGAATAAAGCCTAATGTGCCTATAATTACACTAATAACCATAGCTTTTAGACCAGATTTCTAATTTATTTGTCAATATGTAATACTAAATGACCCCCGCGGTTTTGCCAACGCAGTTCGATCTACCTGGTGAGAATTTGGGGATAAAATGTAGCCTATGTTATTTTTTCATATGTATGCTATATTACTGTGGAGTTTCATCAAAATCCATTCAGTAGTTTTGCGCAAAAGAGTAACAAACATCCATCCATACCAAGCATACTTTCGCCTTTATAATATATAATTATAACGGTAGAAGCTAAGGTTGTTTCGTTCATGAAATAAAAACATTTAATGTGTTGTAGGTGACAACCCTACTGATTATAACCGTATCAGGGAGCTGCCTGTGCAAAGCGTGCCGTACTCAAGCTAGGGGTGTGTCGACGGGGTATTTTATAAGTGATTTACTACGGGTACGCAATGTTAGGGGCACTTTTATGGGGTAGTACGCAATGCTTGGAATATAGTGTCATGGGGCTTACTTATTATTGATCGCATTTTATTGAATGAATGTTCAAACTAAACATTAGCTTTGCTTTTCCATCATGCATTACATTAGTCTACTTATTAAAAAAATATATATATATCTTTAGCCCCCAACACAAAAAGTGTTATTAGTAATTCGTCAATGGCTGTGTGTGAAATTATTTGAAAGAAAAACGAATGTTAAAGTTTTCCCTGGGCTTGAGGGTAGTTTACCTGCCGTTTGCTCAGAAACGTGCCGGGGTCGACTAATTAATATTATTAATCGAGGCCCGAAAGATAACAAAATATTTCACCGGACAACGAATCCTATAATAAAGCTCTTTGTGATAGAGGTCATCCGGGGAAGTCCCTACTATCACCAAGATTTTAACTGCTCTAGACAAACTATTTCAGGAAGTACCTTTGGCTTTACATGCAGTGGTAGGATACGGTGGGTCTTATCTAGTACTAGCAGTGTTCGTACCGCCTCCGTTCGTATTGTCTTCCGTGGCGCAGTGGTACGCGCAGTGTATTTATAAGACGGAGGTGTCCGGTTCAATTCCTGTCGGGGCCGAGTAATATTTAACTTAATTGGTTCTGGTCTGGCTGATGGGAGGCTTTGGTCGTGGCTAGCTACCACCCTTCCGGCAAAGACGACGCCAAGGGTACGTAGCGTAGTCGTAGCGTTCCGGTACGATTTCGTGCAAAAACCGAAAGGGTGTAGATTTTCATCCTACCCCTAACAAGTTATCCCTCATCTTAGATTGCATAAACAATTGCCATCAGGTGAGATTGCAGTCAAGGGCTAACTTGTACTAAATATAAAAAAACCTCACATTAGCTTGTCACATTAAATTCAAGTCTTAGACTGCTAGATTGTCCCCTTGGCAGACAGGTAGGTAGAGCCATGTATAAAGTGAGAGAGCAAAGCACAAAGACAATCTTTGTGTGTGTGTGATGTAAAGGAACGTCAATGTATGCTCCTTTAGTTAAACACACTAATGCGCCTTTCAAACGCTTATCTGTGCACCTGACTATTATATTCAAAGCCAAACGGACTTCCGCATATAAATAAATAAATAAAATAAAAAAAGCCTTTTACTTCGTGCACATTTTGAAAAAAAAATGTGTGCGTGTACTAGCGTACACTCGTAAGGAGTGAAACTTTTTTATGACGTTATTTTTCAAAAAATAATTTACTATATGCAACTTTACAGAAATTGGTTAAATAAAGTTAAATTAGATAAAGTTTAATAAAAGGCTTTTATTATCATAGACATAAATACAAATTCTACAATTATTTCATTTTAGCTTATTACTAAAAAGATTATTATTGAATTTCATTAATTGTAATAGAATTATTACTATCATTGATGTCGTAATTACTTACTTTTTTTAGAAATTCACTGGAATTAGAATTAACATAAACCCTTTGATTTTGCTGATCACTTCAATATAACATATATATATTTATCATGTCACTTCTATAAGTCAAAGATGGCGCGTAACGGAGAAATGTGACGCGTAACGAAAAAATGTTACACTAAATTTTTTTCCAACCCCGATAAAGAAGTTTCACTTCAATAAATACAAATAAAATAAAATTTAGTTATTAATTTTTAAACCCCTCTGTAGGTAAAGGCCTCCTTCAAAGACATCAAGTCCTCTCTAGATTGGGCTACCCGAGTCCAGTTGGGGCCGGCTATTTTTCTGAGGTCGTCTTTCCAACTAGTTACAGGCCTATCTCTCCTTCTTTTCCCTTGTGGACCTGCCCAAGTAGTCACCCTCTTCGTCCATCTCTTATCCCGTAGGCGCATCACATGACCGACCCACTTTCATTTTTAACCGACGAAAAAAACGGAGGAGGTTCTGAATTAGACACGTATATATATATTTTTTATGTATGACCACCCATAACGTTTTACAGAGTTGTCCGATTTTTACAATTCTTTTTTATTAGAAAGGGCATACTTCCAAGGTGGTCCCATTGTCATCATCTTAAGATCTGATGATGATATCCTGGGGAAATTGCAGGAACTCTTCAAATTTTTGAGGCACGCTTACAGCGATTTCGGTTTTTGTTTCGAAATCGGTAGCTTTTTGGCTACTAGTGCCGTATAATATACTATGACAGTAGGTATAGTACGAGTACGATACATGGCGATAAATCACTAAAAAGGAGAGAAATAAAAATTTTTAAATAAAAATAGAACCGACTCAAAACGCACTAAAAAGTAAAAAATAACTGTGTCATTTAGTTGCTTTAATTTACTTAAGCATATCTAGGAGTTGGTGTTAGCCAAGGTTTCTATTTTAAGGATGTTACCTAGAACCCACAAACTGCTTTACTACGTAAAATAAAGGTTCCTTAAACTTGGCTGGCACCGACTTCATAGATATGCTTATGTAAATTAAAGCAACTAAATGACACAGTTATTTTTTACTTTTTAGTGCGTTTTGATCGGTTCTATTTTTTAATGATTGAGCATGTACCAATCCGTCTCTTGCCTTAGTGTAATGTCTAATTTTTCTATGTCTTATTTTTTGTATCTTTCTAATATTCATCATACTGCGCTGTATTCCTCTTTGGCAAGTAATTATTTAATTCTTTATTTTGTTATTGAATCTCCAAGTTTGGCAAGCGTACGTTAGACATGGTATAAGGCTGCTGCTGCTTTTAAATATGTCTTTTAGTGGCCAGTATTTATTCCACGTTAATTGTGTCCTGCGCTCTACTTCCTGATCGTTACCATTCAAATCTGGTCAAAGCTAATTTGTTTACCCAGGTATATGTGTTAGACTGACTTCCGAAGATACTTCACATATAACTGTGTTTCTTGTCGGCTTTTCTCGGTAGGATCTGACTTTCAATCCAGTAGAGTAGAGTCACTACGTACTGACTGTCTTGACGTTTCAAAAGAAGGAATAATACAATAAGCAACTTAAGCTAACTTATCGTGATAAGAATACAAATCGTAGAATGGTGGTAAGGATACTGGATTTTGCGCAAAAAAACGAGACAGCTCCGAATTTAATTACTCTTGTAACAATCACTATCAGCTGATAGTGATATTAACTAGGGCCGGCAGTTATACGTGTTCTCCGGTGTAGCTCTGCCAATTTTAAAAGAAAAATTGTTGATTTTTTTGCTGGCTCTTCTTCCGATTAGTAGTATATATTTCTCCAAACAGACAGATTTAACGTTTCAAAAGTTTTTTTTATTCACCCTTGACTGCTTCCACACCTGATGGTAAATGATAATGCAATCTAAAATGGAAGCGGACTTGTTAGGAGTAGGATGAAATCCACACTTCTTCGTTTCTACAAGACATCGTACCGGATCGCTATATCGCTTGGCGGTAACTAATACGCTTGGCGGTCAGACCTCGACCAATTTATTAAATCTTTTTCGGTCTAGCTGGGAATCGAACCCGGGACCTCCGCCTCATAAATCCACTGCGTATACTGTCGGTTCGTCCGCTGAGCATTTGTAAATTGAGCCTATTTGAAAGAAATGTATAATGACTTTGAATTTTAAATGACAATGCTGAATAACCGCGGGCGTAGGTACCTTTCCGTACAATATAAGCATTGTCCTTTAAATCAATTTCAACTACATAATTACTGGTCGTTACATCCCGCAACACCTTTCCTCGAATACACGTAACATTCGGATTAAAACAACATTAAAACCGTCGGAGGAGGCAACAGTGGCACATGTTGCCCCCCCTCCCCTCTCCGCTGTGACGTCACACACCCTCAACCCCTCGACCCCGCGCCGCCAGCCCGCTGTATCGATCGGTCGACCCCTCAGTCTGCTCGCTCTACTGATATTTAGGTGGCTGGGAGATCTTAACTGTTTTTTTGTTGTTGTTATAATTAATTACTGCCTTATTATTTTTATACAGCCTTATAGCGTTGGAACGTGGTGGGTGTAAGCTCCAAATTTTCCACTCCCATAGGATATAGTGTAGAAAATAAGCATACCTACCTACTTATTTAAATTATTTTTACTAGGTATTTGCATTTTTTTTTCAGAAGTGTACAAAACGGATTTTAATAATTTACATATAATTTTACAATATTTCTTTTACCTAACTTCCGTGTGGGGGGTAGAGTCACTACAAATAGTCTAGCATTTGACATTTTAAAACTGCTTGTACACAGAGCCTACACAAAATATTTATACCCTCGTCTTTTATGGTACCCTCGTCTTTTGGGAGCTACGTAAACAATTCGTCCTGGGATTTAACTATGATATGCGTTTTGGTAACTTTGAGGTGTTTATAGAGTGTCGATGGCTTTTTCAGTTTTTACACAAAATTGTTTTGATCTCTGAATAAAGTAAAAGGATTATCCTAGAATGCCAGACCGAACCAAGACTTTATTGTTACTTGCATCTAATTTTGCCAGAAAGGTTCTACCAATATCATAAAATAGCCAACTCAGACCTGAAGTGAGATAGTTGTATATCCACGCTTAACAGACTATAAACAATATAAAGTAGATTTATCTGTTTAAATTAATCTATGAAATTATCGACAACTACCTCAAGAGATGAAATACGATACGTCGATTTTGATGAACCTTTTTCCCAAGGAACTTAAAGGTGACAACTTAAGGAACTTAAAGGTTAAAGGAACAAGGAACTTAAAACTTCAGCAATTGTAGTCACGCTTTGGCCACATATAGAGAGGCCCGGGTCGTAGGAAGTAAATTTAGTATACTATAGTATTTGCTTAGCTTTGCCCTCAGCCTATAAATTCATGCACAAAACACATCCACTACATTCAATAAGACCTGGATTCCGTGTCAGTGTAACAAGGTCACCTGCAAAGGCCAGGATGGATTTTGAATATTTATTGTTAATTTTATAATATTGATAACTATATTAAAAGCTATTGGAGATAAGCAGAAACCCTGAAACATCCCAAAGTTATACTGTGAGAGTTTTGAGTACTTGTTGTTTACTTCTATACTGTAATTAATTAAATTTTTTTGAAGTAAAATGAGTAGCGATTTGATGTAGCAATGGGGTTTATTGTAGTTGTTGATCGAGGCATAGAATAAATAATCAAGATATAGGTACGGAGAGGCAGGAATATACGCATGAATGTTTCTTAATGTTGATTCTTTAGTCAATTGATCGAAGTTCCTAACATTCCAGATACGCCGAACCAGCAAACGGTAAAAGGCGACAATGTAAACAACATGCAGCAGCGCGCTTACCCCAGGGAGTATCAGACCCCGGCCGTGCCCCCGGGCCCCATGTACCCGGGGCCACAGACCCCATGGGATACACCGGGTTATGAACCTGCCGGGGACGTTTCGTGCTTGTGAGTCCTTCCCATGTGATTTTATCCCGTGAAACTTCCTGACATCCATTCCTTTCGAACCGTTTTTTAAGTTTTTGAACCCTTTAAACATACTTTTTATTATTAAATCATTTTTAAAATATCAAAATATTTTTATTCACTTAAAAAACAAAAAAGTGCTTAATCATAGTTATTGATATGAATTAGGAACAAAATGGAACCAACAGTTGATCCCTGTGAAACAATTACAATTAGTAACGATTCCGGGATTTCTTAAAATAAACCTAAAGGTAAAAAAATTTAAAAATTTCGCATTTAAAATAATAAACGTTATTTTTTGAAAATAAACATCTTTTATATGAAATGTTGTTTTATGAATCATCTGAATTAAAATTCATTTTTGTAGCTTCTTTTAATTCTTTAATTTCTTTACGATCATCAGATTGACTTTCTGATCCAAACCAAAATGTCATTCAGGATTTTGAATATATTTTTGTTTCTCACGCTTTGTTGAACTTACTTTTTGTGTCCATTTGTTTAATGGATCCATTCGTTGAATTACTTTGATCATCCCTTTCCCTGATCCCTATCCTTGGCTACGTAGCAGTGGACTTGGTTTCTAAATAGGTGTAATAAAATCCGAGTAGCTTGTCGCAAAGGTAACATATATACGTATGTATTTATCAATTGTTATATTAGTATAAATAAATATTATAATATGTAATTTGACACTTGCTTTGTGACAAGCATTTATTAATATTAGAGACAATAATATATCAATGGATGATTTTCTTTCATTTGTTAATATTGTTATTATTATGTGTAAATGATTATATAGAGATTTGTTCTCCATAGACGTTACTTGGATAGGCAGTATCATTTCCTTGATTTGTTGATTTTTAATAGACAGATCGCGTTCATTTTGATGTGGCTTTGTACTTCTAAAATGATAGATTTTTCGGGTTTCAACGTGATACTTTTTGATCTAGTTATTTGTGAGTTCTTAACCGAGTCAGGAGCCGCGAATATAATCAGACAATAGTGAAATTGATTAACTTCCATACTAAAATATTTTATATGAATTTTCATAGTAAAAGCTTTTATTAAATCACTGGATTTATTATGGAGTCAGTCTATATTCATCTGGACTTCCATTATTTTATTTAAGAGTATAGTATCAAGATTATTTTAGATAAAAAAACCATATAAATTATATGCCACGCATCGAGCGTCATTAAAATTGTCAAACACTAGAGGCAAGGATACTGCCTGTACCATACAAATTAATGTTATTGTTTTAGTTATTTTTTATAAATACTTCTTTAGCATTAGGTAAGTGTATTTTGTTAGCTTCAAGAAGCCAAGATGTATGTTAGACTGCTACCGCTGCCCCTCCTCCCTCCCTTTTTGTTTTCCCCCGCGCCCGGGCTGCCATAGATTTAAAATATGATTTTATAGGTGCCTGCGAGATTTACAGATCCTTTGTTAATGTTGTTTACATGGTCGCCAGGTATGCATTTCAATTTCATACTAACTATCAACATCAGGTTGAAATCTTTGAATATTTCCTTCTCAATTGTATTGTTGTCGAGGTTCTGCTGTATATCATCGGCTTGACCTCAACTGATTTTGATAGAATTAATATCGTTAAGTAATACTGACAGGATTTTAATTTTAGAAGGTTCATCAAAATCGATATTTTTTCTTATTATATATTCAATAAAATATTGAACTATATTTCATGGACATCAAAAACTGTTCCAGATGTCTCATTACATATAATGTATTGATTGTAATTAATTACGAAATAGAGATCTTATATTTTCTGTGTTTTATTATTAAAATATTTTTCATAAGTGCAGGATTTTTTGTTCGTATTAAAAAATAGATGAAATAGAAGGTTCTTGTGAATAGCGTTTTTAGATTTCTAATACAAAATTGTGTTCTTTCGCACTTTAATTGTTTTTGATATTGAATCTTATCTATTTTTTTAACAGTTAAAGAACAAAAATGTGCGAAAGAAGGCTTTTTTGGTAGTCTGTGTTTAGAGGCATGGTTGTTGTCCATAGATGGGGCTTCGAATGGTCTAGTGATGTGCAAGAGTTATATTATTTTTGTTAAAGTAATCGTTTCTCTTTGTTGCAGCGGCCCAGATTCCACAGAGAGGCAGTGAGTATCGTCATATGGGTAAATTTGAATAGTTCATTTCTAATAGCTATAAGTTTTCTGATGGTGGTGGTATAGTCAATGCATTACAGGAAGTCCGTTTGGTTTTGGATGTAGTGGTAAGATGACAGCTCTAACGCATTTGCGTATATAATGGAAGGATTATCAACTCGACAGCTGCTGGAAAATTATTTAGAATGATAAAGAGAAGTATGGATATTCAAACATATTTATTAAAAAAACTGTTGCATACTTACAAGCAAATGATCATTTAACAATATGTTACTGCATTGGTCACACCTTACAACTACATTCAAAGCCATCTAGACTTCCAAAAGTAGACAAGGTACATCTTAATGATAATTAATCTGCCCAAAGTGATTCTGCCTTTCCACTAAGGTGCTTGAAAGTGAAGTTGTTGTAAAATAATATGTTCTTCCTCGTTAAAGATAAACTGTAATGTGGAAATGTCAGCGAAAGTAACTAGCAATTGTAGAGTCTTTTACAGCAGCTCTACTGTCAGTTTTATTTCCGTTACCAACCGATGTTAGTATGTTTCTATCTGAAGGGTGTAGTTGTCAATATAAATATAGGCTCATGAAGATTAATGTCAAATTAATTAATTACATGGCTTAACACCTACGCCTCACTTTGTAAAACGTGTACTTTGCATTTCCTACGAAGTGTTGCTCTTTTAAAAGTAATGATTTTCCATCAGGACCAGTTATTTATTTTTTGATCCTGATTGAGTGAATAATGAAATTATATAAAAATTATTGGATTTCTTACACTCTTCTTGGTGGTCAGGCAGGTCATGGAATTGCTGCAGCAATATTTATTTTATTTTGTTCTGTAATAACATTGACCATCAATTCTTAATTTTCTTAGTATTATCGTTCATTTTGATTTCATTACGTAAATGTTTGATTAATTTGGGCTTGTAATTTGTATTGTATGCAACTTAATTTATTCATCTTCATTTTGAATAACAATTGAATGAAAATCCCATTAACCATTAACTCTATGTTGTGCATATATATTTTAATAATTGTTTCTATACTGTATCCCATTAGTGATTGAATTTGTTATTTTCAATTTCTTATTGATCTTTAAGTAATATTCTACAAGCAAGTTTTTTCTTATTTTTTTATTAGACAGGTCTTTCATTTTCTAATTGTTGAAATTATTTTTGTTGTTTTATGATTTAGTTTGGTGTTTTGAATTGTAAGACATCAAGTACAAAGTGTATGTTTGTGTTTCCAGGCTGCAAGCGCAAGGAGGATATGGCTTCGGATACGCTGCCTTCTCAGAAGAAGCCTCGTTTGGTTTTCACAGATCTGCAGCGGCGTACTCTGCAAGCTATTTTTAAGGTAATAATTAGTATTTTTCATTTCTCTTTTCAAATGGATGACTTTTACTATAATTGTGAGATCAATTGTTTGGTATAATACAACAATATCATTACCAGTCAATGTGTGTGGTTACTGGTGGACGAATAAAAAATTAAAAAGCAAATAAATATTTGCATTTGTATTTGATTCTGAGAGTTCGATATTTTATAGTAGAATCTTGTGAAACTCTTGTGTATCGATAGTTAAATCACTAAAACTAGACAAAATTTATATTTTTAGAGCCCATTTCCACAGTGTTTATAATAAACCTACTGTACAGATAAACTTTGATTTAATTAATTTATTTATTGAAACTATAAATAAAATTAACAAGTCTGATGAACTTCCTAATAACGTTACAGGAAACGAAGCGGCCGTCAAAAGAGATGCAAGTGACGATAGCGCGGCAACTAGGCTTAGAGCCGACCACTGTAGGCAACTTCTTCATGAATGCACGCAGAAGATCCATGGACAAGTGGAAGGATGACGATGCGCCGTCTACAGAACTGGACCAACAGTGCGACTTGCAGGACTTAGATCATGTCCCGAGTCTAGACTCGGCGGAGTCTGAGGAGGATCACGACGACACCGATGATCATCTGTTGTGACGCCCCATACCCCAGCAGCATTTGTTAGTGCTTTGAAAAGAGAACGAAGTCGCCCCGGGGTACGGACTGTTTGAATGATTTCAATGATATCCATTTTTTATCATTTCATTGATGATTGAATTTAGTTTTGTTTGGTTCAGTTAAATTTGTAAGACTAAATTCTGAGTCACATTTGTCAGCGTCATTTTGTACGTTGATACGGATTTTCTGATTAATTCTACTTTTAATCAATCGATGCTGTAATGTCATGATTTGGTCCAAGTCTTCTGCATATCAATGTTGTGAGACAAATCACATTACAGTAGTAGATAAGTTTTTAAAGATATCTGATATATAAAATTCTCGTGTCACAGTTTTCGTTGCCATACTCCTCCGAAACGGCTTGACCGATTTTGATGAAATTTTTTGTGCTTATCCGGTATCTATGAGAATCGGCTAACATCTATTTTTCATCCCCCTAAATGTTAGGGGTAGTCCACCCCTAAATTTTTTTTTTATTTTTTAGACAAAATTTTTAATTTCTATTTTTTTATGATACAACATACAAAAATACATACAATCCTTAATTTTCACCCTTCTACGATCAACCCTTATTTTTTAATAGCCATTTTAGTAATTTAATCATTTTTCCTCTCCAGTCGAAAACTGATCGATCGTCGTCTAATATATAAAACTTCCCTGTCACAATATGCGTATTCAGCAGATCTGAGAATCGGCTTCTATCTAATTTTTATCTAAATTTTTTTTTTAATGCAAAACAATGTTTGCTGGGTGAACTAGTTAAAGTATAAATTTTGGTATTTAGGCCTGTGTGCACCAAGATTTCGGTTAACATAACTTTACTATAAATTTACTGTTCACGACAACCCGTACGCCGGTTAAGAACACTACAGTAGTAGACAAGTTTTTAAAGATATTAAAGTATAAATGTTGGTATTTAGTGAATCCGGACGTGATGTGCCACTGGTGCGTTGTAAGCAATTTTAATGTACATTACATTGAGAACATGTCCGTCGCAACAAAATTACATATTTTTTTCAACAACTCCCTCAATATGGGCTTCAAATGAAAAGACTTGAAGATTAGAATACGATACACTATGAAAAGTATTAAATCCAAGATGGATGTATGGATGGCCAACGAATAAAATGGCGAATTACATCTTTGCAGGGGTTTCTTTAAATTTTCGGTTTAATCTTGTAAAGCATTAATAGTGCAGAAACATCGTAGAATTCCTCTATGTCAAGTACTATTTTTTGTTAGCTGGCACTTTTCATAAAGTCATAAAAGGCGCAAAAGAATTATCTCTACGGCATTGATTGACGCGTAGTAAAAGAAAAATTTATCCGTATCTTTGATACAATGTATAGACGCCGACAAAAGTGATTCAGACTTAAATTTCTTTAATTTTTAAAATTTGTTTAACTGATTTTGATTAAATTACGTATTTATTTTCTTTTTATGACATTGAATTGTAAATTATTTTGATCTATAAAAATCAAATTAATGATGTTTTTTTTTAAATTTTGCAAAATTTTTACTGAACTCGTTCAAACGTCCCGACGGCGACTTCAAGAAACGTAATGTACAGTGTGTGAAAAGACTAAAGTGCGAAGTTGGTCCAGACTTGAATGATCTCTTAATTGTATTTAATGTTTCTAGTCAAACGTAATCAAAATATGTCTAGTTTATTTAACTGTTCTACAGTATTAGTAATGGTGTGTTATTTTTATTTATTTATACTATAAAATAGCGAGTTGAGGTCGTTTGAATACACTTAAGTTTAAATTGTACTCCTAATTTCTGTATAGGATTTCTATATGCGAATCATTAAGATTGTTTTATTACGATATTTTAAAAGTAAATTGCATATTACAAAATACAGTGAACAGATCAATATAATGGTTTCTGCCTTCTCACTGATGACTTTAAGAAAGCCCTAAAAGTTGAAAGTGAACAAAAGAGAAACTTCTATAACGAAAATAATAATATTTATAGTTAATTAAGTAAATGGCAATATATGAGAAAATGACTAATATATGTGTAGGTACTAAAGTGTATTCAATCGACCAATTTTCAAAAAGTCATAGCTAATAATAAAAGCAATAACGATTGTCGGATATTGGTCAAAAGATGTTATTTTTTGATCAAAATTGACATTTAGTGAAAATATCCGATCAAATCGGATGATGAAGAACAATTAATAATATAAAAGGTTCTAAGAGTAAGTTTTCAATTTAACTGACGTGAATTTGTAATAAATGAATGCGTTTGACCCGGAATTCTAAGCCGTAAGAATTTTTCATTATTTATAAGAAAAAAAAGTTGAACTACTAATAACCATTTTTAGAGGCTACTGAGTTGGTTTACTTAAAATACTTTTAACTATACAAATAAAATTGTCGTAACTGACAAAACTTACGACAAACGCACTAATACTGGTTTGTTTTAAAACTTTATTTCACGCAATAAAAAAATTTTCATTTTTTTTATCGACTACAAGTTGGCCCTTGACTGCTATCACACCTGATGTTAAGTGATGATCCAATCAAAGATGGAAGCGGGCTCACTTGTTAGGAGTAGGATGACATTCAAACCCCTATTGGTTTCTACATGACATCGTACCGGAACGCTAAATCGCTTTGTACGTACGTCTTTGTCGGTAGGGTGGTTACTAGCCACGGCGAATGCCTCCCATCAGCCAAACATACAACATTATATATATAAGTTTTTCATATATACAAATCCGATTGTCGTAACTGACATGAGTTACGACAATTTTTAAGCGTTTATTATTTTGAAAAATTACTCTCGTAACTCCGTAGTGTATTAATATTCCTTTTATTTGCATCTAGTCAAGAGATCTCTACCACACATTCCAAAGTTATGTGAATATGTATACAAGAATGGAAGTAACAGCGTTGGAAAAGAGTAAAATTCGTGCGTGATATTACTTAATGTTACATTTAATTATTTATGATAAATAGAAATAATTATAGGATGCGCGTTATTTATGTCACATTCTAAGAGGGGAGTGGAGGGGGTGATTGACACTAAAAACAGTTTTTAATAAAAAGATTTTTATTACAATTAATAGTGACAAAAAAGCCACTTAGGCTTACGCCATTTTTTATTTTTTTATTTTATATAGTATTTGTTTATTTTTGTCTAATACCAAATTTCACAAAACAAAGATCTTCTTCACCCTTCAAGACTTTGTTTGTTATAATGTGACGTCAAAATATGTGACGTAACTAACGCGTGACGTCACTGACTTTATTTAATATTTAAGAACATGCTTTTGCTATGTAATAAGATTTATTGAGGAATCTAGTCGGATTTGTGCAAATGTAGTTAAAAAAATAATATCAATAACAGCTTAGTCTACCTATCTGTACCTATATTAGGCCATCGATTATAGGTGAAGAGCTGGTGGCTTTTTGTGTACTTGGATTTAGACAGTATTTTATTTAAAATTAAAAATATAAGTAGAACTTAAATATAAACTCTTCTTTAAGTATGTTTTTCTTTTTAACATCTTTAAAATATTTTTTTTATACGCCACCAGCTCTTAGATTATAAGTTTCGCTCACATGATCACATACACCGAGAGTAAGTGAACACACCATTCGAAGTACTTAAACCAGCGAATAATTCATACCAAACACGAACTATTTAAATGGTACGCCTGTTTTTATTGAAGCATTTTTAGTTATAAGAGCTAGTTTAATTTATAATTTAATGAATAATTTATTTATTTTTACACGTATTTTGTACCACGTTTCATGCAGAATGGGATAATATAACATTTTGCCTGTAATATAATACATAAAGTTGCGTCTACACGCCAATACATGTTCGACGATGGCGACTACACAGAAAATGGTAAGAGTTGATTTTCATATTATAAACAATCAAAACTAATATTGCTCAATTAAAAAAATAAACTATTGTCATTTTTACGAACTTAACGCATAGTTATTTAATTTTTTTTGTAAAACGTAAATACAATAACTATTCGAAAATCAAATAACTATGCCGGCTATGTATGTGTTAAAAAATTCTCAAGTTTTTCTGTCATAATCACATCAGCCGATCTACTTTAGGACAACAAAGTCCTTTTAAGAAGAGATCCTCGTAACCATCTTCTAACTACATTCCTTCTAACTATATCTATAATGTTATTCTGTAACAATGTTTTTAAAACTCGACAGTGTGAGGTCTGAATTAATCTCTATCTATAGTATAGTGTCAGACTGAGAAAGAAAGAGACAAATTTAAAACTGACTGTTGAGTAGTAAAGACATAGTTATACAGAAAACCGCTTCTGTAACAGCTGGATCAGATAAATAAAACACTGGAGGTATATTATCTTTGTTATTACGTTTTGTCGAGCATGTATGTACGTGTAGACTCGGCTTTATGGAGTACACTCGCTCACATAATTATTTAGCAATTTTTATACAACGCAAGATTTATGTATACATACTTTTTATGTACCTTACTGTACCAAAGGATGACAGGAAGTGCAATTTATTTTAAGCTAAACTAAATAACTAAGTGTTACCATAGAGTTTGCTTTTTTGTTAATGCAAGGATGTGCTTTGATTTTTTGAAGTAATTTCCATGATTTATAACAATGTTTTCTACGATATTGTACGATTTACATTATAGAAAGTTGTTTTTAACACTCAACTTATGAAAGTGGGTTTTTATAAAATTTATATGTCTATCCATTTGCTTGTCTGTGACGTCGTAGTTTCTAAACGAATGACCTTTATTATGCAGTGATTTTATTAGTAGACAAAGGGATAGACACATCGAACCTAAAACACCCTTCTTTTTTAAGTTGGGGGTTAAAAATTTCATGACGCAAAGTAAAAAATTATCTACTTTGATCTATAAATCATTGGAAATGTCTATTAAATCAAAGTATGATTTATATGTTTAGGGTGGCAGCGATTAATAGGGTAATAACGATAAATAATCATTCATAAAAGCTATGGCAACATGAATAGTTATAAAGATAAATTTGTAGCTTTTGTTTGTTGGACATATTGCCCAATAGAATAACTATTAATTACGTTCTCTTATTATTATTTATATTGCCAGATAAAAATGTCCCTTTAATCACTAGGTCCGAAACATGTACATTGCTAAGCATGTATTTATACATAGTACCTACTTAACATTAAAAAGTTGAGAAAATATATAATTGTTGTAAATAGTATTGCGGATTTGTGTTATGGAAAATTAAAAATAGTTTGTGATTTTAGACGTTGTAATAATTCCTTGACAATGTAGGAAGGTCCCGATTTGTATGTATCAATTTTGAGATCCATCTGTTTGACATAAAATTAATTGTGGTACTTTCATACAGTCACACTGTACTTTAGTAGCGTGTATGACGTAAAAAAGAATGACGTCACATTTAAAAGTGATCGAAGCGACATCTTGCGTTTGTTTGTAAGAATAACGTGATGGAGCTTGTAGATAATTTGATATATCTGGATGATTTGTTGAGTATTGAAACATCATATTGGAGCACAAAGAATCACAATCATGTTACAATAAAAATAAATATCATTAATATTATACGCATGTCCTATTTTTCCGAATTCATTACAGTTTAATCCAAAAACACATGAAAAATGTAAGAATACTTTTTAAATGGATGTTTTTTTCACAAAGGAAGGATTCCAGCGTTTTTGTTAATAAAATATCAATCGACAAAAACATTCTGTTCATCTTTTTAACGAAAAGGAAAAATTCTAAACACATTAAAAAAGTGTTTAGAATTTGTCCTTCAACTCGTTCAAATCGTTCAACAATGGTTATTTTGTAATGATATTATGTTTTTTCATTCATAAAATTAAAAAAGTTTCAAAAGCGTTTTCAGTAAGAAAATATAGAAAACTATTTCTTTGAAAATGCTATAATTTTTATAGCAGCTTAAAAAAAATGGAAATCTGTATAAGTGTATTGTGTATTTTGGATAAAACTGCAATAATAATTTGTATGTGATAAATTATGATTTCAATTCAAACAACCACTTAAAAAAAAGTATTGAATTTTTTCCAATGTCAATTTTTTTTCGAAAATGTCCTTTATAAGTGTACAATAATTTGATTATTATTTATGCAATATCAGAATATGTAAAATATTTTAGGCTTATTCAATAATAATTTCTACTAGAGGTGAAATAATAAAAAAACTTTATAGCTCTTTTATTTTTCGTCAAAGAAATTTTTATATTTCTACCGCAATGAAGTGGGATTATGACGGAATGCGCCATATTTTATCACTAACTGTAGGGTAGGTATTTTTCCTACGATGTTGCAAACGCAAAACCTTCATAGATAAAATAATATTTTTGTGCATTGTATAGTGCGCTCTTTTCTCGCTGACTGTACATAGTACTTGAAATATCGATGTAAGAATAAATGTAAATTTTATAAAGTGCTTTGTGTTTTATTATGTTACCACTCAGTTCTTGTAAGCACATCAGCCTCGTTGTGGCGTAGTAGTTAAATGTGGCTCAGGATCGGAAGGTCCTGAGCAATATAATATTTAGTTTTTTATGACTCAGATAGAAGTAAAGGATTCGGTCCCAATTCCTTTAATATCTGTTATACGAAAATAAACAATAATATTATTACGACAATAATGGGTGTTGAACCCTTAAAAGTTACTAACGTAAAGGAGTAGACAAATTACAATATAATTATCCCTTTTATCTATATATTTGCAATCCACTGAGTGAGTCTCAAATAATTAGTTTTGACAATGTTGGCAATATTGCCAACTGTTTGTCTAATCCTTTGCTCTTAGCAACTTTCGATTTTATTATCAATCTATATGATTTGGACTATAGCACCATAAGCCAGAAAACCAAATAAGAGTAGTGCAGTAGGCATTGGCCATGTAGTGGTTAGGCTGATCAAGATGAATTATCCCCTCACAATTATAATTTTATTCTGGGAAAGACTTTTTAAATAAACGTAATATAAAAAAAATAGTTTAAGAAATATTACTCGATTTGGAAAAAATGTCGTCTAAAAAGAACAAAGCAAGAAAATAATTAAGAAAGAAATCCCGAAATCTATAGGTTCAAAAATGGTAAAGGTCATAACCTACCGTGTGTTACCTATTAATTGGAGGTGTTCTTGGCTTCAACATAACCATAGTAGGCATATATGGCCAATGCATTTTAAACTGAGTCAGTCATCGGGCACTAAATGTCAAAGACAGTAGTTAATTAAACGCTCTAGGTAGTTTTGGATTCTATTTAACGAAATTAAAACCCCTAATAGTGACTTTTGGATATGATTGATTGTAAGAACTCAAAAATTTATTACTAGGACGAACCAATCTAACGCGTCAATTTAAAATGCGTCGACTATAACAAGTGCTCAACCACTACGGCTCTACCTTAACCATATCTTCCCTCTACCATTTGGCTTTGTCGCAGTCCGGTAAAAATTGCATCTGTTTGGCTATCGCGGCCAGAGCGCCTTAACCCCTAGGCAACTACCGTTGGTGTCATAATTATGCACAAATAACGTTTTCATCTCACTTGCTTGGAAAAGTAGTTTTGCTTGGCCAAATCAGGACACAAAAGTCGTTTTTGCTGCCTAGGCAGGCAAAGTAATTTTTTAAAAAATGAAAGTTTAGGCTCGGGGTTCCTGTTAAAAGTGAGTAGTGATATGTTTATTTAGTTTTTTGACATATTCATCAATTTCAATTTCATACAATGGATAAATATAAATCAGGTAGAAATTTATTTCCATTTCGCATTATAAAAAAAAAACAAATAAATCAAATTAGAACACTAAAAAAATTAATACGCACCAGCAAAGATTAAATTACTCAAAGAGTTCATTAACCTTTGCATCCTCCAACCTCGAGGTTCCTTCTTAAAGTATTTATATGTCAATTATCTGTTTATTTAGTTTTTTAACATTATTATCAAATTCCATTTTGTATAAAATGAATAAGTATTAATTACCAATTTTTTATTTCGTTATCAATTTAAATTACATCATTATTAAATAGAATTACAATAATGAATAATAAACAGATATGAAGTCGAAAAAAAAATTAATAACACTCAATTGAATAATACAAATATGGGATCGCCTTACAAAAATATTGCAATTAATATAACACATTGCAATAATTTTACCCTTAAGTTTTAATTTACCGTATTTAGTTTCGTAGATATTATTATTAATAACGAACGAATGCTGTATTCTGGTATTTTTTTATTTCCTTTTGCATGTATCATTTTCCTCGTTATAGTGAGATGAAAAGTTGTGTGATGCGCACGGCAGCAATGTTTTTTACTTCTCGTGCATTAAATACCTCGCGACTCACAGGATTCTTTTTTTGAACTCCTCATTTCGCTTGGAGTTCAATCTTAGGATCCTTCGCTTGCTCGGTATTCAATACGTGCACGTGCAGTAAAAATCAATTTTGCTGCCTAGCATAACAAATAACAATTTTTGAAACGAGGTGTAAGGCCTGCCATCTAGTGTCTGCCATGTAGTGTAGTCATGAACTTAACAAGTTACAATACTATTCAACATAACGTAATAGTAATTAAAATTAACCGAAATTTCTTAGAAGAAAGAAAATTCACACTCCACAACCTTACCTAGGATACGAATCCAGGAGCACGTTGAAGACACATAGGCAGTCAACATACCATACAATTTACGATGGAATCGAATCTTAGAAGAAGGAAGTAATCCACACCCCTTTTGTTTTTGCACGATGTCGTACCATAATGCTAAATCGGCGGTTCTATTACTACCTACACGATAAAACTAAAAAAAACTTGAAACTTCCCCTACGCACCAAATACTTATAGTTTAGGTAACAACCCTTAAAAAGGATTAAACGATTTTTCTGGCACTTAATTAGCACTTAATTAGCAATTAATCTAGTAATCATACGCCAAAAATGCCTTACATCATTTTGGAAAAGTGCTTAATACTTTTACACTACTGTGCCGATATTAACCAACCATACCTAATAACACTGGCTTTCATATGAAAAAAACTGTATCAAAATCGGTTCATCCGTTTGAGAGCTACGATGCCACTGACAAGCATCGACGTCAAACTTATAACACCCCTCTTTTTCCGTCAGGGGTGAAAAATAATATCGAAATAAGTTTTGGAATAACGGCTAGTTAGTCATAAAAGTGAATAAAACATACAAAATATAGATAGCTTCACATTAAGGCCTGTGTGCACCAAGATTTCGGGAGATAACGGTTATCATAACTCCTGTTAAGGACGTAAGCTCGGTTAAGATAACCGCCCGGTTTACGTCCTTAACCGGCGTACGGGTTGTCGTGAACGGTAAATTTTACGTTTAGTTTATGTTAACCATTGGTTATGATAACCGAAATCTTGGTGCACACAGGCCTAAGTTGCATTGCAATCTGTACTGTTATACACAATGCGCAAGATAATTTCGTCACACCGTTTACCGTCACGGCATTCGAGTCTATTTTACTGTCACGATACACTCTAAATTCTAAAATATAATACGAAAGCTTGTGGGTAAAACTGTATTTTACTTGTTCACACCACAAATGCTAAACAGATTTAGATAACAATTTCGAATAGAGGTAAAATATGCACTGGATTAACAAAAGCCATTTTTTATCCCAGAACATTAAAAAAAATACAAATTCTAAATTCGCGTAGACGAAATCGACGATATACCCGTATGAAACAAAGTCGGGTTAGTTGCACTATAATTATAACTCTAGAATGTCTGATCGGATCTGAAAGCTTGGCACAGAAATAGTTTAGATCCAATCTGGAGTAATTGGCTCATAGGCTTCATGTTATCAAAATATAGTGTGGGAACAACATCTACGCGGACGAAACCGCAGGGAACAGCGAGTACGTTTTAAATCCGGGTGGAAATTTACACAAATCCTACAACTTGACAATTGGCTCAAAAATGTTGGAACGCAAAGCCATATTGCAATTGAACATGGGATTCATCAGGTATTCGCAGAAAAAATCAAAATGTTGTTATACATTGTAGGTAAATAGGTAAGTTATCAAAGTAATCAAAGCGTAAACGTCTTGAGATAAAGGGCCTCATTTAAAGAAATAAGACCTCAGGCCTTTTCACAACAGACAAAAGCCTTTTAAAAAAATATAGCGATTGAAAAATATACAAAAAGGTCACCAACGTTTTGCCGTGTGAGACGTGGACGGAATGATGGGTCACGTCGCAGGTTAGAGGAGGACAGGTAGATGAAAATCAATTTATTAGACGGTGACGTCACGAGTCGCGCACGCGTATTTCATTTTCACCCGGGATAGTGTTGCTATAAGGCTGAAGGTTTGCTTTCCTGTAGGGAAACTTTATCCAAAGTAGGGCGTTACTAAATCAACGACTTTTTTTCTATAGCACACGATAAACCCAGAAATATTTATGGTGAATCCATGAAAAATTTGTCTCTCTATTGGAAATTGGCTCAGTTTTTTTTCTTCGTAACTCATTGTTGGCAAGAATGCAAAATCTAGCAACATAGTAGGTATAGAAATAAGCGAGGGTTATAATTATACGCGTTATAAATGGGCTTATACAATGCTTTTGTCAGATTAAATCACAACTAACTAAAATGTAAATCTTGAAGTTGTTCTGTAATCAAATACAGCGAGGCATTTTAAAGTTTTAAATTAATTACTTAAGGTTTTTTGTATTTTGCAATAGAGTTGTTCAAATATTATAAAGATATTTTAAATTGACTTTATTATGTATAACTAACATTTTTCTAAATCAGACAAATTCTGTGCAAAAAAATTGTTGTTTACATTTTGAATGGAAGTCTAGTTGGTCTGGTTGGTAGTTTGTTGGTAGTATATTGATATCAATGAAATCTACGAAAATACAGTATTCATACGAAATATGATGGGTGCCCTAGATGACAAAACTTAATGACAAAATTCTCTTCATATAACAAGTCTAACTGACTGTGTGCATGAGAAATAAAAGCTTTCTCAAAAAGCAAATTTTCTTTTTTTACAATACTTTGATCATTTGAATGGGTTCAAAATTCCACTAGCAGACACCAAGATTTAAAAGCATTGTATAGTAAATTTTACGAGACGGAAACAAGTAGGCGAACATACACAACAATTTACGCAAGTGCATGTTTTATTGGCTCGCCATAAGCACGCAACACGCGTAACAATGCCACAGTTTCGGCGAATGAATAATTTCATAAACAATCTTCGGTTTTAACGTACATCATAAATCACCGGAGTTCGCAATAAAACTTAAAACGTCTGCAATACTCGGGGGAGGGGTTTATTGGTTTATTTTAGTTCATAACGCGGCAACACCGCGCCATCTGGGCGGGCGGCCCGAAATAGAGCCGCGCGGGGGGCGAGGCGCGCTCGCAGTCAGTAGAGCGGCGACGGTGGCGCCGTGAGCACGCGATGGCGTCCGTCGCCGCATGGCTGCCGTTCGCGCGCGCCGCCGCTATCGGCTGGGTGCCCATCGCGACGCACCCCCTGCCACCGCCGCCCGTGCCCAAGGACCGCAGGCGGGCCGAGGACGAGAAACTCCTCATCAACGTCTCTGGTCGCCGCTTCGAAACCTGGCGGAACACCCTCGAGAAGTACCCCGACTCGCTCCTCGGCTCCACCGAGAGAGAATTCTTCTACGACGAAGACAGTCGCGAGTACTTCTTCGATAGAGATCCCGATATCTTTAGACACATACTCAATTACTATAGGACTGGCAAACTCCACTACCCCAAACACGAATGCTTGACTGGGTACGACGAGGAGCTCGCGTTTTTCGGTATCTTGCCAGATGTTATAGGCGATTGTTGTTATGAAGACTACAGGGATAGGAAGCGTGAGAACGCCGAGCGACTCATGGACGATAAACTCAGTGAAGCGGGGGACCAGAGCTTACCCCAGCTGACAGACTTGCGGCAGAAGATGTGGCGGGCGTTTGAAAACCCCCATACGTCCACTGCCGCTCTAGTATTTTACTATGTGACGGGATTCTTCATCGCCGTATCGGTGATGGCTAACGTTGTAGAAACCGTGCCCTGCGGGCACAGACCCGGCCGCGCGGGGACCTTACCCTGCGGGGAGAGATACAAAATAGTGTTCTTCTGCTTGGACACGGCTTGCGTGATGATCTTCACGGCTGAGTACCTCTTGCGACTGTTCGCTGCGCCGGACCGCTGCAAATTTGTGCGCTCGGTCATGTCTATCATAGACGTGGTGGCTATCCTGCCGTACTACATCGGACTGGGGATCACCGACAACGACGACGTGTCGGGCGCGTTCGTGACCTTAAGAGTGTTCAGAGTGTTCCGTATCTTTAAATTCTCGCGGCACTCGCAGGGTCTCCGCATCCTCGGGTACACGCTCAAGTCCTGCGCCAGCGAGCTCGGGTTCCTCGTCTTCTCGCTTGCGATGGCGATTATTATATTTGCCACCGTGATGTTCTACGCGGAGAAGAACGAGCAGGACACCAACTTCACGTCCATTCCAGCCGCCTTCTGGTACACCATTGTCACCATGACTACGCTCGGGTGAGTATCGACTCTATCTTAGTTACTTATGCAATAGTATTGAGTATAGCTGCGACATTAAATATTCAGCGCGCTGCATAGTAATGTGGCGAATCAATTTTGTACCCGTTGTCTCTACGTACCTATTAACATCGATCATCCGTCGTTTTTGTCCCAATTTGGGATATTGTTCATTTTAGTAGTTTGGAAAGCTTCATTATAGAGTCAGCTGGTTTCATTAAAGTATGGAAATTCTTTATTGAACTGCGTTTTCAATATTAAATAGTTATACAATTAATTGTTGAGAGTTCAATGAGCTCCAAACAATGCTTTAGCATAGTTCTGAGCTATTTTTATCCTGATTATGATTGATCTTATGATCCTGGACATTTTTGAAAAGGATAATTTGTCACAAATTACTGCAAATTTAATAAATGTTCCATACTTTCCAATTAAGTAATTCAACAAGAATATTGAAATTTTTCTACACACGAGTAGGCAAACCATTTTTAAGGTAGATGAACTTTTGACAGCTTTATTTTGTTCTTAATTGAACTAGAATTTTGACTATACCAGTGCAGATAGCTTTTTAAACCAAAAAAAAATCGCAGTAGGATAGAACCTTTTGGAAAAGGAGGACAATATTATAAAACTGAAAGGAAAAATAAATTACGATCTGAGGTCAGGAAAGGGTAGGGGTCACCCCTATCCCTTCCTGTTTTAGGGGTAGAAAGCGGATTTTATCGATTTCTGGCAAAACTAAAAGTCCTATGGAAAAGAGTTGAATGACAAAGTTGTAGGTAATAAAAAGATCTAAAACTTTTGTATTTACACTTTTTTCACATAACCTCAAAATTATCTTTTATAAATAAAATTTTACTGTCACAAAATTTGGTAAAAGCTTCCATTTTTTTTGTCCTAAACACTCTATAATTTATTTGATTTGAAATATTTATTTTTTCACCTTATTTTGATTGAATGTCAAAAAAATAAATTAATTTTCAAGCGAAAAATTGGCCGTCAAAATATCAGTTTTTTTTCAAAAAGTTGTCATTTTATTATTTTTAAAGCTATTTGCACTGGTGTAGACGGCGAAACTAATTGTACGAAATCACGTGTATGCTTTTACAAAGCCTAAACACATGTTATTTACGTTAGAAGAGGCCTCTAGTACTCTAGTGAAAATAAAAAGATTTTTGTCGACCATAAAGTATAGACCTAACACCTGTCGACGCCATTAAACATTTACGCGCGTAAATTAGTGTCATGGCGTCAAAGATTTCCCTCCATAAAGGGCTTAAAGCGTGAAATATTGATGCTGCACACGAGTTTTAATTGCCTTTCCATTTGTAAAAGCGAACGTTGGCACGTAAACTCTTTCGGCGCGCGGAAAATTGCGATGTTACCGTTTTATTTGGACATAAAATGAATCGCGATACGTTTAGATTGTTTCATTTTTTGTTTATTATTTTACACTGTTGGTTTGTTTTTGGGTATTTGACAAAAAATTTATTTTTTTAAACTTGATTCTATAACAAATAAAATATGATAAAACTAATAAAATTGAGCAAATAAATAAAAAGTTATAAGCATTTGAACATTTTTGATTAGACGGAGACAGACATACTGTGATGTGACGTCACCACAGTAGCTTCTTACAAATTTTTGTTTTGCGAGTAAAGGACAGAACACCCCTACTACAAACATTTAAGTGCTTGTAACTTTGCAGATCTTTATCGGATTTTTATTATTTTTGCAGCTTTCGTTATCATTTTTATCCTAGTTTATAATTAAGTAATAAAATAAATTGAGTCAAATACCCAATTCATCATCATATTTAATAGTTGACAGACATCCACTAGGTAGTAGTAGTAAACACGGTCTCGAACTCTCGAGCGACTTCCTGTTAGCACACTTTGTCATCGGTCCACCCGATGAGGGGTCGGCCAACACTGTGCCTATTTCAGCATCTTAAAACGTTCATCCACGAATAAAATTATGGTCATAAACTACCAGTAAATGCATACACCATTGCCACATGAGCTTTGCGACTGTTTGAGCCGTTTCTTTTTTTACCCGACTGCGTCAGAAGGAGGGTTATGTTTTTCGAGCGTATGTATGTATGTATGTCCATTTCTTCGGCACGCGCTACAGCCTAAACGGCTGAACGGATTTAGACATGTGAGATGTCGTTGAATTTATCAAAATTGCGGTAGTGACATAGGCTATATAAATTTTCAAAATGGCGCCTGTAAATGGGGGATAAAAAAGGGGATGTGTGTATTTTTTTCTCTTATCTTAGCAATATGGGTACAATTTGAAAAGTCGTAAAAAGACCATTTCAAAAATATAAATATCATATCATGTTCATATTACTTTTTTAACAAAAAATGGCAAAAAGTGTACCGTCTTTTCTATACCATAAACTAAAACTAAAAAGTCTCAAATAAAATTAATATTATAAAAACAAAAAACCCGACTGCTTAGAAGTTATGAACTGAAAAGAGAAAAACAAGGATCACTATATCTGTATAAAATTCTAAATACTTTATGGTGCTGCAGGCGGGGACAAACGTAGTTTTGGTAGATCTTTCTTTCCCCGTAGGTTAAAGTTTTGTCCCTGTTTGCAGCACCATAAAGTATTTAGAATTTTATGTAGATATAGTGATCCTTGTTTTTCTCTTTTCAGTTCATAACTTCTAAGCAGTCGGGTTTTTTGTTTTTATAATAATAATTTTATTTTCTATGATTCTTCAGGTCTCGTCATTTCCGATTCGATTACGCTGAGATAGTGGGTCTGCAGTTCTCTCCTAGGGTAGCAGAGTTATCGGAAAAGTTTTCAGTTTACCTTAACGCTAAACGATAATAAAATACGAAATAATAAAATACGAAAACGCTATATATATCCCATATTCATTTTAGCATTGAATATTCTCCGATGACGGAGTGGCACATGTTTTGTAGAGCATATTGAATTATAATAAAATCATATCAAGGAGAAATTGAGAATTCCACGACAGCACAGTCATAGATTTAGATAGATAGAATTTAACATTTGGGTTGGTTTATTGGATCTTCATAACTATATAGCTCATATCGATCTCTGTGAAAGCTGTGACCGATCGTGTCTGGATCACAGCTTTCTAACAACACACTTCGCACCGACTTCGTAGATATGCTTAAGTAAATTAAAGCAACTAAATGACACAGTTATTTTTTACTTTTTAGTGCGTTCTGAGCCGGTTCTATTTCTTGTTAAAAATTTTTATTTCTTACTTTTTAGTGATTTATCGACACGTAACCTACACGTACTATACTGTCATAGTATATTATACGGCACTTGTAGCCAAAAAGTTGCTGATACTTACACAAAAATCGAAATCGCTGCAAGTGCGCCTATAAAATTTGACGAGTTCCTTCAATTTTCCCAGGTTATCATCATCAGATCCTAACATGATGACAATGGGACCACCTTAGAAGTGTGTTTTTTCTAATCAAAAAAGAATTATCAAAATTGGACAACTCTGTAAAAAGTTATGCGTGGTCATAGATAAAAAAAATATACGTGTCGAATTCAGAACCTTTTTTCGTCGGTTAAAAATATGGGTCATATTATATTTGGCAACTATTTTTTTTTAAACTTATATCTTCCCTCTTTTAACGTGAAGGGTTAAAAACAAATAAACCCTTCACCAGTGTTTTGTATTTTAGTTGCATGAATGCAAATGAACGAACTCCGATAATATAAGAATGTTTACATCAATGTCGCGAGGTGGAGATTTATCGCGCCTCACGTGCTACCGACGCTTGTTCTCACTAGGCGATCCGATAACTATACTTTTGCATTGTTTTTTCTCTACTGAACTGATATATTTTTACTATTGTATCCTTACTAATATAACAAAGGCGAAAGTTTGTATGTATGGAAGGATGTTTGTTACTCTTTCACGTAAAAACTACTGAATTGATAAAACTTCACAATAATACAGCCTTCATATCAGAATAGCACAAAGGCTACATTTTATCCCGAAATTCCCACAGGAACGAGAACTATGCGGGTGAAAACGCAGGCGCCCTCTAGTAGTAGTAAAAATTTTCAGAGATGGTTTTAATAATATCGTTGTCAGCCTATTCGTATAGGCAAGGCATTTTTCAATTATTCAAAATTGTATAAAAACGTCAAGTTAGACTATTTGTAGTGACTCTACCACCGGTTCGGAAGGCAGATTCTCCTGAAAACAGCTTGCAAGAAACTAAACTGGCCAACTTTTTCCGATACATTTAATTATGTTGTCATTCCATCAAGTAAGAAGTCCACCAACACTGTGCTATCTGCTGATACACCTTCAGATCCCAGCATCCATAGGCTTTTTAAAAGGTCCCGCCCAATTACCACTTCAGCTTTTGAAGTGGTAATTGGGTGTGTTGGTTCTACTGCATGCATACTGCTCATTTTTGATTCGATCATGCAGAGATACTCCAAGCAAAATTTTGCTCTATCGTCTGCTGAGTGACTTTAAGCCTTTTAATGAGGTCTAAAGTAAGCGACTGCTTAGAAAATCAGTCTTAGGAAGTTGTGGTTTTACACTTATGTGACTTAGCACATAAAGCCGTCAGTCCCGATAACAGTGTTATTATGACCTTCAAATCGCCAATTTGCCTTGGAAAAGATGACGAGTCTAAGCCCAGGGTTCCTTATTCCATAAGGAAGCTTGGCCCTGTAGGCCGATATTGATATTAACCCAGAGGCATTCTCACAACTAAGATAAAATAGAGCTTAAATCCGTTATAGCTCTAGAGCGTGCTTTAGAAATATAGATACAAACATACACTCGAAACGTTTTCTGAAGGCATCTGTGGGGCAGCAGTATGCGTGGTGGATTTATAAGACGAAGGTCCTGGCTCCAGCTGGGTCGATTGAGATTTTCTTAATTGGTTTAGGTCTCTCTTCAGTCATGGCTAATAACCACTCGGTAAATATTTACCGTGCCTACGTAGCGATTTGACGTACCGGTAGAATATCGTGAAGAAACCAAAAGGAGCGTGTATTTCATCCTTCTCCTAAGAACTGAACCTGGTGTTGCTGCTGCTTCTATCATAGATTGCATAACTCAAGTCAAGGGCAAACTTGTAATGCAAACTTCAGTGGCGTTAGCAAAACTTAGCACGGCTGCATATGCAGTTAGGAAAATAAGGCAACTTACGGATGTCGAAACAGCTAGGCTTGTTTACTTTGCCTATTTTCATAGTGTTATGTCTTACGGCATAATGCTATGGGGAAAAGGTGCTGATATAGACACTATATTTAAGTTACAAAAAGAGCAGTACGCTCCATATAAAATTTAAAATCCCGTGAAACACTTCGTGAAAAATTCAAAGAACAAATAGGCATACTCACAGACGCTTCGCAATATATCTATAGTAATGTAGTCTTTGTTCAAAACAAAATATCAGCCATTATAAACGGAAAATTGATACTAACAAACGAATCTCTAGACAGAGTCATAAATTAGTTCCCCGGTACTGCGCTTGAGCAGAGTGCAAAAACATTTGTGGGACTGAGTATACGATTTTATAATCTCATCCCAAAGTACTGGACTTGCCTTTACAGAAGTTTAAAAAATGTGTTAAAAGCCATTTACTAAGTAACTAAGTTATTATAAAATTAATGACTTTATTAACGACAAATATATTTGGAAGCAATCAGCTGTTCTTTCTACACACAAGACGGGATAACGGTGGTAGAATCACTACGTACTGACAGACTTGACGTTTCAAAAGTGCTTGTATAACAGCCTACTTGAAATAAATGATTTTGAATTTTTTTTGAATGAATAAAAGAAAATAAAGGACGGCATTGTTTTTACACACCTATAGTGAACCATTAAACAGGCATACGATATATGGTGTTAACTAATATCGTGACCGACATCCCTCCGATATCACGTCGGAGGAAGAGGAACGTACTTTACTATAGAACGTGAGGGAATCTCAAGTATTCGCAACACGTGGAGTGTTGGGGATCACCGTCGAATCTCTCTCCACGCCAACTAGTGAGATGCTCATCAATCAACTGTTATGACACGAAAATAGTTGAGCTTTTTTTGTTGGGTAAGCTCAGATTAGGTTAATAGCTGGATAAATGGGTAGTTTAAAAAATATTCAACAGAAAAATGCTTCTAGGTCTCATAATATATTTTCATAACTCTTAAAAAGCTTTCAAGATGTTATTATTTTTTTAAATACTTCTACTAATATTTAAACAAAATTAAATAGGCAGTTTCTAGTACAGCGCGTTACATCTGAGTACACATGAACCCTTACCATCATCAATGATTAAAAACATTATCCTCATTCTGACGCAGTCGGGTAATGAAAAAGGCGAAAGTTTGTGTGTGTGTGTGTGTGTATATATAATAAATTTGTTACTCCTACCTGCCGAAAGTATGGACCCAATTAGGTTGAAATCTGAAAAAGTGACAAATTATACCCCAAGATATATGCATATATACTTACGTTACTTATATAATACATAAATACATAAATACGTTACCCGTTATATTATTCCGATATTCCGACGGGAATGGAAATTATGCAAGTGAAAATGCGGGGCAAAGCCTAGTTGGTTAAAAAAAACTGCGGTAGATATGACATAAAAGTTCATAAAAGCCTTCTAAAAGGGTAAATTATAAATACAATAAAAGCAAAGTGAATATACATCGTTTGTTCAAATAAAGCTAAAAAGACACTCTCGAATCGTCAATATTGTTCATTGAGCGTAAATGAATAATGTCGTGTTTCAGCCATTTTAAATATTTCACATTCGGAATGGAGAAGCGAAATTATACCTTCTCATCGCAAACGAAATAATGTAATAGTTTTACATATTTGTTACTTAGGCTATAAGTGTTACCTCAATGCATTCCCCCAAATAACATATATAAAATTTAGCTTTTATACTGTAACGAAAGTTTAATCGTAAATTATTAAAGTCACTTATGACAGTTGCTACTTCTTGCCAGACACCCCTGGCAAGAAGTAGCAACTGTCATAAGTGTCCGGCAATGGATGACGAGATTTCTACAGTTATCCCGAAGAAAATATAAAAAAATTGAGTTTTATACTCTAACTTTTCAGCATTTTACACCTTTACTACCTGTTACCTGCCCAAGTAACCACAACCAAACTCTATAGTCTGATTTCTTTTTTTATAAAATAATGAAGATAATGGTTTTACACCTTTTTTACACCCTTTCTACTTCTTTATTAAAAAATGCCCGTAACTTCGCTCGCGAGCAATATTATCAATTGTAATCATCTAAGAACACCCAAAAAGCAAAAACGAAACAGATAATCCTTTTTTAAGAGATAATATAATGAACAAATTATGTAGGTATAATTTCGGACAAAATGTAGCCTATGTGTTATTCTGATGTATAAGCTATATTGTGGTAAAGTTTCATTAAATCCATTCAGAAGAGGTAATCCATACATCCATACATCCATACAAACTTTCGTATAATAGTATTTTTTTTATTCGTATATTTTTTTGTTTTTTTTTTTATGTATGACCACGCATAACTTTTTACAGAGTTGTCCGATTTTGATAATCCTTTTTTTTATTAGAAAGGGCACACTTTCAATATAGTCCCATAGTCATCATGTTAGGATCTGATGATGATATTTTGGGAAAATTGAAGGAACTCTTCAAATTTTATAGGCATACTTGCAGCGATTTCGGTTTTTGTCTAAGTATCGGTAGCTTTTTGGCTACTAATGCCGTATAATACACTATGAGAGTAAAGTACGAGCAGGTTACGTGTCGATAAATCACTAAAAAGTAAGAAATAAAAATTTTTAACAAAAAATAGAACCGACTCAAAACGCACTAAAAAGTAAAAAATAACTGTGTCATTTTGTTGCTTTAATTTACATTTCTACTTTAAAGACGTTACCTAGAACTCACATACTGCTTTATTACGTTAAATAAATGTTCCTTAAACTTGCTGGCACCGACTTCTAGATATGCTAAAGTAAATTAAAGCAACTAAATGACACAGTTATTTTTTATTTTTTAGTGCGTTTTGTGTCGGTTCTATTTTTTGTTAAAATTTTTTATTATAAAATCGTTTTAAAGAAATCGGCGAATATACACTTTCGACCAAACATAGTGCAATTTGTACCTTTTCTCTGTTTAAAATACTGGAAGAAATTTTTTATTAGCGTAGCGTTCTGAATAGTAAACAGAAAATTGCTTTTTTAAGTTTCGTTACGTAACGAATTTGTAATTACGACACTGCAAACTACTCGTAGATATTTGATTAACTTTTATGATTTGTCGCGTTCGTAGGAAAATTTCGCAGCTCAAATATACGAATAGCTGAGAATTTTCCACGACACAGAAAATTGGTTCAAACGTTTTTATTACTACTCGTTGTCATCCTGTGAAAATAATACAAGTGTTGAAGTATTAATTAACAACTATTCTACTAAAAATATTAATTAATATTGAATCTTTGTTTGTTCATAAGTTTCGAATAGAAAATGAGTTGGGTAGTTCTTTTTTTATTAACTACAAGTAGGCCCTTGACTGATTAACACGTGATGTTAAGTGATGATGCAGTCTAAGATAGAAGCGGGCTAACTTGTTAGGAGTAGGATAAAATTCTACACCCCCTTTCGGTTTCTACACGACATCGACTACCCGACTCAGGATTTGAACCTAGAACCTCTTGATTGAAGCAGCATTACACTTGAACTAAGAAGTTTGTTAAATTGTCAAATGAAGCTACGTTAAAATAATGGTAGATAGAACCATCAGTTATCACCAAAAACAGCACACCTCAGTAAGTAATAATGCACTCTAAGGTGGAAGAAACATTCGTTCTTACTAGATCGCTTGGCGATAAGTTGGCGGAGTGTAACGAAATTCACCAATTATGACAGTCTACAATCAGCTCAACCGGATTTGAACCAAGAACCTCTTGATTGATCAACAACAATTTAAACTGAAAGTAAAAATTCAACATGTTTGTGCCTAATAAATTTAAAATTATGTTTTGTTATTTTAAAAAATCTTATTTAAATGCTATTGAATATATTAATTATTTTTAAGCTTACTAATCTAATTTATTGTCATGAATTTGTCATTAACTAGTTAATTAAAAAAAAATAGGTGTAAAATGACTAGTGATTTCTACCTTCATTTTTAATTTGTTTGTTGACAAGCATTCTCAATCGAGTTTGGATTCAGTATAGTTAGTTGGTTATCCCTAAGAAATGAAGGCTTTATGTACCACAATCAAACATCTCTAAGCCATGTAAGCCTTATTAATGACCCACTATACAAATATAATACACACACAAAAGGTCAGATTTATCAACGTCCGATCAAGGGTCGCCCATTGTTGACGAAAACAGGGATTTACTTAATTGTACCCGCAAAATTGCCTTTTTGCTTCAGTGGTTAGTTAACCTTCGGATTATGTCCTGAGTTCGAGTTTGATGAGATGAGAAAGTCGAATATCTGGAGATACGATAATAAAATACCCACAGTTATTTGGCATTCAAAATGTAGTTAATAGCTCAGATAGGCACAGAAGAAGAAATAAAATTTCACTGCCACCTAGGAGTTAAGATATTTAAAAAAAGTGCATACCTACTGTATGGCAATAAGTATTTTCAACAGGTTACCTGAACATCTGACAACATTAAACAATATGACACAATTTAAAAATAAAGTACAAAAAATGCTATTAGATAAAAAGTTTTACACTGTAAATGAGTACTTCACGGAAAACAAATTTTAATTTCTTTTATATATTTTTTTTGACATTGTATAAATATAATCCTTTACATTTAAATATTTGACGATTAATGATATTACACATGTGACGATAATATAAGGTTTATACTAACGTAATTTGTAATTATTAAAAAAAAAAAGTATAATATGTACAGTTTAACTTTAATACATTTTTTGCACACCATATATGTGGTAGGATGTGATTGGACATATTTTTGTAATTTGACTTTAAGATCGACATTGTAACCACATTCTTGCAAATAAAAGATTTATTATTATTATTATTATTACGAGCTCCTACAGCTCATATTGATAAGAACAATTGCCAGTAGTATAGGCGTTGGTCACAGAAATAATTCTTGGTTGAGGAACTTCGGAGTGTATGCTGGGATTGCGAGTGCTTCGCGAAATATGGCGCTAATCGGAGAGGCACTCAAATAAGAAGAGTCTGAGTGTTATAAAATTGCTAACCCGCGTTATTCCCTTTTCTGTAGGAACGTCAAGATAAAACGTAGCTTATGTTTTAATCAAAGGTATAAGCATATATGGAGGGACCATTCTAAACATCCCGATAAAAAAAAACTTACACCGAACAATTTGACGACCTCCGTGGCGCAGTGGTATGCGCGGTGGATTTATAACACAGAGGTCCTGGGTTCGATTCCCGGCGGGGCAGAAAGAGATTTTTTTAAATTTGTCTTAGTCTGGCTGGTGAGTTTTTTTCGCCGTGGCTAGCTACCAACCTACCGACAAAGACGTACCGCCAAGCGATTTAGCGTTCCGGTACGATGTCATGTAGAAACCAAAAGGGGTGTGGATTTTATCCTACTCCTAACAAGTTTGCCCGCTTCCATCTTAGATTGCATAATCACTTAACATCAGGTGTGATAGCTGTCAAGGGCCAACTTATAGTCGATTACCGACATACCGGAGGAGGTTTTATGTTCTGACGAACATAGAACCTCCTCCTCCACTACATTGCTGACAAGCGATTTAACGTTCCGGTACGATGTAGTGTAGCATCTTAAAGGGGTGTGAATTTCATCCTATTCCTCACAAGTTAGCCGCTGCTTCAATTCCATATAAATTTGCCTTTACTGTTTTCGATATCGACACGGCTAAATCTTACACGAGGCACACTGCTTCCATCTTAGACTGTATCATCACTTATCATCAGGTGTGATTGCAGTCAACAGCTAACTTGTAATGAATATAAACCTTAGTCAATTTATGTACTATGCAGGTATATGTCTTCACTGTTACTGTTCACAGCAGACTAGATTTTTGACGAGACTTGTACAAGGTTCATTGTTTAAATCGATATAACAACATAATTAAAGCTTGTTGTTTGTACGTTTACATCCCAATCGTACTGAAGCTCGTAAAGGTGGCGGCAGTCTGTCTGTCACGTCCTTTGTCCCAAATAGCGCGACCTAGAAACTTGTAGTACCTATAGGTAAACATGTTACACAACTGGAACTTGAGGTTTCTTTTGAGTTTAACATTTGTATGTATTTTCTCACTTATCTATTTAGTAGTGTTCATGCGGGATTTTGAAATAATATTCCGATGTCTTTAAAATCATTTTATTCTTTTGTCAATCTTTTATCTACCGCCGCATCGGAAAAACCAGTCCGTTCCGAGAAAAGACGCGGCCAAAAAAACTCGACATATGCTCTTTTCTCAATTACATATAAAATGTACACTTTATTTTACAATAATCATTACACTAAAAACATGCATACTTTGTAACAATAAAAAGAACAGTAAGTTACACTACTCGTGCCTATTCTGACATGTCAATTCTTATAATTTATTTTAGGCCTGGAATCAAGTCCTTTCAGTTATTACATCATCTGACAGTCGACAGACATTATCTTACGTTACTATAGACAATATCGTGTAGTATTGTCTATGGTAACGATTCTAATATTTTAAAATGCTAACAGTAGTAGTAAGACCTTTTTTGTTGCCATTTTCATCATCATTATCAGCTTATTAAGGGTCCACTCCAGGGCCCACCCTCTCCTTATAGGAGAGTGGCTTTGGAGTGTTGACCCAGCATGCTGCTCCAATGGCAGGCTTAGGATGATAATGTTTTATTTATTAACGATCACTATCAGATATTGATGATAGTGACCGAGATCGACAGCTTAACCTGCTTTCCGATGCACCCCCGATGATAGGGGTGTAACACCACTTCCCGACTTCGGGCTTGGAAAGTACTTAAAATTTCGTAGTAGAATTATTCCTTGGCCCAACTCAAGATTTGAAACCAGGATCTCGTAACTTGCACTAACTACTGTTCTTTATCATAATTAGGTATAATAGTAGTTAGATAGAGTAAACTGGTGCTTACTTAACATCTGTCGCTGACGCGCTCCGCAATAATCTCTTAATAGCTTGTATAATTTAGTTTATCCCATCAGCCCGCGGGTGTTACTGCAATGCTACCTACATACCTTGCTACCAATATATCATTTACTGCACCTATCTGTCTAATCTACCTATATCTAACATCTATCTATTTCTTAAAATAAAATATAGCTATTTGTAAAATATTTGACAAATAAAAATGTTTACCGAATCGATAAAGCTATGCTAGCTATATATTCTCCCAGTAGACAAATGACAGTCAAAATCACCAATTATTTTTAAAAAGACTGTTAAGTCATACTATCTTAAATACGAGTAGTTTTGATGACTTATGGTGTTTACGGCATATTACCTATGTATTAGTTTATCTTATAGTATTTATTTTATTTGTTAAATTACTTATTTAAGTAATTTTTTAGCTTCTATCGCGGGCCTTGTGCGTGGAGACCGAATCTAGAAATTCCGTAACGAATAAATAATAGTTTAAAAAAACTAAAAACACGCTTTTTATAGAAACCCAAACTAAAAAATAGAAAATAAATTTTAATAAATTTAAATTAAGAATAGTGTTAAAAATTTCATTAACTATAAATTAAGAATAGTGTTAATAAAAAAATATTATTTTATTTTAAAAAAAGCGTGGGGTGCATGGTGTCAATATAGTTATAAATATTTTATTGACAGATATGAGTAGAGTGATTATCATTTTGATAATATCTTTAAAAGCACCCCACGCTTTTTTTAAAATAAAATAATTTTTTTTTATTTACACTATTATTAATTTATAGTTAATGAAATTTTTAACACTATTCTTAATTTAAATTTATTAAAATTTATTTTCTATTTTTTAGTTTGGGTTTCTATAAAAAGCGTGTTTTTAGTTTTTTTAAACTATTATTTATTTTTTACTTTTTAGTTTGGTTTATTTATAAAAGCGTGATTTTTTGGAACTTACGCATCAGCCTATTTTGGCCTAGACACGTGGGATTATTGAATCCCTCCTTATTTTGACTATTTACACTCTCATTACCTCTATAGCGGCTGTGGCCGACTTACAATCTGTACCCGCATTTGCCTGTGCCCCACCCTTAGCACAGTGACCAAGGAAACCACAGAAACCTGGCCAGAGTACAGTCGGCACGGGAGCGAGCCTTGGAAGTCGCAGAAAAACTGCGACTGCCAGGGCTCGAACCCACGCCTGAGCGACTGTTGTACGGGCTGTTTAGCACTTAAACCGCTCGGCCACACAGTCGCTAGTAATTTATTAATTAGTGAGAATAAAATATACACATAAATAAAAACCAGTTAGACTATAGTCTGGTATAGCAAATCAGATCATAGTCTGACATAAACCCAGTTAGATTATAGTCTGGTATAGCAACCAGTTAGATCATAGTCTGGCATAAACCAGTTAGATTTTAGCCTGGTATAGCAACCAGTTAGATTATAGTCTGGCATAAAAACCAGTTAGACTATACTCTGGTATAGCAAATCAGATCATAGTCTGGCATAAACCCAGTTAGATTATAGTCTGGTATAGCAACCAGTTAGATTATAGTCTGGCATAAAACGAGTTAGACTATACTCTGGTATAGCAAATCAGATCATAGTCTGGCATAAACCCAGTTAGATTATAGTCTGGTATAGCAACCAGTGACCATAGTCTGGCATAAACCAGTTAGATTATAGTATGGTATAGCAACCGGTTAGATTATAGTCTGGTATAGAAACCAGTTAGATTATAGTCTGGTATAGCAAATCAGTTAGATTACAGTCTGGCATAAAACCAGTTATATTATAGTCTGATATAAAAGACCAAATCGAACGTTCCTGAACCAAATCCAGGACATTCTAGCAAAAGGCCAGGTGAGGAGTACCCTAATAATTATTTATAAATATTATAAATACGGGGAATCAGAGTTCAATTTCGGAGAGGGGCCTGAGAAACGGCTACCAGAACCAAGGAAGGCCGCAGGCGCGCAGATTACCCACGGAGAGTTACATACTGACATACTGACATACTGACATACTGACAAACTGACATACTGACAAACTGACATACTGACAAACTGACATACAAGTGAAGCTAATAAAAAGCGTGTAAAAAGCGTGTAAAAAACCTAACACCCCCACCCTTTTTAGTTTTTTCAGATTGTCTTATTCGCACTTTTGTTCGCCAACGTCCATAGCATGTTGAATACACCGGTTCTCGTCCGATCACCGAAGTTAAGCAGCATCGGGCGCGGTCAGTACTTGAATGGGTGACCGCCTGGGAACACCGCGTGATGATGTTGGCTTTTATAATTTTTATTTTTATTTTTCTATTTTTTTTTAGTTTGTTTTATTTTTTTATTTATTTTTTATTATTATTATTTTTTTAAATTTAAATTTATAAATATAACAATAATTATAATTGCATAAGTTTTTTATAAACTTACTACTACTTACTAAAAATAAAAAAAATAAAAATTTAAAAAAGCCAACATCACGCGGTGTTCCCAGGCGGTCACCCATCCAAGTACTGACTACTTACTGCGCCCGATGTTGCTTAACTTCTGTGCAATAGCTTTACCGCGGCAGTCTCTGAGTGCCACACGTCTTTTTTTGTATTAATATGTAATTATTTGAATATGTATCTTATTATATTATACCACCTGCAGTTTGGTCCTGATATTTTCCTAAGCCCAAGGTTGCCTAGAAAAAATCGCCACCAAGCAATAAGGCCTCCTTTTGTACCTCTAGTTCCTTCATAATATCTTTTTTCTGTTTGTTTTTATTTCATGACAAATAAAGTATAAATAAATAAATATACATAGATTAACTTTGTATCCCAAAAAAACTAAATTCTAGATTCTTAAGACTAATATTGCTAGAGTAGTAACGTAGGTAACAGCTAATAGTACTTACATACATGCCTCTTTCCCATAGGGGCAGACAGCATTGGCTGGCAAATGTTGTTTTTACTCGGGAAAGTACTGTAGTACAAATTGACGACGTCCGTCATCACCGTTAAGCGCAGTGGATTTATAAGACGAAGGCCCTGGATTCGATTTCCGGAGGACCGATTCTCTTAACCGGTGTGGGTCTAGCTGGTGGGAGACCCTGGTCGTGGCTAGTTACCAACATGACGGCAAAGATTTACTGACAAGCTATTTCGCGTGTTGGTACAATGTCGTGCAGAAAACGATAGGAATGTGGACTTTAACAACTTATTTCGTTTTCATCTTATATTGCATCATCAGTTACCAGTTGTTTGCAGTCAAGGATTTATTTGTAGTTGATAAACAAAATATATATTACTCTTCTTCTTCTCCAATACAAGTTTGTAAGAGCCGTCAAGCTAGGCAGAGCATGTGTGATGTGCACGTCCCTGGTACGGAGAGAATACATCCTTCCATTTGCCACAGTCCTTTCATACTTCTTTAGCTTCTTCCACTCTCAGTAATCTTTTCATTAATCCTTTAATATAAATCCGTCGGTTTAGGGACTCTTGACCTGGCCATCCTTTAAAATGCCCTGAATTTGGTCCAGGAACATTCTTTCACCCATTCTTTCATACCCGTACTAAGTTATAAATTCTCTACTTACAATTAAATAATAGCAAGATTAAAATAATTTAAACGGTAAAGTTCGTGAGTGCGAGTTATTAATTATTAAAATGAATTCACTTTGCAGTTTAATTTTAGCGTTAAACCGGAAGTGTACGGTTGTATGGAAATAACACAAGGGTAAGGTTAACTTGCTCTTATGTTTTTACTTGAGGAAGCATGCAATGTTACAAGGTTTTATTTACTTTCACCTGTCCTGGTTTTTTACCCGACTGCATCAGAAGGAGGGTTATGTTTTTCGAGCGTATGTATGTATGTATGTATGTCCATTTCTTCGGCACGCGCTACAGCCTAAACGGCTGAACGGATGTGAGGTGTCGTTGAATTTGTCAGAATTGTGGTAGTGACGTAGGCTATATAAATTTTCAAAATGGCGGCTGTAAATGGGGGAAAAAAGAGGGGATGTGTGTATTTTTTTCTCTTATCTTAGGAATATGGGTACCAATTGAATGGTAAAAAGAAAATTTCAAAAATATTAATATCATATCATGTTCATATTACTTTTTTAACAAAAATGGCAAAAAGTGTACTAAGTGTACCGTCTCATTTCTATACCATAAACTAAAACTAAAAAGTCTCAAATAAAATTATTATTATAAAAACAAAAAACCCGACTGCTTGGAAGTTATGAACTGAAAAGAGAAAAACAAGGATCACTATATCTGTATAAAATTCTAAATACTTTATGGTGCTGCAGGCGGGGACAAACGTAGTTTTGGTAGATTTTTCTTTCCCCGCAGGTTAAAGTATTTTGTCCCTGTTTGCAGCATCATAAAGTATTTAGAATTTTATACAGATATAGTGATCCTTGTTTTTCTCTTTTCAGTTCATAACTTCCAAGCAGTCGGGTTTTTTGTTTTTAAAATAATAATTTTATGTAATAAAATATTGCAAGTTAAAGACCGCTTTCATAGAGCTACAAGTTTTCATACATTGATATACAAATGTATGAAAACACGTCATCATTAACAGCTGTTAGACGTCTACTGATGGACAAAATATAATATAAGCCTTTTTAGCGACTACTAAGCACAATGATACTCAGCCGCCTGTGCCCAGCGGCTCCCTGCGACACATCTGATGTCGTTAGTCACGTGACAATACAATATTATGATGACATGGAGCTGATCTGATGCTGGAGCTGGACGGTGGTCATAGGAAATCTATATAAATAAAAATGAATTGTTGTTCGTTAGTCTGATTAAAACTCGAGAACGGCTGGGCCGATTGAGCTGATTTTGGTTTTAAAATGTTTGTCGTAGTCCAGGGTAGGTCTAAACGGTGAGCAAATAAGGAAAAATTGCGAGTAGGATAGAGTAAAACAACAATTCCATTTTCCTATATAAAAGTTGACCACTTACTCTCTGTCAAACATTTGACGGTATTTGTACTCTCAGTTCCACTCGAATTGAAGAACGCATTAAAACAAGACTTTTGAATCGACAACATAATAAGTATCAACTTTGCTCATAACATCGTGTATTTAAATTTTAAAATATAAAAACAATTAATGTGTTGACATGTTTGATGGGTGCCAACCTTACATTTAATTGATAGAATGTCTTCTCAGATGATGAAGATGGCATTGTAGAAACGTGTTTTGGTTTAGATAGCAGCTTTTGCTTTAATATAGTTTTTTGTACTTTTGCCCTGTTCACGCGTATTATTCGTTCTACATTCTTACCACACTTGGTACAAAATCTGAAGGTGTCAGCGATTATGTTGTAGCATTCGTCGCATCTTAATAATAATTTAATACAACCTGGACAGTTATTATTTTTGTTCTGCCGTTCCATCCACTTTTTACAAAAGGGACAATGCATTTTAAGGAGTTGAGGGATATATAGCTTCACTATAACTTCTGGAAAATAGTTTTAAAATATCAACAATTTAAATATTATAGTTGTTTGAATTCTTTATTTTCTCGATGACAGATGTAGTTCTTTTCCTAACCATGGCCACCGTCAAAAAAAAAAACGACAGATGTAGTTTGATAGTTATAGTGTAAATATTTGTCAGTATTCACTCAAAAAAAAAATTGTCTATGGTAAAATGTTACTTGAAATGTAAACGTCTTTTGCTGTGCATCTATACTATAATTCTTTAATATTCCTAAAAATCTAAAAGCAACAAATTTCAATAAAATTAAAAAAATATTGTGTCGTGTGTTTGTGACTTACTAAATATGTCTCCAATAATTAGGCGGTACGAAGTTCGCCGGGTCAGCTAGTCTTTAATAAAACTTAAACCACGCGATTTATAAACTTAAACCACGCGAGTCCCTTCGAGTCAAATTTAAAGAAATAGGAATTCTTACAGTAGCCTGTCAATACATATTCAATAACCTAGTTTATGTTAAACAAAATATGTATAAACAGAAAAAGGATTTAAACGACCGTCTTCCTAGAAATGGACATAAGTTAGTCATATCAGCTTATCGCCTCCGAAAAGTACAAAAATCTTTCGTAGGATTGGGTGTACTCTTCTACAACAAGATGCCCAATTCAGTTTTAGATCTGCCATTGCATAAGTTTAAACAATGAATTAAAACTCACTTACTGAGTCAGGGTTATTATACTATCGATGAATTTTTAAATGACAAAGATGTTCAAAGGCAATTGGATAGGCTTTCAACTTCACACAGGAAGTAAAATAAATAACTTTATGTAACAACACACTTAATATTGTAAAATTGATAATATTATAAAAAGAGCAGCTGTTGAGTTTCTTGCCGGCTCTTCTCAACAGGGCCTGCCTTCCGAGCCGGTGGTAGAGTCACTACAAATAGTCCAATTGGACGTTTCAAAAGTGCTTGTAATAAGTCTACTTGAAATAAACGATTTTGAATTTGAATTAAAATGGCACAACCCCATCCAGTTTGCGCTCGTTTAATTTGTTTTGTTGACTGGTTATAATAACGCTGATATATTATAATACTAGCTTTTGCCTTCGACTCCATCCGCCTGGAATCAATTATTACGGCAGCCTAATTTCTTTAAATTTCGAATGTCATATTTATTATTATCTAATAAATTTTTGTGCAATTAAAATATCTATGTACCAAATTTCATTAAAATCAAGCGAGACAGACAGATAGAATTCCTTTTGCATTTATAATATTAAGTTAGAATATTAGTTAAAAACCACAATCTTATCGATACAGCCGTTTATGAGTTACACCTCTCTATTGCTTCGTTGGAAAAATAAATAAAGAATATATAGGCGCTGAGTTTATGATTTTTAGAATCACTAATATGCTAATTATCTGTCGCTTGGCTCGCAGCCAAGAGCATTCGATGCGATAGCGAGATGTTCAACGAATGTATTGTTTCTCCTGCGACCTTGACTAGGAGCCCATAACATGTACAAATAAATATATATAAAGGACGATTAACGATAAAAATCCTGGGAATTAACTGTCTATAGAATATTATAGCTAATGGAGTCTATATGAGTATGAGGTCATTAGAACATCCGTTAGTGATAGTGCTTTTAAAGACTTGCAAGCAAACGGTCTTGAGTTGACTATATCCAGCTGCCTTACAGGTCCACCCAGTAGGCGCCGGTAAACACTTTCCTGTGCAAGTGCGAATATCCATTGGCTCTTCGCAGCATGGAAGCTACGATGTCATTTACAATCACACAGTAAACTTGCAACAACTTTTGCGTTGATGGTATAATAGATAAAGAATATATCGGCGCTGAGTTTACGATTTTTAGTATCGTTCCCGGTCGTTATTATGCTAATTATCTGTCGCTTGGCTCGCGGCCAGGAACATTCGATACGGCGGGAGATGTTCAGGGAACGTGTTGTTTCTCCTGCGACCTTGACTTGGACTCCATCACGTGGTTATGTAACTTGCTTACTTGTTAGAACTTGTAGAATTAAAAGATAATCTTGTTGTTATTAAAGTAACTTTTGAATAAAGAAATAGTAATTGTTTTGCGTCATTATTATCAGCTTATTAACAACTCAATAGAGGGCCAGGCTTCCTTCCTTGTAGGAGAGGGGATATGGAGCATAGATCCATCACGCTATTCCAATGCGAGTTGGCGCGAGATAATTTTTCATACATTAACGATCACTATCAGCTGTTGATGATATTTTTTATTAATGGGACCGACTGCTTAACGTGCGCTACGAGGCACGGAGGAATAACACCACTAACTTTCTGATTCGAGCTTGGAATGTACAGAAAATTTCATAGAAGAATGATAAACTCTTAAATATTCCGGCGAGTCGACCCAGGATTCGAACTTAGGACTACGTAATCGTAGCTACATAGGCTAACCACTAGACCAACGAGGCAGTCTAACGTTGCCTGTTATAAATTAAAGAACTAAAATTACAAATATGTGCAAATAATAACGTTATATAACAAAAATTATACAACTCGAACCAATTTAATACAAATCTACGGAACCTCGTAAAATCGTGTGGGTTAATGTAATGGAAACGCCGGGGCATCGCTAATTAAAAAAAAATATTAGATTTATTTTAAAAATAAATATTAGTTTTAAATGTAGGCGATTTCCAAATCTAATTGTAAGTGTTTTCTGTAGTCTTATTACGTTCTCCGAGCTTGAATAGGTGATACTGTACTACCAAGTACTGTTATATTTTCTGTGGTATGGCTAAGTTTGATATCTAGAAGCTGCAAGACTGCTGTGTTGGTCTTCTTCTCTCGATCCCTCCAAGGTTCGGTGAAGGATGCTGGCCTCGAGTTGCGTCATTACCCGGATCAGGCGCGGGGGAACTTGTCTCCTAAAGGTAAATATTCCAGCCGGGGCTGAGGCTTTTCAGCCTATGGATCCATGATAAGCTGCAAGGAATAACATTGTAACTCAGTTTTAGTAACTCAAATCTCTCTACAAATCTCCTTTGTTAATATCCTTTCATCCATTCTCTCTACATACCCTAACCATATAAGCATCTCTTTTTCAATTTTAGTCACTGCACCTTTAACACCACACCGTTCTCTTATTATACTATTGTTAACTTTCATATCAACATTAAACTGCCACTCACAGACACTCAATATTAAACTGCACATACTCCTCAATGCTCTCAACTTTATCGCTTTTATTAATGTTCTCAATTCGACACGTATATATATATTTTTTTATGTATGACCACGCGTAACTTTTTACACAGTTGTTCGACTTTGATCATTCTTTTTTTTTAATAAAAAAGGCACAGTTCCAAAATGGTCCCATAGTCATCATGTTAGGATCTGATGGAGATATCCTGGGAAAATTGAAGGAGCTCTTCAAATTTTATAGGCACACTTGCAGCGATTTCGGTTTTTGTGTAAGTATTGGTAGCTTTTTGGCTACTAGTGCCATATAATATACTATGAGAGTATAGTACGAGTAGGTTACGTGTCGATAAATCACTAAAAAGTAAGAAATAAAAAATTTTAACAAAAAAAAGATCCGAAACAAAACGCACTGAAAAGTAAAAAATAACTGTGTCATTTAGTTGCTTTAATTTATTAAGCATATCTGTGAGACGCCACATTCAACCATACATAAATGTGGGCACTAATACACCTCTATTCACTGCTAGAAAATAAATGAATTCGAATTCCCAATATTAGTAACCATTATCGATAGTAATTGATGAAAATTTGTGTATTTTGCTCAGGAATCACAGTTTCCGGCAAGTGGTATTAGTATTAGTTCGCTGCTAGTTGGCCGGCAGCCAGAGGACGGGGGACTGGTGTTTGGTTCCACAACCTTTGTCTACTTTGTGTCTCGTTTATGACACATCAGTATACTTCCAGTAGGCGTGAGATGCGCGCAGAGATTTCTCAGTGGCGTGCACAAGGTTAGTAACTAGGGTATGTACTATAAGTACTAGCTACACGAAATGGAAAATTCGTTCTCCAATACAGGTTCGTAATGTGTCCTCAGGGTAGGCAGTGCGTTTCTACATTTATGTAGTGCATGCCACTGGGAAGTAAAAAGGCACCGTTGTTCAATTGTGGGGAAATTGTAAATATAGATTTAGTTAACTCAGAATTGGTAAAAAACCATAATTCTCACAAGTTTTACTAATTTTTGTCCGGACCCTTTTCAAAACATCCAAAATGACTCGAGATCCTAATTACGCAGTTCCCGCTATCTTGGCTTGTCTCTTTTGACAGTCTATGTCATTGTCAAAATAGTCAATCACATACTGACATTAACGTTCCGTAATACTTTGGTTGGTTTGGTTAGAAAGATTCCTTATTATAGTTATACACTTTTGCCCCCGCGCAATGAAATTGAGAACGATATTTTCGTTTGCACGTTGTTTGGCGACGGTGCACTATGTCTGTACCATGTATCTCTTCTTACGTTTCTTAGGCCTTTAAGTTCCATTGGTTCGAATTAGTAGAGTCAGAACATTAGGTAAATGTATAGTTTTACTCATTGCTTTATAATGGTTTTATTTGAATACAAAATATCAATATTTTGTTAAAATTTCTACAGTTAAGATGTCTGTCAGTCTTGTAAAACCAATTATTATTATTAACGGCACAATAAAACGCAGTAAATCTGTCTGTGAGTGACACACGCGTGACGCGTCGCGGTGTCTGGTGGATTATTATTTTGGGACGTGTGTGTGAGTCATTATGGACGAGTATATAGGCTGAGCGGTCTATGAGCCGTGGAGTGACACTTATGAATTCTGTAGCTATAAGATATTTAACAAAAAATAGAGCCGACTCAAAACGCACTAAAAAGTAAAAAATAACTGTGTCATTTAGTTGCTATAATTTACTAAAGCATATCTTTCATAAATATGCTTAAGTAAATTAGGTCGGTGCCAGCCAAGTTTAAGGAACATTTATTTTACGTAGTAAAGCAGTTTGTGATTTGTAGGTAACGTCCTTAAAGTAGATACCTTGGCTGGCACCGACTCCTAGATATGCTTAAGTAAATTAAAGCAACTAAATGACACAGTTATTTTTGACTTTTTAGTGCGCTTTGAGTCGGTTCTATTATATGTTAAAAAAATTTATTTCTTACTTTTTAGCGATTTATCGCTACGTAATGTACTCGTACTATACTATACTACACTATATATATATATATATATATATATATATATATATATATATATATATATATATATATATATCGTGTCGAATTGAGAACCGCCTCCGTTCTTTTTCGTCGGTTAAAAACTAGCGGACGCTTGCGACTTCATCCTCGACAACGAAGATTGGCACTACCAATTTTTTTAAGTTTATATTCCGATTTCAGTGTATGTAACCTTTAATCACTTAAGTACTGAGTTACTCTCCTATCTGTCGAATTCAACATCGTTTGATGATATACTTCATTGGAAAAACCATAAATACGCAATTTTGTTCTAGTTGACGACATATCATCATCATCATTATCAGCCTATTAACGGCCCACTACAGGGCCAGGCGTCCCACCTTATAGGATGGGATATGGAGCGTACACCCACCACACTGCTCCAATGCGGGTTGGCGGGCTTAGGGTGATAATGTTACATTTATTAACGATCACTGATGATAGTGACCGGGACCGACGGCTTAACATGCTCTGCGAGGCACGGGGTTGTAACACCACCAACTCCAAACTCCGGGCTTGGAATGTACTGAACATTTTATAGAAGAATGAAAAAGCTCATAATTATTCCATGACCCGACCTAGGGATCGAACCCAGGACCTCGTGTTTGAAGCCTCATAGGCTAACCACTAGACCAAAGAGACAGTCCACGACGACGGCTTTTAAAAATAAACTTGTAGTTTTTAGTTTCAAAGATAGTTTTCTACACCCATTTTATATATATAGATATATGAGGCATTATATTTTTTACTTTTAATTAATTCATTAAAAAGTTGAACTTTGCACCCGCTTGAATTTAAAAGTAGATACTACCCCGTTACGTAGCGGAGAGATAAAACCGATAGTATCCCACCCCCGTGCTTCGGAGAGCACGTTGAGTCGTCCAACAATTTTATTACAAGTACAAGCGCACGCCCACGAACCAAGACCACCAAAAAAATTTCAAATGTTTGTAAGAAAAGAAAATAGCAAGCTGTCTTTCAAAGATGCCGCCTTGCCGGACATTTATGTATCCCTTATAAAAAAATAAAACGATGTATGGAAACATATTTCTTTTTAACCGACTTAAAAAAAAGGAGGTTATCAATTCGACCCGTATGTATAGTCTATATCAGCGTCTGAACAAATGTGCCAAATTTCAAAAGTGTATGTATGTATTTATGTTTGTGGAAGCATGTCTCCGAAACTACAAGTCTGATTTCGGTAATTTTTTTGTTGTACTAGGTACTGTTTAACTTAGGGAACACTGTAAATTTCATTAAAATCGGTACAGTAGTTTTTGAGATAGCGATGTTTTTATGCATGACCACACATAACTTTTCACAGAATAGTTCGATTTTGAAAATTCTTTTTTTATTAGAAAGGGTACACTTCCAAAGTCAACATGTTAAGATCTGATAATGAAATCTAGCTTAAATTGAAGGAACTCTTCAAACTTCATAGGCACATTCGCAGCGATGTCGGTAGTTTATAAGTGGCTGGCAAATATTGGTACTAATAGTTTAGAACGAGTAGGTTCTACGTATCTTCGTTATCAATAAACCACTAAGAAGTATGAAAAAAAAATTTTAATAATAAATTAAACCGACTTCAAAATGCACTGAAAAGTAAAAAATAAATGCGTCATTTAGTTACTTTAGTTTACTTAACCATATCTATGAAGTTGGTGTACTTTTCTTAAACTTGCATGGCATCGAGTTTATAGATATGGTTAAGTAAAACTTTTGACGTCCCCCATGGCGCAGTGGTATGTGCGGTGGATTTATAAGACGGAGGTCCTGGGTTCGATTCCCGGCGGGGCAGATTGAGATTTTTCTTAATTTGTCTTGGTCTGGCTGGTGGGAGGCTTTCGCCGTGGCTAGTTACCACCCTACCGACTAAGACGTATCGCCAAGTGATTTAGCGTTCCGGTACGATGTCGTGTAGAAACCAAAAGGGGTGTGGATTTTCGTCCCACTCCTAACAAGTTAGCCCGCTTCCATCTTAGACTGCATCATCACTTAACATCAGGTGTGATAGCAGTCAAGGGCCAATTTGTAGTCGATAAAAAGAAATATTAATTTTTTTTAAAAGTTCGCTTTGGCATATATCTATATTTTATGGTTAGCTTGCTATACCCATTGTTTCGTTAAAAAAAATAAGGTGACATAATTTTTTTTGTGTTCTTCAAAGCATGTACCTACTGCACTAAATTTCACGCGGACGAAGTTATGGGTGTCTGCTAGTTTATTATTAGGAATAATTCAGAATTATTCCCTAAATCCCTCGCCCTGGGTTCGATTCTGGGTCGTAATCGAAGCCACATAAGTTAACCACAGCACGAGGTAGTTCGGTTATTTATACAGAAATGGTATCTACATGGATAAAATCGCACTAAAAAAGTCCATCACGCTGAAAGCTTTCAAATCATCCTGTATATTTTCATAGTCCATTAATATTTTGCAGGTATTTGTGGGAATCGAACCTTGGCCCGTGACGCGCGTTGAGGCATTGACCTACATGTTGAGTGATCTGGTGACGTCATCCGCGTGATGGAACTATTAAAAAGTAATAAATCGTATATTTTGGCAACGAAATGTAGTTTTTTTGACATCGTATTGTTGTTTTTAATGTGTTCATAAAAAATTTAAGCACATTTTAAAAGAAAATGTGATTTTAATGGTACCAACATTACAAGTAAAAATAAATATTTTTTAATATATTTGAACAACGTAAAACCGCTTTGTATAAATGTTTTAATGCGTAATATCAAAGTATTTGCCCAGAAAACATATTTAACTGACGAGAAACAACGGAGGAGGTTCTCAATTTGACACGTATATTTGTTTTTCTTTTTTTTTATGTATGACCACGCTAATAAAGCATAACTTTTTACAGAAATGACCGATTTTGATAATTCTTTTTTTATTAGAAAGGGCACCAACTTTATAGATGTTTAAGTAAATTAAAGCAACTAAATGATGCTGATATTTTTTACTTTTTAGTGAGTTTTGAGTCGAGTTGAGTTCTATTTTTTGTTAAAAAATTTTTATTTATTCATTATACAAATCAGTCCTTGACTGAAATCACACATGATGGTAAGTGATGATTCAACTTAAGATGGAAACGGACTAACTCGTTAAAAATAGGATGAAATCCACACCCATTTCGGTTTCTACACATCGTACCAAAACGCTAAATCGCGGGACGGTACGTCTTTGTCGGTAGGGTGGTAACTAGTATCGGCTGGAGCCCACTAGCCAAAAACTAAAATTAATTTAAATAAAATAAAAATGGACTATGCTACTTATGATGCTATCTGCAAGTGAAAGTACTTTCAAAATTTATCTAACCGTTTCAGAGATAAGCGGAACAGACAGACGCAAATTTTAAAATTAATTTTTTGATACGGTATATAATACTCGTATAGGTAAATATTAGATCCAATGATGATTGGTTATCTCCTAGGCAAGGGGATGGAACAAACTAATGATAATTTCTTGGAGGAAAGAAAAGCTCAATATCTTATAGCTCGACCAGGCCTCGAACCTACTACCTCATAATTCGATCTCACCTCTGAACTCAAAGCAGTAAGCATAAATAAAATATAAGCTGTACCATTAACATTCAAAATCGTTGAATTAAAAAATCAAAGGCGAATAAAATTGTATACAATAAAAGAAAAAGCTCAGAGAAAACAAATAAACTGTTCATTGTTCAACAACAGCCCACTGTACGTATTAGCATACGGTGGATAAACAAAGGTGAACTCTTCAAATTTTGGAGGCACGCTTACAGCGATTTCGGTTTTTATCTCGGTATCGGTAGCTTTTTGGCTACTAGTGCCGTATTATATACTATGACAGTATAATACGAGTACGATACGTGGCGATAAATCACCCAAAAGTAAGAAATAAAATTTTTTAAATAAAAATAGAACCGACTCAAAACGCACTGAAAAGTAAAAAATAACTGTGTCATTTAGTTGCTTTAATTTACTTAAGCATATCTAGGAGTCGGTGCCATGCTTTGTTGGTTTGATTGGTAAGACGGAGGTCCTCGGTCCGATTCCCGGTGGGGCTGATTGCGATTTTGTTAATTGGTCCTGATTCTGCTGGTGAGAGGATTTGGTATTTTTGTCACCCTGCCGGCAAAGATGTACCTTCTGCCCAGCGTGTTAGCGTTTCGGTATGACGTCGAGCAGAAACTGAATGGGGTGCATATTTTCATCGTACTCCTAACAAGTTAGCCCGCTTCCATCACTTACTATCAGGTGTAGCAGTCAAGAGCTAACTTGTAATGAACTAAAAAAAGTACTTATACCTATAATTACTTTCTTTTTTTAACCGATGAAAAAAAACGGAGGAGGTTCTCAATTCGACGCGTATAGATATATATTTTTTTATGTATGACCACGCATAACATTTTATAGAGTTGTCCGATTTTGATAGTTCTTTTTTTATTAGAAAGGGCACACTTCCGAAATGGTCTCATTGTCTTCATGTTAGGATCTGATGATGATATCCTGGGAAAATAGAAAGGAACTCTTCAAATTTTATAGGCACACTTGCAGCGATTTCGGTTTTTTGTTTATCGGTAGCTTTTTGGCGATAAGTGCCGTATAATATACTACGACAGTATAGTACGAGTACGTTAGCAACTAAATGACACAGTTATTTTTTACTTTTTAGCACGTTTTTAAGTGGGTTCTATTTTTAACCGACGAAAAAAACGGAGGAGGTTCTCAATTCGACACGTATATTTTTATTTATGAATGATCACGCATAACTTTTTACAGAATTGTCCGATTTGATAATTCTTTTTTTATTAGAAAGGGCATACTTCCAAGGTGGTCCCATTGTCATATTGTTAGGATCTGATGAGGATATCCTGGGGAAATTGAAGGAACTCTTGAAATTTTGGAGGCACCCTTACAGCGATTTCGGTTTTTGTCTCGGTATCGGTAGCTTTTTGGCTACTAGTGCCATATAATATACTATGACAGTATAGTACGAGTACGATACGTGGCGATAAATCACTAAAAAGTAAGAAATAAAAATTTGAAACAAAAAATAAAACCGACTCAAAACGCGCTAAAAACTAAAAAATAACTGTGTCAGTTAGTTGCTTTAATTTACTTAAGCATATCTAGGAGTCGGTGCCAGCCAAGGTCTCTACTTTAAGGACGTTAAGAACCCACTAACTGCTTTACTACGTAAAATAAATGTTCCCATAACTTGGCTAGCATCGACTTCATAGATATGCTTAAGTAAATTAAAGCAACTAAATGACACAGATCTTTTTAACTTTTTTAGCGCGTTTTGAGTCGGTTCTATTTTTTGGTAAAAATTTTTAATTCATCACAAGTACAATAAGTACAAAAAATGTTTAACATAAGCATAATAGAGTTATGCAATGGTAAAAGAAATGTATTAAAAATAACACGAACAAGTATTTTCGAGTTAAAAAACTACAGTTTCCAAATTACCCTCAACGATACTTGTGAAGCTGCTCACGTAGGCTGACGACTTGTTCAATTAAAACGACTCAGATGCGGAGCCTGTGGGGGAGGGGGGTTGCGTTATAATAATAAATTCACTCTTTGTTGAAATATTGAGTCACCGTTGTTGTTTCGATAGTTGTTTCAGTCAATGGACTTTTAGCAAAAAAGCTTCGATCAATGATTAAAAATAAACATATTCTAACGAGTACGTACTGCGATAAACAACGATTTTTTGGCTCATTGGGACAGAGCTGTTCAAAATAATGATCCACAAAAGTCTGCGATGGCTTTACATATTCTACAACAGGGAATAAAACATTGAATTGAAAACAGACCAAAAGGGATTTCCACGGACCGCCACTAAACAGGGAAAAAAACGAATAGAAATTTACAGACCACAATTTCCACGGACCGTCACTACATGCCCCGAGTTGTGCGTGAGGCCATAGAAATTTGGAAATGCAGCTTTTTTATCGCGAGGATAGATGTAGGCTAGCTATTGTAGCGTACCTAAGGCTAAACTGTGAAAAGCCTTATTCGCTTTTAACTCAGCAGATTCTGTATTGTTTCGTGGTAGTTGTTCCAAATTGCTCCCAGCCAACTTCGCTAAATACTAGTATTAACTATTGTGTAATTCAATAAACAAGTATTTAATTTTATTGCCTTTAAATAAATTTCCCTTAGACAGTAGAATACGCATTCCATAAATTAGTAACAACAAATCTTGCATAGCTATTAAGTGGTACATTGCAAACCAAAGAAGCGCCGCATAAAACCTAACAGCAAAATCGACTTTGTAAACGTGGTTTGGAGCAACGAAACTGGAAAGCGTGAAAGTATTTGCTAAAATACTAAAGAGGGTAGATCGATTGTTTCCGTGACGTGTTTGTTCATTTTTGCACCTCGATAAAATAAATAAAAAAAGACGTGTGGCACTTGGAGACTGCCACGGTAAAGCTATTGCAAAGCATTTTTTTATCAACTTATGTTTACCTACCGACGTCATCGGGACCGTGGCCTAGCGGTAAGGCGCTCTAAGTGCCCGGATTGCCAGAGAGACGCGGGTTCGGATCACGTCGGTTCCGCATTTTTTTTTAAATCGTGATATTGCAAAAAGTCATTAATTTTTTTTTAAAAATTATTTTTTGAAATATCACGCTTGAAAAAAAAACGGGAATGAAATTTTTACTTAAATGAAATACTGCCCTATTATTTTAAGCTTATTTACTGGTTGTCAAACATAAGTATTGACAGGAGGGAACTGACTGCCTAGTGTGAGCTTTCACCAAAACAAATCGGAATTGAAGCCGCGCCCCTGGCAGTATCGAGAGAAAACTCAAATGGGTGAGTGTCAGTGTCATATAAAATTTGCGTTTACCGTTCTCGATATCGACGCGGTAAAATCTTACACTAGCCACACTGTTCCATCATGACTCACTCGATCACGGTTCATGTAACCATATCAGTCACTCGACAATGAAACATCTCGTTGTTTTATCGTGGTATGGTATCGTACCATCCTGTGCTGGCAATGCTTACACACTCTTTACAGGAGATTTCCACTTACCATAAAGTGTGAAATCTGCTAGATTCATATTATTATTTAAACATGTTATAGGTAAGAGTGCGGGCCTGGTGAAACAGTCACTTGTACAGTTTGAAAGTAATACAATTTCGCAACCGCTCGCGAATGAGTGACGGCAGAACATCGCAGTCACTGCAATGCAGCTGGCATCATTATCGATAATGACTGCTTTATTAGACCAGTGGTTAGCTTGCAGCTAGGTCCTGGGTTCCACTTTTGAGCTGGATTATAAAATATCAGATTCTTCCAGTTCTTTGCCCCAATACAATGAAACAGTGATATTTCCAATTCCGCGCAATTAGTTGACGATGTCTTTTTACAGGGAAAATGTCTTTTTAAAGGAAAGATTCAATAACGGCCTGGAGTTGTGAAGTTAGTTGTCTTAGGTCCCAACAGTATATATCTATCTAATATATAAAATTTCCCTGTCACAATGTTTGTTACCATACTCCTCCGAGACGGCTTTACCGATTTTTACCAAATTTTGTATGCGTATTCAGAAGGTCTGAGAATCGGCTACTATCTAATTTTCATCTAATTTTCTTTTAATGCAAAACGACGTTTGTCGGGTCAGCTAGTTTATGTATAAAACCATCAACTCCAGACTGAAAATTTTCCACAAACTCAAAACAAGGGAATTTCAAAATTTCGCATTTGTTCATAGAACTCAGTAAATTGTTATCAGAACCACTGGACTATCGAGGCATGTTATAATTTTTAACCGACGAAAAAAACGGAGGAGGTTCTCAATTCGACACGTATACATATATATTTTTTTATGTATGACCACGCATAACTTTTTACAGAGTTGTCCGGTTTTGATAATTCTTTTTTTATTGTAAGGGCACAGTTTCAAGATGGTCCCGTTGTCATCATATTAGGATCTGATGATGATATCCTGGAAAAATTGAAGGAACTCTACAAATTTATAGGCACGATTTCAGTTTTTGTGTAAGAATCGCTTTTTGGCTGCAAGTGCCGTATAATATACTATGACAGTACAGCACGAGTACGTTACGTGTCGATAAATGACTAAAAAGTAAGAAATGAAATTTTTTAACAAAAAATAGAACAGACTCAAAACTAAAAATTAATAAATAACTATTATTTATCTCTTTTATTTTATGAATGTGGATTTTTATCTGAAAATAAAGAATTATTATTATTATTATTATTATTTAGTAGATTTAATTTACTTAAGCATATCTAGGAGTCGGTGCCTGCCAAGGTTTCTACTTTAAGGACATTACTTGGAACCCTTAAACTGCTTTACTACGATAAATAAATGTTCCTTAAACTTGCTGGCACCGACTTCAAGAATATGCTTAAGTAAATTAAAGCAACTAAATGACGCAGTTATTTCTTACTTTTTAGTGCGTTTTGAGTCGGTTCTATTTTTTGTTAAAAAAATTTATTTCGTGCAGTTAGCTCTCGAACTTGAATTACGCTTTTAAGCTTACTAGACTAAGTCTGAGCTTGTCATAGCAAAGGATAGTATAGATAAATGTAGAAAGGAGAATGCCAGACAATGTATAGGACTTTAACCCACTAATAAAAACATATTGTACAACAGTGTATTATGCATCATTTTATTGCATATTTTTTTTACTTTTTAATACAAATTACATTTAAAAGCTCTAGAACTCGGAGTATTCGACACGAGCCTAACGTTGATTATCGTCCATTTCCATATTGTTGTTCCGTATAGTCGTCACACTGACATGACAGTCGCAAAGCTTCATTAAATACATTTTTAAACAGGCTTAACGACTCTGGATATTAGCCTTTCAGAGCCCACTTTTGATAAAAATACTGTAAGAACGATTTAAAAGGCTAGAACGCAGTGCAACAATAAAGATTTAAAAATGCGTAAAGAGTGTAAACTAAAAGGAAATAGATTTATTACTTTTTTTAATATAATTTTATTTCGATGTCCAACAGTAAAAATGGCTTATTGTAGAACATTTATATAATAATAGGAAATTTTTAGTATATTTACAATTTGTGGTCTTTCTGGGTTAGTATCTGGCATTCTCCTTTTGTAAAATTAATTATTAATTTTCTTTGTATAGTATTTGTGATGTGTGACTCTTTAAATAACATACATTTTTGGAGTTTACTTTACGACATTTTACCGCCAAAAATATTCGTTTTTTATTCTTTTGTTCTTTATTGTAAGGCTAAATAAATGTTAATTTAACGCAAAGAGCGCCACAATAATATCTTATGAGAATTTATTTTTGCTGAGCGTAATTAATAACATCCCTCCTCTAAAGCTCCTATTGCGCCATTGTTGGGGTGACACACCCTAAAGCCTTAAGAAAACATTTTCACCAAATAATTCCCAAACACAATGTTTATCGCAAAGTCAATTTAAATACTTAGTTTAAGTACATATTCATCATCATCATTATCAGCCTACTAACAGTTAGTATAACTCTCCTTATTGGAAAGGGCATATGGAGCGTAAACCCACCACGCTGCTCAAATGGGGGTTGGCGGGTAATAATGGTTCCTTTATTAACGATGTTAATGACACTGACCTGTACCAACGGCTTAAAGTGCCCTCCGAGTCAAGGGGGTATAACACCACCAACATCCCGGGCTTGGAATGAACTGAGTATTTCATAGAAGAATGAAAAAACAGAATTATTTCGTGAGCCGACCCATTCGTACCGAGGTCGAGGTTCTCGTGATCGAAGGCACATAGCTTAGCACATGTTATAATAATCATATAGTCAAGGTAACTGCGTAACGGGTTCAAAGATCGTCACTTTACATTACATGTGTTCTGTCCCATACCTACTTCTCCCTTTAAGTAACGTCACGGAATATTTATTACATCAGTAAATAATGTAAGTAACCTTGTTTTACTTTTATAGGGTCTTGTACGAAGGAACGCTTTAAGTTTATCGTGAATTTTTTATTTGCCCTTTATGCTAACATTCAAGTAGATAGATCGCCGAGCTAATTCAAACTCAAATTCAAAATCATTTATTTCAAGTAGGCTGTTTTACAAGCACTTTTGAAACGTCAAGTCTGTCATTGCATATGGACTCTACCGGTTCGGAAGGCAGATCCTGCGGAGAGGAGCCGGCAAGGAACTTAGCAGTGCTCTTTTTAAAAATCAATGTTCAAATTGTAACATAATAAAAATTACAATTTCGGTTATCCCGTCTTGTGTCTAGAAAGAACAACTAGAAGGATAATTGGTGATAAAAGGATAACGCAGGCTAAATACAATCTTTGAAAAACTGTCACAATGTTGCTTGTTTATCGATTGTTTACCGGATAAACTTAGGAAGTGTGCGAAGGAACTACATGGTCATGTTCCTCCCTCCCCTTTCTACTACAGAACAGCTAGACGCCGCGAACACTGGCACCCTTACGTGGTGGACATCCAAGCAACTCGTACCAAACGTTTTGCGTCAACGTTTCTAATACGTACGGCAAAAGTGTGGAATGCCCTCCCAGCGTCAGTGTTTCCTACTACGTACAATCTAAACATCTTCAAGGCAAGAGTGAATAGGCATTATCTAGGTAAGCGCCTTCCATCTTAGACCTCATCACTGCTTTCCATCAGGCGTGATTGTAGGTAAGCGCAAGTTATCTACCACAAAAAAAGACGTGTGGCACTCAGAGACTGCCGCGGTAAAGCTATTGCATAGCATTTTTTATCAACTTACATTTACCTACCGACGTCATCGGGACCGTGGCCTAGCGGTGAGGCGCTCTAAGTGCCCGGATTGCCAGAGAAACGCGGGTTCGAATCCCGTCGGTTCCGCAATTTTTTTTTTTCACTTTTTAGTTTTTCTATCTATCGATAAATACCAGAACTTTTAATGACTTTTTGAAACATCACGCCTGTGAAAAAAAAAATGACTTTTTGAAATATCACGCTTGAAAAAAAAATTGCGAAACCGACGGGTTTCGAAGCGCCTTACCGCTAGATCACGGTCCCGATAACGTCGGTGCCGAAATTGTGCTGTTGATATTATGTTTTTGATATTCAGGGAGTGTTAGGTTTTTTTCGTTACGGAATTTCTGGATTCGGTCTCCACGCTCAAGGCCCGCGATAGAAGCTATGCAATAGCTTAAAAAGTAAGTAATAAAAGTTTTCATTCTTCTTAGAAATTGTCAGTAAATTATAAGCCCGTAGCGGGATGTCGGTGGTGTTACAACCCCTTGCGACGGAGAGCACGTTAAGCCGTCGGTCGCAGTCACTATCATCAACATCTGATAGTGATTGTTTATAAGTTAAATATTATCATCCTAATCCCGCGTTGGAGCAGCGTAGTGGGTCAACGCTCTATATTTCTCCCTCCTTCTCCGGCCTTCCTCCTATAAGGAGGGAGGTCTGGCCCTGTGATGTGCTGATAAAGATAATGATGAAGCCATTAACAATTACAAATATTGCACAGATGCAAATGAATTATAGGTGTAGATGTCTGCAACGGTACAAGCAGCTCGCGCTTGACCAGTTTCCTTTGTGTAACTTCCCGGCCGTCGTTATTTATATCTCGTCACTAGAACTAGATAATCTATAATTCTATTCCTGTCTAGACAATAATATTACAGCACTGACCTATTTGCGAACTTAGAACATTGTTTCCAGAGTATCTCTACGGATAAAGTCGTCGGACTCAATACCGAAATGTCAATAGTTCGATGCCCGCCTGTTGTGTTGTAACTACTCAAAATACAGCCTTTATTAGTAATTGGAGGAGGCGAATAATATTGGTCACATTAACAAAATTATTATTAATTTGTCTGTTTAATACTTTTACAATACGAGGAATTCTTGTATAGTTTAGTTTCTGTAAGGCAACATTATATTTACAAAATTTTTAACAAAAAAATAGAACCGACTCAAAACGCACTAAAAAGTAGAAAATAACTGTGTCATTTAGTTACTTTAATTTACTTAAGCATATCTATGAAGTCCGTGCTTTACTAAATGAAATAAATGTTCCTTAACATTTATTTAATGTACTAAAGCCGTGTGTGGGTTCTAGGTAAACATCCTTAAAGTAGAAACCTTGGCTGGGACCGACTCCTAGATATGCTTAAGTAAATTAAAGTAACTAAATAACACGGTTATTTTTTACTTTTTAATGTGTTGAGTCGGTTAAATTTTTTGTTAAAAATTTTTATTTCTTACTTTTTAGAGAAATATCGCCACAACGTACTCAAACTATACTCTCATAGTATATTATACGGCACTAGAACCCAAAAAGCTACCGATACTTACCCAAAAACCGAAATCGCTGCAAGTGTGCCTATAAAATTTTCCCAAGATATCATCATCAGATCCTAACATGATGACAATGGGACCATCTTGGAAGTGTGCCCTTTCTAATAAAAAAAGAATTATCAAAATCGGACACCTCTGTATAAAGTATGCGTGGTCATAAATATACGTGTCGAATTGAGAACCTCCTCCGTTTTTTTTCGTCGGTTAAAAATGCAAATATGTTACTAAGTATTGATTTCAGACCTAATTTTTAGGCCAAAAAGCTGACATCTGAGACTGAACCCGTGAGTAAATCAATGTATTGCAATTTTCCAACAATAACAAAAAAATTGTACGTGACAATTTCTTTAGAAGAGTGGGTATATGAAGCTATTCCTAAAAGATACAATTATCTACAAATAAATATATTCGCTTGTCTGATGCTAGTCAGTTTTAAATATGTTTATAATCGTTTTGGACACTACATATCATCATCATCATCATTATCAGCCTATTAAAGGCCCACTACAGGGCCAGGCCTCCCTCCTTATAGGAGAGGGGATGTGGAGCGTACACCCACCACGCTGCTCCAATGCGGGTTGGCGGGCGTAGGGTGATAATGTTTCATATATTAACGATCACTATCAGATGTTGATGATAGTGACCGGGACCGACGGCTTAACGTGCTCTCCGAAGCACGGGGGTGTAACACCGCCAACTTCCAGACTCCGGGCTTGGAAAGTACTGAACATTTTATAGAAGAATGAAAAAGCTCAGAATAGTTCCGTGACCCGACCCAGGAATCGAACCCAGGACCCCGTGATCGAACCCACATAGGCTAACCACTAGACCAACGAGGCAGTCTAAATATAGTATAATTATATTAATATGTTAAGTTTGCTCAATCATTATTAGTCTATTAGGCATCCCTCCGTGTAGGAGTGGGGATATGGAGCACAACCTCACCACGTTGCTCCAATTCGGTTTGGCGGGCTAAGTTACATATTGGAAACTTTTGTTTATTTTCTTTGATTCTTAGTCATCAGTCTACACCTAAAACCCTTTCTGAATAATAACCAGGTATCTGTTTAGTTTGAACGCAGCGATCACTTACAGTAATTGATACATTAGTGTGACGGTCAGTTTGGCGCGCCGCCATCTTGTGACGGTAACAGTTTACCACAGTCTATATCATACAGTCAAACGACTGATTCATTCCTTGTACCATCAAGTCGCCTCTGAAGCAATACGTCCAACTGCTCAGAGCCTGGTGACGCTTCTGCAAGTGTGCAGGCATACACCACAAATCTTCAGAGCGGACTCGATGATTGGTTCAAGGTATACTTGTATGAGACTGCCTCGTTGGTCTAGTGGTAGCCTGTTTAGCTTCGACCATGAGGTCCTGGGTTCGAATCCTGGGTCGGGTCACGGAATTATTCTGAGTTTTTCATTCTTCTATGAAATTCTCAGTACATTACAAGCCCGGAGTCGGGAAGTTGGTGGTGTTACACCTCCGTGCCTCGGAGAGCACGTTAAGCCGTCGGTCCCAGTCACTGTCATCAACATCTGGTAGTGATTGTTAATAAATGACACATTATCATCCTAAGCCCGCCAACCCGCATTGGGACAGCGTGGTGGGTGTACGCTCCATGTCCCCTCTCCTACTACGAGGGCGGCCTAGCCCTATAGTGGGCCGTTAATAGGCTGATAATGATGATGATGATACTTGTACGGGACAGCAATGGAGGGACGTCGGGAAGCGAACGGTAGTAACGGTGATTGCAATTTCTCTAATCAAACGGATCTCTTTGGTTAGAGAACATGCTTCTTATTACGAAATTCTAGCGACGATATATTAAATAAATAAATATTATAGGACAATTACACGCATAGCTCTATATAGCCCCAAAGTAAGCTTAGGTAGCTTGTGTTATGGGTACTACGTAACTGATGAATATTTTATATATACGATACATAAATACTTATAATATATAGATAAACACCCAGACACTGGAAAACATCCATGCTCATCACACAAACATTTTTCCAGATGTGGGAATCGAACCCACAGCCTAGGACGCAGAAGCAGGGTCACTACTGCGCCACTCGGCCGTCTTTGATGAATCAGTAGATTTTAAACTATTTGTTTAATGGGAGCTATAAAAATGACTGCACTTGAGGACGGTCGCAGTTTCACCCGCATATTTCTCGTCTCCATAGGAATTTCGATATAAAATGTGGCCTATGTGTTATTCTGATACATAAGCTATATGATTGTAAAGTTTCATCTAAATCCATTCAGTAGTTTTTGCGAGGGTAACAAACATGCGTCCATACATACAAACTTTCGCTTTTATAATGTTAGTAAGGAGCATTAGTTTTTGTTGTGACGTCTCTGACCCTTGAATAAGTTTCTGCGCCTAAGTACACGGTAACATGCATTCAAGATCAAAGGAGTTGTGATACTGGCGCTACTGATTTCTACACTGTGGTATTGGTATGGCGTTTTATTCGCTAGTAAATGTTGCGTATTTAAAAATGTAAACATTGTAATAAAAATAAATGACCGGTGACTGTGTCCAGTGCTGATATCACTCTGATAGTTTTATGAAATCGTTTTATTTCATTTAATAGAAACTACACGTTACCTTGACAAAATTACTTAGTTGTATAAAGTGTTGTTTGTAGGCATGAATACTGAAGAAAAACAATCATAGCAGTGCCGTAACTAGGGCATTGCCAGCGATGCCCAGGCACAGGGCACAGACCCTGGAGGGGCGTAGAAATGACCAGACCATATACAAACAATACCTTATTTAGAGTCAGTTACAAGTCTGTAGGGCGCAGTCACGCACGCTGGCAAAGGGCGCATACATTGCTGGTTACGGCTCTGAATTACCACGCATTGTTTTATTAAATCTCAAATAGATAAACCAGCGTTTTCGATGAAAGCTTTCACGCTTAAATTCGACTATCTTCTAACATTAACGTTATTAGTCAGCCAATTAGTCAGCCAATTTGCCCAAAATCTATATATAAATATATATATATATATATATATATATATATATATATATATATATATATATATATATCTACTAGCTGTACCCGGCAAACGTTGTTTTTATATGTATATTATTTTTAAAAAACATTTTCTTTATATAGGGGTTGATCGTGTAGAAATGAAAATTTAGGGTTGTATGCATTTTTAATGCCACATCATAAAAAAATTGTCCAAAAAATTTAAATACAATGTTAGGGGTGGACAACCTTCATCATTAAAATTTCATAAAAATCGGTCAAGCCGTTTGGGAGGAGTATGGTAACTAATACTGTAACCCGAGAATTTTATATATAAGACTAGCTGACCCGGCAAACGTTGTTTTGCATTAAAAATTAAAAAACATTTAGATGAAAATTAGATAGTAGCCGATTCTCAGACCTGCTGAATACGGTAAAGCCGTTTTGGAGGAGTACGGTAACTAACATTGTGACAGGGAAATTTTATATATTAGATATATATTTAAAACTTCTTGAGGAACCACTCTATGTTGTGGTGATAACCGCAAGAAAATCCTTTCAGAAGTCTTGAGTTCATCGCAAACAGACAGACAGACACACGCTGGGACTTTGGTTTATAATATGTAGTGATTATAGCAGCGCCACAAATACATCATTTGACGACCTCCGTGGCGTGAAGTCCTGGGTTCGATACACGGCGGGGCAGATTGAGATTTTTCTTAATTTGTCTTGGTCTGGCCGGTGGGAGGCTTTCGCCGTGGCTAGTTACCACCCTACCGACAAAGACGTATCGCCAAACGATTTAGCGTTCCTTCGCCCGCAACTTCGTCCGACCGAGAAATTATGTTTTATGATAATTTGACAAAAAGTAGTAAAAGTAGACTTATGTCCTTTCTCATGTTTTAGATTGTCTCTGTACCAGTAGTTTTAGCGTGGAGAAAGCGAGACATTTCGCTTTCGCATTTATAAAATTAGTATAGATATAGATAGCGTGGTGACAGACATACAAAAGTCTTAGGGGTCCGTTTTTACCAGTTGCATACGGAACCCTAAAAAGTAAGTTAAAAGCGATATTTTAAAAGTATACTCTAGAAAAGTACTTTGAAGTTTCCTCTATTAGTGGCGGTTTCCCTCATTTGCGGGCGCAGGTCAAACGGGCAGCCTGGATCTAGGTCACCAGGGGCGGCTGTCTTGGAAAATGTTTAAATATTATAAATAAAAAGCGTTCAAGTGTGAGTCGACTCAGGCATAGGGGGTTCCATACAATTTCGAAATAAACTTTGTCGTCATACTTACTTACAGGGGCTGTATTTTTTTTTAATTATATAAAAATTTGTGACTTTGTTCTTTTACTTTTTTTAAAGGATTGCTGACCAATGTATTAATTTCAACTTTCAAATTTGGCGACCTCCGTGGCGCAGTGGTGCGCGTGGTGGATTTATGAGAAGGAGGTCCTGGGTTCGATTCCCGGCGGGGCTGATTGAGATTTTTCTTAATTTGTCTTGGTTTGGCTGGTGGGAGGCTTTCGCCGTGGCTAGTTACCATTCTACTGACAAAGAAGTACCGCAAAGCGATTTAGCGTTTCGGTACGATGTCGCGTAGAAACCGAAAGGGATGTGGATTTCATCCTACTCCTAACAAGTTAGCCCGCTTCCATCTTAGATTGCATCATCACTTAACATCAGGTGTGAGAGCAGTCAAGGGTCAACTTGTAGTTGATAAAAAAAAAACTTGAATCATCCACAAATATCCTAGAAAAATAGTCTTGACGATAGATAGAAGGTGCCTATTCACTCGCGAGTTGACGATACCCACATTATAGGCCGTAGGGAAAACGAGAGATGGAAGGGCATTCCATAATTTCTCAGTTCAAATAAGCACGAGAAACCAAAATGCTTTGTACGCGTCCTTAGGATGTCGACTAATGGGTGCAGACTACTGCGATGCCTAGCAAACCTTTGGTCGAAAGGTGAGAGAGAAGTAACATAAAGGCAGGTTTTCTAGCAAAGGTAAGTCAACTGAGCAGGAAACAGCTAAGGTATGCTATAGCAGCGAACACAGGCCATTATAGCACCAGGTCTATGGTCTGCAAAATGGGTATATATAAGGATCCTATATGCAGATGCAACGAAGACACAGAGTCCATGGAACATATTTTGTGTGAATGTGACGGATTGGCTAGAAAGCGAATGGATCTCCTGGGGGTGGCATATCCACTACCAGAAGATTACTGTGCCTCCAATCTACAACCACCCAACTCTTAGTGTGGGTGTTTGAACTGAGGAGGTAAGGGCGGGGCGAGTACAAAAGATCCAAAAGGGTCAAAGTGCATCCGTTATGGTGTTCCTCACCATTATAATAATAATAAGGTGAGGGAGGAACTAGATCGAAAAGTTCCTGAGCACTCTCTCCAAAATATATTCTGTAGAAAATCGACTGACAGCTAACTTTTCGATAAAGTTCGAATGTCTGCAATTAAGCATTGCATAGCACTGTGTGTTTTGACATACAGCAAGTAAAGAAATCGACAGAAAGACAGACGGATAAACTCGTGTTTGATACTAACGAAACCATAGACCTATTTTGGTGCACACGCCACTTGTCGGCAAAAGATTCCTTCAACACGTTGCAACTCATTGAAATAAGAATTGTCTGTTTTGCAACTACGGGATGATATAGATGAAATTTGGAATATACTTTATTTCCCGGAAAGCTAAACAGTTCCCGAGGGATAGTGAAAATGCTTTAATGCTTTTTATATCAATTCTGAATTGCTTTTCGTTAGTCTCATAATTTTCCTTATATATTCTCTTTGTGTGCTCTAATACATAGATGGTTTGAGTGCAAAAACAATATTGTGTCCAAAGGAAAAGCCAAAAAATCGTATGTTTTATTGGTCGTACGAAGTTTACCGGGTCAGCTACTGGTGAAATATTTAATTAAAATCCACTGACGTAGGTGCTCGGCTTTATAAAATACCAGGAGCGCATAACCTAATGGAAAGTTGCAGCGGTTCTTTATACATTTTTAAAATATTAATTATTTTTTTTAGGATGGGCTTTTAAGGTTGATTGTTTTATAACTGAGAGCCACTTGGGAGAGTACACTTAGGTTATGTGATCCTGGTAAATTTTTAAGCGATTTTTGCCTTTTTTCACGAAAATTGGGGAAAGGATCTTAAAAGTATCAAAGTTTAGGCGGACTTCTTCCTATGTTGCTCAAGTTTATTCATAAACGGATCGTAAAAACTGCATTTACGTGCTTTGTATTGAATTAATAGCTTTTTTATGGGATCGGTATCTGACGGCAATATAATTTTTCTAGAAGAAAAATGTAATACAGTATTACATTTATGGATTGATGCCTCAATTTTAATTTCAAGTTCATTCGGAAGAATCCCGGACATACACCGATAAAAAAATAAAGCCACCTGTAAAATGTTCTATAAAAATAAAAAAATATTTCGGTATTTAATTACTTTAACGATACTTAAACATATTAGCTGGTGGGAGACTTTCGCCGTGGCTAGTTACCGCCCTACCGACAAAGACGTACCGCCAAGCGATTTAGTGTTCCGGTACGATGTCGAGTGGAAACCACAAGGGGTGTGGATTTCATCCTACTCCTAACAAGTTAGCTCGCTTCCATATTAGATTGCATCATCACTTAACATCAGGTGTGATAGCAGTCAAGGGCTAACTTGTAGTCAATGAAAAAAAATAATAATAAACATCTTTATTGCATTAAATAAAAACAAGAAAGGTATAATACAACTTAGAGCTAAGTGAAAAAGCAAAAGGCGATCTTATCACTAAAAGTGATCTCTTCCAGTACCCATCCTATTGAAGAATATTAAGTTAAGCGTGAGACGGGATTGCAATAAAGTAAATAATCAAACATACATGCAACTAATTAAACAAAATACCAATAATAATATACATACTACATATATCGATAAATATATTAAAAATACCTATTATATATACACACACACATATATATATATATATATATATATATATATATATATATATATATATATATATATATATACATAGATATAAAAACATATCTTTGAAGTTGCTGCCTTTAGAATTCTCACTATTCCATGGGTTTTGTAGCTTTCTGGGATCAAAAACATCTGTCTTATAATTCAGGGCATGATTTACCTCAAATCGAAGTTTCAGCTATTTGTTATTTCATTACTACAGGGCTAATATGAAAGGAAATATGGAGCTTAGACCCAACACAGTGCTCTAATGCGGGTTGGCGATACACACACACATACACAATCTTTCGCTACAGATAAGACATTGATTACGCTATGTAGCACACTCCTCATTAATCTAGGGCTATCAAATATTTTTTAGGGAACGCTGCATTGATCTTATTTCCATCTGTGTGCGTTTCCACTCAGAGTAACGAGGCAGCAGCCAATCAGATTATCGACAGGTGACGTGATAACATTATGTCGTTATCCCCGTTTAATATGATTGGTCTACTCCAGTACTGCACGTCATACTAACTACATATTTGCCTTCGTTTGCATTTGTGTGCTTTTGTCAAGCTTTATTTGTTACTAGAGGACGCTGTCTCACCCGTGTAGTTCTCGCTCCCGTGGGAACTTTAGGATAAAATGTATCCTATGTGTTAATCCAAGGTATGAACTAACTCCATACGAAATTTTGTTAAAATCGCTCTAACCGTTTAGTCGTGAAGAAGTAACAATCATACACACTTATAAACTTTCGCCTTTTTTTTTTATAGACTACAAGTTGCCCTTGACTGTTATCACACTTGATGTTAAGTGATGATGCAGTCTAAGATGGAAGCGGGCTAACTTGTTAGGAGTGGGACGAAAATCCACACCCCTTTCGGTTTCTACACGACATCGTACCGGAACGGTAAATCGCTTGCGATACGTCTTTGTCGGTAGGGTGGTAACTAGCCACGGCGAAAGCATCCAACCAGCCAGACCAAGACAAATTAAGAAAAATCTCAACCTGCCCCGCCGGGAATCGTACCTCGGACCTCCGTCATATAAATCCACCGCGCATACCACGGAGGTAGTCAAAGGAGTTTATACAACAAGTAAGCCCTTGACAACAATCACACCTGATGGTAAGTGATGTAATCTAAATTAGAAACGGGCTCACTTGTTAGGAGTAGGGGTTTCCACACCCCTTTAGTTTTACTTTTGATCCAATTACAGTATTAAATTTAATTATAAGGTTTATAATTATGGTACATCTCAGTAAACAGCGTCAGATGAGAGCAGCGCCGCTCAAAGTTTGCCAATCCCCGAACAATAACAACTATGCGACACCGCTCCTCAAAGTTCGCCATAACTCCACCACTTGTATCAAACGCTTAGCCAACTTTGATCAAAGTATTAATCAATCTATTCTATACATTTGCCTGCGATAACTACTTCGTAGATTAGAGAAGTTGGTGCATACTTGATGGAATTAGTTAGATTCTTTGTGTTCACTCACCATTAAATAGAATACTACACAATATTTTTAACTAAATAATACTTTTAGGGTGAATTTTGAAGATTGCCTTATTTTACGGGTAAAACATTCATAACGTAATAAAGAACTAGGCCTACCTAGAATTGCAGTAAGCACCGTTCTAGAACCAGTGTCCAAAGTGCAGGGTTGTACCAGATTTGGTTAGGCAGGGAACAATTCGAGCAGAGATAGCGAACGTTGACCGACCACAAAGAGAACCCTTAAGCCTACATCCGTGGCGCACGTCTCGAACTCTGTTCGGAGCTATTCTCTCTGCCACACAATGAATCCTTGGAATGCTAAGATATTCGTCTCTTGTCATTGATAAAAAAATTGGTTAGGTATTCAAGATGACCTAAAACTTTTTACACAGTAAATAAATAAATAAATAAATAAATAAATAAGCCTTTTATTACTTTTCTTCATAATATTTCACAAACTGGTTTGGTTTAACATTTAACGAATTTTAAAGCTATACAATAAAAAATATATATATATACTTTGAAATTAAAGCATATTGATGACAATAACAATATATTTATTAAGCAAATTATGTTTTAGTTATATATAGTCATTGACTTAATCTAATGCTTTAGTTTCTATTAATATGAAGATGAGAACCCTCACGGGTGTAGGCCTCCTCCAAAACAGACCAGTATTTTCTGTCTTGGGCTGATTTTTTCCATTCTGCGCCAGCAATGGCTGCTATTTCGTCTGCCCATCTAGAAATCGATCTACCGCATCTTCTCTTGCCGAGTGGCCCTTTCCATGCAGTAACCTTTTGAGTCCATCTGCCGTCTTGTTGTCTTGCAATATGCCCAGCCCACTTCCACTTTTGTGACTATGCTTGCTTTAGAAAGTCTAACATTTTGGTTTCAGCTCTTATGTCTGATGCTCTAATTTTTTGACATTTTTTAAAGTTTAAGAGGCTACGTTCCATTGCTCGTTGGCACACTGTTATTTTTGTTTTAACACTTTTATTGAATATCCAAGTCTGTGCACCGTATGTTAGACAAGGGAGAATACAGGAGTACTTTTTACACAGTATTCTGTAGCAATCTTATTATATAACTAGAGGGCTTCAACTTCAAACTCCTGTTTGCCTCTCAATTTGTAACACCATAATATAGATAGTGAAAAATTCGAAACTTACACTGTCGTTATAAAAACATCGTTTCTGAATAGCAAATGATTAATAAGTTGACATATTATTGAAATCGTTTTGAATTTAAAAAATTTGAACAGTTAGTTTCTTTAGGTATTTTTTAACCGACAAAAAAATGGAGGAGGTTCTTAATTCGACACGTATATTTTTTTGTCACTATGTGCCTAAAAAATGCACCGATTTCATGGATATGCGTAGGTAAATTAAAGCAACTAAATGATGCAGATATTTTTAGTGCGATTTTGGTGGTTCTATTCTTGTTAAAAACAATTATTTTAATTATTTATTAGAACCTGTATTGTTAGTGATAAATATTGCAATCTGGAAGGCGGAATTTAACAAAACTTATTATATTTATTTAAGATCTGTATATACTTAATTCGCAATAAATATATTTGAATTTGAGCAAGTAAACAATTTTTACACAGTTAAGTTATAGTTTAAACTTTAATGTTACAGTTAAAAGTATCTGTACGTGTAAATCACACACTGAAAGACGTTCCACAGTGTGAATGGCTCTTTGACAGCGCTAACTCGATGGTGCTTCCGACGAGCTACGCCCTTTGTGCGCCGAGTCGTGTTCACTTCGAGGGGATTCGCATTAAACACTGTTTTCTTCGGGAATTACGACTTTACCAACTGATTTCTATTTCAATTCAACTCAATTATGAATTTTCCGACTGAATTTTCCGAATAAATGATTATTTCATATTTGGGTAGTATCTCTGTCAGCACAGAAGTTGTAGAGCTTGCTTCACGCCGCGCTGCAGGAACATGCGAGCTCATCATTAAGGATCCGTATGTGTTCGACATTGTTCGGGCATATTCCGATGACAGTGATGTGACTCGATTTTTACCCGACTGCGTCAGAAGGAGGGTAGTGTTTTTCGAGCGTATGTTTGTATGTATGTATGTAAGCCCATTTCTTCGGCACAAGTTACAGCCTGAACGGCTGAACGGATTTTGACATGTGAGGTGTCGTTGAATTTGGCAAAATTATGTAAGTGACATAGGCTATATAAATTTTCAAAATGGCGGCTGTAAATAGGGAAATAAGGGGGGATGTGTGTATTTTTTTCTTTTATCTTAGCAATATGGGTACCATATGATAATCGTAAAAAGACTATTTCAAAAATGTGTATATCATATGATGTTTATATTACTGTTTTAACAAAACATGACAAAAATTGTACCAAGTGCACCGTCTCATTTCTATAAGTCTCAAATAAAATTATTATTATAAAAACAAAAAACCCGACTGCTTAGAAGTTATAAACTGAAAAGAGAAAAACAAGGATCCCTATATATTCATCACCGTAAAGTATTTAGAATTTTATATAGATATAGTGATCCTTGTTTTTCTCTTTTCAGTTATAACTTCTAAGCTGTCGGGTTTTTGTTTTTATAATAATAATTTTTGGTTACATTTTGCAAATCCTTACGAACAGTAGTTTAAGAAAATTGCAGATAAAATTGCAGAAAAAGTTGCAAAGTATTGCGCTGAGTTCTTGTTGAATAAAAATCACATCAATACCAACATTGTTGTAGTACAAAGACAAAACTTGATACAATTTCGATAAACCATCTCGTACAGTGGTTCAGCTATTCGATCTCGGTTTACGAGACAGTTTATCGGTTGCTGACGCTACTTTATGACTTACTAGCGTCGCGTGTGACATTGTTAACAATTTCATATTATGTGATACTAGGAGAAGCCCGCGACTACATCTGCGAGCACTAATGTATTGCAACCTTCTAACAACATCGAAAACAAAAAAGTATGTGACCCTCTTTTAAAGGAAATAATGTTTAAGCTATTCTTAACAGATATATCCTTTGGATTCCTACAAACTGTAGGTTTCAAAAAGAGCAACATCCGACAAAAGTGATTCGCACGCGAAGCACTTCCAAACAAATGATCGCATGTTTCATGTGGCAACCGTACCTTTAGAGCTATGGTGGTCAATTCGCAGTGGTGTACAACCATTTGTTTGCCAGAAGTGTTTTGACAAATACGGCAATGGAATCGGCAACGAAGAATTATCTTTCATCACGACAATGCCAACTCTCACACATCGCTTGAAACATCACCTATTTGAATTTGCCTGGTCAAAACGTCGAATTGATGGACTTTTTTATTCCCACATATTAAAAATATACTGCGTGGTCAGCGTCTTTCATCGCCTTGTAGGTAATAATTAAATCTAAGGCAACTCTCGTCTCTAGATCTTGATGCATTAATTAAGATATATATTGGCAATAATCATGAGTTATACATTTTGCCAATTACTAGATATATCTAATCTGTGCTAATTACGGTTCTCTTGTCCGCCATTGATGCATATAATTAATGATATCTGGGCGACCGATCTATGCTTGGATTTTTTGCTTACAGTCAAAATTAGTTAAAAATGAAAATGAACTCACTAAATTAACATTTTTATTATTTTTCTTTTAAAGATCCCTAGAGAATTTTAAATTTTGTCATCATCATAGCAGAAAAGACAGTTATGTTTATAAGGCGATTTATAGGAGAATATCATCCTAGGGCTATATGAGAAGTAAAGCTGGAAAATGTTCTGCAAAAGCTAGCCCTCTTCTCTATTACATCAACACAGTCATAGTAGGTACCACCAAATGAGATTGAGTCAAAAGAGTCAACGTGTACTAAATTAATAAAAACAGGAGCATCCTTAGATGATGTTGATTTTGCAGGGTCGTTTGGGTACATGAGGAGAATATGAAAATAAATAAATAATTAACTACGTAATATATACATCATCTTCGTGTTCACAATAACATAACATTATGAATCATAATAAGGGTACTTCTGAAGTCGTTACAACGTCATTGTGATTCCGTCATTTGTATATTTAACAACGCGTAAAGGTGTTCAGAGATGAGCCGCATTATGACTGCAATGCGTGCTGCAATTATGTTGCTAGAAATATATAACAATTCTGATGAAAGATTTTGGCTTGTTTATCTATGAAAATATTAGGTAGATCGATAGGAGTTAGTAATCAGTTTAAATGATTCTCAATTTGACGCGTTTATTTTTTACCCGACTGCGTCAGAAGGAGGGTTATGTTTTTCGAGCGTATGTATGTATGTATGTATGTATGTATGTATGTATGTATGTATATATGTATGCATGTCCATTTCTTCGGCACGCGCTACAGCCTTAACGACTGAACGTTTTGACATGTGAGGTGTTGTTGAATTTGTAAAAAATTTATGGGAATATCATCCTAGATTGAGTATAGTTCGCTATATAAATTTTCAAAACGGCGGCCTGTAAATGGGATTGAGTCAAAAAGGGAATGTGTGTATATTCTTCTAAAGGAGCATTCTTAGCAATATGGGTATCAAATGAAAGGTTGTAAAGAGACCATTTCAAAAATATAAATATCATATCATGTTTATATTGCCGTTTTAACAAAAAATGTAAGAAAATGTAAAAAAGTGTACCGAGTCAATTGTATATTATTATAAAAACAAAAAACCCGACTGCATAGAAGTTATGAACTGAAAAGAGAAAATAAGGATCACTATATCTATATAAAATTCTATAGATATGCAGTCGGGTTTTTTGTTTTTAAAATAATAATTTTATGTATGACCACGCATAACTTTTTAAAGAATTGTCCGATTTTGATAATTATTTTTTTTATTAGAAAGAGTATATTTCCAAAATCGTTCCAAAGTCATGTTAAGATCGTGGAATGAAATCCTGGGAGAATGACCTTATCAAATTTTATAGGCGCACTTGCAGCGGTAAATAATGGTACTTTTATAGTTTAATACCTATGTCCATTGTCCAGAAATCACTTAAAAGTAACAAAGACAGTTTTTAAATTAAAAAATTGAACCGACAACAAACCCCAAAAAAAGTAATTGCGACATTTAGTTGCTTTAACTTACTTAAGCATAACTTTAAATTACTAAAGCATAAGAGTATGAAGTCGGCGCCAATGTCGCTTGTCGCGTGGTACGTAACCGTAAAAAAATATTATTATGTCTAACAACCACATAATTTTTTTACTCTGTCGTCTTTCTTATACAAATTTAATATGATAAGTTTAAAACAACCTTTACAATACCCAAATACACTATGATGAATACGCAAATACATTTAGACATTTGGCCAATGTTTTGGCCAATACCATTACAGCAACACTAATGGTTTTTTGATCGCCAACATCCAGCGTATATCCTGTTACTACTCGAGTGTTATTTATGATTTGTAACTTTTTATGACGTACGAGACGGGCTCCATGACGGCGTCGAGGTCGAACGATATGGCGCCGTTCTTCATGAAATATATAACCTCAGTAGGTTCACTGCATTTTTGATTTTGGGATTTTATGCCACCAAATAAAGGCGTGCTTATTAAAGGAGTCCTTTCCACCTGACTTCTACCTCATTTCACAATGTTTTCTCAACAATACACCGATTGATATATTCCGATCACCGACAGTATTGAGCTTCTTTGGATCACTATATTGTCGAAGGTCAATCTTGGGCAATGTATTGAATCCAAGGCAGAAACAGCTGGTAAGAAACTCGATATCCTCATCCTGAAGCGGTATTTAATGCCTGACTTTATATCAAGCTCAGGTTCGCTCGTGCATGGAGTTATGGGTGGGTTCAGCTAAATACCAGCTTGCTGCATTGGATTCAGTGATCGCCGCGCGAGAAGGATCATTGGTAACAAGTCGTGATCGTAGCCAAGCGATAGCCTATACAGGATAAAAAAAACATTAGGCTGATTACGATAAAGTATTTTTGGATGTCATCCATGTCATAAATAATTAAACAATGCGTTTCTAATGTGCTCATGTTCCTTTAGTTTGCACACACATATGTATGCTACTTACTAGACTATATTTAGAACGAGTGTCCAAAGCTCCTCTACCAGGATACCACCAGCTTAGGTTGTGAAAGGAGAATAATTCGAGAAGAGAAGGCGAGTGTTGACATGTCACAAAGTACCCTTAAGCCTTCATCCGAGCCGCATCAGACTCTGTTCGGCGTTTTTCTTTCTGCCACACAATGGACCTAACACCTGCACGGAGAAATCATTCAATGCCGAGATATTCGACAGTCTAGAGTTCGCCCGTAGGCATGAGACTGCCTGCCCATGTCCAGACGGAGACCGATTGGTTGTTCAAGAAAAATAGAACGTACTAACAGTAATAGAGCAACGGATACGTCCGTCAAAAAGTCGGTCTAAATTAAAATTGACGACCTCCGTAGCGCAGTGGTATGCGCGGCGGATTTATAAGGCGGAGGTTCTGGGTTCGATTCCCGGCGGGGCAGATTGAGATTTTTCTTAATTTGTCTTGGTCTGGCTGGTGGGAGGCTTTCGCCGTGGCTAGTTACCACCCTACCGACAAAGACGTACCGCCAAGCGATTTAGCGTTCCGGTACGATGTCGCGTAGAAACCGAAAGGGGTGTGGATTTCATCCTACTCCTAATAAGTTAGCCCGCTTCCATCTTAGACTGCATCATCACTTAACATCAGGTGTGATAGTAGTCAAGGGCCAACTTGTAGTCGATAAAAAAAAATACAATAATTAATCGGTCCAATAATCGATCAAACAATCGGTCACCGTATAACATTAACAAGTATAAAGATATAGTGTTGTTAACACGTAATAGTGATGTACCCATAATTGAAAAGGTGCCATAAACAAAGTCCATCACTACACAATAAACATAAAGCTTATTGGCCCGGCGCACTGTATCACCACTTGAACTATTTTTAATATTACAGCCTTTTTATGATGTACGCCATCTATCGGCCTTGAGCCGTTCGCGTTTTACGTCACTATTTCTATTAATAACCAGAGTAATAACACACCCCTTTTATATTAGTTTAAAGTTTGGACGGCCTCCGTCGCGCAGGGGTAGTGGAGTGAGATTTAATTAATTGGTGGAAAGAGGGGAGGAGGTGAGAGTCGTACTGACAAGCAAATTAGCGTGTAGTGTAGAAACCGAAAGGGGTATGGATTTCATTGTAGGTACTCTTAACGATTTCAGTTCAGAACATTTCAAGTCCGGGATTGGAATGTACTGAAAAAATCATAGAACAATGAAAAACTAGGGATTATTCCGTGACCAGGCCCATTATTCGAATCTCCTGGATCTCATGATCGAGGTCACATTGGTTAACTACTAGACCAACGAGGCTGACATAATAATAATATTTAATAATTATTAACTTTTTTTAACTTAACATAAGATTAAACAACTTTTTTTTTATGACTACAAGTTCGCCCTTGACTGCTATCACACCTGATGTTAAGTGATGATGCAGTCTAAGATGGAAGCGAGCTAACTTGTTAGAAGTGGGACGAAAATTCACACCCCTTTCGGTTTCTACACGACATCGTACCGGAACGCTAAATCGCTTGGCGATACGTCTTTGTCGGTAGGGTGGTAACTAGCCACGGCAAAAGCCTCCCACCAGCCAGACCAAGACAAATTAAGAAAAACCTCAATCTGCCCCGCCGGGAATCGAACCCAGGACCTCCGTCTTATAAATCCAGCGCGCATACCACTGCGCCACGGAGGTCGTCTTAAGCGAAGTCTGAAAATTAACCCTAATATTATAGTATAAAACCTAGCCAACGTTTTAACTTCAAAAATGTTTATTAAAATCACACAATAACATTCACAAGGTATTTTCAGCACGTTTTTCACAGCTGTTAAATTTCCCCGGCGGCTTCGAATTAAAAACATTCTTGAAAATAAAAGCGTCAAGTAATTCAATAAAAGCAGTTATTAATTCCGTTTGCCTTATGTTAAGCGAGGCCTTCAGAGGTAAAGTGGCTTAACTGTGAAAATCGTAGTCGAATGATTCGACTATATGCTATGTGCTTTGGTGAAAAAATTAATGTGTTGAATTAAAACTATTTAATACATAATCATGAATAATAAAAAATGAAGTTGAGCATTAAGGCCGCCTTTTGGAGCAGCTTAACTAAAGTATTGTATTTTACTTCTGGTCTGTGTTTCCTCGTTGAGGTGTACAAAAAAAGAATATATAAATATGTCGAGTACGGCAGCGGTCTATCAGAAATTAAGTCATCACCTTCATACGTATCGTGGGCTACGAGCAAAAGACACTTTTATTACTTTTACACACACACTTGAATAACGAGGCGTTATTACAGTTTCTAGCTAAGTTGTTCGCACGGAGGCACACTTTTGAGTGAAGTAAATTTATTCCTGCTGGTAGACGAGGGCCTTCACCGCAATCGCTCAGTTTGTTCAGCTTCACTATAACTAAAGAACACTGTAAATAAAAGGTCTGAAAATAAGATTTAGAAATACAGTACCATTTTAGATAGAAGTACCAGATAGTTTCCTGTAAGAAATATTAACTCTACATTGATATACTAAAAAGAAAACAAATACAACCTTGCTTCAAACGTTTAGGGGCAATGCCGTAGGCACACACGTTATGCTAAATACGTCAATGTGCTATGGAGAAAATATAGAAGAATTGGTTTGAATAATTATCAACAACTGCTAAATTAACTCTTAACATTATTATTTTCTCTAACTACCAACAACTAATTCTCTTTTTTATATATCTTTATGTAACATCTCCATGGTTGTAAAAGATAATAGCTGGCTTGAGCGTTCAACTTTTCTTTTCTAATTATAAAACTAAATGCTGTGACTTTAACTTAAAGGAAACTTTAACATAAAGTATTATGTGGCTGGGTGTGTTAATACAACGTAATCTCTAGCTTTTACACTGCAGAACAAAAAAAGCAGCGCTTCTAACGCTGTTTTATATTTAAGAGCTGTTGTTCCATTTATTTTACTACTTATCATGTACATTAGAAAGTGAACAAATAATGTTTAATTCTAAGACTAAGCAATTAAAATAGATTAAAAATTAGTTAAACCCTCTATAAACTTAGATACCTAAAGTACAATATTTTGAGGTCTCAAACAATTATTAATTTTACTATATAATAATTGTACGTTAGAATCATTTCGGTTAGTATTAAAAGGAAACCTCATGCTATAGTTTAATAAATACTTTAGCAGATTCCAGCCTCCTTTTTCCCTATCACCTATAATTTGGGTATCTTCAAGTGGAACGTGAATCTGCATGTTGTAGCCAAGCGCGTTCCACCGCTAAAATCAGGCGTAATTGCAAACAAGCGCTAGCTTATAAAAGAAGACAAATACTGAGTTTAAAAACCTAGGTCCAACAGTAATAACAAACCTACAAGGTTTGTTTTATTGTATTGAATAATATTGACTCTACAATATTCTACAAACACAATTTCAATAAAAATCAAGTTATACCACTTCGGTTTGAACACCGTTGCATAAATGCTCGACTCGGGCCGCATTGCAGACAGAAAATCAATGCCATTCGAAATGTGTGTGACAGATTGGAGACCAAAATAGCTCTTATTGCTATATGCGCTGAGTTCAAAATTGGTTTTTGTAATCTCAGGACTGTAGAAGCTTTTTAGTTTTAGAAAAGAGATTCCCAAACTTTTGTTTTGGAGATCACTCGTCGTGTTTTTCGATTTTTTACCTCAAATGCAAAAGAGGTGTGTCTTTCTGTGATGTCATAATTCCCCAAAATATATGGATTGATTTGGACGTGATTTTTTATAGATAGACGATTTATGGTTGAAGATTTTAAGATCAAAATTGATTTTTGGAATTTCAATAGCTTCTAAAGTATAAACTTAGAATACAGATTATTAAACCTTTGGTTTCGGAGATCACTCATTGTTTGTATATTTGTTTTTATTTGGGTTCACAAGTGAGGTTGCTTTTACTATACCATATTGCGTATTAGAGGACGTTCGCGGTTCTACCCCCGCAAATCTCGTTCCCGTGGGAATTTCGGGATAAAATGTGGCCTATGTGTTATTCTGATATGCAAGCTTCATTATTGTGCAGTTTCGTTAAAATACATTCAGTAGTTTTTACGTGAAGAAGTAATACAAATCCATCTTTAACGACCAACTTGGCGCAGTGGTATGCGCGGTGGATTTACAAGACGGAGGTCCTGGGTTCGATTTCCGGCGGGGCAGATTGAGATTTTTCTTAATTTGTCTTGGTCTGGCTGGTAGGAGGCTTTCGCCGTGGCTAGTTACCACCCTACCGACAAAGTCGTACCGCCAAGCGATTTAGCGTTCCGGTACGATGTGGTATAGAAACCGAAAGGGGAGTGGATTTTCATCCTACTTTTAACTAGTTAGCCCGCATACATTTTAGATTGCATCATCACTTAACATCAGGTGTGATAGCAGTCACGGGCCAACTTGTAGTCGAATAAAAAAAAACATCCATGCTTACTTACAAATTTCGGATTTATAATATTAGTAAAGATTACTTCAATACCTCCACGAGGCACGAGGGTGTAACACTGCAAACTTTCCGACTCCGGGCTTGGAATATACTGAAGAATGAAAAACTCAGAATCATACCGTGACCCGACCCAGGATTCGAATCCAGGGCCTTGTGATCGAAGCCACATAGGCTAACCAATAAACCAACGAGGCAGTCACAAATCACAATAGATGTCGTTAAACCTATAGATCGATCGTAAACCTCTGACGTCACAGATTTTGATCTAAATACTCGTTCCCGATGGTGCCTAAATTTATCTGTTATAATTTAACGCCTATGTTCAGGAATAACTAGGTGCGATAACCTGGTTTAGTTTAGTTTAGTTACCGATATAACTATGCCGCCAAGCTACCTAGCTTTCATTTGAAAGCATTGACATATTAATAGTTAGTACTATGGACATCGGGCGCAATGCAAAATTCACGACAAAAGTGTCCCGAGATATCTTATATATACCAGAATGAATTTTTGTTTTTATAAACAAACAAAAATATGTCTTAGATTATTGTTATACAGTCTAATTTGCAACAGTCTAATTGCTTGCAATAAGTAATCAGCTTTGACAGACGGACAGCCTTTTTTGACATGGCAGCTTCTCGTGAAAATACGACAACATAAATGGTGTGGAGTAGGAAGCTTTGAATTTTTTTTTGGAACCTATATATATTGTATTCACAGCAAACTTTAAATGTATCAGTAACCCTATATACTGGGATAAATCTAGTACCAACCAATATATTTTTTTACTACAATGACGTTAGGTCACTGTTTTAAATAACTGTCCCAAATTTCATGTAGATAATTCTAGATAATTCTTATAGTTATCAAAATAATCGCGTGTAAAGGACGGACTGACGAACGAATGGGCGGAAGGGTTCCATTTTACCATTATGGTAAAACTTCTTTGATTAATATTCATGACATACAAAATAAAAGTTTATTATTTAAAATTATTTTCAATTCAAAAATGATGGAATTAAAAAATTCAAATATTAAACAACAAAATAACTCTATGCAGTCGTTGTTCTAAAACATTATTGACGTGTATTCTCTCAGTAAGCTAATATCAGACTAAATGCGATTAGAAATCTTTTTCGCGTTTTAGCCCTCTTTTGGTTCGGACACTTTTTAGCGCTGACCCGTAGTCCATAGTATTAATATGCCAATATTTGAAAGGTATTTTAACTATAGGGCGAGTAGCAAAAAGATTATCATTCCATGTTTTTATTTTATCTACTACAAGTTGGCCCTTGACTGCTATCACACCTGATGTTAAGTGATGATGGAATCTAAAATGGAAGCGGGCTAACTTGTTAGGAGTTGGATGATATCTACATCTCTTTCAGTTTCTACACGACATCGTACCACAACCCTAAAAATCGCTTGGCGATACGTCTTTGTCGGTAGGGTGGTAACTAGCCACGGCGAATGCCTCCCATCATCCAGACCAAGACAAATTACGAAAATCTCAATCTGCCCCGCCGGGAATCGAACCCAGGATCTTCGTCTTATAAGTCTATCGCGCATACTTCTGCGCTTCGGACGTCAAAATAGTCTGATTTTGATGATACTGATAGTGGATTTAACAATACATGTCGACACACTACAATGCAGTCACGTGGCTTTATGTTTATTGTTGTAACCTCGTTTACGAGCTGAGGCAGAACAACTTGTGGACGCAAACAAACTCACATAATTTACGCGACGTGTTATTGTTAACACAATATACATATAAAATGGGACGGCACGGTCGTTTTTTTTATACACCGACTAGTATAAAGTTTTGTTTTTAGGGTTCCGTACCTAAAAAGGAAAAACGGAACCCTTATAGGATCACTTCGTTGTCCGTCCGTATGTCTGCCAAGACTCTTTTTCTCGGAAACGTCTGAAAGTATCAAGCTGAAATTTCTATCAAATACTAAAGTCTGCTGTCCCTTAGAGTCGTGAAAAAATCAAGCTTCTAGGCCAAGGCACTCAAAAGATACGTTTATGCCATAAATTTCCCCAGTTTTCGACACGGTCAAGTAAATCAAAACGTAACGGGTAGTTCCCGTAAGCTTAAGATCTTGTTTGGTACGAAGTAACGTTATATAGTATTGTTGGCAGCATTGCAAACCATAGACTATAGAGGTACCGATTTTCTGTATTGTTAGAATAGAATAGAATAGAATATCTTTATTTGCGTAATACACGGTACAATAAAAGGTCGTAAAAAATAATGTTGAGTCATAGTGTATTGCCGTTTACAAGGCATGCAAAATTTACAAAAAATTATTATAAATTAATACAAAATTACAAAATTAGAAATAATATTTAAAATGTCAAATCAATTAATTATGTTGTGGCAGACTGTAGCAAAAAGTGGCGGTTACGGGCTATATAAAAGAAGTTTGTGTGTTCTCTTTGTGTGCAGTTATGCTGCGAGTTAATTTTGTTAAAAGTTAATGTGTAATAAAATGTAAATGCTCGTTAAGTAAATTATGTGATTACCGTCAAATTGTTTCATTTTGATTTGATTTTAGAAAGTTTGTAAATAAAATGTGTTGATATTTTGATTAAAGCCGTTTTTCTTTTCATGCCTTTTGACCCCTTCTGATGATGTTGTTAAAAGTAAACATATTGGAAAAATTACGAAAACTGTAAATTTTTAGTTGCATCGTATAATAATTTATAATTTTAAGCTTACTCCTTTTCTCATAAACTCGTAAAGGTATAAAATTCAAATTTATATCGAATATTTAGGCCTATAAAACCTTTAATCTGTAACAAAATCAAACTTCAAAGTCAATACAGTCAAAAGATACAGCATAAGTCGTGTATTTAATTCTCTACTACTCGCAGCTAGTCCTAGAATCTTGAAATTTCACATGAAGCAATGTTTAGGAATAATTCCGAAAACCTTAAAATTTACGGAACCCTTGGTGCGGGAGTCGGAATCGCACTTGGCCGGTTTTTTGTTTATGTGAAATGTCTATGCGTACCTTGGCAATAAAATCTACTCGAATGGCGTGACGGAAAATGATGTGATGCGGAATATTGCACCTTCTGTGTATGCCAAGGGCGGCGGTCTCGTGGCGCATTGGTATGAGCAGATTTATAAGACGGAGGGTCTGGGTTCAATTGCCGGCTGGGTGATTAAGATTTCAAAATTGGTCCATGTCTGGCTGGTGAGTGGCATCGGACACGGCTAGTTACCATCCTACCGACAAAGATGTACCGCCAAGAGATTAAGCGTTCCGGTACCATGTCGTGTAGAAACTGAAAGGGGTGTGTGTGATTTCATCATAACCTAACCTAACAAGTTAGTCCACTTCCAACTTACATTACATTACATTGTTTAGGGGTTATGCTCTGCTAGGGTCAGGTTAGTAAATGAGTAGCCATACAAACTGTTCACTATTATTTATTACGCGTCGTGTCTTACTGGCTACCCGTTAACGACTAACTATACTGCGGACAAATCCGCCCGCCGTCGCTACACAAATGCTTAGTCGACATTTCATTATAACGTTGGTGTGTGTGTGTGTGTACGCGTTTATACAAATTTTTTTTTTTAAACATACAAACATGGTTACGCAGCCACCACAATTGCATTACCATTTACCACCAGGTGTGATGCAGTCAAGGGCTAACTTGTAATGAAAAAAGGGGCACTATTAAAAGTTTCACATCAAATATTTCCTTAAAACACATTTTTTTGTGTGTTCAGGAACATACAAACATCATGGCTGGCAGCGATCCCAATTGCATTACCAATTGAAAGCAGCTGTGATACAGTTATTTTTTACTTTTTAGTGCGATAGGGCTATAAAAAATTTTATTTCTTACTTTTTAGTGATTTATGATAAAACGACGTACTATACTGTGATAGTATATTCTACTGCACATCGCTGTAATGCTAAAAGTTCCAGTTCATTTCCCCAGGATAATCAGATCCTAACCTGGTGACAATGGGACCACTTTCAAAATCGGACAACTCTGTAAAAAGTTATGCGTGGTCATACATATAATACGTGTTGATGTTTTTTTTCGTCGGTTAAAAAGTAACTGCTTTCACAATCATTTATAACTATTAAATAATAATTAAAGGCCCTGCCAACAGGTGTAAGTCCGAAGGAATTTTTTTCTCCTTGTCAAAAAAACAGGTAAACAAAAAACAAATCAATCAATTTCCCATCCAACACGCAGCTGTATTCAATAGGAAGTGAACAGTAAACCAAGATCAAAGTCCCGGTTCAAACCGGGTCCGGTTTTACTGTTTATCTACACTGTAGTATTCCCGTAACTATAAAAGTATGGATTCATAAAATTGTGATGGTTTCTATTGTTTATAATGTAAAGGAAATTTTCTTTGAGGTTGCTTTTAGCAAATTTTTCAGAGCCAAGAAGTTGATAAATTATCAATTTTGTTGTAAATTAGGCAAAATCTGCCGTAAGGAAGTCTAAGGCTTAACTTAGACTAAAAACGAAGCGAAGCGTCAAGTTCGTCAACTACAAATTATAATAGTCATCTGTATTTTCAAATAATTTCGGAAAGTGCTCTCGGAAGTTGACCTCGTAATTCCTTCAACTTTTTATCCCCGCATTGCAAGACACCAGGTGGTATCTCATCCCAACGTCATTGATGTTCCCAGGACTTGTACAAAGCGATTTACAACATCTTTTATTATACGCATAGCTAAGGTGTGAATTGACCTTCCACGTGGTCATACATAAAAAAAAATATACGTGTCGAATTGAGAACCTCCTCCGTTTTTTTTCGTCGGTTAAAAACAAAAGTGAATAAGTATTTTCTAACTGGTCCCACCCTAGACCACATCTACACTTACCATTAGGAAATTCAAAAATATAACGAACTTCAATTTTTATGTAATACCACTTTGTACTTTAGTGATGGGACAATAGGGATGAATTTGCCACTGGCAAAAGCGATGACACGACGCTTCGTGTCGCCTCTGTGTCAGTCTGAGTTGAACCTATTATGTCTGTCGGTTACTTATCTTCGAAAAAACTACTAAACTAATTTATGTATATTTTGGTATAGTGATAAATATCGTTGACAAAGACTATATCCGGAAATCAAATATGCTACCCCTTTTAACAGATGAATAAATAATTCCTACTCCAAAATGAGAGAAAATTAAAATTTCACTGACACTGCCGGCTTCTACATTTCAGAGCAATATTTTAGCTTGCATACCTACTACTAGTACAACGTTCATAATTTACAGCTTGCTTTTAGCTTAGCTTTTGTACTGTCGCAACTACTGGCCTTTATGTACCGCACATGTATCATCATAACATCAGCCTATTTATGGCCCACTACAAGGCCAAGCTTTCCTCATAGGAGAGGAGCATAAACCCATCACGTTGCTCCATTTTTTATTTACTGTAAATTAGCCTTTGACTGTAAATATCACACCTGATGTTAAGTGATGATGCAATTTAAGACGGAAGCGGGCTAACTTGTAAGAGTAGGATAAAATTGACACCCCTTTCGTTTTCTACTGTGGGGTCAGACAAACATCGGAATGCAAAATCGCTTGGTACCACCAAGCGAGTCTTTATTGGTACGGTGGGAACTAGTCACAGCCGAAGTCTCCCACCAGTCAGACCTGGACCTGTTATGAAAATCTCAATCGGCTCAGCCGGGATTCGATGTCAGGACATCTGTCTTATAAATCCACCGCGAATACCACTGCGCCACAGAGACCGTGACGGAGACGGAAAGTGAGAATAACCTAAATAAAGAAATAAAGTACGCCGGTTAAAGACGTAAGCCCGGTTAAGATAACCGCTCGGTTTACGTCCTTAAACGGCGAACGGGTTGTCGTGAACACTTAATTTTACGTTCAGCTTATGTTAACCGTTGGTTATGATAACCGAAATCTTGGTGCACACAGGCCTAAGTCATAGAAAAGTGCACACAACCGGCATTTATTGATTTATCACGGCAAAAAATGCTTAATACTGCTTCTATGTAACGTACCGTAGATATTTATATGCATATAGTGCGTAATATTCATAGCATTTGGTTTTCACTTTCAGCAGGTAGTTGGCGCCAGGCCAGCGTATCGCCATCTCGGAGCTCGACATCGAATAAACCAAACTGAATCGATATTCTCCTAATTACACTTTGATATACTCGACACGGCGACATGTCGTGGGACAAAATGCTTGATTCAACATCACCAACAACATTATTATAATTAACATTACCACCAAAAACATTATCATTGTGTTGTAAGGGAGGGGATATGGAGCTTAGATTCGCCACGCTGCTCCAATGCGGGTTGGCCAGCTTAGATTGATAATGCTTAATCCATTAATGATTCCTATCAGATTTTGAAAATAATGACTGGGACCGACGGTTTAACGTGCTCTCTGAGTCACGGTGTCTATAACATAACATAACATATAACATAACGTATAACATAATATATAACATAACATATAACATAACATACAACATAACGTATAACATAACATATAACATAACATACAACATAACGTATAACATAACATATAACATAACATATAACTCCGGGCATAGAATTTACTGAAAAGTTCTTAGAAGAATGAAAGCTCAGAATTATTTCACGACCAGACTCCAGATTCGAACCCAGGACCTAATAATCGAAGCCACATAACCACTGGATCAATGAGGCAGCACTAGTTTAATAATAAACACTATTCCTTCCATTAACGTGCTACTGTCTCAGACATTGTCACTTGGTTTAGGTAAATTCATATTTTTTTTACTTTGTAGTTTTTGAAGGCGGTTAATTTTTTTTCTTCTAATTACTCAAGGTATTGCAGGAGTCTAAAAATGCAAACAGGAAACTAAAACACTTACGAATGATTTCTTCTTGTGTAAAGAGTACATCTAAATCAATAATTGCTGTCACGCATCTTTGGCATTTAGAAAGATCGCTATCAATCTCTTCATTTAATTAACCGACTTCAAAAAGAGGAGGTTATCAATTCAACCTGTATTTATGTAATATTTCCAGAACCGCCCAGTTTTTAAGTCGGTGGCATCTGTAAGCTTTCTACTTTAAAGACGATACCTAATTCACACAAAGTGCTTTGCTACTTTGTTAAGTAAACTTTCCTTAAACTTTGATGGCACCGAGTTTATAAATATGGTTAAGTAAATTAAAGTAACTAAATGACGCATTTATTTTTTGCTTTTCAGTGCGTTTTGAAGTCCGTTTAATTTTTTAATAATTTTTTTTTTCATACTTTTTAGTGGTTTATCGACAACGAACATACGTAAAACCTACTCGTTCTAAGCCATGAGTACCAATATGAGAGTCTATCAAGTTTGAAGAGTTCCTTCGATTTATTAACCATAGGCAAAATGTGTCGAAACAAAAAGTCGTTCGTGCATTTGCTGTTATCGGAAGAAGTTTTATTAGTAATGAGTATGAGCCAAAAGAAACTATCTCACTCTGTTGTTGTTTTCGTCTGCGTGTCATTTTTACGACGAAACGAACGACGATGAAGTTTTCTATGATCTTTAAAACTGTGAATTTATCTTTAAAAATTAAGGACTTTTCGTAATAAAAATAGGGGTGAGATTTTGAAAATCTTTTGAATCACATCATATTTAATATTTATTCAGTACTTCTTTTACGAATTTGCATAAACATAACTTTAAAAATGAAGGATTTTTCATACAAACTTTCAACCCTTATTTCAACCCCTTTTTATTCTAAATTTCGCGATAGAAAGTTTCATATGTATCTAATACTTCACAATACGAACTATAGTCGTACCAAGTTTTATTTGAATTCATTCAGTAAGTTTCGGCATGAATCGCGGCCGACAATAATAACGGACGACAGACACAAAAATTGAAAAAAAAAATACATTTTTATGTTTAGTATCGATTATAAAGTGCCCTCCAGTAAAATTTTTAAAAATATCTTCAATATACGGAATTGGACCTGTTACAGTTTTGTTATTTTTTTTTTATCGACTACTAGTTGGCCCTTGACTGCTATCACACCTGATGTTAAGTGATGATGCAGTCTAAAATGGAAGCGGGCTAACTTCTTAGGAGTGGGACGAAAATCCACACCCCTTTCGGTTTCTACACGACATCGTACCGGAACGCTAAATCGCTTGGCGATACGTCTTTGTCGGTAGGGTGGTAACTAGCCACGGCGAAAGCCTCCCACCAGCCAGACCAAGACAAATTCGTAAATATTTCAGCATTGTTAGCAACATTGAACCCTGCGCTTTAAAAGGCTAGAGTCTAGAGACGAAAATCTTAAAAAAAAAGAATGTACTCTGCGGCGTTTTTTTAGCTTATATAAAGAACGGTTTATTAAATTACGGACACTATCATTTCCAGCCCTAGCATCGGCAGCTATGCTGCCTCAATATTATCATAAAAGTAAATTGAATTATTGTTTAATGTAAGATTGTTTCATTTTGATTTGATTTAAGGAAGTTTTGTAATAAAAATGTGTTGATATTTTGATCTTGCTCTTTTTGCTGTTTGTGCCTTTTGACCCCTTCTGATGATGTTGCTAAAATTATCTTGATTACTAGACGACGCCCGCGGGTTTTCTCGCTGGTTCTCGTTCCCGTGGGAATTTCGGGAAAATTTTGACCGGTGTGTTATTCTGATATGTGAGCTATATTATTGTGAAGTTTCACCAAAATCCATTCAGTAGTTTTTGCGTGAGAGAGTAACAAACATACATCCATTCATACAAACTTTCGCCTTTCCAATATTAGTAAAGATGTACAGAATTGAACCTGTTACAGATTTATTATAAGATCTTAAGGGTTATGTAATCATAACGGTAAAAGGCTTATTCAAATAAAAAACAATTTCACTCTCATTTGAACGTAGAAAAAAAAGATCATAATATTTCTTTCATATAAAAAATACCTGCGAAGCACTTCCCGTACAACTCAGCTATTGTTAAGCGAATGCTCTGAGCTAATTCCAACGGAGAGTGCTTACGGAGAGCTCTCCGCAACTCTCTTTCTCTCTCAACTCTCCGCGGGCGGAATATGTTTCACTTTTTGTTATAATACTTGTGAAGATTGGCATTTTCCGGGCGTTTTACGATCTTGAATACCGCAGACTCGTTGGAAATGTCTAGGCGAGATTGGTTGCGTATGAACTTGTTTATAAGGCTGTTTTAATGCGAGAGCTTTATTGTTATGATTTTGTGATTTTTATATTTTTATTGTTAGAAAAGCGGATTATGCAGATAGATAAATGATATTAAGTTGAACTATTGTTTACAAACGGAGTATGTATATTCATGTTAAGAAAAGTTTATGCTAGAAATTGATACCGTGATACGTCAATAGTCCAAAGCAAGGGTGCCAATATTATCTAATTTGATCTCAGTCTCAGCCCTTAAATATTTCTTTTATCGCCTAATATTATTTACCGACGAAAAAAAACGGAGAAGGTTCTCAATTCGACACGTATATTATTTTTTAAGCTATTGCATAGCTTCTATCGAGGGCTTTGAGCGTGGAGACCGAATCCAGAAATTCCGTAACGAAAAAACCTAACACCCCCCACTCCGACCGGCACAGCGGTGATACTTTTTAGTCAGATTGTTTTAATCGCGTCTTTAATCGCCGACGTCCATACCATTTTGAATACCCCGGTTCTCGTCCGATCACCAAAGTTAAGCATCAGGCGCGGGGTCAGTACTTGGATGGGGGACGACCGCCTGGGAACACCGCGTGATATTGGGTTTTTGAATTTTTATTGTTATTTTATTTTTTTTAGTTTGTTTTATTTTTTTTTTCATAAATTTAAATTAAAAAAATAAATAAAAAATAAAACAAACTAAAAAAAAATAAAAATTTATCTCAAGAATCTTTTTATTCTGAAAATAAAAATGTATCTAAATCATCACCTGGGAAATTGAAGGAACTCTTCAAATTTTATGGGCACACTTGCAGCGATTTCGGTTTTTATGTAATGTATTGCTACAAGTAGCCAAAAAGCGACTACAATACATATATACCGTATAATATACTATGAGACTATAGTACGAGTACGTTACGTGGCGATAAATCACTAAAAAGTAAAATGAAATTTTTTAACAAAAAATAGAAACGCCTCAAAACGCACTAAAAAGTAAGAAATACTAGCAACTAAATGACGCAGTTATTTCTTACTTCTTAGTGCGTTTTGAGTCGGTTCTATTTTTTGTTAAAAATTTTTTATAGCCTCCGTGGCGCAGCGGAATATGCAGCTTATAAGAGTTGAGTCCTGGGCCAATTGAGATATCCTTAATTGGTCAAGTTCGTTAACTTGGCTAGTTGCCAACCTAACGGCTAAACGTAGGTACCGCCAAACGATTTAGCGGTCCGGTACGATGTCATGTGGAAAGCGAAAGGATTTCATCCATCATTCCAGCAAGTTGCTCGCTCACTTACTATCAGATAAGATTGAAGCCAAAGGCTAAACTGTAGCAATGAAATTGTGCATGTCATGTAGATAAATAGTAACATCATTTCATTCAAAATTTGTATGAATATAAGCTAAAAGTAAACTGCGAATTGAACCAATCAAGAATAGGACTTAATTGCGAATTAGATTCATTGGACAAAAAGAAATATTATTACTTGTCTAAAAAGGACATTAGCCCTGTCTTTGGACATGACTAATGTTTCTTTTTACGCTTTCAAACTATGCTAAAAGCTTAGGCTAAAAATAGCTACAACAATGTGTGACAAGTTTAACCTTAATTGACCTTTTTTGATGAACCCTCTAACCTTTGAGCTATTGCGGTGTCAAAGAACTATCCACTGGGCTACCATTCTTTAAGCACAAACATAATTGTTCAATATGATCGGAAAAAACTAGGCAAATTTGTTAGTACCTAAAGATTACGAAGTTATAGATTACGAAAATCACAACACTAAAATTGAAATAATTACAGTACAGTAATCATTTTGTTCTTTGGGGACGGCGATATGATAGTAAACATCATCATTCTCATCGGCAGCCGAGGACGTCTACTGCTGGAAAAACACCACTTTCAAACACCATGGTCTAAAGGCTTGAATTCGTCGGTCCCCCTAGTTAGTCGAACCCTCGACCAACGCCGCTATGGGGGGATTGCATCTTTTTGGAACTGGTTGCCATGGGTATATTCCGACTAATTTACGTCAGCTAATTTATCAATTCAAACTAGTATATTACAGTCCATTTAGTAAAAAGCCCTGAGTAAAATGCTCGTTCTCTTTATTCCAGTTATGGAGACATGGTCCCGGGCACGATAGCCGGCAAGATAGTGGGGGGCGTGTGCTCCCTGTCCGGAGTGCTGGTGATAGCGCTGCCCGTGCCCGTCATCGTGTCCAACTTCTCGCGCATCTACCACCAGAACCAGCGCGCCGACAAGCGGAAGGCGCAGAGGGTCAGTTGTTCAGTTAGATCAGTTTAATCATTACAAGATAGTGGGAGGCGTGTGCTCTCTGTCCGGAGTGCTGGTGATAGCGCTGCCCGTGCCCGTCATCGTGTCCAGCTTCTCGCGCATCTACCACCAGAACCAGCGCGCCGACAAGCGGAAGGCGCAGAGGGTCAGTTGTTCAGTTAGATCAGTTTAATCATTACAAGATGTGTCCTCTCTGTCCGGAGTGCTGGTGATAGCGCTGCCCGTGCCCTCCATCGTGTCCAACTTCATCATTACAATAGCAACTTGAGACCCCAACGTGAATCAGTATTTCAAATGTGTCCAGCCTATTGAAACTTCAGATTTGCGACTCGTTGAGCCATATCGATAACTTTAGTTCTTCTGCAGATTACCCAAGTTCTAAGCTATTGTCCATTCATTGAGCTAAGAGGCATGTACTGCAAAGTGACTGAGCATTTCCGTATGATGCTGCGTAAAAACCATTAAGAGGCATGGTTTTAAAGAACCTGCTCCAAATTAGTTCGCCAACATCTTAGACTGCATTATTCGTAACTTAGACATTAGATGAAATTGCAGTCAAGTTTCAACTTGTCATTGAATATTTGTTTAATAGATTTGTAATCGCCAATTGCAGAAAGCTCGTCTCGCGCGTATCCGCATCGCCAAGGCCTCATCTGGAGCCGCGTTCGTCTCCAAGAAGAAGGCGGCCGAGGCGCGGCTCGCAGCCCAGGAGTCAGGCGTGGAGCTGGATGATGCTGGTCGGGACGAGGACATCTTCGAGTTGCAGCATCACCATCTGTTGAGATGTTTGGAACGGACTACGGTGGGTTTTCGTTTTTAAGTAAATTTTAATGTATCCTCGTCGTTTTTATGGCTACGGATTTCCGTTATTTTTGAGGGGAGCTTAGCTTAGATCTACCAGCGTGTTCTAAAGACCATTGACTTGATGATTAAAGAATTAAGAAATAGGTACGTAAAAATTGAGGAAAAATTTGGAAATAGCCTTGTTTCTACCATATGCATTAAAAAAAATCTTACTGAAATGAAAAATTTGTTTTAAATGGAAGCAAAATTTGCTGAACACGCGCTGAATCCTTGCGAAGCTTAGGATTCTTTCTCAAATCTTTTTGCTGAGATTATTCACTATTCAATACATAAATCAACAAATAACAATTTTGCTGTCTTGCAAATCTACCGTTCCATAAAATGGCAAGCCTGGTACGTAAAACTCTATATTTTATAAAAAGTAGGGACCTCAACATGCAGTTATAATTATTTAGGTCACAAAGGACACGTATAACTATGGGTAATTTTTTTCAATATATATTCATAAATTAATAAAAATCACATACCATTTACGACTATTATGCAATATTTATGGCTGCCTATTTTGTTAACAAAAAATTTTTATATAAATATTTTTTAATATTAATAACGATTTTTTCACAATTCATAAACTAATAATATTTTTACATTAATTAATTAATTCTAAAGTAGCATGAGCTTTATAATTAAAACCAAACCCGTAAACTAAAATGCTTGTATATTTTTTAATATTGCATGAAACACTTCATATTGAATTCTACTTCAATTTCCATTTATTACTTCAATTTAAATAAAATTATTTAATACTTTTATTTCTAAAATTAATTTATACCTGTAGGTAATGTGAAGGCAATACGTTGTTCATTTTATAAAAGCCAAAGGTTGTAATAAAAGTTACAGCTTTTATAAAATGACAAACGCCTAAAGATCACAGGCTCTCATACTCTCTGTACCTTAAGCCCCTATCCCACTAGCGGTTTTGCGAGCGTCAGCGTTCGTTCAACGTCTGCGCAGCGTCGACGCGTAAACGCGATGTCAATGTTGCGGTTCCGCGTGCAATCAGAGAAAAAATAGACTCCTACTCCGACAAGAAACACTACCGTTGGCTTTGCTACTTCGACGAAAATTACGTAAAAAAAAGAAATTATCATTGTCAGTCTTGAAAAAATCCTATATGGTCCAATCGTCTACAAAAAATAATATTTCGCACTGTAATTTGATAGTAGTAAAAATAATTTGAATCTGAATTTTATAAATATTTATGAATGTCGGAAACTACATTTGGTGAACTTTTAAAATTGATTTAAAATGTCACACTATATTTAGACATAACTTTAACTCAGAGTTTCAGTGTCACCAGAAGAGAGGCTCGTTATAACTTTGAGGTAAGAAAAAGAATATATTTACATTTGTTATACAGGTTGTTAAAAATGTACGTGATTGTACTTGCTGTCAATAAACACAACGTCGACGTTGCGCAGACATTAAAGGAACGCTGACGTTCGCAAAACGCTAGTGGGATAGGAACCTTAGGCAATTATACCGTCATATTTTTGAGGTCTAATATGAATTCCGTGGTATTGACCATAATATTGACAATGACATAGACGATACTATATCAAATACCTATGTCAAAAGTGCAAGTGCCGCCTCACAGAGACAGTTGTCATAGTCAATTCCCTGTGATACAGAGGAATGTTCCCCGATTCTCTTCCCTGCCGTCCGCCAGTGTGCTCAGGCCCTTATAGTTAAGGAAGGAGGAAACATTCTGAATGAACATTTTCTTTTTCAACAGATGATAGATGACGTAAGAAAATTCGAGTGCTACGCGGAGGTAGTATATGGAAAATAATTAAATCAGATCAAATTACAAAAATTATTTTCCGACCCTTTTAGAGTTTTCTTTCAAAAAGTAAGTCCTTTTTGGCGCATTTTATAGCTATATAATGTTAATACTAACGAAATTTAATATTTTAAGACTCGAAGTGAAAGTCAAAATATTTCAAAACTTCTTTAATATCCTATTAATTGTAATATCTAAAGCTAACTGCATGAATTCCGAGTTTCGGAGATTATAAGGAACAGAGATTTTTTATTATATATAAATAATGCTTCAATGCTTCCACGATTTGCCAGTTTATAGTTATTGTATTTTTCCTTTTTATCAAATATTTGAGTAAAGCAATACAAACTACACACACCGGAATATTAAGCGGAACATAAAAAAAAGTTCATAATTTAAAAATATGGTTTTATTTTAAAATCTATTTACTACACTTCTTTTGTTATTTAAAGTTTAATTTGTTTTACTTAAAATGAGATCACATTAAGAACAGATTTTGCGAGTAAAGGCTATTGGTGATAAATGGTACTCCGACAAGAAATTTTGAAGAAACATTTTTGAACTTTTCATGTAACCGAGAAAAGTGAAAATAATATAAAATAACAATTAATTAGAAAAATGGTTAATATCGCGTATTTCCTCCACGTGCTCTTATTAAAGAATTATCGATGGTCTCATTCCTCAACTACGGCGATTCGCAGTTCACCCACGTTGGCAGGAGCTGTAATTCTGGACTTAACTTTTCTTTTCAGCAAGTCCCAAATGTGCTCTATTGGGTTCATATCCGGTGATCTCGCCGGCCACTCCATAACAGTGATAATCATATCATTAAGATAACCTTGAGTTACCCGAGCGGTATGCGGCCGAGAATTATCTTGCATAAAAACAAAATCGTCACCGATATATGGGGCAAACGGTACGACATTTTCTTCTAAGACTTCTCTGATATAGTGGTCTGCAGTCAGACTCCCTCAGTCCTCTGTCAATCACTACCAAGTCTGTGCGAGCTCCCAAACAAATGCCGGCCCAAACCATTATTGATCCACCACCGTATGAAACTGTAGTTTCAAAATTTGTCTGAATGTATCGTTCTCCTTTGCGTCTGTATATTCTTTGCCTGCCGTCAATTTATTAAGAGAATACTGCACTGATCACTAATATATACATTATGTTCCGCTAAATACGGCGCTGTGTTTACGTTGAATGATAATTTCTTTATGAATATAAGAGTAAAGTTAAGTTGATATTTAATTATGAATTCTAATTAATATTAAAAAGAAAAAATATACAAATAAAAAATAACATGATAATATAACGTAAAATCTGTAATTAAAGTAAATAAAATAAAAAACTACAATCTGATTTCACACTAAGCGTTTGTCTATGTGTGTGCGTGTGTGAGTGAGTGTGATAGCTTAATTTTAAAGCTTATCATTAAATATTTCTTTTATTTATCAAATATTATTATTATTAAAATACATTAGTAACAATTTATTCTCCATACTCACAACTAACTTAAAATACCAAAAGGGACTTCCTATTTGGAGAAAACCATAAATGTTTGAAATTGAGTAGCATCAAAAGCTCATTTCTCATCCGTACGCTGTCGGCTTCCAGGACCGGGAGTTTGTGGAGATGGAGAACCCGTACAACGGGGCAGCGAAGAGGCCCGGGTCGCCGTCACCGCTGGCGTCTCCTGCGCACTCCGGGAGAGCCCCTGCCTTGCTCGCCTGCTGCGCGAGGTGCGGATGCTGCCCACAGAAATATCAGGTGAGATTTTTTTTTTTTTTATCAGGGTCAACAAACTTTTGGGTACACGTAATTAGAGCGCGAGTTCATAGCCGACTGCAAATTACGAGTCATAGCGATACTACTAGTTTGTATGAAGTACCTTTTATAGCTAGCGACACGTTATTTTCATACAAATGCATAGAAATCCGTAGTGTCACTGCGACAGGTCAGGAAGCTTGGGTTCATCGGTTTTGACAATGTAGAGTCACTTAGTCTTTTGGATTAACTTGACTCTACTATGTACATTTGAGAATATTATGTCGTTATAATATTTCTTGAATTTCGTAATTCCAGTTTTGAGAATAAATTAAAAAAAGAAAAATTTGTAGATCTAAGAAGTTGATGTAGGCTGCTATATTAAAAATAATAACATTAAAAATTATAAAGTATAGACTACACTTAAATATAGATATTGTGTGAAAATTTATATTAAAAACGATAGTAAAAGTTTATGAAAATGGCAGTAAAGTAAAAATAATCCACTAACTATTATTATTACTAAATTTGAACTATTATATTCTACAACTTTTACTGTACCTTTATAATTAAAAAAAATCAAGAATAAATACAAAGGAACTACTAGGTATTTATAAGTGGCAATACTAAAACCTCGCAGTAGTATGTTATATCTCGATGTTTTGACGACAGAGGCGCCGTCGCTCGGTGCGATGCGTCAGTCCGATCGGCCTCGTCACGCGCCCGTCACGTGAGGTACAAACAGCACTAAGCACGATCAATTACGTATCCATATTTCTATGGCCAAAAAATAAACAAAATGTTTTGTCTGTTCATGTATACGTATCGTATACTATTATATATTACAGTTAAATCGCTTGTATACAAACCATGCACTTATATTTAACTATTTAATATTACAAAATATACAAACGCTTATTTTTCGTATCACTTCAAGGCACGTAATGCCGGGTTAACGTTATTTAATATATTCGATTACATTACTCGTCATTCGTGGAAATTAAAATGATTGAATTGAATTATAAAAGTTTTAACTAAATTATGTCAATGACTTTTGTTAACTGTACGTAAATATACAAAGACATTTTTTTTATTTGTTTGTTGAAAATTTTGAACTCTTGTTTTATTTTATTAAAAAAATTTGGCCATGGGAATTTACAAAAAAAAAATACGTAATAGACGCCCAAATGTCGCTTATGTCGCTAGACCTCCGTGTTACCCGAGTGCTTTAAGATGACCCCCTAAATTATTAAAAAAGCTTCCGCCTCTTATCGTGAGCACAAAGTGTCGAATGCTATTTGTCCGCAAACCTTCTAATGCTGGAACGCTGGTTTAAAGCGTAGGTTAGTAAAAGGAGATGGCCCACCTCCTATACATTGTTAGCCCTAGAAAAAAAAAGTTTATGCGTCTCAACGAAACTTTTACTTTTGGGTTAGTAATCCTGTCTAATTTAATAATAAATAGTTTGTTTGGCCCTAAATAGCGGGGTTATTGCATAATCAGTACCATAAACTCTTACTAAAATACCCGCCTAAAAGGTTATTTTACTAAAAAATATTGTTACAGGTAATTTAACGAACTCAAAGTGAATTAATTCTTTTATTATGTCATACTTAGTGCTATTTTAACTACCGAAAACAAAATTTTATGAAGAAAAACCATTTTTTATACATTATGTATGTAATTGTCGATATCAACGTTTTTTACACAATTACGGCTCAACGGCTAAACAAATCTGGATAGAATTTGACATTGAAATAGATAATAGTCTGGCACAGCACATAGACTTCTTTTAATCCCAATAAACTCAAAGGAACGGTATCTGCGCGGGTCAAACCGCTCAATGCGAAATAATAATAATTCCTTTTTTTGGGTTTATTTAAAAACCCCGCTAGTTGCAATGTTTCAATTTATATATTTAGAAATTATAATTATAGACCTATTTTATTTCGTTTATTTTGTTAGGTCTCTTCGTGTCTTTCATATAAAACCACCCTGGGGCAGTTTTGGGACATCTCCTTTAAATGCATTTTTAGTATTTCGCCTGTAAATTTGGCAAAATGTTAAAAATCGTCATTTAAATTGAAGGACACCTCAAAATTAAGGAGCGTTCAAGTATTAGTCGTAAATCCACATGATGTGACAGTTTTGTGACTCCTGTGTGTTGCTAGGGTTTAAGTGGCAAAGGAGCTTGAGTTTGACACATTATATAAAAACAAAAATTATATAAAAACAGCTATTGTATTATTCCCTGTTTACATTGGTTTGTGTTTATCATGGTGGTATATAAACATTCAGGTAAGTTTTAATACGCGAGATATAAACAATGTTTTATGTGATTTTATAGCATATAATGTAATTTGTTTATTTTGTTGTTAAATTTTATATTTGCTTAGAAACAATATTTTATACAAATACATTTTATTAAAAATTAAACTATTGATAATTTGAGTTTTATATGATATTTTTTTTATATTTGCAAAAATGATATTTTTTTTCTTAATTACGAAAAGTTAGATCTATTATATATTAATAAAATAAGATTAAAATGAAAGAAGTTATAGTGAAGTATAAATTTACACTTACAATTACGTTTTATATTTTTTTGTGTAAAAACAAATATATATAAATTTATGTGAAATAACACTTAAGTACATATAAAGTTAAAAAAAAAACACTCAAAATGACAGAAATAGCTTTATTTTGAAGTGAAAACTTTTTGGCGTTAATAAAAATCATGGAACTCGCGTTATCGTCACCAAATGAGCTGTAAATATATTCGTGTACCTTTTGGGACATCGAAACCGTCGTTTTCACTTCTATCGATAGTTCTCAAAGACGGCTCCACATTTTGAACCATCGTTAAGACAGTGATGTGAATTGGCTACGACAGGTCCTGCTTTTAGACTCGAGTAGGAAACGAGCGCGCGGCACTAGACGGTACACGGCGACGTCGAGGCCCTCCGACACGTCGGTGTCCGCCGCCGCCAGTGAAGATCCCTTACCAGTATGTCCTTCCGATGTTACCACGCAGCGATTGTCGTGTTTGTGGACAGCTTTACGAGCACATTTGAAGCAACCCAGCCAAAACCATTGTACGTCACATGTGTGTTGAATTTAAAAAATAAAATTTTCGTCAATTTAAGTGATTGACATTTTTTTATTATTTATTTACAAATATATTTTTTATTGTTTTGTTTTTTTGTATTTCCAATATTGTATACAAGCTTACTTATAACGGTGTACAAATAAAAAAAAGACGTGTGGCACTCAGAGACTGCCGCGGTTAAGCTATTGCATAGCATTTTTATCAACTTATGTTTACCTACCGACGTCATCGGGACCGAGGCCTAGCGGTAAGGCGTTTTAAGTGCCCGGATTGCCAGAGAGACGCGTCTCTCTGGAGTACAAGTCCGCTTGAGAAAAGTGGCACTTCTCAAACTTCTGGATTCGAATCCCGTCGGACCCGCAATATTTTTTTCAATCGTGATATTACAAAAAGTCATTAAATTTAAAAAAAAAATGACTTTTTGAAATATCACGCCGACAAATTAAGAAAAATACAGCTGATAATAAAAGTTGAAAAAAAAAAATTTGCAGTGATTTCGGAACCGACGGGATTATCGAACTCGTGTTTCAAACAAATGATATACATCTATCTGGCAATTTGGGCACTTAGAGCGCCTTACCGCTAAGCCACGTTCCCCGATGACCTTGTGGCCGAAATTGTGCTTTTGGTATTATGTTTTTGATACTCAGGGGTGTTAGGTTTTTTCGTTACGAAATTTCTGTATTCGGTCACACGCTCAAGGCCCGCGATAAAAGCTATACAATAGCTTAAAAAAAATTGACAGTATAGTTGAAACTACAGATAAAATCAATAATATAAAAAAAATGCTTTTGAGAACAATTAGTCGGTATTTTATTTTAATAGCATAAAACATTTATTAAATTTAATTTTGTATTATTTAAATATTATATTTAATTAATTATTTGTTTTCACTATAAAAATAGAACAGCTGTTGAATCCTATTAAATACTGATGAATTAATTTTGCATCAGAAGGGATGTTCCAAATGTGCTCGTTTATTATACCTACTTGTTAATATTTCAACACTGTGTACTGTGTGATATTGATTATTATTATTTTACAGCATTAGGAATCTGGACAAGTGCTTTTGTATTTATTTCAAATGCGTCGGGTACTGAATTGATTTTCCTTCCAAAAATTTGTAACATTTATTTGTAAACCAAAAAATATATTTTTTTAAATAAATAAAGGCGAAAAGTTATAAAAAAATTTAATTTAAAAGTGATGATTATGTTTCAAAATAAAATTGTTTTTTATATTAACGACATTCAGTACTCGATAAATTTATTATTTTATTTTGATTTCATAATTTTAAGTAATTCTCGCTGTGTGGTAAATACTGGAAAATTTACGGCTTTCAATGTCTGCAGGGTGTTGGCTGCTACTATTCGCTTTCTGAATATTATTGTTGACAATTAATTGATATAAAAAGTAGGTATTATAAAATATACGTAAATATATTATCTAAATGTTTCGATGTATTATTTTGTAAGCTTTCGCTGTGACGCTGTTGTAAAATAAAATTTATTTTTCGTATTTTATTGGGATTATTTGAGGTGTTATATTATTATTGTAAATTTTATTACTATATTATAAGTATTATATAAATGTGTATTGTGAAACAAATCGCAATATTATTTTGGATTCCAAATCTTGAAAACAAAAAATGCTACAAATATCCTTAAAAATAGAAAATTTTAAAATTATTATTATACAATAATAATGCGATTTAATGTAATAGTAGATCCACGAGTGTTGTATATGTAAAAACAGGATGTCGTAGCTATTCTACCTGTAGTACGTTGTAGAAACAAAATATAGATATCTGTTGTATTTAAAATTCAATATCGAACAGCAATTTAAACTTTAAATATTTAAACTGCATTTTAAATTTGCAGTTGCCAACACACTGCACGCATTAATGTTAGCGAAAAGTGCTGGTTATTAACATCTTATAGAATCAAAAAATATCACCCTGTGCCCGTTAAACCGCATTGGAGCAGCGTGGTGGGTCTTAAGTTATCTTAACACAATAAGGAATATGCATGTTTTAACCATGAGTGACAAAATATGATAAAAAATCAGAGAAGACTTACTTATTTAATGCAAAATAAGCATTAAAATGTATCATGCTTTAAGCCTTCAAAACCTAGCAGGCTTCTAGCACACTATACGATCACATTCTGTCATATATAAAATATAAACTTTTAATGGTTGCCATAACAGAATTGTTAAATAGCACGGTGACGGTTCTTTTCAAACGAACCAGTAACGAACGGTCAATTATATTAAATTTTTCGCACATACTCTTATTATAACAAAAATTGATAATTTAACTTATTTAATTGAAAATATTGTTGCATATTCATATATCAGACGCTATATCACATCCATATTCCCTATTGTAAGAGCCACTGTCAACGCATACGTTAATTCATTGATGAGTAAAGGTCTCTTTGCTTACAACGTAAGCTTTTTTGGCATAAATTATAGAATTTATGGCAAAAAGAATAAACTAAATTGTATAGAAAAACACCGTTGAGTGTTTTGTTCGTAATAAGAATAAGTTTAAATGAAATGAACAATTTTATACATAAATTCTATTTCAGTACGTTAGAAACAATTTACAATTTTTTGACATCCATTTACACTTTTACATACAAATAATTATAATTTCATACAAAATATTTATCATACAAATAAACTTATACACAAGACACGACATACACTGATGGGTCTACATTATATTCGTGAATATACAAATATTATTGTATACATATATTTTTATACAAATCGGCATGCTTCCAGCACTATTATACCAATTATACACTTTTCCTATACAGTACTGCACACATTATGTTATGTTCTACGTATTATATGTATTATTTATATCCTGTGGTTATTGTTAAGTGTGTAAGCGCCCTAAGCTTGATATCGTGGTTGAATGCTTAATTTTATTTTATTTTTAAATGTTTTTTAGAAATTTGGCTAATAAACTATCTTATAAATTTATCTCAATGTAATCCAATATCCATAAAATATGTCCAAATAAATAATTTTTCTCTAAATTAGTCCAAATAAATAAATTTTGGAGTAATTTGCTACTTCTACCAAATTATTTTATTTAATAATTTTCTATAGTAAAAAATGATTTCAGGAATAATTTAACAGCAAAAAATGCTTGTAAATTTTTATGGCAAATATTTTGTTTTACAACGATTTTTTTACTTTTTATTAATTTAATCGTGGTCAAAGTGACCATTTTTATATGTAACTAGTATCGCGAAAACAGTAGTATATGTAAAAACAGAAGATAAATAACGCGAAAAATATTCAGTCGTTTTTTCATTATAGGTTTTTTAATATAGTTTGAGGCAGTATATGTATAAAACGACAATAAAACTTGAATAAACTAACCGTGTTAAATCTAAATGAGTTTTTCCTAATGTTTTCTATTTATTTACAGCAAGCATGCGGTAAGTACATTCCAGCGGGCAGCACTGTGCAGGGCAACCAGACCGGCGTTGCGATGGACGGGACATATCTGGTGGAAGCATCCTTCTAGGACCCAACATCTAGCGCTCATGTTGAGAGCTATGTGTGAACTGTACTTGAGTGCGGTTGTGATCCACGCGGAACCAGGACATTTCCAATACTAGGACACCCAAAAGACAATGCGAAAATAATTACTAGGATATTATATTATCTGTAAATCTTAACACGATACTGCCTAAATATAAACGCTTTGTACGAAATTGAACTTACAAAGTGGCTCGATGGATTCATAGGTTTATTAGTCAGCATTGGTAAATATATGGCACTTGTCTGCTGCTAGCAAGATATACGTCTTGTAACTTCAGTATAATATTTAATTAAATAGAATATTGTGCTCAAGATTTTGTTTCTGTAATAAGGAACATAACATCTTGTTGTGAATTAATAATTATTAATATGCTTAAAAATCTGTGTGGTTAAAAATTAAAATTAATAAGGATGTTACTCTGAAGTTGAACTTTGTCGTTTTGTGACATTGGGAAACATCGACGCCTGTAAAGCACAATTTCGTACTAAGGATACAGATCATAATATTTGTATCGAGAGTATAATGAATAATTCATAACAAAGGTTTTGTACCATGCAAATGTCACTTTCGAATTACCAAAGCAGCTAAATGTTTCTTATAAGAGAGTTCGAAGAAGTTCAATCCCAATATTTAGTAATTACAACCAAGTTTTGCTGTGTTTTAAAGTATATCTGATATTAAAACCACTGTTAAATGTAAACAGACATAATTTTGTGGATATTCATTATAAATATTAATAGTTTTTAGATTTTGCTGACGACAACACTCAACGTTCATTTCGAAACCAGAGTGCCGAGTGTGAGTTTTCACCAAAACAAATCGAAAACTTCACTTTCGCGTTAAGGGCATATTTATATGGAACTGAAGCAGCGCCCCTGGCGGAAGAGAGAAAACTCAACACTGTTCAGTTCCATATAAATATGCCCTTAACGCGAAAGTGAAGTTTTCGATTTGTTTTGGTGAAAACTCTCACTCGGCACTCTAAACATCCGCAGGATAGATTGACTCAACAATGTTAATTTGCAAATTGTTGAGTTGAGACTCAAGTCGACACTTGACTTTGACTTTAAATTCGAACTAAACATTGTATGTCAACGATTTTTCTCAGAAAGTAGCAGAAAATATTTAATTTAATATAGTTAAACTACTGACTCATAAGTGTAGGGCGACGTATTCCTAATATGAGTTATCTTTTGTTCTATTATAAATTGTTATAACTACTAACATTTAGTTTGTTCTAACAAAAAAGTGCAACAATGGTAATTGTTTATTTTCTCGAAATTGATTGACATTTGCAAGGTATACAATCTGTGTAACATTTTGACAATGAAACCAATCTCATTGGATCTTTGGAAGTTTAACTTATCCCGTTCGTGGTTTATTTTACTCGTGTAGTTATTAAAAACAGTATTAGTAAGATGTTTAATGTTAAAAACTTGTATGATTGGCTCGAATTACGCAAGAATACAATTATGCCACGTATTAATCAGCAAACATTTTAGATTTGAAGATAAAAAATTCGGATTACTTACTGGACTTGATATGTCCAAAAGAAAACATTTTTGTCCTAGAATTATCTTCATGATGATCTGAATTAAATGTTTGCTAGTGAATGCGAGGCTTTATAGATTTTCTGCTTCCGAAAATCTTTAGTAAAAAAAGACAAGTTAGCTTTTCAAATTACAATCTAGTCAATAGTCAGAATCATATCAGTATCAGTAACAGGAAATGGAGTAATTATTAAGGTGGAAGCACACTTGCGACACGCCACTCGACACGTCACCACGTGTTATGTTCAAACATTAACCGCATTGGGGACTTGCGGATCTTAAAGTATTGATAACATTGAAAAGCATTCCATTGGTTTTATTATTACATAACCAATATTTTAGGAGGGAAAAAAGAGACAAAATTCTGGGAAACAAAATTCTAGGAAGGTCTTATTATGTTTGTTCTCGTGTATTGAGTGGTAAGGTGATAAGTGTTTTTTCGCCAATATTCGTAGCTATTTCTTTAAATTTTGTTAAAGTTCACTAGGTCACTAGTGCCTTCGACTTATGCAAAGGGATATTATAGCTGGGTGTATGCTGACATGCAGACGTTTACTGTTATTGTGAGGAGAAGGTGTGACTAAGACTACTGTAGAACTTGTACACTTGTTGTAGCACTACTCTTTTGTAGTTTAAGTGGTAAATGGCCATTGCTTGCCAAAGTCAACGAAAAATACACAATGACAAAAAGCCTTTGACAAAGTAACGTTCCCTTAGCATACGCCCAGTCTTAAGCCACGTATTCATTATCATACAAATATGTTTCATTGTGTATATTTCATATGAAATATCAAATAATATAGGAACATAATACACGATAAATACTATGTATTTCGGGTAGATGATGCACACGTTTAATGTATAAATACACGTTTCTGGCGACATGTTTGGGACTGTGTAGGTAAGTTTGTTTCAGAAACATGTTGCGATGTTTGCAAAACATTTGTATATAGCGAATACGTGGTGAACTGTTGCTCTGTGTTAGTGAATAATAGGAAATAGATATTCTTATATTGAAATTGTTATAATTTATAATGGAGAATGATAAGCAGTGGGCACGTAGCATATGCTGCTCAGTTCTCAGTGATCAGTTTGAGTGCAGCATCAGTTGCATGTTATAATGTATATTGTGTATTAGATTTTAGAGTGGACTGTAATAAAAAATGGTTCATAAGGTTTTCAGGTTGCCCATCAAAAATGAGTGAATTGTTTTTACTTAAAACCACAGACCAGTCTAACAAAAATATCTTAGCCACAACTTAAACTTATTTGGTTTTCATGATGGCTAAATATAATCTAATATGATATTGATGCTACGTGCCATTGATTGCTGTATATTGCGAAGTGACGTCAACTATTTCTAAAAGTGGCTGATGGAAACGCGCAATGAATTTTAAACAATGAAACTTTATGGATGGTTTAAATAGTAGACTTAACACTAGGTGTGGACATCTTATGAATGCAATGTTATTGTATAGATAGATGAATTTATGTGGTTTAAAATAGATATTTATTTGAAAATAAAGATAAATGTTAAATTATAGACGTAAGTGACTGTAATGTTAATACTAGATATGTGAGTGTATATGCATCGGATGCATGTGTGAGTAGAGTAAGAGATTCTCATTGGCGAAGTAAATCTGTTAAACTGTCTACCTTAATAGCGATTCATGAATTTAAGCATGTTTGATAATTTCGAAAAATATTTTTGTGTATAAAATAACAATACTAAATAAATAATGTTTCGTAATGTTTAATAAACATTTATGTTTTATTATGTGTCCAAGGTTTTTTACCGGTATGTCTGTCTGTAAAAAGTTTTGTCAAAAAAATTTATGTATTGTGTAAATATTTTTTATTTATGAGCTTTTTTACTTCGTCAATCGAAAATTCGAATAATACTTATTTTGTAGTTATTTATATAAACCGAATTCGATGTTAAAATATCTCTTCCAAAATATGCCACAGTTTCTATTAAACTTTAATGAATAAAATATTCAATAATTTTTTGGTAATTAATAAAAAATTAAAAATAATTAAGAATCAGTCGGTAGTTAGTAATCGATCTCTAACTTCATCGTGTAAAATAATTCCCTAAGTACATGTGGAGTTTGCTATATTTACATTAAATTTGTGGGATATTTTTAAAAGTAATTTTAACATTAATAGGTAATTATTCTTTTACTAGGTACCATAAACAAATATTTTATGAAAATATGTTTAGTTCCAAGTGTGCGCGTACTCTTACGTTTTGTTTCCATGTAACATGTGAGCCTTTCTTGTATGGATGGCTTGATGTGACAGAATTAGACAATAGATTATAAAAGTCAATTTTAGTGTCTTTTCCGATTTTCCTAAGATAAAAACATATTAAAATAAACGAATTATTTCATTTGTGAAAATGAAAATATAGTTAGCTATGTAAATTTATATTATTATGGATTCCTTTTATTATATAACTATATTATGTATTTTTATCAAAAAATAAGAACCTATAAAAATACATATTTTCCTATAAAAATATGCATGCAATAAGTCCAGACACAATTTTTTTTTCTTTAAATCCTATTTTTAATTTCTCTATGTGATCTACGGCTGTTTAATGTTATACTATTTATTATAAATAATTGTATATTGTTTAAGTTTATTAATATTATAATATTGTTTCTATTAGGAGTGTTATCATTGTTACTATCACAAGGCCTATATTGTATATTAAAATATATCGCCTTCCTTTGTATAATAAAAAGCAATGTAGTATTAAAAAAATATTGTTTGCAGTTATGTTAGTTATGATTGGTATTTTTTTCCTAATGAATTAAATTGTGAGCGTACAAAATAGTTTTATCTTAAATTTTTCTCTATACTACCCGTTATTAAAAACAACACAGCGACATCTATTATCACTAGCAGGAACTGATACACAGTAGCTCGGGCTAAACTTCTAGTTAACTTTGAAGTTGCGACACACTTATGCGTATGTATAATAGCCACGCTGAGAATTATTTTGTACGACAAAATCGATCTGGACTATAAGTTTGGCCAGATCTGTAACTAATTATCTTGCTCTATCAATTTAAATAACATATTTATTTATTATACAACATAAGAAGTGGTAATATACTTATATGGGGTTGCTCGCACATATATATATATGTATTATATATAAAAGTCTGGTTAGTTAAAGCACTTACAATTCGAGAACGGCTGGACCGATTTTCATGATCTTTGATTTGTAAGAACTGTATTCCGGAATAGCTAACAATTTAACGACATTTCAATTACTATAAAAAATCATTCCTTCATATATTTTGTATGCTTATCAATATCTCGACACGTTCGTTACTTAATCATTGTTCAGCGGCTGGACAGATCTGGAATACAAACATAGATTATAGTCTGGATGCCTACCTTCAACGATAATAGCGACTCAACTGTAGACCAAAACCAACCAGTGTGGCTAGTGTAAGATTTTACCGCGTCGATATCGAGAACGGTAAACGGAAACTTTATATGACACTGACACTCACCCATTCGAGTTTTCTCTCGATACTGCCAGGGGCGCTGCTTCAATTCCATATAAAATTTGCCTTTACGCGAATGTGAAGTTTTCGATTTGTTTTGGTGAAAGCTTACACTAGGCACTCAGCTGACGTTATTACGTAATATTAACCTAAACTGCAATTCAGTTTAGATCTACAGTTGAGTTGCTATTTTAGTTGATGGTAGGTATGCTGACATAGCATAGGGGCTACTTTGTCTCTTACGTGTCAATCGTCGGTCGATACATCAAAAGCTGTGTAGGGGAGAGTTGGATATTACCGAGCCCCTAAGGACTTGAACCTATAATTAGGAAACTGTTTGATATTGAAAAAAACAAAATTGAGTAATTTGTAGGACATTTATTTAGGTATCGTATACCGTATAACAAAAAAATCCAAAATTTAAACAAAAGGTAATTATTGTCAATTTAGAAAAAAACACAAAGGCGCGGTATTTTCAAACTAGTCCGATAATATCGTGCCCAGGTTTGACTAAATCGTGCGCACATTATTTGCACGCAAATGGGTCAGTAATAATAAAAAATTAGTAAAAGTAAAAATTTGGATTAAGATAGGGAAATCCAAATGTATTTATAGAAATTAAGTACCTATATAAAGTATCACGCAATAAGTATTAACAAAAACTTAAATACTTTACCTATGACAACACGTAAATATCTTTTTATAACTGTAAGTCTATACAATATATGAATTATATTTAGACTAGTCAGTCTCAAACATACCTAATATCAATTAAATATCAGACAGCAAGTTATTTTAATCAAAGCAAAAATCACATATAAAGTCTTTGGATGAATCTTCTCCGCTACGTTCCTTATGTATCCAATTCGCGCATCTACAACAATGAAACCAGATTTCTCCATTACCACCAAACTATTGACATACGGCGCAAATATCACGATTCTCTATATAGTCATCTTCATCACCTTCGCACAGTTGAGTTATGGGCAGATCATCCACACTATCTTCACTGCTGCAGTCGATACATTTTTTAGATTTTCTTTTGTTTTTCTTTTTTCCTTGCCTGACCTTTTTCTTGCTTTTTATATTATTATCTTCTACTTTGGCAACTGTTCAAAACTTTTCTCTTGACAGCTCTCCTTTAGTATGTTTCTTTTCTTTAACTTTCTTCTCTGCAACGTTCTTTTCGTTTGCTATCTTCATTTGTCACTTTCGTGCTTTTTCCTCTAACTGTTTCGTTAATGGGATGTTGATGTGAGAATATTAGAGTGCTGTTTTTAACACGTCTTTGTATTTTATTTTCTTTTGTGGTATAGGGCTCAAATCTTCTGAAGTACGTGCTTAATCTTCTAAAGTACTCGGCTTAGAGACATCTTTTCTGATGCCTTCACTTAAAGTAGTGGGAGGCATGTTTTCATTTGTATTGCTGTTAAATGGTATGCCTGATTCTAATGAAAAGAAAACACACTTTTCATAGTTTACAATTTCGCATCCTTGACTGACAATACCGCGCCCCCGGCGCGGATTTATCAAACTTGATCATTTTATTTTTGAACCTCAAAATTATATGGAAAATATTATAGTACGTAAAAACATATTCTGGCATTAATTCTACAGTATACAAGCATTAAAAATGTATAGTATCAAAGTATTACAATATAAATACAGTATACTTACCTCTTACCGAAAGTACACGAAAAATTATAAGGATTGATGGAAAATAAATCTAAAGGATTTGCTGTCTCCGTCGTCGCGCGGATCGTAACGGCAGTGCGCGGGGCAGGGTATAGGCATGTCCGGCTATGATTCATATACACTGTAACGCAGAATTTGTTGATAGTTTTTGAATTACGCTGACGCGCGGAATTATCAACCGCGCGGTAATATCCAACTCTCCCCTATTGTATTGGTACAATAATAATCCTATACAAATATATAAATACTATTGAATATATACATAGGTAGGAATTCAGCGAGTATAATTATCATATTATAACAAAATAAAAATCTCGTCTTGGTAAATAAAACTGTAGACGAATTCCGGTGGTTTATTTCTAGTCACTAAGGTTTCGCCATACAGCGGCGGTGCGAGTTGGCGACGCAACGCTATCGCGACGACAACTGTTGTGATGTACTAGTTAAGGAGTCTCGCAAAAGTACCTTCATTAAAAAAAATATAGTCAAAAGATTGTCTGGACAAAATATTTTAAAATACGAGTACGTACTCAACCATTAAAACTTTAGATTCTGAAAAATAAAGTTTCCTGTTTTATATATTTCTACACAAACACTTTAATTTCATTTTAATAAAATTTTCTTTTTTATCACATTTTGATTCTCCACACGGCTAATCCATTTGATGATAGATAAACAACGTGTTTAGTAAATACCATATCGAGACGCCAACTTGCAGTTAGGCAGAGAGAATACATGCCTAGAAAAAAAACTTCCTAGGCAGAATAGTGAGGGAGATCTGAGATCTTCAATGAATTACTCAAAAAATAGTTAACAAATAAGTATTGCAACAAAGTAACCTGTTTGATTTTTAAATAAGTCACTTACAAGATATGGAAGAAAGAATTGAGAATAAAAATAGAGACACAATATACCTTTCCTGTCTAAATATGTAATTGCAAATAGTGAGTCTTTAAGAGTTAGTGACATCACGCCAGAGTCACGTTACCGTTCCGCCCCACCGCTGTATGACGAAACCACAAAAGTATGAGCCGGCGGGATTCGCCTGCTTTGGACTTGTGCGATACTTCGGGTACCGTTAGCATATTTATGAAATGATTTTAATTAGATTAAGTGTATTGTTATAAGTTCTTCGGTTTTGAACCTTTAGCTTAAAAAGTTCTTTGTTATTTTACAAATGAAAAGAAATTAAATTAATTGTATATAACGATTTCCCGTCTTTTATTTATCTTTTTATATTGTACTCGATCTACTACGGGCGTCAGGCAGGTTTAAAGTCATCCAGCGGCTGATAGAGCGAGCACAGCTCGGAGAATCTATCGTGATCGAATCTAGAAAAGAAGAGATCCGTAAAACACCCAAACTCACTGTCAGCCCAACAAGAAACAAAGTTAAAGTAACAAAGTATAGCTCGCTCCAATCATTTAGTCCCCTCTGAAGTTGCAACACGCCAAAGTGCGCAGCTGCTATGAAATTAATAAAATAGAATTAATTACAATGGTTTGTGATACGAAATCTACATAATTTGATGAACGTTTTGCGACTCCCTGAAAAGACATCAGGAAGTCGTAGAATGCTGGTGGCTCAAAACTATTGTATTTGGAAGTCATTACAAAAGGCTTATCCACGCATTTATCGGTTGATGATGATGATGATGATGATTGTACTCGTGCCTCGTAGTTCTAACTACGTTGCCATAATTAAATACACACATCGCTGATCTGAACAAAAGAGTACCTACCTAAAGAACATGCTTATTGGTGCCATAATGCATAATCTGTATTTTACCGAACAAAAGAATACCAAAAGAACATGCTTATTGGTACCATAATGCATAATCTGTATTCTATAAAGTCTTAGGCCAATGCCATCTACCGTCAAATTTAAAATTTACGACGAAAGGTTCGTGACAATCGAGGTTTTAGAACACACAGATTTAGAACGTAGTTTTGGAAGTTTTGCATAGATGGCGTTAAAATACTTTAATTTAAGAATGTATTATACATTGACATATTAATACTATGGACTTCGGGTCTAATGCAAAATTTACGTCAAAAGTGTCCCAAGATATTTTATACACACTAGGATGTATTTATGTTTTTATACACAAAATAACATTGTAATGTATGTGTTATACAGTCTAATTTGCAACGGTCTAATTGCATGCAATAAGTAATCACCTTCGATTGACGGTTACCATGGCAGCCTTTTTTTGACATGACAGCTTCTCGTGAAAATAGGACAACATAAATGGTGTGGAGTCGGTAGCTTTCAAATTTTTTTGGCATCTTATATTTAAATATTATATTTACAACAAATTTTAATTTATATTAACATATCCCTGACCTCTATATGCTGGGATAAATCTTGTACCAAATAATAATTGTTGTAATTATCTTGTATAAAATAATAATTAGTTATAATAATATTTAATTACAAATCAAATCCACAAATGTACAAAATGATATGCCACTCGATATAGTTCTTTACTTTGAAATTTCAAGTTCTCGATATTTTCCTCTTTTTATTTAAACTGAAAATATATTTTTTTACTTCAATGACGTTAGATCACTTTTTTAAATAACTGTTCCTAATTTCATGTAGATAATTCTTATAGTCATCAAATTAATATACCATTATGGTCAAAGATATTTGATTAATATTCATGACATAAAAAATAAAAGTTGACATAATAAATAAAAATTTTTGAATTGAAAATAATCTAATTATTTTAATTCAAAAATTAAGTAAGTAAATAATTCAAATGTTAAACAACAAAATAACTCTATGCAGTCGTTGTTCTAAAACATTCTATTGCTCACGGCAGATCCGAACTAAATGTGGTTAATTAGATAAATATATTGCACTCCTTCTATCCTATACGCGGGTAGCGTATGGGAAAAGGACAGATAGATACTTTTGTTCATTTTGGTTGGTTATGCAATTCGTTTCTATAGTTTATTAAAATTTTAATAAAATAGCCTGTTTCAAAGCAAAATAATACTTTAAAATCATCAGTAAATATTTACTTACTGAAAATATGGTACACCGTCTTCTTTTCTCACCTTACTCGGGTAGTTCCTACAAGTTTTTCATAACACATTACGGCATTATTGACGTGTATTCTGTCAGTCAGCTAATATGAGACTGAATTGCGATTGGAAGTCATTTCGCGTTTTGGCTTACTTTTGGTTCGGACACTTTTTATCGCTGACCCGAAGTCCATAGTATTAATATGTCAATGGTATTATACTAAAAAATTTTTTAACAAAAAATAGAACCGACTCAAAACGCACTAAAAAGTAAAAAATAACTGTGTCATTTAGTTGCTTTAATTTACTTAAGCATATCTATGAAGTCGGTGCCAGCCAATTTTAAGGAACATTTATTTTACGTAGCAAAGCAGTTAGTGGGTTCTAGGTAACGTCCTTGAAAGTAAAAACCTTGGCTGGCACCGACTCCTAGATATGCTTAAGTAAATTAAAGCAACTAAATGACACAGTTATTTTTTACTTTTTAGTGCGTTTTGAGTCGGTTCTATTTTTTGTTAAAAAATTTTATTTCTTACTTTTTAGTGATTTATTGCCACGTACCGTACTCGTACTATACTGTCATAGTATATTATATGGCACTAGTAGCCAAAAAGCTACCGATACCGAGTCAAATACCGAAATCGCTGTAAGCGTGCCTCCAAAATTTGAAGAGTTCCTTCAATTTCCCCAGGATATCATCAGCAGATCCTAACACGAGGACAATGGGACCACCTTGGATATATGCCCTTTCTAATAAAAAAAGAATTATCAAAATCGGACAACACTGTAAAAAGTTATGCGTGGTCATACATAAAAAAAAAAAACAAATATACGTGTCGAATTGAGAACCTCCTCCGTTTTTTTTCGTCGGTTAAAAAGACATAAGGCACAAGTGTGGCACTCGGAGACTGCCGCGGTTAAGCTATTGCAAAGAAGTTAAGCAACATAATTTGTTAAACCACAGTTGATAAAAAACTTATGCAATTATAATTATATATTTATAAATTTAAATAAAAAAAATAAAAATATTAAAAAGCCAACATCACGCGGTGTTCCCAGGCGGTCACCCATCCAAGTACTGACCGCGCCCGATGTTGCTTAACTTCGGTGATCGGACGAGAACCGGTGTATTCAACATGGTATGGACGTTGGCGTACAAAAAGGCGAATAAGACAATCTATAAAAACTAAAAAGTATCACCGCCGTGCGGGTGGGAGGTGTTAGGTTTCTTTTCGTTACGGAATTTCTGGCTTCGGTCTCCACGCTCAAGGCCCGCGATAGAAGCTATGCCTAAAATTTATATATAAAAGTTAAGAAAATGATTTTGGGAATTGAATATTATAAATTACAAAAACTTGCAATAAAAATGCCTAGTTTCTGTCTTTTAATTAGGATCAGGAGAATCAAAATACAGACCTCGCACCGGCTTTCATATTGTAAGCCTGGATAGATCTAAGCCTAAGATCTTGGTAGGATAGATGGAAATGTGACGAAAATGTCAAATCTCAAAGGACATCATTAGGACTTGACAAAAAATAATTTAGTAATAGTTATTCTTTATAGAGATTTTGTAGCTAAGCGTGAAAATAATTAGCTATACCTACTCGAATTTTTAAATACGTGGAGGTCTTACGTTCACCTGACATTTCTTAATGTTTCTATAGACAAAACAGTTTCCTTAAAAATATTACAAATAAAATAACTGTTGGTGTTATATATTTAGAATCCAGTACTTTGTATACTGGATTCTAAAAATAAAATATACACTGGCTTAAGTATTAAATAAATGAAGTTCTGTAACTTTTCATATATCCATAATTTTAATTAACTATGGCACATGTATAACATGGGTTTGAGATGATGATGGGTAGGTAATGGTAATGAAATGTCATTATTAGGTACTTTTTCAAAAACTTGCTGTTTACTTCTCATTACCTAAGTCAGTATTTTTTATTCATTCCAAGTAAGCCCTTGACTGGAATTATACCTGATGGTAAAATATTGATGCAATCTAAGGTAAAAGTGGGCTAACTTATCAGGAGTAGTATGAAATCGACACCCTTCCGGTTTCTACACGACATCGCACCAAAACGCTAAATCGCTGGCGGTACATTTTTGTCGGAAGGTGACAACTAGCTTCGGCCGAGGCCTCCCACCAGCCAGTGCTGAAATTAATACGAAAAGTCTCATTTTCATCATCATTATTATCAGCTTTTTACCACCAAAGCCCTTTATTATCAGCCTTTTACCACTAAAGGCCTTTATTATCAGCCTTTTACCACCAAAGGGCTTTATTATCAGTCTTTTACCACCAAAGGGCTTTATTATCAGCCTTTTACCACTGAAGGCCTTTATTATCAGCCTATTGACATCAAAGGCCTTTATTATCAACCTTTTACCACCAAAGGGCTTTATTATCAATCTTTTACCACCAAAGGCCTTTATTATCAGCCTTTTACCACCAAAGGGCTTTGTTATCAGACTTTTACCACCAAAGGGCTTTATTATCAGCCTTTTACCACCAAAGGCCTTTATTATCAGCCTTTTACCACCAAAGGTCTTTATTAAAGGAAATATTAGTCTTATTAAAAAAATGGCTAAATAATCTTTAAAGAAGTTATGAGCGAGACTCATGAAGAGTGACAATATTTTAAGTAAATACCCATTATATTACAGGTACACGAGCAAATCCACGGAACGCAGCTAGTAATATTAACAGCTGATATTATTTAAAACCTTATATTTCTCTATCATTACATATTAAAAAACAAATTGCCAAGAGTCTGTCTGTCTGTCTGTTCGCAATAAACTGCAAGGACGAATTTTTACACAATTTTCACCAATAGATTCCAGAAAGGTTTTGTATATAATTTTTTAATGGTTTATTATAAATTAACTAAAATATGACTTTAATTGTCGTTTGTCGTGCCTGAGAGCTTTCATTGAAAACGCTTCCTTAATATATAAATATACATGGATGTAAGTAGGCAGTTTACAAGTACTATTGAAACACCTATTCGTAGTGACTCTACTATCGGCTCGGCTATAGCTTGCTGAATAGAATCTTTCTTTAAGAAATAGGTTCGCGTTTTTTTAACCGACGAAAAAAACGGAGGAGGTTCTCAATTCGACACGTATATATATATATTTTTTTTTTTTTTTTTTTTTTTTTTTTTTTTTTTTTTTTTTATGTATGACCACGCATAACTTTTTACAGTGTTGTCCGATTTTGATAATTCTTTTTTTATTAGAAAGGGCATACATCCAAGGTGGTCCCATTATCCGCATGTTAGGATCTGATGACGATATCCTGGGGAAATTGAAGGAACTCTTCAAATTTTGGAGGCACGCTTACAGCGATTTCGGTTTTTGTCTCGGTATCGGTAGCTTTTTGGCTACTAGTGCCGTATAATATACTATGACAGTATAGCACGAGTACGTTACGTGGCGATAAATTACTAAAAAGTAAGAAATAAAATTTTTTAACAAAAAATAGAACCGACTCAAAGCGCACTAAAAAGTAAAAAATAACTGTGTCATTTAGTTGCTTTAATTTACTTAAGCATATCTAGGAGTCGGTGCCAGCAAGTTTAAAGAACATTTATTTTACGTAGTAAAGTAGTTTGTGGGTTCTAGGTAACGTCCTTAAAGTAGAAACCTTGGCTGGCACCGACTCCTAGATATGCTTAAGTAAATTAAAGCAACTAAATGACATAGTTATTTTTTACTTTTTAGTGCGATTTGAGTCGGTTCTATTTTTTGTTAAAAAATTTTTTTTTGGACGGTTACATAATTATGGCTTGCTGGCAAAGTTGCTTGCGCCTGCTAGTCTCTAATAATGTATGTTATAAGTCATATAGGCCAACATTCTTGCTAACATTATAAAGTCGAAAGTTTGAATGTATGGACAGATTTTGATGAAACTTTACAATAATATAGCTCACATATCAGATTAACAAATAGGCCACATTTTGTCCCGAAATTCCCACAGGAACGAACACTGTGTGGGTGAAACCGCGGGTGTCCTCTAGTAAGACTATAAAAAAAAGATTGGTGAGAGTGGCCTTATAATTTTAAAGCATCGTTCAGATACCAGATTGTGTTAATTAAAACTGCAACTTTATATGATACTTGTTAAAAAAAATTGCGATTTGTTAAAGATGGGGATCAGAAGAACAAAAATAATTATAATTGACTGAAAATTAGTCGTCTGCAGTAACCGGAACGTTTCTCTGGTAGAAGGTAGCATAAGACAGCAGCTCAAGATTTACTGTCTCCTTTTTATTTAATTATTATTAGTTTATAACTACTGTACTTTACAATCACCCTTTTGGCTAAGATTTTTACTAAGGCTTATTTATATATTTAGTAATTTTTCTGTAAATATCTTCCATCTCACATTTAACATGCAGAAGTTATGCATAGTAAACTATTACCACCTACCTATAACAAAATGCCAGCATAGCGATATATTGGCGATATAAAAACTGTGGTACCTACTTTAATCTTAAACCGCATGTTCACTTAAATATCTAGCTAATATTTACGAGTATATGTTGAACATCTTCCTACATATTTAATATCCTGATACAATTAAACAGTAACTCCTTCTAGCAGCTCATTTTTGATTAATAAATATTTGAGGTTATAAGATAAAATCTTTCATATCTCTTTTATCCCAACTTTTCAAACTTACTTACTATTTGTTTTTTTCTTAGTTACGTTATGTTCTACAACTGCTAATAAGTTTCTACTTTGAACGCTATCGTTTTCTTCGGCTCCAAAGGTACATACAATCTCGCCATTCTCCTTTAAGCTCGGGGCGGAGAACAGCTTCCAGCCTTTTACTCCTGCATTGCTGCTACGCCCGATATTAACACACTCCTCAGACTTTTTTTCTATTAGGATATGTTATCATATCGGGGATTGGCCAAGCCGTTTGGGAGTTATAAGGGCACATATAAATAGTGCGGACAGACAGACAACAAGAATTTAAAACATTCCGAACTAATGCAATATAGGTCGCCGGCCGAGTGGCGCAGTAGGTAGTGACCCTGCTTCTGCATCCTAGACTGTGGGTTCGATTCCCACATCTGGGAAAATGTTTGTGTGATGAGCATGAATGTTTTCCAGTGTCTGGATGTTTATCTATGTATTATAAGTATTTATGTATAATATATATAAAAATATTCATCAGTTATCATAGCACCCATAACACAAACTACTTATGCTTACTTTGGGGCTATATAGCGATGTGTGTAATTGTCCTATAATATTTATTTATTTAAAAAAAAATAGGTACTACATATTTTCAACAGGCAAAAGATAAGCTGATGCCATCAAAAAACGTATGTTGTACATTTTCTAATACTACTTATACTTTTCCCATAAGCTTACGAGTTAGACCTCGTCCAGAGCCGACAGGTTGGCAGTAAAAAACCCACCCTCGCATTGACCCTCGGAGGGCCACCTGCTGGGGGTCCACGCTTCAGTAATTGTGAACTTTACTTCGCGACAGACCCCAAGACATTACCCGTCACCTGATCAACAATACTGTTATTATTATTATGATATTCTTAAGGAAATGCATTGTTATAAGTTACGTTTAAAGAATAAATGAATAATAGGGGTTTAAGAATGACTGAATGAATTGCCGTTTTATTGTAATAGGTACTTCGAATTGACATCCGAACCTTCATGGTTTAAGATTTTAAAGTGAAACTTTTTCATACGGTACCTGTGTAGTTCTTCTTTAAAAAAATGTGCAACATTTGATTATCAACTTTCAGTTGTTTTTTTTTATTTAGCTTAGACAATATAGATGGATACTTCGGAAATTCGTATGATTTTTGAATAGGAGTTCCGACGCGGAATTAACGTGGCAGAAACAGCTCGCAATAATGCGTTTGGAGAGGGGACTGCTAATGAATGCACTGTGCGATTTTGGTTTAAACGCTTTCTTGATGGAAACTTAGATTTGAAGAACGAACCACGTGGAAGACCACCCACACAGGTAAAAAAACAATGATTTGAAAGAAATGGTGGAAGCCGATCCGAGGCAAACTACCCAGGAATTAGCGGCATGGTTTAAGGTTACTTTACCAACAATATTAATTCATTTACGTCAAATCAATAAAATAATAAAAAAGACGTATGGAGAAAGACACTCGGAGACTGCCGCGGTAAAGCTATTGCATAGCATTTTTTATCAACTTATGTTTACCTTTCGAAGTCATCGGGACTGTGGCCGAGCGGCAAGGCGCTCTAAGTGCCCGGATTGCCAGAGAGACGCGGGTTCAAATCCCGTCGGTTCCGTAATTTTTTTTAAGCGTGATACTGAAACTAAAAAGTAACCGTTTAGTTTTTCCATCTATCGATAAATACCAGATCTTTTAATGACTTTTTGAAATATCACGCTTGTAAAAAAATGACTTTTTGAAATTTCACGCTTGAAAAAAAATATTGCGGAACCGACGGGATTCGATCCCGCGTTTCTCTGATAATTCGGGCACTTAGAGCGCCTTACCTAGCGGTAAGGCGCCACGCTCCCAATGACGTCGGTGCCGAAATTATGCTTTTTATATTATGTTTTTGATATCCAGCGGGTGTTAGGTTTTTTCGTTACGGAATTTCTGAATTCGGTCTCCACGCTCAAGGCCCGCGATAGAAGCTATGCAATAGCTTAAAAAAATATGAAAAATGGGTGCCTCATGATTTGACTGATCTGCAGAAAGAAACGCGTGTTAAAACTTGCGTTGCCTTGTTGAATCGATACAGAAATGAAGGAATATTGGATCGAATTGTGACATGTGATGAAAAATGGATTCTTTACGATAATCGTAAGCGGAAAATGCAATGGCTGACCCCAGGTCAAACGCCGCAACAGTGTCCTAAAGCAAAGCTTACCAGTAAAAACGTAATGGTAACTGTTTGGTGGTCTCAGCGTGGTGTTATTCACTATAGCTTTCTCCGGTCTGGTCAAGCAATAACGGCAGATGTCTACTACTGCGCCGAACAACGAACAATGATAGCAAAACTAGCAGTGAAACAACCCCGACTTATGAATCGATCTTCACCATTATTGCTCCATGATAACGCGAGACCTCATACAGCACGAGAAACCGTTTTAACTCTACAGGAACAGCAATTAGAAACCATTCGACACCCTCCATATTCGCCAGACCTTGCTCCAACGGACTACCATTTTTTTCGTGATTTGGACAATTTTCTACGTAATAAAAAGTGTTCCTTCTCAGGAGGCAGTGCAAAATGCTTTCACACAGTTTGTCGAATCTAGATCACCAGAGTTCTATCGCAAAGGCATAAATGAGCATATTAGATGGCAGCAATGTATAGATAATAAGGGTAATTATTTTGATTAAATAAATATGTTAAATTAAAAAAAAACGAATTTTTATTTTTTCAGTACAAATCGGCAATTTCATACTTTAACCCCGATATAAATAAATATTATAGGACAATTACTCACATCGCTATATAGCCAAAGTAAGCGTACTCGTAAGTAGCTTGTGTTATGGGTGCTATGATAACTGATGAATATTTTTATATATTTTATATTATATAAATACTTATAATATATAGATAAACACCCAGACACTGGAAAACATCCATGCTCATCACACAAACATTTTTCCAGGTGTGGGAATCGAACCCACAGCAGCCTAGGGCGCAGAAGCAGAGTAACTACCCACTGCGCCACTCGGCGGTCAAATTAACGACGAATGATAATTTATAAACATCATCAAAAACATGGTGGGAAGTTTTCGACGTGGCTAGTTACCTCCCTACCGACAAAGACGTATCGCCAAGCGATTTAGCGTTCCGGTATGATGTCGTGTAGAAACTGAAAGGGGTGTGGATTTTCGTCCCACTCTTAACAAGTTAGCCCGCTTCCATCTTAGATTAGAAGTTAAAGGATCGCGGAAGCAGGCACTTTAACCCCGGCCCCACCAGCCAGACCTTGACTAATTAATAAAACCCAACCCAGACAGGGATCGGACCCAGGACCTCCATATTGTAAACCCACCGCGCATACCATTACGCCAGCGGCCGTCAATCTAACAGGAAACGAAAGGTAAGTACCTAATCGTAACATCAGAAAGTTTTAAGCTATAAAGCAATCTGGACTCTTTACTGTTAGATACACATACATCTGCGTGTTGCGTGTATGCAACATACACACACACGCATACATGTGCACAGTAATTGTGGAGAGAATAAAAAAAATCGCGCTAAGTGTGCCTTACTTGTGCGGTGAGGTGGGCACAGACGCTGGCGGTGTTCGAATTTTTCTCTTTTTTATTCTTAGAAGAAATATATTATTATTAAATGGCGCCCGCGATTTTTCCAGTGTGTTATATAGTGTGCTGTGTGTTGCAAGATTTCAAAAATAGAAAAAAATAAAGGAACCCTTTTCTAAGAAAAATGGGTATTGCATGTTTTTCTCGAAAGATGTCATATAAGACATATGCAATGACATAAATACATAGGTATGTATGTCATTGCATTTTTGTAGTTCTAAAAAAGAGAAAAGTCTTCCATATTCATTATGTGTCAAATATCTATTATATATAACAAAATAATGTATTACATCGATCTCTCGCTGATTTATCTAAACCAGCGAGTGATCGATGTAAGCTCAAAGGTGGCTTCCGTTGATAAATTATAAGCAAAAACCTTCCTCAAGAACGACCATCTATTGTTAAAAACCATGACATTCCGTTTCGTAGTCTTTGAGTTTATTGCGAACAGACAGATAGACAGACGCGGCATGGGATTGTTTTACAATATGTAAGGACTATCGTCATTGTATCGTAGTCTACTTGAATGCTTAAATACATAGGCACAATGTGCAAATGTTTTGAAGTGCAAACTAATTTTGATAGTATTAACGTTGATCTTATCCGATGCATCATGAGATTGCATTGCTTGCATCGCCGCTGTCTGTGGCAATTACTTCACCGTCACCCGATGCTGAATTTGACCACCAAGCCCACGAGATCTAGATAGTAAGACTCTCGAGGGATACTATCTAAGTCTAACATAATACTCCGAAGACCTTTTTAAAGAGGTTCTGATTCGCCAGCCCACACAAAGAACACATGTTCAGTCCGATGCTTTCAGATACAGCCGTAGCTCGTTGGTATCAGAGTCTGGGTCACCCAGGTCGCCCTGAGTCGGCCGGTCACGTGGTATTGATGATGATTATGACACGAATGATGATGATGATAATTATAATGATGATGAGCTTGTACAGTATCCCCTGTAGCTGTACATAGCGGGCTGTTCCGAGCGGCCACAGTTGGCCGCCCGAGCGAGAAGTTCATCTCCGACGTAATTGATAAATAAACGGCGCGTGCGCAGCGCGGGTCAACAACTTGTGCGCTTGCAGTGCTTTACCGTCTGAGCTGATCACTTTTATAAATATAAAATAGGTTTACGCTTGACCACGTTCAATGATGTTACGTGTGTATGGCTAAGTATCGTGGTCAAAATAAACAAAAAAACTTTTTCTCGATGCCGGAATAGTAGAGCTTTATGTGACAGACCTCGTCTAGGGAAGTACTACCACTAAGCTTACTTCTACCGCCAAGCAGCTTTGCTGTATCCTGGTTTGAAGAGCGTGTTTTTCTGTATACGAAAACACTCACTTACCTCCGTCTAATTTTTAACTTTAGGAAATTTTTAACTTTGGAGTATATTCGACAAAGCTTTTGTGTTGGCCCGAAGTGTCCTGTATGTTTTTTTTAATAATAAAAGCTATAGCTTCATGAGCTGCAGATAATGCACCCTTGAAGATGATATTCAGTGTTAAAGACACCCATATTGAAGGTAGATATCACGGAAGCTGGAAAGTCATCCCATACCTTAATTCTTAGTAGTACGTAAGGAACGAGGAATCAAACCAAAGCAAAAATTTAGTGCTCGTTCAATGGATATTGACTTAGCAGCGGTACAGATCTCAGATCAGAATCCAATGATAGAACGAAGACACGTGTTCAAACAGTACCTTAGCACACTTTCCGAAATATATCTTGTATAACATCCATAGAGACGTCGCTATGAAGGGTAGTAAAGCATAAAACGTGTTTCTCGGATACCCTGCAAAGTGTTGTTCTAATAAAATAAATGAATTTATCGGTATATTGGACAAAAATGAATACGGCCTGGAAAAGTTTGCTTATGTGTCCAGGAGAACAGTTTAGTTATCGGAATAGAAATTCTATATTAGATAGATAATATGTTAAAGGATGTATTTTCATACTACACTAAAGCAAACTTTCATAAGGAATATAGGTAGATATTTTCCTTCATTTTAAGCAAAAGGAAATAAAAAATCGTGACAAATGTTAGAAAAAAACAAAACATTTTTGTTGTATTGCCTTTGGCAATGGTTTATCACCAGTACTTCCCCGGATGAGCTCTATTACATCTACAGATGATAATAATTACGTACAAAGCCGGGACAGTATATATTTGTACAGTTTTAATAACACAAGACATATATCACAGTAATGTCCAGATGCCTATCGCGCTAATGTCATATACTACATCGTCATAATATATACCAGAAATTTCCGTTAAAGCATATAACACGCACACATCGTCACTCGCATGTGTGGCAGTGTCCATGTGTGGGTGCTGCGCGCGCGCCGATTATAAACATAAGAACATAACATGTTCTGCTGTCTCGTTCTGGCGCGTGCGGTGTGATGTTGCCGTCTCGCTCGCACGTACAGGTCATGTTAATTAGCGGACTGTATGGTCGGCGCGGTGACCAATGTGATGTAGTGATTTTCATTTAGTTTTGTTCAAGTTTTATTGAATGTTCTAGCGTGGTAATACGGGTTTACTCGTTACAATAAATTATTAATGCTATTAATATACTTTTTATTTTACCCTCATAATAAATACGAAATGAAATAAAATTTAATTTTCAAAAAATATTTCTTTTTTATTTTAACGCTCTATTCGTTAGGACAAGAAAGAAAACTGGAAAGAGATAAATTAAGAGAGAGAGATGTCGAATTTAGGACTTATAACTGGAACAGCCATAAAATAATAAATAATCACTAATATTATTTTAAACACCTAGTAGATATAGAGCTAAATCTGCTTCTTATAAGATGTTATTTTCTTCTACTTCTTTGGGTGTCTCTACGAATAGTGAAGGTTGGCAGTCAGCTTTGTAAATGTTTCGCGGAGGCGTAACAATTGTGCGACACTAGCGATCCCAGTCCACTCTCTGATGTTCCTCGAACAAGCTATCTTCCTGCTACCTCTAAACCTCTTTCTGCTACCTTTCCCACCAATATGAGCTGTGGGAGATCGTATATTTCGTGTCCCAGACACGTGACTTTTCTCATCTTGACGGTCTGCAAAAGTTAACGCTCCTGATCCATCCATCCGAATGACGCGTCGCAGGAGGTCGATGTTATCATTAATAGATAATACAGTTTTCTGCAAAAAACCGTCGATCCCAAGTAACAGAGTCAGAGTGCTTAGTGTGAGCTTTCACCAAAACAAATCGAAAACTTCACATTCGCGTAAAGTCCAATTTCATATGAAATTGAAGCAATGAGAGAAAACTCAAATGGGTGAGGTTGAGTGTAATATAAAATTTTCGTTTACCGTTCTCGATATCGACGCGGTAAAATCTTACACTAGCCACACAGATCCGTTAGAAAATTCTTAACCTTTGTATCTGAAACAGGAGCATCGTCAGGAGATGTTGAATCGACAATGTTCAATTGTGAACTTCTCACAATATAATAAATCTAGACGATGCCCGCAGTTTCACTCGCGTAGTTTTCCTTCCCGTAGGAATTTCAGGATAAAATGTAGCCAATGTAATATTGTGATATGTACCTAAGCTATATTATTGTGAAGTTTCATCAAATTTCATTTAGTAGTTTTTGCGTGAAAGACCTCCGTGACGCAGTGGTATGCGCGGTGGATTATAAGGCGGAGGTCCTGGGTTCGATTCCCGGCGGGGCAGATTGAGATTTTTCTTAATTTGTCTTGGTCTGGCTGGTGGGAGGCTTTCGCCGTGCTAGTTACCACCCTACCGACAAAGACGTACCGCCAAGCGATTTAGAGTTCCGGTACGATGTCGTGTAGAAACCGTGGGTGTGGATTTTCATCCAACTCCTAACAAGTTAGCCCGTTTCCATCTTAGATTGCATCATCACTTTGCATCAGGTGTGATAGCAGTCAAGGGCCAACTTGTAGGCATTAAAAAAAAAGAGTAACAAACATCCATCCATCCATAAAAATGTTCGGCTTTATAATATTAGTAAGGTATATAAATACTTTATATGCGAGTCATTTCCGCAAAGTAATGAATATTTCTATTACAACATAACAATAAACAATTAATTTAATAATCTGTAGTCGATAATTATTAAAATCAAGTATCAACCTGATTGTCCAACGCGGATATGCAGCCAGTATTCTTGCCATATTCCACGAGGGCATGATTGGTATAGTTACCTATTAGGATAAGTTAGCTTAAGTTTCTTATTTAAATCTTTCTGAATCAAGAAAAGTATAATTGATGATTATTTTGAAAGAACAGCAATTCTTTTTGCCGACTTTTCTATTAGGTGAGAAAATAAGAACAGACAGACATTTAAGAAATCCATAAACTCTTTTTATATACAACTTTCCATTTGAATCCATTATTTTTTTATTTATTTCTTATTTGTACATCACAACGAAGAAGAACAAATAACAGACAAATAAAAGCATGAAATAGAACAGATACAAAATCCATACTAATATTATAAACGCGAAGGTAAGTCTGCCTGTATCTAGACCTACCTTATCATTGCTAAAACGATTTTGAAAGGCTACATCTAGTCACGAGAGAGCAAAGAGAGAAAAACTAGAGTCTCTCGCGGATAAAATTGCGGGCATCTATTAATAGTATTATATAGTAGAACTGCATCGTTTTCGGCTCAGCAATATCCGTCTGTCCGGCGCGTCTTATAATTTCCCCGGCAAGTGTTGGCCGTTAGAACGGTTGTGCTTTCTTCGTTTCGCTCCGCCGCCTGCGCCGCGAGGGATGCGCCACGCTACATCGATAACTGTCTGAATTATTTCTAACGAACACCTTAATCCATTTTATGAATGTTTATCTATGAATTGATATCAAGATTTCACTTGATTTTACTCTTTCATGTGACACATTCGCAACTTTTGACGCTGATAATGGGAGATGTTGCCGAAGAACTTCAAAATCATTAGTATTCATTCAAGTTCCTTGAAATGCATAAGCTATTTTTAAACAAAATATTTAAATTCCCTTTCTCTATTAGAATTAATGTTATTACGACTTCAATAACTAGGTACATAAAGTAAAATACAATCATTTTATGGATAAATAAATTTTAAAAGTTTGTTAGTATTTTATATTTATAAAGGCCAGGTATTATTTATCGAAATGAGGAGATAGGACTTAATCCAACTACCAGCTACTTTAGTTCCTTTAGTTACTAACTATCCTTAAGATGGCAATAATTGATTATCTAGTCGATATACTCGTACCAACATCGATATCGGCAACAAAGTAAGGCAGGTACATCCCTACCCTCCTGCGCCGGAAGTGCGATAATACCGGCTCGTCTTCCCCTCACTATCCTGCGATACACTTGGAAACGAATGAACGAACTATATTATTATTGAGCGTATTGTTGCCTTAAACTGCTGTAGATATGTTTCTTGTTGATTCGATCGGCTTCTTTTTTCTTTGTTCTATTAGATAAATAAATATCAGTAGGTAAATTTATTTATTTAGTACAAGAATTATTAGTTATATAAAAACTTACTTAAGAAAATAATAGATACAAGTTAAGATACGTGAATAACTCAAATAAAAACCTCCATGGCTCAGAAATATGCGCGGTGGATTACAAGACGGGGGTCCTGGGTTCGACTCTCGACTAGACCGATTGAGATTTTCTTAACAAATTCATGTCTGGCCGGTGGAAGTCTTTAGCCGTGGCTAGCCACCATCCTATTGGCAAAAACGTTCTACCAAGTTTTATGACGTTCCAGTACGATATCGTGCAGATATCTACCGAAAGGGTGTAGATTTCATCCTACTCCTAACAAGATTGCCCGCTACCATGCTATTGCAGTATGTTACTTGTGACGTTTCTATACGAATTATAGATAGAATAACTAAATGGATTAAATAAAGATATGTTGATAAATTAATTTTAAAATGTAGTATTTCCTGGATGTACATACAAATTGCCACAGAGTTTCTATTAAAATAAGACTATTTAAAAATATGACCTTAAAAATGAAACGCGTTGAAGTCTTTTTCATAGCAATTTTGACGCAGTGGATTTATAAAATTAAGGTCCTGAATCGATGGGCCGATTAAGTTTTCTAAATTGGTCCTGGTCTGGCTTGTGGGAGGCTTTGCAAGCCGCAGCTTGTTACCACTCTGCCGACAAAGACGTACCGCCAAGCGTTCCTTTATGTCGCGTAGAAACCGAAACCTACTCCTAATAAGGTAGGTGTGATTACAGTCAAGGGCTAGGTAACTTGTGATAAATAAAAAAATCTCTTGTATTCATATTATTTTAGTCGATACCAAGTTAACCATTAAGTTTATAATGTATACGATTGTATACACGACATTTGTCTTTGGTGAGATATTATGAAAGATAGATTAATCCAAAAGTTGAACAAAACAATATGTATGGCCTGAAAAAGGTTAAAATTGCTTTCATTTTAAATGAAAGCAATCTTTTATACTTTATTTTAAGCACGAAAAAAATCATAGGACGAAAGAAATGTTTTTTGTTGAAGGTTAAGTTTTGTTTTCGTCGAAGGTTTCAAAATTTACTTCACCTGAAGTCTATCTGTTTATTCCATAACTTTTGTTATAAACACCTAATCAGAATAATATAATTTAGGGTGGTGGTGGTGGTGGTTGGTAGGAAGGTAAATCATATCCTTCAATCACACAAAAGCTACTTAACGCGAAAACTATAGTTCTCGCGAGATACTTAGTAAAAATGTTAAATTCACGTAGCTGAAGTCGTGGGCATAATATACTCGTATATTTAATTTCTAGCCACCGAAACTACGGTGGTTTAAAAAATCTAATACTGCTTAATCTCTAAATTAAAAATAGAATACTGTACATTTAATTAAATTTTTAATTGGAACGAAATTGTGTTTTTTTAATTAGTTTATAAAACTTTCCTTTTAAAGTCAACAAATTTTAGAGATTTATTTTAATTTATGCAGACCGGGTTTATAAAGTAACGTCGTTATCTCGAACAATCAGCGTAGTGCGCGCGCGCAGCTCTGTCGTTAGCGAACGGTTCTCAAACTTTATTTTATTCTACTGTCACTACATATTATGAAACAAAATCCTTTGTTTCGTCTGTCTGTGTGTTAGTGATACTCTACTGAACGGATATTGACGTGGTTTTCATTAACAGAGTGATTAAGGTTGTAGTACATTAATTTGTAAAAGTTTTGTGTAATTTTGATAATGATATAATTGTTAATTAAAAGATGTAGTGACCAAAATCGAAAAAGGTATGCTAAGATGGTTTGGTCACGTAGAGTTAATGAATGAAAGAAAACTTACGAAAGTGATTAGTAGGCTGAGAGTTAATGGGGATGTTGGAAGGGGGAGACCCTATGGGAATGAGGCTTGGTGGTATGTGTATAATTATTGGAAAAAATCATAGAAGCAAACAGATTTGAATGGCTAAATAAACTGACATGATCGTAAGGTTCAGGCTTTAAGGTGTTGTGTTGATATTCAGTTCTGTGACATGTCAATAGAGTAATAATATTATGAGAGATTATTAAATTGAAAATAAGAAAGTTATTTAATAAGACCAGCATCAATAAGAATTGTTAGAATAGGTCAATAAGCTTTATTATTACACTCATTTATTTATTTACAATTATTTTAAAAATTTTTAACAATGCTTCTAAAATTATAAAAAAATAAAACACTATTAAAAATTTATAAAAAAATTATTCCGCCTGCTGCGGGGCCCGGGGGTCCAAGAAACCGGTGGTCAGGGCTCCAGAGTGAGGAACCTCCTCACAATGCGCGCCGTTTCAAGAATTACTGCCTTCTGTATCCGACCCTTGATCCAACAATTAAGCGAAAGCTTTTTAGATGTTCGTCAAAGCTTTTCGCTATAAGACCGTTGACTGAAACGACTATAGGAACAATCATTGTTGAATCAACATTCCACATGGCGGTAATCTCATGAGCAAGGTCCAAGTATTTTGATACTTTTTCCTTTTCAGCTTTCACCAGATTATCGTCATGTGGAACAGTAATATCAACAATCATTGCACGGCGCGTTAATCGATCAATTATCACTATATCAGGCCTATTGGCTACAATATACCTATCAGTGATAATTGTTAGGCACCTCAAAATAGACAAGGCCATACTGAAGAGCAAGTTGTTGGTGGATTATCTTGGCTACTTGATTATGTCTGTGCAAGTATTCGCCATTAGCAAGATGAGAACACCCGGAAACTATATGTCTGAGGGATTCCCCAGGTTGATGACACGCTCGACATATGTCTTGAGTGCCATCTTTCATAATATGTTTCCGGTAGTTTCTCGTCTTGATAACCTCGTCCATAATTGCACAACCCTCGGTTTCCCCAAAGAGGTCACCGAATTGCAACCAAGATACTGATGTTATTTGATCTACATCCGCCGGCCTTGTAGAAACGTCCATGCAACTCCTTACTCTTCCATATCGCCACACGATCTGAGTTACTAATTACTTTAGGCTTACGCCAGTTCTTTTTGCCAAGGGATAGTGGGGTAAATCCCTTGTCCACTGCAACGACGAAAGATAAATGTGGGCATGCATAAGGATTATGCATACCCACATTTATCTTGAGAAAATAATCTTTGAGATTGCACACCTCACGATTATGGAGGTTCTTGGCGTTCAAGAAACCACGTCCTCCACACTTGCGTGGGAGGTACAATCTCATTACAGATGAACGTGGATGGTGCATCCGATATGATGTCAGCAGTTTGCGGACTTTACAGTCCAGGAGCCCAGTTCAGTTTGAGTCCACTTTAGAATGCCAAAAGAGTATATGAGTAAGGGCATGACCCAGCTATTGTAGGCACGCACCTTATTACCACCTGATAAAAGACTTTTTAGGACTTTTTTCAGGCGGCCAAAGAAGCGTTCCTGCACTAGTTGTTTCATATTCCCTACCTCAATACCGAGTGCTTCTGACATTCCAAGGTATTTATAGGTCTCCCCTTCGCAAAGTGATTTGAGAATAATAGTTTCTGAAAGTACTATATTCTCAATTCCATCCTTATGTCACTGCTAAAGGTTTGAGTGATATTCAACAATGACACAAGGTCTGAACGCTTTGATGCATACAGTTTGAGGTCATCCATATAAAGCAAGTGAGATATGAGCTCACCACCGAATATGATAATACCTAACAATGCATATTAATGCAAAAACAATGCATATTAATGCAAATAATATTTTGGCCCCAACTCAGAATGGATGCAAGGCCCGATATCGTGATACGAAGGAACTGCTCCTCATTGACACTGCTATTTGCCAGCAGGTTCGGCGAAACAGAAAAAATCTCACAGCTGCTTGGATTGACTATAAGAAGGTCGATGCAACCCTATGCTCTTTTCTCGAGTCGTGCATGAGTCAGTGGATGACAGTCCTTAATCATCCAGGCATCTCTGAGAGTTCTGAATTGACAGAACCGATAGAATAGGTCAATTATTATTACGATTAATAATTATTTTTATTAACGAAATAATAAATACTGATAAAGAAAGCTCACAAACATTACTATGCTGTATGCTCTTACATTTATTTGGGCATGCAGTACAATACTGAGCTAGCACCTTTTTCTGGGTCATGCCAGATATGACAGGAGTGATGTTTGATGGTCTTTTGATCCTGAAGAGTTCTCAAGAGACATAAAGTACCGCTAAGATGCATTCAATGTTTTGTGTATTATGTATGTGGCACAATTTTTTTGGAATAAACAATTTTTCTTTCTTTCTTTTTATGTTATGCGGCCAATATATTAATTTCTCATTTGTGATTTCAATCAATACAACCTAGCAAATAGATAGTACCGACCGATTCGCTTAACTTTTTTGTATCAATGATGCATATAATAAACACTGATCAGAAAACTTTGACAACATCTGCCAACAAAAGTCAGTTACAACATCGGGCCGTTACAATTTATTCACCAACTCTTCCGGTTGAGCGAGACGGGAATACGAAAGTGACGTGCGTTAGACAGGGACAACACGATTTCCACCTGCCACTACTATTTTTTTTGCTCTCCCAGTTTTTTTTTCTTTCGTCTAATTACAATTGTAATGGTGAAATATTGGCCGCGGCTGTGCTGTAATATTTTAGCTGGTTCTTGCAATTTATTTGTAATACTTAACTAATTTAATTGTAATTTTTGTTATTATTGTTAGGTTTTGTTGGAAAATGTCACGGTAGCGTAACAGTTTTAGTTCTGTCACAGTAAGGCTTACGATTGTGAATTAATCTATACATAAATACAACCGTCTCATTACTTTGTAGTTTCAAATTACCAGCTTTTCACTAAATCTTCATGGAAGTATATAATTTGGTATAAGAAAAATAACAAAAATTTCGACGAATTGGTAATCTCCCCCTTTTTGGAGTCGGTTAAAAACGGCCTCTGTGGCGCAGTGATATACGAAGTGCATTTATAGGACGGAGAATCTGGTTCCGGTTGAGATTTTCCAAATTGGTGGCTGGTCTGTTGGTTGGCTAATTACCACCCTATCGACGAAGACGTGCCGCCAAATGATTTAACGGTATGATTTCGTATAGAAACCGAAAAGGGGTGTGGATTTCATCTTACTACTGACAAGTCAGCCCGGTTCCATCTTAGATTGCATCATCACTTGCCATCAGGTGTGATTGTAGTCAAGAGCTGACTTGTAATGAATAAAAAAAACGATTTTTAAATTTTTTGGCTATCTGTCTGTTTAAAACCGGGAAGTTGGTGGTGTCTGGTACCCTTGCCTCGGAGAGCAGGTTGAATCTCACCCTCAGTCAGTTCATAACATCTGAGAATGAAAATTAATGTATTAAATTTTATTTCAACCCTAGGTCCATCAACTCGCATTGGAGCAGCGTGGTGGGTCTACGTTTCATATCCCCTCTAGGACGGAAGCCTGGCCCTGTTGTAGGCTGTTAATGATGCTTAATGCTGATAATGATGATTATGAGCATATAAACTGATGGTGATTGTAGAGATTCGGTGAGAATAAATTTTTTTAACAAAAAATAGAACCGACTCAAATACATTAAAAAGTAAAAAATAACTGTATCATTTAGTTGCTTTAATTTACTTAAGCATATCTATGAAGTCGGTGCCAGCAAGTTTAAGGAATATTTATTTAACGTAGTAAAGCAGTTTGTGGGTTCTGTGTCCTTAAAGTAGAAACCTTGGCTGGCACCGACTCCTAGATATGCTTAAGTAAATCAGGAAGGGCAGCACGAAGTAATGCCAGGCGGTACCGTGCTAACCAGGGTAGGTAGGTAGTGTAGGAAACAGGTTGTCTCCCGCGGAAAAAAATTGGTAAATGCAGAATAGGTAATTCAAATAGGTTTCTTTCGCATTGGCCGGTACTTAGTTTAATTTTGAGAGGCTTCTTTATAAAAATCAAGCAGCGGTAAGGTAGAGCGGGCTAAAGTACAAATAACGCCATCTAGTTAATGTCTGCCTAAATATAATAGGAACAAGTCGCTGATGGTGAAATTAAGGCCTTAAAGATAAAATTGATATTTTTGAAAGGTATTTTTAGTAGTAGAAATTTTTGAGGAGATATATACATACCATCACATTCTCATAGGAGTAGGCAGAGACCACATTGTTCCATTTGCCACGATCCTTGCATATATTTCTGGCATCTTTCAATTCCATTAAAATACAAGTATGTCAGTTCAGGATACTTTTGACGTGGCTTTTAATCAGAATGTCCTAGATTTGATCCAGGAACGTTCGCCTTGGTCTTCCCCTTCCAACATTCCCATTCACTGTCGCCTTATAAACCCTTTCGTAAATCTCCTTTCATTTATTCTCTCTATTTGACCTGACCATCTGCTCTCCTACCACAGTACTCTTAATTGCGTCACATTCAATCTCTTCTTCCACTTCTCAATGTAGTAGATCGTTCGGAAAAGTACAAACATTTTGATTATTTTCTACCAAATAGTGCTTTGTTCCGGTCTGAATGGCATTATTGTTTAATTTACTTAAGCATATCTAGGAGTCGGTGCCAGCCAATGTTTCTACTTTAAGAACATTAGATAGAACCTAACTGCTAAACTGCTTTACTATGTTAAATAAATGTTCCTTAAAATTGGCTGGCACCGACTTCATAGATATGCTTAAGTAAATTAAATGAACTAAATGACACAGTTAGTTTTTACTTTTTAGTGATTTATCGCCACGTAACGTACTCATACTATACTGTCATAGTACGGGATTTGTAGCCAAAAAGCTACCGATACTTATACTAAAACCGAAATCGCAGCAAGTGTGTCTATACGATTTGAAGAGTTCCTTCAATTTTCCCAGGATATCATCATCAGATCCTAACATGATGACTATGGGACCATATTGGATGCCCTTTGTAATAAAAAAAAATTATCAAAATTGGACTACACTGTAAAAATTTATGCGTGGTCATACCTACATAAAAAAAATATACGTGTCGAATTGAGAACCTCATCCGTTTTTTTTCGTCGGTTAAAAATTAACATTTATTTTTTTGAAGAAACTTAATGTTATTTGAAAAATATCTTATTGATTATGGATTATATTAAAATGATAGGTTTTTATTGTAAGTATGGCTCCGGAATCTATTTCCTTGTAATTATGTCAGATATTTAATAAAGAACACAATTTACGGCCATAGCTTCTAGCATTTTGGAGCATCAAATGAATTTTAAGTTGCATAATTTACCAAAGTCTAAGTACACTTCAACAACTAAAGGAATAGTGCAAGTTTCATCAAAATCGCTTCAGTCAAGTTTTTGGGATATAGTATCAAGCTCTACTTAATTATTGTCATTAAGTATATAATTAGGTAAGAGGATAGAATTTCTTTTTAAAATGTGTATAATTACTTATTACTTTTGTTTTTGACATTGATTATAAAATCGAGTGGGTTCGATTTCGACCTAGATCGAATTGATTATACCTCGAAACACGGACCGTGGCTAAGTGTAGTGCTGTGATGGCAAAAGTGGGACGACGAAAGTACCACTTTGTTATAAAACGTAGCATTTGGTTTCATGTCAAGTATAGATTGTTTTACAAGTAGGTTAAACGTTATTGTTATTGATTTTTAAACGACCCAATATAGTGCCAGGGCTTGTTCATTTTATGGGACTCAGACCCACCACGCTGCTCCAATGCGGGTTGGCGAGCTTATAATTCTTGAACGATCGCTATTAGATGAAGATAATAGTGACCGATGTCTTAAAGTGCTCCCCGGGGAACGTGGTCAAAGTCTAAATATCTTTATTCAATTAAATCTTTACAATTATTTTGAATCGTCAATATGTAATTTTTAGATTATGAAAAGTAATGGTGATAATTAAGGCCGGAAACTTAAAATTAAAGCTACGAGCATTGGTCCGAGAAGAGCCCAAATCAAAAAAGCCAAACTCAGTCAGGTTATTATTTTTATTTATAAGTAAGTGATAATATTTATCTCCGAGCTTAGATGTCACTGAAAATGAAGAAAGAAAAATTCTGATGATTCCACAACTCCACCCAGGATTCAAGTCCAGGACCTCGCGATCGATCAATCGAGGATCTGGGGGTCGTTATCGACGAAAGTTCCCAGGCGGCATTAATTTCTTTGACTTTTCCAAAAACCATCGTTATATTTCATCTAATTTATTTAAAACCTTCACAAATCAACAAAAGGTTTTAGTATACTAAAACCTTTTTCAAGAACCAATCTATCTCGGATCTCGAGTAAACCCGCAAGACAGTTCGTAGTTTTGAGTTTATCGCAAACAAGCAGACACAGAGACAGACGCGGCGGGTTAATTTTTTATAACATGTAAGGTTAATTTATTGCAAGAAGGCTTAATTTACAAGCACTGTAGATCCATGAATACTGTATGTTTGTAATGACTCTACCACCGGTTTCGAGTATACAACTCCGTCGTAAGGCCATAGTCGTAAAACAAAGTTCCGAATCTCATCAACTCAAAACAATTAATTGTAGAGTCGCCGTCAAAGCAATCACGAACCTAAACTTAATGACGCTTTTCCGCCGTCAAAATTACATGCCTTTTACATAAGAACTCCTTACATAAACGCACATGTGTGCTATACACGGTGTACATGGGCACACAGGCGCAGGCTGCGCGGGAGTCGACTTGTTCCAGTCAACCGCATTTGAGTCTTGAACGTCGCCGCGAGTGCACGTGTCGGCCGCGGGCTAATAAAAAAACTCAATAAAAACCTCAGTGACTGTGTTACAGTGGTTTCTAACTGTGGAACGATTTGTGTACATTGAAAAGTTTATAAGTTTTTAGTTGTTTTTAGTTTCGTGTTCTCACTTCGAGGTATGTTAATAGCTTAGTTTTTTTTTCATTTTTCAGGTGACCCATCGTTACTTTTAATGAACCACTATTGAAAGTTAAAACTTCACGTTTAAAAGTTGTGAATAAACTTTCATATTTGAGTTCATTACGAAATACTATTCGAACAATAACTATGTTTAATTAAGTTTTATACAGCTATAAAATTTATCTGTGAATGTCTTAATATCGGTACTTAATATATACCTAGTTAATTTAATAGTTATAGTACTTGAATATAAAATTCTGACTCGACCATATTATTTACTAAGACACTTTTTTCTTCAATTTGGGACTAGACCTATTTCGAGGACACATGTTTTTAATTGTTTTATAAAAGGTTAAATAGGTAGATATTATAAATATTTAATTATTGTACATTATTTTATTCATTATTGTTGTTCTTAGTTGGATATTTCCATCTATTGTAAAGACGAATTTCCAATTTCCAATAGGAAAATTCTAATTGTTAAAACTTTTGTACATTGTTTATTAAGTTTTGTTGGCTCCTATTTATTACTTAATTTAAGAAAAGCTGTCTATGATTTGTGTAGAGTCACAGACCAATGTATTTTGAAAAGCCCTAGTATAATATAGGTTCTATTTCAAATATCTAAATATACATATAACTGGAGTACGCGCGCGGTTTCGCTCGCGTAGTTCTTGTTCCCGTGGGAATTCCGAAGTAAATTATAACCTATGTGATATTCTGAAATGTAAGCAATATAATTGTGAAGATTCATCAAAATCCATTCAGTAGTTTTTGTGTGAGAGAGTAACAAACATTCGTCCATCCATACATAAAAATTGTCGCCTTGTGAACTTATAATTTTAGTGAGGTATTTTCACTAAGTGCTCTACTTTTTATGTAGGATAGTACAGTTTTACGTATAAATATAGCCAGTAAAATGTGCAAATAATAGGTATACTATAGGTTACTAGGTAAGCCCAGTTGAAAACGCATCAAATTTCATATCTTCAGTGAAAATTGGAAAGCTGTAATGCTCTCATTAAACAAAATGCCGACGCTTCTCGCACGAAACTAGTTTTTTATATTCCAACTTTAACTCTTTCTTAGATGTCAGATGATGGCAATGGTTTTCCTCTTATTCCGGAAACTAACTTAATTGTTTTGTTTAAGAAAAATTTTAGCCAATTCTTTTTAAATGACGACCATGTCACAGGGAGTCACTACACCGCAGGAAGGAAAGATCAATGTATCTGGAAGTCTCAAATAAAAAGGCTTATGTCGAACAGTGGGCGTCCATCAGCCGATGGGATGATGACCAATATTCCTGTCCAATAGGTCGTACGGATTGTCTTAGCCCACTCCTAAGACACGACAATAGTCCAGTAGGCAAGTTTGGAACCCATGAGTTCTGAGTGTCTAGTCCGCTTTCTTTACCGTGGATTAAATCTACTTAACTATTGCTATATAAAAACAGTTAAGCAGTAATAACAAAGACAAAGTCACGCTTTTGTACATATATTTTTGGAAAAGCGTTTTGACAACGGGTAAAGTTCGTCCGGGAAGTATCATCAAAATCTGATAGTGATCGTTAATAAATGAAACTATACTCTTGTCTCTCGTTGCTGTCTCGTTGTCGGTCTACGCTCCATAACCCCTCTCGTATAGGGGGAGGTCTGGCCCTGTAGTGGGCCGTTAATAGGCTGGTAATGATGATGATGATTAATAGGCTTAAATATTTTTTCACTTCTAAATGTTATAATGCTCATATAACACGAAAACTGAAATTGTCAGTTGAAGTCATTTAAATATGAAAGGCGAGTACAAAAGACTTGCATAAAAGGCGAATAAGTAAAAAGTGTTTATGAAGTGATCAACACTTTGTGTACTCTGTAGTAAAGTAAAGTAAAAATAGGCAGTGCTTTGTCGTGCTTTGACCATTATTTGTTATATTTTAGTAGTTTTTGTATTACACTAGCGTAGGCCCGCGATTTCACTCACGTGTAATATAGTGTATGCAATCTTGCAGATTATTAAAAAAGAAAAAAATATTAAAATTATTAAATATTGAAGGTATTCTTTAAAATATAGATATATGCCATCGCGACGCTTTTTATTATTTTTACATTTTTTTGTTATATTTGAAAGAGTTTAGACAGCGTTCTCAATTAAAGCTCCCAGTTTACAGAAAACCTTATAAAGTTATATACTAAAATTTTCCTCACGAATCACTCTACCTATTGCTGAAAACCGCAAGTGCGTTGAAGACAGACAGACACGGCAATTTAGGGGAAGGTGAGGTAATACGATCCCTGGAGGTCAAATGATTCCCCGCTGTAAATCAGAGACAAATAGTGCCATCTATCCAAATGCGCAGAAAACATATTCCCCGCACCCCTGCCAATTGCATCTCGAAGTGTCATGGCGGTGTGAGCGCTTGTCGTAGTTTTATTAAAAAATAATCAAAAAGTGTGGCTCTGATCTAAGGTAAGCCTGTTTTTAGACTTTCATTACTTTTATCATATTCGTGTTTATCGATATGTTGTTTTATTTGCGGTTATCAATAGCAGTTAGCTATTATTTAAGCAATGCTCGATCACCGCACGCGATATTTAAAGGTTATTTTGATCGATATTTTGGAATTTGGTGTTTGGGGCGAAATGATCCCTCTCTGTGTGTTTAACCACTGTTACATTTGAACCAGTTGGCCTGAAGAACAATGCAAAACCTTATCAAGGTATATACTAACATTTTCCTCAGTAATCACTCACATTGCAGAAAACCGAAGTAAAGAAACGGTGAAGATAGACAGACACAAAGGAAAAGGTGGCAATTTATTGGATGGAAAGGGAAAAGGCAAAAAAAAGCAAAACATGTAGTGATGTTTTAACAAGACTAAGGCCGGTGTTGTGTGTCTTAGGGACTAATTATTCTGTTCTTATACTCGTAATCAATTTGATTGTGTGAAGGAAAAATTGCGTCATAAAATATTATGAATCCTCTAATTTATTCACTAATTCATTATTTAAACTTTTTTTTAACAATTCTTATATATATATTACCTATATAAAGCACTATTTCAAAAATAAATGCACCTCTATATAATAAAAAATAAGTATGCAATTACTGCATTGCCACACTTCAGGTCCAAGATCAACCGTAGTGATGTTTTAACAGATCCGGTGTTAGATACTAATTATTCTGTTCTATACTCGGAAGGAAATTGCGTCATATAATATTATGTATCCTCTAATTTATTCACTAATTCATTATTTAAACTTTTTTTTAACAATGCTTATATATATATATTACCTATATAAAGCACTATTTCAAAAAGAAATGCTCCCCTACTGCTGCGGGGCTTAAAGGCCCAAGCAACCGGTGTTTAGGGCTTTAGGAGAAACCTTACTTAGATAGACAGATACGAGTTGTTGACGAAACAAAAATATTTTGTCGCCTTGAACAAGGTAAGCGTCGTGTTATAGTCATGACCAAGACGGTCTTGATCGAATCTTTACACATACATTGTGGCTAGTGTAAGATTTTACCACGTCGATATCGAGAACGGTAAACGCAAATTTTATATGACACTGACTCACCCATTTGAGTTTTCTCTCGATACTGCCAGGGGCGCTGCTTCAATTCCATATAAAATTTGCCTTTACGCGAATGTGAAGTATTCGATTTGTTTTGGTGAAAGCTCACACTAGGCACTCATCATTCCTATAGGTGTAGGCAGAAACCACGACCTTACACTTGCCACGATCCGTGCAATCTTTATAGTAGATATTTATAACTAAGAAATATTTCCACTTATCGAACGAAAAATGCGCCATAATCAATTCATTCTTTAAATAAAAGAAGCTTATTACATACATATTATTGCAATATAATAATATATGTTTAACTTGAGAGTAAAATTTAAAGCCATATTCTTTGTCAGGAAACGGTCTTTCTCATCTTTTATTCCACTTTACTAAATTTTAGTAGGCAGTAGGTATCCAGACCTATTGTTTCTTTTTTATCGACTACAAGTTGGCCTTTGACTGCTATCACACCTGATGTTAAGTGATGATGCAATCTAAGATGGAAGCGGGCTAAATTGTTAGGAGTAGGATGAAATCCACACCCCTTTTATTTTTACACGACATCGTACTGGAACGCTAAATCGCTTGGCGGTATATTCTTGTCGGTAGGGTGGTAACTAGCCACGGCGAAAGCCTCCCACCAGCCAGACCAAGAAAAATCTCAATCTGCCCCGCTGGGAATCGAACCCAGGACCTCCATCTTATAAAACCACCGCGCATACCACTGCGCCACGGAAGTTGTCAGAGGATTTTTGAAGAAAAACTTTACCTACCTACAGCCATTGTTATAACACCTATGCCTCAGTATGACGGAGACTAAAAAAATTAATATACATAATTCTATTTTTTATTTAACTTTACTTAAAACTAAAGATAAATAAAAGCTTATGTTAATAATATTTTTTATTATAAAACAACGTGCTTATCAAATTATGTAGTAGCCATTATACGTACGGAGGCTATAGTAGTTGCATGGGAAACTACTGAACACAAAGGGTAACCTAGACCCGCACACCCGCGCGGTCGCACACTTGAGAAGCGATTAGATAAACGCTTGTTTTCACTGCCTTATGTAAGGTTTTTAAACTATTATTTAACTTGTTAGCAAGCTCATTAGTATAAAAGAAAAATTACGATTACTGAATTACTATTAGGTTTTTAATAACAGATAAGATATTTTAGAGACAAAACTTCTTTAAGCACGTTTGGCCGGGTAAAAAAAAAACATAAACTAGGTTTTCGGCTTTGAGAGCTTTCAGATACATACATGCCATCATGATTCATTCCCATAGGGGTAAGCAGAGACCACGTCCTTCGACTTGCCTCGATCCTTGCACATTTATCTCGCTTCTTCCAATTTCTTTAAACCTTTCCTACAGGTACGTCGGTTTACGGTACTTTTGACCCGGCGTCAACGACACGTTTTCACTTCTTTTAGCAGTCTCCAAAAGACTGCTCCGAATTTTGAAAAATGTTACAAAAAGAAACTTAAGTTAACATATCCAGATAACCATAAATTAATACAGTCTCGCATCGCTCAACTGAAGTAATTAATTTATTAAATTAATTACTTTTATTAATTTAATAATAATTATAACTTCATAAATCATGGAATGGTGGAAAGAATACAAGCTGCATTTCCGCGTTGGATAGCAAGCCTGATCATAGGTCGAGGCAATTAGCAAGTTATTATATATGTTTAAGTTAATATTATATATGTTAAAGTTAGAATAACGATTAATATTAAGGATCAAGTAATTGGCGTGACACATGGATCACTTCAGATAACGAAAAATTCTCGATACCTTCGACTGTGTCAACTCGTCTAAATTGCCTCATGATGTGGACGTTCCATCATAAATTTCTAATATAAAACATGAGTGATGATGAAGATGCTCGAGCAGCGGCTTCTGCTGCAATTTTATTGCCATCTTGGGAGCCAAAAAGATCCTAATCGTCGCCCGCGGAGATTTTGGATACGGCCTAGCCACGTTCGTTCCTTTGGGTATCACTCCAATTCATTTTCAATAAAAATGTAAGCACTTAACAAAGTATAGCACTATTCTATTTTAAAACGACAGTGAAGAGACACGTCCACACTGGTGCCTTCGACTCGACTGTCTTTGATCCGGACCGACCTGATTCTCGTTCGATCGACTCGACACCGCTCAACAATGTCTAGCGACACGTCCAGACTTGTTCCTGTCATCATTATTGGCATATGTGACGAGCCATCTCTTCTCCTATGAGGAAAATACAGGGCTTGGCCTCCCTTCTTAATACGAGAGGGGGAAATGGAGATAAGACCCATCACGCTGCACTAATGCCGATTGGCGAAGGTAGATTCAGTACCGATCACTATCAGTTGTTATTGGCAGTAATATGTTGATAATAATTACCAACTCATAGACAAGATATAGAGTGAGCATTGACACCAAACCAATACATCAATGTAGCGCTCGTCAGAGCTACCTTTCCATCGGTTTTTGTCGGTTGTACAAAAAGAGAGAAAAAACACAAAAAACTACAATGGCCCGAACACTTTCTAAACATCGACCCGGCGATAGATTGACAAGCGAAATTGTTGTGGAATATAAAATAGTGATTTTTTACTTATAACCAATACTGAGTTTTGTCCGCGGTTTTGTCTGTCATGTCACAATGTCAACAAAATTATTTGATCATTTGCTGATTTGCTAATCTCCCAGATTTAGTAGAAAGTGTACAAAAAATCCACTTCTAATATTGTTCAGAAGAAAATTTGGATAATAATGCTTTTATACATAGGTGTATGGAACTTAGTAATGTAACTTAGGCGTGCATACGTTTACAGAATTAGAAATAAAAGCTCTTCTACTGTCTACAAGTCCGCTACACCACTACAGTATAGAATGGTTATACGTTGAATGAATGAATGAATGAACGTAAAATAAGTCGATAGTGCTCGTACCCACAAAGCGCGACACCGCCGGTCATCCTCTGGCCAGCTGGCGCAACCGAAGCATAACTTCACGGAATTTTGAACTCCATATCACACTCAGATGATTTTGTATTTATTTCGACCAGTTTTTATGGTAGATAGGCTTGCGCTTGACTAGAATCACGCCTGATGGAAATCAGTGATGAAGTGTAACTTGGAACGTGCTTACCTATAAGATGCCTATTCACTCTTGCCTTGAGTTATTAATTAGTCTATTCTGCGACTTTATTCTTTACATAGTGTACAACAAAGCCTCCGCCTCGTCCGACTGTCTGTCTGTCTTTTCGCGATAAACTCATAGACTTTTGAACGGACTGTCATGCGGTTCTTTAATAGATAAAGTGGTTCCTGAAGAAGGTTTTAAGGTAAATTGGATAAAATATGACGATAATGGAAAAGTTGGGGAAATTAAAGCCGCTTGGGAACTTTCACCGAAAACACTGTTTTATCTATTTGAGATAATGCCAGTTTAACTATAGCCACGTGAGCCTTAACATCTACGCCTTAGGTTCATGGACACAGGGTGGTTAGTTATTAAGATTTTTCGTGATGTGGACGCTCTCGCTCTATAAGAAAGGATTTCTCAATACCTACTCTCACGGCAACAGGAATTGCGCAGGTGTAACCGCTGGGAATAGCTCCTAAGAAAATAAAATCAAAAACCCAAAATACATTTGTAAATCTCCGAAGAGGCGCAAGTTACGCAACAGGTCAGCTAACCGTACGACGCCGAATGAGCAGCAACCCGACTGAATCTACGCCAATGAGTGAACAGCGCAGTCATCGAGCGAATCAAACAGTCCTGCGTCCTGCTCCACTGAACCATGCGCCACGTGAACCAAGCCAACTGGCAATTGATGCACTGTTGCTTTTTCGGAAGTGCTGTATGGAAATTTCGTATGCTGTGGCTTTTTATGGCCGCTGGTTTTATTAATCATACAGTACGTGGAGCAAGTGATCTGGCAATTGATGCACTGTTGCTTTATCGAAAGTGCTGTATCGTAATTTTGTATGCTGTGGCATTTAATTCCGGCTGTTTTTATCAGTCTCGTGAAGTAAAGCTACTTTTATTAACCTTGCATGATGCGAACCAAGTGGACTGGCAATTGATGTACTGTTGCTTTTTCGGAACTGGTGTATGGAAATCTTGTATGCTGTGGCTGTTTATAACTACTGCTTTTAGGAACCGTGCATCACAAGAAGCAAGTGGACTAGCAATTGATATACAGTTGATTTTTCGATAGCGAAGTATGGAAATTTCGTATGCTGTGCCTGAGTGTTGACACTTTTGAAAGAGAGTCTGACTTCACAGAGGAGTGGTAATGCTAACTTTTCTACTGTAGTGAAAGTGGAGTAGGACAGAAGTAAAATAAATGTGGTAGATCTGAAAACATTGAGGAATATGAGTGGAGCAAAATTGCGTGACAGAATTGCATAAATGAACACTAAAATTGAGAAATGTATGATGATGATCCCTCGAAAGTCGATTTCGGCTATAGCGACGCTTCTGACTCCATAAATCTGGCTATTGGAACTTAGATGATCAGTTCTATGATGTGCTTTCCAGTGACTAAAGTAAATGACAATATTCTGGCCTTAACTCTGAGAAAGGTACACTTAGATAGTTAAATGATATTGTGCTGATGATGCGCTACTGATTTTGTATAAATTATATTTCTAAGTTTATGTGTATGATGTATCTTTTTCCGATTTCCAATTAGCAGTACTTTCTCAATTCACCGCAAATTCACTCGTCGGTACAACTACTGGTAGCTATAGATAAAATTTACCACCAGACCAGCTGGGTGTCCTACTAAGTACCTCTTAAAAGCATTTGCAACGACGCTGTCTGTGAGATATGTATAACAGTTTTGCAATCCCCTTCCCTTCAGCTGATCGAAACGATTATTATAAAACTGTCACAAAAACTGCGGTAACCTTAAGAAAGATGTGGTTTTTTCTGTTGCTTCATATCTTGACTGCACTGTGCCTTGACGTTGGTCTAGTGTTTAGTGGGTGCTAGGTGGCTTCGTAGCCACATGGACCAGCCAGGTCCTGGGTTCATAGCCTGGGTCAAGCTGTGGCATAATTCTGATTTTTAGTTTCTTTTAAGAAATAATTGGAAAATTTTAAACCCGGAGTAAAGAAGTTGGTGGTGCTAAGCCTTCGTGCCCCGGAGAGCACGTTAAGCCGTCGGTCCCGGTCACTATTATCACCATCCAAGTGATCGATATAATTTTAACATTATCATCATAAACCCGTCAACCCGCATTGGAGCAGCGGGTCTACGTTCCTTATCCCCTCTCCTACATGGAGGCCTCATTAATGTGTGCTGTTAATAGGGTGATATTGATGACCTAGGAATTGAACCTCATCATGCGTAGTCAAACATCGAATTAACGAAAGCATCTAATGAACTAACAAATCAGTTAGGTCACCAGTACCTCTTTGTAGCAGTACCTACTGGCCCTTTTCTATTGCTGTTATACAACCAATAAAATATGAGGCTGTAATGGTAGTAATTTTGTGTAATTTCGTGTAATTCACCGTTTAATTGTTACCCAATTGTAATCACGACTTAGGAATTCCTGGTTAAATCATTTAAAATACGATTGGTTAATCAATTTTATGTCGCTGACTCGCGAATGATAAATAATCGATGAATTCGCGGGAAACAAGTGTTTTCGGCGTCGTCAAAAGACTATAGTCCTTTTCAACCGAGTTCCAACAACAAGAAGGTTCTCAATTAAACTGTATGTTTTTTTTACAAATCTTGTTTTGGATTGTATTATATTATTCTTATTCTTTATACTACCTATACCTATACTAGCTGCGGTTTTGTTTGCCACAAATTCAAAATTCATATTGGAACAAGTTTACAAGCACTTTTCAAAAGTCATGTTTTGTCTGTGAGCAGTGACTCTACTACCGGTTTGGAAAGAATTTTTGCTGAGAAGTGAAATGATTTTTATCTGCGTGAAAATATCGATCTTTCTGCTTTCAAAAAGCAAACGTTCACACAGACAGGAGGGATCGTTTTTTGCGCAAAGTATTAGCTATTTATTTTTATTTGGGACTGCAAACATTTATATACTTATAAGGTAATACACAAAGCGGGTTAAATATGTAAATTCCACGAATACACAGAAAGATTATGACGTCACAAACCATACAGATATAATTCAACAATGAACAGTACAAATATGGAAAAACATAACAAAACATAAATAGAAATAAAAATTATTAAAATAAGTAAGCAAGTAAACAAAATGTAGTAAAAAAAGTAAAAGGAGTTAAATAATAATTAGTTTTTTATTTTGTTCATTAATGTAATTAAATAATTGTTTTGCAAAAATATATTTCCTAAACAAGATAGAACTAAGAAAATTTCTAAAACAGCAACGGAAAATACCAGCACTTAGCTTTGTTAGGTACTCACGATTATCTTTTTGTCGGTGAAAAATAATATTTTGATCATTACCAATGAAATATAACAAGCCTAAATAATAACCGAGTGACAAATTGCGCAAACGGCACTACAACCTCGCAGTTAATCGATGTCGATAAAAAATCTGTTGGTCAACTATCGACCTCGGTTTTTGTTAGGGATGTTCAGATGGTCATAGTTTTTTGTCGATGAATTATCGAATTTATTTGTGTCAGCGTTCATATTCGGAGTAGGGCGAACAGGCCCTGACTCAGATTTGGGTGGTGGGTTGTGACCCACAATGGGTTCACCCTTTTTGTGTATGAGACACAACAATAGATATGCTTATTTTTTGCTGTATTGAAAACACATCTTGGTAGTCAGAATAATTATTCGCTGGAAATTATGTACAAAATAGAAAAAGTGGAAATGCGCCTGTGGATCAGTGTTCAGACAAAACCTATTTCGGGTAAAACGATTTGGTTTTGAAACTTGGTCTAAGTAGAGTAGTAGTAACTAACTGCCTTGTTAGTCCAGAAGTTGGATATAAAATTAATCCTGGGTTGGACTAAAATATCCTAAACATTTCATATTTCTTAGAAATCCTCAGAAAAATTGCTGGTGTTGCCTCGGAGGGCATAGCCGCGCGTCGTTAAATTTAAGCTTGACCACCTCCGTGGCGCAGTGGTATGCGCGGTGGATTCTTTTTTTTGAAGAAAGCTTTTGGTAACAAATTTAAGCGTGCAAGCATTTAGCGTTCCGACGATGTCGGTAACCGATGGGGTGTGGATTTTCATCCTACTCATCATCACTTTACATCAGGTGTGATAGCAGTTAAGGGCCAACTTGTAGGCATGGCATTAAAAAAAGAACAAGTCCCAGTTATTGTCATTAACATCTGATAGTAATGGTTACAAGAGCATTGTAACCCGAAGCTTACCAGCCTGTATTGGAGCAGCGTGGAAGATATGAGTATATCTCCTTTAAGGATGAAGGCCTAGTTCTGTAGTGGGCATTAAAACAAGCTAATAACTATGTAATTATGAAGATTATTTTGTCAGTTGACTGCAGAAAATTCTGAGGAAAGCAACACATAAAAGTCGCTATTTTAGCCGCATAGCTATTTAAATAAGCCTATGTCATTTCATCACTTTACATCATATACAAAACTATTTTTTTACTACTATAATGATAGTTTTAGATTAGCCGGAACAAACAGATAGACAGACAAAAATTATTAAAATTGTGTGTTTTTAAAAAGTAGGTACTGTATATAATTTTATATGCATTTAGTGAAAAGCTGAATATTTGAAATTACATAGTCGCTTAAATTTTACAAATATGTAAAGATTATGCAATTCAATCCATAACGTTCGCGACAAATGACACTTTACTGCAGTGTACCTAACAAATGCAATGCAGCGTTGCATTTTAATTATGTAAACAACATTTGAATAGATATAGTTAACTCTTGTTAGTCAATTTGACCATTTGAATAGAACTCAAGTATTCTCATTTGTCAGGAGAGAATTCTGAGAAAAGGAACACAGAAAAACTGTTCGGAATACAGAAAATTTATGCAATCCATTGAACGACAAACATTTGACAAGAAAAACTTCACAAAAGAGTAAAAACCTACATTTCCGTATTATCGACTTGTTCTGTTTCATTCTTCGACGTTGTTTTTTTTTTGACTTAACTTCCGTAATTCTACAAATTAATGGTCATCTTGTTGTAAATATCAACAAATTAGTTTTTTTTTTAATCTGAATCAATTTATTTCTTCCAACATTTAAATACAACTGCTTACATACATACTCGTACATATATAAAATCACGCCTCATTCCTTTACTACTTCTAACAAGGTAGTCCATCTTAGATTGCATCAACAATTACCACCAAGTGATATCGCGGGCTAAATTGTAGTAAATAAAAAAATTCTAATTTGATTTTTTCGAACTTTCTCATTGGAGATCCTTCCATTTGCCATGGTTCTGGCATACTTTCTATACTACTATACTAAAATATGGCCAGGTAAAGAGTACTTTAAACCGACGAACTTGTATGAAAGGATAATTGAGAGTGGAAGAAGCTAAGGAAGTATGCAAGGACTGTGGCAAATAGAAGGATGTAGTCAAATGTGAAAATTCGAAAAAATCAAATTAGGTTCTTTGAATCGACTTATCGGATCTTCATCGTATATAGCTAGGAATTGTCTACGGCATTCTTTTCAAATTAAAAAAATGTATCACAGCCTATGGATTTGTTTAGTAGCTATAATGACTCAGACAGACAGACACCTAGGCAGACAATTCAGACATATGACACCCCTTTTTATGTCCTCTTTGATCCAACCGCAGCGAGGCATAATGCCGCAGGAGATAAAAAAAAATCTTAATTAAACGTCTGAAATACAATGAAGGGTCATTAAAAAGGTCCATAAAAAATTCCATCGTCCAATTTTGAACAACATCCTTTCCTGAGGGAAACTCAGTCCGCCTCCCATTTCCCATGCCATCACAATGGCGCAGACAAAATGGCGTGCGCTGACGTCACACCGGAAGCGGCTCCGTTTTGAATTTGGAACGGTCGAGCGAGCAATGGCGGCGCATCCGGCGAAGACGTTACAATGAATGCGCGCGCGACGGCAAAATTATAGATCAATGATGAATTGTATTGATCTAGATTTCAAATGAGTAGAAAAACTACGCCTGGAGTTTACTGTGCTTCATTCGTTCTTTTATTATTTATTACCATACAAGTTATAATTAAGCCTCTATAGCTCAGCGGTTGGGAGGTAGGTACTGCAATCAGAAAATCCTATGTTCAAATCTGTCACAGTATTGTATCTATAATCTCTCTTCGTTTGATATCATAGAAGTATACCTATTACCTAGTCATTCTATAAAATGGTTCGTGGTTGCACATATATTTCTTTTATAGTTTTTTTTATATATACAACATGGATAACAATAACATTTATTGGTTGAATTTTAAAAGAATGAATGGCTACCTTATGGCACTCTCTGGCTTTCAGTATATTTAATCATAAAAATAATTTAAATAAAATTATTGTAAAAACAAAAACTTTTCATTTCATTACTTTTAACTGTTAATGAAAAGAGAAAATCAAGAATTATTATTTTTTTTTATCTACTACAAGTTGGCCCTTGACTGCTATCACACCTGATGTTAAGTGATAAGATGGAAGCCGGCTAACTTGTTAGGAGTAGCTTAAATCCACACCCCTTTCGGTTTCTATACGACATCGTACCGGAACGCAAAATCGCTTGGCGGTACGTCGGTGGTCGGTAGAGTGGTAACTAGCCACTATATCTACATAAAATTTTAGAAATTTTATGGTGCTGCAAGCAAGGAACAAATGTAGTTTTAGTGGATATATCTTTGCCCGTAGGCAGCAAAGTATTGTTTGCCTCCGCCTGCAGCATCATAAAGTATTTAGAACCTTTTTATTATTATACTTAATAGGCTGACAAACATAATTATTACTATTCTTGTGTGTCGCGCAGTAGTACTTTGCGTTTTATTAACTTAATTTTTGACGTGACAACGTCTTGTAATTCGATAGAGCCGGCTGCACGCACGAAAAAACATGACGTCATGCGTCGTTACCTCGCTTTGAGGCGTTCCATGTAAGGCTAGAAGTGCAAGCGAGAGCGCGGCACGAGCGATAAAGAAGCACAATCGCCTTTGCGTTCGGCAGCGTTCGACATCCGTCTATTAAATATAATTATTAAATATATTAATTTTAAATTAAAAATTAATATATTTATTATAAATTTAAAATATAAATTTATAAAATCAAAATCAATTATTTTATTAATTTAAATTAATATTTATAAAAATATACTTAAATTAAAAATTTTAATAACCAATTAAATGCTACCATTCCATCAGTATTTTCTTAAGACATTGTCACGTTCAACTATCGTCAGTAAACCGATTTTACAGACAACCAATTTTTAAGGTTTTTATTGGAATTCAGTTAAAATGTACTCGTATTATGACACAAAAACATCAAAATCGTCAGTGTGAGACGACCCCTCAGCAAATCAATAATTACATTACAAAAAACTATCAATGCCGATTCGTTTATACCAAACGAGCAGTTAAACTTAATTGTAAATAAAATCGTTTAAAAACATTTTACCGTAAAGAATTGGTACGACCTTCCCCCGATCGAACTTGGCCTAGCCTCGGTTAACTATGACAAATATGACGTTTGGCTACTCAGCTAACTCGGTGATGCTTATTTAATGTCTTAGGTTCGCCAAAAATTAGTTAAAGGATTGTAACATTATCTCCCCGTGCCTCAGAGCACACGTTAAACCGTCGGTCCCGATGACTGTCATCAACATCTGATAGTGATCGTTAATAAATGAAACATTATCACCCTAAGCCCGCCAACCCGCATTGTTGCAGCGTGGTGGGTCTACGCTCTATATCACCTCTCCTGTAAGGAGAGAGACCTGGCCATGTAGTGGGCCGTTAATAGGCTGATAATGATGATAATGATGAATGTTATTTATTTATTTATTATCCTTTTGTACATAACCACGCAGAAAAACAAAAAAATGCAATACAAACTGGTACAAAAGGCTTATTAACATCGATTTTTTCGAAAGTAAGTCGGTACATGCAAATCCCGGCGATGTCGAATGGGAATCAACTAGAGTTTTTGACGAAATTCAGATAACTGGTCATATTTGCGTAAGCCAAAAATGAACTGAATTACAGATTTTGAAGTCGCTTAAGTTTATTATACTGGTCGGTTAAATTTAAATGTGTCCGCATAATCGAGAACAGACAATATAAACGCATAATTATATGTTATAGAGGATTATTTGTGGTCTTAAAAAGATGTAGTCTTAAACAACCCTATAAAAAACTCATAACCATTATTTTATTATATTTCAAAGGGATTAATTAGCCAACGCAATAAAAGCGCCAAGTTGCTTAATTCTAGTATTTCAAATATTAATGACTATCGTCACACTTAAACCCATTTGCACAAAACCTAGACAAATCATGTATTTAAACATTCCTTAGCAATCACTGTATCAATTAGTGAAAATCCGTTGAGCAGTTTTATGTTTATGGCGAAGAGACAGACAGACAAACGTAGTAGAGAAGTATGTTTTGTAGTGAATTAATGACTAGTTTCAACATAGTCCAGTGGTCGAAATTCGGTCAAAAAGGCATTATATCGTACCAGTATCGTCCAAAGCCGGTACTTTAGATAGTGCGAACATTTATTACAAACGGAGACGTAATGGCTGGAAATGGTAAACAGACCACTAATTGTTGTGGTTTGGACTAGGGATGTACCACTCAAACATCGATAACTGTACAATCCGAGCCTTATCGAACTACCAGACATTGTACCTCACCTCATTCAGCATCTCACAAGCGGCTGGCATAGCTGCTGAATATTTTCAAAGTCCTAAGTGTCATAAATACTAAGTCTTATTTAAAGATTCTATATTTGCGGCGCTTGCGTTTGACTCCCTAGTCATCGGACACCAAAAATTTTTACAACATTTTTAACCGACGAAAAAAAACGGAGGAGGTTCTCAATTCGACACGTATATTTTTTTTTTTTTTTTTTTTTTTATTATTTTTTATATGTATGACCACGCATAACTTTTTACAGTGTTGTCTGATTTTGATAATTCTTTTTTTATTAGAAAAGGCATACATCCAAGGTGGTCCCATTGTCCGCATGTTAGGATCTGATGACGATATCCTGGGGAAATTGAAGGAACTCTTCAAATTTTGGAGGCACGCTTACAGCGATTTCGGTTTTTGTCTCGGTATCAGTAGCTTTTTGGCTACTAGTGCCGTATAATATACTATGACAGTATAGAACGAGTACGTTACGTGACGATAAATTAGTAAAAAGCAAGAAATAAAAATTTTTAACAAAAAATAGAACCGACTCAAAACGCACTAAAAAGTAAAAAATAACTGTGTCATTTAGTTGCTTTAATTTACTTAAGCATATCTAGGAGTCAGTGCCAGCCAAGGTTTCTACTTTACGGACGTTACCTAGAACCCACAAACTGCTTTACTGCGTAAAATAAATGTTCCTTAAACTCGGCTGGCACCGACTTCATAGATATGCTTAAGTAAATTAAAGCAACTAAATGACACAGTTATTTATTACTTTTTAGTGCGTTTTGAGTCGGTTCTATTTTTTGTTAAAATTTTTTTACAACATTTTATCTAAACACCTGATAAATGTGTCTAGTGACCAACTTGCTGGTGCTTATAAGAATAAGCCTTGCTATTAAGACAGTGTGTTGGGCATCTTGTCTTGGGCACCTTGCCTTTGGGTGAACAATCAGATGGCTTATTCTTTTTTAACCAACAAAATAAAACGGAGGAGGTTCTCAATTCGACACGTATATATCTTTTTTTATGTATGACCACGCATAACTTTTTACAGAGAGTCCGATTTTGATAATTCGTTTTTTATTAGAAAGGGCACACTTCCAAGGTGGTCCCATTGTTATCGTGTTAGGATCTGATGATGATATCCCGGAAAAATTGAAGGAACTCTTCAAATTTTATAGTGTATTTTGAGTTTGTATTATTTTTTGTTAAAAATTTTTGTCAATATGTAATTTTATTTCTTAGAATAAATGTAATTGTTAGTAGACTTACAATATAAACACTTTTCAAAAGTCACGAGATATTATAGGCTTAACAAAATGTAATGGGCAACATAAAAGTGTATTAATAATTATTGAGGTCATAATTTTTGTGCCAAGCTTCGTACTTTTGTAAAGATTTTCTTCTACCTGGTAAATAGCACTCAAATATTTTGATTTTGAAAATATCTGATATTAACCATTTAAGCCTTGTTTTTGATTAACGTTTTTTAATTATCGATATATTGAAAGATACATCACTAATCAATTGGGCCAGCGGCTTCTGAGTCGGAATAGAAAATACAATATTGGGTTTCGATTCTGACCATTATTTTTAATAATAAATCTACTTCAAATAGAACAACTGGTTATTTCGCTATTGTTGTTTGTTATTGTAGATATTGATGATTTTTGGGTAATTGTTTATTATAAAAACATATATACTGCCGTGCATTGAAGATTCTGGCTGGTGGTAGGTTTCGGCCGTAGCTAGTTCGCTGGACCACTTTACCGTTAAAGATACACCGCCAAGCAATTTAGCGTTCCGGTACGATGTCGTGTAGAAACCGAAGGGTGTGACTATTATCCTACTCCTAACAAGATACCCTGGTTCCATCTTAGACTGCATCATCACTCAACACCAAGTGTGATTACAGTCAAGGGCTAACATTTGTGATAAATATAAAAAATTTTGGAAGAATGAAAGATTATATATTTTGACGACCTCCGTGGCGCATTGGTATGCGCGGTGGATTCAAAAGACGGAGGTTTTTCTTAATTTGTCTTGGTCTGGCTGGTGGGAGGCTTTCGCCGTGGCTAGTTACCACCCTACCGACAAAGACGTACCGCCAAGTGACTTAGCGTTCCGGTACGATGTCGTGTAGAAACCGAAAGGGGTGTGGATTTTCATCCTACTCCTAACAAGTTAGCCCGCTTCAAGCAGTCAAGGGCCAACTTGTAATAAATAAAAAAAATATTTGATTCTTTTTATTAATAAAAAATACCTTAAATTTTTTTCAGTTTTAGATCAGGATTCGAATCCTGGACCGTTCTATTTTGATTCACGGGGACTATAGCGTGCGAAGACGACTCTATATTTAGATAACGGTACCACAAATGGCTAAAATAAATAGCGCAGGAATCATAGCTCAGCGTATCCTAACCTGCAATTTGATATCTGGGTTACCGAGCGCAGCCTGAGGGGTTGGGTTCGATTTTACTCATTTTTAACTTATCTACTTTAACAGCTGTTTATAACGAAACTATCGGTTACTGGTTTATTTTCAAAATTCTATGTTAAGCTGTATTTAGGTCTCTTTTGTATGTTCACTGATATTCCAGACCGATTAGTTGATTGAATTAAAAACCGATGGTAGCGTCCCTACATACTGACAGACTTGATGTTTTAAAAGTGTTTGTTTAACAGCCTACTTGAAATAAAGAATTTTTTTGTATTTTTCATAATTATATCGTCGTGAAATTAGTCCAGAAAAATATGATAAAAAAGCCTGGACAATAAAATGATGATTTGTCATTAAAGGTTTTCCCTCCAAAGATATCTCTGGAGCCCAACAACTGATATTGGAGCAGTCAGCGTTCCTCCAAAATTTGAAGAGTTCCTTAAATTTCCCCAGGATATCATCATCAGATTCTAACATGATGACAATGGGACCACCTTGGAAGTATGCCCTTTCTAATAAAAGAAGAATTATCAAAATCGGACAACTCTATAAAAAGTTATGCGTGGTCATACATAAAAAAATATATATATATACGTGTCGAATTGAGAACCTCCTCCGATTTTTTTCGTCGGTTAAAAAAGATATCAAACGATAACGAAATCTTCATGCGGCTAGACTTTTACCATTGCCATTAATTGCAACTCAAGGATTGAATTGTCGTTAAATAAAAAAAATAATCTTAACATAGACACTTGCAGTTACTTCCTTAAAACAATTACCAACTTAACAAAAAAATACAAAATTTATTTACAATTGGTATTACAAAGATCATTCGAAAATACACCCTATTACCTAAGTAATAAGAACTGATATAATTTTTATTAACAGTAACAGTTCAAACAGCTGATTAGATATGAGGGTTTGTTAATGGTGGTTAGAAAGGGGATGTTAACAGTAGTAACGGCAAGTTGCGACACCTGTTTGAGAGTTCACTTAAGTTTGATGAACTCTTAGATATATCCAAGGGTAAAGCTCAGTAGTAAAAGGGACGGACTCATACAGAGAGTCATAAGTTCGAAACCCGAAAATTTACCGCCGACTTTCCGACTTTACCTACTCAAAATTTACTACCGGGCCTGGGATGTACTGAAAATGTCCTGGAAGAAAGAAAAACTCAACATTATTCCGTGACCCGACTCAGGATTCGAACATAGGAACTCGTGATCGATGTCACATAGACTAACCACTAGTCCAAAGAGGCAATCGTTATGAAAGTCATGTGTTTCTAATAGTAGGCCTTTAAAATAGATTGATGATGATGATGATGATGGCGATGGTTAGACTGTCTCGTTGGTCCAGTAGTTAGCCTGTGTAGCTTCGATCACGAGGTCCTGGGTTCGAATCTAAGTTCGGGTCACTGGATAATATGATATGACGACCTCCGTGGCGCAGTGGTATGCGCGGTGGATTTATAAGACGGAGGTCCTGGATTCGATTCCCGGCGGGGCAGATTGAGATTTTTCTTAATTTGTCTTGGTCTGGCTGGTGGGAGGCTTTCGCCGTGGCTAGTTATCACCCTACCGACAAAGACGTATCGCCAAGCGATTTAGCGTTCCGGTACGATGTCGTGTAGAAACCGAAAGGGGTGTGGATTTTCGTCCCACTCCTAACAAGTTAGCCCGCTTCCATCTTAGACTTCATTATCACTTAACATCAGGTGTGATAGCAGTTAAGGGCCAACTTGTAGTTGATAAAAAAAATGCTGAGTTATTCATTCTTCTAAGACAATTTCAGTACATCCCAAGCCCGGACTCGGGAAATTGGTGGTAATACACCCCCGTGCCTCGGAGAGCATGTTATGCCGGTCCCGGTCTATCATCAACATCTGATAGTGATCATTAATAAATGAAACATTGTCACCCTAAGTCCGCCAACCCGCAGTTGAGTAGCGTGGTGGGTCGACGCTCTATATCCCTTCTCCTATACAGAAGAAGGCCTTGTAGCGGGCCGTTAATAGGCTGTTAATGACGAATATGTCCAGAGTTCAACGTTGTAACAACAACATAAAAAAACACGATAGGCTGCATACATGGCCTTGGCGTATAAAAATAGCTTCACATAAAAAAAACAAACTGTCAATGTCATTCATCCTCATTTCCCGCCAAATCTTAATTCCGTTACAGTGTAATTGTACAGGAGGTGTTTTTTGGTCCCACTTTCCGTATCATTGTCATCGGAGGAAATGACTGCACCCTTGTAATTGGTGATAGCACGTGCCGGCATATAAAAAACCTTTTTTGTTTTTTTTTTATTTTTAATAGTGAACGTAACATGTGTTTAGACGTTGGTTTTAGAGATCCCTTACTTTAAATAAAGCTATTTTGAAAACATAATAATCTATTAAAAAGTTCGAAACGATAATTTTTGATTTATTATAAGTTTTATTGTTTAAATTGTGAAAAATATGTATAAATATTATAACTCTTTTTACATCTTTTTAGTTTTTTTTTAAATTAATTACTAATTAGCCCTTGACTGCAATCACACCTGATGGTAAGTGATGATGCAGTCTAACGTGGAAGCGAGCTAATTTGTTAGGTAAGATGAAATCCACACCCCTTTCGGTTTCTAGACGACATCGTGGCGGTACGTTTTTGCCGGTAAGGTAACTAGCTACGCCCGAAGCCTCCCACCACCAGTTAATAAATAAAAGGTTTAAACCCTTAAAGATAGAATGTTGATGTAAATTTCAATGAACATAAAAAAAATACATACGTATATACAAAAATATTTTACTTCTCAATTATTGTTATAAATAAAAACTTAAATAGTTGAAATTTTGATTTTTTACTCAACTGAATGTAAAACAACTAGATCCTAGATCTTTAATTGAATTAAATAACTATAAAAAAATTAATGATACATGACAGAACAATTTATAAAAAAATGTCCTCGAACTTGACCAGTTTCGAAATTCAAATTTAAAAGAAGTTAATCCATTGTTATCTATCGAATTGTCGATTTAAATTTTTATTGAGTACAAATTGCGGTAGGACTTACTTCAAGCGATTTAGAACTTTAGGTCTATAAAAATAGTATTCAATTTCAAGTAAATATTTCGCATAGATAAGTTTCACAAAGTCTTATTAACGGTTCTGTAAAATTGACGTACGTTGGAAATTGAATCTTTTTGAAATGCGTTAAGCTTTAATTTAGAATGTGCTTGTAATACAACAGTTGACGAAATTACTGCTTATATTCAAATTGTCGACTGTATTACAATTTAAAGGTTTTTCAAGGAGGTTTATAAGTGGCGGTGTCTCGGAGGATTCTAACTGCTTTTCAAGCATTTTAATATTTTATACAAATATGGAAACTGCGCTAAATAAGTAATTTACTTCTTACTATTCAGATTGAAACACTGTCTTATTGCTTAGTGGTAGAAATTGGCAAAGCGGTAGTACTTTCATGGACGAATATAATAAGAAGCAGTACCACTATACTAAATTGCTGAATTTTAAATACCAAAAATCTGTGCAAAACTTAACCTTCGGTTTTTAAAATAGGTATCTATAAAAAATTAAAGTTGAAAAAGGGTATTTTAAGTCAGTCATAATTTAGGTTCTTTAAAGTTTTTATTTAAAAAAATATTTAACTTTACATTTTCTTTACAAAATGGCATCATTTTTTTTTAACTATATTGACTATTTTCTTTGGAAAACATAGAGGATACAGCCAACGTTAGCTTTTCTGATAATATCCTCTTTTGTTAACTATTAAAGGATATTATCAAAATTTAAAAAAGTCAAAGTTTGTTTACTTGCACTTTCGAAACGACAAGTTTGACTGTTTGTAGTGACTCTACCACCGAAACAGAAGGCAGATTGCTGAGAAGAGAGAAAGTTGAAAGAAAAGAATGAAAACAACGTTAGCTTTTCTAATAATATCCTCTGTGGTAACGGATTAAAACCAAAGAGGATACAAACAACGTCAGCCAACCCTTAATGCAACAACCTCCACGAATGTCGACAAACCTGTACGACCTGCGCTGACATTTTCGCGCCATTTAAAAAAAATCACGCGAACCACGTGGCGTTACACCTGTTATTCCTTTGACTGTTATGCTCACCCCAGACATGATGAATAAAACTGTTAACTGCTTATATGTATATTATAAACTTTTATTTTTTATATCAACTGTTTCTGTGGTTTCAGTACTCTGCTTATTCCAGTATTCGAGTCCGGGGTCGAAATAAAAAATACTGAGATTCTGTTGTTTAAAAGAAATTTAATTTTTTTTACTTTAAACTAACGGACTCCCGCGACATAGTACGCGTGAAATAAAAATAGTAGATAATCCTAATCCTAACTAATATTATAAATGCGAAAGTAACTCTGTCTGTCTGTCTGTCTTGCTTTCACTCTACAACTACTGAACCGATTTAAATGAAATTTGGTACACAGTAAGTCTAGAGCCTGAAAAAGGACATAGGCTACTTTTGAATTGCGAAAAAAGGGTTGTAAGGGGTTAAAGGGGGGATGAAATGTTGTATGAAAGTATCGTCATTTTGAAAGCTTAAGACCTATTTCTTAGGCAGTTGATTAGATATTAATAAATATGACATTCAAAGCTTAGAAAAATTAGGCTGCCGTAATAACTAATTCCACGCGGACGAAGTCGCGGGCAAAAGCTAGTAAATAATATTTTCTAAAATAAAGGTTCTTTATAACATTAGCTATCTGCGGTGGTAAGTCCCGTCAAAATTGGCCCAACGGTTACAGTAGACAATGAGCAGCGTGGGGGATCAAAGCTCTATATCCCCTCTCCTACATGGAGGAAGTCTTGGCCCTGTAGTGAGCCGTTAAAATTGATGAAATGATAATGATGATTATTTTCCCTAAAAATTATACATCTAAAGATCGAAAACTTTATGCAAATCGGGTCAGTAGTTTCTGATAAAACAAGAAAGACATTCGTCGATGTACATGCGATTATATACGATCGACTATAAAAAGTGTTTCAGTTAAATAAAATTAAAGATAGATTATGTAAACCCGGGACCTTTCGATTATTTCCACCGCTCCTGTTGAAAGCATTATGATAATAAAAACAAAACCTCCCTATCTACGTCGTTAGGGTTGGCGCTCGATCATTTCAATACATTTACATATTTCAACGTACAACAGGTGGTGGATTTATGTGGGAAAAATATTGTTTATTACTATATTAGCTAAATTTAAAATTACCTACATTTATATAGAGCTATAATGTTACTCACGAAGTAAAAAATCACAAAATAATGATATTTTATTTAACCTGCCTTTCCAGTCGGTGGCTTCTAGCCACAACTACAAATAGTCTAACTTAACGTTTTAAAAATGCTTGTGATCTAAGCCTGCTTAAAATAATTTGATTTGTTTCATGGAAGCTTAGCAATTTTGAATTGTTTAGTTAGATTCTACCACAGGTTCGTAAAGTGGTTATTTTAAATAACCATCATAGTAGTACCTCTTTTTCTCGAACGTCGATGAGTCGAAAATCTTCACAAGTCGAAGTAAATGTTTGAAGGAGAAGGAGCACAAAATCTCCATAACTTTTTCTTTTATTAACTACAAGTTGGCCCTTGACTGCTATCACACCTGATGTTAAGTGTAATGCAATCTAAGATGGAAGCGTGGTAACTTATTAGGAGTAGGATGAAAAATCCACACCCCTTTTGGTTTCTACACGATATCGAACCGGAACGCTAAATCGCTTGGCGGTACGTCTTTGTCGGTAAGGCGGTAAATAGCCACGGCGAAAGCCTCCCATCAGCCAGACCAAGACAAATTAAGAAAAATCTCAATCTGCCCCGCCGGGAATCAAACCCAGGACCTCCGTCTTATGAATCCACCGCGCGTACCACTACGCCACGAAGGTCGTCAAAGTTATAAGTGTAACAATTTGTATGTTCTTCTAAGTGTTCTAAATACGTAAATATGTTAATGACGCTAGCACGTCACATGTAAAATTCGTTAAACTCCGCCGCGGCAGCCCTACGCGCGGGCGCCGTTACGTCAGGTGTCAGTTGATTGCTTTACATATTATTGCTATTACTACTCGTATCTCGGCCGGTCTGGCTCCCGCATTGCACTCTAGCATACGTTTTGGAAACAAAATATGATGTTTGCTAAAGTCGATAATTACGTTTGATTATGATTGCATTGGGAATGTTCATTTTTGATCAATATTAAAAAATATTAAGATCTAATAAGAGAAAGAGATCTAATAAAATAAATAAGAGAATTTATTTATTTTGGTATTCTCTGAAAATCCAGATGAATAGTTGTGTTTTTTGAGATGAAAAAGTAAAATCACAACAGTATTTTAATAGCAAAGGTTTGTTTTTTACCTGCAGGCTATTCATTTATATTTTATAGTAATTTTATATTGTTTATTTTAATTCTACAAGGAAGCAATGGAATCATTTTAATAAATTGTTAAAAGAGCTAGGAATAAGTCGGCACCATAAAACCCATTCAGTATTCAGTACTTATATTTTTTAAACAAAACTTTAAATAGATTATACGTCAAAGGTACACCGTACAGCCTCAGTATTTGTAATTTAATAGTAGCATTGATTTTTGTTTTCTTTTTATTTTTAAAAGGCGCCAAAGGTTAAGCCATAGATAAGAAACAATCAATGGCACCGTTTTGGCGCGAACACGTGCCGTTACGTCAGGTGCCGCCCGCAGGTGGGTGTAACGACCAGGTTCAACGAACACTGAGTTTTTTTTAAATTTTATAGCCTTGTTCTTGGGGTAGGACTTTCTTTATACGTCAGTTCTTTGACATTAGTTTAGGCGGTTATGTTTAGATTCGACACTTATGGAACTTTATTAAAAGTTTCATCATTAACAGCTCACTACAGCTTACACCCACCACGATGTTCCAATGCAGATTGGCGGGATTTTAAACTGGCTTGGTAAACATTCAGCTTAAGACTAGTCTACTAATTATCACTAATCGACCAAGTTAAATCATCATCATCATCATTGGCGGGCTAATTTAAACAACTGCTCCAGTGATGTGTCTATTAATTTATTTATAATAAAATATTTTTAACATTGGGGAAGATAAAATAATCACAATATTTCTAATTCCAAATCAGAGTATTAGATTTGAATCCGGATGTTAATTTTTTCTTTATGATCTAAATCCGCATTGAAAAACCACAGGTTTGTAAAGGCTGAAAAATATACGCAAATGCATCATACGTAATTACATTTTAAACGTCACATGCCTTCTCGCCCACCACTCCTTTCCACTGCAGAATGGCGGGTTGTAGATTAAATTCTCAACTACATCAATATTGAACACAGCAGAAATTATACGAGACACACACACATAGACAACTGTATGTACATAGTTACACACATAGACAGTGCTGTCTGTACCTCACTGTTTATATTGTTTCCTTAAATTATTGTTTTTCCCATCATTGTATTCTAATGGATCAATTATCAGAGGTGAAAGACCTGAATGATAACGTTTAGGTATTTATCTATTGGGTTTTTTCTCAACATTCTCAAGTTTGAGGAGAGTAACATATTGTAAGAAGTACGACTAGTTATCCTATACGTTGGTACTAAATTCATAATTTAACGATATTATGAATTTTGACGACCGAGTGGCGCAGTAGGTAGTGACCCTGCTTCTGCGTCCTAGGCTGTGGGTTCGATTCCCACATCTGGAAAATGTTTATGTGATGAGCATGGATGTTTTACAGTGTCTGGGTGTTTATCTATATATCATAGCACCCATAACACAAGCTACTTACGAGTACGCTTACTTTGGGGCTATATAGCGATGTGTGTAATTGTCCTATAATATTTATTTATTTACGTATAGGCTGTTTAATTTTTTAGAACTGGCATGTGCTTTAAAGCTTTTGTGGTGTAGGCGCATGGGCAGAAAAAGTTGATACGACGGTCCTGCAGAGAATTATCAAAAACCAGAAGTTAAATGTAGGAAACTACGGTATCTGGTATACATCATGTTAAGCCAGAACAAATGTCAGATCTTATAGCGTATAATACAAGACAAGATCCTGGGAGATATGGCATTTCATGTCTTAAAAATCTAAAAATCTCCATGAGTGGTAGATAAAGTGATGGGTACATAATGAAAATTATTGTTCTAAACTGTTATTTAGAGTTCAGGTGTAACGGTCAGGTGGTGAATGAAGATGGTAAAGAAGATGGAGGAATTAAGTTATATTGCAATCCGACTTGTATACCTACCAAAAAACCACCTTCTTTAGGAAATCGATGAACTCTAACTTAAGAAGATCGAGATTACTCCCCGTGGAGATTATCACGATCCTCAATAAGAAGAAGAATAAGAATATATTTATTTGAGAAGTTACAGATTAGCTTACACAATGAACCCCTGGCCCCTAAACTAGGTAAGCCCGTATCTTAGGAGCCAGTGTTTTACACAAAAATAAAAGCAATGATTTACACAAAAAGTAAAAAAATGCAGTAACTATAGTTAAAATAAAAAAAAATATTGACCTAAGTTTATTTATGTGTGTGCGTATGTTTATGCGTTGTCCGTGCGTGTGTGTGTACATGCGTGTGATGTGTGTGTGTGTGTGTTCAACTAAGTAATCGGTAGTTCAATCATGAAGGCCTGACTGGTTAGAGATTTTTTTTGGGTACCTCTAGACGAGCACAAGAGGCATAGTGCAACAGAAAAGCGGAGAGCTTATTATTGTTGTGATAGACCTGCTCTGATATTGGTAACCGAGAGGTATCAGTAGAAAACACATATAACCCCAGTTTTCGCCTTGGAAGTAGGAAGTCGAGTCCCTGCAAAAGGAGATACTTTATCTCCCTCTAAAGAAAGGAGCAATCCGTAGTCGTTGGTTTATTTTCCTTACTCGCCTAAAGTATAGAACCCCCTTCAGGATCAGTCCCTGCTTGATGGACTATAATTGTTACAATCTAGTTTTTCCCTTAGTAGAGTAGTAGTGGCTAAGGGGAATATTTTTATGCCGAGCTTAGAAGACAATGCCTTTATAAAAAGAAAGAACAAAATTGGCATGGCAACGAACGAAAGTCAATTTTTCCTTTCGCGCTTACATAGTATATGACATAACGTCTGCAGCATTGTGCGCGTCTTCCCACGACCCCGCCGTGGGATCGGTTAGTGGGTTACATTCACGCTCTTTGATCTTGACATTAGGAACTAGATCTGTGTGAGTTTTTTAATTATGTAACCATTTAATGAACTTGGCATTCATTCTGAAAGCGCAGACTGTTTTTTAGACGTGACAACGTCTTATAATTCGATAGAGCCGGCTGCACGCACATGACGTCATGCGTCGTTACCTCACTTTGAGGCGTTCCATGTAAGGCTTGAAGTGCAAGCGAGAGCGCAGAACGAGCGACAAAGAAGCACAATCAGCCTTTGCGTTCGGCAGCGTTCGACATCCGTCTATTAAATATATTAATTTTAAATTAAAAATTAATATATTTATTATAAATTTAAAATATAAATTTATAAAATCAAAATCAATTATTTTATTAATTTAAATTAATCTTTATAAAAATATACTTAAATTAAAAATTTTAATAACCAATTAAATGCTACCATTCCATCAGTATTTTCTTAAGACATTGTCACGTTCAACTATCGTTAGTAAACCGACTTTACAGACAACCAATTTTTTTATTTGTTAGTTAAAGTGGAACAAGCAGATGAACCAACAGAGTAACATGTGCATGTTATTCTAGGAACGTAACCCAAAGTTTGCTCACTTGATGCTAATGTACCAAGCCTAGTAATATCATCGGCAACCCCAGACTATTCAGGCTAAATACACCGATTATTTGTAGGCAATACGTAAGCATGGCGGTGGTATTTTCGCGACGAGTTTTTCTAGCTCTTGATATTATTTTCATCATACATATCACTACGATCAGTTTATTTAAACAATTTAACACAGGCCTGGCTACCGTTTAGACCCATTGCACTGTCCCATTGCGGGTTGTCGGGTTTAGATTAATATTAATGATCGGAAATCGATACCTTATTGTGCTCTTCGACGCATGGGGGTACAACACTACTAACTGTCCAGCCCCGAACTTTGATTTAGAAGGATTTCAATTGAGAATTTGACGAAACAAAGAGCTCATCATTCTTTAACTTACCCGAATAAGTTGTCTACTGGACCGATGAAGCAGTTAAAGTACATAAATGGAATCAGAAGAATGGTAAACAAACGTGCGTTTCAGAATGACGGGTAACTTAAATACGGCTAGAGCTATAGGTCATCATGAGAGAGATGGAGCCTGCCTACCGGTGCCGTATATTACGTACGTTACGTAATGAAGCGTAGGACTGTAGTCCTATAAGAAATTATCGCTCCCAAAGTAATAGCTTCGCAGGCAAACTTCACAAAGTACGTGCTACAAGTTAGTACCTACTACAATTTGATGAAAAGAATACTTGGAGACAGTTAGATCGGTCATCAACTTCGCACGGGAAATAAAAGTTCATCGATTGTTTTATAAATTCATATTTATATTTCTGTAATTCATATTTAATTAACATTGTATATGAACATTGGTTAAGACCAACTGCTGATTTTCTTGTCAACTCTCCTCAGCAGGAATCTGCCTTCCGAGTCGGTGGTAGAGTCATTACAAACAGTACATATACAAAGCCTTCCTACATATAAAATAAAAGTTCATCAATGTTTTATAAATTCATATTTATATTTTTGTAATTCATATTTAATTTACATTGTATATGAACATAGGTTGAGACCAACTGCTGAGTTTCTTGTCAACTCTCCTCAGCAGGAATCTGCCTCAAATTTTTCAAAAGTGCTTGTATACAAAGCCTACTAGAAATAAACAAATTTTGATTTGATTTGGCAATGGACAACATTGTGCCCGCTCCTAATTCAGTGTTATTTCCACCAGTATTCACTAATTCCATCAAATTCACACAACGTAATTGTGTTAAACGACAACTTTTCCCACTTGTGGAGCGGAAATCAGAATTTAATATGCGCATTTAATCAAATAACCCTAGCAATTGTCAGTCACGCAATGAGCATTTAGTTTATGGGGTGCGTTTGACCATCGGCATGCAAGGGCTGACTCCAATTTGACATGTTAATGGGGTAACGTGAAACGGTTAAGTATGGGAATTTTTTTACGAATAGGGGGAAATTAATGTTTTATTCCTTTTTTTTTGAATATCCGGGAAATTTAAATTTATGGAAATATCACAAAATGTTATTATGTATATTGAATTTAATTATATTTTCACAATATATTCCTACTACTAATACTACTAATTGTGCCTGGTTGTTTCTTCGGCATGAATCATGTTTTCGAATATTGGCAAATCTATTTTTAGTGGTACTACATAGCAAAATGATTAACTAAATTTCTATTTTTTTAAACATATATTTCATATTTTTTATCTATTTATTCAGTATTTGTTTTTCAAATACATTTCAGTTTGAAAGGTGATTAATTATTCATTCATTATTTAACCTTATTAATCTATATTTTATTTTCTTCATTCTTATTTCCTTTATCATATTAATAAATAAGTATTACAGGACAATTACACACATCGCTATATAGCCCCAAAGTAAGCGTACTCGTAAAGTAGCTTGTGTTGTGGGTGCTATGGTAACTGATGAATATTTTTATATATATTATACATAAATACTTATAATATATAGATAAACACCCAGACACATCCATGCTCATCACATAAACATTTTCCAGATGTGGGAATCGAACCCACAGCCTAGGACGCAGAAGCAGGGTCACTACCTACTGCGCCACTCGGCCGTCATACGTTAAAATAATATACAGGCTACTTTTTATGCCGAAATTTTCATCGGAATGGGAACGACGCCGGTAAAATCGCAAGCGACCTCTTGAAAAAAATATTTTAGAAAATGATTAGATTTAATGACCATTTGCAATAAAAAGTAGAAACAAAAATATTTTTAATTAGACTTCGTTTTAATTCGTCGGGTAAAGTTAACCTTTGCATTACAAAGGGCGTATGCGCATAATCCAATTGGGGGTAGTGTCAAATGTACCGTGAAATTACTATAGTTAACAAAATTACTCATTTTTAGCATTTATTTTATCATTTGGATTACTGTCACGCTCTGGTGAGCAGTGGAGGGTTAGATTTACAAATTCAGTAACAGTTTGGATCACTTTCGAAATGTAGTGCTTATTTGGTTAGGTCTTAGTTTTCTTTTTGATATAATTATATTATTAATTTGATTTCACTTCTACCTCTTTTACAGCCTCCGTAACGCATCGGTATGAATGGTGAATTTATAAGAGAGGTCGGCACAGAGGTCCTGGGTTCGATTCCCGGTTAGGCAGGTTGAGATTTTCTCTATTGGTCTAGATCTGTCTTGTGGGAGGCTTCGGTCTCGGTTATAGTCTGCTTCCATCGTAGCTTGCATCATCACTTACTACCAGGTGTCATTGCAGTCAAGGGTTAACTTGTAATTAAATTGATAATCCTAACTATCCTAACTATAATATTATAAATGCGAAAGTAACTCTGTCTGTCTGTCTGTCTTGCTTTCACTCTACAACTACTGAACCGATTTAAATGAAATTTGGTACACAGTAAGTTTTTAATTGAGGATTGTAAGGTGTTAAAGGGGGGATGAAATGTTGTATGAAAGTATCGTCATTTTGAAAGCTTAAGACCTATTTCTTAGGCAGTTGATTAGATATTAATAAATATGACATTCTAAGCTTAGACAAATTAGGCTGCCGTAATAACTAATTCCACGCAGACGAAGTCGCGGGCAAAAGCTAGTGTTTCATAAATTAACGATCACTATCTGATGATGATGATAGTGACCGGGACTGACGGCTTAACGTGCTCTCCGAGGCACGGGGGTGTAATACCTTTAACATCCCTACTCTGGGCTTAGATTTTACTAAATATTTCTTAGATAGAAAGAAAAGCCTAGAGTGATTCCACGACACGACCCAGGATTCAAATCCAGGACCTCGTGGTGGAAACCACATAGGCTAACCACTAGACAGTCAATGGTATTTAATTAATTATTATTATAGACGTTTTTAAATATTAAAAACAATTTGAAGTAATTTCCAAAAAATCTTCGATGTCTGATAAGGCTCGTTATCATTAATTATTCATTAATTATATACCTATTTTATATTTGTACTTACGCGAATCAAACCCATTGAAAAAATCCATTTATGTTGTCCTTGGGAAGCTGGTGACGTCACCTGAAACAGGTTTGAGTCAAAACGAGTTATTGTTAGGGTGGGCATGATTTCTGCTATTAATAGGACAGGTTTTATGTTATTTTATGAATGGGCATTTTTTGTGATATTTAACCATATGAATAATGACACAGTTATGCTTCTGTGCTATAAAAAAGAGAAGGATTTATTAGCATTGGATGGATTCACCGTGTGGGTGCCGGGTCTTTCATGTGGCAGAGAGAACTGTAAACATAGTCCAAGACTTGCGGGAAGACTTAAGAGGCTCTTTGTGACCGGTCAACGCTCGCCTTCTTGTATATAAATTCTTTGTGCATATCAGTAATAAAGGATTTTTGTACATATAACAAAATATTTTTTTTTCTTCATTACAAGTTGGCCCTTGACTGCTATCACACCTGATGTTAAGTGATGATGTAATCTAAGATGGAAGCGGGCTAACTTGTTAGGAGTAGGATGAGATCCACACCCCAAACGGTTTCCATACGAAATTGTACTGGAACGCTAAATCGCTTGGCAGTACGCCTTTGTCGGTAGGGTGGTAACTAGCCACGGCGAAAGCCTCCCACCAGCCAAATCAAAAAAATCTCAATCTGCCCCACCGGGAATCGAACCCAGGACCTCCGTCTTTTAAATCCACCGCGAATATCACTGCGCCACGGAAGTCGTCAAATATTCGCTAGTGCATAATTCTTTTAACTTAAAAAGTATTTTTATTTGACAGACGCTTTATGATATTTTTTTTGACAGCGCTTACAAGAACCACGCCTGGCTGTAAACGCTGATGCAACCTTATAATAGTAACTTCTATATATAATTCTTTCATACATACATACATAGTGGTAGGCAGAGACCACATCCCTCCACTTGCCACGGTCCTTGCATACTTCCTTAGCTTCTTCCACTCTTATTAATCCTTTCATACAAGTTCGTCGGTTTAGGGTACATTTAAAAAAAATCCGAGATACATAAATCACCTCCACCTCGACCATTTTTTTGTGCAAAGGATAAACATGGTCGTCCAATGCGAAAAATGCAGCCACATCTCTACGTGGGCATGATTTGTATTGTTGTTAGAATAAGTTCTCTTAAGTTTATTATTTATTATTTTTTATGCGTATTTTAGGTATACGACCTTCAATAATTGTCAGAATTACTTTTACGAAAATTAAAAATTACATTATGAGGATTCATAATAATCATAAAAAACCAAATAAAAGTCTTTTGACTTTTATTAAAAATATCTTCATAATAGACATTCGTAGATGGTACAAAAAATCATCTTATAACCTGAAGCTACACAATATAGTCTAACTGGAGCAATAAGGCAGTTAAAATACATAAACCTTTCGGCTTAATAATGTCCTGAACAAACCCACAAAGCATAGTAACCCTTAACCATAATTAAATATACCTTTGTCTAACATTTGGGCTGTTAACGAAACAATTGCTTGCACAGTTCAATGTCGCCGTTTTTTGTCCACGTGAGAATGCGCGCCATGTTTGATCGGCCATCTTGATTACGTTCAGGAATATGAATAACAATGTTCACGTTTTTTTGAAAATTTTTGAAAAGGTTTTAGACGATTTAAAAAAAAGAAATCTTTTTATTGGGATTTGTTTAAAAATATTGAATAGTCTATGGCGTAGTAAAAATGCCTGCTTATCAGTTGCTCTAGGTTTGATTCGAAGCTCGGGTAATTTATAATTTTATATTCACTAAATTACTTCAGATAATTTTTTTTAAATCCTTGACTGCAATTACACCTGATGGTAAGTGTTATAATATGCTATAAGAGCTTAGCGCCAAGCTACTAGTTAAATTTTTAAGGCATCACTAACCGGAAGTCTGGTCACAAGTAAAAATAAAATCAACACAAAACCATTTCCACTAACAAAAATAAAATAAATTTAAGGAGCTATCTAACTATCAAGAAATTTGTCAAAGGTTATACAAAAAACCCTTAACGACGTAATAACGTGTGAACTGAGCTTAACATCTGAACTCATGATACAAGTGGGTTTTAATACTATACCATTATCAAACCATATAAAGTAGGAGAAACATCAGAATCTTACCTATACTAAGTTCAATATTGAGTCGACGATTATTGTTCTTATAGGCGTTTCAATAAATGATCTCATAGCGAAAATTTTCAACCAACATCTTAATAACCTTTCGCGTGGGATCAAGGGTCGGATACGGAAGGCGGTAAATTTTTAAACGGCGCGTATTGTGAGGTACATCACTCTGGAGCACTGACCATCAGTAGTGGGCTCACGAGCCCTGCAGTATTTTTATGCATTTTATTACTTTACAGTTTATCAGTCGATAAACTCGGACACCACGGTCTTTCTTGCAGTAGGAGCGCTGGTCGCATTGCCCGCCACGCTAGCCTCAATGACATCATACGTCGTGCCCTTGTCAACGCCGGCGTGCCAGCTGTTTTAGAACCAAACGGCTTGGCGCGCGACGATGGCAAGAGACCAGACGGCATGTCATTGATGCCATGGAAGATGGGAAGGCCTTTGGTGTGGGACGCAACTTGCGTGGACACCCTTGCGCCTTCACATCTTCCTAGCACGATGGGCTGTGCGGGCGCTGCTGCTGCATCAAACGGCGCAAGTACAGTAACCTCGTCGGTGATTATGTATTTGAGCCGTTTGGAGTTGAAACGCTGGGACCTTGGGGTCCGAGTACTCGCTTTTTTTATAGAGAAATCTCAAAGCGTTTAATCGACGCCTCCCGTGACCAGAAGGCTGGTCTCTTCTTAGGACAGAGGATCAGCATTGCCATTCAACGTGGCAATGCTGCCAGCCTTCTGGGCACTTGACCGCTCGCACCTGTTTTTTATTTTTATTGTTTAATATATTATATATAGTTTAGGATATTGTAGTGTTTAAGCTTTTACTTTTTATTTATTTAATTGTAAATATTTAATTCAATGTACATGTTTAACTGTAATTAGAAAATACTTCTAATTACTCGTTTAATATAAACCACTGTTGTTTATCGTTTTACTATTCTTTAATAAAACACATTTTTATTACTTATTGTACTTTTTACTAGCTGACCACTCAATATAGATGAAACTCTTCAGCTAATGAAGTACAAAATTTTTACTTGTTTCAAGTAATTATTTACAATAAATTTTTAAAGGTGTAGAAAATTTGGTGGTACCTACACCCCAATAAACACGTAAACCCGGTCATTATAATTAACTTTAGATAGTGATCTTAAAAAAATGGAACAGTATCACGCTAAGCCCGCCTACATGCATTAAAGCAGCGTGATGAAAACTTCAAAATATCCTTGCCCTGTCCTGAGTAACACCACCAGCATCGCTACTCCTAGCTTAGAATTTACAAAATATTTCTTAGAACATATAAAAAATTATAATTCCACAATCCGACCCAGGATTATAACCCAGGACCTCGTGTTCCGTAGTCTTATAATGTAACCACAGAACAACACAGTTAACGGCCATTATTTTACAGTAATTAATAAAGAAACTCTGCAAATATTTCTTAACTAATTAGCGATAACTGCCGGATGTGCACATTAAACCCACAATACTGTTTGTCACCTGCGAGTTATCTCAGACGCATCTTTCGCATGGCGGGCGCGAGCTGTAGTGTCATTGTGCCTCGGTTCCCATGACCTTGTGGGTTTAACCTTTTCGTGGATGGTCACTTGGATTGTGCGGATTTCCGAATATTACTTATGTTTTTAATAAATGGATAGACTTGTTATTTTATTTTTTATGCTAAGAAAAATAACATGTTTTTTTATTGTCTATTTTATTTTATTACTAGCGGCCCGCCCCAGCTTCGCACGGGTGTAATGCTGGTATGTACCAACGGAGGCACACGCACGCTCCGCGCGACCGCCGAGCGCACGTCCCTGCATTTTGAATCTTACATATCTTGGAAAATATTCACTTAAATTACATGCTGTAAAGGGCAATAGTAATCTATATTGAATACACAAAATATTTAAAATACTCAATTGGATGAGGATTAAAACAGTAAATTACTTTTGGTTGAAAGTAAACGATAAAAAATGGTTATTTTGGGTTATCTCTAAGAGATAGACATATGCCATCGTGGACTTTTTGTTAATCTTTTTAAGTAGTGTAATACTGTAGAACATTATTTTGATATATCTCCTAGGGTTTAGTCAGCGTTTGCAATGTAAGCGCAAAAAATGCGGTAATTTACGACATCACATCAGAAACCTCTAAAATTATCATTTTTTCTCTACTACATTGTGCATGTATTATACACATAAACCTTCCTGATGAACCACTCTATCTGATAACAATTCTTATTACAATTATCAAACTACACAAAGGAGTCGTAAGTAAAGGAAAACATGACGCTGAAAAATTACCAAAAAATGTACCCCATTATCCAAATCTTTTTGACGACCTTCGTGGCGCAGTGGTATGCGCGGTGGAGTTGAGGTCCAGAGGTCCTGGGTTCGATTCTCGGCGGGGCAGGTTGAGATTTTTCTAAATTTGTCTTGGTCTGGCTGGTGGGAGGCTTTCGCCGTGGCTAGTTACCACCCTACCGACAAAGACGTACCGCCAAGCGATTTAGCGTTCCGGTACGATATCGTGTAGAAACCGATAAGAGTGTGGATTTCATCTTACTCCTAACAAGTTAGCCCGCTTCCATCTTAGACTGCATCATCCCTTAACATCAGGTGTGATAGCAGTCAAGTGACAACTTGTCGTCGATAAAAAAAAACCTTTAGACCTTGAAATCTATTCCATATCGAACCTTCGTTTCATCGTCATTTATTGGTGTCATCTTCCGAACATAGCTTGGTGGTCAATATGCGAAAAGCTTTCCTATTATGCACAATTCGTGATTGTGGATAATCGATGTCTGGTCCGCTCTGTTATGTCGTCTAGCCTTATCCTCCTTTGAAAAATATGCGTTCTCTTGCCCAGTACAAAAATTGCTAGGTATAGTTTTTGTTTGGAAAATAAAAACAATGCCTGGCCTTATATATTACGAACAATAACTGGCTACTTTTTCCTGCACATTTGAGGAAAAAGTGTTAACTCTTTTTTAACATTTTTAACCAAAAATGAGACAAAAGATTAACGGTATCTTTTCTGTATTCACAGTTAACCTTACATCCGGCATTGGTTTCGATTTTAAACTATTGTCAATAAAAATGAGTCAGTATTCTATGTAGGTACAGATAGTCGTTATTTTCTTTATTATTATTGTAATATTGATCACTGTATTAAACTATAACTGGTGGTAGAGTCACTACAGATAGACTTACAATATAATCTCATAGGTGTTTGTATAATTACTTTTGGGTTGTTAATCCTATATTATTTAATAATAAATAGTTCATTTAGTCCTAGATAGAGGAGTTATTGCATAATCAGTACTATTATAAAAATTATAATTTTAAAGCTATTTTATATCATTTATTTTGTTAGGTGTCTTGGTGTCTTTCACATAAAACCACCCTGGGGCAGTTTTGGGACATCTCCTCTGGCCATCTCATTTTTTGGCTACAAAACACACTTGTCTTGTGTTGTAAAATTAAAAAAATATCAGAAACTAATTTTGCATTCTTTCATTACAGGAAAAGATGTTGAAAGTCCGACGCAAAAGGCCCCGGTGATGTGACAATGTGACAGTTCAGTGAAAAAAAAAACTAAATTAAAAACATCAACTAATAATACTCCCAAAATCCTCCTAGAATAGTTATAAAGTGCCAACTTTAGTGAAACATAGACCTGTAAATTCATACAACCGAATACAATATAAAGAACCATAGATCTCAATACGTATAGATCTGGATAAATAAAAAAAAATATTACACAATCTAAAATCGGATAAATTAGTAAAGAAATAAATAGTAATTAGAAGTCAACATAAAAAGGTGATAGAAAAAGTTTAGTGACACATAAATCAGACAGAACATAAAATAAAAGTGTACCAACGAACTTTATGCAACGATAAAAAGTGCTAGAAGTGCCAATTAAAAAAATATTGTTTTTTGACTGTGATGCGAAGAGATTGAAAATGGATTTACATGCACCGCCATTGGTCGTTCATGGATACGAGCCCCACGCGCCATTGCTTGAAGTGGAGGGACTGGACCCGCACAGTCCTCAGCATAAGGTCCTAATCCATGCTCCAATCCAGAGTCAAGAGTTAATAAGCAACGATCATAGAAATGGAGGTAAGGATTTTTATTATATTAATAATTAAGATTAGCCAATGTGAATCACGAGTTCACAAGTATATTAACCTTATTTGTTCAAAAAATTTCACTCAAGTTGAAAAGAAAAATGTTTAATGTGAAGAAGACTTTCTTATGCCCTCGTGCTTTGCAGAGCACGTTAAGTTTTTTTTTTTTTATCGACTACAAGTTGGCCCTTGACTGCTATCACACCTGATGTTAAGTGATAATGCAGTCTAAGATGGAAGCGGGCTAACTTGTTAGGAGTGGGACGAAAATCCACACCCCTTTCGGTTTCTACACGACATCGTACCGGAACGCTAAATCGCTTGGCGATACGTCTTTGTCGGTAAGGTGGTAACTAGCCACGGCGAAAGCCTCCCACCAACCAGACCAAGACAAATTAAGAAAAATCTCAATCTGCCCCGCCGGGAATTGAACCCAGGACCTCCATCTTATAAATCCACCGCGCATACCACCGCGCCACGGAGGTCGTCAAGCTCCAGTCATTATGATTGACTTCTGATAGTGATCCTTACAGAATCAAACATTATTACGTAATGGATTTGAGCTCCCTATTCCCTCTCTTACAAAGTAAAAGACCTTGTAGTTGGTCAATGAAATCGACTGATAGTGATGAAATAATGATTAATTATCTTAATTAAGTAACTATACTAAAGCCAAACTCGATTGAGAATGCTTGTCAACAAACAAATTTAAAATGAAGGTATAAAATGCAACACATTTTATGCCTAATAAATTTAAAATTATGTTTTGTTTTTATATAAAATCTTATTTAAAAGATATTGAATATATTACTTAGTTTTAAGCTTACTAATCTAATTTGTTGCCATGAATTCATCATTAACTAGTTAATTAAAAAAAATAGGTGTTAAATGACTAGTGATTTCTACCTTCATTTTTAATTTGTTTGTTGACAAGCATTCTCAATTGAGTTTGGCTTTAGTATAGACACTAAATTTTTATATATTTTTTTTTATTTTTTACTGCCTACTACTAGGGTAATGAGGATGGTATGTATGTTCTAAATTTATATTATTTTTATAGGTTATAATTAACCTTTAAAAATATTAAAAAATATAAAGTTACTATTTGTCCTTAACGAATACGTAATTTAATAAAATGTTTTACTCTTTTTCTTATTCATATTTTGACGAATTTTAATTAAAGTTATTATTTATTTAATTATACATATTTAACTGTAAATAAAAATTAAGACAAATACTTAGTTATTATGCATTTTATATTTATTATAATAATAAAACTACTTAAGTTTCATAAAAAATAATTAGTTTAATTTATTGTGAAAGTTTAAAATAAGTTTTTAGCAAATCTCTTCATTTATTATAAAAGAGAACTTTCAACGTATTTAAAGAAGTTAAATATATAAACTGTACTGTAGGTAGTAAATTGGAATGCATAATTAATTTAATTCAGTTACTAGTAGATGTAGATGCGTAATAACCTACTAAAATAAGGAAAAATTGTAGCAAAAAATATGTTAATACATTTATTTAGAACATCATGAATATTAAATACAAAATGTTTTAGATTCATTTTTAGTATTAGAATGCGTAAAACAATAATTATATTAAGGATTTTGCGAGTTCCAACTACAGGACACAACTAAAAAAGTAACAAAATATAGAGTAAAGTATTTTAATTGCAATTTTAGATATAATACCAATGGACTTCTTTAGATGCACTTCTTTAGGGACATAGGTAACAAATGTATGGAAGTTTGCCCCAGAGATGCCTAGAGATGATATATATGTCATTAAATAGTACAGATCTTCTATTTAAATAGTAATTAAATTGCTTGTAGCTAAGTAGTCGCTGATAAAAATTCGGAACACAAGAAATCGATTGAAATTCTTATATTTTAAAAATATTTTTAAGAGATTGCTATGAAACATGGATAGTTGTTTAAAATTCATTGTGTATTTAAATAAAATGGTTAAATATGAGCATACTTTTGGACAGCCTGGGGCAAATTTTGGCAATGTCCTTTAAATTATAACAAAATTGGTCTAGTCGTACCTTGCAGAAATAATATATTATGAATAATTTTACTACTGTCTGCAAAATTAGATTTTAAATTACTAGACTTTGAAATTGTGGAGTCAAAATCTCAAACATCAGGTCTGGATGACATTTGTGGCTTGGATTTTTCTGCTTTTTCAGAGAATTGAAAGATCACCACTACTTATTCATAATGAATTTTCACGTAGTAAAGCCTGGATTTTTCAGTACTATTTTTTATTTGATATTTTAAATTCATATTTATTGTTTTTGATTGTTTAAAATTTCGTAGTTTTGAGAGCAGATGTGTCTCATCTAATGTAGAGTATGAATTTGCAGATGAACAGTACCACGCGCACAGCAGCAACCAGGGAGGCGACGGTAAGCGAAATTAATTACTTATCAAAAAATAAATTTTTTTTTTAAAATTTAAAATTGATATAAAATAAAAAATATAAATAATGTAAATACACGTGCAGATACAATATTTTAAATACTTTATATACCTATTAAAATTTATATCACAATGGGTTAAATATGATCATTTTTGCAATAAAACTTTCAAGTTTTTTTAACTATGTATGTGTGTTGTATAAGACTTAGATTTTTATGTTTTTTAGATTTTATCTAATTTTCAAATATTAACATAATCCAAGTTGTCAATATCATGCACATCTCTGTTAAGCAAGTGGAAAAGTATCACTGCATTTAACTGGAGTTATACACTTTGTCATATCTACGAGTACAACATTTTTAAGTCTGCGTTCAAATTTTGTCGTATATATACACAAAGTCTATATACAAAAAGTGATATCATGCGTATCTATGTTACACAGACAGGTATAAAAAAAGTACTTATTTAATTTGTACAAGATGACGCCTGTGGTTTTACCCGCGTACAATTCTGGTTCCTGCGGGAATGTCGGTATAAAATGTGGCCTATGTGTTAGTCAGATAAGTAAGCTTTAACATTGTGAAGTTTCATCAAAATCCATTTAGTAGTTTTTCCGTGAAAAAGATTTTTTTTCGCCTCTATAATATTAATAAGATTTTACGCGTTGTTGTATCTACCAATACAAAATAAACAAAATTGATAGGTCTATAATCTTACACTTTGCCGTGTCTATACACAAAGTCTATGCACACAATGCGATATCATGCTCTGTGTTACACAACCAAGTATAAAAGTATCACTGCATTTAATTACTGAAATAAATTAATATAACTTTCACTGGCGCGTTCACTTTATACTGTCTGATACTTGGACGATAATCTATACTAATTTTATGAAGTAAAAGAGTTTGTTTGTTTGAACGCGTTAATCTCAAGAAACCTACTGGTTCTATATGAAAAATGATTTTTGTTTTGGATAGTCCATTTATCGAGGAAGGTCTTTAGGCTATACACCATCACGCTGCTGAAGGCATGAAGAATCAGTGGAAAATTTGGGAAAAATCATTCATCTTTGAGAGCTTATGTAATATAATAAGTTACAAGGAGTAACTTAGGCTATTTTTATTTTCACAATCTTATTTATTTTGATTCCAATGGGACGAGGTCGCTGGTATCGCATATGTAAAAAAATTAAGTTTGAAAAAAAAAATATTCTTTTAAAAAGTTTGTATTTTTCGGCCTTCGTGGTGCAGTGATGTGTGTAATGGATTTATTACGTAGAGGTCTCGAGTTCGGTTACCGGCTGAGCTGTTTAAACTCCAGGTATGGCTGGTGGGAGGCTTGTTATCGCTCAACCTACAAAGACGTACTTCCAAGCGATTTAGCTTTTCGATAAAATGTCATGTAGATACCGAAAGGAGTGTGGATTTTATCCCAATCTTAACAAGTTAGCCCGCATCATCACTTACCATCAGGTGGAATTGTAGTCAAGGGCATGCTTGAAATTAATAAAAAAATCCAATCAGTAATTTTAGAGAAATCGCAAACATTCAAACATACTTACCTACATGCAACAAAATCACTTTTTTCGATGTTATCTATTAAGAGGAACCTGTTTCCTACCTCAAGGCATCAATAGTCCAGGAGTCGGCGCCGCTGCTACGCGCTCATTCACGCCGGCGGTGAATGGCGGCTTTTTGTGCGTCTCACTAAATCGCTGTGAAATTACTTGCCCCCGGCCGCCGCGGCGTTTTGTTGTTGTGTGGCGTCACTGCGAGCGAGTAACCAGAGGCTGATTCACATATTTGCTATAGTACAAACTGTACATAGTTTTCTGATTACAGTAACAATGCTGGAACAAAACACCAAATTTAACATTTAATATTTATATTTTTATTTACATTTATTTATGTAAAATATCTTATGTATGTATGTGTGGTATTATTAAAAAATTTAAAGTAACAATTTATTTTCACCAATTTAAATTCTATTAATTTAGCATTTAGTATCACTATGGGCTAAACTTTCATCTGGATTTGGCGTTAGTTTTGGTGGCCCTACTAAACTTTGCAATTGAATACCTTGGTTTTAAAAAATATACTATTTCGCTGAGATTTTTAAATTACATCAACGTGAACATGCAAAAATAAAATTCAGTAATTTCTTTTCAAAATGTACTGCACATTCTTAAATACTAAACTGAATAATTGACTTGTAGTTGAGCCATCGAAACGAAAGAAAACAAATGAATCATTCTTGAAAACCTGACAACAGTTTTGCTTGCGACAACTAAGGACAGAGATAATACTCACATATCGGTCCATTGTTGACGTTGGGCTGCACTTTAAAACACTCTATACTGTGATAGACTAAAAGAAATTGTTCGATAGGGGCATATAGATTTAGGAGCTTTGTTTTTCATGAGATTTGATAACTTTATTGCAGCTTCATTCGCTTTGCACCTACTTTATGTTTTTGGGTAGTAACGTATGAAAAGCACTATAAAATCCCAGAAGACTTAGCTATTTAGAAAACTGGACCAGACATTTTCCTTGTTTACTAAACAAATCAAACTACATAATAGGTAGTAGGTACTTGTTGAGCTTACAGTGCCGTGGAAAACAAACATCATTAAAGACCGTATTCAAAGTGAGTAAACATTACGACTTTACTAGTGAACTAACTAAAAATGGCTATGTGGTTAATTCATACATAGTAGAAGTGGGTGCGAAAGGTATACCAGCAAAATCACTTTATAACCTGCTAAAAGACCTTGGCTTTACTAGAAATGCAGCAAGCTCTAAGCATATTAGAATGAGAATCCAAACCTGCTCTAATAGGATATTTCCAAATTAGGCTGGACAGGGAGAATAACATGAACAGAAGAAGTGTTTAAGGAAGTGACTAAGGGGTCCCTTTTTGACCTAGGAAGTGAGTTTCGACGCGTGTCACTAAGACATCCCTTCTAAACCTACACCCGTGTCACAAGTCTCGGGCTCTGTTCGGAGTTTTTCTATCAGCCACGCGATAAACCCGGCAACCGCACGGTAAGTTCATGGAATGCTTGAATTTCAAAATTTTTAATTTTTTGTATCACCTTTCCGTCGCTTTGACCGCTTTCACACGGACCATACCGTTTGTTTATTTAGATATATATACGCGGTGATACAATGATTCATCTCGCGTTATGCAAGAGATCTATCAGCGCACTCAACGCTCGTGTGAAAGTGCTCTAATGTAATTAATGTTAATTGTTATCGACTATAACTTATTAAATAATACACTAAATATATATTGTAAAACAGTCCTCCGCCGCGTGAGTCAGTTTACTATAATGTCAACTCGACCACTGAATTTTTATGCGATTTTTACCAACAGATAGAGGTGAAAACCTCGCACTTGCCCCACTGAATAGACTTTGATAAAACTTTATAATAATGTAGCTTCAGAATAACAAATAGGCCACATTTTATCCCAAAATTCCTAAAACGGACACACGGGTGAAACTGCAGGCGTCCTCTAGTAGTATAAATAGATACATTATTGAAAGGAAGTTGATTCAATTTTATAATCCTGGCATTCTTTTTACATGACCCCATATCTAGCAGTCACGTGTTACACTTTAAAATCGAACATTGTACCCTTTATAATTATACCCTCACTTTAATTTTAACTCTATTTAAATACAAATAAAGTTGAAAACAGTCTGTCCTATAAGGCTTTAGTTTCTCTCAGTTTTGATGCTCACGCGCATCGAAAGCGAAATTTATGAAAAAAAGCGGACGTGACCAATTGCTGTGAAGGGTACCACCGGTACATCCATCCATCTTGTGACGTCATCTCGTGAGATATTTTCAAAATATCGATCGAAGGCATTATTACCAGGTTAATTTTATTGCCTTCTACAGGGCCTGGTCCCCCCTCTTTATAGGAGGATATGGTGCTTCGACCCACTATGCTATTCTATTGAGGGTTGGCGGACCTAGGGTATAGTTTTTGATTTTTGTAACTTCTAGCAATGCTAGTGGTTCTGGCTGGGAGATGCGACAAAGATGCACCGCCAAGCGATTTAACGTTCCGGTACGAAGTCTTGTAGAAACCGAAGTGGTGTGGATTTCATCCTACTCTGTTACAAGTTAATTCGCTTCCAAATTTTAGGATGAAAAAATGTCTATGTATTAGTTCAGGGTATAATTTATCTCCATTTCTAATTTCAGTCAAATAGGCTCAATAGTAGCTGAGTAAAGAAGTAACACACAAACACACATTTTTTTTTACCCACAGATGTTCATAATAAGGACTGGGAATGACAGCTTCACGTTTTCTCTGACACACGAGGGTATAACACCGCCACCTTCTTAACCCCGACTAGCGCAAGATTAGAACCTAGGACCTCAGGGTTATAATGTGTATAAGCTAACCACCAGACCATCAAGGTGATCATGTATTGTAAAGTTAGTTTAAATAAAAGAATTGTGTTAAGATAATAGGCTCCCAGTTGAGAGTAGCTCTGTAACCGATATGCCCACCGCAGCCACTTCCTTGGGAACCAGTTCGATTCCCGGCTACACACGCTTTCATTATACTACTAGTTGTTACCTTTGACTACGTCTGTACCAAATTGAGATTTTGATTTTTGAGATATCAAAAAATTTAGTAATCTTCCTTATCCTTACATATTATAAAACATGAAATTTTTTAACAAAAAATAGAAACGCACTAAAAAGTAAAAAATAACTGTATCATTTAATTGCTTTAATTTACATAAGCATATCTATGAAGTCGGTGCCTGCAAGTTTATAAATGTTTATTTAACGTAGTAAAGCAGTTTGTGGGTTCTAGGTAACGTCCTTAAAGTAGAAACCTTGGCTGGCACCGACTCCTATATAATATGCTTAAATAAATTAAAGCAACTAAATGACACAGTTATTTTTTACTTTTAGTGCGTTTTCAGTCGGTTCTATTTTTTGTTAAAAAATTTTATTTTTAACTTTTTAGTGATTTATCGCCACGTAATGTGCCTATAAAAGATAAAGATGTAAAAAAAATATATATGTGTCGAATTGAGAACCTCCTCCCTTTTTTTTTCGTCGGTTAAAAATCCAATGCCGTGTCTGTATGTCTGTTCGCGATAAACTCAAGGACTACTAAACGGACTGTCATGCTGTTTTCACCAATAGATAGATTGATTTCTGAAAAAGGTTTAAGAGACGAATATCTTAGCATTCCATGGGTTCACCGTGCGGGTGTCGGGTCCATCGCGAGGCTGAGAGAAAAACTCCGAACAGAGCCCGAGACTTGTGACACGGGTGTAGGTTTAAAGGTACCCTTAGTGACGGCCGTCAACACTCACCTCCTCTGTTCAAGTTATTCTCCCTGCCCAGCCAAATTCGGAAGGTCCCTACTAGAGCAGCTTTGGACACTCGTTCCAATATGGAAAACTGCACTTCTAGTAAGGCCAAGGTCTTTAAGCAAGTTATAGAGGGACTTCGCTGGTATACCTCTCGCACCCACTTCTACCGCGTATAAACTAACCACATAGCCATTTTTGGTTAATTCGTTAGTAAGGTCATAATATTTATTCACTTTGAATACATGGTCTATAGGGATGTTTGTTTTCCATGGCACTGTAATCACAACAAGTACTATATGTTCGATTTGTTTGGAAAAAAAGAAATATGTCTGGTCTAGATGGAGAAATAGTTAAGGTTCCGGAATTTTATAGTGCTTTTCATACGTGTCCATTAATATAGTCCAATCAGGAGCAGAGCCCAGATTATCATATAATTGGTCAAGGTTTTACGTAAATTGGATAAAATATGACGATAATTATTGGAAAAATTCTAGAAATTTAAGCCGCCTGTGAGCTTTATAGTATTGTTTCTCTTTATTAGGACTACGAAAAAATCCGTGATGGAATATATCTATCTTTTAAGGATAACATGCTATACCCATTTGTCTTTAAAAAAGGGTTAAGTACATTTTTTTTATTTTGGCGTTTTTGGATGGTTGCAACACAGTATTTACTACCCGGGCAAAGTCGTGGGCATCCGCTAGTATCTTTTTTCTTTTACTTCTCCTTTAAGAGCCTTTCCATTACTGAACGGTAAGCATTTTGACCTTTAAGTCCATGGCTAGGCAGAACAGTTCTTCAAGGATCTTCATGTCACCAACCAATCCTCTCCCTAATGTTTCGCAGCCAGGACATATTTCTTCTTCCTGCTCCTCTTTTTCTGTGATTCTACCCACCATGATATTTTTTTTAATGACTACAAGTTGGCCCTTGACTGCTATCACGCCTGATGTTAAGTGATGATGCAATCTGAGATGGAAGCGGGCTATCTTGTTAGGAGAAGGATGAAAATCCACACCCCTATCGGTTTCTACACGACATCGTACTGGAACGCTAAATCGCTTGGCGGCACGTCTTTGTCGGTAACTAACTACGGCGGAAGCCTCCCACCAGCCAAAAAAGTCTATAGCAAGCGATAACTATTGTGTCGTAAAATATATCCTAGGTTTAAGATCTTCTAAAATCCATAAATATATTATCAAAAACAAAAATTGAAAACATTACTTGTATTATTACCAAAGTCGATCATCTACATAAAAAGCAAGCGTGAAAGACAAATTAAAGTTTTTCAATGAGTAAGGTCACTGGTTCGATTCCCGGTGCGGAACGAATTCGATGACGTGGCAGGATGGTAGCAGGTTCGATGCGAGAAATTTCGTATTTTTTTTCTTTTTTTTGGGTAATTCTCACGTGATGTAAGGCAAGTAAGAATTTGGAGTAGCTTTGTACATCCGGTAGGTAGCCCTTGACTGCAATTACACCTGATGGTAAGTGACGATGCAATCTAACAAGAAAGGGGACTCCACACCTCTTCGGTTTCTACACGACATCGTACCGGAACCTCAAAACCGCTTGGCGGGACGTTTTTATCGGTAGTGTGGTAACTAGGCACCTCAAACCAGTCAAAAATTTTACTACAAATAAATGGAACAGAATAGGCTGATTATGATAATAATTTTATGCTATCAACAAGTGATAGCCAGGTATTTTATTATAGGGTATGAATATATTTTCTATTTTGTAGAAATCAGCATTTTATTAAAGGACTAGAGGACGCCCGCGGTATCACCCGCGTAATTCTCGTTGATATAGAAATTTCGGCCTAAAAATGGACTATGTGCTATTTAGATATGTAAACTATATTATTGTGAAGTTTCATCAAAATCCATTTAGTAGTTTTTGCGTGAATGAGTAACAAACATCCATCCATCTTAACATATAAACTTTCGTCTTTATAAGTAAGGATTTTTTAGTAAGGATACAGGACATTGCCATAATTTGCCCCAGGCTGTCCAAACATATACTCATATTTAACTATTTTATTTAAATACACAATGAATTTTAAACAACTACCCATGTTTCATAGCAATCACTTGAAAATATATCAAAAATATAAGAATTTCAATCGATTTTTTGTGTTCTGAATCCCAGTAGTACCCCATACCGTAGTTCTATAGAACTGTTGGGATATTTTCCGGGCTGTCAAATTATATGCCAATAGTTCTATATAGAACTGTAGCATAGTTTTTGCTCTTGACTTTGCTTATAGCATATAAGTTATACTCGTAAACTTTATATTATTTTAATTGATATTTTATTTAGTTTTTAACAAAAAAATGTACCTTGCGACAAAATGTAAGTTTTTAGAACCAAGTAGTTGTCGTGTCTAAAAATATTCTCTTATTTTAGAAGTTACAGGGGGGGGACACATTTTACCACTTTGGAAGTATCTTTCGCGCAAACTATTCAGCTTAGAAAAAAATGATATTAGAAATCTCAATATCATTTTTATTATATTTTGCATGTCGCTAAAAGCTCTTTTGAAAGCTTTTTTTATCTTTTGTCATTCCTAAAGTAATCTTCAGCAATTAAAGAAATAAATTGTTGCTGACGTTTTGTGCAATTTAAGCAAAGCTGTATTCGATATTATGTTTAGATACTTCACCATAATGCATTCCAGTTTATGTTGATATCCTCTCTCAAATTTAAGTAGACATTTATTATGGCAATAAAAAGATATTTCATATTATACTTATAAAAACTAGGTAATTTATATGTAACGTACATACAAGATGTTGATATCGACATTTCTTTAATTTTGTTCCAATACTTCTATACAGAACTAATGGGACACTAAACTCTAATACGGTGCGTCAACAGTTCTATAGAACTAAAATTAGGGGGTACTACTGGGATGTACCCCTTTTATCAACCTTCATGCAACTTTCAAGTAACTTTATTACTATTTAAATATAAGATCTGTACTATTTAATGACATATATATCATCTCTGGGCATCTCTGGGGCAGACTTCCATACATTTTTTACCTATGTCCTTTAAGTAAACTTACACACAGACACGTGGTAAGCTTTTAATGGTAAGCTCTTTTTACGTAGATGGTTTACAAAACAAAAAGCTTCCTTCTAAAGCTATTAAAAAAAATAACAACATGAAGGAAAGAGACAAACAGTTGTACACGGTTACGCTTCATTAGAACCGCCTTGGTTCAAATTTTGACAGCTCATTCACCAATTAAGATTAACTGTCCGCGCATTTGAAATCAAGTTAAGAAGGAAAAGAAATCTTATTGCTAACAAATAAGGTTTCAATTACATTGCAGTGAATGTCATAATTTGGAAACAAAAGGCACTGATTTGTAAGAAGTCAAATTTCAAAAGGGCTTATGTAACAACATTAAGTTCATTGTAAGATGAATCCTTACAAATTGCAACAGAGTCTTATTTCCTTTGGCTTAAAGCTTTCCTAAACTTTTGTGTTAAATTGGATAGATCTGAATAGTGCTTTGCGCAGGAGTTTTTGAATTTTGAATTGTTATTAGGTGATGCTAAATTACTCCTGTGGTCTCTGCGGTTTTTGGTCAAGAGGTTTCAAAAATTCCTGGAGTGGCGTGGTGGGCTTAAGCTCCATATTTCCCGTCTCCTATAAGGAGAGGGGAAATATGGGCCTGGCCTTAAAATGGACAGGTAACAGACTGAAAATGATGATGATGATGAGATGCCTAATGGCTTAATGTGATTTCCGAGTTATGAGATCCTGAAAAGTTAAAGTACCACCAAGCTCTTTGAGAAGATACCCTGTTAAAGGTCAATTAATATTAGGTTAGCAATCTGCTTATTCCATTTGTGACTACTTCACAAAAACTAGGAAGATGCTTCTCAAAAATTTTTCTCAACCTCAGGACTCGAACCTGCGATTTCAACCAAATATCATTTAAGTAATGAAACTGTCATTGATTTTTTTTTAAATTTTAGTTTATTCACAATAGCCCTTTAGCGCAAAATAAAGAAAAAGAAAGGTTGACAAACATAAACAATAATACTATCTTAATAGGTCGCGAGCATTAAGGTTTCGCTATTTGATACGATACCTTATGCTAAGTGCTTAAGACTAATAATTAATTAAGACTAACACATACTTAGAACTAATTAGTACCTACATACAAGCTAGAATTAATTTTATGGATGCCGCAGATTATGGGATACAATTTTTAAAATATTTAAATTCGTTTAGGACGTAGCTGGCAAACTGGACAAATGACTCTAGTGCAGATTTCTTTTTCATTAATTCGTCTAGCTTGAAAGGTGCAACTCTTAGGTTGTCACAGATCATTGTGTGATTGAACCGCTTCGTGCCAAACCTTGGACAGCTCTCCAAGAGGTGGTCCAGGGTTTGGACGACAGAGGCGTCGCACGTCACGTCGTTCTGTCATTGATTAGGTAAATGTATCGAATATATCATTGTCTCATAATAGATAGACAGGTTATGTATTTGTGCCTTTGGGAAAGGCTGACTACATTAACTATGAACCTAAGTACATTTTAGTACCTGATGATGTTCAGGAATAGCGCGCAAATACTCAAAAGCAAGCTAAATTTAAGTTACGTTGTCAACTTAGCTTGACAGTTGTCATCTGTAAAATTTCATCAAAGATTTACGTTTGAGTAATCTGGCCTTCATAAGAAAGCTCAGTCACTCAGCGGGCGATGGAAAGAGCAATGCTCGGAGTATCTCTGCGTGATCGAATGATCACGCAGAAGAAATGAGGAGATCCGCAGAAGAACCAAAGCAACCGACATAGCTCAGCGAGTCGCAGAACTGAAGTGGCAATGGGCGGGGCACGGGGTTCGAATAGCTGATGGACGTTGGGGGCCCAAGGTGCTAGAATAGCGACCCCACACCGGAAAGCGCAGTGTTCGTTGACCCCCACGAGTTGGACTGATGACATCAAACGGGTTGCAGGGAGCCACTGGGCACATGCGGCTCAGGATTGCTGGAGGAAGTCCCTAAAAAGGCCTATGTCCAGCAGTGGACGTCCACTGGCTGATAATGATGATGATGATGATGATGATGATGATGATTCGGGCCTTAATCATTAAAAGCGAGTAAACGTAACGTCGACGACAATCTCTGCCTCGTTGTTTCAGTGGTTAGTCTGTTTGGCTTGGGATCATGAGGTATAAAGTTTTTATTTCTTCCAAGAAGTTTTCAGTGACATTATCTTGGCTTGGATTTATTGGTGTTCCCAGTCACTACCATTAACATCTGATAGTAATCGTTAAATAATCAACCTATCACCCTAAGCCTGTCAACCCGGATTGGAGTTGCATGATGGGTATAAGCTTCCTTTGCCGTCTACTATCCCCTTTCCTATAAAAAAGGAGGCCTGGCCCTGTAGTGGGCCGTTAATAGGCTTTTTTTTTATCGACTACAAGTTAGCCTTTGACTGCTATCACACCTGATGTTAATAGGCTGATAGTGATGATGATGATGATAAATCGGGCGGTAGACCTTGCGGTCCCACCAGCCTGCAAGTGGGATGTTATCCGCCACGCATACCACTGCGCCACGGAGGTCATCGGATAATGATCATGATGAAATGGTCCTAAGACTGTAATGTCGGTGGTGTCACTGGTGGACATCGCATAATTAGTTCATCGATGGATTAGCTCGGCTTTGTTATAATTAATATCATATCCACCACTCTATTTGCTCAATTAATAATGGCTGAACGTAAACAGATTACGTATGTATGTACAGTATTTAACTAAGTTGATATGTCAACAACCTACCATTCACTTCAATGGTGTAGAGGTAGACTGTAGAAAAATTATGACTAACAAAATAAATAAACTCTTTTTGCAGGTTCTCCATTCGACACGTATTTTTTTTTATTATTTATAAAATAATAATTTACATAACTTAATAATATAATAATTTGCATAACTTTTTACAGAGTTGTTCGATTTTGATAATTATATTTTTATTAGAAAGGGCACACTTCCAATATGGTCCCGGTTCCCATAGTCATCATATTAAGATCTGATGATGATATCCTGGGAAAATTGAAGGAACCCTTCAAATTTAAAGGCACACTTGCAGCGATTTCGGTTTTAGTGTAAATATCGGTAGCTTTTTGGCTACAAGTGCCCTATAATATACTATGACAGTATAGTACGAGTACGTTACGTGGCGATAAATCACTAAAAATATATATATATATATATATATATATTTATATATATATTTTTAGTTTAGGTATATTTTTTTTTTTTTTAATATATATACATTATTGCACTATCCGTTTTCCATAACTTAGAGTACTTCAATGAGGGTTGTCTGGAGGAGATCGCTTTTAGCGATAAGACCGCCTTTGTACATTTTATTTTTATTTTTGTTCTGCTTTTGTCTCTGTATCTTTTAAAATGTGCAATAAAGAATTTATCTATCTATCTATCTATCTATCTAAAAAGTAAGAAATAAAAATTTTTAACAAAAAATAGAACCGACTCAAAATGCACTAAAAAGTAAAAAATAACTGCATCATTTAGTTGCTTTAATTTACTTAAGCATATCTAGGAGTTGGTGCCAGACAAGATTTCTACTTTAAGAACTGAACCTACAAACTGCTTTACTACGTTAAATAAATGTTCCTTAAACTTGCTGGTACCGACTTCATAGATATGCAATAAATTAAAGCAACTAAATGGCACAGTTATTTTTATACTTTTTAGTGCGTTTTGAGTCGGTTCTATTTTTGGTTAAAATTTTTTTGACTGACAACCTCTTATAATTCGATAAAGCCGGCTGCACGCACGAAAAAACATGACTCATGCGGCGTTACCTCGCTTTGAGGCGTTCCATGTAAGGCTTGAAGTGCAAGCGAGAGCGCGGAACGAGCGACAAAGAAGCACAATCGGCCTTTGCGTTCGGCAGCCGTCTATTAAATATAATTATTAAATATATTAATTTTAAATTAAAAATTAATATATTTATTATAAATATAAAATATAAATTTATAAAATCAAAATCAATTATTTTATTAATTTAAATTAATATTTATAAAAATATACTTAAATTAAAAACTTTAATAACCAATTAAATGCTACCATTCCATCAGTATTTTCTTAAGACGTTGTCACGTTTCAACTATCGTCAGTAAACCGACTTTACAGACAACCAATTTTGTTTTTCAATTTAAAACAACAGATATATGTTAACAAGATCGAAATGTTTCAATACGTTTCGGGATGTATATAATACAAAGTATTAGGTAAATTGTATAAATATACCTAATACTTTGTATATAATTAAATGTCTATTAAACAAAATAACCGCCTAACATTACTGAATTGGAAACTTCTGGAATCATCCATCATAATCAGAACCTGAGTTAGATACATCGGTACAATACCTACTGCGTTGCGTCAGGCGATTCTACCTTCACAACCGGTTCACCGGTATTCGGACGATGATGTAATGCGTGTTTATATCTTCACTATTGCTAATATCAAACTGTAGTGTTTGTTGTCTGTACATGTACAAACATCATCATATTAGTCAATCGACGTCCACATATACCTTTAGAAGGTACGTGTCACAAGGAGCATTAGGATCCTGTGACACTCTTAGCAGCATTAAAAATTCAGCTTCAAATGCATAGACCATAGAGAGGCCGTGTTAGCAGTATTATTATGGAGGGTAGAGGAAAGGAGGATCATCTGTGTATATGAAAAAGTGTCAGTCAAAATGTATTAAATTAGGATGGCGCCACAGTTGCATCAAAGTAACTCTCAAAAGAAGCGCCAAATATTGTTAGAGTATATTTTTTTTGTTTTGAGATTTACGTCCACTTGGACAACTTTTCACAACACAAATTTTACCCATAACTGTTCTGTTATTCACTCACTTTTTCATAAAATTAAATGTTTATATATCAATAACCGTACTATTTACTGTTTACGAACTAAAATCACTCTAAACGCACGTTTGGTTATAATTCTGTAAGGTTATATTTACCACAATATTTTGTACAACGTAAGTTGTTGAAGTTCTCAATAATTAACTACTTTAGTCGATAAGGACATTAAATTTTTTAACTCGGCATACTTCAATTCATCTACGATTGCTACATTCATACCATACCCTGTGCATCCACTAGCGCGATTGTGGAGGATTTTTGAACTGTTATTTAACGCATACAACTGGACACTTTTTCAACTTTTCTCCCATATAAGATGACTCTCCTTTCCTCTACCCTCCATACAATGGACATCCACAGCATAGGACTTTTGAAGGTACTTCTCACAAGGAGAACAAGTACCTGTGACACTCTAAGCTGCATTGAAAATTCGGCTTGAAAAGCATAGACCGCAGAGAAGCCGTGTTAGCAGTATTATGCACTCAGCTTACAAATCATAGACAAGAGACTGCAGTCGTCAAACAAAATGTCACCGAGGGTTATATATAGGTCTGTGGTGTAAAGAGGAGCGATTAGTATCTCGAGTTAAGAGTGGTAGGCAGTCATTCTACCCGTGAAGTGTTATACCGTGAGGCTGTTTCATTTTTGTTAGATTTTATTGATGTCTGTAAATGAATTGTTCTGAATAAAGTTATTTTCTTTGTTCTGTAAAGTATTGATATTTTTATTTTTACACCACTTCTGCTGTTCCTAACTATACTGTATTTTACTGTGCGGAGTCACCATTCAGGCATTTTAAAACCCCAACGTTCTTCAGCTTTTCAACAGGGCATGTAAGTACCCTGACCATCAATTTACTTTGCGATTCGTTCAGCTGCTGGTTTGAGCTTTTCTGATTCCTTTTTTCGATTATTGCTGTATAGTAAATGATTTTTAGTTATAACGCCTATAATAAAGCACAGTCTAACTATTAGCAGTCTTTATATTATGGTAATAGGTATCTACTGCACAAATCATGAAAAAACACTTTCTAAGATATGCTGCTAAAAAAACCTGTAACTCCCCGTAGTTCATCTCCGCTCCGTTGCGGTCATCGTTCCTCGGTCCCTCCGGGGATCTACTTATCTTACGGGTTACTAATCATTACCCGGGTCAGGCGCGGAGGAACTTTACTCCCCCGGTAATTATTCCAGCCCCATTCGCGGCTGAGACTTTCAGCCTATGGGTCTGCTTTTGACAATCCGGGAATATCAAGTCCAGGTATGCCCTGCGCGGACCTAAAGTAACGTAACTTACCCAGCAACCATGTTGGTGGTAGTATTAATAAGCACGGTAGCACTTTTCCGTACCTATGAGCTCGTATCACAAAAACTCTAAAAGCTCAACTGCTAACTAAAACAGAGACTCGGTTCTAAATTTTGTTGATAATGAGTTTCATTTTTAAGAATGTGTTCATAATCTTTTATTAATTTTAAAGACGACTTCTTAATTATGTTGATCAAATTCATTAAACTGACTTGTTACTTAAAACAGAGCAAATCCGAAGAAACATGCTAGTATATTTATAATTTTATAATTATGCGTGAGTCTATAATTAAATGACTCAATCCATCGGCTTTAAATGTTAAATACAGTTTTAATTGGATTCAATCTAGATTCAAATTAGGATAATTTTTAATGCGGAAAATAAATTGTTTGTTACGTTCGTGTGATTAATGTATTCGTTATTACCTTTTATTTTATAGCCTTATAAAATAACTTAGAATAAGGTAAGATAATTTTTATAACTAAAATATTATTGGACATTTAAATATTTGATTGGCACGTCTTTGATTCGTCGATACCCTATAACCTGAAGACAAAAGTCTCAACGAGTTTGTCCTGCTTGTAATGACTTATGGCGCAGAAACGTAGACATTAACTATTGGTCTCGTTCACAAAGAACATAGGTAAAAAATGTATGGAAGTCTGCCCCAGAAATGCCCAGAGATGATATATATTATATCATTAAATAGTACAGATCTTCTATTTAGTAATAAACTTATTACTTGTAGCTAAGCAGTAGCTGATAAAAGTTATGAAGGTTGATAAAAGTTGACTTTACATACTACGACGACGGTCACGTGATTCTGTACACAAAAAATCGATTGAAATTCTTATTATTTTTGATATATTTTCAAGTGATTGCTATGAAACATGGGTAGTTGTTTAAAATTCATTGTGTATTGAAACAAAATAATTAAATGAGCATACGTTTGGACAGCCTAGGGCAAATTATGGCAATGTCCTTTAAGGTCCCTCAGCGGGCTAAGGCGCGAGCTATGTTGGGAGTCTCTTTGAAAGATAGTAAGTATCCAGAACGAGGAAATCCGAAGGAGACCTAAAAGTAGTGGACATAGCTCAAAGCATAAACACTTTGCAGTAGCAGTGGACAGGCGATATAGGGTAGCGAAATATATAGTCCCTAGAGCTGGCGTGTTCTGGAGTGGAGACCACGTTCACGTACCACTAAGCGCAGTGTAGGATAACCTCCAACCCGATGGTCTGACCTCAAAATGAAATGATGAAGAAGCTAGAGGATCGCACGCGCTCTCGGAAAATCCTATGTTCAGCAGTGGGCGGATACAGGATGATAATGAGGATGACTTAAATATTTTTTGCGGACATTTAAAAGCCAATAGAAACTGCTCAAAATAACATCTTGTGGTTTTAGCTTTAACTAAGTCAAGCTATCTTCTATTAAAAGTTTATTACGATGGATGTGAAATACAAGTAGATATTACAACAACAAAAAAAAAACAACTACACGGTCACCACATTATGTAGTACTTCAAAGATCCGCAAGATGGCGTTACAAGTAGTAACCTACATTACTCTCGTATCATTCACATGATTTAAAAACATTTCTTTTAATTGAACATTTTGCTTGTGTTTTTAAAGAAGTAGGAGTAATAAATTAATAATTTAGCCACATTTTTTTAAATACGGCCAATATTCCTCTTCCATCCAATTAGTCCTACAGCCTGTGTTAGGAGTTGGTACGACAAGCAGAGATCAAACTCATCTCCGCTTGGAGCCTGTTTTTTTACCCATGGAGCTATTGAAGCCATAACTATCATACATATTAACGTCTTTGCCTTTACCTATACATTATTTCATAATTCAAAAACTTATCTCAAAAATAAAACAAAAAAATTATCGTGATCGGTCATCAATTCTTCAAAACACGAAAAATTCATCGGCAATTGCTTAGAAAATGCCTATTCACTCTTGTTTTAAAGTAGCCCAACTTGTAGGAACATGGAATAACTCAAGGAGACCTCTGAAGGGCATTCCAGACCTTCATTAGCTAAGCGTACAATAAAAGATGACGCAAAAAGTTTTGTACAAGTCCTAGGAACATTACCATAGGGATGGAATCCCACCCGGTGTCTTTCAATGCGATGATACTTACATACCAAAATTATTCATTGAATTAAATATTATGTACAGATTAAAAAAGTTGCATAATAATAAGGCCGTCCTGCAAAGTCGCCTAAAATATGACAAATGACAGTATGAGCTCGCCGAGGGGGTGTTTCCGAACGCATCCCGCGCGCCACGTGCGCTAGAGGGTGTTGTGTTGCCGTCGCGCGCGGTCGAGCGAGACGCTGCCAATTTTGAATTTCGAACGGGATGTTTTCGAACCGAATGTGATTGTTTTTTTTTTCTAATTTTATTTTTTTTTCGATTTGCGAACGAAATATTCCAGAACCGAATATGATTTAATTTTTTTCTATGGTTTTTTTCGATTTTAGAAGGAAATATTTCTGAACTGAATGTGATTTTATTTCGTCTGTGATTTGTGAGGTGCTGATAATGTTCGATTTAATAATAAGGATGTGCGTTGTTTTGTGGATATTTTTTTAATGACGATTCAACGTTCGGATAATATACAGCTTAGTTATACGTCATTATATTAAATGCATAAGTTTGGATTAATTAATGATTAAACGATTTATTAAAATTAAAATAATTTAAAAAATCTTTGCAAAACTTAAAACACAAATCACAAATTTTCTTTCTATTTTATATTACATCACATAAAACACATTTACATGTTTACGAAATCTTTATTTATAGATAAAATAACATTAATAAATTAAACGACCTCATAGTTTAGTAAAGATCTCTACCGAAATCCTTAGGTGTAGGAAAATCTAAAATCTAGGGCTTAGGACTTTATAGTACTATTTAACCATAATATTCCAAAATTAAATAGGACACATAACTAATTTGCAAAATTTAATAAATACAAAAGCAAAAATACACGATAGGTACAATAAAACAGCTCATAAACAATCATTGTCATCGATTCCTGTATTATTTACAGCAGTAGGATCTTCAAAAATTTTTAACAAAAACTAGAACTGACTCAAAATGCACTAAAAAGTAAAAAAAAATTTTAACAAAACATAGAACCGACTCAAAACGCACTAAAAAGTAAAAAATAACTGTGTTATATAGTTGCTGTAATTTCCTTAAGCATATCTATGAAGTCAGTGCCAGCCAAGGTTTCTACTTTGACCATCTTGGAAGTGAGTTCTTTCTTATAAAAAAAGAATTATCAATCTCTGTAAAAAGTTATGCGTACATATAAAAAAAATATACGTGTCGAATTGAGAACCTCCTAGGTTTTTTTTGTCGGTTAAAAAACACCACTTCAGGTGAAAATATAATAAAAACCGACGGCTCAAAGTGTCTCTGAGACACGAATGTAACACCATCTTCCCAACTCCGAGCTTTTATCAAAATAAGTTTAGGATTAAAGACATTAATCTCATAAAAAAAATTAAATGGACTTTCAAATGTCCTAAAAAGACAGTTATTGTAAACTTTAAATTGACTAACAAATATGTATCTTTCCGGATAAGAGCCCATGCTTTTGACCACTAGACCGTCACGGTCTTAGGTACACCAGCTCTATGTAAAGTAATACTGCATGTAATATTAATACAAGTGTATGTATGTTGGTTTGTGTCGGATCGTATGACGAGAAACTGACTGTGAGAATATCATACCTAAGTATTGAATAACTTGTACTTAGGAGTTATATCTAGGTAGTATGTCTGTTTATTCTAGATTTTGTTATAAATTATTATCGTAACTAGCTATGGCTATGAATTGGACCATTTTTCTCTGTGACATATTTTATTTTGATTCGCTCACCCGTTAAGCCGTAGTTAAGTAACAAATAGTTATAGATATGTTTTCATAATTTTTATAATGTTTTGCGCATTTTTTTTTCTTTTGGTAGAGGAAATAAGGATTAAATAATAATATTTTGTACAAGTTAATATTTTGCAAATCATAATCAACAGTTATAATTTTAATTAGAGTAACGACTTTTTTGTCACCGTTTCTATAGTAGACATGCATGAGCATTTCTTTCGTCCGAGAATTTTTTAGATAAAAATTCAGGGAGCTATGGTGTTGCAGCTTTAGGTATACTTCGGAGAGCACGTTAAGCCCTCTCTCCTGGACATTATCACGCTTTACCTATAATTCCTTCTCCTCTAATGACATACGTCTGGCCTAGTGGACCTATAGGCTCATGAGAACAAAATACGAACTAAATTTGGATAGAGGCAGGTGTAACTTTGCGGAAATTTATCATAAATAGTTAATAATTCATTTGTTTTACTATTTACCGTGAAAAACAGATGAATCCAAGAGACAAAGAACTTTTCTTTTAATTAATTTCTTCACATCACAAAAGATAAAACTAGTACAAAATACTCCAAAACTCTGAAATCAAAGAATCAAGAGATGTTGACAATGTGCAATGTGCAATTGCAAAGTTTCAGAGTGAAACACTCGTAAACGAGAACAGTTTGTCTGATCTGGGTGACTTTGTCTCTTGGATTTGTAAAATAGAAAAATAAATAAATTATTAAGTAGACAAAATTATTTTTGTCACATTCATTTAATTACATTGTTGTAATTGGTATACATATAACACGAGAATTAAAAAGTTCTTCGCCTCCAGAATTACTGCGTTCGAGCCTTGATCCGACAAGCAAAAGCTTCATAAAAAGTTAGTTGCAGCTTTTCGCTATACAACCACGTTTTGATAAATTAACTTAATATTTCAATGATTCATAATTATTAATAATTCAATTAAATATCATGCTATCTCGAAGACTTAGACGTAGAAATGTTAAGTCTTTTGCATACAAATCTATATTGGAAATAACCAATAATTTAAAAAAGGTTAACAAAAAATGCGCAATGTATCCAATATGCAAATATTAAAAAAATCGTAGGCACTAAGATAAAATTAGTCACTAATAACTTGTGAAATACGTACAAAACTCAACCGTACGTCCAATACCAAAAGACTGAATTTTAATTGAGTTTTCATAAAAATATAAAAACCAAAATAATATTTCCTAACTTAATATATCAGTCTCACGCTGCCGGACATCTTAAATATCAGAAAACCGATCTAGCGGTCACAAGCCATCGGTTTGAATCCTACCAACCGTGAAATGTACCTCAAAATAGACCAGAACCGTGTGACGATTGCCTGATTAACACGTATATTAGTGCCAAAAATGTTTAAACAATGAAGAAAAACGTAAACAGTTCAAAAATCTAAAAAAAACACAAAAAGTTTGTGTTTACCTGATTATAGTACATTTTGTGTGATTATATTGTGTGAAATATTTCTGTGTCCAAAAGTTATGAATAATGAAGAAAAACGTAAAGAGTTCAAAAATCTAAAAAAAAACACAAAAAGTATGTGTTTACCTGATTATAGTATATATTGTGTCAACAACGTTAACTATGAAACGTGAAAAAAGTTCACAAAACTAATATAATCAAAAACCGAGCAACAAAAGGTTTGTGACTGCCTGATTATATTGTGTGAAATGTTTCTGTGTCCAAAACTTATGAATAATGAAGAAAAATATAAAAAGTTCAAAAATATGAAAAAATGTCCATGCTACAAAAACTTTGTGTTTTCCGAATTAGATATAACTTGTTTTAGTGTCCAAAACGTATAAACAATGAATAAATACGAAAAAACCAAAATTTTGTGATTGTCTGTTTATATTAGAAACAATAAAATATTTTGAAACTTATAAACAATAAAAAACTTCACTAGACTGAAAAAACAAAAAGGAAGTGCTACCAAGTTTGTGACTGACTGTAATATTGTATTTCAGTGATTAAACAATGAAAAAAATTTAAAAAAGTGCTAAAAATTTAAATAAATATAAATAAAATGTCATAAAAAGTTTTTATATTTAAAAAGTATGAGTTTCTTTATGATATCTAAGCTTTAAATTGTTTTGATTTCAATAAAGTATGTTTTTCCTATTAAGAAAAATTCGGCAAAGCTCGACCGTTGTATTCTTCCTTTTGATAGGTATAAAATGGAAAACATATCAAATTATAAAATATAAATTATCTGTAGGTAAAATTCAATTGTTAACCTCTACGAAAACTTTGTTCAAATCAAGATTTTATCATATCGTTCGTTTTCTTGTGTATAAATTTAACGGTTTGAAATATTTATATAAGGATTTTCCAGACAAAAACAATAAATCATACCTATTTTTTCAATAAGTAACGTAATGTTAACGTCAGTGTTGACGTAATTATTATTATCTCTAATTACAACTATTAAACAAGTAAAATAAACTTAAAAGTAAAGCCATGTTCCAAGAGCTCTTAGCAAATTATGCGCGCTCTTTGATTTATCTTTGGCAACCTCTTTTAACGGTTAATTAGACGAAAAAACAAATACCTATCTATAAAAAGCCTACTTCCTCATTATCCAAAGATTAAACCATTCTTATGAGAAAGGGCCGCATCCACCTGTCTCTGCCCAACCGGAAAATCCTCAAATACCGTAAAATCTTCAAAAACGTAATAACCGGCGAAATTTAACCAAACGAATCGGTTTTTTGGACAACCAATGATCTTCTGTTTTTGGTTACACGGTTGGAAAGATTTTTTGTAACAATTTTAACTGAGTTAATCAAGAAATTGCTTGAGTAAGTTTGTTAATTGCTTAACATTAGACGTTTAGATGTCACGGCGACTTGACTATTCGTAAAAAATAAATACTTACTATTTGTCTATTTCAACAAATAATAAATTGTCTGATAAAATATTAAATGAGCCCAAAAAACACAATTTATGTAAATTATCTATCTAATATTTTGTCATAAAAAATAATAATTAAATAATGTGTCCCGTAGTGCTTATAATAAATTCAGTAGGCTATGTATATTTAACGTTTTTAAGGTTATAATAAAATATCTAATTGCCAAAGCTTTTGGTTTTAATAACCTCCAAATAAAAAATCAGTTAGTAACGAAAAGACAATTATAAATTATTTTATTACTTAAAATAAAATATTGGGTATAATTTTCGAAAAAGCTTAACTATTCTTATATTAATCGGAACCCATAAACACTTTTTTTTCTTTAGTCACCCGTAAACAAAACTTCGTATTGCTTCAGGGTTTATGTTTAAATGCTAATAAGAACTTTTGAAATATAATAATAGTGCAAACATATTTAGAAAGTGACAAAGTTAATAACTTATTGACTGAAGTATCTAAATAAAAACTTCAATGTCTTAGGTATGTCTATAAAGGATTGTAAATAAGTGTTTCAAGTGACGAAAGAGCTTAATGTAATTTTAATTTGGGACGTTTAATAGAGACTTGAGTTACAAATGGCGGACAAGGTTCTTTAACTGTCGAATATTCAAGATGTTTAAAGTGCGGGGTAACCGAGCGCAGTGGGTAAGTGAGCGCACTGCTTCTATCTCCAGGAAGGGGCGCTGGAGGTGAGGAGTTTGTTTTGGTCAATCAGGGGCACCGGTAAGGTGAATTAGTTGCGACATGCCCAAACGCCTTACTACGTGCACTTTGATAGTAATTGTCAAAAAAGTATTTTTGTTGATTTAATTTCAACTTTTTAGCGTGTTGGAAAACACGGATACTTCTAAAATTGTTATCTGAAGACGGTAAGCAACGTTTTAGTTTATGAAGTGCATATTCTTCTTTCTATTTTAAAGAATGATTAAAGGTTAAGCTGAGTGTTTGCAAGTCGGCGGCCATTTATTTGATATTAGGCATTCTGGGTAAAGTATGCGCGGATAAGTGTGCGCATGCGCTCACTTACCCGCGCGCTTAAACTAAGAAAAAACCTTTTAAAATTAGACCTTCTAGCTCAATATTATTCCCTCTTATGTCAAGAAAAATATGATTCAATGCGTAAAGTGTAAGTGAATTGTGTGTTTCTCAGGATGGTGATATTAGTATATTTGTTTGTGATTATTTTTCCAATTTGATTTAAAATTCCTAAAATTTTTGAACATGATATTGTCATTCATATCAACAGGTTTAATGTTTAACTACTTTATATTTGTAGTATTGATTGATTTATTTGTGTACTAGAGATAAGAATATTCATGAAGATTTAATAAGTGATAGATCTCCATTGCAAGACTTAGTGTTAGATTTTAATATACTTTTGACTGTGTTTAAATGAAAACTAAATATTTTGTTAAAATGGCTTTATATTTTTTGTATGATGATTTAAGTTTCATTTCGATTTCATTGTTATATATTGATTATTTATCGAATGCGCTCACTTACCCGATTGCGTCTACTTACCCCACAGGGCTGCGTACACTTACCCGCATTACGGGTCAAGTGTTCGCATTCCGACTTACTATCGAAATTTTGATTTTGTTTGTTTACTATGGAACATGATGTTTTATTTTCTGTTTCAATTTGTAGGCTAATAAACATTCTTTTCGAAACATTTTTTTAATTTTCGAATTTCTGCTTTAGTTCTGCTCAGTGAGGCTGAAAACAGTAAAGTGCGCACACTTGACCCGAATGACTCTAAAGTGCGTAGATTCTAGCATATAGGGTAGATGTTCAAAGGGCTTTATGGAATTGGTATTTGGAACGTTCGACATGGAGACTAGCGCGCATAAATCTAAACATTAAAAAGATATTTTAATGGTGAAATATCGGTGATGTTTAAAGTGTAAGTGTCAAGTGAAGTGTCCAAGCTGGAGGGTCAAAGTAAGGCCACTTTCGCGGCCCTGTTCGGGCTAAGGGCTGGCGGCGGCGTCGACCTGTCAGCCGCGTACAGATACAACCAAAATATGATGGAATATTATACATGTGAGTTCAATGACCTTTTTATAATTGCATTCTGTTTAATTTATACGAGTGTAATGATAGATGGATTATGAACTTTAGACTTAAAATACTATACTTAGATAGGTACGCTATGATAGGTTGAGTTAGAGATTGTTAGGTAAAGACATGTAGAGTTAGGAGATTTGCTCTTCATAAGAGATCATATTTTATTTTTAAATGTGTGTGTGGTAGATGTCACCTCCTCAGCATAGACATCCCCTAATCTTCACCATGCTCATAGATCCGATGCTCATCCGTTCCGGTCCTACTCTCTGTTGTCTCTCCATCTTTTTCTCTGATGTCCTGTTTTCTCTTTTCTGTTGGTGTCCATTGCGTTACTTTTTGCCCAGCTTGTATTGCCTATCCACCCTACAAATGTACCCATTTCCATTTCAGTAGGTATTTGTGTTACATCATTCTTGTCCCTAAAGTCTTCTTTAAATCTATTGCCTTCACAACATTTGTTGTGAAGGCAATGTGTTTAGTTTATTAGATGCTGATGCGAAAGACATACCAGCAAAGTTTCTATAATCTATTTAAAAATGTCACCCTGACTTGAACTCCAGGAAGTTTTATGGGAATTATTAACCAAAGGTTTATGATCGCTCTATCTTAAACGTTTCTACCAAATTTTTTCCTGGACATGAGGAAAGCATATACGATGGGTGTTGTGGCGCGTTATAAAAGAGCTTTTCAATCATTAACGTGACAGAAGTCCTAGAGAATGATCGGAGCTTTTCCATCCATAGTGGTCGCTCCAAAACAATATCTTAGCATGATACTTAGGTAGATATAGGTTAGCCTCTTGTCTGTTATTTTAAAAGCTCTGAAGTTATGCATTAACAGGCTGATGAATGATAAAAAGTTACATGGACAGTGGACGGCAAACCAATACTTAATGTATATGTAGATATTTGAGTGGAAAACGCAATCATGTTTCAAAAAAGCCTCGCCAAGGGCCTTAATAAAAAGCTCCGCCATATCGCTCAAGAAAAAACGCAATTATCTGCGCACAAAAAAAATAAGGTCCCAGCGATCTCGTAAAAAAAAGGTCCTCAGCCATTATGCAAAAACAACGACCGCTCCATCCATAACGATATTATCATAACAGCGAAACGACAAACATAAAAACCACATACAATCATGCCTCTATAAAATACGTCGTAACATCGCCCGCACATCTGCGTCGTGATTTCATAAAACACCCGAAAAATTCCCTCCAAATTCCGTGATCGTTATATTTCAGCCAATGGCGGCGCGGCGTTTGTGTGAAGGGGCGAGAGGCGAGCTGCGATTGGTCGACGCTAGAGGGCGTGGCCTGCTGTGTGTGTGCGTGTGTCAATTTCGCGGAGGTAACTCTGTAAGGCTGTATGGTGCCTTACGCGTACTGCAAATTGGGATGGGACATGGCGGCGTGACATACTCTGTTATGACTAAATTTAACGCTCATATCATATTGCCTTATAAATGGAGGCTCTATTTTTCCATAATAATCTACAGCTTAACATGCTCTTTGAGCCGCGGGGTAATAGCACCAGCTTTCTAACATCAAGCTATATGATTTATTATCATACCATTGTTCATTAGTAGGCACCTATCTCAAAATTTTTAACCAAATCTGCCAATGTGTATCCAGACTTTTCTATTACTATTAACGAAGAGACATGGAAATCAGTGATAAGTTTTACTATTGTAAGAGCTTAATGCTTAGATATCTAGGTAGGTAGGTAGGTACTGATAAGTAGCTCATTACCTACCGAGTAGGTATCTACCTAGCAGTTAGTTCTTAGGCTTTCAACAAAAAATTTTCTGCGTAAATATGTACTCCAATCCAATTTTACTTTAAACTGTCAACAACTCTTAACTATACAGTATTCTAAGCCTACTTTGTTTGAAATAAAATCATTATATCTAAGTAGTATTTATTGCAACCTTCGACTAATGCACCAAAAAAGATAATATCCTTGTGACCACTTTTTTAGAAGATAGTGGGAGTTTAATAGGTATCTTTAAAAGATAGATAAATGCCATTCCAGTATTTTTTGTTATGATGTCTCAAAGCCGATTTCGGCTACAGCGACGCTTCTGACTCCTCAAGTCTGGGTATTAGAAACTAGACTTTGATAGTTAGCCCTCTGGTGAGCTTTCCAGTGACTAATGTACCCTATTTTGGCCATAAAGGTACGACCAGATAGGGCACAAGTTAGCACACCATCACGATAGTTGTATGGGACTGCAGTAGGTGGACGAAGCATAAGATCATCTCGCTTCCGATCCAAGTCAAGTCGTCGTTGTTGTTCGAACTCTTTTGTTGATCCTTAATCGTTTTCCTCCACACTGCACGATTTGTAGCCATGTCCTCCCAATGTGAGGGATTTATATTGCACCGTTTCAAGTGTCTTTTCAAAACATCTCTACACCGGAGGTACTGGCCGCCAGATTTACGCTTGCCATTCTGGAGTTCTGAAAAGAACTCGTTTAGCTAGCTCTTCTCGTATTCGCTGTCGCTTAATAAGATAAGCCTCAATACCATCCACATTGGCCCTTCGCAGCACCTCAGTATTGCGCACCTGATTGAGCCATCGGATCTTCAATATACTCCTAAGACACCGAAGGTGAAAACGGTCTAAAGTGCGTATGTGATGTCGATACAAGCATCTCGTCCTAGCCGAATATAAAATGTTATGCAATACAACGGTCATATACACTGACACTTTAATAGGTAATTTCAGGTGTGTGATTTTGTAATATCTCAAAGATCTAAATCGATCGCACATCGACGAAAGCTTTCAAGTGCCTACGGACACTACTAACAATTATCGCCATATTTAAGCCAATTTCCACAAAACCTTGACAAATTATACACTTAAACCTTCCTTAAGGACAAGTCTATCTAATGGTGCAAATTGTTTGCAAATCCGTTTAATAGGCTTTTGACTGTAGCTATTGCGAATAGACAAACAGACGCGGCAGTGGACTTTGTTTTATAATACGTACGTACGTAAATGAAGTAATCTAGGATCTAAATTACTTAATTTCAACTAAACTTTTCGCAAATTAAGGGATAACTTGTGAATAAATCACCTATATTACTACATGCGCAAGTTCTTAATAAACTTTCACGATTAATTCTATTCATTAAGTATCAATGGTAGGTATGAAACAACAGGCTTAAGTATCTATTGATCCAGTGACTAGCATTGTCGCTTCAAATCATGAGATACATCTATGTCACATCTATTGAGCTTTTATAGGTAATAAGGAGGACTGTTTGTATAGCAGACTTTTAAATAAGCTGATGTTGTTGGGGTATAGAGACTTATGCTGACTAAACTGCGTTAAAGTTTGCTAAAACACCGTCTTAAATCCATATTTTGATTCAAAACTCGCATTATTACATACATTCAGAAATCGGTTATTTCCGATAAGGCTTACTTAGTTTACGGAAGATTTTTAAAACGTTAACTTTGTCTTAATCTAGAAGAAAGAATCTGCCTAAGAGAGCAGAGAAGACACTTAAAAGTTACTTTCCTACATTAACATAGTTAGCAATTATTATTTTAAAGTACAGTTTCTTTACAATTTTTGTCGATTTGTACATAAATTTATATTTGTTAGCACACTTACGTACCTACCTAATACACTTAGGTACATAATAAAATGGTCATCCAAAGGTTTGAACAAAATCATTATTTTCTGCATTATATTTTATTTAAGATTAATTGATTTGATAAAAGTAAAAAAATATTTTGTCTCATTATTCCAGTCAATTGGTCTATGAAATTAAAAAGTTTTGTCGAAGCAGATATTCATCATTGCAAAGTAGATACCTACAAAAAGGAGTGTACTTAAATTTTAGGGAAGCCATTATTAAGAAACTGTGAAAATTTTATATAGGTAGATCTACGTTTTTCGGACTTCTGAGCGCAACTTTTAATGAAAATACAATAGACAAGATATATACCTACCTACATATAGATTGCATGGTGTACGAGTTTGAAAATATAAACATGCAATGAAAGAGTAACAAACGTCCATACAAACAAACTAACTTTCGCCTTTATAATATTAGTACTAAGGATAAATCCTAAAATATAATTACGCTAGTAAAAATAGCATTATAACAATTGCGTTAGTTATAATTAAGTCAAACCCTATAAAAAGTTATAAAGAAAACTATACCTATTCATTTCAATGAATGCTAAATTAAGAATAATTGTTTTTATATTATTCTGTTTCTGTAATTAAATATCTACCTACTGAGGTCTGGTTTATGACGCATTTTATGATGAAGTTTTTAAAAATAAGTTTATAAAAAGTTTATGGTATGTTTTAGGACCTTATCTTTGAGATGTTGAATCCTGTTCTGTTCATTTGAATTAATTACTACCTACCTGTTTATTCATAAGACAGTTCATATGACGATAACTAAATAATTATAACTAATTAAATGTCTGGCAATCTAACTCCTTGATAAAAATTAACCCAACGGTTTGAATTTGATAAAAATTAACCCAAATGTAAAAAACCAAAAATATTTACTTCCGGTGTCAGTATAAATTAAAGCATTTTGTTTTCGAACTGATAGTTCGAAAAAAAGTGGAGATACTAGATTCCAAAAAACAAGTGAAAAACATTAACTTCAGTGTGCATGTTTAAAAGTAATTTATTAATTTTATTCAGTAGAAAAATATTATTATATGAGAACCTATTAAAAATGTATTTTGAGTGAAAAAAACATAATTTTGCTAGAAGGACAGGTAACATCCGTTTATAAGACGTAGGCATCAAAAATTACTCCATTTTTTCAAAATTACCCAACGTCATAAAGCTATTATAATAACAACGGCTATCAAACACAAAACAATGACGAATTACCAAAAAATAAAAAATACTCAAAAACCACAACAAGCCCGAAAACAATAGAAAAAACCACTTCCTGGTTGAAAAAAAAACTGAGTCATAGATCACTTTAAAATTACAGAACAATAGTGAAACATATAGACGGACCTACATAAATAAAACATATTGTAGCCAAGACGCCGCGCCTAGAGTGAATGACATAAAGAACAAACTTTATTATACACACGAAAAAATACCACATATCCTCTAATCCAAAGGCACAAAGATCAAAATAGAAAAAAATCATTTGAACGACCTGCAAAAGTTACCTTGTGGTAAGCCGAGACAAATTACATACGAGGTTTCATATATCACGCACACACATACTGTACACTTACAGTGTAGCGACGCGGCGCACGCACACTACAAGCGAAGGGCTACGATTGGTCTGCGCACGCGCATATATCACATCTTTGAGATTTTAGAAAGGAGTCAAACTGGTGTCGAAACGCCAAACTGGTTGGTTCAAGTTAGTTGCGTTGATTTTGTACGTTATGTAAAATGTTAGTTAATATTAGGTATATTATCTACATAACTAATCTACGCGGCCGGTCATAAATTAATAGATAACTACGCTAGTTATTAGCAATTGAACCTATATGAAAATTAATGGAAAAGTACTGAGTTATTGCAATTGTTCTTATGTACCTACTATGTAATGATTTGCTTTGCATGTAAGGAAAGGAATTGTCCTTTCTTTTGGAGGTAGCAATTTTCAATTTTTGTTTCCTGTAGGGTATAATGAAATATCCAAGTACCTCCTTTTAAAATTTAAGCATATTGTTGCGTATAGTAACTCTGCCACCTTTATCTATCTAGGTTTCTAAGTATTTCTTTTTTCTAGAAAATATGAAAAATCAAGTCATTTGTCTCACACTTAGATTCTAGGCAATCTTTTTTTAAATACTGTAAAAATAATAAATTTTAGGAGTGTTCAGATAAGGCTTTCCATGTCGCGATATATTATTACATATCTCATACTTATCTACTATCCTGAAGAATCCTTTAAAAATACATTTATTTCATAGTTCAATTGTGAGCCTTAAATCAAACTTGATCTAAACTCCACAGTTGCCCACCTTTACCTACTACAGTACAGCACCGGCCTATGCCTGTAAAACATTATTATCACAAATTAATCATCAAAATTTTTTTTCTCATTTATATTTTATTCTGTACCTATCTGATCCTTAATGAAACAGCCAAGAGAAAGCTGCTTAAAGCTTTTGAAATATTATAAAAAAATATGATAAGCTATTCAAATATAAAGGAAACAGTGAATTAAAAACTAAAATAACTTGACAATAAAGTGATGTTTTTATTTAACAAGATGGCGGCAACAATGGCGGCGGGCGCGCTTCCGGTCACTATGCTAATGACGCTTCCTCTCGCTTTGTGAGCTTTGGAATTACGGGAATATAACTAAATAACCAAAATTTTATACAGACCTTTTACTTTGTGAAGTTATACGTACGAGTTTTATCTATTACAATTAACCTGCCTTCCGAGCCGGTGGTAGAGTTACTACAAATACCTACCTGAAGTGGGTTTGAAATAGCTTGAAATTCCAAAAGTGCTTAAAATAAACGAATTTTGAATTTTAATTTAATACAAAAATCAGGAATATCAACAGTGAATTTATAACTATAAAAATCAAGACTGAGTTTTTAGAATAAGTAGAGTTTTTGTATAATAATAAATTTAATAAATTTGACGGCCGACTGGCGCCGTGGGTAGTGACCCTGCTTCTGCGTCCTACTCGTAGGCTGTGGGTTCGATTCCCACATCTGGAAAATGTTTATGTGATGAGCATGGTTCATTTAATATCTGATTTATTTATATTCTATAAGTATTTAGATAATATGTATAAAAATATTCATCAGTTATCATATACCCATACACAAGCTACTACGATATCTTTCTTTGGGCTAATAGCAATGTGTGTAATTGTCCTATAATATTTATTTATATAATAATATTTATTTATTTATAATAGCATGTCTGGAAAAGCTCTAATACAAAAAGCTCTTGTAGTTAAAATGGCCTGGCTCAGTTTGTTGTGTGCTCTTCTCGGACCAAGGCGGGCTAGGAACCCCCGTAGCCTTAATTTTAAGTTTTGACCTGACCAAGTATCATCATTACTTTTACATAATCTAAAAATATATATTGACGATTCGAAAAGTAATCATAGGTTACACTGAATTTTTTGACTTTGACTTTGTACTACCGGCATGCTTATATCGGCCAAGAAGTGATTCTGATCTGAAGAGTATGGTTGCCAGTGTAATCACAGGCCCATGAGGCTTAACACAAGCCTCAAGTTCATAGTCACGAGGGAGGCACTTTGTTCCTTACAAATTCTGCAAAATTTTGCTCGGTTTATTTATAGGCGAAAAATTTCCACTTTCCATCAGGTGAATCACCAGCTTAATTCCTCAACTATTAGTATGAAAATAACCAAGCGGTGTCTAGCTATATAGTCCACGATATCTGTTCAGGATCAAGGCCATTCCAGCCCTCCGTCACGTTCCTGTGAATGCCATGCTATTAAATGACAGCACAACAGTATACCATCAGGTGTTATTTGTCCAGGGCAAACTTGTTAACTTGTAGTGAATTAAAAAAAACTGGACGGCGTCTAATTATACACACGTCCGGAGACTAGATCCAGGATCAAGGCCATTCAAGCCCTCCGTCATGCGCCTGCGCACACCACAGCCATCAACTGATTTTATAGTTCCGCTTTCATAGGGTCACACGAGGTTTAGATACCGACCTTGTAACACGGCATCTTTAATAAGTATTTAATCTAGGAATCTTTTGTCCGTTAGTATGAATACATTTTATTTAATTTAATTTGTAACAAATTAACTAGTAGACATCACCACATTTAGCCCTCGAGCAAATATATGCTACTTATTGCAAATTTCCATCAATACCAAGAAAACTAAATTACGTAGATGACCATTTTAAATGGTAAATTTATGGTAATAAATAAATTAAATAAATTTTCGGAAAAAATATTCGCGATTTTTATTAAGTTGAGTATTTATTATATCTATCTTCGATGACATAAAAGACCCTGAACCTGCCCTGAACGCTAATTCTTTGAGCACTCGAATACCCTGCATGTGGGGGAACGAACTTTTTTTTTATAAATTTTTAATAGCATTTTTTTTAAACATTGTTAAAATTAATAAAAGGAGAAAAATAATCGTTGAAATAACTTAATATCATTAGATTTTTTTTGGAAAATAGCTTAGAAAAGTTAGGGTAAGATAGTGTATAGAAATGCGACCACTAAACATGTAAAGGAATGTAATTACAATACCTGTGCCGCTGTGTGGGGTGTGCGCCGGCGCGTGACCGCTCCTGTGCCGGTACGTGTGGGGGCGCTGCGAGGGAATTCGCCTTTTAGCATCTTCTTATTTATTGTACAGGGAACAGTGTAATTAATAACGTATTGTTACTAATATTAGTATTATAGCGTTTATAGGCAGTTCTTTATAATTTGCTAGCAGACGCCCGCGACTTTGCCCGCGTCATAGTGCGTTGCATCCTGTCAAAAACACCAAAACCATTTATGTAACCCTTTTTAAAGGAAAATGAGTAAAGCAAATTATCCTCAACAGATTGATATATGCCATCGCAGACTTTTTTTTAGTTCTAATAAAGATAAACAATTCCTCCATACATTGTTTCCTTATATCTCAAATAGATAAACAGCGTTTTTGATAAAAGCTCCGAGGCAGCCTAAAGTTCTCCGAATTTTCCAATGTGTTCAAGTACGGATAGAGAAGTTGGTTAAATATAAAAAACTAAAAAAAACATTTACTAAAATAAACACTCTACCGCATAAGACTGCATCGTCACTTATCATCAAATGAGATCACAATCAACCTGGAAAAAAAATAATATATAGAAGCATCGGAATCACTCAAATCAGAAATGGATTCCCTCACAGGAAGCGGAAACTCTGGCGTCCCTCCGAAACTGACCTTGCGTGACTGCGGACCACAGATTAATAAAAATATTATACATTTTGATAACAATTGTTTCATTTACACTACTTAATTTCAGCATATTTTAACTGCCCTCCCTCAGCTTTTTTCCTTAGGAGAGGGTTTATGAAGCTTTGACCAAATATTGCTTAGTTTAGTGTTAGTGGGTTTAGTTTTATATTTTTCTTTTAGTTAACTATTGCACAGTAAAAGTATATAATATTCTATGGCTAACTTTTTAATTTGGCCATAATGAGATCTTTCTACTTTGTATACTCTAGTTTAACATTGTTTATATTCTTACTTGCTGTGCCCTGCGTTTTCATTTGATATGTATAAGCTTAATGATTATAATTTTATAAGCCAACTTTATTATTCTTGTAACTCCTATTAACTAAATGAACTCTTTATTATTCATCATTTATTTAGCTTTACAGATTATTGGTTTCCCTTAAAATTTTTAACAGCGGATTGATAATAATGATTGATTTTGTAACGATAAATAAAACAATTTCACATTTAAAATGAGTATTTGCATTACCCAAAATTTATAAATAGATATGTTACTATCATCCAGACTGAGGCGACCCTGGCCAAGCAGCGGGTAGTCAGCGCGCCATTGTCATTACACTGAAGAACATAGGGCCTTACATTACGCGCCGATTTTTATGAATTTCTAATTACACGCCTTTGTTACTCGTCGTTAATTTTGTATTTTTTTAACTGGATAGCGTAAAGCTTAATAACATGATTGGTTAAAGCTTTTCGACTATATAAACGTTTAAAGCGATTTTAAATTAATATAAATAGGTAAAAATATTGCTGTTGAAAGTAAACAGGTTCAAACAAATTATATATTTTCTTTATTATTACCTGTCTCAATTAATGACCTATCAAACACTAAAAGAACCTTCTGAACAAATCGAATTTTATTATTGAGATTAGTTTTATCAACTAAACTAAAGTAACTATTTATTATTCATCAACATTATTATCAGCCTATTAAAGGTCTTCTATAAAGCCAGACTTCTCACCTTACAAGAGGGGATATTTAGCTTAGATCCGCCACGCTGCCCCGATGCGGATTTTTAGGCTAGGGTGATAATGATTGATTTTGTAACGTTCAATATCAAAACAATTTCACATTTGAAATGAGTATAGATTTGCATTACCCCCTAAAATGTATTATTAGATATGTTACTATCATCCAAAGACAAGAGAGGCGACACCTGGCCCAGCATCCGGGGTTCCCCACTTCCGGCGCGCCATCTTGTCATTACAATTAATTACTTGGAGGGCGCTTACTTGATATTACTCTTGTTTTCCGGATTATTTTTTGGGATAAATTTTCTAATTACACGGCTTTGTTGACGTCGTCGTTAATTTTGTATTTTTTTAATTGGATAGGGTGATTTTTTGTAAGGTAAGGAACCTGAATGACAAAGATTTTGAAAGGCATTATGTAGATCTACATATAATTTTAAAGCAATTTTAAATTAATATGAATAGCTAAAAATACTGCTGAACTTAAAAGTAGAAAACTGTTAAAACAAATTAGATATTTTTTCTTTTTTATTCCATACAGTTCAAAAAGGTATGGAAAAAATTTGGAAAAATGTCTAAAAGGTTTTTCTGGCTGTTTGCTGATTCGTCGGCCTTTAATAAATGAATACATTATTAACTAAAACATAATATTGAATATCTTGGTAGGCACCTGCTCGCAAGAGCACGGCAAGACGAAGCGCACGAGGCGTGACGATCGATCGGCCGCCCCGCGCCTCGCCCTGCATCCCTACAGATGACTCGCGGACCGATACCACTATCAACTTTATCAATACATCTACAATCATGTACCTATATTTATGCTGCTAGCTGATTTAACGCAAACTTAGCATTTTGAACTACGGAAGTGAAGTACCGCTGACTTATCACGATATCTCTGAAAATATACACTCGTCTGCCTACCATTAATTAATTATTATACCCTAGTTTGTTAAAAGAAAGCGTTTCTCCCTGTAGGAATTATGATAGCAGCATTCAATTTTATTGCCAGAAAGATGAATTTCTTGAATTAATTAAATTAAAAAAGAATCTAAATCATTTATTTCAAGTAGGCTAATTATAAGCACTTTTGAAACGTCAAATTAGACTATTTGTAGTGTGACTCTACCACAGGCTCGGAAGGCAGGTCCTGTTGAGAAGAGCCGGCAAGAAACTCAACAGTTGCTCTTTTAAAATCATTAATTTTTTTAAATATTAACTATATTGTTACATAAAGTTATATATTCTACTTCTTGTGTGAAGTCGAAAGCCCATCCAAATGCCTCTCAACATCTTTGTCATTTAAAAATTTATCGATAGTGTAATAACCTTGACTCAGTAAGTTTTAATTTATTGCTTAAACTTATGCAATGGTAGATCTAAAACTGAATTGGGCATCTTGTTGTAGAAGAGAACATCCAGTCCAATGAATGTCTTTTGAAATTTTCGGAGGCGATACGCTGATAAAGCTAATTTATATCGATTTCTAAGAAGACGATCGTTTAAGTCCTTTTTCTGTTTATATATATTTACATTTTGTTTAACAAAGACTAGGTTATTATATATATATTGACAAACCGAATTGCTCGTGTTTAAAGTATTTTGTTTTTAGTTTGATTGGTTTGTTTAGTGCTCCATCGTAATCGATATAGCACAAAACAATCCAATCAATCAGGCAGTTTTTCTACTCCACCAAACTTCTTGTATTTACCCATGTTTTAGTTTAGTGCGTATTGCATTACCCGGGTAGACAACGCACCCGGGCAGGCAGCGGAGCGCGAGGCGTGACGATCGACCGGTCACGCCCCGCGCGTCGATCGATGTGCTATTACTGTAAAACTTATAACTATTCATAAAGATTTTGTTCTTGAGTGTCCATTATTAAATCGACAACCATTCTCTTGGATGGTAGCAAAACAATGCTGCATGGAGACAGATATAAACATCGGAAGAACCCGAGCTTGTCCTTATCCTTGCATATTATAAAATAAAGTCCCTCGCCACGTCTGTTTTCGTGTTCGCGATAAACTCAAAGGCTACGTATCGGGCTGTCATGCAGTTTTTACCAATAGATAAAGTGGTTCCTGAAGAAGGTTTTAGTAGATATATAATTTGTCAAGGTTTTGTGTAAATTGGATGAAATATGACAATAATTGTTGAAAAATTAAAGAAATTTTAGCATGGCGGCAATACTTTCTATTACTGTCACATAAGCTATGTATCTATTACTCTGAAAAGAAGAGTGTCTATAGTTCTAGTCTCTGAAAAGAACACTATGTTATAATCCACGTTCGTGCGTATTGTGTTACCCGGGTAGACAACGCACCCGGGCAGGCAGCGGAGCGCGAGGCGTGACGATCGACCGGTCACGCCCCGCGCGCCGGTCGATACGCTATAACCGGGTTTGTTTTCGTCTCTACACATCGCTGATTCGCCGATAATACGATAATGTGTTGCCTACGCACCATGTAATATCGTTTTGTGTTGTTTTACAGCTAATTTTAGAGAAAATATACCTAATTACTTTTGTAACTACTTCGAAAAAAGGACGAAAAATGTAAAGAATAGGTCAATAATTGTGTTACGCTATAACCGGGTTTGTTTTCGTGTCTACACATCGTTGATTTGCCGACAATACGATAATGTGTTGCCTACGCACCATGTAATATCATTTTGTGTTGTTTTACAGCTAATTTTAGAGAAAATATACCTAATTACTTTTGTAAATACTTCGAAAATAGGACGAAAAATGTAAAGAATAGGTCAATAATTGTGATACGCTATAACCGGGTTTAGTTTGCTCTCTCCACGTCGTTGATTCGACGATAATGCGATAATGTGTTGACTACGCACCATGTACTATCATTTGTGTAGTTTTACAGCAAATTTTAGAAAAAACATACCTAATTATTTTTGTAAATACTTCAATAAAAGGATATAAACTGTAAAGAATAGGTCAATTATTGTGATACGCTATAACCGGGTTTGTTTTCGTATCGCGATGTGTAATCGCTGATTCGCCGATAATACGATAATGTGTTGCCTACGCACCATGTAATATCATCCTGTATTATAGACATTAAAAAGTTCTGTAAATAAAGCTCGTATAACAATAGGCCTAACAGTTTTAGTAGTAACTAAAATAAGCCGAACCTGTACCTGACTGTTATCTGCACCTTGTTATTATGAAAGACATACATTTAACAACGAAATGTGTTATACGCTCCTCTTTGAAGTTGGTTTAATTGAGCTGGTCTATTATAATTATGAGCTTTTGGTTCCGACGCAGTCGATAACATTTATGTAATAAATATATTCAAAATAATTATTTTTGCTTGCAGGCCACGGCGGAGTCAACCAACTAGGCGGGGTGTTTGTGAACGGTCGGCCTTTACCCGACGTGGTGCGGCAACGGATAGTGGAGCTAGCGCACAGCGGCGTGCGACCGTGCGACATCAGTCGACAGTTGCGCGTGTCGCACGGCTGCGTGTCGAAGATACTGTCGCGGTGAGTCTGTGAACATGTTATTGTGAACGGTCAGCCGTTACCCACACACCGCTACACAAAGCCAGAATAGAATCTCTCTCTTCTAATACTGTTATAGATATTGCATTATAAATGTGAATCAGAACATTATTTTAAAATCAAACAAGACTTTTCTCAACATTGATTTTTAAAATTAAAAACAACTAAAGATTGCCAGAACTAATTATAAAACTAAATAACATAATCAAATAGTATGTTTAAAAGTGCTAATTATAGAGTGGGAGAAATAAACTCAAAGCACAGCTCTGAATCAGTAACAATGGCAATGAATCACAGCTATACATGTGTAAGAGTGTGTGTATATGTACACGGTATGCGTGTGTGACTGTGTGTGCATGTGTGCGTGGTTCCGCGCGCTGCGCAGGGCGGCGCGTGCGCACATTTTGTGCCATCCGTTACATTACACCTACGTAGGGTCGCCAGGTTTACTGGGTTTTCCGTAATAGTAATGATGATTAGTATTTCATATTAATCGACTTTAAATGAGGAAGTTTTGTATTTGACCTGTATTTATGTAAGCTGTAGGTATACACGTATGTACTTATGATTTGATTTTACAATAAAATAAAGTAACCGTTTGGCAATTTTTTTGGTGCAGCCCAAATAGAACAAGGTCCGTGCTGGTGACAGTATTCAAAAATTTTTAAACAGTTTACAATGCAGTTTATATTTATAACCGCTAAAAATAAAAATAAAATATATAACATTTTTTTTGAATATAACCATAGTTCTTTTTTTCTCCACAATCAATCGGCTTTCTGTTAAACAGCTTGATGGCATTGGTCCACGTAATAGATGTTTACCAACACGATACTATCCGGTACGGGATCTCCATTTCGATGCGCTAATACTCCAATCTTCGGGTCTTCGAAAAATGTGCTCCAGTCATCTCCTCTTCAGTTTTGCGACTTAATGAACTGTGTCATCAACTTTGGTTTTTCTGCGGATAACCTCATTTTTCATTCAATCACACAAAGATATTCTAAACATAGCTGAGTGATTCTAAGCCTTCTTATATATTTTTTTAATCGACTACAAGTTGGCCCTTGACTGCTATCACACCATGATAGAGTGATGATGCAATCTAAGATGAAAGCGGGCTAACTTGTTAGGAGTAGGATGAAATCCACACCTCTATCGGTTTCTACACGACATCGTACCGGAACGCTAAATCTCTTGGCAGTACGTCTTTGTCGGTAGGGTGGTAACTAGCCACGACGAAAGCCTCCCACCAGCCAGACCTAGACAAATTAAGAAAAATCTCAATCTGCTCCGCCGAGAATTGAACCCAGGACTTCCGTCGTATAAATTATATGGCGCATAGTTAGTGACTTGGCGTATGTACCAAGTCTTTAATCCTAACTCATGGTAACCCCACGTCATGTCGTTAGTCCATTGTTTTTCGTCTTTACTACACGAGACAAGCTATAATAACCATTATATTAATATGTAGAAGGTTCATATTACTTCAGTCGTAAAGTCTAATACATCATCAGCTCGTGCCATATTATCAAGTGAACAATATTAGATTTTTCTTTCTCTCAAGCTACATGTCGTTATGACCTCTATGGTTTAATGTGTAAGATTTGCTATGTAACGTGGGTTCGATATTCAGTTGAGGTTAATTTAGATTTTCATAAGTGTTTTTCGCCAATTAATCTCATAAGAGGATTAGTTGTTGTCGAGCGATGTTCAGCTATGATCAGAGTATCGAATCGAGTATCTGCGTGATCGAATCAGAAATGAAAAGTCACCAAGTAAAGCAAGTTATGTTCGGAGTAGATATCTCTGAATGATCAATGTAGAAATGACGGACGAGATCCGCAGAAGAAACAATGTTTTTGTCATTGCACAATAACTGAAGTGACTATGAGCAAATATGGGTCTCAAGGAATACAATCAAGAAATAAGCACACAACATAAAGTGCAGTGTTTATCCCCACTGATATTATACTTCAAGAAGATTTTTTTTTATCGACTACAAGTTGGCCCTTGACTGCTATCACACCTGATGTTAAGTGATGATGCAGTCTAAGATGGAAGCGGGCTAACTTGTGAGGAGTAGGATGAAATCCACACCCCTTTTGGTTTCTACACGACATCGTACCGGAACGCTAAATCGCTTGGCGATACGTCTTTGTCGGTAGGGTGGTAACTAGCCACGGCGAAAGCCTCCCACCAGCCAGACCAAGACAAATTAAGAAAAATCTCAATCTGCCTAATAATCCACCGTGCATACCACTGCGCCACGGAGGTCGTCAAAAATGGTGACGGACAATATCAGCGGGTTGGAGAAAGCCACTGGAAGCAAGTAAAGCAAGTAAAGTAAAAAGTGAATAGGTATTATTGATGATCATGATGATTTATTTTACTGTAACTCTAGTCGTCATCACTTCATAATCATATTAGTAGGTATATTAGTCAAATTATAACCTAAGATCAATTCCCAGTTGAGGTTAATTCAAAATTTTGAAACAATTTCTTTCAAAAAACTCAGTATCTACTCCTACGCCTAATCTTCCCAGTATAGAATACTTATAGTTAACAGTAGAAATAAAACAGGTTCAGGTTTAAAGTGATTGTAGAAGTTAACAGCGGTCGTGCTAAATCGTCTCGATTACCGGTTAAACGTAGTCTTAACCGCAGCATGGATAGTTAGGTTAACGAGTTAATTAATCTTACTTAACCTGTCTAGGAATTAACGTTTTCCACTAGATTAAAGAGTTAAAGACTTAAAGAGTTCTCACAACCATCTAACGCCGAAATACTCAAACGCATATCAAATTTAAGTACCTACTCTAATGTCAAATTATTTTGACAGATTTCTGTTACAAACTGTAAAAATAGGTTGACACGAGGCGTACTTAATTTTGCAAACGCAATTATATTTAGCCTATCATTGAGTGTTTTACCAATTATTAATTTTTTTCGGCCGTCGCTAGTTACCACTCTACCGACATGTACTGCCAAGCGATTTAGCATTCCGGTACGATGTTTGTACAAACCGTAAGGGGCATAGATTTCATTCTCCTACCGAGACAGCCAGCTTTCATCTTAGATTGCATCATCATTGACCATCAGTTGAGTTTGTAGTCTAGGGCTTTCTTGTAAAGAATAACAAATTTTCAAAATTGCATTCATCAATGTGTGGGTACACTATTGAGATTCAAATGAATCATAGTTATGAACAAAAATACACGAGCCATTTTATCAGAACAGAACATAGGAAAAAAAGCAGCGGAGTGTCGAGCGAATTCAAAACATTCAAATGGAAGGACGCGCGGCGCAAATAAATTGAAAAGCAATAGAGCTTCCATTCAGATGTCCCGCGGGACTAGTGATGTGCGATGGCATTCCATTAATATAACGATTTTTTATTTTGTAAACTAGTTGAATTGACAAATCAAAACCTTTTTGTGATTGAGGAAAATCCTGTATCCATGATAGAGGTTCAGTAGTGGAAAGGCGAAAGGGAAGTAGGTATCTGCTACCATGTCACCATATTTATTTCTGCCATCAAGTGAGTACCATTGTTGTGGTCAGGTCTGAAGGACATTGATTTGACGACCTCCGTGGCGCAGTGGCATGTTCGGTGGATTTATGAAACGGAGGTCCTGGGTTCGATTCCCGGCGGGACAGATTGAGATTTTTCTTAATTTGTCTTGGTCTGGCTGGTGGGAGGCTTTCGCCGTGGCTAGTTACCACCCTACCGATAAAGACGTACCGCCAAGCGAATTAGCGTTCCGGTACGATGTCGTGTAAAAACCGAAAGGAGTGTGGATTTAATCCTACTCCTAACAAATTAGCCAGCTTCCATCTTAGATTGCATCATCACTTAACATCAAGTGTGATAGCAGTCAAGGGCTAACTTGTAGTCGATAAAAAAAAAGACATGTGGCACTCGGAGACTGCCGCGGTAAAGCTATTGCATAGCATTTTTTATCAACTTATGTTTACCTACCGACGTTATCGGGACCGTGGCCTAGCGGTAAGGCGCTCTAAGTGCCCGGATTGCCAGAGAGACGCGGGTTCGAATCCCGTCGGTTACGCAATTTTTTTTTTTAAGCGTGATATTGCAACTCGGGCACTTAGAGCGCCTTACCGGTAAGCCACGTTCCCCGATGACGTCGTAGCCGAAATTGTGATATTATGTTTTTGATACTCAGGGGGTGTTAGGTTTTTCGTTACGGAATTTCTGTATTCGGTCTCCACGCTCAAGGCCCGCGATAAAAGCTATACAATAGCTTAAAAAACATAGCTGCCGGTGTAATTAGAGGCACATTAGGTTTTACACCTACGCCTTCAGTTGATGGACACTGCAGTACTTTGTAGATCGTGTTCCTTGTTTTTCTGTTTATAAATGACTAAGGGACGCGCGCGGTTTCACCAGCGTAGTTATCGTTCCTGCGGGAATTTTGGGATAAAAAGTAACCTATGTGTTAGTTCAGAGTGTCAGCTAAATTTATAGCACTTTTTTTAAACGTTCCAGCCGTTTAGTCGATAAGAAGTAACAAATATACACACTAACAAACTTTTGCCTTTATAATAGAAGTATGTCGAATCACACATTGTTTTTGATTTGGATTTCTTTATTCTTCATTTTTGATTGCCAGCGTGTTCTGGAGTGGAGACCACGTACCACTAAGCGCAGTGTAGGATACTCTCCAACCCGATGGTCGGACGACCTCTAAAAGGTAGTGGAAAGTGGCTGGTTGAGGAAGGCAGACGATCGTGAGTTGTAGCGCGCTCTCGGAAAGGCGGATACAGGCTGGTGATGATGAAATATAATAAAAATGAACTGTAGTGCGACGTCCCAACACTAAGGTCCGGTTCAATTTAAATCAAACAACAGTCGGTCGGAGCGGGCTCGTTCATATCGCTGTGTCGCTGTGTCGGCCATTGTGTGACGTCACTTGTTCGTTTTAACTCCTATTGTTTATTTTGTTGGAGAGAAAACAACATTAGTTGACAGTTTCAATCATATTTAAGCTTAATAGTTCAATCAAAGATTCAGGGTGGATTGAATGCCATATATAACATAACGCTTATAGGTATTCAATTTATTTAATTAAATTAAACTAAATTCAACTTCACACTCTTTGTTCCTATATTCACTATTTTAACACTAAGTTAGAAATGCACAAAAATAGTTTTTTATTATCTATACCTTAATTTTATTTATATCTACACAGAATATAAATAAGAGGCCATAAAGGACCTGATACAAGGCCGTTAAATAAATAAAAAAAATAAAAAAAACACAGAACATCTATATGTCTATATATAATACGTCAGTTTTGGCATCTTTCAGTGTGACGTCATGTCTTTAAAATCATGGCCATAATACAAATACAGATCGCAGATGTGTTGAGGTGCATTAAAAAATATTTACATAAATCTTTCTAAAGCTCATTAATATAAGTACCTTATAGGTAAGAATTTTCAATTAATGAAATAATTTTTATACCACTTCATCTACATTGACTAAACCACTAAACACGCCAGTACCTAGTCTATCTAGACGTTTCTTTCAATAAATCATCTCAATTTCATTCTTATGAACTAGAAAATAAAATTCAAAATCGCTTGTATCAAAAGTAGGCTTAGACCAAACGAGGCGTTAAGTTCTAAACATCTAGGTAAAGCGAATTTATAATTGCAATTATTTCTCAAAAACCATTAAGAACAATACACAAACAAACATACAACTTGATATAACCTTATCATCACTTGTTCACTGTACGCAATTCCCTATCTTATTCCATTGTGAAATAGAGATTAGATTTGCAAACAAAACAATTTTTTATATCACTGAGTTGCTGGCTGTACATTAATAGACATTGCTTTGTTATTTTGAACTCTATGTGGTATGTAATAAGGTTGGAAATATAATGGGGTCGTGTTTAAAACGGAAGTGACTCGGACGATACGCTTTCTGCGTACAGACAGACGGATAGAAAAAACAGTGTAATTATTATATGTATACGGACAAGACCGTGCTACTTTCATTTATATGTTAGTCATTTCGGTTTTAATTTGAGGCCGGAAAATTAGTTTTTACGACCTTGTCTTTAACTGTAGTATTTATGGGTCAAATCTTTGTAACTAAATTAGAAATAATGCCTTACTGGTCCAGTGCTATCAGACTTTAGATCAGAAGGTCATGGGTTCAACTCCTGGGAAAGTCATTGCGATAACAAGCTTTTCGTTCTTCGAAAAATTCTTTGGCGGAGTTGGAAAATTGGAGTACTTGAACATCTGATAGTGATCGTTAGGGATAAACATTATCACTTTCAACCAGCCTAAAAACACTAAAACAGCTTCGTGGGTCTGAGTTACATATATCTCTCCTATAAGACCCTCTACCGTCTCCCTGTAGAATAGTCTTGTCTTAAATAAATAAATAAATTAATAAATAAATAAATATAAATTATCGTCATCATCATTGTCAGCCTATTAACGGCCCACTACAGGGCCAGGCTTCTCTCCTTACACGAGAGAGGATATGGAGCGTACACCCACCAACCCACCCTGCTCCAAGGGTGATAATGATTTATTTATTAACGATCACTATCAGATGTTGATGACAGTGACTGGGACCGACGGCTTAACGTGCTCTCCGAGGCACGGAGGTGTAACACCACCAACTTCCCAACTCCGGGCTTGGAATGTTCTGAGCATTTTATAGAAGAATGAAAAAGCTCAGGATTATTCCATGAAAAAATTATTCCGGGAAAAAATATTGTTTGTCCGTAGTAAAAAGTTTTGTTTGTCCCCGCCTGCAGCACCATAAAGTATATAAAATTTTATATAGATAGAGTGATACTTGTTTTTCTCTTTTCAGTTCATTAATTCTAAGCAGTCGGGTTTTTTGTTTTTATAATAACATTTTTTTGAGACGTTTTAGTTTTAGTTTGTGGTATAGAGATTAGACATCATTTCACTTAGTTTTCTCCACTAATACTTCTTCGAAATGATCTCATTTCTACCGCATTGAAACCGACTATAATCTCATGTTGTGAACTAGTTATATCGCCCCAGCATCCCTCGCTGTGTCGCTTATCAAGATCTCCAATATGTTAGTCATTCAATACCCACAAATTGATACATTTTCCAATAATGTAAGGGGTTCAGATGGTTATGAGTTTAATGGAATTTGGCGTTCTAATATATTGCGACTTGCTGGTCCAGTGGTTAACATGTGGCTTCAGATCACGAGGTCATGAGTTCCAAGTCTTGGGTTAAAGAATTAAACTTGGTTTTCTTTCTCCTTAGAACTTCTCAGTAAATTCTACGCGTAAGGTTTGATGTTGCCCTCGTGTTTCAGAGAACACGTTAAGCTGTCGATCCCGGTGATTATCATCAATATGTGATAGTTACGCAATTGACATTATCACCCACTTAGTCCACATTGGAGCCCCCGTATCCCCTCTTATAAGGAGGAAGTACACAATAATAAAACTTTATTTTAATTAGTTTTATATACTTTAAAGAATTGCGTAATTTAGTAAAAAACATAAAAATTATAACATTTATGGAATAAACTAAGCTTTGGGAATCAAACTTAGAACCTTTCACTTATAAACTAATGTATAGTTACACATGTGCACCATAGGTAAAGTCTCTATAGTATTTAAAAAAGAATAATACATGAGTGTCTAAGTAGTAAAACCATAAACAAGATTACACAGATAAAAACACATCGTCCGGAGAAGCACTTAACTAATTTGACGCGCAGGACGATCGGGATAAGCCAATTATAAGTGTGATCACACCCTAAGTGAGATGTACAAGTGGACACTCGCTCGCAAAAGTGTTATCCCAATATATAAATTAAAGGAACAAGTACTTATAAAAGTGGAATACAATTTAATGGTAAATTAACCTAGTTTTTAATTTTTGTTTATCAGAATAGTGTTCATTATAAATCATTTTTTTATATAATTATAGTGATAGTAATAGATAAAATCGTAAACTTCAAATAAAAAGTATGAAGGTCCAAATTACGTCTAGGCTGAGAAAAATCTCCCAGGTAGGTTTTGTTAACGATAGGTATATTTTGATACATACAAAAAATTTATTAGGATTAAGATTTCATTAATTATCTGTGTTTTATTTAAACGTTGAGCTAGTTTGGTGAGTGAAAGGTGACTTCTAACATATTTCCATAGATAGGTATAGGTTCGTCGGAATAATATATTTTATGTATAATTCATTTCCTTACATTGTTTCTTAGGTGAAATGACATAATTGTTAAAATGCGTCAATTTATTTTACACTTCACCATTTATAATAATACTCTCCCCTTCATTTTGAAAATTATTCTTTCCCTTGCTTGCAAATGATTAGTGAAACACAGTTTTTCTTGCATAATGTTATTAATAGTTTATACTTTTCGACATGACAGTACTAGGGTGTCAGTACACGGCTAGCGGGATGTTTTAGGGCCAGCTAATGCGATATTTTGAATATGCTCTTTTTGTTAGAGGGGTGACAACCCTAATGTTGTTCACAAGTTGGTGCTATTGTGCTTTCATTTGACCGACTTTGAAGAACTTTGCTATTGTTTGTAACTACCTACAAGTAGGTTATAACTGCCTCAATTCGTAGGAACCTTTATTTTATTTCTAGAAACAGTTGACGTACAAAGCTTACCTGATATTAAGAGGACTATATCGCCTATAGCAGCATCCCCCACGTTTGTCTAGTGATTGGACTATGGGGCTTTCCGAAGTGGGTTGAGTCCTCAATCAAGCTTTTATTTCTTCGGAGATAAGTCTCAGTAAAATTTTTCTAATTTTATAAATTCAAATTCGTTTATTACTGGCTTAGTTTTTTGGCACTTTGAAACGTCATAATAGATTATTTATTGGTGGTCTATTATCGGCTCAAAAGGCAGATAGGTATTAGATTGATTATAAATAATGGTATAAAAATAATTTGATTCTGATTATAATACTGAAAATTAAAAAAATGCAGTATTTTAGAAACATATAATGTTTATTTTAGTTTATAATGTGTCTACGTTAGTTTATCCAGGGGTAGCACAATGACAGAGCGGGCCGGGGCGCGTCCCGGGGGACGGCGGCAATCTCTTTGATAATAATAGATTGTTTTTCATTAACACTGACGCAGGAAGTGTTGAAGAAAAGAGGATAGTACTAAATAGTTAATTGAAGTTGCATATAAAAATTGCAAATGAAACTGTTCGAGAAATTTTTGTCTCAAAGTATTCAGGGTCGTTAAAGCCGACTGAGTTTTAAGAATACTTCGCGAAGTAATCGGTAGTCAAAATCCAAAAGTTTCATGGCAATTTCCAAATTGATGGAACACGGTGGTCACTATTTTTTAACTAGGTATGTAAAACTAAATTTAGGTATAAATTTTGCTTTACATACTTAAAATAATATATTTTTTGTCAGGTGTCAATTTCCACAGTTTTACAGAAAACTATTCTTAGATTTAAATGACTATTTCGAGATAAAATGTTGCATGTAGATAGCCTACGTATAAATTAAGGATAATATTACGTTTGTTAGCTTTTCGAACTCGTGGTAGAGTCACGACGTATTAACAGACTTGTCGTTTCAAAAGTTTTTGTAAAACAACCTACTTGAAATAAACGATTTATTTTCTTTTTTTAATTTCGCGCTGAAACTATTAAAGTCATTTACGCCAAATTCGAAAAAGAGAATCTCTCTTGAAGAAATAAAAACAAACACTTTTACACGAATTGGATCACGAGTCTTTGAATGGAGTGACCGTTATTATAGCTGTGTACTCCAGAAATCAATTTCAAATTTGGGATCCTCAACAGATTAAAGCAGGCAATTCATTATGAACAACAAAAGGGCAAAGGAATCACACCATACTGCCCGGACGGGTATTCCCAAATCAACCATAAAGACCCTACACGCCCTGCGCCTGCCCTGCCCAGGGGACGTGGCATTAGGGCATTTTGGATTGAAGAAAATTAAATTTCGACTGCTCAATAAAATAATGAGAGTGCGAGAGTATTATGACAATTCGATTATGTACCCCCTGGTAATGTACCCCTTTGGTTTACGGGCGCTGGTGATTTATTTGTTTCGTTTTTTTTTGGATGGCAAAACAGAAGACTTAACTGAGTTACTTGTATGTTAACTGAGTCGTAATATATTGCACTAGTTTAAAATATTTGCAAGTATTCCATTCCATTTGTGATTCTACTCTACATTTGTGATTCTGCTAGATTTCTGTACTACAAGTGTAACTAAAATAACAAATAAATATTAATAACCATAGTTGTTTTTTGTTATCATTACATACTATAAAACAAAGTCACTTTTTTATGTTTGTCCGGATGTATGCTTTAATCTTTAAAACTACGCAACCGATTTTCATGCGGTTTTTTTTATCTGATAGAGTGATTCAACGGAAAGGTTTATGTGTATAGTACATGTATAATATAATAAAGAAACACTGATAATTTTAGAGGTTTCTGATGTGATGTCGTAAATTAACGCATTTTTTGCGCTTACACAAACGCTGGCTAAAGCCTACGAGATATATCAAACAATGTACTACAATATTGCACACCTCAAAAAGATCAACAAAAAAGTCCGCGATGGTGATATGTCTATCTCTAAGGGATAACACACAATAACAATTTTTTAACTTTTACTTTCAGCCAAAATTAATGGTTTATTTACGATGCGATTTTAAGCAATACTGTATTAATCCTTATCCATTTAAATATCTTAAATAATTTGTGCATTCATAATATATCACTATTGACCTTTACAGCATGTAATTTAAGTGAATAGTTTCCAAGATATATAACATTCAAAATGCAGGGTATGTCACGTGCGGTTGGGGGTCGCGCGGGGTGTGCTTTCTCAATATACTTTAGTACCAGCATTGCAGCCGTGCGAAGCCGGGGCGGGTCGCTAGTAAGCGATAAATGTTTAGTACTACTTTTCACATAACAACTTTAATCAAACTGCCTCTATGGTTCAGTAGTTAGATGCCTGTACCTTGTCAATAACATCAGCTAATAATCATAAGATTCAAAACATTACCTTAGTTTGCCAACCTTCATTGTAACAGCATGGTGGATCTAACCTCCATATTCTCTCTTCTATAAAGACAAAGACCTGATGTTGTAGTTGGTCGTTATAAAAAGGTTGATAGTTATGTTACTAAAAGGGCAAGTTTGTTTAATAAAGGCTTGATGATTTTTAAACAGATTTTAATGAAACTTTTCTTTCCAGATACTACGAAACGGGGAGTTTCAAAGCTGGAGTGATAGGGGGGTCCAAGCCCAAGGTGGCAACCCCTCCCGTGGTGGACGCCATAGCTGCATACAAGCGTGAGAACCCGACGATGTTCGCGTGGGAGATCCGGGATAGATTGCTCAGCGAGGGTATATGCAGCCAGGATAATGTGCCCTCCGTCTCTAGTATAAATAGGTGAGTACAAAGGCCCATATTCGCGTTTTCACTCAGTCCATTCTGGTGTACATAGTACAAACTTTAGCCTTCATCATACGCCCTCATCTAGAGAAGAGGGGATATGATCATTAAGCTTGGACCCACTACGCTGCTCCTGTAGGGGATGGTGGACTCGTTTTCAATATTGGGAATAAAGCTCCTTTAAAAGACAAAAACTTTCTTACTATTGGTCTTTAGAGTGAGTGTTACTAACTAATAGACCTATGATTTTAGACTCAAAAAATTTTAAATATCATTATCAGCCTACCTAATAATGCCTTATAGTCCACTATAGGGCCTGGACTCTTTCTTTATTGAAAGCTGACGGGCTGAGATTTGTTATGACTCCATAACTATAACTACCAGAGTCTGATGTGACAAGAGTCAAGTCCAGAAGAAAACTACGGCCAGTTAAGAAAACAGAAGAAAATTCCGAAGCACGGGGGTTAATCACAAACAATTTTCGATCGGCCGCTATTAATAACTTCTTGAAAGAAATAAAAACCTAATACTTATTTCATTTTCCGATTCAGAACTGAATCCTAATGAATAAACAGTATTCGTTGCCTACATAACAGTCTCGTTGATCTATTCAACTCTAATAAGTGTTCCTAAACGTTGCAATAAGCTAAAAACAAACTGTGTGATCACATTTTATCAGATAAATAAATTAATAAACGGTAGCGTAGATTAAAAATATATTGACACATGAAACTGTTATTACAATTTTGTATTATCTTATCTGGCAACACCACGCGTAATTAGAGACGCGTGGATTTTTAATGCTGGTAACACTTGACTTTGAGGGGACGATAATATATATCTGTTAATATGACAACACTGTGTGTTTATCTATTTAATTCATTTTCACTCTTTTCAAATAGAAGATTGTTTTGTTTTTCATAAAAGAAAGTCATCGGTGGGCCTAGTGGAATTAAAGTTATAAGTAGATAGGATATTTTTTATTCTAATTTCCAAGTTTATACCAAATGTACTGGCAATGCGAATTAACGTACGGAATGAATTTGACTTAATCGTATATGATATCTAATTGCTGCAACAAAAAGATTACCTATCTTAAAAAATGTAGGTAAGACGTATCCTTAGATTAATGATAACTTGCTGCAAGCGAAATCTTCGATAATATTTAAGCATATTTCTATACATATATATTTAAATTTAAAATTAGTAAGTATGACTAAAGAAACAATATTCTAGGGTTTATTGTATTAGGTAATCGAAATACCATGTCACAAAAATTCTCGAGTACCTCAAAAATGGGGAAAATTCCACGATAGTTATGCGATTATTATTATAACCCGGGCAATAATTCAATGGACGCGCGGCACCGGACATCCGGCGCGCTCGGAGCACGTGTCCTCTTCCGGCGCCGCCATCTTTGATGCCCCCTCTTTCCGGTGCGCGAAAAGTCACGCAACCCCTTGCTTAAGCCAGGGGATTTGCGATTTTCTTAAAATTCATTTGAAGTGAAAACTGTTTTAGGCGTGAGATTAGTACCATGGTTTTTTTTTACGGGAGCAAATTCATTGTAATTTCATTCAAGTTTCTTTGTAAGTCCAGCAAGTGCGTGGGATGAATCAATCATTGAAAATGATATTAAAATTTAGAATATGTTATGAATTTTATATCTATTCGTACGCTAATGCTATTGGTACCTATGAAATGTGAAAAATGAACTTAATCTAACTTCGATCTCCAATTCATTTATTCATTTTTGGGTCATTGACATTAGTGTTCTTTTGAATGACACCTAGTCTATAATACTACCTCGTGGATACAGGCTCTATATAAAATTGACCATTTTCCTTTCAAACTATTAACACCAACACAAAACTAAATATAATATATGTTATAAATTTAACTATTAAATAGAAATTATAACTTCATTGAAGTATCATATGTCTGGCGTTTTCGTGGCCCAAACCAACTCTTTACTCAGCTGTCCATCAAATAAAGAAAAATATGCTTTAACTTAGTACAAAAAGGGTTCAATTTACAACGAAATTGAGAAGAAAACTGTTAGCAGTTTCCCTAAAAGGGCGAATACGCTCGGTTTCGGTGGAAACGTTCGGATCCTATTTCTTTAAAAGCCACGCCCATGAAAATACTTTCACTACATTAGAGACAGATGTAAATGTACCCATATCATGTACACTTATCTATAGTTCGTATATCAATTAGAGCTAATCTATTCTGGGAAGTCCGTTTTGTTTTGGATGTAGTGGTATGTTGAGTGCAATATTGCCTTTGTGTGTGTAATGTGAAAGAACGTAAACAACTCGCTCCTTCTATTTAACACACCTATGCGCCTAACGACTAACAGACTTCTTGAAATAAATTAACTATACTAGCAGAAATCTAGTAAAACCTGAAAAGTAGGCTCAGAGTGATGAAACAAGCTATGTTCGGATTCCCAGGCATCTCTGAGTGATTGTATCGAAAATAAAGAAGAAGAATCAGAGTTAATGACCGCTCAATCTTTTCCACAATAAAAGGAAAACTTTGATAATCTTTGGTTGATTTTTTCTGAATTCCTCGGATTGATCTAAATCGGATTGTGACAGTCACACCGGCTAAAAACTCAACCTGCTTCCAAAGCGTTAGTGCACCTGCCTTTTTGGCCTACCACGAGTGCGTTTGTCTGAATGATCTAACTCTGGTCCTTTCGTCCTTGTCTTCCGTTTTTGTTATAAACGACTTTAAAAAAAAGAGTTTCTCAATTCGACCGTATATCATATTTTTTTTTCTTCTACATATTTTCTGTCGGTTACTTGCTTGTTGGCTTGGCTTTTTAGACCATCATTGTGTATTTCTTTCTGAAGTGTATATTTGCTTAAATGCTACGATGCCATAGCAAGATAGAAGAAGAGAAGAAAATAGTACAATTTCAAAGAACCTTCACCTAAAATTCATATGCTGCTCCATACCCTTACTCTCCTCAACATTGCAGACCGACTCTGCAACATCCCGATAACATTATAAATCGACCACAATCCCATCGCAATCAAACAACAACTTCCTCACAACAGATCCATTCACAAATCCTCAAAATTCAAAAGCCGAAGTCAATTTTAAAGCAATTCTCAACGCAAGGGTAGTTTCACCCCCAGCGCTGAACACGCGCCGGCGACGTACCGGCCACGTGCCGGTCACGTGCCGGTAATGTGCCGTCGTCGACCTTCCTGCGGTCTCATGATGTTTAAATACGAAACTATTTTGGAAAGCATTCTTGGTAAATCGGCCCTAAATATTTTTGATCCAACAGTTTGGATGCGATTATGTTTTATTCGATTTGAGATGATTTTTAGCCGACTTCAAAAATGATTATTAAACAAGCGTGTTTTTTTTTATAAAATTCTAAACACGTAAGGTCCATATTAATTTTTATCACCCAAAGTCATAAGAAAATCAGTCTATTGTAATTTTCCAACAACACCTAAAAGGAAAACTGCAATAACCTTTTTATAAAATAAAATGGATATAGTATCCTTAAAAGATAAATAATATTGTGTTATCTCAGATTTTTGTAGGCGTAATACAATAAAACAAACCTATACTTAAATCTTTCTCATGAGTTACTGTATAAATCATTAAACACTGCCTGATAAAAGTTTATGATCGGGATTTTATAAGTAAAATTATTGTACAAGATATGCAAGAAAACCGTAAAATAGAAATTGCGATTGATTGATTGATTGCTATTTTTCCTATTTTTTCCTGTGGAAATATATGGGAATAAATATCATTAGCGTTACGCCTTGATACGTATATCGGTATATAAATGCAGCACAGTCAACGGTCAATATATTGGCACATTTATTTACTGCGAAAAATAGCTCGTCACAAAACCATAACCATAAAAATGCCCTTCCGAAACAATAATAATAAAATAAAAAACAGTAAAAAAAAAGCGCCGAGTTGCGAGACGTGAAGACATTTTTAATCGAGGGCGGCCGCCGTCGGGTAATTGAAGCTATAATTCTGGCAACCCCATTTTGACATTTGGTTTTTTGCCGCGCGAAAACTGAATAATTTGTCAGATAGGATAATTTGGGTTAGGTGCTTTATGGGGTCGAGGGTTTTGGACAGGGATGTTTTTTATACCCGTTTGTTGTCTATGATTTTGATTATCTTAACATTGTTTATGTTTTGAATATTTTACGTAAACCGTTAATAAGAAAGTGTAAGGGTGAGTTTTATTTCTTCAGTGCCTATTTTTACTAAAGGAATGTCTTTTTCAGCCTATTTAATCCTGATTTGAGATTTTTTTAACTAATCATTGCTATTTAACAAAGTTGTCTTCTGGTAGACTCACTACAAATCAAGTGTTGTCTAAATAGTATTTAAAATATATCCTTTGGAATGTTTCAGTTATACATACCGTTTATAAATTTTAAGTACTAACGATAAAAAATATTAAAATCCTTGCAAGCTACCAATTAATAGCTTTTTCGTCATTTTTTCCCTACCTACTTCCGTAGATCTGAGAGTCTCTTTAGTATAACATTGTACAACACAATAAATCAAAATAAATATTCGCCAATGCATTATTTTCTACAGGAAGATATTAAAATGTTAGGGTAAAAGAGTAACCCTTCCGACCGGATGCGCCGCCGGTTTCTGCAAAGTTGCTATAATGCAAAAATATAACCCTTTTATGTGCAAATTTTATTCATATTTTTGCCCCTATTTTTACTGGACTGACGTAAATCTTTTTTGTAAATATATCAGGAGTTTGTAAAATAAATAATTCTGAATTGTTTTTATTGTAATAATATATGTATGTTTCTGAATTAATTAAAGTATGTGTATTTTATTTTAATAAGCCATGCGTAGTGATGTCGTGATAGGTCGTTAAACTGTATTAATAAATAAATATTGTTTGTTTGTACCACATGACGATAATCTGGTGTAAGTCGAAAAGTAAAATATATCAAAATATTCGTACATTACCGCCATGTGGAATGTTGAGTCGACGTTTATTGTTCCTATACTCATTTGAGTCAATGATCTTATAAGTAAAAGCATTGACCAATACCTTAAGAAGCTTTCGCTTATCTTTTGGATCAAAGGTCAAATAAAAATGTAGAAATAAAGAAAGAAAATGTAGCGCATTTGTTATTCTGATATGTAAGCTATATTATAGTGAAGTTTCATCAAAATCCATTCTTTTGTTTGTTGCTATTCAATCACTATGAACATCGACCAGTCACCGGTCAGACATTGAACCTTGAAACTTAATTGACAAAAAAATTTTAACTTTTTTTTAAGAAAAAAATTAGAAGTTATTAGTTAAACTTTTCTGCATTTAACTTTTCAATGGGATCATACATAAAAATTATTAAGATCGTATCTCATTTCATATCAGAGAAAAATAGTAATTTATAATAAAATCTGCCGTAATTGATAAATTATAAACATGGTGACCCTACATACAAACATTCGCCTTATAATATTAGTTAATATTATAATATTAGTAAGGATTGATATAAAAACGTAATAGGTACTAAGTTGCTTCTAAGTCGCGAGTTTTGGATGTTAGGTTTTTTGAAAATGAGGCATCTATACCACTGGAGTATCTACCTCGCCTTTACCCTACGTCACTCATAAATCACAACACCTATTCCACCATAAGGATAGAGTGATGAGTCTATTACCAAACCCTAATTCTAATCCGACCTTTTTTGATTGAAGTTCGCAAAACAATTTTTGCATATGTCAACCCCGGAGACAGTGGCGATATTTCACCCGCGGCCGCCATCCATCATGGCGGGAAATGAACTGTCAACTGGCGACAAAATGGCCGCCAAACGAAATAATGACACTGCATCTATCCCCGATGGATCCTTTAGTTTTTTTCTAAACTGATTAACATGTCAAAAGGCCATAAGGTTACCAAAATATTATTTACAATATTGATTCATTCCGAGATCTCTAAAATTATACTCTCGATTGAGTTGGGCGTAGTTATTTATGACTGCCTTTCGAGCCGGTGGTAGAGTCGCTACAAACAGTTGAATTTTGTTTTTATTTTGATTTTTTTATATAATCGCTCAGTAAATTGGATTTCTTAATACTCCAACAGGAATGGAATAGTATAATCCATCTACTTTATTATTATTTTTTTGTTCATTACAAGTTAACCTGTCAATGCAATCACACTTGATGGTAAGTGATGATGCAATCTGAGATGAATCCAAACCCTTTTCGGTGTCTACTCTACATCATAACGGAACGCTAAATCGCTTGGCGGTACGTCTTTATCGAAAGCCATGACCATCAAAAACTAAACGGATTAGACATTTTAATTCAATATCCCGTAAAAATAGATTCCGTAAACCTGTGAAGCCATCATGGCTGACGGGAGCTATAAATTGTAGCACACGCGGCACTTTTTAGCCGACAATGCTTCTGCGCTGTGACTAATCGCGACCGCCGCGACCAAATTGCATACTGATGTCGACACGTGGCGCGCCGGGGCGCTGAGTGCAGTCTTTTTTGGGTAATGGAACTCTATTGTTCGATGCAGTTATTATTTATAAGGGTAATCATTTTTTAGAATAGCAATTATAAGTTAATAATTTAAAATAAAAAATAAAGACGGAAAATAAATTAGTAGTAAATAATCTTTAAATTTTTGTAATCCTACTTATACTATTAGTAGGTGAGACTAGAGGACGCCCGCGGTTACACCCGCGTAGTTTCAGTTCCTGTAGGAATTTTAGGATAAAAGTAACCTATCTGTTATTCTGATGACTATGTGTTATAAACTGTAATATTGTAAAGATTCATCAAAATCCATTGAGTAGTTTTCGCGTGTAAGAGTCAACAAACATGAAACTTTTGCATTTATAAATATTAGTAAGGAAAAGCGCAATCTAACATGCAGAAATACAAAAATACATCCACTTATGAAAGCCACGAAAGCTGAAACTGAAGCTTTTACAGAGTGCAGTTCTTATAATAATCGACAGGTTGAATTAATAAGTTTTTAAAGTAGGTAAATAAAATTAGTGCTAAAATCAAATAAAGTAAAAAAAACATTAATATAAAATGTCTAAATTAATTTTTTCTACCGTTTTTAGGTCATAATAAACTGTCAATAATTCACTTTATTTCCTTGATTTTAATTCCTGTAATTGACTATTGGAATAGGCTGATAATAATGATGTGACCTGCACTGATTATAAGTAGACTGATGATGACGTGTCGGTGCAGGATCGTGCGCAACAAGGCGGCGGAGAAGGCGAAGCACGCGCACAACCAGCAGCAGCAGCAGGAGCAGGAGATCAGCTCGGCGCAGGGCAGCGTTGTTTCTGTGAGTTACACTCTTTCTCTATTCTTTACGTTTCATTCTCCTTCCTTTATCATTGTGCAATCTTCATTATTGTCATTCTCCATCCTTCGTTCTTGATCATTCTTCATTTTTCTCTCATTTATTTTTATTTACATATATTTTTTTTAATTTTTAACAATGTTATAGGTATGTAATACAAACATATATAAAAAAACACTATTAAAAATTTATAAAAAAATCTTCTCCTTTTCGGGGACTTTCGAGTTCATGTATCGTGGTTACCCGAGTGAGGAAGTTTAGTTTCAAGGACTACTGCCTTCTGTATTCGACCCTTGATCCAACAATTGTTGATCTATGTTGAAATGACTATCGAAACAATAATAGTTGACTCAACATTCCACATGGCGGTAATTTCGTGAGCAAGGTCTAAGTAGTTTGATACTTTATATTATTATTCACTCTTAATTTGTTCTTTAACATTCTTCATTATCCTGTCTTTATTCTTCAGCCTTTAGGCTCTAGGCTCTGTGGTTATACTTCAAAATGTATCTCTGCTGCCAGTCTTACCCATCTTTATTCTTTAATCTTAGATTTCGACTAAATTTATCTTTTTCTTATTGTTTATATGGAAAACAGCTAAAACTCACGTTTTTATTGATGCAGTACGTTTGAATAAGGGCCCCGTTTGGTTATAAAAAATGGCATAATGTGTAGTAATAAGTGAACCGTCTCCAATTCAATATACTATAAACTTAAAACTAAAAATTTAATATATTTATTTTTATAAATTGTACAAACCCGTTTCTGAGTGATTAGTGCCTGAAATAATAAAGCAAGTATCCCATATCGTAGAATTCTATAGACTGTTGGTGCTTTCCGGCTGTCAAATAATGTCCCAGTAGTTCTATATTGTCCTGTAGTATAGTTTTTGTTCTTGCTTTACTATACTATATAAGTTATAAACTTTATATTATTTTAATTGATATTTTTCATTTTGTTTTTATGGAAAAAATGTCCTTGCAACAAATGCTAAGTTGTTAAAACATGTAGTACGTTTGTAAAATAATATTCTCTTATTTTAGAAGTTACAGGGGGACACACATTTTACCACTTTGGAAGTATCTTTCGCGCAAACTATTTAGTTTAGAAAAAAAATACATTAAAAACCTCAATACCATTTTAAACACGTTTTGTGCAATTTAAGCAAAGCTGTATTCGATATAGTACATATGTTTATAGATACTCTTAAATTTAAGTGGACATTTATTATTGCAATCAAAAGAGATTTCATATTATAGTTATAAAAACTATAAATATTTTATATGTAACGTACAAACAAGATGTTGATATCGACATTTCTTTAATTTTGTCCCATTAGTTCTATATAGAACTTACTACACTAAGCACTAATATGGTGTATCAACAGTTCTATAGAACTAAAATTAGGGGGTACTACTGGGATGCACCCAATAATAACAGGTAGTTTCTGTAAAGACTGAACCACTTTAACCATTTAATTGGATACTGGCGTTTAATGAACATCCTAGTCTTCCAATTAGCTAGCTTATTCAACCAGATGGCTTCGACATATGATAATTGGTGATAATTATTCACATTTGGCATCACACTTGGCGGCAGGTGATAACCCATGCGGGCAACGCGCCTGGAGCTACCGCGGTGCTGACGCCTAGCACGGAACACGTCAACAGCGCGGGCAGCTACAGCATCAACGGCATCCTGGGCATCGAGCAGGTGGACCAGCTTCATAACGGCAACCCGCTCAAGAGGAAACGCCATGAGGACCAGGGTATGTGGATCTTTCTGTTTAGTATCATAATCATTGCGATGAACGTCCACTGTTGGATATATGCCTCTTTTATGGATTTCTAAGCACTCACTGAGTTTAGCGGCTCCTTTTGATGTCATCGGTCCGCCTAGTAAGGGAACAACTCACCACTTGTCATGGTCCTACCCACTTCCCAGTCATACGAGCTGAATCTTGGGAGGCCAGTCTCGGTAGCTTCTAGTAACTGCTAAAAAGTTGTCGAAAAAGAATAAAACAATTTGAACTCCAGTAAACCAAACAAAAGACGATGAACACGAAATTTTCTCAGTAACTCTTTCTAGAAAACTTGTAAGTAATGACGTAGGAGTGTAGGGATTAAAATATTTGAGCTCCCCGCGCGGACCCGCGTTTTGTTTCTGTAGTGTTGTGACTATTACCTATCGAAACTTTAAAGTTAATTTATATATTTTTACTAGCTAAAACAGTAAGCTTGCATTCTTGCAACTGCATTCTATCTTTATACCAACCACGTAAGATTCCCATACCAAATCATTTTATAACAAAACAAAATGAAATTATTTCAATCACTAAAGCTATTTTACTTTATTTCAGTACAACATACATGATCATTTAAGGAAAGAAAAATTATAATGTGCAAGTTCTGAGATCATAATCCTGTAGTATTTACTGTTTTACTACAAAATTGCCATATGCTGATTTTAGTTAAAAATTTTGTACCTTTAATTAATATCACCGACTTAGTAATTTATATAATTATTAATTTGTGAGACCTGGTGTATTCTTCCTTCCCTAAAACGAATTGCTGTGTTGTGTGTATCGACATCGATACGTTTATTTCAACAAGTCCCATCTCTATCCGGGTGTGCACTGAGCAGAACGGCAAGATTTAGTGTGCTATTACGCGCGGCGCAGGAATTGTGGCCATATTATATTAAGTTATAAGTTCTCTTAAATTTTCGCCATACTCAAGGCGTTGTCACTACTTGTATATCTATGGCGAGGGAATTACGTGCTTTGATCATCGCACGCATTGCTGAAACTTCCTTTACAACTTGTTTTTAGGTCTTCTTTCTCTATCTTTTGCTGCTGTTAAAACAATACTGTTAAAAGCGTACATAATTATAACATTTTAAATAATCAGCCATTTATTAAAAATAAATTCAAACTAAAAACCACTCCATTCAAAAACTTGAATAATGTTTTTATTTAAGGGGTATTTTCATACACGAACGACGGATTTTCGACACATTCGACGTGACTGTTACGGAAGCTATTTGTATGTAACTCGTCTTGTTTGTGATGAACTTAGAAATAACTATTTAAGACAAGAAAGAGCTGTCACGTAAGAATTAGAAGTTACAAACAAACGTGTCAAGTACGGTGAATTCAACTTCGCGCTTACTTCTTGAAATTTAAATACTATACTAAAGCCAAAATCAATGTGGAAAGCATATCAACAAACAAATTTAAAATGAAAGTAGAAAATTCAATCCATTTTATGTCTAATAAATTTAAAATTATGTTGTGTTTTTTTTTATAAAATCTCATTTAAAAGATATTGAATATATTAATTAATTTTAAGCTTACTAATCTAATTTACTGTCATGAACTCATCATTAACAAGTTAATTAAAAAAATTAGGCGCAATATGACTAGTGATTTCTATCTTCATTTATAATTTGTTTGTTGATAAGCATTCTATATCGAGTTTGGCTTTAGTATAGTTACTATAAAAATATTATTTAATTTTGAATATTTTGTCAACAGATGAGAACAGAGACTTCAACAGCCATTCAGAAGACGACGTCAAAAGACAAAGGAGTCATTACAACGGCGACCAAATATACTCAAATGTAAGTAACTTATGAATAAATTAAGTTATTTTATCGAAACAAACTTCTTCTCTACACCCAATACACCAAAATGCTGACTACTTTAACCTCACCAAACCTCGGAACACCTTACTAAATTATGTACTGTGTCGTGTACATCGACATTCGATAAGCTCATTTCATCGATACAAGCTACATCACTACCTCCTCCTCTAACCTATGAACACTAGTGATGGATCATGTTTCGGTCCTGTAAGTCCCTATGTTTTGTCTAACATGGTTCATTGTTTACAGCTATGGTCATCATCGAAGTGGAGCCTGAAGGACGAGTACAAGTTACTGTCGGAGCTGGGCGGCGGCACGGGCTACTACGGCGAGCTGTTCGACGCGCCCTACGACCACCCGCCCCACCACTACACCCCCCACTCCGGTAAGAGACTATAATATCATAATCATCATCTGACTCGAGCCCGAAGGACGATTGAGTACTGTTATCATACAAAAAGGCTGATATAATACTGATCTGGCAGATGAGATCAGGTCAAGACTGAGCAAACTAATGTAGAAGGCCATTAAAGAAAAAGTTGACAGTGAAAAGTTAGATACACTTCGCTGCCTCGGAGCTGGTGTCGGAGGGCTTTTTCCTTGTTACACTGGCTAACGAGTTGTCGAGGGACTGGCTGCTGTCCTATGACATAAGTCTATACAGTGGTGTTCCGATTAGGATGCTCAGGCGAGACAGGGCCAAGATTGCGATATGGCTGCCGGCAACCAAACATAGGATGGACGAGCCGCTGGCGCACATTCAAGGCCAAAATTAACAAAGGACTGACCTGCAGATCTCCGAGTGGAATCTCATAGTCAGGGAGCCCCTCCCTCTGGGGGAGCAACTGATTGTGGGAGTCTTTTTTTTTCGAAAATGAAGCGGGCAAACGAGCATGCGGGTCGCCTGATGTTAAGCGATTACCGCTACCCATAAACATTTGCAACACCAGAGGCATTGCTAGTGCGTTGCCGGCCTTTGAGGAAAGAGTTGATACGCCCCTTAAATACCCCCATATTAAAATTCCCGGGAAAAACCCGGGCGGGAAGTTGATTCCACAATTTACATTTTCGTGGAAGAAAAATTCTGGAGAATCTTGATGTCGTAGATGACCAACCATCAAGATGGTGAGGATGGAATTGGTCTCTACGACGCAAGCTCCGCTGTTGTAAGTCTCGTGCGAGGTCTGGAAAGTCTTTGACAAGGGCTAAGTCTGGCTATTTTGTGAACTTACGAAAGTCTAGTCCAATACATAGTAGGATAGGGAAAAGAAGATAGGGCCATGAAAATAGGCTAATAATCATAAATACTGATAGAGACCACCCATGGTCACAAAGATATCAGCCAACACTGAGCCAACTCCTCATCAGCAAAAGTCCAAGCTGAAGTTCTAGTTTTGCAAAAGACGCCCTTAGATAGAGGAACGCCCTTTCATTATTTAACCATCCAGACAGTAAGCTCTCTGATAGAGCTTCGGAATTTACCCATGCCACTCACCATCAAGTAATTTATTTTCTAATGACGCTGGGGAGTTTCGGGAGTTCGTGGCGCCATCTAGTTGTAAAGTGAGAAACTTTTTAAATTCCGTTTCAACTGATGCTATTTTCGACGCTGCTATTTTTTAAAAAGCTAACACTTAGCACTCAAATAGAACTACTAACAGTTTAGTTTAAGTTATCCTTGAAAACAGCAAGCAAATCGATCTACGGTGCTATGAATCTTTTTTCTATTTGGCACTCAAACGTCACGGGAAAAAGTTTGGCTCGTCAGAGGCTTCGGCCATGGCGACTTACCCGCTGGCAAAGACGTACAGCTAAGAGATTTAACGTTTCGGTACAATATCATGTAGAAACCGAAAGAAGTGTAGATTTCATCCAATTCCTAACAAATAAGCTGCATCCATCTTAGATTGCATCATTACGTACCAATAAATGTAATTCCAGTCATGGGCTAAATTGTAATGAATGAAAAAAGTTCTAGTATTTAAATAATCAAGGATCAAATAAAACAAAAAAAAGTATCATAGCAACAGTCCAAGATGTAGAGCGGAAATGAGTCGGGTGGGTGTAAGATGTCGCGACCACATCCCTCTCTCCCAGTAACACTAGCCTCGTGCGCGTGCGTTCGTCGCGCTCGTGTTACCGCGCACCCTAGCTTTGTTGTGGGATGCTTTATCCTATCTCTATTGTAGAGGCTGCTTGATTGTTTACACTTACGTAAAACGATGACTCCCTCGTTGGTACAATGGTTTGACTAAGTGGCCACAAATTAGAAGTCTTGTTTATTCTTAAATATAAATAATCCCTTAAGTGTGAGTAACACATCAATGAAAACTAAAAATAAATAAAATAGGAATATGTCATCTTTAAAAATTTAAGAGCTTCATTCGTAAAATATGACCCTTCAATGGTATTGCAACATGTTCAGTTCATACTATATTACAGGCCGTATACCTAGATATCAAAAATATAATATCAGAGTACAATTTCGGCACCGACGTCATCGGGATCGTGGCCTAGCGGTAAAGCGCTCTAAGTGCCCGGTTTGCCAGAGAGACGCGGGTTCGAATCCCGTCGGTTCCGCAATTTTTGATATTATGTTAATTCCTAAATATAGAAGTCTTGGGTCCGAATTTTAGGTTGTGCTAATATTACTGAGATTTTTTTTTTCAATATAAGGTTCTAAGCTTGGAGTCACGTTACAGTACGTTAAGCCTGCCTTGGCCAACACCATCTGATGGTGCTCCTTGCCGTATTGTAGCAGTGTGGTGGATAAAGGCTACATATCTCCTCTTCTATAAGGAAATGGAGACCTCTGTAGTTGGCTGTTAGTTAATGATGTAATAACAACAAATGAACAACAATTTAGCTATAGTTTGACGGGAATAGTAGGTTGCAAATTTCTGAAATACTTAAATGCGCCTATTTTTGCAGGCTTACTTCTAATCTCGTATGGTATTAAATTTTTTTTTGCCCTTAAATGAGCAATTTGTTAAAAATCGACAATTATATTTTACCTACTTGTGTATGCCACCACAGATCACAACTCTACTTGTACAAGATGCTACTAGATTAAGTCTTTTGAATGTGCTTAAAATGTTTTTATTACTTAAAATTTCAATTTTACTTTTCGTTCAATCGTCATATACGAATATTTAGTTTCAATGATCATCTTAATAGAGTGGTCAGTTTTCCCATGGCGGTGTCTGTGGTGACCGCATGTAATCCTCGGCTTGCGGTCAATCGTATCATAGCATATCCGCCGCAGGTATACCCACCTGCACTATCACATGGGAAACTCCTTGATCCCTTTTGAAAGTACCTTAGAGGAACCTATTTAACTTGACCGTAACTAAGAAGATTTTTTTATTGACTACAAGTTAGCGTTTGACTGCAAGCACACCTGATAGCAAGTGATGATATAGTCTAAGATGGAAATGGACTGACTTGTTTACTGTCTGTCAAAAATTATCGTTATTAGTTCGAGCCGTATGTATGACATTTTGCCGGTAATTAATGATAATATATTATAGTTTTTAGTATATCAAATAAGTGTATAATTTAGCTATTAAGAAGTCAGTTCAAATTAATTTATTTATACTATTTTTCCCTAATATTTTTCCACGGCTGGTTACAAAAGGACTGGAACGTTTTTTTTCGCAAAGGATCAGTCTGGCTATCCAACGTGGAAATGCAATCACATGCCACTATTCCACGTGGACATGATTTGTAAAGCAATTAGAAAAAGTAGGCAGTTATACAAACATTTTTTTTTATCGATTACAAGTTGGCCCTTGACTGCTATCACACCTGATGATAAGTGATGATGCAATCTAAGATGGAAGTGGGCTAACTTGTCAGGAGTAGGATGAAAATCCACACCCCTTTCGGTTTCTACACGACATCGTACCGGAACGCTAAGTCGCTTGGCGGTATGTCTTTGTCGGTAGGGTGGTAACTAGCCACGGCGAAAGCCTCCCACCAGCCAGACCAAGACAAATTAAGAAAAATCTCAATCTGCCCTGCCGGGAATCGAACCCAGGACCTCCGTCTTATAAATCCACTGCGCGTACCAATGCGCCACGGATGTCGTCGACTTTTGCATAGTCACGTCTATCTGTGAATATAATAAATATATATAGTGACTCTACCACCGGAACGTAAAACAAGTAGAATTTTTTATTTTATATTAAAATATTAAGAGACCTGCTGCAGAAATATCTGACCCCATTTCGAAAACAGCTGCCGGAAATGATTTAGCGGTACCACCAATGACCTCTAAAAGTCTCATCGTAACCACAAGGCAGGGTTCCCTCGGCGCGGCGGGTACAGTTATAGTGCCACCGCAGGCTTTCGGGGCGTGACTAATCATGACAATGACAGTTGTCAATGATGTTATCAAGTAGCTTGGTGTGTCACGATCTTTATTGCTTATTGAACCTCGTTTCTGTATGAGTGAGAAAGTGGAAATTAAAACATTTTCATTTTAATTTTATGAGAAAATCTTATGAACAGCGAGACACGTGTCTAGACTAACATTTTTATATTGACTATAAATTAGTCCTGTATGCCTTCACACCTGATGGTAAGTGATAATGCAATTTGGCTAAGAGGCTTTCGCCGTGGCTAGTTTTAGCAGCGATTAGCTTCTGGTACGGTCTGTAGAAACCGAAATGGGTGTGGATTTCATCCTATTAGCCCACTTTCTGTCATCACTTAACATCAGGTGTGATAGCAGTCAAGGGCTAACTGAGTCGTAAAATGGTTGGAATCATTCATCTTTAACGGCTCACTACAGGCCAGACGACTGGATATTGACCGTAGAATGCTGCCCAATGATAATATTTTGATTTATTAACCATCGCTATCAGATGTTGATGATAGTTACCAGGACCGACGGCTTATCGTTTAAGTACAGGGTGTGGCACCACCAACTTCCCAATACAAGGATTAGTATTATATGAGACGGGGTGGCTTAACCTCGCCCAACCATTTGGATGATGGATAGATGGCATTTGTATTAATAATATAAGCTATGCCGACGATATGGTGTTGCTGGGCCCCACGGCTGGTTCAATCAGGGAGCTGTTGAAGAACTGTGAGGCTTATGCTATAAAAAATGAATACCTCATTTTCAATGCCCCCCGTAAGCATGTGCTCAGTTCAAATATTTGCGTCACTATGGTGGAAGAATAGCTGAAAGAGAAATTGTCGTCAGGTATATGTTGGCCCGCAGGTTCGCACGGTGTAGCAAGGAGGCTAAAATCATTACTCAAAGCCTATTGCAAACATTCCACTACAGTGGGTTAACTATTCGCAGACGTCCCTGGACACCTTAAGGGGAGTGGATGTTGAGCGTCTGCTCAGCGTCAGGAATGCTTGTCCAATGATAATTTTTTGCCATTATAACGATCGCTATCAGATGTTGGTGATAGTTGCCAATCAGAAATCAACGTTTTGGCTTAACTACTTTTTATTTTTAAATTATATATTGTATACTAACATAGTTTTTAAGTATTTTTGTAACTAACGTAACAATTGAGCCTCAGTTGCTCCTAATAAAGAAATTATTATTATTATTATTACAATTTATTGAAAATTACTCGGAAGAACGAAAAACTCAGTATTATTTTACAACCCGACCCAGAATTCGGACCTCAAGATCAAAGCCACATAGGCTAACAACTAAACCAACGAGGTAGTTCAGCCAGTACCAAAGGCAGCTATAGTTTTTATATAGAACATAATATTAATGAAATACAATCACAATGAGGTACAGCTATGAATCAGTTCAGGTTTTTAACGTCGCCAGCAGTTACAAATGGCGGGATTTAGTTCCCGGCCACACGCTCGACTACGACGATTTGTTTCCAATTTTACCTTTCCAATTCGCGTTGTAAATTGTTTTAGGCAATGCATCAAGTTGGCAATTTTAACAAATGGAATAAAATTTCATTACTATGTTTAGCACAAAATGTTATGAAATAATGTTATGTAACACAATGCTCTTCTACTACTCTAACAAGGTTGGTTGAAGTATCAGTGGATACTATTATGCGAAAGAACCTTCTTAGCTCAGGAGCCAAGCACGAGCTGAACACGAATTCGTGTAGTATGAACCGACCTACGAGCCTCAAACAAGCATGCGTAAAAACATTAGGCTCGTGCTCTGCAGTGCTCCGCCGATTGTCGGTTTTGGCGTTTGGACAGTGACTTGTTATACGTCCACACTTGACGTCAGGATCATCGTCAAGCAAAGCGGTTCAATTTGTGTTCGGCTCCTAAGCGTAGACGCGGGCTAAGGCTTTGTAATATGTGGCACAATTATTGAAATAACCGTTTTTTTTTTATTTTTCTTCTTTTTAAAATAGTTATTTATTTCAGCCACCAACGACTCGACAGGTTCGACGCCGGCGGGCGGTGAGCCTCCCTCGGCAGCGGGCAGTCCTGACGCGGCCGCGTTGGTGGTGTTACAGCCGCCCGCGCCGCCCTATCCGCCCTACGCGCATTACGATGGTAAGCCACAAGTATAACATCAAATCCTATAAAGTCAGTTGCTAACATTCGTATGTAAGTTTTTTTTTCAAACAAAAGGCGAAACCTTTAGGTAATTAAGAAAAGAAAAGAATTAATAGTGTAAGTAAGTAAGAGTGATTGTAAAAACGTTTACTCAAACGTGGGAAGAAGAAGAACTAAAGATAGATCAGAACAAATATATCAAACAACCAAAAGATGTCTTAACATAACTTTCTTTTCTATGATAGTGTATGTACACCGCGACAATCGCGATTAAATACCGCTACGTCTGCTTTTACCCTTAAACGTAACCCATACAAGCTTGTATATATTAGTCTATTGCACTTTACAGAAAGATGGCACTAATCTAAAAAGCCAGATCGTATAATATTCACGAAGTCACGCCCCGCAGTAACCGCGCCTAAGTACAATAATTTTCCGTCCTACCCTCAAGCCCGTAGTTGAGACACTTGCATCAAAATCGTGTTGTGGTTCGTTAGTCGGTTAGACAAAGCCCGTATGATATCCCCCTCGAAAATTATTTGCATAGAGCCCCGAATGAGCTATTAAACACCCCCCTACCCCCTCCAGAATCCACCCAAAACCCACCCGGGATAAGCAGATTGCGGTAGATTAAAGACCAAAAGCATAAAGCGGAGACAAAACTCATAACATCAAGGGATATTCAAACTTATTTCCGAAGCAATAAGTGTGAAATTCGTGTGAGTGGGTATGTTTTATGGTTTTTAAGGTGGGGAGGATACGGAAAATTAGATTTTCGCTGGAGAGCCTCTTAGTGAGAGTTTGTTGAGAGTTGCGGAAAAAAATACCTACTCCGTCTTGATTTCGCTGCGAAATCTTTTTGTTTCCGTTTGTTTGTGTTTTTCTTTGAATATTTACGTCGTGTTAAAGTATTATGGTCGACTTTAATTATTATTATTATTGTACAAATAAAAAAATGATGTTTTAATCATTACTTTAGCGCTGTATCCTAAATTTATATTTATATAAATATAAATTAAATACTAAAAGCTTTCTCAGGAATCTTCTCGCTATCTCTTCTCTATTATATTATCTACTAAATCCTAAAATCCTCGATAATCATTAAGTTTATCTTGAACAGACAGACATTGGCGGCAGGGCACTTTGATTTTATAGAAATAGGGTGCGCGTTCGTAGCTGACTCCAGTCAACTATTCAGTAAGCTACGATCTTGTATTTTAAGAAAAATAAGGAAAATCATTACCTTGTAAAATTGTTTTTAACGATATGTTGTGATGTTGTTGCAGGCACGGCCACACTCGCCAGCGAGTACGCCTACGCGGCGCCCTACTCGCAGTACTCCCCCTACGGCGGACCCTACTCGCACCCCGCCGCCACGGGGCTGCTGTCCAAGTGGTAAGTATCATCACCATCAGTGTATAAGTCATCATGATCAACCAATTAACGGCCCACAACTGGGCCAGGCGTCATTCCTTGTATGACAATGCTAATTTAGGATGATGGTAATGTTTAAATCATTAACGATGACCGTGAATGACTCCTTATTGTAATTAGTTAATAATTGACTTATTTATTTTTGCTATTTTCCACGAAAATTCAACGAATCCAACCCACAAAGTCACCCATCAGTCACATCAGTTAAATATCTGACAAAAAACCCTCACTTTTCAGAAAACTTTTACTCGGAAACTGAAGTATCCTCAGGAGGTGATGACTATAAAAGTCTATTGAAGGCATCGAAATTAAAACTTGCATAGAAAATAGCAAAGCAAATAAAATTTCAAGTGTTTATAGATTCAGTAGACGATGCCTTACCTCTACCTCTACCTCTCTCTCATGTAATTTAATTACGTAATTTTGCAGTAACCTAACTCACATGCCCCTAAAGACCAGCTCTTCGACCGCACGTATTAAATTTCCGTTTTGTTACAACCCTTAAACCTTTGCACGTTTAACAACCTCCAAAATACAAATGGCGTTGTGGAAGAAATAAATCTGTACGTTTTATCATGGGCTACCTATGTACAGGCTGCAACTTTTCGAAATACGTACACGGGATTGTAAGCTTTATTGCTATTTGTAACATAATTGAAGTTAGTGTGCACTTTTGTAAATGTAGCGCTTAGGTTTGGTGTTCACCAGGGAGATATGTTAGCGCCTGCGGTTTTAATGTTCGATCGCTTTAAAGCTTACCTGTTAATTGGTATTTTTTACCTGGAATGGAGAGTTATAAATCTCTTTAGAACTTAGTTTGGGAAATCCATGTGGATTTTCTATTTTTTTAACAATATAGTTTTTTGTCCATTTGGAAATCAATAAAGACGTCATGCTTGCGTACTTATTCAATACAATACAATCCGAAATTTAAAAATTGATTGATAAAATTGATAATAAGCCGAAGCTATGAAAGTTTTCCAAAGTCTTTCAATATTAAAAATAAAGAACTTGTTATAGAATTAATGAAAATATATCCTTTTCTATTTTCTTAATCTGTAAAGCACATAATAAAAAAGACAAGAAACAAAATAAATCTTTGCACTTTATCTAGTCGTAAAAGTTTAACTGATTATTTTTCTGAAAATAAAATTATTTAACAAAAATTTACAACTTTTTCAAACAAGATAATGTACTAAGAAATACCTATATATTTTTTTAACATTCAATGTAAATGCACTGTACACGTAATTATAAAGTAATAAAATCCAAACAAACTGCGTAAACTTTACCCCT